>CM057346.1:66047448-67477162 GCA_030015575.1 Agapanthus africanus
TTTAAAAAGAAAGTGAAATATAAAGGTACGGGGATTTTGGGATTGTTAAAGAGCAAACAAATACATCATTACCTAGGAATCTTCGCTTCATCGATCATCAACCAAGATTCAATCTAAAGACCGTGCGCAAACGTAGGGAGGCCGTCTAGATCGTTTAGACACGAGCCTTAAATCGAGTTAGGGCTCATCGGCTTGGTCCCTGGGTCTGTATTCGTTAGTTCAGGCGTAGGACTGGGATCTGGATTGTTAGCTATAGTACCCTCAAGGCGATTATGATAATTGAGTGAGGACTATACGGATAGAACAGTTTTACTCAAGATGATGGTATGTTATCTGATTCATGTTTATTATTATGTACATGTCTTATGTGGTATCGCGTCACACGATTACATGTTGATAGAGCCAGTAGGATTCTTACTTGATTACCAGGGTTATGATGGCGATCATACTAGTGAGACATGGGTAGTCCATAAGCACATCCTTAAATGTCCCTAGTCGTTGGATTATCAAGACAGGGTATCGATACTTCAAAGTAGACTAGCGTATAAGTTTCTTATTCCCGAGAGAGAAGGTGGCCGGTCTCGCGGCCATTGGTGTATGGAACCAAAGATTGTATGCAGGTGCTCATTAGGCTATGAGTTACAATAGACGGACTCACTGGGAACCTGCTAGTTGGTATTATACCTACCGTCAGATAGCAGTTCTATGATGGCATGAGTACAAGTTAGTCTGTTGATCCAAGATTGTCATTTTTCTTGTGTGAATTCCTACTATATTTTGATTACTACCCTACCACAGCTTTACTGAGTCATGCAAACAGCTTTTAATTGGATGCAGTCCCAATCCACATGGAGGCAGTGAACGGATTGAGGGGATTCGTCTCTTTCGATATTGGGAGTTGATGTCGCGCTGCACCCGGTTGGCCATCATGATAATTCTCTGGCCAGAGCGGATGAGATTTACTAATTGAGGATCAGTAGTTTCTCGGTTGGTGATGAGCTTGATATCGGCACGACTTATCAGGTTATTAAGAGTCTGACGTTCTCCACCCGCTAGACCCAGTATGCGATACTCTTAAATGAAGAGACCGGATTGTACGGTGAATGCCACTTATAAACTCAGTAGGGGTTCGGAAGGGCTTGCTTATCGATCTTCCTTTCAACAGATACCTGGGTAGCCGTTACATAAAGCTACTGCTACTGACGTGCTTTTAACTTATGGATTGGATCCGGTAACTCACTGCTAGTATATTGTCGAGTTTTTACAGTCCCACACAGAGGTTTTTTTTGGCTCTAGCGATATGATGTAGATGTGAATTTGGATGTGTACCGGGATTCGATTAAAACTAGTGTATTGGATACACTGATGATAATCAGATATTTAGAAATACTGGTCGGTCTTTAGGAAAGACGGATATTGAATTAAGTGTTGATTTAATATAATAATACATGCATAGGATATATGTATTGTTTCCCCCAATCAGAGAGAAAAGCTCTGTTCAAAATTTGAAATTTGAACTGAGGCAGCGCCTCTCGTGCTTTTGCACCAAGAGCGCCAGCGCTAAAAGTCAAAGACTTTGAGGCAGCGCCTCACGTGCAAAGCACGAGAGCGCTCACGCCAAGAGCGCCAGCCCCATGAGTCAAAGACTTTGAGGCAGCGCCTCATGTGCAAAGCACGAGAGCGCGAGCGCCAACGCCATGAGTCAAAGACTCTGAGGAAGCGCCTCACGTGCAAAGCACGAGAGCGCTGGCGCTTTTGTCAAAGACTCTGAGGCAGCGCCTCACGTGCAAAGCACGAGAGTGTCGGCGCCAGAACTAAAAGTTCTCCACCCTTGGATCAAAGATCCAACGAAGATGATAAATCATAAAATTACAGAATTAAATTCTGTTGGGAAAATACTCCTCAAATCTTTCAAAATAAGAAAGATTGTGCTCTGTAAATCAGAGCACCGTTGGATCAAAGATCCGATGGTGATCACCAAGATACAGAATAAGTTCTGTATAGGAAAATATTTTCCCAATCTTGCTAAAAACAAGAAAGATGTCTTCTGTAAAACAGAAGTCTTTGGATCAAAGATCCGACGGTGGATAAAATCCCCAAATCAATTAAGAAATCTCTTAATGAGAGATTTCCTCAACTGAATCACCAAATCAGCCTCCCCTTTATAAACGATCCAAAACTTCAAGTCTTGCAAGGAAGAACCCCCCCCCATAAACTTCAAGTTCTCAGAAAAGAAAAAGAGAAGAGCAAGCTCTAAGAGGAAGAACTTTCTTCGAAGGTAAAAAAAAATAAAAGAGAGCATAGTATCTCATCTGCATACCTAAGGGTTTAACCCTCATAAAAAGAACATAGTTCTTTTCTCGGATCTGAGATCCATGAGACAAGTCTCCCACAAATAAGAATTTAATTCTTATGGGTATGGATTCGTTCTTAGGGATCAAAGATCCGGGGAAGAACAAAGAATTGAACTTTGCAGAACATACACAAAGAGAAACCCAGCGCCAAGCGCTACTCAATAAAAGAGTGCTTAGCACTCAATGATTGGCGCACAGCACCAAGCGCCCCACGTGCTCCTCACATGGGTGTGTTCACACCATAATATTGTATTATTATATTCCCCATTCTTATTTGTTTTATAAATAAACAGGTGCTTTTGACGCATGTCTGCTACATATTACAGGTTACAGGTTCTTGGAGCGAAAACAGTGAAAACGATGTAAAGACGATGAAAAAGTGGACTTTGACCAACATCGCCAACTCAGGAATCTTTTTCCGGTATCCCTAGTGTAGAAGGATCTTAGTCAAGCCTAGACGAAGAACAGTTCACAATCAACAAGGCAACGCAAGGTCCAAAATGTCAAGGCAAACGGTTAAAAGACCACTGCAAGTTTTCATTGAAAGAGCTGGAGAAGATCTAGAATCCAAATGAAGAAAAGAACCACAGAAACAGAGACACCAAAAATCCAGAAGTCATCACAGGAATTTTCAGGAAGTGATCTCATCAAAGGGCCGCGGAACCGCGGCCCAAGCCCACCAATGCCGCGATTCCGCGGCCGTTTAGTGCCCGGAATTTGTGAAATTTTTACCAATTGTTTTGTCGGCGCTGACTAGTCAACCTAGAGGGCTATTTTTGTAATTGTAGACATGCGAATCAGATGTAACCTAGGGTTTTCTATCTCCTATAAATAGAACCCAAATCATTGTATTCTTTCTATGCCTCCCTATGCCTCCTTTTAATAATAAATTCAGAATTCTTTATGGAGAGCATCGGTGTTTCTTTTCAACTCATGAATTCAGATCTGACAAATCTGCGTTGATGATTGGAGAGATGCATCTGTAAATTGATTTAATTCCTTGCTCTAGTTTAGATTTCAATTCTTTGCCCTAGGTAGATTTAAATTCTTGCCGTAGATAAATTGCTTAGAGTTAGTTTTGGGGAAGGATTTTGAGAGATGAGATCTCCCATCCCTTTCTTACCCATAATATATTTTCAATAGGACTCCATGCATACACGCACAAACCGCGCCCTACGGCACCCTATCCCTCGAGGTAGCGGTGACACCGTAGTATAAAGGCCCGGTTGCGCGCGTTTTCCATGGAGGTTAGGGTAAGGATCTCTAAAGGAAGGACAAGAACCTAGAGGAAGGAACACCTTCCCGAATGGATCTAATCCCCTTTATTGATAATTACCATAACTCCTCATAGATCTTCATTCGGGTATAGAAAGCGTTGAGATTTACTAGCATTTCCAAACCATCCCTAAACCTAACCCTAGCAAGACTAGATCTAGATAGATTTAGATTTTAGATTTAATAATCAATCCGAACACACTTCGGAATTAACTCGTTAGCGCGACTAGGAGATTCACAAAATCCCTGTGGATCGACCCGTACTCACCGGCTAGCTTCATGCGACGCCGTTCTTGATTGCGGTAATAGATAGTTTTTGACAGAAAATCAAATGGCTCCGTTGCCGGGGATGGCGTAGAAATTTTCTTTTTGCAATTTCGGGTTAATCTTAATAAAATAAAAAATCTTAAAAATCTTAAAAATCCAAAATCATAAAAATATATCAATTGTTATTTTTTGGAAATGGTACTTTGTTGTTTGAATTTTGCAGGATATACAAATTCGGATCTGGAAATTTCCAGAAAGCGAAACAGAAAACGGGATATCGGAACAGAAGAGATTTTAAACAACGGAATAGCAGAAAAAATTTGGTGTCTCGAACTGCCCACCCCGCCGCCCTTCCGCGGCCAAAACCTATCTTAGGCCGCGGAACCGCGGCCGCCTTGTAGAATCAAAGCAACAGAAAAATTCTGGGGACTCGTGCTGACGAGACTGCGGCGAAACCGCGGTGGTAACTAGGTTTTGCCGCGGAAAGGCGGCTGAACAGTGTCCTCTGTTCGTGGAATTTGCTCTGTAAGTTCCTCTGTTCCTCCTCTATAATTTTTGAAATATCTTTTCTGGAAATTCCTGCAGGATTCCTTGCGCTATAAAAATATTTCCCCTTCCAAATAACAATCTTGTGCAGGATTTTTGCGCCCCGCTTAAATTACAAATAGATTGCAAGTAATATTTTTCTGTTGCATATCTTTTATCAAAATCTTTTTGCAACAATTTCCAAATAAAGAGAAAGAGAAAAAAAGGCAAATCTTTTATAGAAACTTGCAAATTTTTTTGCCGCAAATAAATCCTTGCACCACCACCCATCTTTCTTTCTTTCACCCTTTCTTCTTACAAATGGGTACCCCACATAATAAATCACTAGCCGAACTTTGGTATCCCGAACCTAATTTTGCGTCGTACGTCAATTTGTTCGGTCAATTTAAAGATGATCCCTCCATGCCTAAAATATCTTTGAAAGATCAAATAGAGGCGTCTAGGAGAAACAGTTCGACTTTTCAACCCACTTTGTGTCAACCAAGTCAACCTTTACCACTTCAATATGTTGATACCACTTTTTCAAGTCCTTCTGTCACTCCTAAGCCGATGTCCATTGCTGAGCATATTGCTCAATCTCGCAGCCGATCTTTCACCCCTCTCCACTTATCTAGTTCTAGGGATCCACACGACTATTCACCTTTTTATCCATATGTTGGTCCTAATCCTGTCCAACCATCCACTTCCTACCAGTCCTACCCGACTTTCCCACCTTCACTAGACCCTGTTTCTACACAGCCTTTTGGGAGTTTCACGTATCCAAACAATTTCGAATCTTTTCCCGAAACCCCTTCACCACCCATGTCTAGTTTGGAAGAGTCGTTGGAGGCTTATATCTTAGAAACAAACAAAATGGTTAGGAATGTGGAAGCGTCCATGGCCGCCCTTATGCAACCTGCTGAACCGGGAGCTAGTTTTCCGCTAGCTTCAAATTTTTCAATGTATAAGGAGGCGGTTGGACAGAGTGAGAATGTGAGAGGATTGCCAAATCAAACCTACCCCTACCCAATTGAATCCAACAACTCCAATTTTCAAACATGTGTCCAAAATGATGAGTTGTGCGACTTTGTAGTGTTTGATTTACCAAATTGTGAAGAACCCCTTTCGAATGAAACCGCACCTAATCCGTTTGACCTTTACACCTCCACTCTAGAACCTAAAATTGATAAATATCCATGCTTTTGATGAGGTGTCAGAAAATATTTATTTTCACTTGATTGAGGATATAGACGTCGGGAATATTTCGGATGATGAACCTGTCGATTTGATTGAAATTTTATGTTCAACTCATCATCCCGAGTCATTAGATGTTTCTCCCGAACTTCATATGCGTCTTGATATTGATGATAATGGCATGGATGAGTTGAATCTTGAGGAGAATTATAAGGATAGTATTGAGGAGAGTTTTGAGGATCATATTGAGGTTGAATCATTTCTGTTTAATGTGTCTGATTTTCCAATTCAGCCTCCTGAACCTTTGACTGTTATATCACCCTCCCTCTTTTCCATCGTTCCGACCACGCTTGAGGACTGTGAGCTTGAAAAATTTTCCTTTGAATCTGACACAGTTCTCACAGCCGATAACACGTACGAGTGTTTCACTTTTTCAGACGATGTTGATGACTCACCGCCCGAGTTTGAGTCCTTTACATTTTCAGATGAGTTGGTTGAACCATCAGACTCGGTTGCTTACAGTAGTTTCGAACCATTAATGGAATCTTTCAAGTTCGAGACAGTTTACTACGGTGAGAATGAGACTATCCCTAATTTACTCCCTTTCGTCCTTCCTATCGTTCCCACCCTACAAGAGACCGTTCCGCTTTCATCTCCAATACCAAGTTCGGCGTACCCATGTTTTCTTGCGAATCTTGAGGGATTTGACCCCATTTCTCGACGGGTTGATAGGTTAGCGCAATCGCTTTTAACACATCGGTCATCACAAATTGCGCTAATTTATTCACTCGATTTATACCCTCAAGATCGCGCGACCCTTCTTTCTCCTTTCCGCCATTCTTCTCCCCCACCGAGACCATATTCTACCATTCTTTTTTCCACACGGTCTCTCGTGTTTCTCATTTCTTTCTTCTACACCCCATTATTGCACCAACTATACCATTACCACGATAAGATTTTTGAATGGTTGGTGCTAACCTTTGGCTTGTATAAGGCCAAGCTTAAGTTTGGGGGGAACCTTGTTGTATATATGTATATCTATTTTTGTTTTCTTTTTCTATAAACAAAAAAAATAATAAAAAAAATTTCAAAAAATTAAAAAATAAAAAAAAATTATAAATAAATAAACAGGGAAGTGCCGACATTTTGACCCTCTTGGTGTGGCATGACAGTGAGGACACTGTCAAGTTCAAGTTTGGGGGTATACTCGGTAAGTTTTCTTCCTTCGCATTCATTTGTACATATTTTTGCTTTTGCATACTTATTTGAAAACCCATAAAAATTGAAAATTTTCAAAAATTATAAAAATTAATGTATTCAATTTTGGCCTTATTTAACTTGAGTTTGACAAATAGGTTAACTGGCTATGAACAACTAAATCTTAGATTGAGTAAATTAAAAACCCTAAAAATAACCTTCCTTAAAGTTTAACGGTAGAGAGTATATGTCTTTGTAGTTTATTTAGAAATAGGCAAATTTTGAGTTCAGTTCTTGGGCTAAGTTGAAACAAAGGAAAAATATTGATGTTCTTATTAGAGTATAAGTTTGAAAAATAATTCCTAACTTAAGTCTAGATTCTGAAAATGTATACCCTACAATTTGCACGATCACGCACCTTGAAACTTGGAATAGTAGAAGAGACCTTAAAATGCTCTTGTCTAAAGTCCTTAGTACAATAAAAAAAAAAATACAAGTGTGAATAAAGAATAAAAAAATGAACACTGGTTTTTGTGATTACTTAGGCTGCAAAAATAGAAAAATATTTAGCGAGGGTGCTTCATCACCTAGTGCCTTAGACCAACTGGTTTGGGAGTCACTGCTAAAAGCCTTGGGTGTTGCAAGACTAGGAATTACACTTTAAAAGTGCAAACGCATTTTGTAATTGGTCGTTGGTACCTCAAGAAGTATTAACGGTCGCATGAAGGATGTGTAAGCAAAATTCAATTAAAAATTCACCTATTAAGAAGTGCTTTGGACAACGGACAAGGGCATGATTGCTTGATTTGAATTTCCAAGTGTAGGGGGAATTTATACACACACGTGGGGATATGTGATTGGAGTTTAGATGAGAGAAAGGGATGAAGAATAGAACTTGTATCTTTAGTGGAGTTGATAGAAATTCCTGAATGGAGATGAAACCCTAGAAGGAAAACTTAAGAAATGCCGAAAGCTAAGTAGGTCTGCAGAACATATATAATCTTAAGTTAAATGATGAGGAAGTGTGAAGAATATGGGTGGATAATTTACAAGTAAAAGATAATAGAATTCCTTGTTGGAAAACTTAATTGGAGAACAAAAGTCAATGGGCCGAGTTGATAGGATTTTGTGGGTAGTATCCGCTGAAAACCCTCAGGAGACAACACTCCTCCTACTAGGAACACCTAGAGGTTTAACGGCTTGTTGCACGTGCTCAGTGCAATCGCGTTTCCCTGCGAAAGTGCGGTTAGGTTTTTGTAGTGAATAAAAAATAAGTTTGCTCGTGGACGAGCAAAAGATAAGTTTGGGGGTATTTGTTCACACCATAATATTGTATTATTATATTCCCCATTCTTATTCGTTTTATAAATAAACAGGTGCTTTTGACGCATGTCTGCTACATATTACAGGTTACAGGTTCTTGGAGCGAAAACAATGAAAACGATGTAAAGACGATAAAAAAGTGGACTTTGACCAACAAGTAGAAGGATCTTAGTCAAGCCTAGACGAAGAACAGTTCACAATCAACAAGGCAACGCAAGGTCCAAAATGTCAAGGCAAACGGTTAAAAGACCACTGCAAGTTTTCATTGAAAGATCTGGAGAAGATCTAGAATCCAAATGAAGAAAAGAACCACAGAAACAGAGACACCAAAAATCCAGAAGTCATCACAGGAATTTTCAGGAAGTGATCTCATCAAAGGGCCGCGGAACCGCGGCCCAAGCCCACCAATGCCGCGGTTCCGCGGCCGTTTAGTGCCCGAAATTTGTGAAATTTTTACCAATTGTTTTGTCGGCGCTGACTAGTCAACCTAGAGGGCTATTTTTGTAATTGTAGACATGCGAATCAGATGTAACCTAGGGTTTTCTATCTCCTATAAATAGAACCCAAATCATTGTATTCTTTCTATGCCTCCCTATGCCTCCTTTTAATAATAAATTCAGAATTTTTTATGGAGAGCATCGGTGTTTCTTTTTAACTCATGAATTCAGATCTGACAAACCTGCGTTGATGATTGGAGAGATGCATCTGTAAGTTGATTTAATTCCTTGCTCTAGTTTAGATTCAATTCTTTGCCCTAGGTAGTTTTAAATTCTTGCCGTAGATAAATTGCTTAGAGTTAGATTTGGGGAAGGATTTTGAGAGATGAGATCTCCTATCCCTTTCTTACCCATAATATATTTTCAATAGGACTCCAGGCATACACGCACAAACCGCGCCCTACGGCACCCTATCCCTCGAGGTAGCGGTGACACCGTAGTATAAAGGCCCGGTTGCGCGCGTTTTCCATGGAGGTTAGGGTAAGGATTTCTAAAGGAAGGACAAGAACCTAGAGGAAGGAACACCTTCCCGAATGGATCTAATCCCCTTTATTGATAATTACCATAACTCCTCATAGATCTTCATTTGGGTATAGAAAGCGTTGAGATTTACTAGCATTTCCAAACCATCCCTAAACCTAACCCTAGCAAGACTAGATCTAGATAGATTTAGATTTTAGATTTAATAATCAATCCGAACACCGTTCGGAATTAACTCGTTAGCACGACTAGGAGATTCACAAAATCCCTGTGGACCGACCCGTACTCACCGGCTAGCTTCATGCGACGTCGTTCTTGATTGCGGTAATAGATAGTTTTTGACAGAAAATCAGGGTGCTACTCAATGAAGAGTGCTTAGCACTCAATGGGGCGCTCAGCGCCAAGTGCCCCACGTGCCTCTCACGTGGGCGCTACTCAATAAGAAGTGCTTAGCACTTAATGGTCGGCGCTCAGTGCCAAGCGCTCCACGTGGGCGCTACTAGCATAGAGTGTTCTACACTCATCACACAGAGCCCAGCGCCATAAAAGTGTTCAACACTCACCAAAAAACAAAAAAAGAAGCAAAGTGTGAGTGATAGAACCCACATAAATTCTCAGCATTGTTTGCACAAAGAAAGGACTGTGTCCTAGCAAGTGTCTAACACTTTATTTAAAAAGCAAATGACAAAGACTCAGTGGACTGAGCCCAAGTTGGCCAAACTCCTAAATCTACGGAGCCAATGTGCTCTTTATTTTTCCAAATTGGTCCTAGTCCTAAACAAGACTACCGATCTTCCGATGAACACCCATTAGTTCAAGGATACATCTCTCCACACTTCCGATACATGTCGTTGTAATTCTTCAACGTCTTCAGAGAGGTGGAGGGTCCTAATAACCAATAACTCTTGGTATACCCCCAAACCAACAAACCATAAACCCTTTGGACCGCAACGTCCTTAAAACTAAATTGTGGACCACAATGTCCTTAAAACTAAACTCCATGGACTGCAACGTCCCTAAACTAAACACTATAGACTATGATGTCTTTAAACCAATGACTATGATGTCCTTAAACCAAGGACTATGATGTCCTTAAACTATGGACTATGATGTCCTTAAACCATAGACTATGATGTCTTTAAACTATGGACTATGATGTCTTTAAACCATAGACTATGATGTCTTTAAACTACCGACTATGATGTCCTTAAACTCCATGGACTATGATGTCCTTAAACCCAATGGACCGCAACGTCCCTAAATTAAACTCTATAGACTATGATGTCTTTAAACCACGGAGTATGATGTCCTTAAACCCAATGGACCGCAACATCCCTAAACTAAACTCTATAGACCATGATATCTTTAAACCACGGACTATGATGTCCTTAAACCACGGACTATGATGTCCTTAAAACATAGACTATGATATCTTTAAACTACGGACTATGATATCCTTAAACTCCATGGACTATGATGTCCTTAAACCCACTGGACCGCAACGTCCCTAAACTAAAATCTATAGACTATGATGTCTTTAAACCACGGACTATGATGTCCTTAAACCATGGACTATGATGTCCTTTAACCCAATGGACCGCAACGTCCCTAAACTAAACTCTATGGACTATGATATCCTTAAACTACGGAATATGTTGTCCTTAAACAATGGACCACAGCGTCCCAAAACTAATGACGGGCCGTAATATCCTTAAACTAAAACGATAGAGCTCAAATGCTCTTTCGTTGGATCCTGAACCCCCGTTAAGTAGATCTTAGTCTAAAAATTAGACTAACGTATCCTTGACAAACATTTAAGTTGATCTTAATCTCAAACGAGATTAACGATCCTTAAATCAACCAAAATCCAAATCTAAGAAAATACGGATTTGGACTAATCCACGCCCTATGGACGACAACATAAATTAGTCTCCGTATACAATCCACGGGCAACCAAAAATAAAACAACACACACGATACGAAGTGAACTCTGGAGAAGGAGAAAGTGGTTATCGTAACCCGATAACGTAATTAACTGTAGAGGCTTGCGTCTGCAGGGAAGAGCGTCCCCACAATCAAAAACCCCTCGCAAGCGAGGGGGAATCTGAAGAAGTCTGCTACAACGGCCGCATCCGTCCAAACCTCCGATACATGGTGCCATAAATCAACTTGGCATCTTCGGAGAGGTGGACGGATAAAACCAAATAGCATCTGCCCCCAAAATTCAGGCCAGACGTCCCAACGTCCCGATCGCGTCTTTCGGCGGTGAACAGATTCTGGCACGCCTGGTGGGACATTTTTCTCTTTCCACTCCACACTTCGTGTGTCGTGTTCGCGAACAAATCGCGGTTTAATATGGTTGCTCTTGGATTCGAGGTACTAATATTTGGTGTATTGCTTCGTGCAGAGACAAGATGGCGTCAATGGCTTCCAACTACACCAACTGCAACAACAACTCCCGCTCCACCCCGTCTGGAGGAGTAACTTATGGGCCCAAGCGGCCTCCATCTTCGCAATGCTGGTGGAACAGGTGACACAGGCCACCAATAGATTATTCTTCGGGACCATGCTCCTACCAATGAGCTTCAACGCTCCAGTGCCGTCACAGGAAGCTCCAAAGAAGTCGGTCTTTGATTGGCTTACAACTACCACGGCCCCTCTCAACGGGTCGTCCATGTCCAACGCCTCGGTCTTTAACAGACTGGGCCAAAGCTCAAGTGGGCCTGTAAAGAGGCATGCAATACCCGAGGGAGTTATCCCGAAGCGGATAGCCATTCCAGCTCCGGTAAATGAAGTCATCAAAAGGGCTTCTCCTGCGGATCGGTCTTCGCAAGACTGGCCATTCTAACTCCCGCTGTGGGTGGAGTCGCCCAAAATGCTTCCCTTACTCGAAAGTCGGCCTTCAAAAGATTGACCATTCCTTCCCAGCGGACGTCAGTCTTCGATAGGCTGACACCGACAACAACTTCTCATCAGATCAGGGGGCATGACGAAGCTACCCCAACAACAGAGGTGATCCCGGCCGCACGACATGCTCGACATCGCTACTGGCGCCGAGTGAGGAAAGCTAGGGGTAGTTCCCCCTCTGGAGTTACCCCACCAGCTCTAACGGTGGAAATTGACATTGATGTTCCAACTGGGAATAGCTTTGAACCGCTCAGGAGGGTGCGCAAGAACTCTCCAACTGCCGTATTGAAAAGGTCTCCTCCACCTATGGAAAATGTTACTAAGGCGAAGCCGGAATAGCTCTCTCAGCGGCTGTCCTTCAAAATCCACAGGGTCTGACGAAGAGTCCAAGACTCTGTAATTGACCAAGACTACCCTCGCCGACTAAAGAAGATGAAAGCTCGGCAAGAGGAGGACCATCCCTCTTCCATACCACGAAAGGTATCGTCTGCATGGGTACCTGCCGCGACAGCCCCCTCAACTTCGACCGCCCATAAAAGGAGAAGGTCGAAGAAGATTCCCGTGTCTGCAACAAATCTCAAGAGCACTGAATCCAAACGCCCCAAGTCTGGGGGCATGGTAGTGCACACCATTTACATGGCTTCCGGAAAAGAGGAAAGCCGTGCTTCTGGGGGTCATCGACCATTTATGCGGTCCGTAACAAAGGCTCAGAAGCAACAACAGAAACTCCAGGAGATGCTGACAAAGATGGCCGCACTTACTGGGAAGAAAGAAAGCCCGGAAGCATCATCGGAGCAACGCCAGGAACAAGAAACCGATGCCGAGTTCCTTCGAAGAATGCACGAAAAGAAGGATAAAGAGGCTGCGGAACAAGCAGCTAATATAAAAAAAATGGCGCTTTTGTTCCAAGATATGGTGGGCATGATGATCCAGCCGGACCCTCCAGTGAAGATCCCCCAATAATCATTGAAGACAACAGAGGAGAGACGTCAAACCCTCTTCCGGCTCTATCAATAGCCAGGGAGGAGACAATTTCGAAAGCTGCGTTTGATGACTACATAGCTCAACAAATACGAGCTCATCAGGCAAGCGAAGCCGCTGGCCAAGTCGTCAGAACTGGGCGACCATATCCAGGCTGGTATGATTAAATTAAGTACCCGCCAGGATACACGATCCCTAAATTTCACGTATACAAGGGGACAAGAAACCCCCATCAGCATGCCGCTCAGCTCAGGGCTCTCTGTGGCAATACTGGAGGTGATGATAAATTGCTATTTCGCCAGTTTGTTGGCAGTTTAGCAGAGACAACTTTTGAATGGTACTCGGAGCTTCCGAAAGACTCCATCAAAATGTTTACAGAAATGGAGTTGCTATTCACTCAGCGTTTCGCAAGCGCCAGCGAACGCACCCCGATCACGGCTTTGATCAATGCCAAAGTGAAGCTGGGAGAGACATGGGTTCAGTATGCAATTCGGTGGCGAAACCTATGGTCGAGATGCGAACAACACATAGAAGAGGCTCCTACTATGGGCATGTTCGAGGGGACCCTTGACCCGCAAGCGACTATATCCCAGTTTATGATGTTTTTCAAGCCGACCACCTTCCAAGCCTTGATCGACAAGCTGGCCCAAATGGACCAAATGGGCCATAGACTGTCCTCCTAAAAAATGGAGATTCGAAATGAAAAGGGCAAAGGAAAGGCGACCTTCGTTGCCAACGCTCAGCAACAGCCAAGTGATCCGAAACCAGCTGCTCGCCAAAACGATAAACAGCGAACACTCGGAGAAAAGCTGAGACGTCCTTACTCATTCCCTCGGGATAAGACGAGAAGACTGTTCGAACTGGCGGTGCGCAACAGGCTTATCACTCTACCAGATTCGAGACGCCTACTGCAATCGGGCGACGTCAATAATTCCAATTACTGCCCCTACCACCGAATAGTGGGCCACCTAATCGAAGATTGCTTCGTCTTCAAAAACTGGATTGAGAACCAGTACTAACAAGGCAAGTTCGCGCTTTCTGAAAACTGGAAGGTAAACCCGCCACAACCGCATATTCCTAAAAAGGTGGACACGCCGGGGGCATCATGCTCATTGGTAGAAGAAGCTCCATGGGAAGTTGTTCTTTCGGACAAAACTAAAAGAATGCTGAAAGATCTTCAAGCATGTCCGGCGATTAGGTGGAAAAGACCGCTGGAATCTGAGATAATTGAGGGAATGCTGAAACCGTGCCTAACCCTGAGAGTTAGTAGCGATGGGAAAAATACCCAGGCTCGGCCATCGAAGTCTTCGAAGATGAAGAAAAAGACCAAAAAGCCCGCGCAGTCTGATGACAACCGCACAGACCTGCAAAAGCATATTGACACGCTAGAAGAATATAACCAGAAGGCGCGAACACCGGTTACACTCCAAGAGTTTCTCAACCATATTCTTGAGGGCGTAGATAAAAACCATGATGAGGGAGAAGACTCGTCAGAGGAACCTGAGGATTATGTGGCAAATTGTCACATGATCTCTCATTCGTCGCTAAATAACAAAGAAGCTCACTCGGCATCAAAAGATAATATAGAGGAGCTGGGGGCGGGATCGGTCTCAAAATCCTTGGAACCGTCAGACGAGATGATTGACATTCTGCTGAACGAAGCCCGTCAGAAGAGCAAAGCTGATCAAGAGCATGAAATGGCAATATTTGAAAGGGCCAAACGTCGGCGACAGGATGAAAAGTTTGAATCACTCCAACCAGATCGAAGCACGCTCGCGGCAGACAGAAACAGGCTTAAGACAAGGAAATAGTTCGCTAAAGCCCTGTCAATGAGAATGAAGCTGCCACCTTTCAAAGGAGATACTCCTGGTGGTATATACCTTGACGAAGCGGACGTTCATCCTAATTACTGCTTATACCATCAGAGGATGGCACGCCCTACCGAAGAGTGCATGGCCTTTAAAAAGTGGTGGCAGGGATACGTTGCTCATCGACAACATTTCAAGGGGATAAAGCGCAAAACTCGTCGGGAGCAGAAAAATACGACGGATGAGCGCAAAAGAACTGCAAGCAACTGTCACATGATTGATACCAAGAGATCTCAAGTTCTCACCTTCGGAAGCGATTCTGACGAAGAAATAAGCCTAAGCCCTCTCTTCAAAAAATCCACCTCAAGAAAAGAGGAAGAGATGAAGAACTGTGAAAGTATTCAGCTGCGCAACCGTACGTTGCCCAAAAAGAATCTCGGACCTACAAACAAGGGATCGAATAAAAAAGATAAGGGGAAGGAAAAAGTCCCTAAGGATATCACCCTCGATGATCGAGTTGTCGAAGAGCTCATAGCCAAGGACCCGCTCAAGAAGAACAAGGTGGATTACAATGTCCTGGCACATCTGAGAAAGATACCCTCATAACTGAGCATCTTGGATGCCCTTCTCCTGTCTAAAGAAGCACGAGAATCCCTGATCAAGGCATTACAAGATCCCAAGCAGTTTCAAGCTTTCCTTGCCGAAGAAAAGATGAAGGACGAGCTGGAAGAAGTGCACACAGCTGACATCACTTTCGGCAATGAAGATCTCCTCCTCGGAACGTGCGAACAAAACCGTCCCCTATATGTTACTGGGTATTGCCATGGCATCAAGATAGAGAAGATCTTAGTTAACAACGGGTCCTCTGTCAACCTCCTAAATGTGAGGGTGCTAAAAGAAATCTGCATGAGCATTCAGCACCTCGCTCGGGATAAAATCACCATCTCCGGGTTCGACTCCCAGTCATCATGGACGCTCGAGTTTGTAATATTGATGTTACGCTTTGGGCTGCTTGTCACTGACATCAAATTTCATGTCATTGACGCAAAGACATGTTACAACGCTTTATTCGGCAAGCCTTGGTTACACGAGTACAACATCATCCCTTTTACACAACATCAGTGTATGAAATATTTCAAAGATGGTCTCGAGTATACCATGACGGGGGAACTAAACCCATTCTCCATAAATGAAGTCCGAAAGTATGAAGACGCTAAGTATTTCCTACCAGAGTTTGAAGACATGGAAAAATGCCATAAACCGGAGAATAAGCAAAAAACTATCACCACTATTCCGGTTTTTGGGAGTGATAAGAAGAGATAGTCTATTCGGGGCCGCCCCAATGCAACAGGCCGGGACCATCTATCCCTATTCTGTTCTTTGGCAGTGACTCTGAAGACGAAATCAACGCAGTATTCTCGGTCCGTTCATCAATGCAAGCCCTTACTGGAGATGATCAAAGTTTGCAAATAGCCATGGTTCCGCGGCTACACTACAAAGAGCTTGATGCGCTCGAGACATATAGTGTGCAAGAGTTACAGACGTTCTACGTCCCTCCCAGGAGAAGAGGTGAAAAGGCGATCCTATTCTATCGATCCATGGAAACAAAAGTCGAGAGAGAAGTCCGGCATGGTGCCAAACGTGCGCTTGACAGGCTCCAACCAATCCGTCTGCCCAGATACTATGCAGAGGGATTGAAAAGGTTATTAAGATGCCGAGGCATACCTTTCAAACAGACTGCTCAACAAGCCCAATTCTACAACAGGATTTAGAACGTCCCCGGAACTCAGCGAAAATTGCCCAACGGAAAAATGGAAACGATTGGGCTTGTATATGTCCAGTCCAAGAAATGGGAACAATTCCATGACTGCCATGTCATAAATGACCTCGATGAAGAAGGAGATGCTCTTTTAAAAGACGCTGACGTTGAACCAGAACGAGATTCAGTCATAAAAATGTTGAGTCCGTCATTTGAAGAACAAATGGACAAACTAATAAGGGAAGCGAGTCGAAAGGTCCGGAATGACCATAGCCGCGAAATGGCCATTTACGAAAAAACCAAGACGCAACGCCTCCTTCAACAGGCTACGGAGGATGAAAATGCCCATCACCGTCAGCCCGCCATGCATTCCCAAGGTAAGAAAAAGGCCCGACGCAGAGGCAAAAACACTCTACGGCAGCAAAACGGATCCAAAAGGCCATGCGATCGAGAAAGGGTCAGCCGGAATCCATCTCTTATGAAAAAGATGGGTCGAGCATATTCTTTCCCTCAAGACAAGACAAGGAGAATCTTTGACCTTGTCATGAAATATCAGATGATGACACTCCCGGAGTCTCGGCACTCCAATCAAGCAAACGAAGTTCATCACCCGGATTATTGCTCCTATCACCGAGTGATAAGACATCCTCTTGAAGACATCTTCACCTTCAAAAACTGGGTCAAAAACCAATATCAACTCGGCAGATTTGCTCTATCCGACAGTTGGAAGGTAGCCCCACCGCAAAAGCACGTGCCAAAAGCAACGTATATAGAAAGAATAGAACCAGATCAACATCGGTCTTAGAAACGATCTTGTACCTGTCACGTGATAATGCTGTCGGAAGAAGGAGAGCACGAGAATATGGATGACCACTCCTGGTGCTTTGAAAACGAGGATGAAGAGGAATTGATCTCAGAATTTCCACCAGCGCCAAAAGAGTTGGAAGATGGGATACATACTACTGCGGACAACCTAAGGAAAATCGACTTGGGGACGGCAAACGACCTGCGGCCTACGTTCGTCGGAGAGCTGCTGTCTAAAGAATAGGTAGCTATGCTAAAAGACATGCTCATGCAGTATAAAGACTGCTTCACATGGAACTATTCCGAGATGCCGGGATTAGATCAAGAAATAGCTGTGCATAAATTGGCGATATCTCCGGACGTCAACCCAGTCAAATAAGCACTGAGAAAAATGCGGCTCGAGCTTGAAATGAGTATCAACGCCGAGGTCAAGAAGCTAATCGACTCCAGCTTCATCCAAGAAGTTCAATACCCTGACTGGATCGCCAACATTGTCCCAGTGATGAAGAAAAATGGGACGGTGTGCATCTGCATGGACTTTCGGGACCTTAACAAAGCCTGTCCGAAAGATGATTTTCCCGTACCGGTTACCGAGCTGATGATAGACAACACGTCCACCCACGAAGTTTTCTCCTTCATGGACGGATCATCGGGGTATAATCAAATAAAGATGTATCCCGAAGACCAGAAGCATACTGCTTTCCGGACTCCTCTTGGCATATTCTGCTACAAAGTGATGCATTTCGGTCTGAAGAACGCCTACGCTACCTATCAGAGGGCCATGAAAAAGATTTTCGATAACCTCATACATGAATTCGTCGAATGCTATATCGATGACCTCGTGGTGAAAAGCAAATCGTACGAAGAGCACTGGGAACACCTGAAAATAGTATTCCAGCGTCTTCGAAAATACAATCTGAAGATGAACCCTCTCAAATGCACATTTAGGGTTTCCTCGGGCAAATTCCTAGGGTTCATCATCCGACACCGGGGCATCGAAATAGATCCATCAAAGATCAAGGTGATTATGGAAATGCCCGCGCCAAGAACTCTCAAACAATTGCGGTCTCTTCAAGGAAAGCTCGCGTATATCCGGCTGTTCATAGACAACCTTTCGAGAAAGTGTCATCCTTACAGTCACCTGATGAAGAAAGGGACCTCGTTCATTTGGAACCGTAAATGCCAAAGTGCGCTAGACGAGATCAAGCAATACTTGCAGCATCCGTCGGTGTTGGCCACTCGAGTTAAGGGAAAGCCCCTTATCCTGTACACAACAGCCTTGGAAGGTTCTTTAGGAGCATTATGGGCATAAGAGAATGACCGGGGAAAGGAGGGAGCTCTCTACTACTTGAGTCGAGTTCTACTGGAGGCAGAAAACAACTACTCCCCTATCGAAAAACACTGGCTGGCGTTAATCTTCGTGATAACGAAGCTTCGACATTATGCCATGGCACATGAGGTCCATCTCATATCAAAAGTGGATCCTCTCAAGTATTTGATGTCAAGAGCCATATTAACAGGACGACTCTCTAAATGGGCCCTCCTCTTGATGGAGTTTTCAATAATCTATCGACCCCTCAAGGCAGTGAAAAGCCAAGCCATCGTCGACTTCCTCGCTGAGCATCCGATACCTGCCGATTCACCCTTAAATTGCGAATTGCCAGACGAGCAAACGTTTGACACAATCGACAGGGAGAGAGAAGGGAGTGATACCCGATGGGAACTCTACTTCGATGGGGCATCTTCCATGAAGAGACGAAAGCACAGCTCCCCCATAATCAAATCTGGGGTAGACATCATCTTCGTGACTCCACAAGGAGGGATAATGCGCTTTGCCTTTTCCCTAATAGAGCCGAGAACAAACAATGAAGCAGAATATGAGGCTTTAATAGCAGGTCTTGAGATCCCTGTCGACATAGGAATCGAAAACCTCCTTATATACGGAGACTCCCAGCTGGTCGTTAGTCAAGTAAACGGCGACTATCAAACGTGCAAACCAGAGTTGGTAACGTACGGCGAGAAAGTGCAACAATTGCTGACTCAAATCCCTTCCTACGTCCTGGAAAGCATACCGCGTACAGAAAATAGCAAAGCGGATGCACTAGCCAAACTCGTTAAAGAACAGGCTGACGAAAACCTCGATGATGTAAGAATCGTTGTGCAAAGTCGTCGGGTTCTGGCACCAGCGGAAATATCTCCGGAATCATCTAAAGAAAAGAAAGCGACCAGGCGAACAGCTCTGCAAATAGAGGACCAAGAAAGGGCTAAGGATTGGAAAGAAGTCTTCATAGACTACTTCAAATCTCCTCGAACACCTGAAGATGCATCCTCATGACATCATCTCATGAAAAGAGCTCTGTCTTTTGCCTTCATCAATGATACTCTATATAAGATATCGTTTGATAGTTTGTGGCTGATATGCCTGGGGCCGAAAGATGCAAGGAGAGTCGTCTAAGAAACTCACGACGGATTCTGCGGTTCTCATCAAGCTGTGCCAAAAATGAAGCTGAAGATCAAAAGAATGGGCTACTATTGGCCCACGATGATTCAGGACTGCCTCGAATACACGAAGCAGTGCCACTCGTTCCAAATTCACGGAGTCTTCATCCACCAGCATCCAAACCCGCTACACCCAATGGTGTCTAGCTGGCCATACGAAATGTGGGGAACCAACATAATTGGGCTCATCGAACCAGCGTCATTCAAAAGACATCGATTCATATTGGCGACAACTGATTACTTCTTTAAGTGGGCAGAAGCAGTACCGCTAAGAGAAGTGAAGACGGAGAACATCCTCCATTTCTTCAAGACACACATCATCTAACGGTTCGGCACTCCGTGATGAATTATCTCTGATAACGGGTCGGCCTACAGAAGTCATAAAATCCGACGCTTCGCACAGCAGCATAATATAGACTGGAGATACTCTTCGGTCTATAATCCCCGAGCTAACGGTTTTGCTGAGGCTTTCAACAAGACCTTGACGAAGATCATAAAGAAGACGGTGTCCAGAAATAGAAAAGATTGGCACGAGAGATTGCATGAAGCTCTCTGGGATTATCGAACAACATTCAAAACGGCCATAAATACAACGTCGTATGCATTGGTATTCGGCACGGAAGCGGTACTCCCCCTGGAGATAGAGCCACCCTCTCTATGAGTGGTGGTTCATTACGAGCTAACAGACGAAGAGAATGCCTATCTTCGACTTGAAGAGCTAGACGCCCTCGATGAAACTCGTCTTATGGCACAACAAAACTTAAAGGTCTACAAAGCAAAGATGACGTGCTCATACAAAAAATTAACTAGGCCGAGAACATTCCGCCAAGGTGAACTCGTGCTAGTTGTCAAAAGACCTATGACCCCTAATCATGCCAAGCGAGGGAGATTCGAGCCAAACTATGAGGGCCCATACATCATAGACAAAGTCTACTTAGGTGGGGCTTACTTGCTCATAGATATGCATGGCAAAAGACCCTTCCGGCCAATAAACGGCCGATTCCTGAAAAAATACTACGCCTAACGAGTCACGGACCATGTCAATGATAAATGACGACGCCTATGTCTGCTCGCTATCTTCCTGAGTCCAAACTCTATAAGTAGTATCCAGCAAAATCTCGCCTCCAAAACAATGGACCGAAATGTCCCTAAACTAACTATGGACCGAAACGTCCCTAAACTAACTACGGACCGAAACGTCCCTAAACTAACAACAGACCGAAACGTCCCTAAACTAACTGTGGACCGAGATGTCTATAAACTAACTGTGGACCGAAACGTCCCAAAACTAACTACGGACCGGAACGTCCATAAACTAACTGCGGACTGAAACGTCCCTAAACTAACTGTGGACCTAGATGTCCGTAAACTAACTGCGGACCAAAACGTCCTTAAACCAACAATGGACCGAAACGTCCCTAAAACTAACGACGGACCGTAACGTCCTAAAACTAACTGCGGACCGAGACGTCCTTAAGCTACTACGAACCGCAGCATCCTTAGGCTAACGCGGCAACAAAAAAACGGTACGTCCACAAGCAGAATGGGCACAGATGAAAACCCGAAAGGGTGCCGTGAGTAAAAACAGCAGGACTGCTGGCGAGTTTGTGAAAAGCCGAAAGGACGCAATCTTGTAAAAAAACGGTCATGAGCACTCACAAGGTCCTCTCGACCTTATGAGGAGAAAATACCTGAGTGAGATCCTTATGACTCACGAAGGAGCAACACACATAGGAATCCCCATGATTCCTATGGAGAAAATGCACTTACGAGATCCCCATGACTCGTAAGGAGAATTCCCCTATGAGACCCTCACGGCCCATAGAATTCGAAAAGCCTTAAGCTACAGGGATCTAAACATGTTCTTAAGCCATTATACACCCCAATTTGCCCTACAGGAAGTCCAATTCTGGCCCTTGTATACAATCCACAGGCACAAATAAACATTTTCTCAACTGAGTTCCACCAACGACGAGGAATGTCCTCATGTGGTGAACGACACTTGTAATTCCACTCGACTTATAAGGAGAAAACACTCTTGTAAGATCCTTACGACTTATAAGAGACACCGCTTGGAAGTCCTCACGATTTCTAAGGAGAAAACGCACCTACGAGATCCTCACGACTCGTAGGGAGAAATATCTTTATGAGACCCTTACGGCTCATGAAGTCAAAAGCCTTAGTCGACGGGATCCTAACCTGTTTGCTAAGCCACCTTTATTCAAATCGACAAGGGCAGATGATGATTCGCTCCTGGCAATATCCCAGTTTTAGCGATGCTGATGCCTTAATCGATAACAAATTCCAAATCCTTTCACGGCAAGTGGTGATTCGCTCCTGGCAATATCCCAGTTGTAGCGATACTGATGCCTAAATGGGTATCAAATTCCAAGTCCATACTCGCAACAAAATCAGCGAGCCAAAAATACATATAAAAATAGCCGAAATGATTGGGCAACTCGCAATAAAAAAGCAGCGAGTAAAAAGAAAAAATAGCCGAAATGATTGGGCAATCGCGACTTTCGCGATATAAAAAACTGAAATGATATCGCGGAAAGAAATAAAAAAAAGTGATGAAAGATGAAACTTTTGCCCTGCAGGTAAGTCCATAGTGATCCCTGTATACAATCCATGGGCATAAGCGAAAAGGGAACTACATTTCCCCACGGGCTGCGTCAAAGGGAAGTCAAATCTCGATGACCACATCTCCAGCCTGGAGACCAACAGCGGCGTTCCTCCTCATTCCAGCAGGACACGGACGCGACATCACCAATCGGAGCCACGGTAAAGCCCCTAGTTCCAAGACTCTACGATTCACAGACAAACTAGAGTCAGCCAATGACCTCCGTCTTAGAAACAAGTCAGCCAATAACCTCCGTCTCGAGAACAAGTCAGCCAATGGCCTCCGTCTCGGAAATAAGTCAGCCAATGGCCTCCGTCTCGGAAGTCATCCAACCCCCAGGGAAATTAGTGTCCTTAGCAAAACCTCTCGATTCAGGGAGATCAGTATCCTTGGCGAGAACCTCACGATTCGTCTCAACCCGCAAGGAAATCAGTGTCTTTGCGAGAATCTCTCGATTCGTCTCGACCTGCAGGGAAATTAGTGTCCCCGCACATAAAAAGAAAATTCTCTTATGAGATCCTTACGACTCTCAAGAGAAAATACACTTAGGAATCCTTACGACTCCTAAGGAGAAAATACACCTACGGGATCATCTCGACTCGTAGGGAGAAAAGTCTTTATGAGACCCTCATGGCTCATAAAGTTGAAAAGTCTTAGACAGCAGACCTGACCTGTTTCCTAAGCCATCGCTGCCCTACAAGAAGATCAAGATAAACTACATATGGGCCACATTCACCAGAGTTGCACGCAAACATGAGATATAAAAAATGTGTCTTTTATTCATGAATTTAATTGAATACAAGATACATCATATAAAAGAATTAAAAAATGAATGAATGCGTGTTATTCATAGATTACAAATTTTCAGTCGATACAAAGACGGTTATTAAGAAGGAGGCATTTTCAACAAATCAGCCAGCTGCTCGCACGCTCCTCTAAATCCTTTCTCGCAATCGGCCGCCGCGGCCAGCTCCGCTTCGACTCGGGCCCGCTGTTGAAAACAAGACGAAAGCTTTTCATCGGTTCCCATCATGACATCTTCGCAGTTCTGCACGACCCGCTCCGCAGAGTCAAGCGTCCGTCTCAGCGTCAACCCATCCGAAATGCATCGCTAGAGATTGTCAAAGACGGCTTTCAACTGCGCAGCATTCGCTTCAACCTGGACGCGCAACCGGGCAGATTCGCTTGAAGCTACTTCATGTTCCTTTCGCCTCAGGGTCGCCGCTTGTTCAAAATGGCGGATGAAAGGAACACTACTCTCGACCTACGCAGCCCGCTAGGAGTTCAAAGCTGATACTTCAGGAGCGAGACGCTTGAGCTCAATCTCATGCAGGCAGGCCTCGATCTTTCTGCGGTAATTAACCTAAGACTCGACGACACCTTCGCCATGGAAGTTCATGAGCGTCTCCAGCATAGGATTAACCTCAGCAGCAAAATCTGCAGTGAATGCGAGGGCCTCGGCGTCAAGATCCTTGACGAATTCGCTCAACGTTCGCAGGCTAGTCGAAGCGTCCTTAAAAGATGGGCGTCTAGCAAAGGGCCCTGCCGGCATTGGGATGCGAGACTCGAAGGGAGCTGGAGCCGGTGCGATTGCTGCAAAACAAATTATAGTCAGATGTCGACTCGGGAGGTAAAGAAAATACATGAGCGATGAAGTATACTATACCGGCTGTGGCAGGTGGCAAAATTGGGAGTACCGGAGGCGCGGCCATTCTCTCATCTCCTCCTCCGATCCATGACGCTGTAATCAATATAAAGAAGACTTAGCAGCAATACGGCTATTTATAAAAGAAAGAAGGAGACAATAGCTGAATGATATACTAACCAGTACCAGCAAGCGGAATGACTTCCGACTGGAAGGAGAAATGCGGGTTCAACACCTGGTATAGATGGTCGAAAAAGACTCCTGCAAAGTTATGACAATACACTGTCAGGACATTACCCATAGTGAAACCGATAAAATCACAAACATATACCTTCCAGCATTTCAGAGGACATAGGAGAAGGCAAGGGAACAACAGCCGTCATGGCAGCGATTGGAGATGCTTCAGATGGCACAACCTCAGCGTTCATTGCACCGACACTCAAAACAAACAAAATATCATCAGAAGGAACTGAACGGGATTGATAAATAAAAAGAAAACAGTAACCCAAGACTTACCTGATGGGTCATCAGCCAAAACCGCGACGGAAGCATCACCAGGCGCAGTGGCTTCTTTGCTCTCCTTCACTGGAATAGTTTCTGTACCCGTGGCTTCATCCCCTGATTCGATAAGGGCCATCGTGACGCTTGCGACGCCCGCCAATACCAGGGAGCCACACAGGGAAAGAGCAGCGGTCTGGATAGTCCCAGATTCCAGAGAGTGGATAGCAACTTCGGGCATGGTAACCGCCAGGGTTTCGCCCGTCATCCCATCGCCAAGACTTGGCCCTATAGAAAATTGCATGTGTCAAAATTCGAAAATCAAGTTCTAATAAAAAGACCGGGCATTACATTACCTTGCAATAAATTCTCAGCTTCCTCCCGAGCCTCGTGCGTAACCTGTCTATGGGCGGTAGACAGGGCAGCTGAAGCACCCTCTGAAGGAATAGTGACAGGTGGAGTGGTGCTTGAGCCTGCACTTGCAGCCAAGGCGGCATCACGTTCCTCCGCTGCACGCCTTCTGTGCTTCTGTTCGGTCTGGGCCATGAGAACTGACCTTCTTAGGACTTCCAACAAGGGGACGTCGTCGTCCGAACCAAGCTCTGCCTCTGGTGCCGTTACGGCGTCTGTCATCGGCTGCTTTAGCAAAGCCTCCTGCGGTAATGTTGGGGGTTGCTGGGGCCACAATAGCTGGCTCTGGAAGCGTCGCTGCACCACCACTTGGGATCGGTACCGCACTCGGAATAACCTGAGGCAAGGTAGTCCCTGCAATAAGATGAAAGAAAGGGTCAGAGCACGAATAAAGAAAGGGACAAAGGCGTAGTGAACGGAATTTTACTAAGGCCCAAAGAAGCGCGGAGCCTCTCTTCCTCTTCAAGAGCCTCTTTGGCAGAGATACCTATTGAAGAAGAAAGCGTCAGTAGAAGCATAATAAAAGAAAATAACCGTGGAAGAATGTAACTGAAGTATACCTGACTTCGCGATAGTGATTAGTGCCGCTTCATCGCTAGCCAGTCGCTCGGAAGCCATAAGGGCAGCCTGGCGACTAGTATCATCCGCAGGCGTGATGAATAGACCCTCATTAGTCCCGTACTCATACAAGCCTTCGCTATAAGGAGCATGTGGCTCCTGGCCAAATATGACGTCGACAGAAAACGGCGACTTCTTCTTCTTTTGCGAGCGAGCGCTGGCAGCTGATGACAGGAGCTTGCGCTTGGCGGGCAATTTTGGGCGACGAGTCCCGATTTCCGTACCCACGCCAGACTCCAGGGACGTTGTAGCTACCGTTTCTACAGGAACAAGGGGTAGAGGCTTCTTAGGAAAGGCGCGCTGGACTGCAACCGCGGCAGCTTCTCTTAAGGAAAGACTAACAGTGGCCCGCCGTTTTAAGGGGACAGCTGGATTACCGGCAGGGACTGCACCCTTGCGATCGAGCAGTAACCGCTTTTCTTCCCTAATAACAGCACCCGTTGCATGCTGGTACCATTCCACGTAGGCGTTCAAGACTTTCGGAACGTAGCTCGGCTTACTGATAAAAAAGTTGGATCCGGTATTTAGCCGCATGAAATGGTGTAGCGCGTTGCGGATACCCTCTTCCGTAGCAACCGGCTCAGCTAAAAAGGCCTCTAGCGGGACACCCTGATCGTAGCTCGACTGTTGAGCGAAACGGTGCGGGTTGTATCTCATGAACAATGCCGAATCGTTCTGCCTGAACACTAAAAAGCCCGGACTGATTGAATACAAATGCAGGATCTCCCGAGCCTTCAATGTAGGAGCCCCGTATTTGAAGGTGTCGCGTAGCGGCTACACCGTTTTAGCGGAATCCTTGCCGATAGTTAAGACCTTATCGACAAAGGTCATGCCATCCCTGACCATACGCGAGCGAAGGATCAGGCCCCGAGCCTCTCGCTGTGACGGATCTAAAGCAGAAGCGTCAACTAGGAACATGACCTAAGGGAAATTATAACCGTCGTAGAAACGAGGCCGTTTATGGACTCCGAAAGCACCAAGCACATGCAGCTCGATCCATGACGTAAAATAATGCAGCGGGAGGTTTACGGGCTGCACCCCCGGCTGAGTGGTGTCTGCCGCTAAGCTGAGGCCATGATACAAGTGAGCCAGCCCAGCGATCCCGGTGGCCACTCGCCTCGTGGAAACCATTCGATGAGCCGGATAGAAGACGGATGGCCTCATATGGCGAGGGTGCATTGGGAGCACAAACCAGCTTAACCATAGACCAAGGTACCCCAAAAAGAATGTCTCTTCGTCGATGTCTGAAGCTGCGAGCTCTGCAAAGGGGACGACCGCGGTATCTGGGAGGAAGAAATTCTTTTGATCTGCTTCCGTTGTCGGCTGGCTGTCCGAGCCAAAACCAAAAGGATCGTCAAGCTTAGCGAACTTTGCAGCTTTTTTTGACAAGACTTCCGGGCGAAGAAAGCGAGCGATGAAATCTGTAAAACTGACCCCATGCCTTCCGGATTCGAGAAACAGACCCTCATAAATATTCAACACCTTGATCAAACTCGGGAATCGATGTTGAATAGCATTCTCCGGAGTAAGACCCATCACCACTGATTTGGTGGTGAAGATGTACTCGTCAGGGGGAGGTATTTCCTCGTAATGTTCCCCTCTGACGGGTAAGCCGGAGATCTCCGCAAACTCCTCCAAGGAGATTGAAACTTCCCGATCTGATAGAAGAAATGTATGAGTCGGGACATTCCATTGTTCCAAGAAAGCTTTGACCCACCATACAGGGGGCGTCGAATACTGGAAAAGAGACGCATAAATCGCGGGGTACAACCCGAGCTTCAGCCGCAGCGATTTCTTGGCCGACAAGATGTATCGAGCCCACTGCAGATATCCGGCTGAATGACAAGGAGTCAAGCCAATCATGTACGCTTGCCCCCAAGGGTGCGACTCACCTTGGCATATGCGCCGCCCCAGAATATCTAAGCCATCGGCGGCTGTACAAGTATCGAACCCATCGAGGGCTGGAGGCATCCATCCGTAGTCCAGTTAACCTCCTCCACCGCATAATTCACTTGGGGTGGGTCAGCATAATTAATGGCGGAAATTGGCTCTGAAGGTACCGCACAAGAGAAGCTGTGTCGACCCCGAATAATTTGGTTGTACCATAACCCCCATAAATGAAGAGACTTCTGCTCCGGGTCGTGATCTTTAATCAGTGCAAAAACTTCCCGATCCACGGGCGCGTCTGCATAAGCACTCTCCGGGCGAACAAATGGGAAGGAAGTGTTGAAAGACATAGTACCTGGACAAAAAGGAACGAGGGTTAGCCGCCAATGCTACAGTCCAAATTCTGATACTTGGTACTTTAAATTTGTACCACACTGCAATGCAGTGGAAAAGGACCAAGGGGGACCCACAAAATCAAGGTGACGACTCATCATTGATGAGACAATCACTCATTAAAGAAGAAATCCTAAAAAAGATCCTCATTTAATGAAGAGACTCCTCGGGCCAAGGAGTTAAACTCCCTCGAGAGCAACACTCTGCAAACAGGAGTGACATCTGTCAACTCTAATTATAAGGGGAATAAAATTCCCTAAAAATTCTAAGAGCCATGCTCTATGAAAACGATGGAATAATCCATCAAAACCCTAAACAGCAAAGCTTTTACTGAGTTAAAAACTCCGAGATCTTTAAGATCTGCAGAACGAACTCTAAGAGTTCTTCATTAATGGGTTAAGAAACCCTAAAAGAAGATTTTTTGATCTATGATCTAAGAAGAGCAAAACCTTGTTTTCATTTAACGGGTTAAGAAACCCTAAAACACATCTGTAAGATCTGTGATCTGAGAAGAGCAAAGCTCTGTTTAATGGGGTCGAATATGATTCTTACCAAATATTTGAACAAAGTTCTAACTTAAAGGAAGTGTCTGAGGCAGAGATCTATGCTCTGAAGAGAGAATTAAATTCTCAGAAAAACAAGAAGGGGAGAAGATGAACAGAAGTCATCTCAAGGGCCATAGGCCATATTTATAGGTGCTGGAAGTCGATCCAACTTCCAAGTTGATCTAACGGTGGAAAGACTGCCACCGCTGCACTCACGTGTAAGCCACGTGAGCGCAACGGTGGGGGCACATTTGTTTCCCCCAATCAGATAGCAAAGCTCTGTTCAAATTTTGAAATTTGAACTGAGGCAGCGCCTCATGTGCAAAGCACGAGAGCACTAGCGCTAAAAGTCAAAGACTCTGAGGCAGCGCCTCACGTGCAAAACACGAGAGCGCTCGCGCTAAGAGCGCCAGCGCCATGAATCAAAGACTCTGAGGCAGCGCCTCACGTGCAAAGCACAAGAGCGCTAGCGCCAAAAATGTCAGCGCCAAGAGTCAAAGACTCTGAGGCAGCACCTTACGTACAAAGCACGAGAGCGCCGGAGCCAGAACTAAAAGTTCTCCACCCTTGGATCAAAAATCCAACGAAGATGATAAATCATCAAATTACAGAATTAAATTCTGTTGGGGAAATACTCCTCAAATCTTTCAAAACAAGAAAGATTGTGCTCTGTAAATCAGAGCACCGTTGGATCAAAGATCCAATGGTGATCACCAAAATACAGAATAAGTTCTGTATGGGAAAATATTTTCCCAATCTTGCTAAAAACAAGACAGATGTTTTCTGTAAAACAGATGTCCTTGGATCAAAGATCCGACGATGGATAAAATCCCCAAATCAATTAAGAAATCTCTCAATAAGAGATTTCCTCAACTGAATCAACAAATCAGCCTCCCCTATATGAAGGATCCAAGACTTCAAGTCTTGCGAGGAATACCCCCCCATAAACTTCAAGTTCTTAGAAAAGAAAAGGAGAAGAGCGAGCTCTAAGAGGAAGAACTTTCTTCGAAGCTAAAAAAAAAATAAAAGAGAGCATAATATCTCATCTGCACACCTAAGGGTTTAACCCTCATAAAAAGAACATAGATCTTTCCTCAGATCTGAGATCCATGAGACAAGTCTCCCACAAATAAGAATTTAATTCTTATGGGGATGGATTCGTTCTTAGGGATCAAAGATCCGGAGAAGAACAAAGAATTGAACTTTGCATAACATAATACACAAAGAGAAACCCAGCGCCAAGCACTACTCAATAAAAGAGTGCTTAGCACTCAATGATTGGCTCACAGCGCCAAGCTCCCTACGTGCTCCTCACGTGGGTGCTACTCAATGAAGAGTGCTTAGCACTAAATGGTTGGCGCTCAGTGCTAAGTGCCCCACGTGCCCCTCACGTGGGTGCTACTCAATAAAAAGTGCTTAGCACTTAATGGTCGGCGCTCAGCGCCAAGCGCTCCACATGCCCTTTACGTGGGCGCTACTAGCATAGACTGTTCTACACTCATCACACAGAGCCCAGCTCCATAAAAGTGTTCAACACTCACCAAAAAACAAAAAAAAGGCAAAGTGTGAGTGACAGAACCCACATAAATGCTCAGCATTGTTAGCAAAAAGAAAGGACTATGTCCTAGCAAGTGTCCGACACTTTATTTAAAAAGCAAACGACAAAGACTCAGTGGGCTGAGCCCAAGTTTGCCAAACTCCTAAATCTACCGAACCCATGTGCTCTTTATTTTTCCAAATTGGTCCTAGTCCAAAACAAGACTGCCGATCTTCCGATGAACACCCATTGGTTCAAGGGTACATCTTTCCACACCTCCGATACATGTCGTTATAATTCTTCAACGTCTTCAGAGAGGTGGAGGGTCCCAATAACCAATAACTCTTGGTATACCAACAAACCAACAAACTATAAACCCTTTGGACCGCAACGTCCTTAAAACTAAATTGTGGACCGCAATGTCCTTAAACCTAAACTCCAAGGACCGCAACGACCCTAAACTAAACTCTATAGACTATGATATCTTTAAACCACAGACTATGATGTCCTTAAACTATGGACTATGATGCCCTTAAACCATAGACTATGATGTATTTAAACTACGGACTATGATGTCCTTAAACTCTATGGACTATGATGTCCTTAAACCATAGACTATGATGTCTTTAAACTACCGACTATGATGTCCTTAAACTCCATGGACTATGATGTCCTTAAACCCAATGGACCGCAACATCCCTAAACTAAACTCTATAGACTATGATGTCTTTAAACCACGGACTATGATGTCCTTAAACTATGGACTATGATGTCTTAAAACCACAGACTATGATGCCCTTAAACTATAGACTATGATGTCCTTAAACTACGGACTATGATGTCCTTAAACTCTATGGACTATGATGTCTTTAAACCCAATGGACCGCAACGTCCCTAAACTAAACTCTATAGACTATGATGTCTTTAAACCACAGACTATGATGTCCTTAAACTATGGACTATGATGTCCTTAAACTACGGACTATGATGTCCTTAAACTACGGACTATGATGTCCTTAAACCACAGACTATGATGTCCTTAAACCCAATGGATCGCAACGTCCCTAAACTAAACTTTATAGACTATGATGTCCTTAAACCACGGACTATGATGTCCTTAAACAATGGACCAAAATGTCCCAAAACTAATGACGGACCGTAATGTCCCTAAACTAAAACGATAAAGTCCAAATGCTCTTTTATTGGATCCTGAACCCCCGTTAAGTAGATCTTAGTCTAAAAATTAGACTAACGTATTCTTAATAAACATTTAAGTTGATATTAATCTCAAACGAGGTTAACGATCCTTAAATCAACCAAAATCCAAATCTAAGAAAATACGAATTTGGACTAATCCACGCCCTACGGGCAACAACATAAATTAGTCTCCGTATACAATCCATGGGCAACCAAAAATAAAACAAACACACACGACACGAAGTGAAATTCTGGAGAAGGACAAAATGGTTATCATAACCCGATAACGTAATTAACTGCAGGGGCTTGCGCCTGCAGGGAAGAGCGTCCCTACAATCAAAAACCCCTCGCAAGTGAGGGGGAATCTGACGAAATCTGCTACAACGGCCGCATCCGTCCAAACCTCCGATACATGGTGCCATAAATCAACTTGGCATTTTCGGAGAGGTGGACGGATAAAACCAAATAGCATCTGCCCCCAAAATTCTGGCCAAACGTCCCAACGTCCCGGTCGCGTCTTTCGGCGGTGAACATGTATATACTAGTATTTTGTCACTATTTATTTATGCCGCATTCATGTATGTTTTATACATATGGAAATTACACACACACATATATGTTATGTCAAGTAACATATATAAATTTATATTTATTGTTTTTTCCATTCTCCTTTTATTCTCTTTTTTTTATCTTGTGCCATTGGTATAGCACATGCACAGCCACTCTTATTAAGTGGACAAGTGGAGGGGAGAGAGAAAGAGGAACAGGTAAGTAGATATGAGATGAAAATGAATGGTTGAGATTTATTAATTTTTATGATAAAGAATGTCGACCATTCTTGAAAAGGTTTAAGGATTTTTATTCATATGTTTTTTCATCTCATCTCCTTGATTCTCCTCTCTTCTTCTTCCTTCAAAAATGAAAAGAGAGTTTAAAAGGAAAGAAAATGGTGAGACAATAATAAGTGTGACACTACATTCTTTACACTCCAATTCTAGCAAAATTGGATGGTTGGATTCTTCACAATTGTTTAGAGCATGAAGTGGAGATGGAGCTAGAGAATGGTTCCTCAAGTGGATCCATCTATGACAAATGGAGGTTTTCACCAAGCTCATCCATTCATCCTAGATGCCTAACTAGAGTTCAACACAACAATAGAACATATGAAGATACTACAAAGGTCATATGCTCTGATACCATTTGAAGGAACTTTTTGCACCCTTGTATGGAATTTTTAAACTTTGTGTAATGTTTTTTTTAAAAAATCAAGAGAGCAAATAGTTCCAACCATAAAATCTTATCTAAAGAACTGAACTTGCAACAAGTTTTCTATCTTGTGCACCATTGAATGGAATTTTAAAACTTTGTGTAATGCGTTTTTCAAAAATCAAGAGAGCAAATAGTTCCACCAAGTGGTATCAGAGCCAAAATAAAGAATTAAACTTGAATTTGTAATTTTTAGAACCAAATAAAACCAATTTTGTAAACTAGGTTTCAAAATTGATCCAAAATATAACTTTGTGCCAAGTTTAGGGTCTCCACGGGGTCTTGGTTCGGACCAAGACCCGCGTGGGTGATCACCTACACCCCCAGGGACTCCCCGGGGGGTTTGAGGAGGGGTCCACTGATTGTTGTGAAAAATTGAGTTTTAAAGTGTCATAAATACCGCAATCAATAACGGTGTCGCAAATACCTAGCCGATAGTGAGAACGGGTCGTCCACAGGGAGATAGCGAATTACTTATTATGTTTTAGACGAGTTAATAGAAAAGATTCGGATTTTTGTTTTAAACTAAAAGAGATAAAATTTCAATGATAAAAAGAACTCATTAGGGCTTTTGGAATACGTAATTTAAAATATGGTATTTTAGAAAAATTATTCTTTTTATATTTTAATTAATTAATGCAAGAGGAATAGAAATGAATGTGGATTAGGGTGTTTAGAGGGGTGGTAGGGATTCTCTCTATTGACTCTTGTGCTTCCATTGATCCCTATTGATCTCAAGCCTTCAACAAAACAAGTATTAACAAATCTCAAATCGGGGTCGCAACTATCATGAATTGATAGAATTCCCAAATAGAAGACTTAATACTTGCGTTATTAAAGTTTATAAAGATCAAAACCATAACAAGAATTTAAGGGATTTATTCCATCCCTACAAACCACCCTTTCCTACAAATCCTAACAAGTGAGAAATTACTCACCACTGAAACCAATTAAAATGGAAAGAAAAGAGAATAAGAAGGAATAAGAGAGACAAGGCTAACTACTAAAGCCCTCATGAAAGTCAGGAGCGTCTTTAAGTATCATTGCTTTGAAAACATTCAGAAAGAAGAAGGGAAAAAATAAAACCGATAAAGAAAATCATCAAATCTACGATCTAAATAATTAAAGATCAATAAAATAAAGTTGTAAGGAATTAAGGTGCAGAAAATTAAATTGAAGAAAGTAAAAGAGACAAGAAGTAAAATAACTTTACTTTTTATTCATAACTTGAAGTTTCAAACAGAATTTGAATGGCTAAAGAAATAAAGAAGAAACTAAAACTAAACAAGATTCTAAAACTTAAAGATTAAACCCTAGATGTCTTTTCTTCATTACTGCTCGGTCCTTTATATAGGCTTTGGAACTTGAAACCCTAGAGCTCATCTTGACACATGAAATGACGATCAAACCCATGAAAAATTTGATTAAACGGCCATGGTTGAGCCGCGGATCCACCTCGAGTTGCACTATATGGGCCGTTGATCCGCCGCCTTTTGTTGGGATCCCGTCTCCAATTTTTTTTCTTTCTTCTCGTGGTTTTAGGAATTCTTTCTGACGATAAAATCTTGAAAATATTGTCTTATCTCTGTAGTTGTGAAAATCTTCAATTTGCTTCTAAACTTGGCAGATTTGATTTGCTAACTTGATTTGATATGGATCTCTTAATCCTATTTGCAGTCTTGAACTGATTTGTTACTTTAATACCTGCACAATATCTCAAATCAAATTATTAGTAGCATTTATTCCATTAGAGAAAATATTCCAACCAATTTTGCTCACAATTAAATTATTTAATGCTTAAGAAACATATAAATCATTATTTAAAAGATATGGTTGCAATTATTTTATTTAAAGATTAAGAATCAAATGCATATTTATTTGAATAAGATATGCAACATAATACTCCCAATTATATTACTTATAAGTTAAGAAACATATGACAATATCTTTTTACACATAAACCCATATACATTCTCAAATTATAAATAACACCATTTATTAATCAATAAAAATAAGAAAAATGATAGTAAAAATATGCAATAAATATGACTGATCACCCACACCCGGAACCACCACTTGGTGATCTCGGGGGGGGCTCCCCAAACCGAGACCACCAAGTGGTGGTCTTAGGTTAGGGGCATCCCCAATCCCCCCGATGGATCCCCGGGCGTGTCTTGAGGCATCACATTAGATTCTCAGAATTTTTTGGCTTTTTTCGGAGTTCGTTTTGTGGCATAAAGTGTGTTTTTGGTTGCCGGGCATGTTGGTTTGGGATTATTGGATAATCCGGTTTTGATGCCTTATGGATATGTATTCTAGAAGTTATGGAGAGTGCTTGTATTATGTTTGAATGCGTTGGAAAACCCACTCTTATTGCTACAATGACATAGGGGTTGCGCATTGTGTGCTTGTTGTTTATGATTAGAATAGTTGCGGTTGTTGTGATGAATAGCCGGGGGTCTGTTAGATGAAGGTTTTTATATTTTCATATGTATATTCATATTCGAGGCGAGCGTACGTATTGTGGCCGTCGTTTCCGCGCAATATAATATTCTTTTGTGGGGCACTTCCAGGATGAGGTTGATGTTGCCAATGTAAATATAATTTCTCATTTCATGTACCTGGGATAAACCCAGGAGGAGTGCTTAAGTAGCTGTGTTTTAGGATCCAACAGGTGGCCATATCAAGGAGTTAAGATCGAGTCATCTGATTTTAGAATTGGCGGGACTACTTGTCGCGCTCGTAGGGGCCTTGGGGCTAGGATTATGACTATTCACATGACTGTGGAATCTATAATTCATTCATGTCTAAAATGAAACACGGAATTCCTAGTATACCCTCTATTTTATTGTGTTTGCTTTTGCTGCTTTGTTTTGCTTCATGCTTGAGACGAATGATTATATATATAGTATATATATTAAATGCTATATATGTTTTGCATCCGCGCTAGCACTGTCCCCGCTCTGCCGTTAGTTAAGTAACCTAATGGTGAAGACGGGACCCGGTGGCAAATGCGGATAGCATATATGTGCGTTCTATTTTCGTTTTTTCTGGTGTGATAGGGTTAACTGATGGGACTGCGTTAATTGGATTAATGCAAGAAAAACAAACCTAAAATGATGTTGCAGGAACCAAATTTCGAAGACTATAGGCGTTTCCTTTTGCTTTGCATAGTGGTGTTCGGTCAGGAATACCCAGCACCTCATTCGACGAGGAAGAGCCTTGATCCCTTCATGAGGATTTCGCTCTTAAGCAAAAGTTTACGTGACTATAAATTACTCAGTTTTCTTTAAAACCACTCATTTTAAATGCGGAGCTGAAACCATTTCTTTTCAAAACTACTCGGTTCCTTCAACGATATCAAGTTCATTACGTTAAAGGTTTTTCACCAAAAACCAGCCGTAGCCCTCCGTCATTTCAGATTAGTAGTGTTTAGTATTCGTGCTACGTATTTCGATCTTTAGTCGAGGCGTAATGTTCGTTAACTCTGTGGTGCTTTTCTATTATATGGTTATGCGATTGGTTAGGACAGTCGTACGATGGTTTTGATCTTTAGTTAGGTGTCATGCGGGTGGGTCTAATGCAATCAAGATAATAATGGGTAGAACTTAACTAGGACCCTTTAACATTTTGATCTTTAGTAAAGGTCACTTGGGTCCTGGGGCAAAGACCACATCGGGAGTTTCAAACATAAAGGAAACTTGCCAGGCATGCGCATACCTTTTGAAGTGTGGTGACTTGAATGGCTTCCGTCAGATTATTATGCGATAATAGTTAGATCTCGATTCATACTGATGAGTAGGTATTACTCCTCAGGTTATCCCGACTAGTTCTCCTTTTAGGGGTTGAAAGAGAATTCAAGGAAACAGTGGGAGCCATCCTGATTAAATAAAGTAAATAACCAATTTAATCTTGTTAGAGTGCATGCTGAGTGTTTTTTTTCTCTCTCTCTCTGGCAACGACCATGACCTTCCTTGAACTAAAACTCATGGCCAAGTTAAACCGAACCTTTTTACCATCAGGCTTTGGATCGTTTGGATTCACAACAAAGTCGCAAATATCCATGCCGCTCCTACTTCCCCTATGCATTTCTTCAGAATACTCCGTATCACTATGATGATCTATATTGTTTGGAATATGGCCATTGTATAGTTACATACAAACTCGGTGAAAATTATTTCAATCGAGGATGGCCACTGATTTTGGAGAAATCGAATAGGATAATTCGGTTGCCTTTTCACTTTACCTTCTCTCAGGTTGCGAGAGCACTTTTCATTAGGACGGTATACCAATTACGCTTGTCAGATAGTCTTTTTCCAAATCTTAGGCTGGTGCTGAAAAGTAGAGAAGGAAGAAAACCAACTAGCCTAAACATGATGTACAGAAAGTAAGATAAAAAGACATATTAAGGGGTTGAAGTGAGGGCAAAGAAAATTGCAACTATTATCATGTGTCTGGTATTGGAAAAAGCTTTACTAGGAATACCCGGCCACTCCCTTGAAACATTCTTATGTTTTAATTTTCTGTGTAATCGTAATTGAAAATTGCTTTCCCAATTAAATTCCTGGGCATTCATATACCGGATAAGAATCTCACATATGTATGGCGTTACAGATAATGAGTGGGAGTAGAATATTAGAAATTGGGTGATTAGACCCACAATATCAGAATTCGTTATAATTATTGATATTTGAGGAAATCACCTGGGTTTGCTTATCGGCAAATTTTTGGTTTTGAATATCCGTTGTTGTACACCAATTTCAAACTGATATATCTGTACGGGTTTTTTCATAAAGTGAGATATAATTTTTTGAAATTGTGTTTAGATCATTTACCTTCATCAGTTGAAGATAAGGTAAGGTGCATTGAACAATGGTATAGACATTCTTGACCAAAATACAATTGTCAACTTATAAACACATAGGACTAGAGTTGGTATACTCATAGGACTTATACAAAGTACTGTATATTGTCCGGTGTCCATTTGGACATGGGATTGGTACTCGTACTATATTCCGTTTACTAATGAATTCTCTGGTTCTAGACACATTTTTCGTTGAAATGCAAGATCCAAACATTTTGAAAAGTTCGTAGGTATAAAAATAAAGTAAAGAACCATGTGTTGGAATTATCAGAATTCTTCGAGGTGATTGAAGATGTAGATACTCATACTAGGTATTCCGTCATAGTAATTTTGAGAATTAGATTCTCTCTCAGATTACTCATCCGTGGGTGCGCTCCTTGATGAGTAATGTTATATGGCCTTTTCCATTTAGGTGATGTACACCGAGTACAGTTGTATACCTATTGAATATGGTTCTATTTAAATTAGTGTCTTTGTTTCTATATTGTATATAGAATAACATCATATCTTAATATTATTAAGGTATATGGAGTAATCCGGTTCCTTTTGATAGCAGAATCTGGATGTATTCAAGGCACGTTTCTGTAATGGCGGTTTGTGGGTTATCCCGAGCATTCGCAAGGGTTTAACTTTCTACCATTTACAAGATCAAAAGTTATTTTGTTCTTGAATCATCACAATTTTTAGTAAAATGGATTCTTTTCAAAAGACATTAGTAGGAGTTTGGTAGAACTTGGAAGTAATTCTAGAACCACAAATGGTTACCGAAAATTTAATAGAACTTAAGGATTCAAATGGATTCGACGATCCATTAGCCACTCCGCAAATTTAGTAGGTAATCTCAGCCACCTGAGAGGTACGTCGGTTTTCTCATAGACGGTAACAGGGAGGTTTGCATCATGACAATGATGACCCTAGCTTACCATTGTTGATGTCCTTGACTATGAGATCTGGCAGGTAGATGACTATAACGTCATTCTAAATTGGATTTAGAAGTGAACGTGTATATGACTTTGCAGAGGGTTGTTGTAGTCAGTGGGAGCAGCGGAAGCGTGGTAGGAAACTTGCTTATATCTATTTATAAACTAAAGCAGGCAAAACAGAGATGGATCATCTGTTTTGATGTGACAGTTATAACGTTTGACTTTATAAAAATAACAGATGAACCAGGAAAGAAAGTAGTTGGGAGTCATGTCCTGGCATCTGGATAACATGCTCTGGATAGGAAGTGATGTTCCTATATTACAATCGGTCAAAATTTGGATGTCACAAGAGTTTCTCCATGCGGGATGTGGATAATGATACTTTTGCATTAGATGTAATAAGCTGATATAATCCAATCCTGGAGAAACAAAAAGAAGCAGTAAATAACATAAGAGGATGATCTTGGGATAAGGTAATGGCAGCCTCCTATGGGAGACGATTACCAGTTCTACCTTCTAAAGTGACCTGGATAACAGAGTGGCTGTCAGAGTTATTAGTTTACCCTTTTTTTGAGGTGCAGTGTGTTAGTAAGGATTCCAGACCGGATACTGAGGTGGACATAGTGTTGGATGCTGATTATGATTAGTGTAGGATACAGCCTAAGAAGTTTGTTGGATATTGATGTTCATTTATGAACATGGTCCCATCAGCTATCAAGACAAGTTCTAAGACAGGTAACGCTCATTTCGGAAGATAGTTGTTCTCCGCAAAGTTGAGATACAGAGAGATAAAGATAAAAACATTATAGCAGATCCACTCACTGAAGCTATTTCTCAAACATGGTAGTTTCTCAAACTCGGTTTGTGAAGCTAATTAGTAGAGAAGTTGGGTATTCGGTAGCATACGATGTCACGCCCCATATCCCAAGATATGTAACTACGGCACGTGACAGAGCCAACCATACTACATGTGGCTAGGAATCATCCCTCCATAATCGCATTATGGCTGTTTATCGAATATCAAGAACAGTAAAATAAAATCTAGCTAACACATGTCCATGTGCCACAATAAATAAAATCAAGAAATGTATAAATTGGAAACGAATCAAGATCCAATAAACAATAGTATCTGAATCACGTCCCAATATGGGCTCACATCAATAGAAATAAAACTACGGACATAAAATAAACTAATCATCCTAACATAAATAGCTAGCTCCTCATTGCTCGGCTTGATTGCTAAAGTACTCTTGATCTGCCTGCAATAAAGGTAGAGGAACTGGGCCATACAAAACCCAGACGTCAGTGCGTCATAATGTCAAAATAATAGCGATAACCAGGATATGATGATATGATTAAATATGAATGTAAATAAATAATACAGGTATAAACAGTGATGTACATGTATGTGAAGTGTATCTTAGAGTCTGTGATTCTAGGTTATCTATTCTACAAGTCTTTCAAATCAATTTAATGGAATTATCGATGTAACTCAATACTATCCCATGCGTGCCCGGGACCGCGGTCAAGATTCTCGGGCTGAATCCGAAACGTGCCGCTAAGCAGTAAACAGGTAACATGTACAGATGAATGATGTCAGCAGCATCATTCCGGGGTTGGCCGAGCCCGTAAAGACTTATCAGTATAAGTATCAACTGTTAAGTTACAAATCAGGTTTCATTATTGATTTCCCCTTACCCCCAAGGTTTCGTGTTCAAGTCGGGTATTGATGATATAAATCTAATGCCGACACAGGATCAAGCAGGTACAGGTTTTGTCTATGTAGACAACAAGTCACATCCGTCAAGACAACAAGCCAGGATTGTTGGCATTAGCAATAAGAACCAAGTAACAAGTCTGGTAGTGTGTCGTGAACATTTCATGTACTGTATATTAACCAAAATAGACACCAATGTAAAACTGTAATCGATATCGAAACACGAATAATACCAGGATGCATATGTATCTATCTGTAATAACCGTTATACGTCCATTACCATGTATGATGCAATCAAGATAATATATTGAACTGATATAGTAGTATGATAATATCATGATGTTCCGGCATGCAGCTAGATAAACTATTATCAGTACGGATACATACGGATACTGTAAAACTGTAAATCGGTAATTTCTGCTGAATAGTAAAACACATGCACTATAATTTATCAAATAGATATTGATATAATAATATAGTATGTTGCAAATTTAGAACTTGCCTGAACGAATCTCACGTCGAGATACAGATTATCTTTATAAAATGGTATGCTGATAATAATTTGCAATGCTATACATATATGTATATACTAATCATATATATATTGGTATAGATAAACTAGAATGTTGCAAGTTAGGAACTTGCCTGATCGGATCTCACGTCGAGATACGGATATCACGTTCCGACGTCGAAAGTCACGACGCAAAACTTACGTGCGCGGGACTTTACATGTATGAGCAGCTGCGTGACGTAGTGATAGGGCTAGATGACGACGGTGGCTAGGTCGTCTGGATCGTCGGCGATGTACACAACTCCGGCGAGACGACCGGAAATCAAGAAAGAAAAGAAAAGAAGAAGAAGAAGAGAGGAAGAGAGAGAGAGTAAGGTGTTTGGGTTTAGATTATATATTATATATTACATAATATATATATATATATATAAGAAAGAGAGAAAGAGAAAGAGACAAGAGATGAGAGGAAGAGAGAAATATAATTAGTTAAATTAATATAATATATTATATATATAACGGTTATATATTTATTAGTTATATAGAATATTATATATATATGAGATTTTACTGCTAATACTGGATCTCTCCAAATATTACCCATATCCATTCTAAAAATCTATTTTTTAAATATGGAGAATATACGTAAAATTTTAAAGCATAATATGATATCCAGTAAGTAAAAATGTATACCCCCAAGTACCGATCTACGTAAATATATGTAGCGATCAAAACGAGTCTGTTTTAACAATTAGGATATGAATCATGATATATGAGCGCAACCACATGATATGGGGTACTATGACATGCAATGCTAGATAAGAAAATATATTTTTGACTTTTATATTGTATTTTAAAAGATATATGGATACTAAAATATGTTATATATGTTTATAAAATCTAGATTTGCATAGATCTTCTGCACTAGCAAATATTTGATGTAATGTTGATCCATGATGGGTTTCAAACATATCGATCGGGTCGGATAATAACCACAACTGCTAATTGCACTATCAGCAACCCAAAAGAAACAATAACAAAGAATTTTACCGTAAGATTTGAAATACCCTAAATAAAAATAGTACAACAGTGCTAGGGTGTTACATTATACCCAACTACAAAAGAATTTCATCCTCGAAATTCCCAGAACAAGAAAAACAAGAAAATACGGATCTAGGGAAAGAGGTGTGGAAACTTCTATCGGATCTCGTCTTCACGTTCCCAAGTAGATTCTCCGTGCGAACGATTCCCACATGAAACAAGTACTGGTGGGATACTTTTATTCTTGAGGACCTTTTTTCGTCGATCCACAGTCGCCATTGGTCGCTCTTCATATGTTAAATCCTTCCTTACTGTCAGTTCCGAGTGATCAAGGATGTACGTCACATCTTGAACATACTAGCGGAGTTGAGATATATGAAACACGTCATGAACACCCGCCAAAGATGGTGGTAAAGCCAATCGATAAGCTACCTCTCCAACACGCTCGATAATACCGAAAAGCCCCACGAATCGAGGACTAAGCTTGCCTGACTGCCAAATCGGATTACTCCTCTAGTCGGTGATATCTTCAAGAATACAAGATCACCAACTGCGAACTCCAGAGGCCTTCGTCGAGTATCAGCCCAACTTTTCTGTCGATCTTGTGCCGCCTTCATATGATTGCGGATCACGTTAACTTTCTCCGCCGTTTGCATAATAAGATCCGGTCCCAAAAATCTTCTTTCTCCAACATCATCCCAACAAACAGGTGAGAGACACTCGCAACAGTATAATGTTTTGAATGGAGTCATTTGTATTGTCGCCTGAAAACTGTTATTGTATGAAAACTCCATCAAGTGCAAATGATCCTCCCATAAACCCTTGAAGTCTAACATGCATGTTATCAACATATCTTCAAGAGTTTGGATCGTTCTTTCAGACTGGCCATCTGTCTGAGGATGATAGGTTGTGGTAAACTTCAAGCAAGTCCCCAAAATTTCCTGTAAACTCCTCCAAAAGTGTGATAGAAATCGAGTATCATGATCCAAAACGATGCTCATGGGTACTCCATACAATCTCACAATCTCTTGCATGTACCGCTCTGCCAAAGCCTCTGTCGATTGACCAACTCGAAACGGTATAAAATGAGCTGCCTTGGTCAATCGATCGACAATGACCCAAACTGCATTATTGCCCTTTGGACTTCGTGGTAATGCTGTCACGAAATCCATGGTTATGTGTTCTCACTTTCATTGAGGAATCGTAAGTGGTTGCAACAAACCAGCTACCCTTTGATGTTCAGCCTTGACTTGCCGACATACCAAGCACTTCGATACGTAGCGAGCAATCTCTCTTTTCATGCCTTCCCACCAGAAATGTTGTCGCAGATCTCTGTACATCTTTATGCCTCCCGAGTGTACGGAATACGCGGAACTATGAGCCTCTTTCATGACTTCTTCTCGAACATCTCCTTTAGGCATACATAGAAGACTACCATATCATAACGAACCATCTTCATGAATTAACAGGTCCATTCGAAGTCCTGATTCTACTTATTCTCAAAACTTCTGCAATCTTGGATCGTACGACTGTGCTGCTTTAATGTTATCGATCAAGGATGACTGTACTTGCAACTGCATCAACTGTCCCAAAGAATTCGGTAGTACAATCTCCAATTCGAATCTCTGAAAATCATCTATAATCTCCTTTTGTGCAGTCAACATCTGTATTGCTGGCAAACGACTTAGAGCATCCGGCACTGCATTAACTTTCCCCGGATGGTATTTTAGGTCAAGATCATAGTCAGCCATCAGCTCTAACCATCTATGCTGCCTCATGTTGAGATCTTTCTCTGTGAACACATACTTTAGGCTTTTGTCATCGGTAAATACTTCTACCCTTTCACCCAATAAGTAGTGTCTCTAAATTTTCAGAGAAAAAATCACTGCTGCTAACACCAGATCATGAGTTGGGTAGTTCTTCTCATGGGTCTTCAATTGTCTCGATGCATAAACTATGGCATTCCCATGCTACATTAGAACACATCCCAAGCCTTTCCTAGATGCGTCGTTGTGAATAACCAACCCTCCGGAACCGTCTGGCACTGTCAGAATAGGAGCGGTGGTCAATTTTTGCTTCAACGCTTCAAAAGTTGACGCACACTTCTCAGTCCATACGAACGGTACCTCATTTCGTGTTAGCTTAGTCAATGGTTCTGCTATTCGAGTGAAGTTCTCCACAAACCTTCCATAGTATCTGGCAAGTCCAAGAAAACTTCTGATCTCCCCTACATTCTTTAGAATTGGCCAATCATAAACAGCTGCAATCTTTTCATGGTCAACAGCAATTCCATCTCTGGATAAGACATGACCCAAGAACTTCACTTTTTCGAGCCAAAACTTGCACTTGCTCATCTTAGCATATAACTTTTCTTGTCTCAACGTTTACAGTGCGATTCTCAAGTGTTTTGTATGCTCTTCTTTGCTCCTCGAATAGACCAGAATATCATCAATAAACACCACTACGAACTGGTCTAGGTACGGTGAAAAGATTCGGTTCATCAAGTCCATGAATATTGCTGGTGCGATTGTGACTCCAAATGGCATCACTAAGTACTCGTAATGCCCACATCGTGTTTGGAACACTGCCTTTTAAATATCTTCTGATTTCATCCAAACTTGATGATATTCGGATCGTAAATCCAACTTCGAGAATACTCTAACACCACTGAGTTGATCGAATAGTTCGTCGATGCGAGGGATTGGATATTTATTCTTAATAGTCACTTGATTTAAATCTCGATAGTCGATGCAAATTCTCTGCGTGCCATCTTTCTTTTTTACTAGAAGAACTAGAGCTCCCCACGATAAACCATTGCTGCGAATCCAACCATTCTCTAATAACTCAGAAACTTGTCTCTTTACCTCTTCCAGTTCCAGTGATGACATCGAATAAAACCTTTAAATTGGCGCTATTACAGGAATAAGATCAATCATGAACTCCACATCTCGTTTAGACGATACACCTGTGATTTTCTTGAATACCTCCATGAATTGCCGAACAACTATCGGTGCTTCATCTGTAACCTGTTCATGAACCTCACCTTTCGGCGCACACACACAAATAGTTCCCTTCATTATGAATTTGCAAGTGTGTTCTAAGACTTGTGGGTTAACATCCAACCACACTTCCGCTACACTACTCTAATAAACTGAGGCGGGTTCGTCAGAACTTCTTTAATCAAACATCTTACATCTAATTGGCCTTGAAGCAGTCTATACCAGCTCCCGCTGGGGTTAATCTCGAACTACTACAATCATCATATGTTCTCATGTGTTTCTCCTTATTCTTCGAAACGCAAACGGATTGGTCCTTACGGGACGAGAGGAAAGATATAACATGGTTGCTGGATTCAAGCTCGCTATAAGACATAAACTCGTAAGCAATGACGCCGAGAGGAAACAATATAATATAATGACCATAAGTCAAGAAATGAATCAAAATAGGACTCCAGGTTACCTAAATAGAGTACCGCATTGTAACCATGCCACGGTACATAGTTACAATCACATAACTATATTCAAGTCGCCCAATTCTACTATCAGAATCGAAGGAATAAGAAGGGAGAAACAATAGGAAATCAGAAAGATTCCAAGTTGTGATGCAAAGTCATTTCCATATCGTCAAGATAAAAGAGTTAAGGGAAAAATAAGATTCAAGAATTTGAATGACAAGACAACAATGTGGCAGGATATGTTCCTAAAATTCTGGGTCTTAAGGACAATGTATTGGGTACCATACCCAACTACAAATTGAACTAAGTCCCAACCAACCTAAAACCTATGGCTCTGATACCAAACAAATCATGTCACGCCCCGCTTCCTAAGATACGTAACTACGGTACGTGACAGAGCCAACCATGCTACCTATGGCTAGGAATCATCCCTCCACAGTCGCATTACGTCTTTCTATCAGATATCAAGAATAGTAAAATAAAATCTAACTAACACATGTCTATCTGCCACCATAAATAAAATCAAGAAAATGCATAAAGCGGAAACGAATCAAAATCCAATAAACAATAGTATCTGAATCACGTCCCAATATAGGTTCACATCAATAGAAATAAAACTACGGACATAAAAAAACTAATCATCTCTAACATAAATAGCTATCTCCTCATTGCTCGGCTTGATTGCTAAAGTACTTTTGATCTGCCTGCGATAAAAGTAGAGGAACTGGGCTATGCAAAACCCAGACGTCAGTGCGTCATAATGTCAAAATAATAGCGATAATCAGGATATGATGCTATGATTAAAAATGAATGTAAATAAATAACACAGGTATAAACAGTGAGGTACATGTATGTGAAGTGTATCCTAAGTCTGTGATTCTAGGTTATCTATTCTACAAGCCTTTGAAATCAATTTAATGGAATCGTCATTGTAACTCAATAGTATCCCGTGCGTGCCCAGGACCGTGGTCAAGATTCTCGGGCTGAATCCGAGACATGCCTCTAAGCAGTAAACAGGTAACATGTATAGATGAATGATGTCAGCAACATCATTCCGGGGCTAGCCGAGCCCGTAAAGACTGATTAGTATAAATATCAAACTATTGACTTACAAGTCAGGTTTCATTATTGATTTCCCCTTACCCCCAAGTTTTCATGTTCAAGTCGAGTATTGATGATATAAATCTAATGCAGACACAGGATCAAGCAGGTATAGGTTTTGTCTATGTAGACAACAAGTCACGTCCGTCAGGACAACAAGTCAGGATTGTTTGCATTAGCAATAAGATCCAAGTAACAAGTCTAGTAGTGTGTCGTGAACATGTCATATACTGTATATTAACCAAAATAGACACCAATGTAAAACTGTAATCGATATCGAAACACGACTAATGCTAGGATGCATATGTATCTATCTGTAATAACCGTTATAAGTCCATTACCATATATGATGCAATCTAGATAACATATTGAACTGATATAGTTGTATGATAATATCGTGATGTTCCGGCATGTAGTTAGATAAACTATTATCAGTACGGATACAGACGGATACCGTAAAACTGTAAATCGGTAATTTCTGCTAAATAGTAAAACATATGCACTATAATTTATCAAATAGATATTGATATAATAACATAGCATGTTGCAAGTTTTGAACTTGCCTGAACGAATACCACGTCGACATACAGATTATCTTTATAAAATGGTATGCTGATAATAATTTGCAATGCTATACATATATGTATATACTAATCATATATATGTTGGTATAGATAAACTAGCATGTTGCAAGTTAGGAACTTGCATGATCGGATCTCACGTCGAGATACGGATATCACATTCCGACGTCGAAAGTCACGGCACAAAACTTGCGCAGGACTTTACTTGGCTAAGCAGCTGCGTGACATGGTGACAAGGCTAGATGACGACGGTTGCTGGGTCATCTGGATCATCGGCGACGTGCGCAACTCCGGCGAGACGGCCGGAAATCAAGAAAGAAAAGAACAAGAACAAGAAGAAGAGAGGAAGAGAGAGAGAGTAAGGTGTTTGGGTTTTGATTATATATTATATTATATTATATATATATATGAGAATAAAGGAGGAAAGAGGCCATAGGATCGAATTTCCTCCTATGGCGTCGAAAAAGTACACCCTCCATCGTATTTTCCGATGATCGGGATCCATTATCTTCATCGTTATCATCTAAGATGTGGATAAGCCAAATTTCATGTGATTCTACAACTTTTTTACCATTGATTTAGCAATGTAAAAAGTTCTATTTTCGGTAAACCGTTAATTTTGAACCGACTAATTCAACGGTGAAAAAGTTGTAGAATCACATGAAATTTGGTGTACCCATATCTTAGATGATAACGATGATGATGATGGGTGCCGATCGTCGGAAAATACGACGAAGGGCGTACTTTTTCGACGCCATAGGAGGAAATTCCCTCCTATGGCATCTTTCCTCCATTATTATATATATATATATATATATATATATATATAAGAGAGAGACAGGGAGAGGGAGAGAGACAAGAGATGAGAGAGAAAGAGACAGAGAGAGACAGAAATATACTTAGTTAAATTAATATAATATATAATTTATTATATATATAACAGTTATATATTTATTAGTTATATAAAATATTATATATATATATATGTGTGTGTGATTTACAGCTAATACCGAATCTCTCCAAATATTACCCGTATCCATTCTAAAAATCTAGTTTTCAAACATGGAGAATACACGTAAAAGTTTAAACCATAATGTGACATCCAGTAAATAAAAATGTATACCCCAAAGTACTAATCTACGTAAATATACGCAGCGATCCAAACGAGTCTGTTTTAACAATTAGGCCATGAATCATAATATATGGGTGCAACCACATGATATGGGGTACTATGACATGCAATGCTAGATAAGAAAATATATTTTTGATTTTTATATTGTATTTTAAAAGATATGCGGATACTAAAATATGTTATATATGTTTATAAAATCTAGATTTGCATAGATCTTCTGCACTAGCAAATATTTGATATAATCTTGAACCATGATGGATTTCAAACATGTTGATCGGGTCAGATAATAACCACAACTGCTAATTGCACAATCTGCAACCCAAAAGCAACAATAACAAAAAAAATTTACCGCAAGATTTGAAATACCCCAAATAAAAATAGTATAACAGTGCTAGGGTGTTACACACGAGCTGTGGATATACAATGCCACAATAATTAGCCTTAAGTGCAAGCAGGAGATTGTTGGCTATAGTTCTCTCAAGGGAATTATGATAATTGAGGGAGGACCTATACGGGTAGAGCAGTCTTACTCAAGATAATAGTATGTTATTTGGTTTATCTTTATCGTCATGTACATGTCTTATGTAGTATCGCGTATCACGATCACATGTTGATAAATCCTATAGGATTCTTGCTTGACTACCAGGGTTATGATGGTGATCATACTAGTGAGGTCTGAGTAGTCCATAAGCACATCCTTAAAAGTCCCTAGTAGTTGGATTATCGAGACAGGGTATCGATACTCCGGAGTAGACTAATGTATATGTTTCTTATTCCCGAGAGGGGAGGTGGCTGGTCTCACAGCCATTAGTGTACGGCACCAAAGGTTGTATATAGGTGCTCATTAGGATATGAGTTATACTGGACAGACTCGCTGGGAACCTGCTAGTTGGTATTATACCTACCGTCAGATAGCATTTCTTTTATGGCATGAGTACAGGATAGTTTGTTGACCAAAGATCATCATTTATCTTGTATGAATTCCCACTGTACTTTGATTACTACCTTATCACGGCTTTACTGAGTCATGCAAATAGGTTTTAGTTGGGTGCAGTCCCGAGCCATATGGAGGCAGTGAGCGGATTGAGGGGATTCGTCTCTCCCAGTATTGGGAGTTAATGTCGTGTTGTGCCCGGTTGTCCATCACTATAAGTCTCTTGTTAGAGCGGATGGGATTTACTATTTGAGAATCGGTTGTTTCTCGGTTGGTGATGAGCTTGATATCGGCATGACTTATCAGGTTATTAGGGGTCTGATGTTCTCCACACACTAGACGATGTATGCGATACTCTTAGACAAAGAGACCGAGCTGTACAGTAAATGTCACTTATAGGTTCGGTAAGGGTTTGGACGGGCTTGCTTATCGATCTTTCTTTTGATAGATACATGGGTAGCCGTTACGTACAGCTAGTGCCACTGACGTGCTTGTAAGTTATGGATTGGATCCAGTAATTCACTGCCAGCGTATTGTCGAGTCTTTAGAGTCCCGCATAGAGGTTTTTCCGGCTCTAGCGATATGATATAGATGTACATATTGGATGCGTACTGGGGTTCGATTAAAACTAGTGTATTAGATACATTGATGGTAATCAGACATTTTGAAATACTAGCTGGTCTTTTGGAAAGACGGATATTGAATCAAGTGCTGATTTAATATAATAATACATGTATTAAATGTATGTATTTACTAGTATTTTGTCACTATTTGTTTATATCTCATTCATGTATTTTTAATATATATATATATATATATATATATATATATATATATATATATTGTTTTTTCCGTTCTCCTTTTATTCTCTTTTTCGTTATCTTGTGTCATTGGTATAGCACATGCATAGCCACTCTTATTAAGTGAACAAGTGGAGGAGAAAGAATAGGGTGGCAAGAGGATATGAGATGAAAATGAATGATTGAGATTTATTATTCTTTATGATAAAGAATGTCAACCATTCATGAAAAGGTTTTAGGATTTTTATTCATATGTTTTCTCATCTCATCTCCTTAATTCTCCTCTCTTCTTCTTCTTCCAAAAATGAAAAGAGAGTTCAAAAAGAAAGAAAATGGTGAGACAATAATAAGTGTGGCACATACATTCTTAACATTTAAATTCTAGCAAAATGGATGTTTAGTTTCTTCACAATTGCTTGAAGCATGAAGTGGAGATGGAGCTAGAGAAGGGTTTCCTTAAGTGGGTCCAACTATGACAAAGGGAGTTTTTCACCAAGCTCATTCATTCATCCTAGGTGTCTAGTTCGAGTTCAACACAATAAAAGAGCATATGAAGATGCTACAAAGGTTGTATGTGAAAGTGTTTGTTAGCACCACCACTGGGTTTTATTAGCATCAATCATGCCATTTTAAAATTTTTTTGGGTGCTAATCAACACTGTAAGTCGGTGTCATACACCCCGCGGGTTCGTGGGGAGTGTTCCCCTCTGAAAGACGGCGCACAAGACTGCGATGTCCTGACGCTGAGATTCGGGGCAGATGCTATTTGGTTTTATCCGTCCACCTCTCCGAAGATGCCAAGTTGATTTATGGTACCGTGTATCGGAGGTTTAGACGGATGCGGCCGATGTAGCAGACTTCGTCAGATTCCCCCTCGCTTGAGGGGGTTTTGATTGTAGGGATGCTCTTCCCTGCAAGCGCAAGCCCCTGCAGTTAATTACGCTACCGCATCGCGGTAACAACTTTCTCCTTCTCCAGAATTTCACTTCGTGTCGTGTGTGTTTGTTTTGTTTGTGGTTGCCCGTGGATTGTATACGGAGACTGAGTAATGCCGTCGCCCGTAGGACGTGGATTAGTCCAAATCCGTGTTTACTTAGATTTGGGTTTGGTGTTTTTAGTTTAAGGATGCATTAGTCGCGTTGCGGCTAAGATCAACTTAAACGTTCCGTAAGGATACGATAGTCCTGTTTGAGACTAAGATCAACTTAACGTGATAATCCATTTAATATCTGGCCATCGGGACTCGTCACCTCTCTAACATCGTTGAAGGATTACAACGGCAGATGTCAGAGGAGTTCAGAGATGTACCCTTGAACCAAGGTTGATTTAGAGTTTTATAGTCCGTTTGAATGTTTAAGGATACGTTAGCCGTGTTTGGGGGCTAAGATCAACTTAAACGGGATCGTTTAGATCCGGCAAAAGAGCATTTGGAGGCTCTATTGTTCCAGTTTAGGGACGTAGTGGTCCATAGGTTGTTTTAGGGACGTTGCGGTCCATGCTCCAGTTTAGGGACGTGGTGGTCCATATTCCAGTTTAGGGACATGGTGGTCCATGTTCCAGTTTAAGGACGTGGTGGTCTATGTTCCAGTTTAGGGACGTAGTGGTCCGACATTAGTTTAAGGACGTCTCGGTCCAATATTAGTTTAAGGACGTTTCGGTCCAATATTAGTTTAAGGACGTTTCGGTCCACGAGTTTAAGGACCCCGCAGTCCATATTCATGTGTGGTCGTTGGGACCCGTCGCCTCTCTGACGTCGTTGAAGGATTACAACGAGAGGTGTCAGAGGAGCTCGGAGATGTACCCTCGAACCGGATATAAATTGATTTGAGAGGGCATTCGTGCTCAGTTCAATTTAATTTAAGGACTTACGGCCAGAATTGGGCTAAGTCCGGTTGAAAATGTTCAACATTTTATTTATTTTTAGTCTATTAGACCTGTGCTAGGGCTTTGCCCACACTTAAATAATGCATTGCATTACTTCTATTTTTTTGTTTGGGCTCTGCCCATAAAAGATGCAGAGCATCAATTTTACTTGGGCTCTGCCCCCTTTTTATTGCTTTGCAATTTATTTTGGCCTGCTAGGTCTTCTGATTTGGGCCTGGCCCTTTTAGGAAATGCATTGCATTTATCAGGCGCTTTGCGCCAATCACTGAGCGCAAGCGCTTGTGGTGAGGACACGTGTCATGCTCTGGTGAGCGCAAGCGCAACAGCGCAACAGCGCAGTGCGCTACGCTAGTGCGCTGTGCTGTTGCGTTGCTGACACGTGGCGCGCTCTGGTGAGTTGCGCCAATTCCAGAGAGCAAAGCTCTATTTTAAGAGCGCGTAGCGTAAGTTGTTCTGTATCTGACACGTGGCGCTCTCTCAAGAGCGCAACAGCGCAGTTTGGAAGTGCAAAGCACTAAGAATCTTTTAGATTCAAGAACAGGAGTGCAGAGCACTATTTGATTTCTTGATCTAATTTAGATCAAAGAAAAATAAGTTTTTCTTTTTGTTTCAAGAACCAGAGGTTCATAAAAGTGCATAGCACTATTTTTTATTTTGTTGTTTTCTTGTTTTTAAAGAACCAGTGGTTCATAATAAGTGCAAAGCACTGTTTATTATGTGAAGAACATTGATCTGGTTTTTAGATCGATGATTTATTAAAAGAGATTTCTTTTCTCTCGTGAAGGTTTTTACCTTTTTCTTTGAAATTTTCTCAGAATTCTCTCTCTGTTTGAAGCTCTTGACTTTTTTCAAGAAAAATGCTCATGCCTTTGAATTGAGGTATGGGGTCTCTTTTATAGTGCCCATAAATTAGCTAATTTTGTTGAAGAGATCTTTCTCTGAGTGATTTGGGGAATTTTCCCCACCGTTGGATCTTTGATCCAAGGGCTTCTGTTTTACAGAAGAAAATCTTCTTGTTTTAACAAGAACAGAAAGATTTCTTTAAAATCTTAATTCTGTCTGGCGCAAATGCCCCAGTACGCGACACGTGTCGCGCAGCGCACAGCGCAGCGCAACTGCGCTAGCGCATCTGCGCTGACACGTGTCGCGCAGCGCAACTGCGCTAGCGCATCTGCGCTGACACGTGTCGCGCAGCGCAGTGCTTGCGCAACTGAAGCGTTGCTTCCTTTAATTTTGCTTAAAATAGAGCTTTGCTCTGATTGGGCGCACCTTCTTGGGCGCTGCGCTGACGTATCAGCTCCTGACATGTGGCGCGTTGCGCCCGAGATTTGAAGCGTTGCTTCAAAATTTTGAATTTTGAATTTCAACAGAGCTTTGCTCTGATTGGGCGAAACAAATGCCCCTCCACCGTTGCGCTCACGTGGCGCACACGTGAGTGCAGCGGTGGCAAACTCCTGATCGTTGGATCAAGGGGTGAGCTCAAGGGGCGCAAGCGCCTTATAAATAGGACCTCTGGCCCTTAGAAAAATCTTACCGTTTTAAGATTTTTATTTTCCAGAGCTTTGCTCTCACTCAAGAACTTCAGAGCTTTGCTCTCACTCAAGAACTTCAGAGCTTTGCTCATTTCTAAAGTCAGAAACTTTAGGTAAAAATTAATTTAAATCAAATTAATTTAACTTAATCTCAACCAAAGAGCTTTGCTCTCATAGATCTTTTGATCTAAAGAGATCCCCATTGGGGTTTCATAAACAGAGCTTTGCTCTCTAAAACTTATAAATCTACAGGGATCTTGTTCATGGGTTTTAACCCATGAACAGAGCTTTGCTCATAGATCTAAAAATAGCTCTTTTAGATTTGAAAAATGAAGAATCTTTTTATAAGCTTTTCATGAATCTTTCAAGATTCCCAAAATTTTTAATTCTTTTAAGTGTAAAGAATTTTCTGATGGACCTTTTCCATTATGACCACAGAGCCATGCTTCTTTAAGGAATCTTGTTTCCCTGGGACCAGAGCTTGACAAGTGTCACTCTGTGACAGAGCTTTGCTCTGAAAGAGAAGATTTTCTCCTTGTCTCTAGGGATTCTTCCCCCCCCCTTTTTATAAATGGGAATGTTTTCCTGGGGACCAACTGACAATCTCATCCAATGATGAGGTTGTCTTATTAACTGACGTATTGTCATCCAGATTTTGTGGGTCCCCCTTTGGTCTCCTACTCACTGCACTGCTGTGTGGTGTAATTAATTAATTTTAATTTAATTAATGCATTTTTTTCTTTTTTTTTAGACGCCAAACGTTGGAATTACAACACTAACGGCTAAATTGTTCTTTTTGCAGCGATCATGTCTCTAGACACTTCATTCCCGTTCGTTCGCTCGGAGGAGGGATTTCCCGAGGCGCCCTCGGACCGTGAAGTCCTGACCATGATTAGAGAATACGACCCGGAGTACAAGAATCTCCACCTTTGGGGGTCCTGGTATAACCAGATCATTATGGGTCGACGCAGCTTCACATGCGCAGTGCCGTCTGAGCCCATCACGGCGATTCATTATGCTACCCCACCCTCGGTGCAGTATGCCGTGGAGTTGGTAAATTGGACATCGAAGGGCTTTCTGCATCCCGCCATAGATGCGATACCGGTTCAGCGTCCTATGGTTTTGGACATCCTAGGACGCCGTATCTGTCAGGGCGAGGCGAGACCCTGGAGGCAATCATATAACATTGGTCTGATCCCCCGTCACCCGATTGGCTATCTGCCGTGGGCCCGGTACATCCTGTCGACGAAGAAGTCGCAGTTGATAAGACTAGGACTATACACCGCGGTCTACGTCTCTCTCTTCCAGTATCCCACGCTCCCCACCTGGTGGTTCAAGGCTTTCTTGGAGCAATGGAATATTCCCACCCACACTTTCCTTGCCATGGATCGGGAAGTGTCCATCTCTTTGGAGGAATTCGTGAAGGTATCCGGCCTACCAGTCATGGGGGAACACTATGAAGAGCTGCTCCCGACAGATGAGTACGTCTTCGGTGCTAAGCCGATGGTGAGGGGGATCACGCCGGAAAATGCTGTTCAACACCAATTCCCGAGCCTGATCAAGGTGTTGAACATCTATGAGTCCCTATTTATCGAACATGGGAGCCGAGGAGTTAATTTTGAGGACTTCATTGCTCGTTTCCTTCGCCCAAGCGTCATTTCATCAGAAGCTGCCAAGTCTGCTATCCTGGATGATCCTTTCGGCCTAGGTTTGGATAACCTGCCGGCGAAGGAGATAGACCAAAAGGTTTTCTTCCTTCCGGACTTCCCTACTATATCTTTTGCAGAAATTGCAACCCCCGGGATGGACGAGGAGGCCTTTTTCTTAGGATTTCTCGGACTGTGACTGAGTTGGTTCGCGATCCCAATGCACTCTCATCGCATGCGGCCTTCCGTTTTTTACCCAGCCCACCGAATGGTCATCGGGGTAAACGTGGCTGTGGGGATCGCCGGCTTGGCGCACTTATATCATGGTCTCAGCCGAGCCGCGGATGCTAACGAGCCCGGGGTATTGCACGTGGTCTTCCCGATGCACTACTTTATGTCGTGGCTCAAGCTACATACGGCGGGTGTCTTCGGCATGCATAAAAGACCCTCGTTCTTTGACAAGTGTGGTTTCCCTCGCATTATTCAGTTGATTGGCGCATCAATCGTGACCCCTTCACCACGGAACGCCAGAGGTTTACTGCTTCGCCCTCACACCGTTGGAGTCGGGATGTCCTTCATTGACAAGGTATTAACCATTGGAAAAGCGTCCACCACTGCGGTGCGACCATTACAGGACTCCTTTAAGGATGGAGCTTCAGTGTTGATGGCCCGGGAGACCCTCCACTTGTATTCTATTAGACCGGGCTTCCTAGTCTTCAGGCAGGGCGGTGTGGCAATCTTCATGAGATATAACCCGCATCATTTCGCCCAACAACTGGGCTACGATCAAGGGGTACCCTTGGAAGCTTTCTTACTGGAACCTGCTGCCAATGAAGAAGGGATGGAGAACGCGTTACATCACTTCATGCGCCTGAACACAGGTTCTCGTTTTTTTATCAGCGCGCCGGCCTGCGCTCCACGACTCCTTAATGTATATAAAGAGTGGTACAATCATGCGACGGGGGCCGTTATAAAGGAGGAGAGGCGAGTGTTGATCGACCGTAAAGAAGCACCACCCGGCACCGACCGTAACGCTCCCTTAATGCCAAGGACCCCAGTGGTTCCTCCTCTAAAAGATGCCGAGGGCAGACCATCGCGTGTGCAAAGTCCTCCGCACGGATTGCCACTTCCCGATATTACAGATGCAGCCCCAGCGCCTCGTGCTCCAGTGGAGACAGTGGTCGTGGCCTCGCCGGAGTCCAGTGTAGGTGCAGACATCGGGACCCGCCGTCCCAAGGTGGCTGCTAAACGTAAGTCGATCCCGCGTGCACCTAGGGTTGGCGGGCAGAAGAAAAAGAAGTCGCTCTTCGCCGTGGACGTCGTGTTCGGTCAGGAACCCCATGCTCCCTATGCCGAGGGCCTGATCGAATATGGGACTAACGAGGGATTGGTCATGCCGCCGCTGGACGATACAGATTTGGAGGCCGCTCTCGAAGCTTCATCGTGGTTGGCAAGGCGTGACGCTTGGCTAGCTAGGCTTGCGCAGTCAGGTAACTACTAGTCGCATTTTCTTTATTGCAACATATTTCCTTCGTTGCTTTTGACTAACACTTTTCTTTCTTTTCTACCAACAGGCATCACTGATGAAGAAGCCATTGCCGCTTCTCTGAAGACTTTCCAGGAGGAGGAACGTCTTAGAGCATCCATGGGCCTTAGTAAGTTTCGATTCATTAAGTTTTCATTTCCCCTGTGTTATGGTCAATCTAACCTTTCCCTTTTAATCAAAGGAACCTCAATGGCGCTCCCGCCAAGTGATGCAGATGTCCTACTGGCTGCCGACGTTCCCGCTTCCTCGGGGTTACCGCAAGAAGTCCGTCTTGAGGAGCCAATGAGAGACGCCTTAAAGGCTTTGAAGGTATCTTTGTTTACGGATGACGACGACGCGGTGAAAGAGGCGTCACAGAGGTCCATTGTGACAGCTCGGGAGGAAAGAAAGCGGCTAAGGCGTGAGGCGAAGGCGCGCAGGGCTGTCTTGGCTGTGGGAGCGGGCCCCAGCACCGTCCCTCACGCTGATACTCCATCCAAAGAGGCCCCTGTAGCCCTATCCACTGCTCGCAGAGAGGTAGCGCGTGCAGTTCGGAGCGCAAACGGTAAATCCACTTCAGGTAATATTTCTCTCAGAGTTTTGGTTATAAGGATTTTAATGCCATTGGTCCTTATATCTCTCATCTTGCAGGGCCAAGTCCGATTGAGGGGGAGGCAGAGACCGTTGAACCCAAGGAAGCAGAGGAGGCGGCTCCTACCGAGCCTGAGCCGACAGTGGGCAACGTCGCCGAGGCTTCGAGGCCCGAGATAGAGGTTGAGGGGTCTACAGCTGAGAGGGTCATTGATGCCCAGCCTGAAGTGGCGGCAGATGAAATGATCATTACAACTGAACCGAGGGTGGTGGCGGACGAGGCGCTTGAGGCCGGTGACCTCGTGGTGACGGTGGATAAGCCGATGGAGACGGCGGAGCCCAAAGAAGTAGCGGATGAGATGGGCACAACTCTCGGGGAGGAGTCAGCCGCTTCCTTCTAAGAATCTGGCAACGCTCCAATCATTGCCCTCCCTGCCTACGATCCCCCGCCGTCTCCAGGTCTTGCGAGCACGACAACGGTCCTTATCGAGTCGGGTGATGAGGCCACGGGCGGTGGCCTCATGTCCACGGAGGAGGGAGACGCCTCCGTTTCAGCCGGCAGCTCGTCAGGTAAATCCCAAGTTAGTGTTCTTTCTTTACCTCACAATTTTTTTTGACAAATTTACCTTTTTTGTAACGCAGGTGCAGTCAGCGCCGATGCCCCACTGCTCGAGGGAGTGCCTTCAACGACTGCCTTGGCGGTGGTCACCTCTCAACCCTCTCTCATACCCTCGAAGATGTTGGAAGGTATGGGTTTGCAATTTATTAATCTTATCTTCCAGACGCATAATTTGTGTACTAAAGTTATACTGTTGTGTCTTTCAGGAGTGCTTTTTGACCATCTTTATCAAGTGTTGCTCCCACACTTCTCATTTCCATCTGAATTCGCCTACCCCTCTGGTAGCGCTGGTGAGTACCGTTCCCGATTGATATCTTTGTTTTTTCAGTGGTAGAATTATTTCTAACTCTCTCTTGTCCTGCCCGCAGTGTTACAAATCGAAGGGGGAGAAGAAAGATCGGTTGCGCCACCGGCCCTTCCGGCCTTGCCACCTGCTTCAACCGGTATAGTAAACTATCTTATCAATGACTTTCTCCGCATCTATTGAATCATCATCTAATCACATTTTGTCCTTTTCAGCTATCGTTCCAGTCTCGGTGCCTTTTGAGTCTCGCATTACAATACCGGGCGGCCCTTCCCAGAGACGTCCGTCCTTAAAAGGTGCGGCGAATAGTCTGCGCATGTTGAGCAACTACATCGAGGAACTCGACATCAAGGCTCCTACATCTGCTGAGGACTTCGCTATGACGGTTAACCTGATGTTGTTGATATTTGCCACCTTCCATGACGAGGGCATTGTCACCTCTTGGGTTAACTATTGTCGGGAGATTGAGGCTCGCCTTCATCAGCTGGAGTCGATGCGCCTATCCCCTGAGACTTTGGCCATGAGCACTCAACGGGGAGCATGGCTCGAGCAAAGCACTTCTCATTTCCGTCATTTGGAACAAGAAGCAGCTTTGAGGCTGAAGGAGTGCCAAGAATCTTCAAGCGAAACTGCTCGCCTGCGTGCTGAAGTTGAGGCAAACGCCGCTGAGGTAAAGGCCGTCTTCGAGAGCCTTCTGGAGCGCATATCAAATGGGCTGAGACTGAAGCGGGCACTTGATGTCGCCGAGCATGACACTCCAGGCCGTGAAGCCGCTAATCAGGCCGTCAGGGATCAGCTTGCATCTGTCGCACAGCAACGGGCCCAAGTGGAGACGGAGTTGGCAGCGGTGGCCAATCAGGAAAAGGCATGGAAGGAAGTGTACGAACAACTGATAAAGCTACTTAAGACGCTTCCTTCCCAATAGCTGCCTTTGTATCAATGTATTTGTAAAATTTTCCTTTTAAACAATATGTATTCATTCTTTATTCTTTTGTACGATTCATCTTGTATTTGATTGAAGTCAATGAATAAAGATACACATTTTCTTTTTGCAATGTCTTGTACTATCTCTTTGCTTTCTCCCTTTTTATCATGATGTTTTCGATGAACCTAATTGGCCGATAACTTAATTTCTCCAAGAGATAGCGATGGCTTAGGCCGCAGGTTCAGATCTGCCGCCTAAGACTTTTCAACTTTATGAGCCGTGAGGGTCTCATAGAGACTTTTCTCCCTACGGATCGAGAGGATCTCATAGGTGGATTTTTCTCCTTAGGAATCGTGAGGATCCCTAAGTGTGGTTTTTTCTTATAAGTCGTAAGGATCCTACAAGAGAATTTTTCCCTCTTATGAGTCGAGAGGACCCGTAAGCGGTTGTTTCCCTCCTTGTCGAAACTCGACTTTGGAGAGTGAGACCCGTGAATAGTATGCAAGAGATCATTTTAGATCGACTTGTAGGGTCCCATTTTTCAGGAAGCAAGTTTTTCAATCCCTGCTGCCTGAGGCTTCATCTTGCGAGTTGAGACGAATCGGGAATTCTCCTGTGGAGACACTGATGGCTCTGCGAGTTGACGTGGATCAGGAGGCTCTCGTCATGGAGTGTTTGTATCCGTGAGTCAAGGAGTTTGCTAGGGATTATTTGTTTCCCAAGCGCCAAGGATTATTTGTTTCCTTGGGGTTTGAAACGAGTCGAGGATTTCCCACGGAGGCACTGGTGGCTCTGCGAGTCGACGCGGATCAGGAGGCTCTCGTCAAGGAGTGTTTGTATCCGTGAGTCGAGGAGTTTTGCTAGGGATTATTTGTTTCCCAAGCACCAAGGATTATTTGTTTCCTTGGGGTTTGAAACGAGTCGAGAATTTCCCACGGAAGCACTGGTGGCTCTGCGAGTCGACGCGGATCAGGAGGCTCTCGTCAAGGAGTGTTTGTATCCGTGAGTCGAGGAGTTTGCTAGGGATTATTTGTTTCCCAAGCACCAAGGATTATTTGTTTCCTTGGGGTTTGAAACGAGTCGAGAATTTCCCACGGAGGCACTGGTGGCTCTGCGAGTCGACGCGGATCAGGAGGCTCTCGTCAAGGAGTGTTTGTATCCGTGAGTCGAGGAGTTTTGCTAGGGATTATTTGTTTCCCAAGCACCAAAGATTATTTGTTTCCTTGGGGTTTGAAACGAGTCGAAGATTTCCCACGGAAGCACTGGTGGCTCTGCGAGTCGACGCGGATCAGGAGGCTCTCGTCAAGGAGTGTTTGTATCCGTGAATCGAGGTATCTGCTGAAGACATTTGTTTCTTCGGAGTTGGACTGAACCGTCGAGATTTGGCTTTGTCTTCTGGCGGAGCCTGTTGGGAAAGTATGGTTCCCTCTTTGTTTACGCCCTTGGATTGTATACAGGAATCGATGTGATCTTAACTGTAGGGCCAAAGTTTTATCATCTTCCTTTTTTTTTGTTTTATTTCCGCGATGCTCTATCATTTCAGCTTTTATATCGCGAAGGTCGCGATTGCCCAATCATTTCGGCTATTTTTCGCGGTGCCCAATCATTTCGGCTATTCATTTTATTTTTACTCGCTGCTTTTTATTGCGAGTTTCCCAATCATTTCGGCTATTTTGCATGCATACATTTTTACTTGCTGCTTTTTATTGCAAGTTGCCCTATCATTTCGGCTATTTCGTATGCATGTGCGGCCTACTGGTTTTCCGCCATAAACCTGAAATTAGACACCGATTTCGGTATCAGCACCGCTACAACTGGGATATTGCTAGGAGTGAATCATCATTTGCTTCCGTCGATGTCGAACAAAGGTGGCTTAGCGAACAAGGTTAAGGCGCTGTCGACTAAGGCTTTTAACTTCATGAGCCGTAAGGGTCTCACAAAGGTATTTCTCCCTACAAGTCGTGAGGATCTTGTAGGTGTATTTTCTCCTTAGGAATCGTGAGGATTCTTAAGTGCATGTTCCTCTGTAAGTCGTAAGGATCCTACAGGAGGGTTTTCTCCTTGTAAATCGAGAGGATTTACAAGGGTCGTTCATCATGTGCATATATCCCCGGTCACGGATGAGACTTGGTTAGAAAAATGTTTATCCGCGCCCGTGGATTGTATATAAGGGTCAGTATTGAACCACTTGTAGGGCAATATTGGAAGTTTTGTGGGGGTTTGCTTAAGCATAGGTTTAGGTCTCTGTAACTTAAGACTTACAAATCCTATGAGCCGTGAGGGTCCCATAAGAGAGTTCTCCTTACGAGTCGTGAGGATCCCGCAAGTGTATTTTCTCCTTAGGAATCGTGGGGATCCCTAAGTGTGTTGCTCCTTTGTGAGTCGTAAGGATCTCACGCAGGTGGTTTCTCCTTACAAGGTCGAGAGGACCCTATAAGTGTCCTTTAACGAGGTTGCGCCCTTTCAGGTTTTCACAAACACTCGCCGGTAGTCCTGCTGTTTTTACTCACGGAGCCCTTTCGGATTTTCATCCGTGCCCATTTTGCTTATGGACATACCTTTTTTTTTATATTCTTTTTATTTTCTTTTTCTCTCTTTTTTTTTACGAGGTTGCGCCCTTTCGGGTTTTCACGAACACTCGCCGGCAGCCCTGCTGTTTTTACTCACGGAGCCCTTTCGGGTTTTCACCGTGCCCTTTTTGCTTATGGACATACCGTTTTTATTTATTATATATATATATATATTTTTTTATTCATCTCGTCAGCCTAAAGATGCTGCGGTATTAGTTTAAGGACGTTTCGGTCCGCTATTAGTTTAAGGACATTTCGGTCCGACATTGAGAGGCTGGCTACTGCTTATAAAACTTGAGCTTAGGAAGATAGCGAGCGGGCATGGTCGTCGTCACCTATCGTTGACCTAGGCTGTGGCTCATTAAGCATAGTATTTCTTTAGGAAGCGACCGTTTATCGGCCTGAAAGGCCTTTCACCGTGCATGTCCATGAGTAGATAGGCCCCACCCTGGTAGACCTTATCTATGATGTACGGGCCTTCATAGTTTGGCTCGAATTTTCCTCGCTTGGCGCGATTGGGGATCATAGGCCTTTTGACCGCTAGCACGAGTTCGCCTTGGCGGAATGTCCTCGGTCGGGTCAGTCTTTCATATGAGCGCGTCATCTTTGCTTTATAAGCTTCCAGATTTTGTTGCGCTATGAGCCGTGTTTCTTCAAGGGCGTCAAGCTCCTCAAGCCGAAGGTGAGCATTTTCTTTGTCCGTCAGCTCGTAGTGGACTGCCACTCGTAGAGAGGGTAACTCTATCTCGAGGGGGAGTACTGCTTCTGTACCGAACACCAACGCGTACGGCGTTGTGTTCGTGGCCGTTTTAAATGTAGTTCGATACGCCCAAAGGGCCTCTTGCAGTCTCTCGTGCCAGTCTTTCTTATTTCGAGACACCGTCTTTTTCATGATTTTCGTCAAGGTCTTGTTGAAGGCCTCAGCTAGACCGTTAGCTCGCGGATTATAAACCGAGGAATATCTCCAGTCTAAATTGTGCTGTTGCACGAAGCGACTGATCTTGTGGCTTCTGTAAGCTGGCCCGTTATCGGAGATAATCCGTCGCGGAGTTCCAAACCGATATATGACATGCGTCTTGAAGAAATGGAGGATATTCTCCATCTTCACTTCCCTCAGTGGTACCGCTTCTGCCCATTTATAGAAGTAGTCAGTCGTTGCTAGGATGAAACGATGTCCTCTAGACGATGCTGGTTCAATGGGGCCGATTATATCAGTTCCCTACATTTCAAAAGGCCAGCTAGCCACCGTTGGATGTAGTGGGTTTGGATGCTGGTGGATGAAGTCCCCATGAATTTGGCATGAGTGGCATTGCTTCGCATATTCGAGGCAGTCCTGAATCATCGTGGGCCAGTAGTAGCCCATCCGTTTTATCTTCAACTTCATCTTCGGGCCTTCTTGGTGAGAACCGCAGAGTCCGTCGTGAACTTCCTGGACGACCCTTTTCGCTTCGTCAGGTCCTAAGCATCTCAGCCACAGAGAATCAAATGACCTCTTGTATAGAGTATCGTTGACGAAGGCGAAAGACAGAGCTCGTTTCATGAGCTGATGTCTTGCGGACGCTTCTTCGGGCATTCGGTGGGATTTAAAGTAGTCTATGAAGACTTCTTTCCAATCCTCGGTATTTTCCCAATCTTTTACTTGCAGGGTCGTCTGCTCGCTCGCTCCTTTTTCTTCGGATGATTCCGGAGATATTTATGTTGGGGCAAGCACTTGACGGCTTTGTACCATGATTCTAACGTCATTGAGATTCTCGTCATCCAGTTCTTTAGCAAGTTTGGCCAATGCGTCTGCTTTGCTGTTTTCCGCGCGCGGTATGTTTTCCAAAGTGTAGGAAGAAATTTGGGTCAACAGTTGTTGTACCTTTTCGCCGTACTTTACCAACTCCGGCTTGCACGTTTGGTAGTCGCCGTTTACTTGACTAACGACCAGTTGAGAATCCCCGTATATGAGAAGATTTTCAATTCCCATGTCGATGGCGATCTCGAGGCCTGCTATCAAAGCTTCGTATTCGGCTTCATTGTTTATCCTCGGCTCTGTTAAGGAGAAAGCGAAGCGCATTATCCCTTCTTGTGGAGTCACGAAGATGAGGCCTACCCCCGATTTGATTATAGGGGTACTTTGTTTGCGCTTTTTCATGGAAGATGCTCCATCGAAATAAAGTTCCCATTGGGTATCACCACCGTCGATCGCGTCAAACGCATGTTCGTCTGGCAAATTGCAATTCAGAGGAGAATCAGCCGATATCGGATGCTCAGCGAGGAAATCGGCGATGGCCTGGCCTTTCACTGCCTTGAGAGGTTGATACGTTATCGAGAACTCCATCAAGAGCAGAGCCCATTTAGCGAGTCGACCTGTCAATATGGCCCTTGACATTAGATATTTGAGAGGGTCCACCTTCGAAATGAGACGGACTTCATGTGCTAATGCGTAATGTCTGAGCTTTGTTATCGCAAAGATTAGCGCCAGGCAGTGCTTCTCAATGGGAGAGTAATTGCTTTCTGCTCCCAGCAGAACTCGACTTAAGTAATAGAGTGCTCTTTCTTTCCCTTGGTCGTTCTCTTATGCCCATAATGCGCCTAAAGAACCTTCGAGAGCGGTTGTATAAAGAATGAGAGGCTTTCCCTTAACCGGAGTAGCCAACACCGGCGGGCTCTGTAGGTAATTCTTGATCTCGTCTAGCGCGCTTTGGCATTTTTGATCCCAGACAAATGGGGTTCCCTTCTTCATCAGGTGGCTATAGGGACGGACTTGCCTGAGAGATTGGCTATAAATCGCCGTATGTATGCGAGCTTCCCTTGGAGAGACCGTAGCTGTTTAAGAGTTCTTGGCGGAGGCATTTCCATAATCTCCTTGATCTTGGACGGATCTATTTCGATACTTCGGTGTCGGACGATGAACCCTAGGAATTTGCCCGAGGAAACCCCGAATGCACACTTGAGCGGGTTCATCTTCAAGTTGTATTGCCGAAGGCGTTGGAATACGGTCTTCAGAAACTCAAGATGTTCCTCATATGATTTGCTTTTAACCACGAGGTCATCGATATAGCATTCGACGATTTCATGTATAAGGTCATCGAAGATCTTTGTCATGGCCCTTTGGTAGGTGGCACCGGCGTTCTTTAAACCGAAGGGCATCACCTTGTAACAGAATATTCCTAGAGGAGTCCTGAAGGCGGTGTGCTTCTGGTCTTCGGGGTCCATCTTTATCTGATTATACCCTGACGAGCCGTCCATAAAGGAGAAAACCTCATGAGTGGACGTGTTGTCTATCATCAGTTCGGTGACTGGCACTGGGAAATCGTCCTTCGGGCACGCTTTATTGAGATCCCGAAAGTCCACGCATATGCGCACCGTCCCATTTTTCTTCATCACCGGGACGATGTTAGCGATCCATTCAGGATATTGAACCTCCTGGATAAAGCCAGAGTCTATCAGCTTTTTGACCTCAGCGTTGATGCTCATCTCGAGCTCGAGCCGCATTCTTCTCGGTGCTTGTTTGACTGGCTTGATGTCCGGGGATATCGCCAATTTATGTACAGCAACTTCCGGATCTAGTCCTGGCATCTCGGAATAGTTCCATGCGAAGCAATCTTTATGCTGTACAAGGACGTCTTTTAACGCAGCCACCCTTTCTTCAGATAGTAGCTCGCTGACAAACGTCGGTCGCGGGTCGTTTACCGTCCCCAACTCAATTTTCTTGAGGTTATCTGCAGTGGTATGGATTCTCCATCTTCCAGCTCTTTTGGCCCTGGTGGAAATTCTGAGATCACCTCATCGTTGCTGTTTTCGAAGCACCAGGGAAGGTCATCCATGTTCTCGGGCTCTTCTTTTGATAGCGTTACCACGTGACAAGTACGAATTCGCTTCCAATCCCAATGTGGAACTGGTTTTTCTTCCGTGGCCTTGGGCTCATGCTTTTGTGGAGGCGCTACCCTCCAGTTGTCGGACAGAGCGAACTTGCCAAGCTGATACTGATCTTCGACCCAATTCTTAAAGGTGAAGCAATCTTCATAAGGATGCCCTATTACTCGATGGTAAGAGCAATAGACCGGGTCAGAGACTTCGCCTGCTTGTTCGGGGTTTTTGGACTCCGGCAATGTAAGCATTTGATGTTTTAGAGCAAGATCAAGTATCTTCTTCGTCTTGTCCCAAGGAAACGAGTACGCTCAACCCATTTTCTTCATGAGGGATAGATCAATAACGCTCGACTCCCATTTGCGTGGCTTCTTAGCCCTGCTTTGTTGTTGTTGAGCGCCTTTTTGGCCTTTCGACTTATTTCTGCTTTTGCGCCGAGCCTTCTTTATAACAGGTTGACAAGGAGCGGCATTTTCATCCTTCACGGCCTGTTGCAGAAGGCGTTGCGTCTTGGCTTTCTCGTAGATGGTCGTCTCGCGGTTGTGATCATCCTGTACTTTTTGACCAGCTTTCTTTATAAGTTTGTCCATTTGTTCCTCGAACGACGGACTGGGCTCCTTTGCATCTGGAACTTTCACTGGCTTAGGATTAGCGTCCTCCCATTGAGCATCCGCTTCTTCCTCAAGGTCATACACGACGTAACAGCCGTGTATTAACTCTCGTTTCTTTGACCGGATGTATCCAAGCCCTTTTGCTTCCATTCTCCCATTAGGTAGCTTGCGTTGAGTTCCAGGAATGTTCCAGATTTTGTCATAGAACTTGGCTTTTCGAACGGTCTGCTTGAAGGATATCCCTTGGCGTTTCAGCAGCTTTTTCAAACCCTCCGTATAATATCTGGGTAGACGGATAGGCTGAAGCCTGTCGAGCGCAGAATCCGCGCCATGCCAGATTTCTTTTTCTACCTTAGTTTCTTCAGAGCGGTAAAACAGAATTGCTTTCTCGCTCCCTCGCCTGGGAGGGATGTAGAATGTTTGTAGCTCTTCTACGTTGTAAATATTAAGTGCATCCAGTTCTTTATGGTGTTTAAACGGCACCATGGCGACTTGCAGACTTTGCTCTTCATCAGCGAATGTTTGTATTGAAGGTCGAGCAGAGAATACAACATGGACTTCATCTTCCGAGTCGCTGCCAAAGATCAACGTAGGAGCTGATGGTCCCGGCTTGTTGTGTTGGGGCGGACCCGAATAAACCATCTCCTCTTCCTCCTCAGTATCACTGCCGAAGACAGGGATGGTAGCGTTAGTTTTATTCTCCGGCTTGTGACACTTCTCTGTGTCTTCGAAATCCGGTAAGAAGTATTTGGCGTCTTCATATTTGCGAACCTCGTTCATAGAGAACGGGTTCAGTTCTCCCGTCACGGTATACTCGAAACCATCCTTAAAATACTTCATACACTGATGTTGTGTAGAAGGGATGATGTTGTACTCGTGTAACCATGGTCGGCCGAGCAAAGCGTTGTAGCATGTCTTGGCGTCTATGACATGGAACTTAATGTCCGTGACGAGTAGCCCGAAGCGTAGCGTTAGTATCACAGATCCAAGAGTCTTTGACGATTGGGAGTCGAACCCGGAGATGGTGATCTTGTCCCGAGCAAGGTGCTGGACGCTCATGCAGATTTCCTTCAACACCCGCACGTTGAGTAGGTTAACAGACGACCCGTTATCGATCAGGATTTTGCCTATCTTTATATCATGGCAGTATCCTGAGACATAGAGAGGGCGATTGTGTTCGCACGTCCCAAGTAGAAGGTCTTCATCACCAAAAGTAACATCGGCCGTGTGCACTTCCTCCAATTCATCCTTCATCTTTTCCTCGGCCAGGCATTCTTGGAATTGTTCTGGGTCTTGGTAATCAACGAATCTCTCGCCTTTTTTGATAGCAAAAGGGCGTCAAGAATGCTGAGCTATGAGGGCAGCTTCCTCAGATGTGCTAAGACGTTATAATCCACCTTATTCTTCTTTGGCGGGTCTTTGGCAGCTAGCTCTTCCACCACTTGGTCGTCTAAAACGATATCTTCAGAGGCCTTTTCTTTCCCTTTATCTTTTTTGTTCGAGGGTCCGAGGTTCTTTTCGGGCAGCGTGCGATTACGTAGCCGGATATTTTCGCAAACCTTCGGTTCTTCTTCTTTCCTCGGAGCGGACTCTTTAAAGAGAGGGGCAAGTTCTAGCTCTTCATCAGAATCACTCCCGAATATAGGCACTTGGGATCTACCGGTGTTAACCATGCAACAATCGCCAGCAGTTCTTTTAAGCCCTTCGGTCGTATTTCTTTGCTCTCGACGAGTTTTACGCTTTTCCCGCTTAAAGCGTTGTCGATGAGCAACATATCCTTGCCACCATCTATCGAAAGCTTTGCACTCTTGAGTGGGGTGCGAAATCTTTTGATGATATAAGCAATAGGAGGGGTGCGTTTCCATTTCACCAGTGATGTTTCCTTCAGAGGATGGTAGCTTCATGCCCATTGATATGGCCTTAGCAAACTTTTTCCTCATCTTGAATTGGTTTTTGTCGGTAGCGGAGGTGTTTAGCTCCAACGGGGTCGTCTCAGCTCCTTCATCAAGTCGCTGGCGCTTGGCCCTTTCAAATATAGCCGCCTCGCGCTCCCGATCAGCTTTACTTTTCAACCGAGCTTCATTAAGGAGTGCGTCAATTACTTCATCTGATGGCCCCAGAACTTTTGGTTCAGGATCTGCCCCCAGCTTTTCGGTGCAAGGAGTCTCATCATCGTTCGTGATCGAATAGGAAATCATATGACAGCTCGCCACATATTCCTCGGATTCATCCGATGAACTTTCTCCCTCATCTTCTTCTTGAAAGACGTGATTGAGGAACTCTTGGAGCATAATAGGAGTCCGTGCCTTTTGGTTGTATTCATCCAGCGCGTCAATTTGCTTTTGTAAGTCCGTGCGCTTGTCGCCAGGCTTCACGGGCTTCTTAGATTTCTTCTTCTTCTTTTTCGAAGATTTTGACGGCTGGTTGCAAGTGCTTGAACCACCACCATCGGTCTTTGAAGTTAGACGTGGCTTCAACATCCCTTCAATGACCTGCGGTTCCAATGGGTTCTTCCACTTGATCGCTGGACATGTCTGAAGATCGTTTAGCATCCTCTTTGTCTTGGCTGATAATACAACCTCCCAAGGAGCTTCTTCAATGACGGAGCATGTTGCCCCCGGCGTATTCGTCCCCTTAGAGGTGTGGGCCTGCGGGGGATTCACCTTCTATTTGTCAGAAAACGCGAACTTGCCCTGTCGGTACTGGTTTTCAAGCCAATTTTTGAAAACGTAGCAATCTTCGATCGGATGGCCTAGTACTCGATGATAAGGATAGTAGTTGGGCTCATTGACGTTACTTGGTTGCAACGGACGTTTTGGATCCGGCAGATTTATGAGTCTGTTGGGCAACGCCAGCTCGAATAACCTCCTCGTTTTATCGTGGGGAAAGGAATAAGGACGTCCCATTCTATCCTCAAGGGGTACGTACGGACGCATATTATTTTGATGAGCAACCGGCTTTGAGTCGCTCGGTTGTTGTTGAGCGTTACCGACGACGATCGCTTTTCCCTTCCCTTTGTCATTTCGGGAGTCCGGCCTTGGAAGAGGGGGTTTATGGCCCATTTGATCCATTTGCGCTAGTTTGTCAATCAAGGCCTGGAAGGTAGTTGGCTTGAAAAACATCATAAATTGTGAGATGGTTGCTTGCGGATCAAGGGTTCCCACAAACATACCTACCGCGGGAGCTTCTTCAATGCGCTGCTCACACTTCGACCATAAGTTCTGCCATCGTATAGCGTACTGAACCCACGTCTCGCCGGGTTTTACCCTGGCGTTAATCAGTGCTGTCATCGGGGTACGTTCACTGGCGCTTGCAAAACGCTGAGTAAACAACAGATCCATCTCCGCGAAGATTTTAATAGAGTCGTTCGGGAGCTCAGAGTACCACTCGAACGCCGTATCCGATAAACTTCCAACAAACTGGCGAAGTAAAAGCTTGTCATCACCACCGGTGTTGCCGCAGAGTGCCCTGAACTGGGCAACATGCTGGTGAGGATTGCCCGTCCCCTTATAGACATGGAACTTGGGAATTGTGTAACCGGGTGGGTACTTGATTTGATCGTACCAACTTGGATATGGCCGCCCCGTTTTTACGACCTGGCCGGCTGCTTCGGTCGCATGATGAACCCGTATTTGTTGGGCTATGTACTCGTCCAAATCAGCTTTAGAGATTGTATCTTCTTTAGCCGTGGATAGAGCTGGTGGAGGATTTGATGTCTCTCCCCTATCATCTCCAAGGACGATCGGGGGCTCTTCGGTCGGAGAATCTTGTTGTATCATCATCCCTATCATGTTTTGGAAGAGGAGGCCCATACGCTGTATATTGGCTGCTTGGTCAGCAGCCTCTTTGTCCTTCTTCTCCAATATCCGACGAAGAAATTCGGCGTCGGTTTCTTCCTCTTGGCGTTCATCCAAGGACGTTTCGAGGTTTTCTTTTGGCCCTATAAGTGCGGCCATAGCGTTCATCATTTCTTGGAGCTTCTGCTGCTGCTCCTGAGCCTTGGTCACTGACCTCGTGTGCGATCTATGACCTGTTGATATGCGGCTATCTTCTTTTCCCGATGCCATGTAAACCGTATGAACTGTTATGCCCCCTGACTTGGGGCGTTTAGGTTCACCATTTTTAACTTTTGCCGCTGACGCGGGAGTTTTCTCTGGCCTCCTTCTTTTGTGGGCCGTTGAGGTTGAAGGAACCGTTGAAGTGGGCATCCTAGCAGCTGTTGTCCCCTGCTGTTTAATAGGACGATCTTTTCCTTCTTGTACCTTCGCCTTTTTCTGTTGACGCGAGCGATCTGGGTCAATTACGGAGTCTTGAACTCTCCGCCAAACTTTATAAATTTTTGAGGACAACCGTTGAGGGGGTTGTTCTTGCTTCGTTTCTGGAACTCTCTCCGCGGGCGGAGGAGATCTTTTCAATGTAGCGGTTGGAGAGTTCTTACGTACCCTCCTCAGTAGTTCAAAGCTGTTCCCAGTTGGAACAGCAGCGTTGACTTCCACCACTGGAGCCGGTGGAGTTAGCCCTGAGGGGGAGTTGCCCCCTGCCTTCCTCACTCGTTGCCAATGGCGACGTCGAGCACGACGAGCCGTTGGGACTGGGTCGGAGATTGAGACATCTTCTCTTTGTCCCCTGTCTGAATGAGGCGCCGCCGGTGTTAACCTCTTAAAGACTGAGGTTGTCTTTTGAGGGGTGATATTCAACCTGTCGAAGACAGATCCTCGAGCAAGGGCAGGAGCAGGAATCGTCAGTCTTGAAAAGACTGACTCTTTGACAGGGGAAGCCACCTTAACGACTTCTGGAGCAGCAGTCATTGCCTTCCTTGGGACAGCCAATTTAAAGTTCTGATCCAGCCTGGCGAAAACAGAGGCTGTTGGTTTGGTAGTGGGCGACCCGTTGACAGGGGTCGTCGTAGCAGTGAGCCGGTCGAAGACCGACTTCTTGTTCACTTCCGGTGCAGGTATTGGCGCAGAGAAGCTTGTAGGTGGGATCATGGTCCCGAAGAACAGACCAGTGGTGGCTTGGGTCACCTGGTCTACCGGCAGAGCGAGGAAGGAAGCCGCTTGGGGTCCATATACTACACCTCCCGGTGAGGTGGAGCGTCCGTTGCAGTGGCATTTCGAGCAGTTGGTGCAGTTAAAGGCCATTGAATCTTGAGTTCTACGCCAGGCAAAAGACCAAATCTTAGTAACTTGAAATCCGAAGGCAACCATTTAACAAACCGCGATTGGTTCGCGAGGACGACACACGAAGTGTGGAGTGGAAAGAGGAAAATGTCCCACCGGGCGTGCCAGAATCTGTTCCCCTCCGAAAGACGGCGCACAAGACTGCGATGTCCTGACGCTAAGATTCGGGGCAGATGCTATTTGGTTTTATCCGTCCACCTCTCCGAAGATGCCAAGTTGATTTATGGCACCGTGTATCAGAGGTTTAGACGGATGTGGCCGATGTAGCAGACTTCGTCAGATTCCCCCTCGCTTGAGGGGTTTTTGATTATGGGGACGCTCTTCCCTGCAGGCGTAAGCCCCTGCAGTTAATTACGCTACCGCATCGCGGTAACAACTTTCTCCTTCTCCAGAATTTCACTTCGTGTCGTGTGTGTTTGTTTTGTTTGTGGTTGCCCGTGGATTGTATACGGAGACTGAGTAATGCCGTCGCCCGTAGGACGTGGATTAGTCCAAATCCGTATTTACTTAGATTTGGGTTTGGTGTTTTTAGTTTAAGGATGCATTAGTCGCGTTGCGGCTAAGATCAACTTAAACGTTCGTTAAGGATACGATAGTCCTGTTTGAGACTAAGATCAACTTAACGTGATAATCCATTTAATATCTGGCCATCGGGACTCGTCATCTCTCTAACGTCGTTGAAGGATTACAACGGTAGATGTCAGAAGAGTTCAGAGATGTACCCTTGAACCAAGGTTGATTTAGAGTTTTATAGTCCGTTTGAATGTTTAAGGATACGTTAGCTGTGTTTGGGGGCTAAGATCAACTTAAACGGGATCGTTTAGATCCGGCAAAAGAGCATTTGGAGGCTCTATTGTTCCAGTTTAGGGACGTAGTGGTCCATAGGTAGTTTTAGGGACATTGCGGTCCATGCTCCAGTTTAGGGACGTGGTGGTCCATATTCCAATTTAGGGACGTGGTGGTTCATGTTCCAGTTTAAGGACGTGGTGGTCTATATTCCAGTTTAGGGACGTGGTGGTCTGTGTTCCAGTTTAGGGACGTGGTGGTCTGTGTTCCAGTTTAGGGACGTAGTGGTCCGACATTAGTTTAAGGACGTCTCGGTCCAATATTAGTTTAAGGACGTTTCGGTCCAATATTAGTTTAAGGACGTTTCAGTCCACGAGTTTAAGGACCCCGCAGTCCATATTCATGTGTGGTCGTTGGGACCCGTCGCCTCTCTGACGTCGTTGAAGGATTACAACGAGAGGTGTCAGAGGAGCTCGGAGATGTACCCTCGAACCGGATATAAATTGATTTGAAAGGGCATTCGTGCTCAGTTCAATTTAATTTAAGGACTTACGGCCAGAATTGGGCTAAGTCCAGTTGAAAATGTTCAACATTTTATTTATTTTTAGTCTATTAGACCTGTGCTAGGGCTTTGCCCACACTTAAATAATGCATTGCATTACTTCTATTTTTTTGTTTGGGCTCTGCCCATAAAAGATGCAGAGCATCAATTTCACTTGGGCTCTGCCCCCTTTTTATTGCTTTGCAATTTATTTTGGCCTGCTAGGTCTTCTGATTTGGGCCTGGCCCTTTTAGGAAATTCATTGCATTTATCAGGCGCTTTGCGCCAATCACTGAGCGCAAGCGCTTGTGGTGAGGACACGTGTCATGCTCTGGTGAGCGCAAGCGCAACAGCGCAGTGCGCTACGCTAGTGCGCTGCGCTGTTGCGCTGCTGACACGTGGCGCGCTCTGGTGAGTTGCGCCAATTCCAGAGAGCAAAGCTCTATTTTAAGAGCGCGTAGCGCAAGTTGTTCTGTAGCTGACACGTGGCGCTCTCTCAAGAGCGCAACAGCGCAGTTTGGAAGTGCAAAGCACTAAGAATTTTTTAGATTCAAGAACAGGAGTGCAGAGCACTATTTGATTTCTTGATCTAATTTAGATCAAAGAAAAATAAGTTTTTCTTTTTGTTTCAAGAACCAGAGGTTCATAAAAGTGCATAGCACTATTTTTTTATTTTGTTGTTTTCTTGTTTTTAAAGAACCAGTGGTTCATAATAAGTGCAAAGCACTGTTTATTATGTGAAGAACATTGATCTGGTTTTTAGATCGATGATTTATTAAAAGAGATTTCTTTTCTCTCGTGAAGGTTTTTACCTTTTTCTTTGAAATTTTCTCAGAATTCTCTCTCTGTTTGAAGCTCTTGACTTTTTTCAAGAAAAATGCTCATGCCTTTGAATTGAGGTCTGGGGTCTCTTTTATAATGCCTATAAATTAGTTAATTTTGTTGAAGAGATCTTTCTCTGAGTGATTTGGGGAATTTTCCCCACCGTTGGATTTTTGATCCAAGAACTTCTGTTTTACAGAAGAAAATCTTCTTGTTTTAACAAGAATAGAAAGATTTTTTTAAAATCTTAATTCTGTTTGGCGCAAATGCCCCAGCACGCGACACGTGTAGCGCAGCGCACAGCGCAGCGCAACTGCGCTGACACGTGTCGCAAAGCGCAAAGCGCAGCGCAACTATGCTAGCGCATCTGCGCTGACACGTGTCGCGCAGCGCAGTGCTTGCGCAACTGAAGCGTTGCTTCCTTTAATTTTGTTTAAAATAGAGCTTTGCTCTGATTGGGCGCGCCTTCTTGGGCGCTGCGCTGACGTATCAGCGCCTGACATGTGGCGCGTTGCGCCCGAGATTTGAAGCGTTGCTTCAAAATTTTGAATTTTGAATTTCAACAGAGTTTTGCTCTGATTAGGCGAAACAGGGAGGCGGAATACATAAAAAACGATTTTTACGGGTGTCACAACACCGACTTGAACTCCAAGATCGATGTTAAACCCTAACTAACAAAACTATATGAGGTTAACTACTCGGATAGAAAGTTATACCTTACAGAACCATGTCCTTCGGGTTTTCTTGCTGCTGTCCTCCACCTTGTCATAAACTCCAAGGATCGTAACGGATCGACGCAACCTCGTCAGCCTCCTCGAGTCAAAGACGATCCACCCGAGAGTCTATAGTCCTAGCTCCAACCTCAAATCCGAGGTAACTACGGCATCTAATTCGCTAAACTAGATGTTCTAGATGATATAGAGAGTGTAGATGGATTACTTTGTCTCTAAATACCCTAGGTTTCTTAACACATAAGACATTTAGGGTTAGAGGAAGAAGAAGGAGCTTGAGGAAAAGAGGGTGTAGAAGAACATTAGAATTAATGAAGATGGCTCATTTGTGATGAATAATATGAAGCATACAATAATTGATAAGATAAAATATCTCACAAAATATCAAGCATACTTCAACAAATATCTAATGAGTGAGTCATGCCATGAGTCACCAAGAGCCATGCTTCATTTAATGTAAATCTCTACCTCATTTTCTCCACCTCATTATTCTTTTAATCAAAAGATTAAAATCCAAATGAGGTGTCTTCTTCTAGAAGAAATCCCGAGTAAATTACGAGAATGCCCCTCAACCGTATATACATAGCTGTATCCGTATTCCGAAAAATACGACTACAAAGAGACAAAAATAATCCATCAATTTAATAATAGGATCCGGCTTAAACCAAAGCCCGCTAGTATTATCCGCCCGAACATCATACGTACATAAGTACACGTATGTGATCGAAGCCCTGCCGTAAAACCATACAACCTCTATATCTTTTCCCGATGCGGGGAAACCCTCTGTGTGGGACTCTAAAAACTCGACACTACGCTGGCAGTGGGTTTACCACAAGCACATCAGCGGTACTAGCTACGCGTAACGGCTACCCAGGTATCTGTCGATAAGAAGGCCGATGAGCAAACTCATCCGAACTCCTACTGAGCCTATCTGTGACAATCTCTGTACTGTCCGGTCTGTTCATCTAAGAGTATCTCATATCGGGCCTAGGGGAGGTAATCGTCAGACCCCTAATAGCACAATTGTTAGTTATATGTATGCCCTAGAGGCCATTACTATACATAGGATGTATATTGTAGTGGATGCTGGGACATATATAGGGAGGACTTTCTTGCTCGACATGATAGTATGCTATCTGGTTGATCTTTACCTTAACGTGTACACTGATTGTCTCTCTGTTACATGTTGGTAAAGCCCTTAGGATGTGTGCTTGACTATCTGGACTATAATGCAGATCATACTAGTGGGGACATGGTAGTCCATAAGTACATCCTTCAAAGTCCCTAGTCGTGGGTGTATCGAGATGGGGCATCGATATACCAGAGTAGACTAGCGTGTACCTTCTCGACCCATACAGATGGGCGATGGATGATCCCATATCCATTGGTGTTTGACATCGGAGATGATATACGGGTGCTCAGTAGAGACTGGGTACACTGGACGGACTCGCCGAGAACTCCCAGATGGTATTATAGCTCACGTCAGATGGCAGTTCTCTGGTGACACTGGTACAGAGTAGTCTGTGTAAGCCCGCGGGGGCGCCCCGGCCGTCGATCCGACGCCGGAAACGCGGAAACAAAAAACTTTGCAAAACTTGCAACCGGCACCACCGCGCACTTTCCACCCGGATCGGGCCATTAACCAAGCTAACTAGCAAATAAAAATACGGGTAGAGAAGTATACCAAGCGATCCGTGTCCTTCGGTCTTCATCTCCACTCCGATCTCCTGGGGAAACTCCGTCCATCTCCTCCTCGTCGGAAAGTGCACCACGTAGCCGGAATCTTTTACGGGCTCCCACCTCTTGACCGAGGCAACTCGGGCGCGAAGTTGGCTAGCCGATGCGTCCAAGACTTGCTATAGAATAGTGTAGAATAGTTGTCTCTTTGGGGTTTATGGAAGTTGCCATGGATGGAGGGATTTTTGCACAAGAGTTTTCATGGAGACTTGCAAGAAAAAGAATGGAGCATTCTCTGAAAAAGGAGCTCGGCCAAAACAAGATTTGTGCTCTCTGGAAAATGATTTTTGGTTGGTTGCATCAATTAAGCTCAACCCCCTTTTAAAGAAATTAATCCCTCAACACAAAAGAACCACCAGCACACTCACAATGGGGGGGCCCACGAAATTAATCATGAAGGAATTAACCCACCCAAAAATTAAACCTCACTCCATCCCTTAACAGTGGCCGGCCCCACTCAAGGTGAAGGAAAAATCAAAAAAAGAATAAACTAATATCAAAAGAATAGTCACCACATATCTAATCCAAAGCCAAATCAATAACTTTCTCATTAATGCAAGAAAGGGACCAAAATAGAATCTAATCATGATGAAGCTATTTTACAAGAAAGTCCTCCATAAATAAGTTAATTGCCAACTGCAATTAACCCCCTCCATCAGATAGTCCGGCCGTGAAGGAAAAATAGAAAACCGGCCGGAACGGAATGCAAACCGGCAACCCCAGAAAACCGATCCTGTAATGAATTACAGGAAAACCCCGCTACTGCAAATACATGCCCGCATTTGTATTCCTACTGAACACAAATGCAAAGAGACAAAACTACACTATCTAATACTAGGATCCGGCTTAAGCCAAAGCCGGCTAGTAAAAACCGTCCGATCACGATCCGTGCAATACCGCACGTATCTGATCGAACCCTGCCATATCTCCATACGGCCTCTACAGCGTTTCGCCCGAAACCTGAGTAACTGTGTGTGTGGTGGACTCTAAAGACTCGTCAATACCATGGCTGTGGATTTAACCACTAGCACGTCAGAGGTATAAGCCAATACGTAACGGGCTACCAGATACTGACCAAAAGGGACGTCGATGAGCGAACTCATCCTGACACCCTACTGAGCCTGTCAGTGACAATATCCGTACAGTCCGGTCCGTTCGTCTATGAGCATCGCATGGCGGGCCTAGGGGGTTGGTAAAAGTCAGACCCCCAATAGCGGTACAAGTCGTGTCGGAGTGTAGCCCAGAACACCCTGAGATACTACTGGAATACCTACCAGCAAATCTCCTGCCTTGGCCAAGGACTTTTCATGTTCCGGCTCTCCTAGACACAGCGCGACCTCACCCCCAATACCGGGAGAGACGAACCCCTGCAGATCCGCTCACTGCCTCCATGTGGCTCGGGACTGTACCCAACTAAAACCTGTTTGCACGACTCCTTTGAGCCGTGGTAGGGTAGTAATCAAAGCACAGTGGGAACTCACACAAAACAAATGACGATCTCAGGTCGATGAACTAACCTGTACACATGTCACCAGGGAACTGCTATCTGACGTCTGGTATAATCCCAACTAGCAGGTTCCCGACGAGTCCTGTCCGGTGTACTCATAACCCAATGAGCACCTGTATACATCTTAGGTGAACCAACTGACACCAGTGGCTTGTGAGACCGGCCACCGCCCCTCGTCGGGGTCTCGACTGTATTCACTAGTCTACTCTGGAGAATCGATGCCCTGTCTCGAAACTCCCTCGACTAGGGACCATTTAAGGATGTGCTTATAGACCCCAGCTCCCACTTATATGATCGCCCTCATACTGCGGGAAGTCAAGCAAGAATCCTAGGGGCTTTATCAACGTGTAATAGCGACTCGAAAGGTCACCTAAAGCAGTACACGATGATAAAGATAAACCAGATAGCATACTATCATCTCGAGTAAGACTGTCCTACTGGGACAGGTCCTCCCCTCAATCATTGCAATCACGTGCCTGTGATCCAATAATTGACTCTGAGGGCACTATCTCCAACAATCTCCCACTTGCACTCGAGGCTAATTATTGCGATGTCGCATACTCACAGCCCGTGTGATACCGAACACCCAACTCCTCTACTAGTCAGTCTCACAAAGCTCGTTTGCGAAACTATTGCGTTCGAGGAATAGCCTCAGTGAGTGGATCCGCTTTGATGTTTCTTTCTATGTCTCTCTATATCTCATGTTCGCAGAGAAAACTATCTCCCGAAATGAGCAATACCTGTCTTAGAATGTCTGGATGTCTGATGGGACCTAGCTCATAAATGAACTCCAAATCCAAACTTCTTAGACTGTATCGTCAACTGAACTTAATCAGTATCCTGCGCCATGCCTTCCCTCAGTATCCTCTTGGACCAGCTGTCCAAAATACTGCCCCTCGTCAGAAGGAAAACTATAACTCTGACAGCCACTCTGCCATCCAGGTCACATTGGAAGCCTGGAATGATAACAGTCTCCTTAAGGAGGCTGCCGTTATCAATTCCCTAGAACATCAACTTATGTTCTAAAACTGCTTCCGATTGTTTCTCCAGGATTGGATTAATATCAACTTATTGCATCTACTGCAAGAACAACACCTGGTGTGGTACTTGACATCTCATGATTGACTCAATTGACTAAGCAAGTGATCTGCCAATCATGCACTTCCCTCTCCCTTTTAGTCTGTAAGACACCTTTAGAGAGGGTGACTCTATCACCTGCAGGTATACCACCATGCTAGGAGTCGCTCATTCTAAATACTCATAGAATGCTGTCTAAGTACCCAGATTGGGAAACCACCCAAATCTAGATCTAAAACTATAGATCTAGTAACCAGAATGTCTGATATAATATCCAAGTCCTATGTGGAGAAACTACTGTGTGACGACCAAAGTATAACCGATCGTAGTATAGGAATATCACTTCCTACTCTGTGTATGTCATCAAATATCAGGACATCACACTCTACTACCTTCTTAACAGATCCATCCCCTATTCTGATGAAATCAAACCTATGACTGTCACATCAGAAATAGATGATCTATCTCCGCAATATCTGCTCTAGTCTATAAATAGACATAAGCCTGATGTCCACCAATGCTTCCGCTGCTCCCACTGACTACGACAACCCTCTGGCAGAGTCATATAGACGTGCACTTCTAAAGCCAGTTTAGAACGACGCTATACTCATCCTCCTGCCGGGTCTCGCAGTCTGGAACAACAGCAATGGCACGTCTGGGTAAACAAGAACCTCCCTGCCACCGTCCTTGAGCATACCGAAGTACCTCTCGAGTGCCTGAGGTTACCCACCATATCTGCGGAGTGGCCAATGGAATGTCAAACCAGATTGAATCTTTAGGTTCTTATCAAATCTTCAGTAATCGTTCGCGGTTCTGGAATCACTTCCAGTTCTACCATACTCCCACTACTTTTTTTCTGAAAAAAGTCCATTTTGTTAAAACTGTGGCGAGTCTAGAACAATATCACTATTGATCTTCCAGATGGTAGAAAGTCAACCCTCGTCATAGCCCGGGTCAACCCACAAACAGCCACTACTGAAACGTGCCTTGAGTTGTCCAGAGTCTGGTTTCAAGCATAAGCCGGACAACTCCCCGTATCTTAACAATGTCAAGATATGAACTGTTCTATATCCAAGAAACAGAGGCACTGATTTAATTGAACCAGATTCAAATCATGCAGCTGTCTCCAGTGCATGTCAAGTAAATGGAAGAGAGGCCGATCAGCGTTACTCAACTTAGGAGTACTTCCAATTATGAGTAACCTGAAAGAGAAGTTAGTTCTCTTAATCATTACTATCAACTGAATACCATTCACAAGTATCTACTCTTCGATCACCTTGAAGAATCCTGATACTTGCAACACCTGGTTCTCTACTTTACTCTTATACCTATAACTCCTCAAAACTTAGACCCTGTGTTTCTACGAAACACATGTCTAAGAACTTAGAGAAGTTAAAAGTAAACCGAATATAGTATGAGAACCAACCCCTCTGTCCTGATGGGCACTGGACAATATACAATACTCTGTATAAGTCCCTTGAGTCTAGTGACTCATTCACTGTGTGTCGTAGGTTGAAAACTGTACTTTTGGTTAAGAAGAATTACACCGCTGTTCAATGCTCCTTACCTAATGTTCCCCTCCGAACGACGGCGCACAGGACTGCGATGTCTTAGCGCTGAGACTCGGGGCAGATGCTAATTGGTGCTATCCGTCCACCTCTCCGAAGATGCCAAGTTGAATTATGGCACCGTGTATCGGAGGTTTAGACGGATGCGTCCGATGTAGCAGACTTCGTCAGATTCCCCCTCGTTTGAGGGGGTTTTGATTGTGGGGACGCTCTTCCCTGCAGGCGCAAGCCCCTGCAGTTAATTACGCTACCGCATTGCGGTAACAACTTTCTCCTTCTCCAGATGGTCACTTCGTGTCGTGGGTGTTTGTTTTGTTGCCCGTGGATTGTTTACGGAGACTGAGTTATGTCGTCGCCCGTAGGGCGTGGACTAGTCCAAATCCGTATTATCTTAGATTTAGGTTTGGGGGTTTGGTTTGAGGATACGTCAGCCGTACTCGAGGCTAAGATCAACTCAAACGTTTGTTAAGGATACGTTAGTCTCACTTTGAGACTAAGATCAACTTAACGGGATCGTTTAGATCCGACAAAAGAGCATTTAGGGGGGGCTCCATTGTTCCGGTTTAGGGACATAGTGGTCCATCGTATGTACGGCCGTCGGGACCCATCACCTCTCTGACGACGTTGAAGGATTACAACGACGGATGTCAGAGGAGTTCAGAGATGTACCCTCAAGCCAGAGTCAATTGGGGGGATTCATAGTCCAGTCTGTTTGAAGGTTTAAGGATACGTTAGCCATCTTCGAGGCTAAGATCAACTTAAACGGGATCGTTTAGATCTGACAAAAGAGCCTACGGGGCTCTATTGTTCTAGTTTAAAGACATTGCGGTCCATGGGTAGTTTAAGGACATTGCGGTCCATTGTTAGTTTTAAGACATCTCGGTCAAGGTTAAGGACGTCGTAGTCCATGGGCTTAAGGACCCCACAGTCCATTGTTAGTTTTAACACATCTCGGTCAAGGTTAAGGACGTCGTAGTCCATGGGCTTAAGGACCCCACAGTCCATTATGTGCTCTGGATGCTTCACACGGGTTCACTACCGTGCTCTGCGAGGACCAGGCTCCGCTCTGGACGCTTTCCACGGGGTCAAAGAGTGACATTATCCGCGTTCCACGTAACCAGGAATTTGCATTAAACACGGGTTTAAGGACCCCGCAGTCCGTATCAATGTGTGGTCATCGGGACCCGTCACCTCTTTGAAGACATTGAGGGATTACAATGCCAAGTATCAAAGGAGTGAAGAGATGTACCCTAGAACCGGAGTGGATTAAATAGTCCTTGGCCCAATTTGGGATCAAGATGAATTAATTATGTTATGAGTCCATTGGCCCAGTTAATCACAAATTGAGGACTTATGGCCATCTTGGGCTAAGTCCAATCAGGAGAGGCTTTGCCTCCATCCATTTAGTCAATTGGGCCGAAGCCTAGTGTTAAACACTACAGAACAATCAGTGTTGAACACTGGGAATGAGGTTGACAAGTTAGTGTTTAACACTAAAAGATAATTGGTGTTAAACACCAGCAACAAGGCTTTTCAAATTAGTGTTAAACACTAAAACAGATCAGTGTTGAACACTGCAGACAAAGCTTTTTAATTAGTGTTGAACACTAAGGCCCAACAGTGTTTTAACACTGGGTTCGAGAGTTTCAATTTAGTGTTAAACACTAAGGCAAGAGGGGTCACGTGGCAGCACGTGAGAGCGTCCTCCCTTCATTTATTCTGCTGAGATTATCGCATCTTTCAGAGCATCACGTGCCATCACGTGATGGGCATTCGAATGCCTATGTATTAGAGCTTCTGCCGAGGGTCACGTGGGTCACGTGGGGTGCTGCCTCAAAGGGGCTTTCTGTAGATCTCTTGGGGGGTCACGTGATGACACGTGACCCTGCCTCTAGGTATTTTGTTTAGAGGCTTTGTTAATCTTTTTTCAGGAATTAAATTTCTCGAGCTGTAAATTTCAGAGGAATTAAATTCCTACTTCCTTTCGAAGACTTATATTCTGGGATAGAGTTTAACTCTGAATTTTCTGTAGGAATTAAATTTCTCATATATGTAAAGAACCAAATAGGGTTGAACCCTAACAAAGCTTTTTTAAGGAGTTTAAACTTCCATCCTCTGTTAAATTATGATTAAGGGAATTAAATTCCCGCTGCTGCAACAGAACTAGGTTCTTAATTAGGGTTAAACCCTGTTTCTTTTTATTCTGAAGGAATTAAATTCCCATGATACAGGGGCAAGCCCTAATTTTATTTTAAAGGAACTAAATTCCTATAGTTCTGTGAGAATTAAATTCTCGTGCTTGCATTCCTTCTCTATGTTTTGGATCTGCATGGCAGGATCTCAACCCATTGAGAATTAAATTCTCAACCTTAAAGGGAGATGTGCACTTTGCAGATCCTCTATCAAAGAGAGAAGAAATATGTTCTTCTATTTTTATATTATCAGAGTTAAACTCTGTTGAGAATTAAATTCTCTTTTTCTTTCAAGGAGCTTTTCCCTTTCTTACCTAGGGTTTTTGCAGAAGATCCAAGTTCTCCAAGTATCGAAGCTCTCTTCCTTTTCTTTTTTTTCTTCTCTGCGTATATGTATCTCTCTCTGTGTCTCTTGGCTCCTATTTATAGGAGAAGCAGCCGAATCAATCAGTTTTTTGACGAATCTTCATTAAGAGATTTGATTTGCACCCATCATTTGTTTTGGACCTTTGGATTATTAGGTGAATTTTATTCACCATTGGATTTCAAATCCAGGGGTTCCCCTTTATTATTTCGGTTAGATTTAAAAGGGAAATCTTTCCAAACCCGAGATTTTCCCATAGATAGATGATATTTCATCACCTCTGAATCTTTAATTCGATCGGTTCCAGATAGCCGCTTTCCTTTGGAAAGATTTGATTCTCCTTCAGAATTTAATTCTGTTTGACAAAATGGGCTTTGAAAGCCGGTTACGTGTGACCACGTGACTCATGGTCACGTGTGGGCACGTGACCCCCTTTGGAATGAGCCTTTTCTTTTCTTTTGCGCTCTGTCTTCTTATTGCTGCTTAAACGTCACGTGCTGCCACGTGACTCCTGGTCACGTGTGAGCACGTGACCCTTGTTTGAACTCTCTCTTTCCTTGGTTCAACTGGAGAACGAGTCTGCTGTCTTGAACGTCACGTGGCAACACGTGACCCTGGTCACGTGGAAGCACGTGACCTCTTCTGAAGCCTTTTCCTTGACTTGATCAGGGAATTGGGTTGCCTTTTGTCGCTTGCATTTAAATGTCACGTGTCGCCATGTGACCCGGGTCACGTGGGAGCACGTGACTCTTTCTGAAGCCCCCTTTTCTTCAGCGTAGTCAGGAAACTGAACTTGCCTTGATGATGTTTTTAGGCGTCACGTGCCAACACGTGACCGCTAGTCACGTGTAAGCACGTGACCCTCTTCTGAAGCTTTTCCCAGAAGCTTTCCTGATTTTAAATCAGGAAACAAATGCCCCCACAGTGTTGTTCTCACGTGTCTGCATGTGAGTGCAACGCTGTCACCTCTTGTGACCGTTGGATTCCTCTAGGGATCTGGGGAGACGAAACGTTTTCATTGTCTTCTATAAATACCTCTATCTCTTCATAGGAGCCTTCACTTTGTTCATCTTCTTCTTCTGAGAACTTCTTCTTTGAGAATTTAATTCTCGCTTTCAGAGCTTAGTTCTCTGTTTTAAAATATTTTCAGAGTTTAGCTCTGTTTTAAAGGGATTCTTCCTCCTCAGGTAATGGTAATCGAAGCACCTTCGTTTTGACAAAACTCTCTGGATTTTAAATCCAGATCGAGGGTTTCACAAAGAACCCATTTTTCTTCAAATATTTTAACCAAAATATGAGACCACTTAACTTCCCGCAGTAGATCACTTAGGGTTCAGATGATCCCTTAGGGAGATGATGATGGCGTCTCAACTCCATGGAATTTAATTCCATTCAAAATGTTTCTGGGAATTTAATTCCCTTTTCTTAATAAGGAATTTTAATTCCAATGAAGAACTCGCTTCCTTCACACAGAGGCTCCCTGAGGTCTCTTGGCCCTAGGTTGTTCTTCCTGCAATTAATGCAATGGGGGTTTTGTAATGAATCTCACGACCTTTATTTCAGGTATCATGGATGCCCATCTGTATGATCTTGACGAGATCATTTCCTATTGGAATATTCGTGCACTGGGCTGCAGTCAGAACCAGGAGTTCACCGATGCTCAATGTGCCGAGATTATGAGCCGCTTTGATGAGTACGACCATCGGCTACTCCCCCGTCGCTCTTCTCTTCTGAGGCTGATCGTGCTGGCGATCAGGGAGGCTCTCCCTCTATTCTGTGCTGGTGTGCCGCTTGGGGCATTGGACGCCGCCGAGGATAAAGTACACTCGGTGTATCTGATGCACTTGATCTCAAAGAGAAGGCGGGATAATCTCATTGATCTCCTGCATCAGATGTTCCAGCAGTCGGCCATACTTGCCGCCTATCGGAGGGTGGAGGACATTCGTGAGGACCCCGATGCTTGTGATCGTGAGAGGAAACATACTCGGGAGGTTCGAAATGCTTGGAAAATCTTGGATAAAGTTAATTTTGAGTTTCTCAACCCATGTCCCGCATCTGAAGTTTTACCGTTGTAAATGCGTCCTCTGTGTTTTGTATGAACCTCTTGAAGTATGAGTGACAATTGTTATTATGTCTTTCTATGTTTGCATCCGGGATTTTATCATTTTTGCTACTGTTGTCGTTTGTGCTTTTAATATGCAGGGTACTACTCCTTATATTTCCTTTTAAGCGCGCATCAGGTTTAGGCCTCACGTGTTCTGCACGTGGGTCCCTTGATGGGGCGGTTCACAAAATTTTCTCATGCCGTATTTTCAGTGCACAATATTGGATGCAGAGAAAGGGCCTTGGAAATAGTTTCATTTCCTTGATTTTAGATGCCCTTCCTTTTTTTGGGCCTTGGAAATAGTCTTACCATGCAAGATTTTCCGCGCACAGCACTTAATGCACTTCTTTATATATGAGGCTATAGCTTTCTTTTCCTTTCACAGAGAGCTTCATATTATTATTATTATTATTATTTTTATCTTGGAGTAACTTATCTTGAGAAACAAACGAGCATCATGGCCTGCAATCGTCCTCATGCTCGCCGACAGCCGTGGGAAGTTCCTATTGAAGAGATGGTCCCCCGCTTTGCTGCTCGGTTGGTGGATCCCCTCCTTACCGACAACGAATGCGACTCAGCCATGCACGAACTCTCGATCCGTAGGGGGTCTCCCCTCCCGATGGGTTCTCTCTGGCTCCGGATGATCCTCATGGCCGTGCTTGCCGACATTCCTCCTCACCCGGCAGAGATGACCCTGGCAATGCTTGATGCGGCGGAAGAAAAGCTCGAGGGCTTTCATGAAGCATGCCTGATTACTCAGGCTCTGAAGGACTGCTCAATTCATCTGCTGAGCGAGATAAAGGCCCGGCGAGCTATTATGTTTGCATTCGCGGACGAACATGGCACCAACCGATGGGGAGCGACTTCTCGCGAGAATCGTCGCTTCGATGTGCTGGAGAAAGCGGAGAGAGAGATGGAGAATTTTGTCCTTTGCTTCATCAACCCCTGTGCCGTTGATCCTGTGTTTGGTGACCTTTTCCGTTAGTGTAGAACCTCTTTAAATTATTCCCTCCTTTTTGTATGCTTTATGTTGAACTTCCATGTAGGCTCGGTACTCGTATGTATGTTTCCGCTTGCATGAATAAATTTTGTGTTCCTTCTATGAAAATTTTCTTCAATTATCAATACTGTTGTCATGTCGCGTGCACATTAAAGCTTCGAATTTTATTTCTTTTTCGGATGTTCACATGATTGCGAGCACATGCTCGATAGGATAATCGTCGGAAAATTTTTTTGTTGCTTTTCATACCGGGTTGTGTGAGCGCGTTTTGGATCGATTATTGCTGTCGATCGGAAGCCCATTTATATGGTCTCGAGCGTGTATGTCCTATTTCTAAGGTTGTGGTCGCAAAGTGAGCTTTCATGGCCTGATAGGGCGGCACGTAGCGGACATAAGGTTGTGGCTCTCGATAAAGTTGCCATGTTCACTCGTGAGAGGGTTGAGGCTCATAAGGCCACAGAGAAAGAGCTTGAAGCTAGGCTCGCTTCGTATCAGGCTCAGCAAGCTCAAGCGGAGGCTCGTCTTCTGGAGATCTTGCGTCATGAAGCCGTGGCTCAGCAAAAGCAGGATGAGTTGACCGAGCTGCTGAATCGCCCGCCGGCCTGAAACATTTGTATCTTTTTCTTCCCTTTTGTACATACTCATGGATGAGAGTATTTTCTTTTTGTTTCTTTCATGAATTGTACTTTGTACCCATTTTGGTTTATGAATAAAAGATACATTTTTTTCTTCTCAATGATGTGTCCCATTTTCATCGAATGTATTCTGCGGATATTCTATCTTGATCTTCTTGCAGGACAGCAATGGCTCAGGATTCAGGGTTAAGATCTGCTTCCTAAGGCTCTTGCATTTTCCGAGCCGCGAGGGTCTCATAAAGAGTTGTTCTCCCTACAGGTCGAGAGGATCCCATAGGTGTGAGTTCTTCTTAAGGATCGTGAGGATCCTTAAGCGGGTTTTCCCTTGAGAGTCGTAAGGATCTCACAAGAGAGTTTTTCTTCCTTACAGGTTGTGAGGGCCTGCAAGTGTTGGATGCGGTCACCCTTGTCCGTGTTTTACGGAGTCGGGAGTTTCTCAAGGTATCGTAGTTTAGAGACGTCGCGGTCAAGGTTAAGGACCTCATAGTCCGTGAATTTAGGGACTCCACAGTCCGATGTTAGTTTTAAGACATCACGGTCAAGGTTAAGGACCTCATAGTCCGTGGATTTAGGGACTCCACAGTCCGCTGTTAGTTTTAAGACATCACGGTCAAGGTTAAGGACCTCATAGTCCGTGGATTTAGGGACTCCACAGTCCGATGTTTGGTTGCAGGAACCCGTCACCTCTTTGAAGACGTTGAGGAATTACAACGCCGGGCATCAAAGGAGTGAAGAGATGTACCCTTACACCAAGGCAAAGTCTGTAGGGAATCGGGGTGGTTGATCGTTAGTTTTAAGACATCACGGTCGAGGTTAAGGACGTCATAGTCCGTGGATTTTAAGGACTCCACAGTCCGGTATTTGCTCTGGATGCTTCACACGGGTTCACTGCCGCGCTTGGCGAGGACCAGGCTCCGCTCTGGACGTTTTCCACGGGGTCAAAGAGTGACATTATCCGCGTTCCACGTAACCAGGAATTTTGCACTAGATGCTTCACACGGGTTCACTGCCGCGTTAGGCGAGGACTAGGCTCCGCTCTGGATGCTTCGCACGGGTTCACTGCCATGCTCTGCGAGGACCAGGATCCGCTCTGGACGTTTTCCACGGGGTCAAAGAGTGACATTATCCGCGTTCCACGTAACCAGGAATTTTTGCACTAGATGCTTCACACGGGTTCACTGCCACGTTAGGCGAGGACTAGGCTCCGCTCTGGATGCTTCGCACGGGTTCACTGCCATGCTCTGCGAGGACCAGGATCCGCTCTGGACGTTTTCCATGGGGTCAAAGAGTGACATTATCCGTGTTCCACGTAACCAGGAATTTTGCACTAGATGCTTCACACGGATTCACTGCCGCGTTAGGCGAGGACTAGGCTCCGCTCTGGATGCTTCGCACGGGTTCACTGCCATGCTCTGCGAGGACCAGGATCCGCTCTGGACGTTTTCCACGGGGTCAAAGAGTGACATTATCCGCGTTCCACGTGACCAGGAATTTTGCACTAGATGCTTCACACGGGTTCACTGCCGCGTTAGGCGAGGACTAGGCTCCGCTCTGGACGTTTTCCACGGGGTCAAAGAGTGACATTATCCGCGTTCCACGTAACCAGGAATTTTGCACTAGATGCTTCACACGGGTTCACTGCCGCGTTAGGCGAGGACTAGGCTCCGCTCTGGATGCTTCGCATGGGTTCACTGCCATGCTCTGCGAGGACCAGGATCCGCTCTGGACGTTTTCCACGGGGTCAAAGAGTGACATTATCCGCGTTCCACGTGACCAGGAATTTTGCACTAGATGCTTCACACGGGTTCACTGCCGCGTTAGGCGAGGACTAGGCTCTGCTCTGGATGCTTCGCACGGGTTCACTGCCATGCTCTGCGAGGACCAGGATCCGCTCTGGACGTTTTCCACGGGGTCAAAGAGTGACATTATCCGCGTTCCACGTAACCAGGAATTTTATCGATTGTATCCGCATTTCACGGAATGGAGGTTTGACTCTTGGTGATGCGTATATCACCGATCCATGGAACTGGGGGTTGCCGCTGTTCTATTTCGCTTGATGTTGTGTCTGTTGCGTCGAGATGATCTCCAGGTTATTTATGAACCGTCGAGATTTGGCTTCCTCTCATGATGAAACCTGGGGGAGGAGTACGACTCCTTCTTTGTTTGCGCCCCTGGATTGTATACAGGGATTGATGTAGCATCACCTGTAGGGCAAAAAGGTTTCATTTTTCCATCATTTCTTTTATTCTTTCCGCGATGCTCTATCATTTCAGCTTTTTATATCGCGAAGGTCGCGATTGCCCAATCATTTCGGCTATTTTTTCGCGGTGCCCAATCATTTCGGCTATTTGTTTTATTTTTACTCGCTGCTTTTTATTGCGAGTTGCCCCATCATTTCGGCTATTTTTCATGCATACATTTTTACTTGCTGCTTTTTATTGCAAGTTGCCCCATCATTTCGGCTATTTCGTAGGCATGTGTGGCCTGCTAGCTTTTCCGCCGCAAGCTCGGATTTTGGACACCGATTTCGGCATTAGCATCGCTGCAACTGGGATGTTGCCAGGAGCGAATCATCATTTGCCATGAAAGAACTTGGGATTTGATACCGGTTTAGGCATCAGCATCGCTGCAACTGGAATATTGCCAGGAGCGAATCATCATTTGCCTTTGTCGATATTGAACAAAGGTGGCTTAGCAAACAGGGTTAAGGTCCTGTCGACTAAGGCTTTTGACTTCATGAGCCGTAAGGGTCTCACAAAGGTATTTCTCCCTACAAGTCGTGAGGATCTTGCAGGTGTATCTTCTCCTTAGGGATCGTGAGGATTCCTAAGTGTATGTTCCTCTGTAAGTCGTAAGGATCCTACAAGAGGGTTTTATCCTTATGGGTCGAGGGGACCTACAAGGGTTGGACTTTGCTGGGGATATGTTTATTCGCGCCCGTGGATTGTATACAAGGGTCAGTATTGAGCCTCTTGTAGGGCAATATCGAAGGTTGTGGAGGATTTGCTTAAGAACAGGTTCAGGCTTCTGTAACTTAAGACTTTCAAATCTCATGAGCCGTGAGGGTCCCATAAAAGAATTCTCCTTACGAGTCGTGAGGATCTCGTAAGTGTATTTTCTCCTTAGGAATCGTGGGGATCCCTAAGTGTGCTGCTCCTTTGTGAGTCGTAAGGATCTCACGCAGGTGGTTTCTCCTTACAAGGTCGAGAGGACCCTACAAGTGTCTTTTAACGAGGTTGCGCCCTTTCGGGTTTTCACAAACACTCGCCGGTGTCCCGCTGTTTTTACTCACGGAGCCCTTTCGGGTTTTCATCCGTGCCCATTTTGCTTATGGACATACCGTTTTTTTTATTCTTTTTCACTTTTTTTTTTTATTTTTTTTTTCTTTTCTCTCTCCTCTTTTTTTTATCTCGTCAGCCTAAAGATGCTGCGGTAGTAGTTTTAGGGACGTTTCGGTCCGTTGTTAGTTTAAGGACGTTTCGGTCTGTTGATAGTTTAAGGACGTTTCGGTCCGTCGTTAGTTTAAGGACGTTCCGGTCCGCCGTTAGTTTAAGGACGTTCCGGTCCGTCGTTAGTTTAAGGACGTTTCGGTCCGTCGTTAGTTTAAGGACGTTTCGGTCCGTTGATATGGGAAGGCCGGCTGCTGCTTGTAAAGTCTGACCCTAGGAAGATAGTGAGCGGACATAGTCGTCGTCATCTATCATTGACCCCGGCTGCGACTTATTAAGCGCAGTATTTCTTCAAGAAGCGGCCGTTTATTGGCCTGAAAGGCCTTTCACCGTGCATGTCCATGAGTAGGTAGGCTCCACCCTGGTAGACCTTGTCTATGACGTACGGGCCTTCGTAGTTTGGCTCAAATTTTCCTCGCTTGGCACGATTGGGGATCATAGGTCTTTTGACCACTAGTACAAGTTCGCCTTGGCGGAATGTCCTCGGCCTGGTCAATCTTTCGTATGAGCGCGTCATCTTTGCTTTGTAGGCTTCTAGATGTTGTTGCGCTATGAGCCGGGTTTCGTCGAGGGCATCAAGCTCCTCAAGCCGAAGGTGAGCATTTTCTTCGTTCGTCAGCTCGTGGTGGACTGCTACTCGTAGAGAGGGTAACTCTATCTCGAGGGGGAGCACTGCTTCCGTCCCAAACACCAACGCGTACGGCGTTGTGTTTGTGGCCGTCTTGAACGTAGTTCGATAAGCCCAAAGGGCTTCTTGCAGCCTTTCGTGCCAGTCTTTCTTATTCCTGGAAACGGTCTTTTTTATGATCTTCGTCAAGGTCTTATTGAAGGCCTCGGCTAGACCGTTAGCTCGTGGATTGTAAACCGAAGAATATCTCCAGTCTATATTGTGCTGCTGTGCGAAGCGGCTAATCCTATGGCTTCGGTAGGCCGGCCCATTATCGGAGATAATCCGCCGTGGGGTCCCAAACCGGTAGATGACATGCGTCTTGAAGAAATGGAGGATATTCTCCGTCTTCACTTCCCTCAGTGGTACTGCTTCTGCCCATTTGGAGAAGTAATCAGTTGTCGCCAGGATAAAACGGTGTCCCCGGGACGATGCTGGCTCAATGGGGCCGACTATGTCAGTCCCCCACATTTCGAATGGCTAGCTAGCTACCGTTGGGTGCAGTGGATTCGGATGTTGGTGGATAAAGTCTCCGTGAATCTGGCATGAGTGGCATTGCTTCGCATACTCGAGGCAGTCCTGGGTCATCGTGGGCCAATAGTAACCCATCCGTTTGATTTTTAACTTCATCTTTGGGCCTGCTTGGTGAGAACCGCAAAGTCCGTCATGAACTTCCTGAATGACTCTTTCCGCTTCGTCAGGTCCTAAGCATCTCAGCCATAGGGAATCAAACGATCTCTTGTATAGAATATCGTTGACGAAAGCGAAGGATAGAGCTCGTTTCATGAGCTGATGTCTTGAGGACGCTTCTTTGGGTATTCGGTGGGACTTAAAGTAGTCTATGAAGACTTCCCTCCAGTCTTCGGCCTTCTCATGGTCTTTTATTTGTAGGGTCGTCTGCTCAGTCGTTCCCTTTTCTTCGCATGATTCCGGAGATATTTCTGCCGGGGCGAGCACTCGACGGCTTTGTACCACGATTCTGACGTCATCGAGGTTCTCGTCAGCCAGTTCTTTAGCAAGTTTAGCCAACGCGTCTGCTTTGCTGTTTTCCGCGCGCGGTATGTTCTCCAAAGTATAGGAGGGAATTTGGGTCAATAGTTGTTGCTCCCTTTCGCCGTACTTCACCAACTCCGGCTTGCACGTTTGGTAGTCACCATTTACTTGACTAACGACAAGCTGAGAATCCCCGTATATAAGGAGGTCTTCAATTCTCATGTCGATGGCGATCTCGAGGCCTGCGATCAGAGCTTCGTATTCAGCTTCATTGTTTGTCCTCGGCTCTGTTAAGGAGAAGGCGAAGCGCATTATCCCTCCTTGTAGAGTTGTAAGGATGAGGCCTATCCCTGATTTGATCATTGGGATACCTTGTTTCTGCTTCTTTATGGAGGATGCTCCATCGAAATAGAGTTCCCATCGGATACTATTTCCGCCAATCGCATCAAATGCATGCTCGTCCGGCAAATCGCAGTTCAGAGGAGAATCGGCCGGTATCGGGTGTTCAGCGAGGAAATCGGCAATGGCCTGGCCTTTTACCGCCTTGAGAGGTTGATACGTTATCGAGAACTCCATCAAGAGCAGGGCCCATCTAGCGAGTCGTCCCGTCAATATGGCTTTTGACATCAAGTATTTGAGGGGGTCCACCTTCGAGATGAGACGGACTTCGTGTGCCAACGCATAGTGCCTGAGCTTTGTTATCGCGAAGATTAACGCCAAACAATGTTTTTCAACGGGAGAGTAGTTGCTTTCTGCCCCAGCAGCACTCGACTTAAGTAGTAGAGTGCTCTTTCTTTCCCCTGATCGTTCTTTTGTGCCCATAATGCGCCCAAGGAACCTTCGAGGGCGGTCGTATAAAGAATGAGGGGCTTTCCCTTAACTGGAGAAGCCAACACCGGAGGGTTCTGCAGGTATTGCTTGATCTCGTCTAGTGCACCTTGACATTTGTGGTCCCAAACGAATGGAGTTCCCTTTTTCATCAGGTGGCTGTAAGGACGGCATTTGCCCGAAAGATTAGCGATAAACCGCCGGATGTATGCGAGCTTCCCTCCTTTCCAGAGGCCATGTAAACAGTGTGCACCACCATGCCCCCAGACTTAGGGCGTCTGGGCTCGGTGCTTTTAGCCGTCGTTGCATGCTGGGGGGTCTTCTCTGGCCTCCTCCTTTTATGAGCCATGGAGGTTGAGGGGGCCGTTGAGGTAGGCGTCCAGACAGCCTTTTGGGGTTTAGCCTGGTGACACGCTTCCGGTTGGATTTTCGGCTTCTTGTGCTGGCGGGAGAAGTTTGGATCGATGATCGAGTCCCGGGCCTGCCGCCAAACCTTATAGATTTTGGAAGACAGCCGTTGAGGAGATCGGGGCTGTTCTGATTTTATTTCCAGAACCCTTTTTAATGGGGGAGGAGACCTCTTCAGCACTGCAGTAGGAGAATTCCTTCGCACCTTTTTTAGCATTTCGAAGCTGTTCCCAGTTGGAACAGCAGCATTAACTTCTGCCACCGGGGCCGATGGAGTCAACCCGGAGGGGGAATTGCCCCCAGCCTTCCTTACTCGGCGCCAATGGCGACGTCGAGCGGACGGTGTAGGGTCAGCGGTAAGAATGGTTTCGTCTTGCCCCCTATCTGGGTGGGGGGTCGTTGTTGGTGTTAACCTGTCAAAGACCGACGTCCTTTGGGCAGCAGGAGCGGGAGCGGGAGCCGTCAATCTTGTAAAGACCGACCTTTTGGCCGGAAAAGCCGCCTTGACGATTTCGGGAGCAGGAGCAGCCACTTTCTTAGAAGCAGCCTTCTCTGAGATTGTAGGCCCCATGGTGGGTTTGCAGGATTTCTGGCCCAATCTAGAGAAGACCGAGGCGTTGACGTTGGGCGACTCGTTGAGAGGAGCCGCGACAGGGGTAAGACGATCAAAGACCAACTTCTTAAGAGCTTCCGTTGTCAGTACTGGAGCGGTGAAGTTTGTCGGCGGGAGCATGGTCCCAAAGAACAATCCTGTGGTGGCACGAGTGACCTGTTCCACGGGCATTGTGAATAGCGAAGCAGCTTGGGTCCGTAGGCTATACCTCCTGGCGAGGCAGAGCGTTGGTTGCAATTGCAGCCTGAGCAGTTGGAGAATTTCACGGAAGTAGAAGCCATCGATCCTTTGCTTTCTGCAATAAGCAAGACGCCAATTCTTAGTATCTTGAAACCTAAGGGCAACCATTAGAGAACCGCGATTGGTTCGCGAATCACGACACACGAAGTGTGGAGTGGAAAGAGGAAAAGGTCCCACCGGGCGTGCCAGAATCTGTTCCCCTCCGAACGACGGCGCACAGGACTGCGATGTCTTGGCGCTGAGACTCGGGGCAGATGCTAATTGGTGCTATCCGTCCACCTCTCCGAAGATGCCAAGTTGAATTATGGCACCGTGTATCGGAGGTTTAGACGGATGCGTCCGATGTAGCAGACTTCATCAGATTCCCCCTCGTTTGAGGGGTTTTTGATTGTGGGGACGCTCTTCCCTGCAGGCGCAAGCCCCTGCAGTTAATTACGCTACCGCATTGCGGTAACAACTTTCTCCTTCTCCAGATGGTCACTTCGTGTCGTGGGTGTTTGTTTTGTTGCCCGTGGATTGTTTACGGAGACTAAGTTATGTCGTCGCCCGTAGGGCGTGGACTAGTCCAAATCCGTATTATCTTAGATTTGGGTTTGGGGGTTTGGTTTGAGGATACGTCAGCCGTACTCGAGGCTAAGATCAACTCAAACGTTTGTTAAGGATACGTTAGTCTCACTTTGAGACTAAGATCAACTTAACGGGATCGTTTAGATCCGACAAAAGAGCATTTAGGGGGGGCTCCATTGTTCCGGTTTAGGGACATAGTGGTCCATCGTATGTACGGCCGTCGGGACCCATCACCTCTCTGACGACGTTGAAGGATTACAACGACGGATGTCAGAGGAGTTCAGAGATGTACCCTCAAGCCAGAGTCAATTGGGGGGATTCATAGTCCAGTCTGTTTGAAGGTTTAAGGATGCGTTAGCCATCTTCGAGGCTAAGATCAACTTAAACGGGATCGTTTAGATCTGACAAAAGAGCCTACGGGGCTCTATTGTTCTAGTTTAAAGACATTGCGGTCCATGGGTAGTTTAAGGACATTGCGGTCCATTGTTAGTTTTAAGACATCTCGGTCAAGGTTAAGGACGTCGTAGTCCATGGGCTTAAGGACCCCACAGTCCATTGTTAGTTTTAAGACATCTCGGTCAAGGTTAAGGACGTCGTAGTCCATGGGCTTAAGGACCCCACAGTCCATTATGTGCTCTGGATGCTTCACACGGGTTCACTGCCGTGCTCTGCGAGGACCAGGCTCCGCTCTGGACGCTTTCCACGGGGTCAAAGAGTGACATTATCCGCGTTCCACGTAACCAGGAATTTGCATTAAACACGGGTTTAAGGACTCCGCAGTCCGTATCAATGTGTGGTCGTCGGGACCCGTCACCTCTTTGAAGACATTGAGGGATTACAATGCCAAGTATCAAAGGAGTGAAGAGATGTACCCTAGAACCGGAGTGGATTAAATAGTCCTTGGCCCAATTTGGGATCAAGACGAATTAATTATGTTATGAGTCCATTGGCCCAGTTAATCACAAATTGAGGACTTATGGCCATCTTGGGCTAAGTCCAATCAGGAGAGGCTTTGCCTCCATCCATTTAGTCAATTGGGCCGAAGCCTAGTGTTAAACACTACAGAACAATCAGTGTTGAACACTGGGAATGAGGTTGACAAGTTAGTGTTTAACACTAAGAGATAATTGGTGTTAAACACCAGCAACAAGGCTTTTCAAATTAGTGTTAAACACTAAAACAGATTAGTGTTGAACACTGCAGACAAAGCTTTTTAATTAGTGTTGAACACAAAGGCCCAACAGTGTTTTAACACTGGGTTCGAGAGTTTCAATTTAGTGTTAAACACTAAGGCAAGAGGGGTCACGTGGCAGCACGTGAGAGCGTCCTCCCTTCATTTATTCTGCTGAGATTATCGCATCTTTCAGAGCATCACGTGCCATCACGTGATGGGCATTCGAATGCCTATGTATTAGAGCTTCTGCCGAGGGTCACGTGGGTCACGTGGGGTGCTGCCTCAAAGGGGCTTTCTGTAGATCTCTTGGGGGGTCACGTGATGACACGTGACCCTGCCTCTAGGTATTTTGTTTAGAGGCTTTGTTAATCTTTTTTCAGGAATTAAATTCCTCGAGCTGTAAATTTCAGAGGAATTAAATTCCTACTTCCTTTCGAAGACTTATATTCTGGGATAGAGTTTAACTCTGAATTTTCTGTAGGAATTAAATTCCTCATATATGTGAAGAACCAAATAGGGTTGAACCCTAACAAAGCTTTTTTAAGGAGTTTAAACTTCCATCCTCTGTTAAATTATGATTAAGGGAATTAAATTCCCGCTGCTGCAACAGAACTAGGTTCTTAATTAGGGTTAAACCCTGTTTCTTTTTATTCTGAAGGAATTAAATTCCCATGATCAGGGGCAAGCCCTAATTTTATTTTAAAGGAATTAAATTCCTATAGTTCTGTGAGAATTAAATTCTCGTGCTTACATTCTTTCTCTATGTTTTGGATCTGCATGGCAGGATCTCAACCCATTGAGAATTAAATTCTCAACCTTAAGGGGAGATGTGCACTTTGCAGATCCTCTATCAAAGAGAGAAGAAATATGTTCTTCTGTTTTTACATTATCAGAGTTAAACTCTGTTGAGAATTAAATTCTCTTTTTCTTTCAAGGAGCTTTTCCCTTTCTTACCTAGGGTTTTTGCAGAAGATCCAAGTTCTCCAAGTATCGAAGCTCTCTTCCTTTTCTTTTTTTTCTTCTCTGCGTATATGTATCTCTCTCTGTGTCTCTTGGCTCCTATTTATAGGAGAAGCAGCCGAATCAATCAGTTTTTTGACGAATCTTCATTAAGAGATTTGATTTGCACCCATCATTTGTTTTGGACCTTTGGATTATTAGGTGAATTTTATTCACCATTGGATTTCAAATCCAGGGGTTCCCCTTTATTATTTCGGTTAGATTTAAAAGGGAAATCTTTCCAAACCCGAGATTTTCCCATAGATAGATGATATTTCATCACCTCTGAATCTTTAATTCGATCGGTTCCAGATAGCCGCTTTCCTTTGGAAAGATTTGATTCTCCTTCAGAATTTAATTCGGTTTGACAAAATGGGCTTTGAAAGCTGGTCACGTGTGACCACGTGACTCATGGTCACGTGTGGGCACGTGACCCCATTTGGAATGAGCCTTTTCCTTTCTTTTGCGCTCTGTCTTCTTATTGCTGCTTAAACGTCACGTGCTGCCACGTGACTCCTGGTCACGTGTGAGCACGTGACCCTTGTTTGAACTCTCTCTTTCCTTGGTTCAACTGGAGAACGAGTCTGCTGTCTTGAACGTCACATGGCAACACGTGACCCTAGTCACGTGGAAGCACGTGACCTCTTCTGAAGCCTTTTCCTTGACTTGATCAGGGAATTGGGTTGCCTTTTGTCGCTTGCATTTAAATATCACGTGTCGCCACGTGACCCGGGTCACGTGGGAGCACGTGACTCTTTCTGAAGCCCCCTTTTCTTCAGCGTAGTCAGGAAACTGAACTTGCCTTGATGATGTTTTAGGCGTCACGTGCCAACACGTGACCGCTAGTCACGTGTAAGCACGTGACCCTCTTCTAAAGCTTTTCCCAGAAGCTTTCCTGATTTTAAATCAGGAAACACCTAACCATCCACTGGTATAGGTAAATGTCATAGACATAATTTCAAAAAGGTATATCTCACTCTATAAAAATAGACGTACAGATATATCAATTTGAAATTGGTGCATAACAACGGATATTCAAAACCAAATATTTGCCGACCGGCAAACAACCCAGGTGACTTCCTCAAATATCACCGATTACTACGAATCCCGATATAATGAGGATGGTCACCTAATTCCCAATAACTTACTCCTACTCATTATCTGTAAAACCATACAGATGTGAGAATCAAAACCTGGTAAATACATACCCTGGAGCAAGTGTCTAATTGGGAAATCAGTTTTCCTTTAACAGTACACAGTGAAACTGAAACATTGAAATGTTTTGATGGGGTATCCTGGTATTCCCAGTAATGCCTCTTCCATTATCCAGATTCACAACTGTAACCGTATAATTCTTTGCCGCTTCTCTAAATCCCTTTATATGTCTTTAGTCATTACCTTCTGTACACCCCTTTTAGGCCAAATGGTTTTCTTCCTTCCCTACCGTTCGGCACCAGCCTATGGTTTGGAAGAAGACTATCCAATAAGCATAATGGGTGTACTGTCCTAATCCTAGGAGCACTCACAATGCGAGAGAAGGTGAGGATAAAAGACAACCGAATGAACTTAATTCATAGGTGATTTAGGATTGACAAAGAAGTACATGGTTTGGTCGTGAATAGCAGTCGCAATTTACTTTGCCCTCTTACTAATCCCTTTCTTTGTCTGAACTTAATACCTTCTGTACACCGTTTAGGCTAATTGGCTTTCTTCATTCCCTACCGGTCGGCACTAGCCTAAGGTCTGGAAGAAGACTATCCAATTTGCGTAATAGGTGTACTACTCCTAAACCAAGGAGTACTCGCAACCTGAGAGAAGGTAAAAGGAAAAGACAACTGAATAGTCCTATTCGTTTTCTCCAGAACCTGAAACCATCCTCGAAGTCATTCGAGTTCGTATATAACCATACGATGGTTTTGTCCAATGGAAGTGGACGTTCGTTGTAATACGGGGTGTCCCGGAGAAAAGGGTAAAAGCAGGAGTGGCAAAGAGGTCTGCAACTCTGACAATCCAAAAGCCAGTGTTAAGAAGGTTCGGTCAACTTGGTCACTGAGTCAAGGTCTAGGGTCGGGTCAATGGTCGCTGCCAAAGAGAGAGAGAAAAGAAACACTCAGCGTGCACTCTAACCTAGATCAGAACGGTTATCACTTTATCTAATCTGGAAACCTCCCACTGTAACGTCAAATTCTTCCCCAAACCTGAAAGAAGAATTAGCCGGGATCACCCGAGGAGTAAACCAACTCATCAGTGGGAATCGGGATCCAACTCTCATCGCATTATAACGTGACGGAATCCGCTCACGTTATCACACTCCAGAAGGTATGCGCATATCTGGCAAGTTTCAGTTCTTTTGAAACTCCCGATGAGGATTTCTGCCCCATGCTCTTATGACCTTGACTTTGGCCAACATATCATAAGTCACATGTCAAGTTCTACCCGTCATTTTCCTGGTTAATTTGAACCCACCCGTACATACCCTTGACTTTGGCCAAAATGGCAGTACGACTGTCCCAAACCAACGCATCTATCTATGCTGCATATGAATACCCAACGGCTACCAAACACTGTGCCTTGACTTTGGCCAACATACACAGCTTGAATACTATTGACCATCCATATGAAACGACGGAGGGCTATGAATGGTTTCTGGTGAAAACATTTAACGTAATGAACTTGATATCGTTGAAGGAACTGATAGCTTTTAAAAATATAGTGACGAAAACCTTTCCTAAAGAAGTCACTCCCGGTGAAGGGATCTCGGCTCTTTCCCCGTAGAATGAGGTGCAGGATATTCCAACTGAATACCACGATGCAAAGCAAAAGCAATATGCTATAGTGAAGTTATTGCCCTGACGCAAACTTCTGTCCAAGGGGTCACTCCCGGTGAAGGGATCTCAGCCCTTGCCTCGTCGACTGAGGAGCAGGATATTCCAACTGAATACCACTGTGCAAAACAAAAGTGAACGTCCTTGCAATAACAGCTTTTGAAAAATTGTTCCAACAACATCAGAATAGGTTTGTTTAACTTGCATTGATCCGAATCAATGCAGTCCCATCAATTGATCACACCACAAAGAACGAAAATATGCTGACGTACGTATATGCCATCCGCATTCGCCACTGGGTCCCGTCATCACCCGTTAGGTTAGCTAACTAACGACAGAGCGGGGACTGGACTAGCGCGGATGCAAAATATATACAACATCTACTAATATATATACCAATATATTGTATTCGCTCAAGGCGCGATAAAATGAAACACAGAAATGTAAAGCAACACAGATCAATACAGATATTTGGGATCCCCGGGTTTCACAGAGCCGCTACTGAAACCCGACGTTCCCCTGGTCGTGTGGATAGCCTGTGCAATGAGAATCCTAGACCCCTACGGGCGCGGCAAGTTACCCGCCAAAACCTGAAGCGAGGCAGCCCCCTTCAGCTACGTGAATGGACCACCCAGCACTTCACGGAATCCGGTAACTTGGGCACCCCTCCTGGGTCAACCTGTACCCCCTACGAGTGCGGCGAATAGCCCGCCAATTCTAGAGTGAAGCCCCCTCCGTCTTAATGCCATGAGATGCGGGCTTGTTGCCCTCAAGAACCCGGCTACCCGTGCACCCCTCCGCGGGGTAATCCTAGTACAGAAAGTAAAATATACATACAACGGGTACATCGACCGCAACCTGGCCGTGCCCCAAAAGAATAATACAAACAGGCAGTGACGGCAGTCCACATGTCGGACGCTCGCCCCGCAATATCAAATGTACATATAAAACAGAACTGTACTATATTGCAACCAGGCTATCCTCCACGACCGATCCGCAACAACACAGCAAAAACACAGAACATCAACATGAATATCACGTTCGCAAATCCGTCTAAAAGGGCTATAGCAGATAGACTGGATTTACCGATCGAGTGACATTAACGGTCGCAGATATAATGTAAATACTGTGAACTGGCATGTTTAAAATATCCGATCGAACAAATTTATCAAAGTGGGCCCCAAGGAGTACTGTAGCACTTACAGAAAAACTGGGCCCAAAACAAATATCCCAAAACCCCTATTTCCTAATCAAAAGCCTACTGGGAAATTTTGGTTCAACGATTCCTTTTAACCACCGCGGAACCGCGGCCAAACCAGGGGTTTGGCCGCGTTTCCGCGGTCTAAGTAGGGAATCACTGAACCGTATTTTTCCAGAATTCTTAGAATTTCTTGCACATGTCTCTGCAACAACCTGAAAAATTTTAGGAGCTAGAAAAATTTCAACAGAGAACACATGTACACTAAAATACGGTTTTTGGGGATTTTGTTCGATCGAGTACTAAACATACAAGAGCAAGCTAGGCTAGGTTAACGGCGTGGCTCTGATACCAATGTAAGCCCGCGGGGGCGCCCCGGCCGTCGATCCGACGCCGGAAACGCGGAAACAAAAAACTTTGCAAAACTTGCAACCGGCACCACCGCGCACTTTCCACCCGGATCGGGCCATTAACCAAGCTAACTAGCAAATAAAAATACGGGTAGAGAATTATACCAAGCGATCCGTGTCCTTCGGTCTTCATCTCCACTCCGATCTCCTGGGAAACTCCGTCCATCTCCTCCTCGTCGGAAAGTGCACCACGTAGCCGGAATCTTTTACGGGCTCCCACCTCTTGACCGAGGCAACTCGGGCGCGAAGTTGGCTAGCCGACGCGTCCAAGACTTGCTATAGAATAGTGTAGAATAGTTGTCTCTTTGGGGTTTATGGAAGTTGCCATGGATGGAGGGATTTTTGCACAAGAGTTTTCATGGAGACTTGCAAGAAAAAGAATGGAGCATTCTCTGAAAAAGGAGCTCGGCCAAAACAAGATTTGTGCTCTCTGGAAAATGATTTTTGGTTGGTTGCATCAATTAAGCTCAACCCCCTTTTAAAGAAATTAATCCCTCAACACAAAAGAACCACCAGCACACTCACAATGGGGGGGCCCACGAAATTAATCATGAAGGAATTAACCCACCCAAAATTAAACCTCACTCCATCCCTTAACAGTGGCCGGCCCCACTCAAGGTGAAGGAAAAATCAAAAAAAGAATAAACTAATATCAAAAGAATAGTCACCACATATCTAATCCAAAGCCAAATCAATAACTTTCTCATTAATGTAAGAAAGGGACCAAAATAGAATCTAATCATGATGAAGCTATTTTACAAGAAAGTCCTCCATAAATAAGTTAATTGCCAACTGCAATTAACCCCCTCCATCAGATAGTCCGGCCGTGAAGGAAAAATAGAAAACCGGCCGGAACGGAATGCAAACCGGCAACCCCAGAAAACCGATCCTGTAATGAATTACAGGAAAACCCCGCTACTGCAAATACATGCCCGCATTTGTATTCCCACTGAACACAAATGCAAAGAGACAAAACTACACTATCTAATACTAGGATCCGGCTTAAGCCAAAGCCGGCTAGTAAAAACCGTCCGATCACGATCCGTGCAATACCGCACGTATCTGATCGAACCCTGCCATATCTCCATACGGCCTCTACAGCGTTTCGCCCGAAACCTGAGTAACTGTGTGTGTGGTGGACTCTAAAGACTCGTCAATACCATGGCTGTGGATTTAACCACTAGCACGTCAGAGGTATAAGCCAATACGTAACGGGCTACCAGATACTGACCAAAAAGGGACGTCGATGAGCGAACTCATCCTAACACCCTACTGAGCCTGTCAGTGACAATATCCGTACAGTCCGGTCCGTTCGTCTATGAGCATCGCATGGCGGGCCTAGGGGGTTGGTAAAAGTCAGACCCCCAATAGCGGTACAAGTCGTGTCGGAGTGTAGCCCAGAACACCCTGAGATACTACTGGAATACCTACCAGCAAATCTCCTGCCTTGGCCAAGGACTTTTCATGTTCCGGCTCTCCTAGACACAGCGCGACCTCACCCCTAATACCGGGAGAGACGAACCCCTGCAGATCCGCTCACTGCCTCCATGTGGCTCGGGACTGTACCCAACTAAAACCTGTTTGCACGACTCCTTTGAGCCGTGTAGGGTAGTAATCAAAGCACAGTGGGAACTCACACGAGACAAATGACGATCTCAGGTCGATGAACTAACCTGTACACATGTCACCAGGGAACTGCTATCTGACGTCTGGTATAATCCCAACTAGCAGGTTCCCGGCGAGTCCTGTCCGGTGTACTCATAACCCAATGAGCACCTGTATACATCTTAGGTGAACCAACTGACACCAGTGGCTTGTGAGACCGGCCACCGCCCCTCGTCGGGGTCTCGACTGTATACACTAGTCTACTCTGGAGAATCGATGCCCTGTCTCGAAACTCCCTCGACTAGGGACTATTTAAGGATGTGCTTATAGACCCTAGCTCCCACTTATATGATCGCCCTCATACTGCGGGAAGTCAAGCAAGAATCCTAGGGGCTTTATCAACGTGTAATAGCGACTCGAAAGGTCACCTAAAGCAGTACACGATGATAAAGATAAACCAGATAGCATACTATCATCTCGAGTAAGACTGTCCTACTGGGACAGGTCCTCCCCTCAATCATTGCAATCATGTGCCTGTGATCCAATAATTGACTCTTAGGGCACTATCTCCAACAGTCTGTTGACCCGAGATCGTCATAGAGTCTTGTGTGGTTCCCACTGTGCTTTGATTTCCATCTTACCACGTCCAAGAGGGCGTGCAAAACGGTGGTTTTTGGGTACAGTCCCGAGTCACATGGAGGCAATGAGCGATAGGAGGGGATTCGTCTCTCCCGGTATAGGGAGTTGATGTTGCGCTGTGTTCGATTGGCTATAACAGGAAATCCCTAGCCAGGGTTGTTGAGATTTACTGGTAAGTGTTACCAGTAGTTTCTCGAATTGTTATAGACCTCATATCGACACGACTTATTGAGCTATTGGGGTCTGACGTTTACCACCCCTAGGCGAGATATGCGACATATCAGACGATCAGACCGGACTGTACGGTAGTGTTACTGGTTGGATTCACTGGAGTGTGAGCGGGCTTGCTCGTCGATCTTCTGATCGGTCAATACCCGGGTGGCCGTTACGTTTAGCAGACCGCTTGCGGCTTGTGGATGTTTGATATGATCATCATCTGCTGCCCGGCGTATTGACGAGTCATTAGAGTCCTACACAGAGGTTTCCTGGCTCAAGCGAAACGAAATAGGAGCACATATGAGATATGTGCGGGACCGAGAATAATACGTGTATGTGATACCGTATTCCATTCTCGCGATGAATGTATCGAATGGTTGTATGCGATATAACCTAGTTATCGAATCAAGTATTGATTCGATAAGCCGATACATTCAATACTAGTCGGTTGTATGCGATATGACCGGATCGTTAAATCAAGTGTTGATTTAATGATTTAATGCATAATTATATATTTGATATATTACTTTGCATTAACTAGTATCGGTTCACTTAAGATAGATTTTCTCACTCGGATGTGCGCATTGTATATGCGATATATTTTTGTGCACTTGATTGTATCATGTTTGATGATGCATGTGAACTTGGCTAAGTGTAAAGTTTAAACCATAGTTAAGTTAATGATTAGGGTTTTCCTTATCTTATTTATTTATTTATTTATTTAGGAAAAGATTAAAGAGAAGAATGGTGGCTTTCTTTGTTTCTAGTTGAAACTTCATGAAGGTTTGACCAAAGCTACCATTCTTGTCTTCTTCTCCTAACCCTAACCCTTTAACTAACCTTGGTTAATTCTCTACACTTGACTATAGTTAATGATATGATAAGTATTGTTTTTCTATTCTTTTTTAATTAACTTATCATATCATTTCTTCTTCTTCTTCCTTGAACTCAAGAAGAAAACCTTGAGGTCATCAATGGTGATTGATGATAAAGAGTGAGAAATCCAATTCTAAAGTCTACCCACTTCCTATTTCTTCATCCTCTACCTCTTGCCAAGTAGTAGAGTGTGTTTTCTTCACAAGTTTCTTGACTTGGTGAAGTCGGAGCTTGATTTAGCGATGCCTCGACGTAGATCATCTTCGGCATGGACATCGATGACCTAGCCCGTCCATTCTCCGATGAAGCCGACGCTAGAGCCCGGGACTTGTTATGGACAGCGAGGAGACTTCATTGCGGAGCTATGGAGGTGGAGAACCGGATCTACAAAGGTTGTATTTCCGTATCTCTTAGTTAAGTGTTAACTAGATTGCTTTTTCGCCTAGATATCTAGCCGACGATCCGTAGTCGGGTCTCTCGGCACCTAGATTTTTTGAAATTGGCATGGTTGATGCCTTGTGAGACCTCATTAGGGTGCCTAGGAACCTTTCACTGGTATCAGAGCCTAGCTAGAGCCTTAGGCGAAGTCTAGACGGATTTTGAACTCCGAACGAACCGAAATCCTAACACACCCATGCTCTCTGTCCAATTTTCAAAAACAGGGATTTTTCAGTATTAAAAATATGCAGAAATATCAGCAGGTTATTTTAAGAGTAACTGTGAAATACGAGTGCGTAATTCCATCAAACAGCCGCGGTTCCGCGGCACGAGCTTGGCTCGTGCGGCGGATCCGCGGCCGTACGGACTCATTCTTCAGTAAATGTTACACAGTAACTCCTAATTGAAATTGCTGGTTTTCCTGGGTATTTTTAAATATTATTCAAGAGTTGAATGATCTGTGGTTGTTTTGGGGATTCGATTGTTCGATCGGATTATCAAATTTTGTCTGTGTGGCTTTCCGGATAAATTTTAGAATATGTTAAAAAGTTCGACCGGATATAAATACCCAATTTTTCCCTGTCGGGAAATTTCCAAGTGTTGGATTTTTCCGTAGTTTAACGACGTTCTAAGTAGTGCAAGTAACTCGATGGACCCTCTAGAAGACAACAAACCTTAACTCGATTATGTGACCGTCTTGAACTGCCCTTTGAACCTTCGGGTTTGGGGCAGTACGGCGTGCCACATGTGAGGCGTTGGCTTGACCCTTCTACGGCTGGACCGTTGGTACTGAGGCACGAACTGAATGTTGTTAGACTTATTTCATGAGTTGATCTGTTTCGGGAAAACTTGGGTGTTCGATTGTTCGATCGAAAAGTTTAACATTTTCTGTTTATCTGGAATGGGATACAATAATTGGAATTCACAAAAGTTATGTGATAACTAAATGAATGTTATAAACATAGCAGTTTAGTCTCACTTGATCGGTTGCCACGGAATTTGATGTGATCAAAAGTCCGTCGCAATCACGTAGCGTACGCGGATACTCGCCGGGTAAACTTAATAGACAGCCTCGCTCCATAGCCCCGACCAAGTGACTGTAGGAGAACCCCGTCGCCGAAAGCATCCGTTCGGGTGCTCGCGGTAGCGGTGTTCCGCCTTGGTGCACTTCGTCGACGGTATCAGGGGTGCGGCCGCCTACTAAAGTTTGCGACGAGTATTCGATCAGACTGTCGGGAATCTTGTTGAATTGCCCGACTCGATATTGAAAAGTGTTTTCGATAATGAGACTAAAATGCGGGGTTTATAATTGTTAGGCATGCGATGTCTAAAGAATTCATTTGGTCAGGCATGCGATGTCTGAGGTGGTTGCGGATTCCAACTGTTGTAGTTTTACACTTTCTTTTCTGTGACCGTAAGTGTAATATGTGATATCGCCGGTTTCGTTGCTATATGTCAACGACAATTGGGATGCGCATATTTACATACGTTGATGACATGTGATGTTATGTGTTGCTGGATATGTTATATTGGATCGTCGTGTTTGAATAGCCGGGGGTTTTTATGTGAGATGAGTGTTTTTCATTTTCATTCATGTAAAACTTGTATGTAATATTCTTTTATTGGGGCGCTTCCAGGTTGCGGAAGTTGTCACCCGTTGTATATTATTTACTTTTCCGCACTAGGATAGACCCAAGGAGGAGGGCACAAGTAACCGGGTTCTGGAGTCCAGTGGGAGACCAACTCGAGGAGTCGAGTCCGGGTCTCCTAACTATAGAATTGGTAGGGTTGCTTGCCGCTCTCGTAAGGGGTCTTGGGGTGTGGGTTTGGCTATTCATCACGACCGTGGAATCCGTGTTTTATACTGGCTCGTATTGAAAACACGGACGTCCTAGTATATCCAATATTTCATATGATTCTTCTGCTGCGATATCTGTGATGTGATCATGTGATGTTCTGTGATAGATACAGTATATAGTATATATGATATATTATATAGGCGTTACTTATGTTTTACACCCGCGCTAGCCCTGCCCCGCTCTGCCGTTCGTTACCTAACCTAACGGTGCACGAGGGGACATCGAGGCGAATGCGGATGGCATAAGTGTACGTCGTATTTATCTGTGATGTTTAGGTACTTAAATGATGGGACTTCATTAATGAGATTAATGAAATAAAAGAAACCTAAGATGTTGTAGAATCGAATTTCAAAATAAAACAGGTAGCTACAGTTCTTTCTTTGCACAACGGTATATGCGATATATCCTGCACCTTATTCGATGAGGAAAGGACCGAGATCCCTTCACCGGGAGTGACTCCTTTAGCAATAACTGGCAGATGCTACAACCTTCGGTTTGTCTTTTGATTGCTTTTAAGTGTTTTTGCTTTGCACAGTGATATATATGATATATCCCGCACCTCATTCGACGAGGAAAGGACCGACGATCCCTTCACCGGAGTGACTCCTTTAGCAAAACTAGAAAAGCCTCAAAAGCACTCCATTTTAAAATCATTTGATTCTACAACGATATCAAGTTCATTACGCAATAGGTTTCATAAAAACCTGTCGTAGCCCTCCGTCATTTCAGATAAGTGCTGTTTAGTATTCGTGCTGCGTTTGTTGGCCTCCGTCAAGGCGCAGTGTGCGGTAGCTAACCAGTATTTATCTGCTTATGCATATGATGCAGATTGAGTTAGGGTAGTCGTGCGACCTTATTGGCCTCCGTCAAGGGTCGTGCGGGTGGGTTTGATTCGATCAAGAAATGACGGGTTGAACTTGACTAGTAGCCTATGGTTTGTTGGCCTCCGTCAAGGTCATAGGGTGCTAGGGGCAAAATATTATCGGGAATTTCAAGTGTTGAGATTTGCAATGAGATTGCATACCTTCTATGAGATAGTTGGATCCCGATACCCGCTGCGAGTAAGTGTTACTCCTGGGAGAGTTTTAAACATTACAATTAGCCGATCAAGTAGGTGTCTAGAAAGGTGTCAACGAGGTTACGCCTCTGGGAAAACGAGGTTTACATTAATTAGGTTCGTGCGAAAGCACGGGGGACCTCCCTCAAAGTACCGACACTGGCCTGGCTGAAAGATTGGCGAACTTGTAGTGTGTAATTAATCCCGGCTAGTCTTTCCTTTTAGGGTTTGAAGGAAGATTTGATAAAAAGCAGTGGGAGCCATCCTGATTAGATAAAATAATAACCAATCTATTCTTGCAAGAGCGCACGCTGAGTGTTTTCTTCTCTCTCTCTCCAGGTAGCGACCATATCACGCCTTAATCAAGATAATAATACGGAATATTGACCGAACCCGCTTGTTATACTGAGCTGGGGAATGTTGGTCCCGCTCCAACTTATAATTGTTATAAGACAGAGCAGGAAATTGGGGATTACCACAATTCCCGTGCAGCCCAAACGAAGAGAGTGCATGCTGATGCATCATCTTCGGGTGTGTTCATTACAGAGAACTGTTTCTCAGTATCCTTTACGTCCTGGGTATGTGATACCAGATCAGGATCCCAGATATGTAATATGTTACATGGGTTACAGATAGGTAAAGAACTGAGAACGGGTGATAAGTTTCATGAGGCAGAAAACGGGGCAAATGTTGCAGCCAAGTCTGTTGGTCACTGTCACCCTGTATTACCAATACATTGATTCTGATCGAATGTTATTAGATACCGAACCTGATATACAAAATCATATCAGTCTCTTTATCAGTAAAGAAAGGATATAATTTTGTATTGTTGGATAATGTTTTGAACATTTCCTATATCAAAAGTTGATCGGTTCAGGCACGTTATCTAAAAGCATTGATGTTCTAAATCAAACTAAAGTTCTTTGTATACAGAACACACACAAGAGGAAGAGTTCAGAACTGAACGAATCCTTCTTGAGGTATTGTAGACTAGGTCAGATCAATGTGACCCGACTAGCTAGAGTTACATAAAGATGCATATTTAAATTAGTTTGAATTTACATCTTGTGAAACTCGCCAGTCATGTCACAAAGATAAGATGACCACAGCTCTGTTTATTGGAAACAGAGAAAGAGTTAGTGAACTCTTGGGATGATACATGTTGATGTATGTAGGTCCCCAGTCTACAAATGCCAGGACTGATTCTTTATACTTCATTATATTCTCTGATAATCTCTCAAGAGTCAGACATATGTTCCTGTTGAAACACAAGTCCGAACCTTTTGAGATATTCACGGAATATAAGTTAAAAGTAGAGAACCAAAATACGGGTAAAAGTATTATGTCCTTTGATGCGATCAAGGAGGAGAATACTTGTGCACGGAATTCCTGGACTGTTCTAAAGGAGAATGAGATTCTCTCTCAGCATTACTCCTCCGAATACACCATAGCACGTTGGTGTATCGGGGCGGAGCAATCACACCCTATATGATAAGGTGTGCTCTATGATGAGTACTACTGAGTTACCTATTTCCTTTTTAGGAGTTATGCGCTTGAGAAGCTGCATACCTATTGAATAGGGTTCCAATCAAATCAGTTGCCTACCATTTCATATGTGATATGGAAAGGGAAGAGCCCATGTCTTAAGCTAGTTAAGATTTGGGGTTGCCCGGCCTATGTCTAAAAGCAAAATCCGGACAAGCTCGAGGCAAGATCTGTTATGTAGAACTGGAAATGTTCCAGCTATACAAACTGCAGCTGATGATTTGGTAGAACCAAAGGATTCAATAGATACCAACGAACCTCAGCCTCTCCGCCGATCTAGTAGGGTTCCTCACCCACCTGAGAGATACTTCGGTTCCTCTATGACAGTGGGAGCGAGGATTGCATCATGAGATGATGACCCAACTAGCTTCGAGCTGGCCATCGAGAGTAAGACTCTGTAAGAATGGCTGGATGTTTAGCGATCTGAGATAGAATACATATACACCAACAAAGTATGGACTTTGGTTGCAATATCTGAAGGGTTAAATCCCCATCAGGAGCAAGTATATCTTGAGAAGATTACTTGGTGTAGATGGAAAAGTTGAGACTTTCAAAGCTAGACTTGTTAAAGGTTTGCATCATTGATCAGGTAAGGATTATGTTGAAACCTTTTCTAAGGATCTATGCTTAAGTCCATCCAGATCCTACTTACCACGGCTACATACCATGACTACGATATCTGGCGGTTGGGTGCCATGACATCTTTTCTAAATGATGTTTTAGAAGAGAACGTCTGTAAGTACACAGCCAGAGGGCTTCGTAAACAGTGGGAGCAGCGGAAACGTGTGCAAGATGTTTTATCTGATAAAGCAGGCATCGCGGAGTTGGAACGTCTGTTTTGATGTGTTAGTCAAAGAGTTTGACATCATCAAAATGGTAGATGAACCTTGTATAAACAAATAGGTAGTAGGGAGTATGGTGGCGATCCTCGTAGAGTACGTGGATGACATACTCTTGATAGGGAAAGAGTTTCCTATGCTACGCTCGATCAATCTCCGATTATCACAAAGATTCTCCATATAGGATCAAAGTGATACCTACTAAATCCTGGATTTTGGATCTATGAGATAGATCTAAATGGATATTAGGATACTCACTAGTTGTAGTGAGATGGTATCAATAGATCCTGGGGAGAATCACTGGAAGGGTTCCAGGGTGATAAAGACGACTGAATGTCAGTCACAGGCATTGTCTTTACCCTCAGTGGAGGGACGGTATGTTGGAAGAGTTCCAAGCTAAATACCGTGACATACTAGACGATAAAGGCAGGATACATCGCTACTTAAGATGCTACCAAAATGACTGTCTGGGTGTATATTAGTTCATGAGATGAACTACGTTCCAACCATTGTGAGACAATGGAGTTGTGGCTTATGCCAAGGAACGTCCATCCCATCAGTGATCCAGACATATTCTAAGGCAGTGTCACCTGATCATGGAGATGGTTGATCTTCAGGAAGATCGAGGTTAGGAGAGTAGACTCAGAGGACAACACAGCGGATCCACTCACAAAGGCCTGTTCCCAGAGAGAGACTTTTATGGGATGGTTGAGTATGAGATACTGCAACCACTGCTATAAGATGGCCCTAGTGCAAGTGGGAGATTGTTAGTTATATGTATGCCCTAGAGGCCATTACTATACATAGGATGTATATTGTAGTGGATGCTGGGATATATATAGGGAGGACTTTCTTGCTCGACATGATAGTATGCTATCTGGTTGATCTTTACCTTAATGTGTACACTGATTGTCTCTCTGTTACATGTTGGTAAAGCCCTTAGGATGTGTGCTTGACTACCTGGACTATGATGCGGATCATACTAGTGGGGACATGGTAATCCATAAGTACATCCTTCAAAGTCCCTAGTCGTGGGTGTATCGAGATGGGGCATCGATATACCAGAGTAGACTAGCGTGTACCTTCTCGACCCATACAGATGGGCGATGGATGATCCCATATCCATTGGTGTTTGACATCGGAGATGATATACGGGTGCTCAGTAGAGACTGGGTACACTGGACGGACTCGCCGAGAACTCCCAGATGGTATTATACCTCACGTCAGATGGCAGTTCTCTGGTGACACTGGTACAGAGTAGTCTGTTGACCCGAGATCGTCATAGAGTCTTGTGTGGTTCCCACTGTGCTTTGATTTCCATCTTACCACGTCCAAGAGGGCATGCAAAACGGTGGTTTTTGGGTACAGTCCCGAGTCACATGGAGGTAATGAGCGATAGGAGGGGATTCGTCTCTCCCGGTATAGGGAGTTGATGTTGCGCTGTGTTCGATTGGCTATAATAGGAAATCCCTAGCCAGGGTTGTTGAGATTTACTGGTAAGTGTTACCAGTAGTTTCTCGAATTGTTATAGACCTCATATCGACACGACTTATTGAGCTATTGGGGTCTGACGTTTACCACCCCTAGGCGAGATATGCGACATATCAGACGATCAGACCGGACTGTACGGTAGTGTTACTGGTTGGATTCACTGGAGTGTGAGCGGGCTTGCTCGTCGATCTTCTGATCGGTCAATACCCGGGTGGCCGTTACGTTTAGCAGACCGCTTGCGGCTTGTGGATGTTTGATATGATCATCATCTGCTGCCGGCGTATTGACGAGTCTTTAGAGTCCTACACAGAGGTTTCCTGGCTCAAGCGAAACGAAATAGGAGCGCATATGAGATATGTGCGGGACCGAGAATAATACGTGTATGTGATACCGTATTCCATTCTCGCGATGAATGTATCGAATGGTTGTATGCGATATAACCTAGTTATCGAATCAAGTATTGATTCGATAAGCCGATACATTCAATACTAGTCGGTTGTATGCGATATGACCGGATCGTTAAATCAAGTGTTGATTTAATGATTTAATGCATAATTATATATTTGATATATTACTTTGCATTAACTAGTATCGGTTCACTTAAGATAGATTTTCTCACTCGGATGTGCGCATTGTATATGCGATATATTTTTGTGCACTTGATTGTATCATGTTTGATGATGCATGTGAACTTGGCTAAGTGTAAAGTTTAAACCATAGTTAAGTTAATGATTAGGGTTTTCCTTATCTTATTTATTTATTTATTTATTTAGGAAAAGATTAAAGAGAAGAATGGTGGCTTTCTTTGTTTCTAGTTGAAACTTCATGAAGGTTTGACCAAAGCTACCATTCTTGTCTTCTTCTCCTAACCCTAACCCTTTAACTAACCTTGGTTAATTCTCTACACTTGACTATAGTTAATGATATGATAAGTATTGTTTTTCTATTCTTTTTTAATTAACTTATCATATCATTTCTTCTTCTTCTTCCTTGAACTCAAGAAGAAAACCTTGAGGTCATCAATGGTGATTGATGATAAAGAGTGAGAAATCCAATTCTAAAGTCTACCCACTTCCTATTTCTTCATCCTCTACCTCTTGCCAAGTAGTAGAGTGTGTTTTCTTCACAAGTTTCTTGACTTGGTGAAGTCGGAGCTTGATTTAGCGATGCCTCGACGTAGATCATCTTCGGCATGGACATCGATGACCTAGCCCGTCCATTCTCCGATGAAGCCGACGCTAGAGCCCGGGACTTGTTATGGACAGCGAGGAGACTTCATTGCGGAGCTATGGAGGTGGAGAACCGGATCTACAAAGGTTGTATTTCCGTATCTCTTAGTTAAGTGTTAACTAGATTGCTTTTTCGCCTAGATATCTAGCCGACGATCCGTAGTCGGGTCTCTCGGCACCTAGATTTTTTGAAATTGGCATGGTTGATGCCTTGTGAGACCTCATTAGGGTGCCTAGGAACCTTTCACTGGTATCAGAGCCTAGCTAGAGCCTTAGGCGAAGTCTAGACGGATTTTGAACTCCGAACGAACCGAAATCCTAACACACCCATGCTCTCTGTCCAATTTTCAAAAACAGGGATTTTTCAGTATTAAAAATATGCAGAAATATCAGCAGGTTATTTTAAGAGTAACTGTGAAATACGAGTGCGTAATTCCATCAAACAGCCGCGGTTCCGCGGCACGAGCTTGGCTCGTGCGGCGGATCCGCGGCCGTACGGACTCATTCTTCAGTAAATGTTACACAGTAACTCCTAATTGAAATTGCTGGTTTTCCTGGGTATTTTTAAATATTATTCAAGAGTTGAATGATCTGTGGTTGTTTTGGGGATTCGATTGTTCGATCGGATTATCAAATTTTGTCTGTGTGGCTTCCCGGATAAATTTTAGAATATGTTAAAAAGTTCGACCGGATATAAATACCCAATTTTTCCCTGTCCGGAAATTTCCAAGTGTTGGATTTTTCCGTAGTTTAACGACGTTCTAAGTAGTGCAAGTAACTCGATGGACCCTCTAGAAGACAACAAACCTTAACTCGATTATGTGACCGTCTTGAACTGCCCTTTGAACCTTCGGGTTTGGGGCAGTACGGCGTGCCACATGTGAGGCGTTGGCTTGACCCTTCTACGGCTGGACCGTTGGTACTGAGGCACGAACTGAATGTTGTTAGACTTATTTCATGAGTTGATCTGTTTCGGGAAAACTTGGGTGTTCGATTGTTCGATCGAAAAGTTTAACATTTTCTGTTTATCTGGAATGGGATACAATAATTGGAATTCACAAAAGTTATGTGATAACTAAATGAATGTTATAAACATAGCAGTTTAGTCTCACTTGATCGGTTGCCACGGAATTTTGATGTGATCAAAAGTCCGTCGCAATCACGTAGCGTACACGGATACTCGCCGGGTAAACTTAATAGACAGCCTCGCTCCATAGCCCCGACCAAGTGACTGTAGGAGAACCCCGTCGCCGAAAGCATCCGTTCGGGTGCTCGCAGTAGCGGTGTTCCGCCTTGGTGCACTTCGTCGACGGTATCAGGGGTGCGGCCGCCTACTAAAGTTTGCGACGAGTATTCGATCAGACTGTCGGGAATCTTGTTGAATTGCCCGACTCGATATTGAAAAGTGTTTTCGATAATGAGACTAAAATGCGGGGTTTATAATTGTTAGGCATGCGATGTCTAAAGAATTCATTTGGTCAGGCATGCGATGTCTGAGGTGGTTGCGGATTCCAACTGTTGTAGTTTTACACTTTCTTTTCTGTGACCGTAAGTGTAATATGTGATATCGCCGGTTTCGTTGCTATATGTCAACGACAATTGGGATGCGCATATTTACATACGTTGATGATATGTGATGTTATGTGTTGCTGGATATGTTATATTGGATCGTCGTGTTTGAATAGCCGGGGGTTTTTATGTGAGATGAGTGTTTTTCATTTTCATTCATGTAAAAACTTGTATGTAATATTCTTTTATTGGGGCGCTTCCAGGTTGCGGAAGTTGTCACCCGTTGTATATTATTTACTTTTCCGCACTAGGATAGACCCAAGGAGGAGGGCACAAGTAACCGGGTTCTGGAGTCCAGTGGGAGACCAACTCGAGGAGTCGAGTCCGGGTCTCCTAACTCTAGAATTGGTAGGGTTGCTTGCCGCTCTCGTAGGGGTCTTGGGGTGTGGGTTTGGCTATTCATCACGACCGTGGAATCCGTGTTTTATACTGGCTCGTATTGAAAACACGGACGTCCTAGTATATCCAATATTTCATATGATTCTTCTGCTGCGATATCTGTGATGTGATCATGTGATGTTCTGTGATAGATACAGTATATAGTATATATGATATATTATATAGGCGTTACTTATGTTTTACACCCGCGCTAGCCCTGCCCCGCTCTGCCGTTCGTTACCTAACCTAACGGTGCACGAGGGGACATCGAGGCGAATGCGGATGGCATAAGTGTACGTCGTATTTATCTGTGATGTTTAGGTACTTAAATGATGGGACTTCATTAATGAGATTAATGAAATAAAAGAAACCTAAGATGTTGTAGAATCGAATTTCAAAATAAAACAGGTAGCTACAGTTCTTTCTTTGCACAACGGTATATGCGATATATCCTGCACCTTATTCGATGAGGAAAGGACCGAGATCCCTTCACCGGGAGTGACTCCTTTAGCAATAACTGGCAGATGCTACAACCTTCGGTTTGTCTTTTGATTGCTTTTAAGTGTTTTTGCTTTGCACAGTGATATATATGATATATCCCGCACCTCATTCGACGAGGAAAGGACCGACGATCCCTTCACCGGGAGTGACTCCTTTAGCAAAACTAGAAAAGCCTCAAAAGCACTCCATTTTAAAATCATTTGATTCTACAACGATATCAAGTTCATTACGCAATAGGTTTTCATAAAAACCTGTCGTAGCCCTCCGTCATTTCAGATAAGTGCTGTTTAGTATTCGTGCTGCGTTTGTTGGCCTCCGTCAAGGCGCAGTGTGCGGTAGCTAACCAGTATTTATCTGCTTATGCATATGATGCAGATTGAGTTAGGGTAGTCGTGCGACCTTATTGGCCTCCGTCAAGGGTCGTGCGGGTGGGTTTGATTCGATCAAGAAATGACGGGTTGAACTTGACTAGTAGCCTATGGTTTGTTGGCCTCCGTCAAGGTCATAGGGTGCTAGGGGCAAAATATTATCGGGAATTTCAAGTGTTGAGATTTGCAATGAGATTGCATACCTTCTATGAGATAGTTGGATCCCAATACCCGCTGCGAGTAAGTGTTACTCCTGGGAGAGTTTTAAACATTACAATTAGCCGATCAAGTAGGTGTCTAGAAAGGTGTCAACGAGGTTACGCCTCTGGGAAAACGAGGTTTACATTAATTAGGTTCGTGCAAAAGCACGGGGGACCTCCCTCAAAGTACCGACACTGGCCTGGCTGAAAGATTGGCGAACTTGTAGTGTGTAATTAATCCCGGCTAGTCTTTCCTTTTAGGGTTTGAAGGAAGATTTGATAAAAAGCAGTGGGAGCCATCCTGATTAGATAAAATAATAACCAATCTATTCTTGCAAGAGCGCACGCTGAGTGTTTTCTTCTCTCTCTCTCCAGGTAGCGACCATATCACGCCTTAATCAAGATAATAATACGGAATATTGACCGAACCCGCTTGTTATACTGAGCTGGGGAATGTTGGTCCCGCTCCAACTTATAATTGTTATAAGACAGAGCAGGAAATTGGGGATTACCACAATTCCCGTGCAGCCCAAACGAAGAGAGTGCATGCTGATGCATCATCTTCGGGTGTGTTCATTACAGAGAACTGTTTCTCAGTATCCTTTACGTCCTGGGTATGTGATACCAGATCAGGATCCCAGATATGTAATATGTTACATGGGTTACAGATAGGTAAAGAACTGAGAACGGGTGATAAGTTTCATGAGGCAGAAAACGGGGCAAATGTTGCAGCCAAGTCTGTTGGTCACTGTCACCCTGTATTACCAATACATTGATTCTGATCGAATGTTATTAGATACCGAACCTGATATACAAAATCATATCAGTCTCTTTATCAGTAAAGAAAGGATATAATTTTGTATTGTTGGATAATGTTTTGAACATTTCCTATATCAAAAGTTGATCGGTTCAGGCACGTTATCTAAAAGTATTGATGTTCTAAATCAAACTAAAGTTCTTTGTATACAGAACACACACAAGAGGAAGAGTTCAGAACTGAACGAATCCTTCTTGAGGTATTGTAGACTAGGTCAGATCAATGTGACCCGACTAGCTAGAGTTACATAAAGATGCATATTTAAATTAGTTTGAATTTACATCTTGTGAAACTCGCCAGTCATGTCACAAAGATAAGATGACCACAGCTCTGTTTATTGGAAACAGAGAAAGAGTTAGTGAACTCTTGGGATGATACATGTTGATGTATGTAGGTCCCCAGTCTACAAATGCCAGGACTGATTCTTTATACTTCATTATATTCTCTGATAATCTCTCAAGATTCAGACATATGTTCCTGTTGAAACACAAGTCCGAACCTTTTGAGATATTCACGGAATATAAGTTAAAAGTAGAGAACCAAAATACGGGTAAAAGTATTATGTCCTTTGATGCGATCAAGGAGGAGAATACTTGTGCACGGAATTCCTGGACTGTTCTAAAGGAGAATGAGATTCTCTCTCAGCATTACTCCTCCGAATACACCATAGCACGTTGGTGTATCGGGGCGGAGCAATCACACCCTATATGATAAGGTGTGCTCTATGATGAGTACTACTGAGTTACCTATTTCCTTTTTAGGAGTTATGCGCTTGAGAAGCTGCATACCTATTGAATAGGGTTCCAATCAAATCAGTTGCCTACCATTTCATATGTGATATGGAAAGGGAAGAGCCCATGTCTTAAGCTAGTTAAGATTTGGGGTTGCCCGGCCTATGTCTAAAAGCAAAATCCGGACAAGCTCGAGGCAAGATCTGTTATGTAGAACTGGAAATGTTCCAGCTATACAAACTGCAGCTGATGATTTGGTAGAACCAAAGGATTCAATAGATACCAACGAACCTCAGCCTCTCCGCCGATCTAGTAGGGTTCCTCACCCACCTGAGAGATACTTCGGTTCCTCTATGACAGTGGGAGCGAGGATTGCATCATGAGATGATGACCCAACTAGCTTCGAGCTGGCCATCGAGAGTAAGACTCTGTAAGAATGGCTGGATGTTTAGCGATCTGAGATAGAATCCATATACACCAACAAAGTATGGACTTTGGTTGCAATATCTGAAGGGTTAAATCCCCATCAGGAGCAAGTATATCTTGAGAAGATTACTTGGTGTAGATGGAAAAGTTGAGACTTTCAAAGCTAGACTTGTTAAAGGTTTGCATCATTGATCAGGTAAGGATTATGTTGAAACCTTTTCTAAGGATCTATGCTTAAGTCCATCCAGATCCTACTTACCACGGCTACATACCATGACTACGATATCTGGCGGTTGGGTGCCATGACATCTTTTCTAAATGATGTTTTAGAAGAGAACGTCTGTAAGTACACAGCCAGAGGGCTTCGTAAACAGTGGGAGCAGCGGAAACGTGTGCAAGATGTTTTATCTGATAAAGCAGGCATCGCGGAGTTGGAACGTCTGTTTTGATGTGTTAGTCAAAGAGTTTGACATCATCAAAATGGTAGATGAACCTTGTATAAACAAATAGGTAGTAGGGAGTATGGTGGCGATCCTCGTAGAGTACGTGGATGACATACTCTTGATAGGGAAAGAGTTTCCTATGCTACGCTCGATCAATCTCCGATTATCACAAAGATTCTCCATATAGGATCAAAGTGATACCTACTAAATCCTGGATTTTGGATCTATGAGATAGATCTAAATGGATATTAGGATACTCACTAGTTGTAGTGAGATGGTATCAATAGATCCTGGGGAGAATCACTGGAAGGGTTCCAGGGTGATAAAGACGACTGAATGTCAGTCACAGGCATTGTCTTTACCCTCAGTGGAGGGACGGTATGTTGGAAGAGTTCCAAGCTAAATACCGTGACATACTAGACGATAAAGGCAGGATACATCGCTACTTAAGATGCTACCAAAATGACTGTCTGGGTGTATATTAGTTCATGAGATGAACTACGTTCCAACCATTGTGAGACAATGGAGTTGTGGCTTATGCCAAGGAACGTCCATCCCACCAGTGATCCAGACATATTCTAAGGCAGTGTCACCTGATCATGGAGATGGTTGATCTTCAGGAAGATCGAGGTTAGGAGAGTAGACTCAGAGGACAACACAGCGGATCCACTCACAAAGGCCTGTTCCCAGAGAGAGACTTTTATGGGATGGTTGAGTATGAGATACTGCAACCACTGCTATAAGATGGCCCTAGTGCAAGTGGGAGATTGTTAGTTATATGTATGCCCTAGAGGCCATTACTATACATAGGATGTATATTGTAGTGGATGCTGGGATATATATAGGGAGGACTTTCTTGCTCGACATGATAGTATGCTATCTGGTTGATCTTTACCTTAATGTGTACACTGATTGTCTCTCTGTTACATGTTGGTAAAGCCCTTAGGATGTGTGCTTGACTACCTGGACTATGATGCGGATCATACTAGTGGGGACATGGTAATCCATAAGTACATCCTTCAAAGTCCCTAGTCGTGGGTGTATCGAGATGGGGCATCGATATACCAGAGTAGACTAGCGTGTACCTTCTCGACCCATACAGATGGGCGATGGATGATCCCATATCCATTGGTGTTTGACATCGGAGATGATATACGGGTGCTCAGTAGAGACTGGGTACACTGGACGGACTCGCCGAGAACTCCCAGATGGTATTATACCTCACGTCAGATGGCAGTTCTCTGGTGACACTGGTACAGAGTAGTCTGTTGACCCGAGATCGTCATAGAGTCTTGTGTGGTTCCCACTGTGCTTTGATTTCCATCTTACCACGTCCAAGAGGGCATGCAAAACGGTGGTTTTTGGGTACAGTCCCGAGTCACATGGAGGCAATGAGCGATAGGAGGGGATTCGTCTCTCCCGGTATAGGGAGTTGATGTTGCGCTGTGTTCGATTGGCTATAACAGGAAATCCCTAGCCAGGGTTGTTGAGATTTACTGGTAAGTGTTACCAGTAGTTTCTCGAATTGTTATAGACCTCATATCGACACGACTTATTGAGCTATTGGGGTCTGACGTTTACCACCCCTAGGCGAGATATGCGACATATCAGACGATCAGACCGGACTGTACGGTAGTGTTACTGGTTGGATTCACTGGAGTGTGAGCGGGCTTGCTCGTCGATCTTCTGATCGCTCAATACCCGGGTGGCCGTTACGTTTAGCAGACCGCTTGTGGCTTGTGGATGTTTGATATGATCATCATCTGCTGCCGGCGTATTGACGAGTCTTTAGAGTCCTACACAGAGGTTTCCTGGCTCAAGCGAAACGAAATAGGAGCGCATATGAGATATGTGCGGGACCGAGAATAATACGTGTATGTGATACCGTATTCCATTCTCGCGATGAATGTATCGAATGGTTGTATGCGATATAACCTAGTTATCGAATCAAGTATTGATTCGATAAGCCGATACATTCAATACTAGTCGGTTGTATGCGATATGACCGGATCGTTAAATCAAGTGTTGATTTAATGATTTAATGCATAATTATATATTTAATATATTACTTTGCATTAACTAGTATCGGTTCACTTAAGATAGATTTTCTCACTTGGATGTGCGCATTGTATATGCGATATATTTTTGTGCACTTGATTGTATCATGTTTGATGATGCATGTGAACTTGGCTAAGTGTAAAGTTTAAACCATAGTTAAGTTAATGATTAGGGTTTTCCTTATCTTATTTATTTATTTATTTATTTAGGAAAAGATTAAAGAGAAGAATGGTGGCTTTCTTTGTTTCTAGTTGAAACTTCATGAAGGTTTGACCAAAACTACCATTCTTGTCTTCTTCTCCTAACCCTAACCCTTTAACTAACCTTGGTTAATTCTCTACACTTGACTATAGTTAATGATATGATAAGTATTGTTTTTCTATTCTTTTTTAATTAACTTATCATATCATTTCTTCTTCTTCTTCCTTGAACTCAAGAAGAAAACCTTGAGGTCATCAATGGTGATTGATGATAAAGAGTGAGAAATCCAATTCTAAAGTCTACCCACTTCCTATTTCTTCATCCTCTACCTCTTGCCAAGTAGTAGAGTGTGTTTTCTTCACAAGTTTCTTGACTTGGTGAAGTCGGAGCTTGATTTAGCGATGCCTCGACATAGATCATCTTCGGCATGGACATCGATGACCTAGCCCGTCCATTCTCCGATGAAGCCGACGCTAGAGCCCGGGACTTGTTATGGACAGCGAGGATACTTCATTGCGGAGCTATGGAGGTGGAGAACCGGATCTACAAAGGTTGTATTTCCGTATCTCTTAGTTAAGTGTTAACTAGATTGCTTTTTCGCCTAGATATCTAGCCGACGATCCGTAGTCGGGTCTCTCGGCACCTAGATTTTTTGAAATTGGCATGGTTGATGCCTTGTGAGACCTCATTAGGGTGCCTAGGAACCTTTCAACAATAAGTCATGCCGGAGTGTAGCCCAAAACACCCTGAGAAACTACTGGAGTACCTACCAGTAAATCTCGCTTGTCTTGGCCAAAGACTTTGTGTAATGGCTTTCCGAATACAGCGCGATATCAACCCCCAATACCGGGAGAGATGAATCTTATCTAACCGCCACTACTTCCAAGTGCTTCGGGACTGCACCCAACCACTACCTGTTTGTACAACTCTTTTGAGCCATGGTAGGGTAGTAATCTAAGAACAGTGGGAACACACTCGAGGCGAAGTAGCAGTGTCAAGTCGACAGACTAAGCTGTACTCATGTCACCTAGGAACTGCTACCCGACGATACGTATAATACCCACCAGCAGTCCCCTACGAGTCCTGTCTAATGTACTCATAACCCATTGAGCACCTGCATACTATCTCCAGTATGACGTACTAATGGCTGCGGGACAGACCATCTCCCCTACTGGGATGAGAAGCGTATACACTAGTCTACTCTGGAGTATCGATGCCCCGTCTCGATAATCCTATGACCAGGGACCTGTATAAGGATGTGCTTATAGACTACCCAACCCCTACTAGTGTGACTGCCATCACAACGCTGGTAGTTAAGCAAAGATCCCAAGGGCTCTACCAATATGTATAAGCGATATGCTAAAAACACATGCACATATTGAGGTAGAAACAAACCAGGTAGCATACTACCATTTTGAGCAAGACTGTTACTATATCCGTGTATATTCCAATCTTCCAATATGTAATATACAAACCAGTATGATACAATAATGGCCTTTAGGGCATATAACACTAACAATCTCCTATTTGCACTAAGACCATATATTGGCATATCGCAGACCTATCATCTTGAATAAACTCTCGAACTTTGTCTTAGGGATGGCCTTAGTGAGTGGATCTATAGTGTTGTTCTCCATATCTACTCTCCTCACCTCGATCTCCCGGCGATCAACGATCTCCTTGATCAGGTAGTACTTCCTCAAGATATGTTGATGGGACATGGGTTTCTTCGCTAAAGCTATAGCGTCGTTGTTGTCGCAATACAGCGGTATTGGATCGACAATGGTTTGAACCATCTGAAGTTCAGTTAATAACTTCCTTATCCAGACTGCCTCTTTTGCGGCGTCACAAGCAGTAATATACTCCGCTTCCATCATCAAGTCAGCAACGGTGTCCTGCTTGGAGCTCTTCCAACAGACCGCCCCTTCATTGAGGGTAAAGACATAACCCAATATGGACTTGGAGTCATCCTTATCACTCTGGAAGCTGGAGTCAGCAAAGGCCTCGATCTGGAGGTCTTTTCCGCCATACACCAAGAACATCTCCTTAGTCCTTCTTAGGTACTTGAGAATGCTCTTTACTGCTTCCCAGTGTTTCTCCCTGGGTTTGACTGATACCGGCTTACCATGCTGACGATGTAATCCACGTACAAAACGAGGAATATCACAGTTCTCGCTACAATCTTACTATAAATGTATGGTTCATCTGGATTTTTGATAAAATCGAATTCTTTGACCGTCTCATCAAAACAGATGTTCCAACTCCGCGATGCCTGTTTTAGTCCATAAATGGACTTAAGCAAGTTGCACACTTTCCCGCTGCTCCCACTCTGAAAGAAACCCTCTGGCTGATCCATATAGACGCACTCTTCCAAATTTTCATTTAGAAAAGCGGTCTTTACGTCCATCTGCCAAATCTCATAATCGTGGAAGGCAGCAATGGATAGAAGGATCCGAATGTATTTGAGCATAGACACTGGAGAAAAGATTTCATCATAGTCCAAACTAGATCTTTGACGAAAACCTTTTGCAACAAGTCTAGCCTTATAGGTTTCAACCTGTCCATCTACACCAATCTTCTTTCTGAAGATCCATTTGCAGCCTACGGGTTTTTACCCTTCTGAAGCAATGTTCAAAGTCCATACTTTGTTGGTGTACATGGACTTTATCTCGTTCCGCATTGCATCCATCGATTTTACCGAGTCGCCGCTCTGAATGGCTTGCTGGAAGCTAGTTGGCTCATCATTGTCAATGATGCAATCTTCTCTATCCCCGTCTATGAGAAAACCGTAGTATTTCTCGGGCGGATGAGACTGCCTACTAGTCCTGCTGAGTGGTGCGGGGATGTCATGTTCTTTCTAAACCTCTGGTTCTACCATGCTTTCAGTAATAGCTTGTGGTTCTGGAATTTCTTCCGGTTCTATTGCGCTCCCACTAGTTTCTTTTTCCAAAAATTGATTTCAAAAAAGTGGGCATGACGAGAAACAAAAACCTTTTGTTCCTCTGCATAATAGAAAAGACACCCCTTAGAGTTCTTTGGGTATCCCACAAACTTACACAGTACTGAGCATGCCTCGAGCTTGTCCGCATGCTGCTTTTTTTACAAAAGCTGGACATCCCCATATCTTCAGATACTGAAGATAGGGTTTCTTCCCACTCCATATCTGATATGGTGTGGTAGGCACAATCTTGGTAGAAACCTTGTTCAAAAGATATACAGCTAATTCTAGTGCATAACCCCAGAAAGATCACGGTAACTCAGCGTTACTCATCATGGAACGTATCATATCCAATAAGGTTCTGTTCTGTCTTTCCGATACACTGTTGTGTTGTGGTGTGTATGGAGGAGTAAGCTGAGAGAGAATTCCATTCTCTTTTAAGTAACCTAGGAACTTGGCACTTAAGTATTCACCACCTCGATCAGATCTCAGTGTCTTGATACTTTTGCCTGTTTATTTTTCCACTTCATTCTTATATTTCCGAAATTTCTCAAAGGTCTCGGATTTATTTTTCATCAAGAAAATATGTCCATACCTAGAGAAATTATCCGTAAAAGTAATGAAATAGGAATAACCACTTCGTTCATGTGTAGACATTGGACCACACACGTCGCTGCGTATCAGTCCCAAGAGCTCGCTCGCTCTTACTCCGTGTCCAGTGAACAGAGTCTTTGTCATCTTTCCTATGAGACATGATTAACAAGTTACATAAGACTGATATTCGAACGAATCCAAATTTCCCTCTCTATGTAACTTCATCAACCGTGTTTCATTGATGTGACCCAGTCTACAATGCCACAAGAAAGCCTTATTTAATTCTGGAGACTTTTTTTTAAGTGTGTTCTGGACGTTGAAAACCTGAGCTTGATTTAACATGTATATACCGTTATCTAGTGTACCTGACCCAATCAAAGCTTGATTTAGGTGGATGTGGACCACATTGCTTACAAATGTAAAATCATATCCTTCTTTAGAAAGTAAAGATACATATATGATATTACAAGCTAGACTATGTACATACAAACAGTTACGTACAATCAATATCTGACCACTTGTCAATCCTAGGTGATATTCCCCTACGAATACAGCATCCACGCTCATTCCGTTAGCAACCCTGAGAGTTATATCACCTGCCCTGATAACTCTATAGTTTCTCAAAGCCTGTAATGAATTACAGATATGAGCTCCTGATCCGGTATCTAGTATCCAGGAAGTAGAGTTAATTGACATATAGTTTTCAATCACAAACACACCCGAAGTCAAAGCCATAACATGCCTCGAATCCTGGATTCTGGCTTTCCAAGCCCTGCATTCCTTCTGCCAATGCACTTTCCCGTGACAATAGGAACATCCCTCCTTCCCTACTGTTAGCCCCGAAATTTTTACCCTGCCCTTTCCTTCTACCTTACTGACACTGCCTATCGGCTTTGTGGAGTCTTCTTCTTACCCTTGGCTTTCTCCTTGGATCCAGAAGAGAAAGATTCCCCAATAAGCAGGGCGGGTGTCTCCCTAGTTTCTTTCAGGGTGCCTTCAACTGGAAGTATAACTTTCTTCCCCAGGACGTAAGTAGAAGGTAGGGACTGTAGAATCACGTCAGCATATGACTCGTTCTCCAATGTGATCCCCAGGTCCGTGAGCTGTTTAATACAGCTGATCATTGTAGGGACGTGGTCCCCACCAAATGACCCGACAGCCAACCTTGCTTGAAGCAATTCTTTCGAGGTCTCATACCTTGCGATACGAGATTGCTCTCCATATAAATCTTTGTTATGCAGGAAGATGGAAACTAAGTCCATCTTCTCGTATTGCTTCTGGTTTACACCATCTACTGAGGCCAACACAAGGCACGTGGCATTCGCACTGTCTTTTTCCGATGTCTTATGGATATCATTATCCGCGACGGTGGAATCTGGAACTGGGTCGGCAGGGGCTTGAGTAGTAATGAAGTGGTTGAGCTTGTCATAGGTAATGGACATCTGGACAAACCTTTGCCAGTCAATATAGTATAACTCAGTCATTTTATTATCTAGCAGTAACCTAATCTTGGTCACATGGTCGCTGCAATTAGGAGAGAGAGAAGAAAACACTCAGCATGATGCTCTTGCAAGTTTAGATTGGTTTTTAATTTATCTAAACAGGATGGCTCCCACTATATCTCGAATCCTTCCTCAAACCATAAAAGAAGAATTAGTCAGGATTAATCTCACCGTACAATACTTGCTTAACCTTTCGGCCAGGTTGGTGTTGGTACTTCGATGGGGGTTTTCCAACACTTTCGCGAAGTTCATTAATTACATAACCTCTTTTCCCTGGAGGCGTAGCCCCGCTAACACCGTTCTACACACCTACTTGATTTATAACATTGATTGTTTAGTGAAAAATCTCCCGAGGAGTAGCGGATACTCACAGTAGGATCGGGATCCAAATATCATTGTGTGATAATCTTGAAGGAATCCTACCAAAATTATCACACTCTAAATGGTATGCAATACTAGCAAGTTTCAGTTTCTTTAGAAACTCCCGATGTGGATTTTTGCCCCATGCTCTTCTGACCTTGACGAAGGCCAACATATCATAAGTCACATGTCAAGTTCTACCCGTCATTGTCCAGGTTAATTTGAACCCACCCGTACATACTCTTGACAAAGGCCAAAATAGTAGTACAACTGTCCCAAAATAACGCATTTATCTATGTTACAGATGAATATTCAGCAGATACCAATCGCTATGCCTTAACGAAGGTCAAAATACATGGCTTGAATACTACTGAATACCCAACTGAAATGACGTAGGGCTACGTATGGTTTTGACAAAACCGTGAACGTAATGAACTTGATATAATCGAAGGAACCATAATAGCTTTTAAAGGAGTGGTTTAAGCTCCGCATTTAAAAGTTTGCTTTTTTGAAAAAACCGAGTGTTTTTAAAATTGTTCCAACGATTCAGTTTTGGTTTGTTTGCTTTGCATTAATCTAATGCAATCCTATCATTTACACCTATCATCACAGAGAGAAACGAAAATACCACGTCCACTTATGCCACCCGCATTCGCCACTGGGCCCCGTCTAACACCGTTAGGTTACTTAACTAACGCCAGAGCGGGGACTGGACTAGTGCAGGTGCAAAACATAATAACGTCTAATATATAGCATATATATAATAACCATTCATCTCATGCAATAATAGACATTCCAGATCACAGATGAACATATTGGATATACTAGGAATTCCGCGTTTCGTTTAAGCCTGTAACAAAAGACGGATTCCACGGTCATGATGAATAGCCAAACCCCACCCTAGACCCTTACGGATGTGGCAAACTACCTGCCAAATTCCCGAAGTGAAGCAACATCTCTCAGTAAAATGAGTAGGCCACTCGGCATTTCAAAGAACCCGGTAGTTTATGCACCCCGCCTTGGGTCTATCCTAGGAGCAGAAAACGGTAAAAGAAATAATACAACGGTGGCTACAACCTCAACCCGGATGTGTCCCACAAAATAATATTACATCACTTTACAATTTACATCGAACGAAAGAAAGATAACTCTCTTCTCACATCCCCCAGCTGTTCATCATCGACGATCTAATATTCTATATACACAAACCAACATAGCAGCAACACAGATATGTGCAACCCCCACTAATCGACGTATAGCGATTAGCGGACATTTCGAAACACATATCACAACTGAAATATATTAAACTATGTTAAAACCGCGACTTCGAAATACTCTGTATTGCCATAACAGAAAGATAATAGTATATGCAAACTTGGCAAAATCAAATATTACCTGAAACCCTAAATCCAAGAGACTAGAATACAAAAAAAATTCCAAGGCAATTTCCCACACAAAAACCGTTGGGGCCGGTAATTTGGGGTGTTTGGTCGGCCACAACATGGTGAAATTACCTCATTTTTGTTCTGTGTTCATCTCACAAGTAAAGGAGCACTCTGCAATTGTTTAAAAAAATTTAGAGCCTCCGGAAAATTTGACAGAAACTTGGATTCTTAGTTTCATGTTTCGGAGTTATTTCGGTTTCGTAGTTTTACGTGTTGTCTAAACTGTTAGGTAAGATTTAGTAGGCTCCGATACCACTGTAAGTCGATGTCGCGCACCCCGTGGGTTCGCGAGGAGACAGAATACGTAAAAAACGATTTTTACGAGTGTCTCAACACCGACTTGAACTCCAGGATCGATGCTAAACCCTAACTAACAAAACTGCATGAGGTTAACTACTCGGATAGAAAGTTATACCTCACAGAACCAAGTCCTTTGGGTCTTCTTGCTGCTGTCCTCCACCTCGTCATAAGCTCCAAGGATCGTAACGGATCGACGCAACCTCGTCGGCCTTCTCAAGTCAAAGACGATCCACCCGAGAGTATAGTCCGAGCTCCAACCTCAAATTTGAGATAACTACGGCATCTAGTTTGCTAAACTTGATGTCCTAGATGATGTAGAAAGTGTAGGTGGATTACTTTGTCTCTAAATACCCTAGATTTCTCAACACATGAGACATTTAGGGTTAGAGGAAGAAGGACCTTGAGGAAAAGAGAGTGTAGAAGAACATTAGAATTAATCAAGATGGCTCATTTGTGATGAATAATATGAAGCATACAATAATTGATAAGATAAAATATCTCACAAAATATCAAGCATGCTTCAACAAATATCTAATGAGTGAGTCATGCCATGAGTCACCAAGAGCCATGCTTCATTTAATGTAAACCTCCACCTCATTTCCTCCACCTCATTATTCTTTTAATCAAAATATTAAAATCTAAATGAGGTGTCTTTTTCTAGAAGCAATCCCTAGTAAATTACGAGAATGCCCCTCAACCGTATATACATACCCGTATCCGTATTCCGAAAAATACGAATACAAAGAGACGAAAATAATCCATCAATATAATACTAGGATCCGGCTTAACGCAAAGCCCACTAGTATTATCCGCCCGAACATCATACGTACACAAGTACACGTATGTGATCGAAGCCCTGCCGTAAAACCATACGGCATCTACATCTTCTGCCCGATACAGGGAAACCCTCTGTGTGGGACTCTAAAGACTTGATACTATGCTAGAAGTGGGTTTAACCACAAGCACATCAGCGGTACTAGCTGCACTTAACGGCTACCCAGGTATCTGTTGATAAGAAGGCCGATGAGCAAACTCATCCGAACTCCTACTGAGCCTATCTGTGACAGTCTTCGTACAGTCCTTGTTCGTCTAAGAGTATCGCATATCGGTCCTAGGGACGGTAATCATCAGACCCCTAACAGCGCAATAAGTTGTGCCGGAGTGTAGCCCAAAACACCCTGAAAAACTACTGGAGTACCTACCAGTAAATCTCGCTTGCCTTGGCCAAGGACTTTGTGTAATGGCTTTCCGAACACAGCGTGATATAAACCCCCAATACCAGGAGAGACGAATCCTATCTAACCGCCACTGTCTCCAAGTGCTTCAGGATTGCACCCAACTACTACCTGTTTGCATGAATCTTTTGAGCCGTGGTAGGGTAGTAATCTAAGAACGGTGGGAACACACTCGAGGCGAAGTAGCAGTGTCAAGTCGGCGGACTAAGCTGTACTCATGTCACCTGGGAACTGCTAGCCGACGATAAGTATAATACCCACCAGCAGTCCCCTACGATTCCTGTCTAGTGTAGTCATAACCCAATGAGCACCTGCATACTATCTCCAGTACGACGTACTAATGGCTGTGGGACAGACCATCTCCCCTGCTGGGATGAGAATCGTACGACTAGGGACCTGTATAAGGATGTGTTTATAGACTACCCAGCCCCCACTAGTGTGAGTGCCATCACAATGCTGGTAGTCAAGCAAAGACCCAAGGGCTCTACCAATATGTATAAGCGATATGCTAAAAACACATGCACATATTGAGGTAGAAACAAACCAGGTAGCATACTACCATTTTGAGCAATACTGTTACTATATCCGTGTATATCACAAGATTCCAATATGTAATATACAAACCGGTATGACACAATAATGGCCTCTAGGGCATATAACACTAATAAACACTAACCAAGATCTTAAATTAGATGATTAGGGTTTAACTATGATATCATAAAAACTATACTAAGAGAAAGGATGCTACAACCTTTGTAGTCCGTGTCCTTCTCTTCTAAATCTCCGTGTAGTAGTCCACGCGACTCCACTAGGCTCCACTTTAAGGTTGAACGAACTTGCTTCAATGACCTTCGTGTTGAAGATGATCCACTATGATATCATAAAAACTATGCTAAGAGAAAGGATGCTACAACCTTTGTAGTCCGTGTCATTCTTTTCTAAATCTCCGTGTAGTAGTCCACGCGACTCCACTAGGCTCCACTTTAAGGTTGAACGAACTTGCTTCAATGACCTTCGTGTTGAAGATGATCCACCGTTAATCCAAGCTACCTCTTCACTAAACTCTTTAATGAAGGAAACACACTACACCAAAGTGCTAATCTAGTGTAGGATGATGAAGTAGGGGCGTTGTTTGCTCACTAGGGTTCTCACAAGATCAAGGTTTCACAACTCATGTGAGGAATTGAGCTTGGAGGAGGTGAGGAGGAGAATGAAGAGAGCTAAGAAGATGAACTCATCTTATGAGCTCAACTAGAGAAAATGAACCAAGTGTTGTGAAGAATGGCTTGACCCCTCTCACTTATTGAAGCATCCATTTGTTTCGAATAAACAAATAGAACCATGCTTCAATAGTGATAAGAGACCAATAAAAAATACTACAAAGCTATGCTTCACCCATGCTCCTCATTTTCCACCTCATCATTTCCATTTCCAATAAATAGAAAATCAACCATGCTTCATATATATATATATATATATATATATATATATATATATATATATATATATATATATATAAAGATAAGCAAATAATTAGTGAGCAATAATATTAGTTAATATATAATTATATCAAATATAAATATATATCATATTATTAAATCAACACTTGATTTAATAATCCGATTATATCACATACAACCGACTAATATTGTTTATCTGTATATCACATTATCAAATCAACACTTGATTCAATAATCCGGTTATATCACATATAACTTAACTGATATCAAATAACCACCAGATTAGAATACGGTATCACATACTCGTATTTAATCAGGCCCCCGCACATATCAGCATATGTGCCTTATTTCGTTTCGCTTGAACCAGGAAACTTCTATGTGGGACTCTAAAGACTCGTCAATACGCCAGCAGTAAGTGTTGATCACATCAGTCATCCACAAGCCGTCAGCGGTACTAGCTGGACATAACTGCTACCCAGGTATTAAGCGAATAGAAGATCAACAAGCAAGTTTGTCCAAACTCCCATGAAGCCTATAGGTAACACTTACCGTACAGTCCGGTCTCTTCATCTGATATATCGCATATCGAGTCTGGGGGTAGAATCGTCAAACCCCAATAACTTGATAAGTCATGCCGATGTGTGGCCTATAACGGTACGAGAAACTACTGATAACACTTATCAGTAAATCTCATCAACAGCCCTGGCCAGGGACTTCTTGTTATAGCCAATCGAGCATAGCGCCACATCAACTCCCTATACCGGGAGAGATGAAACCCCTCCTATCGCTCATTGCTTCCATGTGACTCGGGACTGTACCCAAAATCCACCTGTTTGAATGACTCCTTTGAGCCGTGGTAGGGAGGAAATCAAAGCACAGTGGGAACCACGCAAGACTCTATGATGATCTCGGGTCTACAGACTAATCTGTACCAGTGTCACCAAAGAACTGCTATCTGAAGATAGGTATAATACCATCTAGGAGTTCTCGGCGAGTCATGTTCGGTGTACCCATTATCTAATGAGAATCTGTGTACAATCTTTGATGTCAAACACCAATGGATATGGGATCAACCATCGCCCCATACAGGGTCAAGAAACGTACACACTAGTCTACTCTGGAATATCGATACCCTGTCTCGAAATTCCCTCGACTATGACAATTGAAGGATGTGCTTGTGGACTACCCAGGCCCCAGTAGTATGATCCGCATCATAGTCCTAGTAGTCAAGCCAACATCCTAAGGGCTTTATCAATATGCATATGAGAGACAGTATAATAATACCAGTGAACATGTTAAGATAAAGGCAACCATATAGCATACTATCATGTCGAGCAAGAAAGTCCTCCATATATATGTCCAAGCATCCACTATATCATACAATAATGGACTCTAGGGCATACATATCACTAACAGTATGCTCTTTACCTTGAATAGAAAACTTGTTGCAAGTTCAATTCTTTAGCAAGATTCTATGGTTGGAACTATTTGCTCTCTTGATTTTTGAAAAACACATTACACAAATTTTTAAAATTCTATGCAAGGGTGCAAAAGTTCGTTCATGGATCACCTGACCAGACGCAGGACTAGGTATTTGGGTCATTCGGCCGAATGCAAGGTTGGACATCTGGGTCGTTTGGCCTAACGAATTCCTACCGAGCGGAGCCGACTACCTCGCTTTGATTGAGATTAGGTCTAAACTTACTAAGGCACGAACGCAAGGGTTGAACATCTAAATCGTTCGTGCGGGGGACCTTAACCAAATCTGGTCATAAGCATCCTTGGCCATATTCTGATCAGCATAACTTGTCATTGAAGGTTTGCACGTCGATAGAAGGCCGGGGATTGTCCTCTCTCTAATATTTAGTTATTTTGGTCGGAGAATGACTGAGACATACCTATTAGAGGAGGACTGGACTTCTCGGTCTTGACAAAGCCTCGATGGATGGTGATGAAGATCCACCAAATTCCTAAGGTTGTGCTTGGTACATGGAATGAAAGATTATTAGGAATCTTCATATTCATGGGAATGTAATGACCGGGTATCTAATTCCAGGGAATCTTGTATTAACATGCATGCTTGGTATATTTTAAGCATCCCCGATAATATATGCACGTGCAACCGTCGATAAAAGGCGGGCGACCGAACGGGCGTGAACGGCCGACTGACCGACGGTGGGTGGGTGGGCAAGACAGCGGCCAGCAGGAGGCGGGGCGGCGGCCGGTGGTGGATAGCAGACGTTCATGACACATCTTATGTTGGGAAGGAATATTTCATGGTAATTGTTCCTTCGTTAAAAATGGGGCAATGCCTCACGTGTTAGACACGTGAGTGCTTTCATGCAAAGCATGTGAATGCCTGTTCTGATAGGATTAAATCATATGGCAGCGTCTCATGTGTTACACACGTGAGTTCCTGCGTGCAAAGCACATGGGCACCTGCTTCAGAAATGATTAAATCCTAATGGTTACACCAATATGCATAGCACGTGAACGTCAGCGCCTAAGATTGAAGCAGTTTTGCTTCGGGTAGAATTAAATTCTACATAGGAAAATATTCTCTTAAACAAGAAAGATATTCTCTATTAAATTGAGAGTCGTTGGATCAAAAATCCAATGGTCGAATTAAATTCTATTAGGAAAAAATATCTCCCTAATCTTTCTAAATAAGAAAGATATGCTCTGTTAAATAGAGAACCTTTGGATTAAAAATCCAATGATCATGAGATAGAATTAAATTCTATATGGGAAAATATTTCTCTAATCTTGTTAAAAACAAGAAAAATATATTCTGTTAAACAGAGAGTTTTGGATCTAAAATTCAACGTGATTAAAAATCACCACTTGATTATGAAATCAAGTTGAGATCTCTTAAATAAAGGATACTCTCAACTAATCAACAGATTTTCCTCACCTATATAAAGGACCCAAGATTTTAAGTCTCATACAGAAAAAAAAAACCTCTATAAGCTTCTGCAAAAGATAGTGCCTCACGTGAGCGCATAGAAAGCCCATGAAGACAGTGCCTCACGTGCCACACACGTGAGCGCCCATAAACAAGGACCGGCGCCTCACGTGATATACACATTAGCGTTTAAAAAAATTGCCAAGATCGAGCGCCTCACGTGATACCCATGTGAGCGCAGCGAAAAAAGTGCTTAGCACTGATAAGGCAATGCTCAAGCCTGAGCACCTCACATGAGCGCCAGAGCGGAATTTATATATTACACCCATAGTCAAAAGACTAAGTGCTTAGCATTGCTGGATGATGAAAATTTCCAAGACTGAGCCCCAATATAGATTGAGCCCCTGAAACTTCATACTCCTTGAGTCCATATTGCTCATCATAACCTAGCACATATGCTCACCTCTGTTAATGGATCTTAATAAAATTAATGATTCTTAACCTTGTTTCTAAATCGATCTTAGTCTTATATAAGCCTAACGTATCCTTATTTAAAATAAATTAAGCTCATATGCTCATATATTTAAGTCGGTCTTAATCTAAAACCAGATTAACGGTCCTTAAATAAAATAAAATATCCCCTGAACTGATGTAATATATGAACTAGGTTCAAACCCAAATCTAACATACGGATTTGGACTAATCTACGCCCTACGGGCGACGACATAAACTAGTCTCCGTATAGAATCCACGGGCAACCATAATAAACAAAATATATAACCCGATACGAAGTGACCTACTGGAGCAGGTGAAAGTTATTATCACAACGCAATAACGTAATTAACTGCAGGGGCTTGCGCTTGCAGGGAAGAGCGTCCCCACAATCAAAATCCCATCATAAATGAGGGGGAATCTGATAAAGTCATGCTATATCGGTTGCATCTGTCCAAACCTCCGATATACAGCTCCATAAATCAACTTGGTATTTTCGGAGAGGTAGACAGATATGTTCCAAATAGTATCTGCCCCCAAATTCAGGCAAGACATTCAATCCCAGTTTATCTCCATTTTCGACGGTAAACAGTAATGTAAGATAGATACGTGTTTTGGGAGGAATAGGATTCTCATGAAACGGGTCATTAGATTACCATGGTAATCCTATATTCCTGAGAATATTTTTTTACACATAAACGAGTATGGTAATATTTCATGGGAATTTAGGATTACCACGTGGATTACCTCTTACCAAGCGCATCCTAAGTTATCAATAACCATGTAAGAGCCCTAAGATAAAGTCTATGATATTTTTTTTTGGATTGGATCATTTTCTATATCTTGTACCCCGGCTTTTATAAGACTAGGGTTTGTTGGGAAGTAGTTCAAAAACCCTAGATTTTCTTCAATTCGTATATCAATTACATGCTTCTTTGATGCTTAAGTCACGCAATTTTTGATATCTTTTCTTATCGGCCTTTAATTGAGAATATACACAAATAATGTTAATTAATGTATATTTCTTCGGGCCGATTCCTGACATGGGCCACGACGCTCATGATTCAGCCTATTTCATAGGCTGAATTATTTTTTGGTGCAAACAATGCCGAACCTACTAATAAAAATACCCAATACAAATAGATTATAGACGTCAAGTCCAAACCAGATAACCCAATAAGTAATAACACAAAAACCCTTAAATCCTAAAATCCAAATGAATCAAGTTCACAGATAAGCCAATGAGCTATTGAGCTCTTTAGCTAGTTTTTATTGAAATGAACTCAAGCTAGGGTTAAATTAGATAAACAAATTCTAGTTATAACTCAGTTGGTATGAACACTTCCTTTCTTGGGAAGAGTGTGAAGTTCGAATCTTAGAAGGGAAAGTGGCCACAAATTAACGCTTTCGGGGCAAATTCATGGGTCCTCTGGGTGCGTGTGAGTTTTGTGTGCTTGTGTGTGATGTATGCGTTGGTATGTTGTGTGTTGTATCCATAGGTTAGGACTTATGGGTTAGTGTAAGAAAAACTAAAAATATTCGAGCTACCCTTTTCCGGCTCGAGTCGAACTTAAGCCAAACTCGAGCCGGGTAAATGGTAAATGAGTCGAACTCGAGGTGACCATAGCTCGCTCGAGTTCTTTTAATAGCCTAATTTTGTTTATTATCGCATACAACTATCATGAAATTTTCAGAAATCCTGAAATATTCTGTTTTGTTTAGTTTTTTTAATATTTTGCTTGCTATAACACATGGATAATGCGAAATTTTCAGAATTCAGAATTTTTCTATTTTCTTTAGTTTTTAATATTTTTTTGCAACGTACGTAAATTCGAGATTTGGCAAATCTTCGCAAATCACTAAAATTTTAATTTCTTTGGTATGTCTCTATTTTGCTTCCTATAGCTCATTAATATAGCATAAATTTTAGAAATCCTAAAAGTTTTAGAATTTTTTTTGTTTATCTATATTTTCTTGCAATAGCACACCGGCATCCCCGCTAAAATTATTTGATACTTATTATGTAATGACTGAAGTTCTCAACTTTTGAAAGTGTTTGGTGGTCCGTGCAATTTGGTTATGATCTACTTGTGTAGAAAAAGCCCTAAAACATTTCTTATTTTTATAAAACCTCTTTTGCCATTTCACAACCTGATGATGCTTTATATTGGCGATCTCCCAGATCAGGACACGTGGTAGATGACGTGTCCCAGAACTCAGAAGAAAGGGCCCACAGGGGCTGACCCGGCCACCCATGTATCCGACCTGCAAGCACAAGCTGGCTCTCCTCAGAGCCCCCTGCAAATTGGCCTCCCCGGCCTCTCAGCTCGCCCCGAGCCACCACAGGACCAAGATGCCTCGACCCTCCCGCTCGTTCCCGAGCTCCCCCGCCAAGGCCATCTTCCTCGGTCCCTCCGATCGACCAACTCCACCACTCACAGGCGTAACCGCCGCTCCGCAAATCTCGCTATGCGCGGATTCTCCGCCGGCAACATCCCACATTCCACGCCATCACGGACCCCATTAACGGGCGATCCGCTTATTACGTGGGCGTGACGTCGGGAGCGTAACTGCCGCGAGATTCTCGTGCCTGCTACCGCGTGTTTCCGCCACTATATAAACCCCATCATAGAGGAGTCAAGTAAGCTTTTTTCACCCTACTTAGCCGTTACTCTGCTCGGATCTTGTGCTAACTTGATCGTCGGAGGGTCCTCGGTGATACCAAACCACCCCGGGGCTTCCTTGCAGGTACTCTGCGCAAACTCCTCAAAACCACCAATCTCTTCGAAACCCATTGAGATCCACACGCAACAGGAGATCACCTCCAAGATCCACCGGAAGATCGACGGAAGACAACATCTGACGGAGACCCGAAAAGGACCTCCATCAGTTGGCGCCGTCTGTGGGAACTAAAACTCCACAAAAACAAAAGTTGGCCTTCCAATGTCCATCCACATGGTATGCGATCGCCCTGAAGATCCAGGTATTAGCCGCCGCTTCCCCCTCACCGGAGGCGCGGATGAACCTCCTCCGGCGACCGTCATCAACGCCCTCGCCGGCCGAATAGATCAACTACAGTCCATCGTAGAGGCGCTCGTCCGCGTCCAAACGGCCGGGCCAGGGCCCCAGATCGCCGCTCCTACGCCTTCAGAAGACTCTGCCCTCGTCGGCACGGCTGACCACCGACAGGCTACGTCCCATGGCTACAGATCTCACGGGCCGATACTCTCTGAGGCCCGCTGAGCGCCCCACGGCTCCACGCCAAAATCCGCCGCCAGAGAGCCTCTCCTCTATCTTCCTCGCGACCCTCACCCCCTGAAAAGATGTCGGTCACCTCGCATGTCCCCAGGCATGACCTACACCCCCTCCCTCGACGGGGTCGCACAGAAAGGGCTCGCCACGGCGGCTCGAGGGCCACCTCGCCCGGGGATCTGAGGAACCTCATCAAGAGGAACCAGGGCCGTGCCCAGACGCAGATCTCCCACAGCAGAGGCCAGGGATCACAAGGCGCCGAATCCTCGGGGTACCACGGCCGACTCGACGCCCTCGAGAAGAAGATCGAGGGTATGTGCCGAGAAGGTCACCTCTCAGGCGACAGGGCTAAGTATGCCGCCGACTCGCTCACCAAGCCATTTACCGAGGGACTGCTCGCTGTTCACGTCTCCTCGCACAACAAGCCCCTGAAGGTCTCTCTGTTCGACAGGAAAACCGACCCGAAAGACCATTTGGATTCTTTCGCCGTGGGGATGAGCTTCCAGGACCATTCCGACGCCGCCCAGTGCAGAGCCTTCCCAGCCACCCTCATCCGCTCTGGTCGGGACTGGTTCCGAGGACTCGAGCCTCGCTCAATCTCGACCTTTGACGAGCTGGCTACTCAGTTCCTCGGCCACTTCATCGGGAACCGTCGGTAGAAGCGCATGGTCGACTACCTCTTCACAATTAAGAGCGGGGACAAGGAGACGTTCAAAGCTTATGTCACCCGCTTCTACAACGCCCTCCTCGAGGTCCCCGAGCACCGTGACGAGACCGCCATCACGGTGCTCAGATCTGGTCTTAGGCACAAGGAGTGGTTGCGCTCCTTTGCCAGCGCAGCCTAAGACCATGGCCGAGGTCAAGGCGTAGACCGAGCGTGAGGTCCAGCTCGAGTCCGAGGTGAATGCGAACCTCCCTCGAGCAGAACGGTCCGACCAGAAGAAGAGGGCTCGGGAAGAGAGGCCGGAGCATCAACAGCCCTATCACCCAAAGTTCCAGGAGTATACCCCGCTCAACATCTCCCTCGCAGTGTTACTAGAGGAGGCCCAGGGCAAGGGGTTCTTCACGTTCCCTCCAATCCCGCGTCAGGCCTCGAAGCGAACCCGGGGCCCCTACTGCGCCTTCCACCGGACGCTGGGCCATGCCACGGAGGATTGTAAGCAATTCCGGGACTATATCGAGGAGCTCATCCGATCAGGGCACCTCACCGCCTACTTGAGGGATAAGCGGCAGGCCGACCGCAAGCAGGAGCAGCGTCCCCCTCCCGCCGAGCTAACCATCAGCCAGATCATGCTCGTTTTGGCATATGACCAGTCCGGAGCCCAGGGGGCCCCGTACCCGGTGCCGAGCACGGAGACCAACAAGCCTCCGGGGAGCTCGGGCCACGCTACTAAGGTCATCTATTAGCATGTACTTTTTTTAGGGGCAATGTAAACTCTTCCTAGAGTCTGTTGTTAATTTAATAAAGGATCAATGGAACATTGCGAAAACGAAGGAAAGGTCATATTTATTCAAAAAGGTATTATGGGCTCCTCATCCATAAATACAAAAAGAAAAAGAAAATTACAGTAGCGGGGGAAGGGGGTGCAGAGAGCACTGCTCATGATACTCCGTAAAGATCTCCGCCAGCCGAGGCCTCGCGAGATCCAGCCTCCGCCCTCGATTCCCCCCGCGCACGTTGACCTCGAGCCTCAATTCGTAGCACTCATGGATGAGTGCCACCGAGCGAGCCAACTGATTGATATCGTCTTTGTGTGTATTTGGAAATGTTTCACAACCAAAGAAATTTATACCGCAATCAATTAACGGTGTCGGTGTAGCGCATTAATGAATACGGATTGTCCACTGAGATGTGTGTTTTGATCGATCTTGTTTTAGATGAGTCGAAATGAAAAGATAAAAGAAATTTGCAAGAAAATTGATTCAAGATTTGTGAGTTTTCATTTCAAGAAACATAAAGAAAATAGATCTAGAATCAAGAATCAAGAAATGTCCCAATCGATTGAGTTATCAAGATTTGTAGAATAGCTTGTAGGATTCGATTGAGTTAATAGTTAATGATGAATCTAATAATTCCTAATCTTATCTATTGATAATTTGTAGCTAGATTGATGATTATGATGAAGATTAGTGATCTATTGAAAAAACTAGGGTTTCTCCTTCTATCCCTTGTCTTTTCAATCATGATCATTCGGATCTAGCCTCTAGCAAAGAAAATTATCAATCAGTTGATCTCTAATTTGCAATGAAATAATCAAGAAGTCATTTCGCTCCAAATTAGGTCATCAACGATTCTTTTTGGTAAGATTCACAAATCTCATAAGAATTAAGACTGGTATTAAGATTTGATCATCATTAGATCTATCAATTCTCTCGAATCCTCCACAAGTGGAGAATTTACTCAAGCATCATGAAAATAAATGAATCAAAGATCAAGAAGTTTCACAACGCAAGAATGTAAAGAAAACAAGAATTTCAATTATCACTTTTATTAAATCGACGACTAATTACACATTCCCTCAATTCGAGGTTACAAGAGTTGCTCTCGATCGCTCCTTTGAAGAGGTTACTAGATCCGTCGAATTTCGCTCCGCTCGATCTCCGTGATTCGCGGATCGTTGTGGATCTCTTACTCGGATGAAGATTGGCTTCGCGGATAAAGGATCGATGGTTGCTTACTTGATTTGCTTCTCAAAATGATCTTGATTTGGCTTTGGAATTGGATTTGGGCTAGGGTTTTAGTATCAAGTTGTGTCACTCAACTTGAATTTGAATTTTTTTTCCAAATGTGTAACCAACTCACCACTAATTGTCTAACCTATGAACAACCTCAACCCTAGATCTAGATCTCCTTTTAAATTCAAATTCAAATTTCCCTCCCAAAAGCTAGGTTGTTAGAGAGAACCTTCCAGAATAAGGTTGTTGGAGGGAGCCTTCCAGAATAAGGTTGTTACAAGAGAGCCTTCTGGAAGAAACCACGTGGTTTTTGAGAGTCTTCTAGAAGCAGGGGTTGTTAGATGAAGCTTCTGAATAAAATCTGATTTGATGACGTGTCAAGTAGACCGCGGATCCGCAGCGGATCGGCTAACTCGGTCGCGTATCCGCGGCCAAGTAGAGAGATCGCTGCATGAAACTTCTTTGGTCTTCTTCTGACAATTTTGGGGTCTTCTTCTGATACCTGGAATATTTTTATTTTTTCCTGTTTACTGCCGGATTCTTATTCTTTGACCTGATGTATTTTTATCGGCACTTTTAATAGTTCCGACTTTTTGACCTGGAGAATTTCCTGCACACAATCTCGAGACAAGTGTTGATATACAAAAGATCATGCGTGTAGTAATAAACACACAATTTCCCTCATAATACCGGTTATAATGTATAACACATGTTATTTGATATTTTGCAGACGAATTGCTAATATGTGCTATATTTATACCAAACACCTTTAGATGATTACAAAGATTAAGGAAATTGAGGTGTTAAAAATGCAATATTTTCGACTGATCAAATTCCCCCAAACTTAATTTTGGTCGTCTCGAGCAAACATGTTTTATTCAAAAGAAGGAGAAAATAGAAAGAAAGAGAAAAACTAACTAGCACACTTTCGTAGGCAAACACGATTGCACTGAGCACGTGCAACAAGCCTTTAAACCTCCAGGTGTCCCTAGTAGGAGGAGTGTTGTTGTAAGCCCGCGGGGGCGCCCCGGCCGTCGACCCGACGCCGGAAACGCGGAAAACAAAAACTTTGCGAACTTTGCAAAACGGCACCACCGCGGACTTTCTACCCGGATCGGGCCATTAACCTAGCTAGCTAGCAAAAAGAAAAGAGTAGAGAAGCTATACCAAGCGATCCGTGTCCTTCGGTCTTCGTCTCCGCTCCGATCTCCCGCGGAATCTCCGTCACCTCCTCTCTCGTCGGAAAGGGCACCACGTAGCCGGAATCTTTTACGGGCTCCCGCCTCTTGACCGAGGCAACTCGGGCGCGAAGTTGGCTAGCCGACGCGTCCAAGACTTGCTATAGAATAGTGTAGTAAACTTGTCTCTTTGGGGTTATGAGGTTGCCATGGTTGGAGGAATTTTTAGCACAAAGAGATTCATGGATGCTTGAAGAAAAATGGAGCATTCAAGGAAATGAGCTTGGCCAAAGCAATTTTTATGCTCACTGGAAACTTTTGTGGATGAAGTGTATGCATAATTAAAACAATGCATAAGGAAATATCAACCTCACAGCATACTCACAAGGGGGGGCCCCACGAAAATCACATGAAGGAATTTCCCACCAAAAATTATACCCTCATTCTCCCTCTTGAACAGTGGCCGGCCCCAAAAAACTCCAAGTGGGAAATAAATAGAATAATTCAAGAAGGAAAAGAAAAGATAATGCAAAGAATAATTCACTCTCTTTTCACAATTCCATCCATTTCAATCTTATCATTTCCAATCTAATAAATGCAATGGAAAGACAAGAAAAGAATATCATGATTATGAAGCCACACTTAAGCAAGAAAACCCCTCACAAAATGTTAATTGCAAACTTGCAATTAACACCCTCCAACGAAATGTCCGGCCGAGAAGGAATAAAAGAAAACCGGCCGGAACGGAATGCAAACTGGCAACCCCAGAAAACCGATCCCGTAATAAATTACAGGAAAACCCCGCTACTGCAAATACATGCCCGCATTTGTATTCCCACTGAACACAAATGCAAAGAGACAAAACTACACTATCAAATACTAGAATCCGGCTTAAGCCAAAGCCGGCTAGTAAAAACTGTCCGATCACGATCCGTGCAATACCGCACATATCTGATCGAACCCTGCCATATCTCCATACGGCCTCTACAGCGTTTCGCCCGAAACTTGAGTAACTGAGTGTGGTGGACTCTAAAGACTCGTCAATACCTTGGCTGTGGATTTAACCACTAGCACGTCAGAGGTATAAGCCAATACGTGACGGGCCACCAGGTATTGACCAAATGGGACGTCGATGAGGAAGCTCACCCCGACACCCAACTGAGCCTGTCAGTGACAATATTCGTGCAGTCCGGTCCGTTCGTCTATGAGTATCGCATGGCGGGCCTAGGGGGTTGGTAAAAGTCAGACCCCCAAAAGCGGTACAAGTCATGTCGGAGTGTAGCCCAGAACACCCTGAGATACTACTGGAATACCTACCAGCAAATCTCCTGCCTTGGCCAAGGACTTTTCATGTTCTGGCTCTCCTAGACACAACACGACCTCACCCCCAATACCGGGAGAGACGAACCCCTGCAGATCCGCTCACTGCCTCCATGTGGCTCGGGACTGTACCCAACTAAAACCTGTTTGCACGACTCCTTTGAGCCGTGGTAGGGTAGTAATCAAAGTACAGTGGGAACTCACACGAGACAAATGACGATCCCAGGTCGATGAACTAACCTGTACACATGTCACCTGGGAACTGCTATCTGACGTCTGGTATATCCCAACTAGCAGGTTCCCGGCGAGTCCTGTCCGGTGTACTCATAACCCAATGAGCACCTGTATACATCTTAGGTGAACCAACTGACACCAGTGGCTTGTGAGACCGGCCACCGCCCCTCGTCGGGGTCTCGACTGTATACACTAGTCTACTCTGGAGAATCGATGCCCTGTCTCGAAACTCCCACGACTAGGGACCTTTTAAGGATGTGCTTGTAGACCCCCAGCTCCCACTTATATGATCGCCCTCATACTGCTGGTGGTCAAGCAAGAATCCTAGGGGCTCTATCAACGTGTAATAGCGACTTGTCATGTCACCTAAAGCAGTACACGATGATAAAGATAAACCAGATAGCATACTATCATCTCGAGTAAGACTGTCCTAGCGGGATAGGTCCTCCCCTCAATCATTGCAATCACGTGCCTGTGATCCAATAATTGACTCTGAGGGCACTATCTCCAACAATCTCCCACTTGCACTCAAGGCTAATTATTGCGATGTCGCATACTCACAACCCGTGTGATACCGAACACCCAACTCCTCTACTAGTCAGTCTCACAAAGCTCGTTTGCGAAACTATTGCGTTCGAGGAATAGCCTCAGTGAGTGGATCCGCTTTGATGTTTCTTTCTATGTCTCTCTATATCCCATGTTCGCGGAGAAAGCCATCTCCCGAAATGAGCAATACCTGTCTTAGAACGTCTGGATGTCTGATGGGACCTAGCTCATAAGTGAACTCCTAATCCAAACTTCTTAGACTGTATCGTCAACTGAACTTAATCAGTATCCTGCGCCATGCCTTCCCTCAGTATCCACCTGGACCACCTGTCCAAAATACTGCCCCTCGTCAGAGGGAAAACTATAACTCTGACAGCCATTCTGCCATCCAGGTCACCTTGGAAGCCTGGAATGATAACTGTCTACCGAAGAAGACTACCGTTATCATATCCCTAGAACATCCACTTATGTTCTAAAACTGCTTCCGACTGTTTCTCCAGGATTGGATTAATATCAACTTATTGCACCTACTGCAAGAACAACATCTGGTGTGGTACTTGACATCTCATGATTGACTCAGTTGCCTAAGCATGTGATCTGTCAATCATGCGTGTCCCTCTCCCCTTTAGTCTGTAAGACACCTTTAGAGAGGGTGACTCCATTACCTGCAGGTACACTACCGTGCCAGGAGTCGTCCATTCCAAATACTCATAGAATGCTGTCAAAGTACCCAGATTGGGAAACCACCCAAATCTAGATCTAAAACTATAGATCTAGTAACCAGAATGTCTGATATAATATCCAAATCCTATGTGGAGAAACTACTGTGTGACGACCAAGGTATAACCGATCGTAGTATAGGGATATCACTTCCTACTCTGTGTATGTCATCAAATACCAGGACATCACACCCTACTACCTTCTCAACAGATCCATCCCCTATTCTGATGAAGTCAAACCTATGACTGTCACATCAGAAATAGATGATCTATCTCCGCTATATCTGCTCTAGTCTATAAATAGACATAAGCCTGATATCCACCAATGCTTCCGCTGCTCCCACTGACTACGACAACCCTCTGGCAGAGTCATATACACGTACGCTTCTAAAGCAAGTTTAGAACGACGCTATACTCATCCTCCCGCCGGGTCTCGCAGCCTGGAACAACAGCAATGGCAAGTCTGGGTAAACAAGAACCTCCCTGCCACCGTCCTTGAGCATACCGAAGTACCTCTCGGGTGCCTGAGGTTAGCCACCTTATCTGCGGATTGGCCAATGGAATGTCAAACCAGATTGAATCTTTAGGTTCTTATTAAATCTTCAGTAATCGTTTGTGGTTCTGGAATCACTTCCAGTTCTACCATACTCCCACTACTGTTTTCTGAAAAAATCCATTTTTGATAAAACTGTGGCGAGTTAAGAACAATATCACTATTGATCTTCCAGATGGTAGAAAGTCAACCCTCGTCATAGCCCGGGTCAACCCACAAGCAGCCACTACTGAAACGTGCCTTGAGTTGTCCAGAGTCTGGTTTTAAGCATAAGCCGGACAACTCCCCGTATCTTAACAATGTCAAGATATGAACTGTTCTATATCCAAGAAACAGAGGCACTGATTTAATTGAACCAGATTCAAATCATGCAGCTGTCTCCAGTGCATGTCAACTAAATGGAAAGAGGCCGATCAGCGTTACTCAACTTAGGAGTACTTCCAATTATGAGTAACCTGAAAGGGAAGCAAGTTCTCTTAATCATTACTATCAACTGAATACCATTCACAAGTATCTACATCTTCGATCACCTTGAAGAATCCCGATACTTGCAACACCTGGTTCTCTACTTTACTCTTATACCTATAACTCCTCAAAACTTAGACCCTGTGTTTCTACGAAACACATGTCTAAGAACTAGAGAAGTTAAAAGTAAACAGAATATAGTACGAGGACCAACCCCTCTGTCCTAATAGACACTGGACAATATACAATACTCTGTATAAGTCCCTTGAGTCTAGTGACTCATTCACTGTGTGTCGTAGGTTGAAAACTGTACTTTTGGTTAAGAAGAATTACACCGCTATTCAATGCTCCTTACCTAACCATCCACTGGTATAGGTAAATGTCATAGACATAATTTCAGAAAGGTATATCTCACTCTATAAAAATAGACGTACAGATATATCAATTTGAAATTGGTGCATAACAACGGATATTCAAAACCAAATATTTGCCGACCGGCAAACAACCCAGGCGGCTTCCTCAAATATCACCGATTACAACGAATCCCGATATAATGAGGATGGTCACCTAATTCCCAATAACTTACTCCCACTCATCATCTGTAAAACCATACAGATGTGAGAATCCAACCTGGTAAATACATACCCTGGAGTAAGTGTCTAATCGGGAAATCAGTTTTCTATTAACAATACACAGTGAAACTGAAACATTGAAATGTTTCGATAGGGTATCCTGGTATTCCTAGTAATGCCTCTTCCATTATCCAGATTCACAACTATAACCGTATAATTCTTTGCCACCTCTCCAAATCCCTTTACATGTCTTTAGTCATTACCTTCTGTACACCCCTTTAGGCCAAATGGTTTTCTTCCTTCCCTACCGTTCGGCACCAGCCTATGGTTTGGAAGAAGACTATCCAAAAAGCATAATGGGTGTACTGTCCTAATCCGAGGAACACTCGCAATGCGAGAGAAGGTGAGGATAAAAGACAACCGAATGTACTTAATTCATAGGTGATTTAGGATTGACAAAGAAGTACATGGTTTGGTCGTGAATAGCAGTCGCAATTTACTTTGCTCTCTTACTAATCCCTTACTTTGTCTGAACTTAATACCTTCTGTACACCGTTTAGGCTAATTGGCTTTCTTCATTCCCTACCGGTCGGCACCAGCCTAAGGTTTGGAAGAAGACTATCCAATTTGCGAAATAGGTGTACTATCTCCTAAACCAAGGAGTACTCGCAATCTGAGAGAGAAGGTAAAAGGAAAAGACAACTGAATAGTCCTATTCGTTTTCTCCAGAACCTGAAACCATCCTCGAAGTCCTTCGAGTTCGTATATAACCATACGATGGTTTTGTCCAATGGAAGTGGACGTTCGTAGTAATACGGGGTGTCCCGGAGAAAAGGGTAAAAGTAGGAGTGGCAAAGAGGTCTGCAACTCTGACAATCCAAAAGCCAGTGTTAAGAAGGTTCGGTCAACTTGGTCACTGAGTCATAGTCTAGGGTCGGGTCAATGGTCGCTGCCAGAGAGAGAGAGAGAAAAGAAACACTCAGCGTGCACTCTAACCTAGATCAGAATGGTCGTCACTTTATCTAATCTGGAAACCTCCCACTGTAACGTCAAATTCTTCCCCAAACCTGAAAGAAGAATTAGCCGGGATAACCCGAGGAGTAAACCAACTCATCAGTGGGAATCGGGATCCAACTCTCATCGCATGATAACGTGACGGAATCCGCTCACGTTATCACACTCCAGAAGGTATGCGCATATCTGGCAAGTTTCAGTACTTTTGAAACTCCCGATGTGGATTTTTACCCCATGCTCTTATGACCTTGACTAAGGCCAACAAATCATAAGTCACATGTCAAGTTCTACCCGTCATTGTCCAGGTTGATTTGAACCCACCCGTACAAGCCCTTGACTAAGGCCAACAAGGCTATACGACTGTCCCAAACCAACGCATCTATCTATGCAGCATATGAATACCCAATAGCTACCAAACACTGTGCCTTGACTAAGGCCAACAAACACAGCTTGAATACTATTGACTACCCATATGAAACGACGGAGGGCTACGAATGGTTTCTGGCGAAAACCTTTAACGTAGTGAACTTGATATCGTTGAAGGAACTGATAGCTTTTTAGAAAATATAGTGACGACAACCTTTGCTAAAGAGGTCACTCCCGGTGAAGGGATCTCGGCTCTTTCCCCGTAGAATGAGGTGCAGGATATTCCAACTGAATACCACGATGCAAAGCAAAAGTAATCGGCTATAGTGAAGTTACTGCCCTGACGCAAACTTTTGTCCAAGGGGTCACTCCCGGTGAAGGGATCTCGGCCCTTGCCTCGTCGACTGAGGAGCAGGATATTCCAAATGAATACCACGATGCAAAACAAAAGTGAACGTCCTTGCAATAACAGCTTTTTGAAAAAGTGTTCCAACAACATCAGATTAGGTTTGTTTAACTTGCATTGATCCGAATCAATGCAGTCCCATCAATTGATCACACCACAAAGAACGAAAATATACTGATGTACGTATATGCCATCCGCATTCGCCTCTGGGTCCCGTCATCACCCGTTAGGTTAGCTAACTAACGACAGAGCGGGGACTGGACTAGCGCGGATGCAAAACATATACAACATCTACTATAATATATACCAATATATAGTATTCGCTCAAGGCGTGATAAAAGCAACACAGAAATGTATAGCAACACAGATCAATACAGATATCTGGGATCCCCGGGTTTCACAGAGCCGCTGAAACCCGACGTTCCCCTGGTCGTGTGGATAGCCTGTGCAATGAAAACCCTAGACCCCTACGGGCGCGGCAAGTCACCCGCCAAAACCTGAAGCGAGGCAGCCCCCTTCAGCAACGTGAATGGACCACCCAGCACTTCACAGAATCCGGTAACTTGGGCACCCCTCCTGGGTCAACCCTATACCCCCTACGAGTGCGGCGAATAGCCCGCCAATCCTAGAGTGAAGCCCCCTCCGTCTCAATGCCATGAGATGCGGGCTTGTTGCCCTCTAGAACCCGGCTACCCGTGCACCCCTCCGCGGGGTAATCCTAGTACAGAAAGTAAAATATACATACAACGGGTACATCGACCGCAACCAGGTCGTGCCCCAAAATAATAATACAAACAGGCAGTGACGGCAGTCCACATGTCGGACGCTCGCCCCGCAATATCAAATGTACATATAAAACAGAACTGTACTACCACTGCAACCAGGCTATCCCCACCGACCGATCCGCAACAACACAGTACAATCACAGAACATCAACGTGAAAATCACGTTCGCAAATCCGTCTAACCGGGCTATAGCAGTTAGACGGGATTTACCGATCAAGTGACATTCACGGTCGCAGATATAATGTAAAAACTGTGAACTGGCATGTTTAAAATATCCGATCGAACAAATTTTATCAAGTGGGCCCCAAGCAGTACTGTAGCACTTACAGAAAATCTGGGCCCAAAAATAATATCCCAAAACCCCTATTTTCAAGCCAAAAGCCCACTGGAAAAATTTCGCACAGCAAGGACTTCTTTCCACCGCGGAAGCGCGGCCAAACCAGGGGTTTGGCCGCCCTTCCGCGGTCGTCCTGAAGCATCACAAAACCAAATTTTTCCAGAGTCCTTAGAATTTCATTCTCATGTTTCTGCAATGTACTGAAAAATTTTCTGAGACAAAATAAAATCGACAGAAACCTGAAGCATGGGAAAATACGGTTTTTGGGGATTTTTGTTCGATCGAGCACTAAACATACTAGAGCAAGCTAGGTAGGTTAACGGCCTGGCTCTGATACCATTGTAAGCCCGCGGGGGCGCCCCGGCCGTCGACCCGACGCCGGAAACGCGGAAAACAAAAACTTTGCGAACTTTGCAAAACGGCACCACCGCGGACTTTCTACCCGGATCGGGCCATTAACCTAGCTAGCTAGCAAAAAGAAAAGAGTAGAGAAGCTATACCAAGCGATCCGTGTCCTTCGGTCTTCGTCTCCGCTCCGATCTCCCGCGGAATCTCCGTCACCTCCTCTCTCGTCGGAAAGGGCACCACGTAGCCGGAATCTTTTACGGGCTCCCGCCTCTTGACCGAGGCAACTCGGGCGCGAAGTTGGCTAGCCGACGCGTCCAAGACTTGCTATAGAATAGTGTAGTAAACTTGTCTCTTTGGGGTTATGAGGTTGCCATGGTTGGAGGAATTTTTAGCACAAAGAGATTCATGGATGCTTGAAGAAAAATGGAGCATTCAAGGAAATGAGCTTGGCCAAAGCAATTTTTATGCTCACTGGAAACTTTTGTGGATGAAGTGTATGCATAATTAAAACAATGCATAAGGAAATATCAACCTCACAGCATACTCACAAGGGGGGGCCCCACGAAAATCACATGAAGGAATTTCCCACCAAAAATTATACCCTCATTCTCCCTCTTGAACAGTGGCCGGCCCCAAAAAACTCCAAGTGGGAAATAAATAGAATAATTCAAGAAAGAAAAGAAAAGATAATGCAAAGAATAATTCACTCTCTTTTCACAATTCCATCCATTTCAATCTTATCATTTCCAATCTAATAAATGCAATGGAAAGACAAGAAAAGAATATCATGATTATGAAGCCACACTTAAGCAAGAAAACCCCTCACAAAATGTTAATTGCAAACTTGCAATTAACACCCTCCAACGAAATGTCCGGCCGAGAAGGAATAAAAGAAAACCGGCCGGAACGGAATGCAAACTGGCAACCCCAGAAAACCGATCCCGTAATAAATTACAGGAAAACCCCGCTACTGCAAATACATGCCCGCATTTGTATTCCCACTGAACACAAATGCAAAGAGACAAAACTACACTATCAAATACTAGAATCCGGCTTAAGCCAAAGCCGGCTAGTAAAAACTGTCCGATCACGATCCTGCAATACCGCACGTATCTGATCGAACCCTGCCATATCTCCATACGGCCTCTACAGCGTTTCGCCCGAAACTTGAGTAACTGAGTGTGGTGGACTCTAAAGACTCGTCAATACCTTGGCTGTGGATTTAACCACTAGCACGTCAGAGGTATAAGCCAATACGTGACGGGCCACCAGGTATTGACCAAATGGGACGTCGATGAGGAAGCTCACCCCGACACCCAACTGAGCCTGTCAGTGACAATATCCGTACAGTCCGGTCCGTTCGTCTATGAGTATCGCATGGCGGGCCTAGGGGGTTGGTAAAAGTCAGACCCCCAAAAGCGGTACAAGTCATGTCGGAGTGTAGCCCAGAACACCCTGAGATACTACTGGAATACCTACCAGCAAATCTCCTGCCTTGGCCAAGGACTTTTCATGTTCTGGCTCTCCTAGACACAGCACGACCTCACCCCCAATACCGGGAGAGACGAACCCCTGCAGATCCGCTCACTGCCTCCATGTGGCTCGGGACTGTACCCAACTAAAACCTGTTTGCACGACTCCTTTGAGCCGTGGTAGGGTAGTAATCAAAGTACAGTGGGAACTCACACGAGACAAATGACGATCCCAGGTCGATGAACTAACCTGTACACATGTCACCTGGGAACTGCTATCTGACGTCTGGTATATCCCAACTAGCAGGTTCCCGGCGAGTCCTGTCCGGTGTACTCATAACCCAATGAGCACATGTATACATCTTAGGTGAACCAACTGACACCAGTGGCTTGTGAGACCGGCCACCGCCCCTCGTCGGGGTCTCGACTGTATACACTAGTCTACTCTGGAGAATCGATGCCCTGTCTCGAAACTCCCACGACTAGGGACCTTTTAAGGATGTGCTTGTAGACCCCCAGCTCCCACTTATATGATCGCCCTCATACTGCTGGTGGTCAAGCAAGAATCCTAGGGGCTCTATCAACGTGTAATAGCGACTTGTCATGTCACCTAAAGCAGTACACGATGATAAAGATAAACCAGATAGCATACTATCATCTCGAGTAAGACTGTCCTAGCGGGATAGGTCCTCCCCTCAATCATTGCAATCACGTGCCTGTGATCCAATAATTGACTCTGAGGGCACTATCTCCAACAGTTGTCTCCTGAGGGTTTTCAGCGGATTGCACCCACAAAATCCAATAATAAAAGGAAGACCGTGAAAATTACATATAAAGATAAGAATTGTAAAATAAAGGCTTTGAAAATTAGAGTTTCCAACTACACTAGCTTTTCGGTTGTCATGAGCCCTATCTTAATAGTCATGAAAAAATGTTAAAAATCACATCATCCCTCAATAAAACATCGTATTTATTCTTCATTCCTACCTTTCATCCAAACATCGATCATATACCCCTACGTGTGTGTAAAAGACATCCCTACACTCGGAGAATTCAATCCAAGCTATCATACTCTTATCCATCACCTCGGTACTTTTTAATCAATGAATATTTAGATGGATTTGCTCACACATTTTTCATGCGACCGTTAATACTTCTTGAGGTACTAACCGACCGATTACTCATGTGCTTGCTTATTAGGCGTATTAGTATTTTACTCGTCTTGCAACACCTAAGGCTTAGCAGTGACTCCCAAACCAGTTGGTCTAAGGCACTAGGTGATGAGGCACCCTCGCTATATTTTTTTATTGCTGCCTTGGTAATAACAAAACCAGTGTTCATTTTTCTTCACCATTTTATATTTTCTTCATTTATTATTTCTTTCATACTTTGGCTTTTAGACAAGAGCATTTCAAGGTATCCTCTACTATCCCGAGTTTCAAGACATGTGTAAGTGTGTATAGTAGGGTATCAACGTTCAAATGTTTGGCTTCCAGAATAGGAACTATTTTTCAGACTTATTTTTATTCTAGATTAGTGACTTCCTTCATCTTACTAACCCTTGGGAAAACGGCTCATAACTACTTATTATTAGTTCGTTTAAGAAAACTTCTAATTTTCTAGGTTTTCTTAAATTTTTCCAATCTTTTGGATGTAATTTTTCACTATCTAATCTTTTATTATCTTATTTATGTACAAAAATATTTTTTTTATGTTTTGTGCTTATGCAAAGTATGCGAAGACTTGCGTGAATAAGCACAAACATCCCCCAAACTTGTTTTCAACAGTGTCCTCACTGTTGTCTTCCGTTAAATCTTAAAAACCTGTAAGCTTGGGAGGAAAATTTATTAGCGGGGACAAGAAATATGATCACGAAAATCTCCCCCAAATTTATTTTTGGCTCACAATTTTAAGGACAACTTTTATTTTCAAGAGCCAAAAATACCCCCCCCAAACTTGAGTTAAACAATATTAAGCTTTGAAAATCACAAGAGGGGGTCAAAGTTACTGGTCAATGTAAAGGTTTACAAAGACCGAAAGTCAACACCAACCATTCGAAGATTTTATCAGTGTAGTGCACCGGTTGGTGGAAGAACAAATTGAAAAGAGCCAAGAAGAAGTGGGGAAAAGATAAGTGGTGTAAAAGAAAGGGTTTGCGTCTCGCTTTGGAGAGACGACACAGTGATTGTGATGATGGATTACTCGCATTCTTATGATTGTCAAGAAGAAGGGTGGAGGTTCAATTTCTTCATTTTGGAGATGATTCATCTCAACACTCGTGTTTGCTAAAAATGTAAGTTCATCAGTGAAGCTTTCATCGATATCCCGAAGAATATTCTCATTTGAAAGAACAGGATGATACTCAGATTCCAGAAAAGGTTCATCATCGACGTTAGATGTTGACCCGGACAATTCGAAAGAAGGGTCCATATGTATATGATACATATCTGGGTCAAACAACAACGTATAAAGGAAGTCTGGATCTGTATCGTGAAGCTGATCAAATTCGCTGTTGTCGACATCCATTAATTCGACAGAATATACTCGAGTATGAGGATCGGAGGGTTGACTTCCCAACTTGTAAATATTGAGCTCAATTGACCTATTCCCGAAAGATAAGTTCATAGAGCCATTTCTACAGTTGATTACAACGTTGGAAGTAGCCAAAAAGGGACGACCTAGAATCACCGGAATTTGGTTCCGTGGGTTCACTACAAGCTGTGTGTCAAGAACAATAAAGTCCACAGGGAATACAAATTCCCCGATTTTTATCAACACATCCTCAAGTTCACCCCTAGGTTTGGTGATTGATCGGTCGTCCATCTGGAGAGTTATGTTCGAGGGCTTTAACACTCCGATACCTAGTTACTCATAGATTGAATATGGAAGTAAGTTAACACTAGCGCCAAGGTCAGGTAAAGAATGGTTAATGTGTTTATCCCCAATAGAAATAGAAATAGTAGGATAGCCAAGATCCTTACGTTTTCTTGGTAATTGTTGGGGAAAAGCTGTGTCTACAGTACTCGACATGAACACTTTTTCGACACTTGAGTCTTCCTCTTCTTAGTGCACAAGTTCTTAAGTATTTTCGCATAGGATGGAACTTGTTGGATAGCATCTAGGAGAGGGATATTGATATTAACTTGCTTATACATGTCCACAATCTTCTCCATTTGTGCATTGGGTTTGTTGGCCCCCAATCTGTTTGGAAATGGAGCTCTATCAATAAGTGTTGGGTCCAACATTTGTGGAGAAGTTTATGGGGGTGGAAAGGATGAAGTGGGTGGAAGGTTCAAGCCTTTGGGAAAATGGAGAATAGGCTCGGAAGAAGACGGTAAACTAGACGAAATAGGACAAGGAGTAAAAGTGGAAGTGGAAGTGGAAGTGGAAGTGGAAGTGGAAGCTGGAGTGTTAATGATCAATTCATCATTATCAATTTGTTCACCCACATGATTGTCTAGCACTCTTCCAGATCTCAACGTGGTAATAGCACTCACATCATTATAATGCGAGGGTCCAGGATCAGGTGTGGGTTGAGATGGAAGTTTTCCTTTCTCTCTAGCACTCATTTCGACTGTTAACTGTGCAATTTGTGCTTCTATCGATTTAATAATCTCACCTTGGGAGGCGGAGTTTTTCTTTATATCATCGATAGAAGACTTAAAATCAGCCGACATTTGAATAGAATTTGTCAGAAGCAAACTCATGGTTTGTTCAAGTGCAGAGGTGTTATTGGTACCGGCAGAAAAATGATCAAAGTTGTTGGCCGGGTTTTGAAAAGTTTGTGGTTGATAGGGGTGCTGACTCAGTTGTGGTGGTTGCTGTTGCTGTGGGGGGACCCATTGAAAGTTATTATGGTTTAGATCCATGTATTGAGTTTGGTGTTGGATCCAAGAAAGATCAGGGTGATTCCTCCACTCTTGATTATATGAGGAAGAAGAAGAAGGATCATTTCCAGGTCTTTGCTGAAATGTAGCATTAGTGTGACCTTGAAACGGTACATTCAAAGGACATTCTTCCGTCAAATGTGATGGGTTTGAATAGCAGCCACACACGGTTTTGGGAAGTGTGTATTGGTTTAGGGAGGCTGAAGAGATTTTGTTTTCTATAGCGTCGAGTTTCCTTTGTATTGCGGTCATTTCGGCTCTCATTGTGACGGAAATATCGAGTCGATTGATATCTTCCCTAGGTGATTGTTGTCTAACACTTTCCCATTGTAATGTGTTTTGAGCTAAATCTTCTAGGTATTTCCAAGCTTCACCATCATCTTTAGACAGGAATTGACAATGACACATGGTTTCAAGCATCTGTTTTGTCGTGTAATCAATACCCTCATAGATAATGCGACACAGATCCCATCTAGGGATTCTGTGATGAGAACATTGGATAAGAAGATCCTTGAACCATTCAAAGCATTTCCAAAATGGTTCATTAGGAAGTTGGGTAAATTTGAAGATTTCGCTCCGAACACGGCTGGTCATGTGATTGTGATAAAATTTCTTAAGGAATGCTGCAACAAATTCATCCCATTTTGAAATAGAATGTGCGGTTGTATTATAAAGCCACTTCTCGGCTAAATCGCACAAAGTGAATGGGAGAAGACGTAAACGCAAAGCATCCAAAGACAGTTGTGACGTTCCAATCATTGCGCATACATTTTCAAATTTGGAGATAAAAACGTATGCGTCTTCAGACTCAAGACCGTGAAATTTGGGTAACAGTTTGATAAATTGGGGGTTGATTTCAAAATTTTCCCCGTTGGAAGAAAGACAGGTGGGAAGGGGAACACGTTTTGGATAGCATCTCTCTTGGAGAGAAATGCGTGGAGAATTCTGCGCACCTGCGGGCGGTGGCAGAGTGGTGTTAAAATTTGATGGAAATCCGTTCATCGCGGTGGTGGTGGGAAAAAGAAAATGTAGAAATACCGACTTTGGGGTCGATGGGGGAAACGCGGACAAGACGGGCACTAGAATCCCGTGTCCAGCCTAGCTTGCACTAATGGTTTAGCACAAGTGACAGCGTTGTGATAATTAGGAGAAAGATGGTTTGGTGTTTGTTTTGAAAAATACGGATTTTGAAAAATCAAATCACAAAAAATGCACACACCACCCTAGATCTAATGGTCACCTAGGTCAAGTCACTAGACCGCTCCTAGACTTCCAGAAAACAAATTGCAGGATAAATCCTCTACTGCCTCTTTACCCCTTCTGTGGCCAGGTAAGTGGGAGGTTCTCCACTACGTAAGTAGTGGGCCTAACTAAGTAACCACTTGCCTTAGACACACTTGACTTAGACACCACAAAAGAAATGCGGATAAGCAATAGATTACCTACGACCTTCTTCTGTCCTAATTGAGCGCGACGGTCTTTAGAGTCTTGTCTAGATATTTTTTAATTAATGAGAGTGATGCGGATGCAAGTTTCGTGATTTTTGGGGCTTAGGAAGGGTAATGAACTCCCCACCTAATCTGAATTTGGTCTATGCCCCTTAATTTCTATATTAAAATATGCAAACAACCAAGATCAAACACGCAACAATTTTTCTTTTTGCAGCGCTGCGAATTTTGCAAAGAATCCTGCAAAAAATGGTTATTGGAGAAGATCAGAGAGAAGAAGAGAGAACAGAGAGTATACCACAGAAATCTGAAAAAGTGATGCTCCTAAACGGCGGCGGAACCGCAGCAAAAACGCCTCTTTGGCCGCGGATCCGCGGTTGTAAAGAGGGATTAGGTGATGAAAATTTTTCTGCAGCTGTCTGTGCTTCTCTGGACTTTGTAAAACTTCTCTGAATCTTGAGATCCCTTCTACAGTGATGCCAGATTCTCTCGCAAAAATTCACAACCAATCATTAAACGCTTGATGCGATTTTGATCTAAAAATTTTGATGGAATAATAATTTTTCAACTCAAATAACAAAAACGAACAAAATAGCATACATTCCCGGCAACGGCGTCATTTGATTGATATCGTCGTTATGTGTATTTAGAAATGTTTCACAACCAAAGAAATTTATACCACAATCAATTAAAGGTGTCGGTGTAGCGCGTTAATGAATACGGATCGTCCACTGAGATGTGTGTTTTGATCGATCTTGTTTTAGATGAGTCGAAATGAAAAGATAAAAGAAATATGCAAGAAAATTGATTCAAGATTTATGAGTTTTCATTTCAAGAAACATAAAGAAAATAGATCTAGAATCAAGAATCAAGAAATATCCCAATCGATTTAGTTATCAAGATTTGTAGAATAGCTTATAGGATTCGATTGAGTTAATAGTTAATGATGAAACTAATAATTCTTAATCTTATCTATTGATAATTTGTAGCTAGATTGATGATTATGATGAAGATTAGGGATCTATTGAAAAAACTAGGGTTTCTCCTTCTATCCCTTGTCTTTTCAATCATGATCATTCGGATCTAGCCTCTACCAAAGAAAATCATCAATCATTTGATCCCTAATTTGCAATGAAATAATCAAGAAGTCATTTCGCTCCAAATTAGGTCATCAACGATTCTTTTTGCTAAAGTTCACAAATCTCATAAGAATTAAGACTAGTATTAAGATTTGATCATCATTAGATCTATCAATTCTCTCGAATTCTCCACAAGTGGAGAATTTATTCAAGCATCATGAAAATAAATGAATCAAATATCAAAAAGTTTCACAACGCAAGAATGTAAAGAAAATAAGAATTTCAGTTATCACCTTTATTAAATCGACGACTAATTACACATTCTCTCAATTCGAGATTACAAGAGTTGCTCTTGATCGCTCCTTTGAAGAGGTAACTAGATCTGTCGAATTTCGCTCCGCTCGATCTCCGTGAGTCCTAAATTGTCGTGGATCTCTTGCACGGATGAAGATTGGTTTCGCGGATAAAGGATCGATGGTTGCTTGCTTGATTTGCTTCTCAAAATGATCTTGATTTTTCTTTGGAATTGGATTTGGGCTAGGGTTTTGGTATCAAGTTGTGTCACTCAACTTGAATTTGAAATTTTTTTCCAAACGTGTAACTAATTCATCACTAATTGTCTAACCTATGAACAACCTCAACCCTAGATCTAGATCTCCTTTTAAATTCAAATTCAAATTTCCCTCCCAAGAGCTAGGTTGTTGGAGAGAGCCTTCTAGAATAAGGTTGTTGGAGAGAGCCTTCTTGAATAAGGTTGTTGGAGGGAATATTCTAGAGGAAGGTTGTTTCAAGAGAGCCTTCTGGAAGAAACCATGTGGTCTTTGAGAGTCTTCTAGAAGCAGGGATTGTTAGATGAAGCTTCTGGATAAAATCTGATTTGATGACGTGTCAAGTAGACCGCGGATCCGCGGTGGATCGGCCAACTCTGCCGCGGATCCGCGGCCAAGTAGAGAGATCGCTGCATGAAACATCTTTGGTCTTCTTTTGACAATTTTGGGGTCTTCTTTTGATACCTAGAATATTTTTATTTTTTCCTGTTTACTGCCAGATTCTTATTCTTTGACCTGATGTATTTTTATCGGCACTTTTAACAGTTCCGACTCTTTGACCTGGAGAATTTCCTGCACACAATCTCGAGACAAGTGTTGATATACAAAAGATCATGCGTGTAGTAATAAACACATAATTTCCCTCATAATGCCGGTTATAATGTATAACACATGTTATTTGATATTTTGCAGACGAATTGCTAATATGTGTACCAAACACCTTTATATGATTACAAAGAGTAGGGAAATTGATGTGTTAAAAATGCAATATTTTCGACTAATCACCAACCGACCCGCGGAGATTAGGACGAAGCGCCTCAGAGACCGCAGCTTGCCCACGGCCTCGTCGTAGAGCTGCTCAGACAGGGGGTTGTAAAGCCCCGGCGGCGCCCTCCAGATGGAGTACATCAGCAGCTGCAGCAGAGGGGAGCGCCAGGGGAGCAGCCGGCCGAAGTGGTCTTCGATGCTCCCATAGACTAACTGCACCCTGTCCTCGATGCAATTCTGGTCGTAGAGGTATACGTCTTCGAAGTGGATGATTTCGGGGATGGTAAAGGGGAAGTCTTCCATTCTCAACGATCTATTTGTGAAGAAAGGAAGGACCAGCGCTCCCTCAGCTTTATATAGCCCACTGCGCCCCAACAGAACCCAACAGTCGCCCGTTTTCGCCCACAAAGTCGCTGCCACGTGGCGATCATTAAGCCTTCTCTGGCGGAATCGAAACGACGCGACTCTGGCGCTTCGCCTCCCCACGCATTCAATACGCATGCTACGCGCACGTTCGCCGCGACCATTCCTGTTTCCCATACCTGCAACGGGATGGTCGGGTGAAACCTCATGAAGAATCGGCCAAGCATCTACCGTGCTTGGCTATCCCTGGCCGGTAGCTTCCCTACACGCTACGCCGGGGATCAAAGCCCTCGCCAAGAGGCAACCGCGCAGCTCCTACGGCCCCTCCAACGCTAAGGATCAAAAGTCCTCCTTAAAGGCAGCCGAGCAGCTTCCCTGCTCGGCTATCCGTGGTCGGTAGCTTCCCTACTCGCAACGCCAGGGATCAAAGCCCTTGCCAAGAGGCAACCGTGCAGTTTCATTGCCCGGTTATCCTTAGCAGGCCTCCTATGACCAGTCCAACGCTAAGGACCAAAGTCCTCCTTAGAGGCAGCTCAGCAGCTACCCTGCTCGGCCATCCCTGGCCGGTAGCTTCCTTACTCGCAACGCCAGGGATCAAAAAGTCCTCCCAGAGGCAGTCGAGCCCGACCCTCGCTCAGCTATCCCCGGATGGTAGCTTCCTACCACAACCGACAGGGATCAAAAGCCCTCCCAGAGGCAGTCGAGCCCGACCCTCGCTCGGCTATCCTTCAGGACAAAAGCCCTCGCCAAGAGGCACCGGGCAGTAACCCTGCCCGGTCAAGGGTCCTTGGTAGGCTTCTTACAGCCCCTCCCGCGCTAAGGACCAAAGTACTCCTTTGAGGCGGTCGAGCCCGACCCTTGCCCGGCTATCCCCGGCCGGTAGCTTCCTACCACAACCGACAGGGATCAAAGTCCTCGCCAAGAGGCACTGGGCAGTAACCCTGCTCGGTCCCCATTCTGAAGGATCAAAGCCCTCGTAAGAGGCAACCGAGCTCGACCTTTGCTCGGTCATCTCCGGCTGGTAGCTCCCTACTCATGACGCCAGAGATCAAAGCCCTCGCAAGAGGCATCTGAGCGGCTACCCCGCTCGGTCATCCCCGGCTAGTAGTTGCCTACCCACGACGCCAGAGATCAAAGCCCTCGCCAAGAGGCAACCGCGAAGCTTCATTGTCCGGTTATCCTTAGTAGGCTTCTTATAGCCCCTCCAACGCTAAGGATCAAAGTCCTTCCAGAGGCAGCCGAGCGGCTTCCCTGCTCGGCTATCCCTGGCCGGTTGCCTCCCTACTCGCAACGCCATGGATCAAGGCCCTCGCCAAGAGGCAACCGCGCAGCTTCACTGCCCGGTTATCCTTAGCAGGCCTCCTACGGCCCTTACAACGCTAAGGACCAAAGTCCTCCCAGAGGCAGTCGAGCCCGACCATTGCTCGGCTATCCCCGGTTGGTATCTTCCTACCACAACCGGCAGGGATCAAAGCCCTCGCCAAGATCAACCGACCAGCTTCCCTGCTCGGTCATCCCCAACGGGCATCCTCCTGCCCAACGGACGCTGCGGGTTTGTAGCCCTCATAACGAGGCTGCTGAGCCCCTTTATGCTCGGCACAACTACGGCGGACATCCCTCTGCCCATCATATGCAGCGGATCCGAAGCCCCAACAAGAGACATCAGGTCTATCCAAGTCTGAGTGATTCCCCATCGACTTCGGGGCCATGGAGATGCCTCCTTCTCAGCAGCGCTTGGCACATTTGGCAAGTGATCGAAATCAACTCGACGAACGATCGCTAGACAGATAGCCGACCTGACATGGAAGCTCAACAATGCAACCAAGGATATTTTACGAGCATTCTTCACAAACAGAAAATAAAGTGCAAGCTGATGAAACAAAAAGTTTTACTATCAAAAGTGAAGTCTTTACAAAGGGTATTTTGGGCTCCCCAGCCTTACAGACTGCCCGGAGGCTTACAAAAATTCCAGAAGCGGCAAAATAAAAGGAGGAGGAAGACGGGGGCTTTAGGCCTCGGGGCCAGGCACGACCTCAGGGTCCTCGATATCTACCATGAGTCGAGCAGGGTCCTCGGCCACCTCCTCGTCAGGAATCTCTTCCCCCTGCTCATCGGCGTCTGTGAGGAGGTATTCGGCCCGGAGCTCTTCATCAGCGAACTCCGGCATCCGGACCTTAACGGCGTCGAGGGCCTCATTCCAGATGCTGGTGGTGGCCACGGCTAAGTCATTGTAGAAGTCCTTCGACTTCTTGTAGCCCTCCACCGCCTTCGCCGCCGAGAGGTCGGCCAGCTTCGCCGCCTCGACCGCCTCCCCCAGCTCCTTCCGGAGGGTCCTCACTGTCTTCTTCATGTTGCCAGCGAGCGCCTGAGCGTCCTCAAGCTTGACCTCGGCAGCCACGGCGGCCTCGCGGTGCCGGGCAACTTCTCGTTTCCCGGCCTTCACCTCGCCCTCCAAGGCGGCAACCCTCACCATCGCCGCCTCCAGCTCCCACTTGGAGCTCTCTTCCAGCGAGATAAGATGGTCCGCGTCCTTCATCGCCGGGGCTATCACCTCTACCTCGATGCGTACGGCAAGGGCGACATACTGGAGGACCTGAAAAAAATAAGAAAGAGGTCAGGAAGAAGAAGGAAGCACCAAATCTCACAAACAACCGAGCACTTACCTGCACGGCCTCCTGGGCGATGGACGCCATTTGGGCCCTGAAGGTCCCTCCGGGGACCCTACCCCCTGCCGACTTCTCTATTTCGTGCAGCAGGCTATCCGCGACAGATAGCCCCGAGGGAACCGCGAACTGGAGGCCCCCCTCCTCCACCATGATTGGCGAGGGCGGGCCCCGAGGAGAACTCCGGGGACCCCTCTTGAGCGGCTCCGATAGAGAGCCGGTCTCCTCCTCCGAGACCGGGTCCTCCAGAATTCGAACCCGCTTCCAGGCCAACGCTCTGCTAGGCCCCGGGGCGGGATCCACCTCCGAACGATCAAGGGACGCGGCCACCGGAGGCATTGGGACGGAGGCCGAAGGAGTAGGGGCAGGCTTCGAAGGGGAAGAGCTGGCGCCTCCAGCCCTCGTGACCTTCTTCGACTGGCGCATGGAGGCTCGGAGCTCGTTCATGTCCATGGGCCCTGCACAGAACCAAATGCAAAGAAGTCAGCGACACATGCAATATAAAAGCCAAAAAGCAAGCCTAACTTACCGACGAACTCGATGGGGCTGAGCCCCGCCCAACTCAGGACCTTCTCAGACAGCAGCACGTCAAATCGGGGGACGGGCTCCCACGATGCCACTCTCACCGCGGTGGAGTCATTGGACTGGTTCCCCAGCAAGCATCTTTCCCTCGACCACTTGGTGGGCACGGGCCAGTCCTCGCCCTCGGACGGTGCGACGAAGAAAAACTTCTTCTTCCAGTCCTGAATGGAAGAAGGCAGGACTACAACTCCTGTCCCGACGGCGCCCCCATGTCGCTTTCTAAAAGAGAGGTGACCCACCTCGGGTTGTCCGCTCGACCTCCAGGATGATTTTTGAAAACAAGGGAAGAATCAAGGATGGAGAGGCTGAAGGGAACTGCCTGTAGCATCAAGCGGATCAGGAACCTGAGGAGAATCCTTCATGAGTTCGGTACTAACTGGCCAGGGGCTAACCTGAAGAAGTTCGGCGCTTCGACGACCCCGGGAGAGAAGGACAGGCGCATTCCATCCCAAAAAGCTTCCAAGTACAGGGCGATCTCCCTACCCCATACTTGGTCTGCCCTCTCTCCCTCCTTGGCCAGACGAAGCGTATAACGTGAGGGGATGTGGAAGCGAGCCTGGGCATTGGCAAGCTCGTCCTCATGCCTCACCCAACACGACGCGCCGGGGGCAACGTCTACCGCCTCCTCCCTGGGGGCTACCCCCGCCGCACGATCCCGGGAAGAGGATCTGATCGCTGCTCCCCGGGAAGACTCAGGCTCAACTAGAGGGTCCCTAGAACCTACTCCTACGACATCTACAGATTCTACGAAAGAAGACATCTAACAAGGAGAAGGGGGATCCTCGGGAAACAAAAACAGAAGAAAGAAGACGAGCGCCGAGTAACCAGGACTTAGAGCGAGGAAATATGAAGGAGTAGGGGCCCTGGAGTGGGCCCCACCCCTATTTATCACTGCAATCGCCCCTATCCAACGGCGCCCTTCATCCCCCGCCAAAACGCCTCCTCGCGTCCAATGGCTCCGATCGCTCCACTTGTTGTTCCCACACTGAGCCGCATCCCATCAGACGCCGCAGGTCTGCATACGTCACGTCGGCCAACCGATACTTGACACGCGGACCGTCGCTTCAGTGACAGGATTCACAAACCGGCGCACCTTCCTTAAATGCAGAGATCTCGCCCTGATTCGCTGGCAGAAAAAACAGCCGATAGCCCGGGGACGCGTCCCGACGAAATCTTAGGAGGGAGCTCACCCCGGGCGGCCCGGCATTCCACTCTTGACCCGACCCGCCAGCTGGCCGGGACAAGAGTGGGGGACTAATGATGATGCTCTATATTGGCGATCTCCTAGATCAGGACACGTGGCAGATGACGTGTCTCAGAACTCAGAAGAAAGGGCATACAGGGGCTGACCAGGCCACCCCTGTACCCGACCTGCAAGCACAAGCTGGCTCTCCTCAGAGCCCTCTGCAAATTGGCCTCCCCGGCCTCTCAGCTCGCCCCGAGCCATCACAAGACCAAGATGCCTCGGCCCTCCCGCTCGTTCCCGAGCTCCCCCACCGAGGCCATCTTCATCGGTCCCTCTGACCGACCAACTCCACTACTCACAGGCGTAACCGCCGCTCCGCAAATCTCGCCATGCGCAGATTCTCCACCGACAACTTCCACGTTCCACGCCATCACGATCCCTATTAACGGGAGATCCGCTTATTATGCGGGCGTGACGTCGGGAGCGTAACTGCCGGCGAGATTCTCGCGCCTGCTATTGCGTGCTGCCGCCACTATATAAACCCCCATCACAGAGGGGTCAAGTAAGCTTTTTCACCCCACTTAGCCGTTACTCTGCTCGGATCTTGTGCTAACTTGATCGTCGGAGGGTCCTCGGTGGTACCAAACCACCCCGGGGCTTCCTTGCAGGTACTCGGCGCAAACTCTTCAAAACCACCAATCTCCTCAAAACCCATTGAGACCCACACGCAATAGGAGATCACCTCCAAGATCCACCGGAAGATCGACGGAAGACAACATCTGACGGAGACCCGAAAAGGACCTCCATCACAACCTTTCCCGTTTGTACACTATTATTATAAATTTTTTTCCCTAAACATATGCAAGTATACGGCTCAACTATACCTGATCTATCACTTATAAGTCTTTCGCTAATCTTATTAGCATCCGAGAACTGTGAATCAATCTAGAGTCTTGTCAGATACTAAATTCTAGATCTACCGAATAACGGACAATGCCTCTCAGTTGTTTTAACACAGGAGATGGAAAGTCAGATCTGCCACTTGAAGAAAGTAATTGTTAGGCTCAAGCAATCCCATTGACTAAGAAGGGACACAGATGGAGACGGATTTAGAGTGGGTCGAGCTTAGACAAGCGACCCGTCTGGATTCAGGAGAATGTGATATCGATATAGAAGTTCATACTAAATATATAAATACTGAACTGATGGTTTTTCACTTGAAATTGTGATCAAGTGGACGGGGCATGAGCCTTCAATCAAAGGAAGGAGAATTTGGCATGTTCGAAACCTCTTAGTGCCGGAATTTTAGTGTTTTTGTTTTCATTTGATACGTGGGTCCCACAAGTTTCATATGAAGCCATCCTTTTCAATTCCTGTTTTGCTTTAAGACCTAGAATTAATTAGTTTTGTATAAAATTTATCTATTTCTGTGCTCCTTTTAAAAACTAACTATCTGATCAAATATTATTCATTCATTTGAAATTCAAAAGTCTTGTGGCTAAAATCCTGAAATTATGTTAATGAACTTTTGTTTTTCTAGAAATTTATCAATGAAATTATTATTGACTTTGTTGTGTAACCATATCAAACAAGAACTTTTCGGATATGAGATAGCCGGTAGAAAATTGTTTTAAACAGTTATTTGCATTAGAAGAGAAGTAGAATACATTCGTTTATTTATTAGCTTGCACAATGAAAACCCTTGCACTTATGCATACGTCAAGAAACAAGTTTATTATATCGAACGCTTTGAAAAGCATTCTAAAAATAACCTAACATTTTAAATAAAAAAAACTGATGAACTTCGAATATGAGGTTCTAATGGATGCAATAAATGAAACTCATTTCCTCTGTGCTGGCGGGGGAGCAGGAAAGATTACCAGCTTAAAAATAAAAAAATAAAAAGGAAGCTCATTTCAGATATAAGTTTTTGATATACATCCTGTACCAAACGAAAAAAACAAAATGTCTAAATTGCATAATATTCCTTAACTTTCTCATGATTAGCACGACGCCCCCTCGATTTACCCAACCGAACAAAAAGCGGCGAGGGTTTCTTGGAATTTAACCTTGTCCTACCTGACATTGGGTCCTGGCTCCGCCACTAGGCACATTCCTGCTCTAAGATCTGCTTTGATCCTGTAGTCTAAAGAATTTTGTACCACGAGGAATAATGATCTTAGGGATGTCAGATGGTAAATAAACCAACTAAATAGCTATAGAGCTTACTGGACCTGCGAAATTCCACAGGCCCACATTTTGTCATTTATAAGCTATGGATGATGTATGGATGAAGATTTATATGGGTATATCCAAAAAAACCAATAGAGTTTAGGCCCAAACAATGAGCCCATGAAGGTTTCGCCAAAGCAGTCAAACATTTTCAAACAAAGAAAGAAATTAATATTTACTTTCTCCTAAGCAGTCAAATATCTTTGTTCTTTCAAACATTAGATATTTAGTAAATAAATAAGTAAAAAATATAAAGAAAATAACTGCACCGTCGCCATCCCCTTCCCACTTTCCCTCTCTCTATCCTACTGTTTCAGTAACCTCTCTCTTTCTCTCTTTTTTCTCTCTCGATCTCACAACCCTAGTCTCAAAGATTTGATTTTTATCACGTTCAAATCTGAGATCTGAATCGCAAATGGGGCACATAAACCTCGCCCAGTCTCGGCGCAGCGCCCCCAGTCGCCAGTGGACGCTCCTCGACATCACTTGCTTCTCCTTCTTCGCCGGCGTCACCGTCTTCTTCCTCCTCGTCTTCACCTCCCTCGGAGACAACCTCGCCGCCTCCGGACGCCGTACCCTCGCCGCCGCCGACGCCCGCCACCGCGTCCTCTCGCTGCTGGACTCGCCGGCGAAGGAGAGGGTGGTCGTGGACGCGTGCTCCGCGGAGGAGGTGGATCAGATGCCGTGCGAGGATCCGAGGAGGAACAGCCAGTTGAGCAGGGAGATGAACTTCTATAGGGAGAGGCACTGCCCCTTGCCTGAGGATCTGCCCCTTTGCTTGGTGCCACCGCCCGAGGGGTATCGGATTCCGATCCCTTGGCCCGAGAGCTTGCACAAGGTGAGATCTTTTGGGCTAGTTGTTTCCGATCCCTTGGGGTTTTGAATTGTTTGAGTTGTTTATATATATATATATATATATATATATATATATGGGAGAATGAGAGTGTTTGATTACCACTAAGCAATTATTATTCAAGAAAATGATGCTAAGAGGTGTCCACGAAACCTGGAAGCATGGAGTATGACAAATTATGTTTTAATTGTATATACATGTTGATTAAGCTAAACCATCCATCAAAATGTTTGCTTTATGATTTTTATATAAAGTTTAGTATCCTATTGTCGGAAATAAGAGGGTTTTGTGTTATTAATTCCATATGTGGAAATGCAGCGAGAAGTGAATTAGCTTTATAATCTTACTTGCCTCAGCTTCTTAAGAACCATTGATGATTTTGAAGTTTGTGAGTGACATTTGCGCCCAAACACTAAATGTGCATGGACCACAAAATGGGTAGATATATTTAAAGCACACCTTCTATTTGAATCTTGATCAATGGAATTCTCCATTGCCTATCTATTTTTGTGCATACAAAAGGGTTTAGCAGAATATTTTATGTATAACTAATATCCGTTAGGTGCTTTGCAAAAATAAACTGAAATTCTTCCGATTCTTTTCTGATATTATAGTGTGATATTTTATTTTAGATCTCTTGTAGCCATGGGTCTCTCTATATTTGTTGGTGCATATACTTACTAAGGCTGCCCGCTGATCTTGTTTAAGTATCTTCTGCATTCATTAACTTCCCCATTTTCTTTTTCTGAAGATATGGCATGATAACATGCCATATAATAAACTTGCAGACAGAAAAGGTCATCAAGGGTGGATGAAGGAAGAAGGTGCATACTTTATTTTCCCTGGCGGTGGCACTATGTTCCCTGATGGAGCTGTGCAGTACATTGAGAAGCTCGGAAAATTCATCCCTATCAATGGGGGTATTTTGAGGACAGCTTTGGATATGGGATGCGGTGTAAGTGGTATATCACTGATGTTCGTACAGCTTCTTTTGTAGCCAATTATTTTTATCCTTGAATCATTTGGATGTTCTATTAATTCTTCGTGAAGGTTGCAAGCTTTGGGGGATTTCTACTTCAAGAAAACATTACCACACTTTCTTTTGCCCCGAGAGACTCCCATAAAGCCCAAATACAGTTTGCTTTAGAAAGAGGAATCCCTGCATTTGTTGCCATGCTTGGCACTCGTCGGCTTCCATTTCCTGCACACTCTTTTGATTTGGTTCACTGTTCTCGATGTTTGATACCCTTTTCTGCCTACAGTTAAGTTCTTTCGTAAGATCTTGCATATTGCTCTTAAGGCTTGTTTGTTTGCTAGAAGTGGTAAAAGCACCATATACACCTCTCGAAATACCTTCATTATAAATGCTATGGAAGTACCTCTAAAAAATAATTCTAATATTTCATGAATAACTTTAGCAATTCATGTTTGTTTGCGTATTATTTTTTTGAATTAGAAGTTGAAGGGAATAAAAGAGGTGTATACCTAATATGCTTCCTTTGTTTGTTGTATAAGAAATAACTTTATGAGGTAATCTTCTTCTCTCTTGGAATTATTAGCGAGGCAAAGATGATAAAAAAAGACTATTTTGTGGCTATTTCTTGCTCTTTCAAGTGCTAGTGTGCTTCTTCCTAGATTAATTTTTAAATTATTTTTTAACTTTAAATTTTATGTTTTAGAGGGGAGGTGACTGTTGGTACCACCTACGATCGCAATACGCAACCTCTAAATGGTACTTTATGAAAAACAAACATAAGGAGCAGTGCTTTTGCATCTGGCTTTTCCTTAGTTTTCACGGCTAATGAACAAGCCCTTAGTTGTGAATTGAAATTCCTATTCCTTTATCTTTGCGTCATCTAATGGATGTTACAACTGCAGATGGAACTTATTTTATCGAAGTGGACCGCTTACTTCGGCCCGGTGGGTATCTTGTGATATCTGGTCCACCTGTTCAGTGGCCTAAACAAGACAAGGAATGGGCTGATCTCCAGGCTCTGACCCATGCCCTGTGTTACGAACTTCTTGTTGTCGATGGCAACACTGCGATCTGGAAGAAACCTTTAGGAACGTTGTACCTTCCTAACCAAAATGAATTTGGGGTTGACATGTGCAATGAATCTGATGACCCGAGTGAAGCATGGTGTGCATTACAATCTTTTTAACTTACGCGCATTTTCTTCTTTATATAATAAAATAGGCTTAATTTCAGTAAGCGACCAAAAACTATGCTATTTTTCACTAAACTACCATGGACTTTATATATTACAAGTAACTACTGTGAACTTCCATATAAAAGCTTTTATTTATGAAATTGACCATATTCGCTGAGGCCATCATGCTAGTTTAGTACAATACAGGTGTAATTTACTAAAAACGGGTGTTATCACCATGTAGGTAATTTCTTGCAATTAACAAATTTTTTGGTAGTTTACTGAAAAACATAGGTTTTGGAAGCTTAGTGAACTTGGAATAATAATACAATGTAATTGCTTTTGTTTTTTCAGGTACTATAAGTTGAAAAAATGCGTCACTGAAGTATCTCTCGGTGGAGATATAGCAGTTGGGTCCATCGCAAAATGGCCAGAGAGGTTGGTGAAACCATCGGAACGAGTATTGCTTATGAGAAGCGGGATCGACGTGTTTGAAGCTGATACCCGACGTTGGGCCAGACGAGTTGCATATTATAAGAAATCTCTTGGCTTGAAGTTAGGGACACCCAAGTTTCGCAATGTTATGGACATGAATGCTTTTCTTGGAGGTTTTGCGGCAGCCCTGGTGGATGATCCTGTATGGGTCATGAATGTTGTTCCTGCTCGAAAGCCATTAACTCTGGGTGTAATCTATGACAGAGGTCTTATTGGGGTCTATCATGACTGGTAAGCTTTCAAGCCTTTCTTCTAGTTTTCTGACTTATAGTGTAACTAAAAGAACAGGATTTCAACTTTCCACAGCTATAATACCACTACCACAACAACATTTTTTTTTTGGAAGATAGAGCAGGTCTCATAAGAGTCCGTCCACCACCACAACAAATATAACAGCTATTGTAAAAAAAAAATTATCCCAAACTCAGGGTTGGCTACAATAAGAACTAATCTTCTTTTCTGTCTCTCTAAGAAGCATGGGACGAGAATTAATACGACATGGAAATTATACGATTACACAATGAATTCTGTAAAAAAAAAGGTTCAACGACAGAGAACATGATTACATATGTCTAAGTGCACATGCCTCTAATATAATACACATTAAACCCCCTCATGATTAGGACAGTTCTATGAAGGATTGGAGAGGGGGGGGGGTCGTATGAATCCATAGCTTCTGGTAAAGTACTTGAACCTGGATAATTACCATGTGTTGATAGCATTTAAGCAGCATCCCTTCATCTGTACCATGTTTAGAACATATAATCCCTAAAGTGACTTGTTGGTACCCAGTATTCCTGGTATTTAACAAATGAACTTAATTTTTCAAATTTTCATCTTTTGGGGTGTCAGCAAATAATCTGCTTTAGAGGTTATAACTTGTAAGTGTTTGCAGGATATTAACCAAAGGGGTAATCATACAAATATACAAATAACCCAGAATTAACATGAACCCTTTTCGATGCTTGTTCAACTCATTATAAGTGCATTTTGGGTGCAAATTTGTTGTCCTGTGGAATGTAAAGCAGAAGATTACCTGTTTAGACTGGTCTCCCATAAACTTAGCAACTGGATTAGATAGTAACACAAAATCATTGATGGTTCTATGTAAGTCCATCTATGGATTTTTTTTCACGAGGGAGGTTTGTTGGATGTGGTTCATGCTCTATGTTGGTTGCGCTTAAGTATGGATGTTGGTGCTGGATACCGGTAAAAAAATGTGGCAATAATTTATAGGGTAAATTGTAAAAAAAAAACAAAAAAAAAAACAAGCTCTTTTTTCTGTTGTCAAAAACCCCTGTCCTCGAAAAGTTAGTCAAAATCCCCCTAAAATAGTTTTTAGTTGTCAAGAAACCCCTTACATGTGATATCTAGTAGTTGCCTTCTATATCTAGTTTCTTGCGATATCTAAGCAGTCACCAGTGATATCTAAGCAGTTGTCTGTGATAACTAAACCGTTTCCTACGATATCTTAATAGTTTGTATGAATTGGTTAGATATAGCATGCTACTATGTAGATACTGCAAGAAAAATTTCTAAGGGCTTGTTAACTACCGTTTCGAGGCCGGGGGGTTTTGACAGCGGAAAAAAGTGCTTGGTTTTTTTTTTTGACAATTTACCCTAATTTACATTGCTCTCTTGATTAAAAGTTGTAATAATGTTCCCAATGCAAATCGCTCCTAATGCCCAGCTACATGACTGCTTTTGAATGCTAGATACTAGGTTCATCATTCAAAATAAAGGGGGTTATATAGAGGGTAATCCGAATGAGTGAGGGTGAGGGTAGTTTGTTATGTTAACAAATTCCTAGAAATATGAAGTAGCTTCCATGTAAGAAATTTATTGCAATGTAGCTGTGGTAACATCAACCCAAGGTATAGGATATCAAAAATCTTGATGACTAAAAGCCTTAACATCATATCATTTATCACCTTTTTAATTTTGAAAATGGACAGTGGTGATGCCTATTGCAAACTTTAAGAGAACAAATGATTTAGTTACAGGCTTACGGTTGGTTAGACGATAGAATATAATGGTTTTGGATTCTTTGCTTTTGGGGTTTATTCTTCCAACTAATTAGTCATGCAGAGGAATTATAATAGAGCCAGATTAGCTTCACCATTTCTTAGTTAGTTACAAAGTAATTATGCAGAGACGTCATATTCCCAAATCTGAACTTATTCAGGAATTTAATATGTATGATGCCATGAATATGAAATTACTGGATGAGATTAGATTTGGGAAGTCATAGGGATAATGCTTTGTTGCATTGATGTCATGTTTACCATATTATCATTCACTATTTCAGACTCCTTTATCATGTTGGTGCAATCTGCCTTTTGCATCCCTTGTGGCAATGTTCAGAGCATCCTCCGATTATTGCATGTTGATGCTAACAATTGTTTGTTTGGTGGTGTTAGGTGTGAGGCGTTCTCAACATACCCTCGAACTTATGATCTAATCCATGTATCAGGATTCATCTCCTTGGTTAGAGATCCAGCTTCTGGTGAGCCCAGGTGAATCTTGAAAGAAAAAGAAAATCCTTCTGTTTCTAGTTCAGCTAACTTGCAAGAATGCGTATTGCAAATGTGTTTCCATAACCCTTTAACTTATATTGATGAGGGATGGATGCATCTCTGTGGAGCAAACCTGTTGGCCCTTCATAAGCATTTCCAAAAAAAAATCTATGGACAAATTTGCTTGGGCCAAACATCTGGTCCATTAGTTTAGAAGTACCTGACCAAATAGTTGTTCTTGTAAGAGTTACACATTCAACTCACAGGTTAATGAGCCTGTTGATAGGATCTTATATTTGATGGGGGCGGGGAATTAATCGACACTGATGCAGCCTCATGATTCTATGTATCACAATTTTTATAATTAAATCTAGAACAATTTCCCGACAAATTCCACGCAGTATGGTTTTAAATGAAATCTGCCGAACGGACTAGAAGCTGCCTGATATTTAGCATGTTACATTATTCTCCCTCCGTTTCGTCCACTTTTGAACTATGACAACTATTAAGAAAATTTAGGATTCACACAAGTTAATGAAAGCATGGATGTGAAAACCCCATTTTAACCCTATTAAGTGTTCATGCGTGGGGACCAGCATGAGTATAATTGAGGGTTAGTTTAGGCATGAATCAATTAAAAGTGCATTGATAATGTCAAATCTTTTCTTGATAATTTAAATGGACAAATATTTTGAAACAAAAAAAAGTTCAAAAGTGGACAAATAAATTGAAACGGAGGGAGTAATATTTTATATATTGTTAATAAAAAGCACAACATAGAATTTGGCCATTCAAATGTAAGTAGGTTTTTTTTTTTGAACCCCAAAACTTTGGTATTTCTAAAAAACACGCTCCAAACTTGATAAGTCTAAGAAAGACATCCAATTCTTCAAATTTAACTAAATTAGTACCTCCTACCCCCTCTTTGACCCCCATCCAATTAACATCCAAATCCAATTTCTGTAATTAGTTGTTAATTATAATCATTAGGTCATCAAATGACTAATTAACTCTCCAATGGTCACTCATGCTTATGGTTAAGATTGGCATTAAGATTTTTTGTTGTCTTCTTTTTACCGTCGGAGAGGACGAAGGTGTGGGTGATGGAGGGAGGGTGGAAATGAGGGAAAGAGTGGCAGTGGATAGAAGAGGAAAGGAGAATGGTGGTGTTGTGGATGGAGACACTCTAAAATTTAGGGGTTGCTTTGAATGAAAAGCAAAGAGATTAGGAGGTGGGTTTTGGGGAATGGTGGAGAGAAGGGGGAGCATGATGGTGGAAAGAGATTAGAGGAGATGAGATAACAAAGAGATATGACGAGGATGAGAGGAAGGAAAAGAAGATGGGTCACTTCAAGAAAATGGAGGAGGATTAAGGATAGAAGATGTAATCAATCTTTTAATCTAATTGCTGTCAACTTTGTCCGAACCACTATAAAAACCCCAAACTTGAGGAAGTGTGTTTTTTAGAATACCAAAGTTTAGGGTGCAAAATAAAATTTAAAAAAAAACAAAAAATGGAAGGCAAAAAAAAGAACTCTATAGAATAAAGGTTGGTCTTATACAATTGTCCAAAATACTAGTTTGAAAAGTTCAATTTTGTGCTAATCTGAATAATTTTAGTGGAAATTTGCCTAACTAATAACATCGCACAAAACCTTGCCTGAAATCCATGGGTTTTGGTTTTGGTATAGTAGCTTAAGATATCGGGTGAGTTTCAGTACTTAGAAAAATAAGCCCAGAAGTTGGATTCAGGTAATTGTTTTAAATCCTGCCTAACCCATTAACACTCCAATGTATATGTTGTATAAATGCAAACCTTTGGTGGTCTGGCATTTTAGAATTCAACATGCGTCTCAGTGAATGTTTTGTGAACGTCTACTTAGAGACAATGGGGCATTCTTTACAACCTACTTTTCACACCAGTCCCTTCCAATTTAAAAAAATGCTTCTATGAATTTGCATATGGACCAGACCCTACATAGCAAGAAATTATTCAGTGTGCGGGTGTAATACACCCGGGCAGGAAAGAGAAAGGGATGGAGAATTTTGGGTATCCTTCGAGCAGCTTGGTGGGGTCCGTATGCTTATTTCTTTCTCTCTTATGGCCGGGCACATACGGCCGGCATTGAGATTTCATTTCAAAAGAAATTATGTTTGTGCCATCATTATTGGTTGCTGCCACATGCCAAAAACTATTACTATTTATGAGAGACGCATATTCAAAACATCTTTTCATATTTCGAAATGTAGGTGCAACCTTGTTGGCCTAATTGTGGAGATGGATCGGATTCTACGCCCTAATGGAACTGCAGTGATAAGGGACACATCCGACGTCATCGAGAAGTTGGCACGTGTTGCGCATGCAGTTCGATGGAGAGTCAGAGTGCATGACTCCGAGCCTGAATCTCGCGGAGGAGAAAAGATCCTCGTGGCAACCAAAACATTTTGGAAATTGCCTTCATCCTCCCGTTGAGACTCAACTTCTTTCCTTTTCCTTGTCATTGCTAAAAGGGGAAGAATGGTGGCTGTGAAGATGCAGGCGCTATAAATTATTTTTTGTTACCATGAAGTGAAATGGTAGCAAAGGATCATCCTCAGTATATTATTGTATGTATCCCCTTTTAAATGAGTAATGTGTATTTATAATTTGAGTTTATGCTAAGATGCAACCATAGAGTGATTTATTTTTTAATCAATTATGGTTGGTTGTGTAATTTTTCAAAAAGGAGGAAGAAGAGAAAGGTTGGTTGTGCAAGTTTTGTATTTGGGCCATTTGTTTGATGTTCATAGTATTTATTTATTTTTTCCTTTTTCCTTTCCATTTCATTTTCGGTATGAATGAATTTAAAGCTTTGATGAAGATTTCAATAGTTCAGGCTTGATGTATCCAAAAATTGTTATCGAATCTGGTCCTAGAAACTATGTTGTGTTGCATGTGGCTAGGGCTATTTAAAAAGCTCGATTTAGGATTGGCCCGTTTGACCTCAATTGAAAACTAAGCAAGCTGAGTTTGAACAAATTTAAGCTTGATGAAATAAATAAACACGGATACGGCAAGCTCGAGCTTGGCTCGATTGAGGGTTGGACAGTCTATATCTGATTGAGGGTTGGATAATCTATATCTGGTATTTAGTAGTAGCAATAAAATGATCACTATTTCTTAAATTTAGATCATAACTTATGGCTCATGTCATAATTACCAGCGTCGACCGTCAGTAGTAGTTTCTTGATCATTTCAAAGATAATGGTAGTTTTCTGATTCTGGTCCAAACCTGCTGGGAGTTTTCTGTAAATAAGCCATATTATTATTTACAATATTGAAGAATTTGGAGAACTACTTACTTTAAATTTAGTTGGCATGGTTCTAAACAATCTTTAAACTTGTTTATTTAGTTGTAATGGCTTATTGCTCGATGCTTAATTTGTCAAATAAAATATAACATCTCTATGATTTTTTAATATAATCCTATAATTTTCTTATTGCTAGTTTCTTAAATTTTAAATAGGCTCGGAAAAGCTCGAGGCTTGGCTAAGGTTTGGTGAGAGAGCTCGGCTCAAACTTGTTTGACAAATCAATGAGCCGAACTTGAACCAGATTTTAGACTCGTTAAATAATCAACGAACACGAACAACCAAAAACTCGGCTCATTTTACTTGTTGAACTGCCCTGCCTGCCTCTCTAAACCTCAATATGGTCTGGAATATTAATGAATCCAAAGCCTAGAAAACTATATTCTGTTAGCTTAGGATTTTTCAAAATATATCTCTACTATTTAATGTCAAACGAGAACGAGGGATGTAGAAAACACCTAGACATGCTGTGATGTGTCTAAATAATAAAATCTCAAATCAATTTAAACTTGAAACTACAAAAAGAAAATTAGAGGATTTTAGGGTTTCTATTATTATTCATCCATAACAAATTCTCCATAATATAATTAACAGAAAAATTCTAAGTTTCCATTATCCCTAATTAATCCAATTAAAAACTAAAAATAAGATAAAATCTTCAATAAAAATATACATGATAAAACTAACTCTATATGTTGTGTAACGACCCATATCTCTAAATATTACTACTACATAACTGCTCTTTCCAATAACTAACATGCAATCTATTCCTACTTATTCTATATATATATATATATATATATATGAGAGAGAATAATGGAGAAAAGAAATTATAGGAGGGGATTTGCTGGCCTCGAAAAATACAACTTCCACCAATTTTTCCGACGATCGGCATCCATCATCATCATCTAAGATGTGCATGCACCAAAATTCATGTGATTCCATGTCTTTTTCACCGTTGAATTAGCAATGTAAAAGTTCTATTGTCGGTAAACCATTAATTTTGCACCAACTAAATCAACGGTGAAAAAATGATATAATCACATGAAATTTGGTGTATCCACATCTTAGATGATAAAGATAGAGGTGATGTATGCCGATCGTCGAAAAAATTCATGGAGGGTGTACTTTTTCGACGTCTTAGGAGTAAATTCCCTCCCAGCATTATTCTCTCTCTCTATATTTATATTCCGTTCATCTTCCTTCTCTTTCTTTTCTTCTGCTTTTATCTAATGGGTTATTTGATGGTTTTGTTTTGCAGGGAAAATGCAAAACGTTAGAGGTGAAGAAAAAAGAAAAAAAGATTCATGTATGAAAATAGAATGTATCATGGGTATCTCTTCTTCTGAATCTCAAACACAACTTTAATATGCGGTTTGTTATCTCCTAATTAAATCGATCATATTAATGGATAGATTCTTATGATTTCATGCGCGGGATTTCATCGACGAGAAAAAGGTTAGTTTTGACGATCCAGACTTATCATATTTTGTAAGAAGTAGATGTGTCTTTTTTTCCTTTCATGTTCATATATATGAATGGAATTGAATCCTTAATGTTATGTAATTATCCTTTATTTACACACCATGTGGATGGCGCGTGCCAAATGCCAATTATCTAGGATACGAAACCTGATGCCTTTGCCATATAGCTATGATACACAACCAAAATTTTTGTATTTGTTACACACATGTACCCAAAACAAAACCAGAATGAATTCTTCTATATAGAGGTGCCATTTTGCCCGGTGGCTTGAGTTGTAAATCACAGTCGGGTTCCGAAATTTACTACCACTTAAAAGTTGTTCATACCCTACCTGACCGGCGGTTTCATAGGTTTAACCAACTCATAATTAATGTACAACATATTAGATGACTCTTAATTACATTTTCCACATTAAATCCTAAATTCAAACATGAAACCCCATATTTCTATCAAGAAAACGGAGCCGGCAGGGACCCTGTAGATCCAAAACTGCAGCGACCTCTCACATGGGGCCAATAAGGTCCAGATGTATAACTGCAAAATATCCATCGGATCCCATTGGCCTATATGAGAGGCCACTGCAGTTTGGGCCTCCAGCGACCCCTGCAAACCCCATTTCCTCATTTCTAACAAATACCATAATTTGATTAAAATGCACTTTAGTTAGACTTGCTTAATTACCAAATGCAATCATAATCTAATTTATCCGCAACGAAATGAGCCATTTATCTCAACATTCGATTAGCACAAGTGCTATCTCAACATTCAATCAGCAACATTCGATTAGCACAAGTGTTATCTCAACTTTTAAAATATATCTCTACTATTTAATGTCAAACGAGAACGAGGGATGTAGAAAACACCTAGACATGCTGTGATGTGTTCAAAATAATAAAACCTCAAATCAATTTAAACTTGAAAATGCACTAAGATGTGCATACACCAAAATTCATGTGATTCCATTACATTTTTACCGTTGAATTAGCAATGTAAAAAATTCTATTGTCGGTAAACCATTAATTTTGCACCAACTAAATCAACGGTGAAAAAATGATATAATCACATGAAATTTGGTGTACCCACATCTTAGATGATAAAAATGGAGATGATGTATACCGATCGTCGAAAAATCACAGGAGTCCACCATTTACGAGTCGGGATGACGGGCACCTCCCAACATTTATGCATATAGCTCTTCGACCCACTAGCCGTATTGACCCACGCACACATAGTCAGAACCGTCCCTTCGAACACCCGTACTTCTGACACCAATATGCTTATGCATTCCCAACTTTGTGCTAGCTTTTCCAAACTTCCTATAATCCCTTTTGCATGTGATTTGCATGTTTCTTGCATAACTGGCTCCAAGCCTCTCTCTAACATGACACCATTGAATCCATTTCATACTGATAACTCAATCATTCTGAGCATATCCTGAAACTAGAGGATACTCCCACAAATGTTCACATTGCTTTTGGCTTATTTCATAAAATAACACATGGACATGCTCTTCGTTTTTTTCTTATACATAAAATAACAAAACTGAATCTTAGAGGAAAGAGGGGGTAACATCATATGAGTACAGATAGAAAAAAATGCATACCTATTTATAAAGAATGCTCACTATTAATACAACACAAATCTTCACCTATCTTTTCTATATTTACAAATGAATTAACAGTAAAATAGAACACTTAATCGTTCCTTCCATAGCGTCCTCGAAGACATGTATCTGTATTTTCTGTCTCGTGTCTGCTCAAAATACATTACAGTTCTTCTTCAGTTCCCACAACTCCATCTTGAGGTGGGTACACAGCTGAGATAGTGACACCAGTGGCATCGATTGTACCCACTCTCTCCTCGATACAGCATTACCAAACCCACGACAAATCTGCATCCAAAAAAAGCATGCATAAGCCAACACAAAAAATTAAAGAACGACGACCTTTCGCATACTCACTAATTATCTTATGTTTATGCAAAATCAATTTCGACCTTTTGTAGCTCGCATAAAAAAAACTAGTCTTGATGTAGTTCGTACTTGCTAATTATCTTATTTTGTAATCTAAATAACAGTTTCTCCTGAGGTTAATGATCTTAAAATGTGTACTTTGTTTTAATCATCACATTTTGGTCGTTGCAAAACTCGAACCTGTTTTCACTGGCAAAAAAATCAAGTCTGGCTTTAAAATCTCATACTACATAATACAAAATTGACATTACAAGTTAGAAAGTACTTGAGCACCATGTCATGAAGATGGTGCCAGCTGATACAAAATTACCACTCAATTATGAATTGCCTCTCAACTATAAACGGCACATACGCAAAGGTCTTGTAACAGATTATGCCAGAAAATGTCAAATGGAAGGTTGTAGCTGGTGTTATCCTGCAAAAGTTTAAAATTCGAACCGATCCAGCAACCATCTATGGGGTGCCAATTAGCAAGAGGGAAAAAGAATTATTTTTGAGGCGTCATTTGAGTACGCTTAGAAAAAATTAATAATAATCTAAAAAATGAAGCATCTAAATGATGCCATCCCATCCATCTACCTTGATGTTTCTAAGGTCAGCTTCCCTTCAAAAATCTAGACTTTGATTTTTCAAAACCTAAACCATTCAAGCATAAATAATTGCATGGAAAACTCAATACATTCATTGCAAAAATAAAAGATAAGTTTATATTATAAATAAATTAAAGACAATCATTGCACATGCAAACCACAAGTTCCAATAACCCAAAATTATGAGTAAGAAGGATAAAATAAAATAATTTCAGGGAGATAGTTGCTTACCCTGCTATCAGCAGCAAAAGTCCAACAATGAATAACACATACTGGTAAATCTTGAACTTGGATTTAACCTGGCTTGCAGGAGGAAGGCTGCGGCGCTCAATCCAACCAAATTGAGGCCGCATCAACAAAACAAACCCTAGGAGAAATCCGGTTGCAAATCCTCCAATGTGTGCAAAGTTATCAACATGTGGCAATATTCCAATGGCCAAGTTGATCACAATGATCACCAGAAGCGTTAATAGGGCTGCAGCCTATTAAAACAAATCAATCATTAAGAAACATAATCAAACTATTTGGTAAAGAAATTAAGGAAGAGGTTGAGGGAGAAGGAATATATAGTAACCTTGTTGGTATAGATAGTCCAGTTTGTAAAGAGTTCTGACAACATAGCTCCAAGAAGTCCAAACAATGCACCAGAAGCACCGACAGAGATGCTGTTTCTTATAAACAGGGATGAGAGGACACTACCACCTAACCCCGAAATGAGGTATATTATACCAATTCGAACTGCAAAATTTCGAGGAAAGAACAATAAGGCATGTAGAAAGTTTGAAAGGCAATGCTACTATGCATAAAAATCCATAAGCCAGATCACATTTAATGACACTGAGAATTCAGATTAACTATAGCTGACACATACAAAGAATGATTATGTACGAGTTATATTACACTGAAGTTTAATTTTGTTTCAATGTTTAGTAAAAGAAGCAACAGGTCTTTATCCAAGATTTTTACATTGGCTCTTATCATTAACAAGAATAAAGCTTACTAAATCCAAATTGCTGCTCAAGGCGGATCCCAATGAAAACCAAGCTTAGCATATTTGCGAGCACATGTACAACTCCTGCATGCAACCAGATACATGAAATGAGCCTCCAGCCTTGATGCTGCTGCACCACTTTGTCCCATTCAAGAGCTCCCAACTTCTCCAACCTGGAATGTAGGTTAAAAGTGTTAATCTCTCACAACTCCTCTCTAAAATTATCCACATACAAGAGAAAGAAGAACAAGTCTGCATCTAAATTTCAGTTTCATAAAGTGAAAGCAAGTTCATGAAGTCAGTTGACTCAGCTTCATGCATAAATTTTAAAATAAAAAACAAGCTGACTTTAATAAAAATATAATACAAACTATCATTAATATTGGATTAAGGTTCAAGCTGGATTGTCAAAAGTGTTGCTTAAGCACATCTTTCTAAGCGACAGCCCATTTGGCAACTATTCATTTCTTGTTTAATGTGGCCAAAATAAAATCATTGATTGGTGCATGGTTGGAATCAAGGAAATATCAATTCATGGTAAATATTCAAAAGTGATGAATCAATATTCATCCCAAAATCAGCGAATTTCGATTCGAGGAGTTAGAAAAGAATAGTAAGTACGTTGGGTATTGTAAAGTGTGCATAAACACATTCGAAGGCCCAAGTATTAAAAAAAAAGGCAACACAAAATACAATTAATCAATTCCAGGCATACATGTATACACAAGCAAAAGAAATATGAAATTACAGATTTGAACATCCCTAACATACCATGCCTAACAACATGAACTGATTCCCAATTCTATGGTATTGAATTTCATGAATATTATGATGCTGCAATCTCATGCGAGCAAACAAAACCTAGAAATAAAAAAAAAACCATGAATATGGTAAAGTATTAGGTCCTACATCAACCAGGTCATATATCAGCCGCAGTCAAACAAAACACCCACAGAAAGAGCAATAATAGTTCAATCGCCATTTGAATTGGGCTCTCTAAACATAAGCCAATGAACAAAAATGTGGCTTTACATCTAATGTCCAACTAAACAAGCAATTTTGGTAGCTTAAATTTAACTGCACTACACGTGGTTCAATTATCTTCTGTTTCTGCACAAATTTGGAGTATCACACAGCCTGTAGTTCTTTCATAAACACTCCAATACTTTTCCTTATATAATCAATATTCGCATTCACACAGCCAAACCTTTCTATGCCAAGTTTCCATTGATCTTCAAGAATGGAAACAAGGTACAATAATGTTTGCAGACGACAAGAGTTGACTTGCAACCAATTAGTTCATTGAGCCAATTAAACACCCTTTTGTTCAGCACACATGCATGTATCCTAGTCAACTAACATGTCCAATTACACTTTTGATGGAGATTACTGAATACTAAATCACAACCAATCATCAGACACCTCAAAAAATACAAAAATATAGCTAATGAATATGAGAGAGCATATACCAAGAATAACTCCTGTAGATCTAAGGAACATTATCCCTGTTGATAAACATAAGTATTGGAGGCGGCGCGGAAAATAATGGAGAGACTACATTGTGAAAAATAGAAGAGAAACAATAGTTTATTGATAAATGAGAAAACTACAATGATATTATTAGAAGAGGAAGACAACTCTACCTTTCTATTTATAATAAACTCTTAAGATTTAATACTTGACCATCAAGTAACCCTACCTTGACTCCTAAGTAAATCATAATCTAATAAAATCTAAATCTAACCGATCTCTCAAACATATCAAATCATATCTCACACAAATGTATATATTTATTCTTAACACTCCGCCTCAAGCTGAAGGGTTCATATGATGTGCCCTCAGCTTGTTACAAAACTAATTTCTCTCTAAAAATAAAACTTGCAAGTTCAGCGAATCATTTTGCGTCTTCTATATTGTTTTGAAAATTTGATTTTCATGCGGTCTTGAAATCTTTCTTCAGTAATTCATCTTGAAAACTTGCAATTTGATTTGAGCTGAAATAATCTTCTATGAAGAGTTTTAAATGAAAACTTGTGTTTCCGTGAATTGTTGTTAATAGCTTCTTCAAACACTTTCATAAGTGTCTCATATCGCACTCTTTCGTGAACTGTCATTAATAACTCCTTCGAACAAGCGGTTTAACGACTTAGAGGTCAACAGCCAGTTTAACGACTTAGAGGTCAACAGCTAGTTTAACGAAGTTCTTCAAACAACTTTAACATCTTCAAACAAATATCTTCAATCTCAACTTCCTACAAATTCAACGAACCAACAAACTTCATCAACTTCAAATCTCAACTTCAACATCAATGGTTATTTTACCTATATACCCTATATATGAGGTGATTCTAAACCGTCGACGAGATCTGGCAGAAATTCTTCAGCGATTCGTAGCTCCACGAGCTTCGAGACATCGCCTGCCCTAAAAAAACGAGTCCATTCTTGAAAAAAGATCAAATTTTAGGAAATCTCACGAAACTTGGAGCCAAAGCAAAGGAGAGATTTCTTTTTTTTTTCTACGATCTCTTGTTTGTTTTCTTGGATACCTCCTTCTCTTTGATCGACTTCTTCGATCTCTTGTTCGTCGACGACGAACGGCGGTGGCGATTGATCATCGGATTCGAGAGAGAGAGAGATGTCGGCTGAGAACATACGAGGACAAACTTCAACAAGTGCAGACATGGATTTGCGGTTTAGAGGGGATGATTTGGAGGCTGGCGATGAGGCATGAGAGAGGCGGTGATGTTGCCAGCAGGAGATAGAAGCGACTAGGATTTTTTAAAGAGAAATAAGTGAGGGGAACCGGCAGTGGCAGGTGGTAGCGTGGCGCACCGAGATTAGGGTTAGGGTTACACTCTAATACCATGTTAGAAACCTAAGTATTAGAGAAGCAGAAAATAATAGAAAGACTACATTGTGAAAAACAGAAGAGAACCAATGGTTTATTGATAAAAGAGAAAACTATAATGATATTATTATAAAAGGATAACTCTCTCTCTATTTATAATAAACTCTGAGGATTTAATACTTGACCTACAAGTATCCTTAGCTTGACTCTTAAGTAAATCATAATCTAATTAAATCTAAATCTTATCAATTTCTCAAACATATCAAATCATATATCTCACAAATATATATCTTTATTCTTAACAATACCTATCAGTTGTCACGTGCTAGAAATTACTGGAATCATACTAGCAAACAGCACAAATAATGTGAGGAGAAGGATATATATTATTCTCAATTTTGAGCAGAAACGGTTACTGACCCCCAAATTTTGGGTTCAGATCTTAAAATATCCCTACTTTACCCCAATTCGGCCAATCCTAACAACTTACGTAGAAGACGAAGGACCAAAGAGGGGATTTTCTCTCAAAGGCTGAAACGAGAAGCGATGCAGGAAAGTAGCGACACAAGAGCCGAAACGATTGCGATGAGCTGGGCAGTTGTTGTACCCCATCACCACCACGAACACGGCGACGTTGGACACGACGAACATCGGCACGATCCACGGCGTCCACCCACGCTCGGCGCCCGACTGCGACTCGTAATAGAACGGCGCCGTCGCCGCCGTCGCCGCCGAGGACGAATTGGGCGCCCTAGGCTTGCCGTTGACGGCGCCTCGCTCCAAATCTAAGCTTGACATAATTGAGTGATTGAAGATGCTAGGGTTTGATAGTTGGGGGAAAAAGATTGCAGCTTTAGGGTTTGGGGTTGAGAAATTAGAAGGAGAATGGGGAAAAGGGGAAATGGGAGTTTAGTGAAGCGCTGTTGGGGGTTTTATTGTGATTGGTGTGAGTAAATGTGGAATGACCATTTTGCCCCTTAACGCCAATTTGAGCTGGCAAAAAGTACGGAATAAATTTTTAAAAAATTGACATGAAGTTCAAATCTAAGGCAATTTATTTATGAATGAAACCCATGTTTGACTAGGATGTCAAAAAATACAGCTTTTTTCTTATGAAAGTATACAATATCATTGTTCATGGGCTTGAGAGATGATGTTGTGGTCTAATTCATGCATCTCTCGTATCTTTATGACTAGATACACATAAGACGAAAAGCTGTTCTCGGAATGAAAACGAAAGAAGAAAAAATAAAGATAGCAAATAATTACATCTACTCGAGTCAAACCAAACATTTCACGTCTGAAACTTATCCCAACCGCTTCCATTTAAATAAATTGAATCTAAATATATAAATACAGAATTATATTCCAAATATGAATAAGTAATCAAGGAAAACATAATTTCAGCAATCATGCCTTCTGCAACAGCAAAAAAGTCTAATTTTCACTTTTCAGATAAATGATCAACATCACTTATGTTGGTCAGCGTGGCTAAAACCTATATACACCAAAATACACCAAAAAAGATCTCGAGAATCAACATGATTTCTTAGCTTTCATCGAACGACGGTAAAGGAGCATTTTCCAGCCAACTATTTGAGCAAATACTTAAAATCACAATATTTTTTTTTACACCTTGGTTTTAGGCTGAGGATCAACATTTAAGGCGTCCACCATCAAACTAAAAACTGTGAAGTCAATTTTTTTTTGTCTACACAAGAAATTCCTCCTACGTCTGAGATTCCGTTAAATTTGAAGGCTATGCAAGTAAAAAGACATGAGATCTAGGGTCTTGTGTGAGAAAAACAAAGCAATAAATTATCCTTAGGCTCCCCCATTGGCATTGATGCTGTGAGGTGGCATCAAAAGAGGAATATGAATAAGATACCGTATACGCGTCTTAGTGGGTCCCACAGGTGCTGAGGCGGGTAGTTAACTGTCCTTATCCCCCCAAAAAAGTTAACAATTAATTAATTAATTAATTAGATTTGTTCCCTTGAAAGGATATTGATTTGAGATATGCTGAAATATCTCTATTTTTATTTTTATTTTTGAAGAATTGAAATCTCACTATATATATATAAAGACATATCATAATTGTCAAGGATATTTTTGAAGGTGGGATCAATTTTGTAACATCTAAGTTTGTGTTCAAGGCTTATGAGTAAGGTTGCGTTTCATTAATATACACGACTTATTTGTATTTCTTAAATGAATATCATTTGCTTTATGGTTACAAATAAAAACCGTAAACTTGTAGTTCCAAATAAATGAAGCTTAATCTTCTTATTTCCAAGTATAAACATCATACGGTGTTCCTCTGGAAACCGTCAAAAGCTTATGTCACAATATTTAGTAAGGGTTCATAACATATAGAATATTTATTTTGAGAAATGTTCTGTAATGGTTGGGAGTTGAGTTAGGATAAGAGTTTCATAAAATTATGTTTGCCTAATTCCAAAATCCAAACTATGTCCCTTTTAGCTTTCATTTTAGATCTAAGAAACCTTCAAAACCCCCAAACTTCAAAATTGAGATAACCGGAGTTTAGAAAACTCCAATTCAACCTAAGTTTTGCAAACTCCAGAAAGTATGATGAAAACATCCATTTTAGCGTCACTAAAAAGCCAGACAACCCGACAAAGTTAAATGTTAAGTGAAGATGAGACCTTACAAATTAGTGTTTGCATCCTCTCTGGCATCACTTCAAAATAAACTTCAATTTTTCTAACTTATTACCAAAACAGGCTTCATGGTATCATATGAAATCTAACCTTTGGAGGGAGAAAATCTTACCACATCAACCACATCAACCAAAGCATCTCACAAGTGATCGAAGATATCTTATCCTTCTTAAAAAGGTTGGGTCATTTTAAATAGTCATCAATGATCCTGAAGTGCAATGCTTTAATATAAAAACTAAATGTAAAAGGTCAAGGGTATGGCAAAAGCTAAGGTAGAGTCATAAAGGCCAATCTCACCTGATTCACATCATCATGGCCATATCTAAGATACTCAATATATCTTCTAATTTTCATGACATCATATATTTTATCCACTTGAAGTTCTTAAGTAAGAAACCAATCGAAACATTGCAAATATTGTTTGTTATATTTGGAAAGAACGGAACTATACAATTTTTAGATCCCAATATAGGCCTAAAGAGATTGTTCTTCAGAATTTGATCTCCGATACTTCAATCAGGACAGCTAAGTTTTTTATACTAAGGATTTCGATAGTAAACCAGTTGGATATAGTGCCCTCAAAACAATTATTGTAATTGCAGGTAGACGATTATGATAATTGAACGAGGACTTATACAGGTAGAACAGTCTTACTCGAGATGATAGTATCCTATCTGGCTTGTCTTTATCATTATGTGTATACGTTTTGATAAAACCCGTAGGATTATTGCTTGACTACCAGTATTATAATGGCGATCATATACGTGGGAGCTGGGTGGTCCATAAGCATATCTTTAAATGTCTCTAGTCGAAAGAGTATCGAGACTGGGCATCGATATTCCGAAGTAGACTAGTATATACTTTTCGAGACCCCGACGAGAGGCGGTGTCCGGTCTCACAAGCCATTGGTGTTGAGTCACCTTAGATAGTATACATGTGCTCACTAGAGGTGAGTACACCAGAGGGACTCACCGAGAACTTCTAGATAGTATACCTATCATCATAGGGAAGTTCTTTTGTGGAATGAGTACAGGTTAGTCCTTTGAGCCGAGATTTTCATTTGTCTCATGTGAGTTTCTACTGTACTTACCTTACTACCCTACCACGGCTCAAAAGAGTCGTGCAACAGGTTTTAGTTGGGTATAGTCCCGAACCACATGGAGGCAGTAAACAATCGTCAAGGATTTGTCTCTCCCGGTATTAGGAGTCGATGTCGCGTTGTGTTGGGTCAGTCATCACCAGAAATTTTTGGCCAAGGTGGATGAGATTTTCTGATATGATATCAGTAGTTTCTCAGTGGGCGATGAGCTTCAGATCGGCACGACTTATCGGGTTAGTAGGGGTCTGACGTTATCCACCCCCTGGACCCGGTATGCAATTATCTCAGACGAAGAGACCGGACTGTATGGATATTATCATAGACAATCTCAGTAGGAGTATGGATGAGTTTGCTCGTCGGGTTTCCTTTCGCTCAATACCTGGATAGCCGTTACTCACGGCTGGTACCTGTCACGCCCCGCTTCCCAAAATACGGAATACGAGGGGTTGACAAGGCCAACCATGCTCCTACGGTCAAGGGAATATCCTGCCGTAGTCACACTTCGGCTTCTAGCTTTACGTGGTAATCAGTAAATAACGCACAGGTAATGAGAAATATAGTAACTGAGACAAAACAAGGAACTAAACTGATGGAGATCAAAATAGTATAGCTCTGGATAGCTGATCAATATGTCCGCGATGTGCGTCTGGTCCTGGTCCAAACTAGATCCACTTCTCACTCTGAGCATGCATACTTAGGTCGTCAGAGCGATACGATAACTCTCTCTCTCTCTATATATATATATATATGCGAGTGGTAACTCGTACAATAATAATGGATGTGCAACAGTAATCAAAAGAGTAAAGACGTGAACATGAAGTAGCCAATGCAAGTATCTAAAAGAGCAGGTAAACAGTAACGCAGTAAATAGTATGGTAGGTATGTTAAATCAGTCAACGATGCATATCAATGTCACTAATCTTATCAGTCTCTAAGTCTCACTGTACAGGTCACTAAGCCTATCGTCAGTCCAAGTGTGAGAGTCAACCACTCGTGAGTGTCCTCCACCCAAGGATAGGACCCAAGGGCAAGGGACCACAGGCCCAAAATGTAACTCACAGTAATAATCATGTAATATCCCTATAAATCTCCATATATCTCCATATATATATGCCGGCATGGGACTCCCGAGATTCTGTTGAACTTACACTCAAACTACCCCACACCCCGTGGTCTACATCAAACGCCAACCATAACCTCAAATACCGGTCGGTCCATGACAAGTCTGCGCGAGAACTAGAGACAAGATCTCCATCAAGCACGTCCTGACTGATACCCAAGATAAATGGACAGTGTCTGGTGCCTTACCTGTGATACACATACAAGTTCTTCCATAAGTGTCCCATACCACTTATAGTCACACTTATACACGCCCCACAGACGTCGACAATGTAATAAATCGATAGGGTCCACTGATTGTGTACAAGTACATGTCACTTTCACTTATCCACTTATCACAAACACTAACGTACTTGCCACAATCACCACTAATACCTAACACTGGGTAATGCACATGATCACTAGGTCACCAATGCAATGACATATATATATGATGTGATGAGAAAACAGTATGTAAGGCATGATTAAGATGTCATATGTCGGTATCCTACCACTTGCATAATTTATCATCAAACATACATGCCAAATTTAGCAAAATAATGAACAGGGGATAAGTAGTATATTTGATTATCTATCCATAAAATTTGGTTTCACGTCAATCGGGTTTCAGGATCACTAGATATGGCCATTTCATTTTAAGCGTGCACTGCTGGAAATCCGGTTTCAGAATCGGAAGTCCGTTTCGCAACGCATTTTAATCCCAGATGGGACCAGAATTTAGTAATACTACAGTTGAAAGAAATCTAGGGTTTTCAATAGGGTTTTCAACTCAATAGACGGATTCTCAATCGCATCTGTACGTCAAAAGTTATGCACTGTTCAACACTAGTATGTCAATTCTGATTCTGTTTGGGACTGCTAGACGTCCCGATCTTCTAAATTGCAGTTTAAATAACAAACGACGATATAACGGGGTGAAATCACTTGCGTCATTTATCTAACAGATTGATATTTAATAACATGCAGGGTTTCGCAACATACGAGTTCGGGAAACAAGGTAGTAAACATTACGGGACAGAAAACAATAACCAGAGTTGCTCTGGACTGCAGTCCAAAGCCGCTCTCCGAACCAATTATCGTCATAATTTCAGTACAGAAACCATTAAAAAATTGCATAGGGTTATAGTTCGTCGAGTCGGCTTCGATTTGAGCCCTCGAACGCATCATTTCAATATGTACACAATTAGTTGTGATTTTAAAAAATCTCAGGTACGGGAAATTCCCAGTTTTAACGGGTGTATTTAGGGGTGTTCGTTTTAGTCATTAACAGTCATATTTTCCAGTAAAATTTTTACACGGTGCTCAATACCACACGGGCCAGAATATGCAATCGAGTTTCGTCAAATTAAATGAAGGTTTTCTTTCAGATCTTGCATCGAACACTTATGTTATATAAGGTTTCACGAAACGTAAACGTGGAATTTATAGTATTATGAAATGTAACGGATATAATATAGCATGCAGCAAGTAGGGTACTTGCCAGGAGAGGTTTGGCGATGCACGGCAGCGGCAACGGCATGGACGCACGACGAACGGCGCGGCTAGGGTTTGCGGCCTCGGCTCGCGTTTCGGGTTCGTCGTCGGAGTTGCCCGGAGATGTCTCGCGATTACCGGAGGCGGAGTGTAGTGCTGCGGATCTCCAGAGATATGCTGGGGTCGACGATGGTCGACGGGCGTTGATGAGGAGTTCGCCGAAAGCGGTAGCGAAGGGATTTGGAGGTTGGTGGCTGCGGTGTTTGCAAGGATGATGATGGAGGTTGGTGGTGGCGCCATGGTTGCGGCGACGAGGCAGAGCTGGTGGCTCGTCGGCGTTGAGAGGGTGCCCGAGGTGTTCGCCAGAGGTGGGTCAGTGGTGATGGTGGTATGGGGGAGCTCGGGTGCGGGGATTTTGGTGGTGATGTATCTGTGGGGCACACCGGCGTGTTGGGTGCAGTGGTAGCTCGTCGAAGGAGCTGGAGGAGTTGGTGAGGGTGAGGGTCGTCGGAGTTGCAATGGATTTCGGATGAGGAGGAAGCTAGGGTGGTTGGGCTGTGGGGCTTGGTTCGATAAAGTGATGGAGGTTAGGTTCGTTGTGTTTGGATGGAGTGGGCTCGTGGTGGTGTGAGGGTCGGTGCGGTGGGCAGGGCTCGTCGTCGTCGGTCAAGGTAGGTGGTGTTGAGCGAGGTGCAGAGAGAAAGAGAGAGGGAGAGGAGTTGCAGAGAGAAAGATGAGGAGGACGAGGGAACGAGGGTGATGGGGAGAGAGGAGTTTGAGACGGGAAGTGGGTTAATGAGCTCGCGAGTGGGTGCGCGGCGTGGGGGCAACGGCGAGGCGACGTAGGCGCGAGGGGGACGCACACCGAAAAACGAGTGGGAAAGAAGCCTTTACGTGGGGAAGAAGGGATTAACGGGTCGGGTCGGGTTAGGTGGGTGTGGGCCGGGCCGGTGAGGAGTATTAAATAAAAATGGGGAAACAAATAGGATGGGTTGGGCTGGGAAAGCTAAATGTTTTGGTTTAAATAATTTTCCTGGGCTGAGGGGATTTGTTTGCATATAATTTAGTTTTATTTAATTGGTTTGGGCTGGGGTTGAGGGAACGGGCTGGGTTATTTAGTTTTAAATAAATTTTGGTAAAAAGGAACAATGAAAAAAGCTGCGCTTGGAGGTTAATTAATTTGTAGTTTTCAGGGCCGACGAACTTATTTGATTGGCTTTGGTATGGTTTTAATCCTATGGTGAAATTTTCTTGGGCTTGGCTTTAGGGGAAAAGGGAAATAGAAAAATGCAGAGAGATGGAGAGAGTGCGCTGAGACACAACAATAGAGGGGATCGGGATTAGGTTAGGAGCAAAAAGGAACGGGCTTGGAAAATGGGAAGTAAAATAAGATGAAATAGAGTTAAAGGAAATAAAAATGATTATAAATAAAATAAATAAATTTTGTAAATAATATATTATGAAAAATATGGATAGTGGTGTACAAAAGGACTGGGTATTACAGTACCGCTGACGTGCTTGTGGTTAAACCCACTGCCAGCATATTGACGTGTCTTTTGAGTCTCACACAGAGGGTTTTCCCAGTTCAGGCAAAATGATGTAGTGGTCGTATATTAATACGTGCAGGGTTCCGATTAGGTATGTGTGCTAGCCATACGGATTTTAATCGGGCGAATGATAATACTAATCGGCTTTGGATTAAGCCGGGTTATTAAATCAAGTTTTGATTTAATAATTTTCATATATATATTTCGATATGTATATTCTAATATTATATTCATTGTATTTTTCTATCTCATGGGCATTCGTGTTTTGATACGAATACGGGCATGTATTTGCGGGGACGTATTCTTATATTCATACAAGAATACTTCTAGAAGGAGGACACCTCATTTCTAGGATTTTTTTCTAAATAAATTGTGAAATGAGGTGGAAGAGAGAAATGGTGGAGGGTATGAGCAAATGAATTGTTAATTCATTTGCTCATATTATTCAAGTATGGTTGCATTTTAAATTGTAAAATTGTTTTAGCAAAAGAAAAGAGAGAGCATACTTGATTTAATAGAGAGTTCTTCATTCTACCATTATGTTTCTCTCTCATCTAATGGCTCATCCTTCATCTTCTTCCTCTTACCCTCTCATGAGATTAGAAACAAAAAGGAAAAGAGAAGGAAAAATACTAGAACACTCAAATTAAATCCCTAAGCTTTACCTCCTAGCAAGTTGTGAACTTTAGTTGCTTCACTAGGTTACTTTGTGTGAAGCTAGAGCTTGGACTAGATTTCCTCGAGTGGATCATCTTTGGCGAAGGAAGAGTGACTTGCAAACACGATCCGGAGCTCTTGAGAGCTTGCTCTTTAGGGTTCCTAGGCACACTAATGAGGTCTCACAAGGCATCAACCATGCTAAATTCAAATTTTTCTTGTGCCTACAAACCCTAATACGGATCGTTAACTAGAATTTAGGCGAAACAAGCAACTAGTTAACAACTTAACTAAGAGTTGAACGGAAATACAACCTTTGTAGATCCGGTCCTCCACCTCCATAGCTCCGTGATGAAGTCCCCTCGCTGCGATCATCGGATCTCGGGCTCTAGCGTCGGCTTCATCGGAGAAATGGACGGGTTAGGTCGTTGACTTCGATGCCGAAGATGATCTACGTCGAGGCAACACAAGGTCAAGCTCCAACTTCACCAAGCCATGAAACTTGTGAAGAAAACACCCTATACTACTTGGCAAGTGGTAGAGGATGAAGAAATAGGAAGTGGGTTCACTTTAGAATTGGATTTCTCACTTTTTTTCTAAAGTTGCCATTGATGGAGGCAAGCTTTTCTTCTTGTTGATGAAGAAGAAGAAGAAGAAAGAATATGATAAGTATTTTTAAAATAGAAACAAAATGATACTTATCATAATATCAACCATGGTTAGGTGTAGAGAATTAACTAAGGTTAGATGAATGGTTAGGGTTAGGAGAAGAAGACAAGAATGGTCACTTAGTCAAAGTTACATGAACCATCAAGAAGCTTCATGTAAGAAAGCAACCATTTTGTTTTCTTTTCTCTTTTTTCTCAAAAAAGAATAGATAAATAAATAAGTGAAATGAAACCCTAACCATTCACTAAACATGGTTTAAGTCTTTACACAAATCCAAGTTTGCATGTATCATCAAACATGATACAAACAAGTGCACAAAACTATATCATATATACAATGTGCACATTCGAGTGAGAAAATCCATTTAATGTGAACCAATACTAGTAAATGCTAAGTAATATATCAAATATATATAATTAAACATTAAATCATTAAATCAATACTTGATTTAATGATCCAGTCATATCGCATATAACCGACTAGTATCAAGTGTATCAATGTATCGAATCAACACTTGATTCGGTAACCCGGCTATATCACATATAACCCGCCGATGATACAAATCGCGAGAATAGAATACGGTATCACATACACGCATTATTTTCGGTCCCGCACATATCTCATATGCGCTCCTATTTCGTTTCGCTTGAGCCAGGAAACCTCTGTGTAGGACTCTAAAGACTCGTCAATACGCCGGCAGCAGGTGATGATCATATCAAACACCCACAAGCCGCAAGCGGTCTGCTAAACGTAACATCCACCCGGGTATTGAGCGATCAGAAGATCGACGAGCAAGCCCGCTCACACTCCTGTGAATCCAACCAGTAACACTTACCGTACAGTCCGGTCTGTTCGTCTGATATGTCGCATATCTCGCCCAGGGGTGGTAAACGTCAGACCCCAGTAGCTCGATAAGTCGTGTCGATATGAGGTCTATAACAGTTCGAGAAACTACTGGTAACACTTACCAATAAATCTCAGCAACCCTGGCCAGGGATTTCCGGTTATAGCCAATCGAACACAGTGCAACATCAACTCCCTATACCGGGAGAGACGAATCCCCTCCTATCGCTCATTGCCTCCATGTGATTCGGGACTGTACCCAAAAACCACCGTTTTGCATGCCCTCTTGGACGTGGTAAGGTGGAAATCAAAGCACAGTGGGAACCACACAAGACTCTATGACGATCTCGGGTCAACAGACTACTCTGTACCAGTGTCACCAGAGAACTGCCATCTGACGTAAGGTATAATACCATCTGGGAGTTCTCGACGAGTCCGTCCAGTGTACCCAGTCTTCACTGAGCACCCGTATATCATCTCTGATGTCAAACACCAATGGATATGGGATCATCCATCGTCCATCTGTATGGGTCGAGAAGGTATACGCTAGTCTACTCTGGTATATCGATGCCCCGTCTCGATACACCCACGACTAGGGACCTTGAAGGATGTACTTATGGACTACCATGTCCCCACTAGTATGATCCGCATCATAGTTCAGGTAGTCAAGTACACATCCTAAGGGCTTTACCAACATGTAACAGAGAGACAATCAGTGTACACGTTAAGGTAAAGAGCAACCAGATAGCATACTATCATGTCGAGCAAGAAAGTCCTCCCTATATATGTCAAAGCATCCACTACAATATACATCCTATGTATAGTAATGGCCTCTAGGGCATACATATAACTAACAATCTCCTACTTGCACTAGGACCATCTGTAGCAGTGGTTGTAGTATCTCATACTCAACCATCCCATAAAAGTCTTTCTCTGGGAATAGGCCTTCGTGAGTGGATCCGCCGTGTTATCCTCTGAGTCTGCTCTCCTAACCTCGATCACCCTGGAGATCAACCATCTCCATGATCAGGTGACACTGCCTTAGAATATGTCTGGATCACTGATGGGACAGACGTTCCTTGGCATAAGCCACAACTCCATTGTCACACAATGGGAGGAACTAAGTTCATTTCATGAACAAATATACATCCAGACTGCCTCTTTGGTAGCATCTTAAGTAGCGATGTATCCAGCCTTTATCGTCTAGTATGCCACGGTATCTAGCTTGGAACTCTTCCAACATACCGTCCCTTTACTGAGGGTAAAGACAATGCCTGTGACTGACTTTCAGTCGTCCTTATCACCCTGGAACACTTCCAGTGATTCTCCCAAGGACCAATTGATACCATCTCACTACAACTAGTGAGAATCCTAACATCCATTTAGATCTATCTCATAGATCCAAAACTCAGGATTAATAGGTATCAGTTTGATCCTATGTGAAGAATCATAGTGATAAGCGGAGATTGATCGAGCGTAGCATAGGAAACTCCTTCCCTATCAAGAGTATGTCATCCACGTACTCTACGAGGATCACCACCATACTCCCTACTACATTTTTGTATATACAAGGTTCATCTACCATTTTGATGAAGTCAAACTATTTGACTACTACATCAAAACAGATGTTCCAACTCCGCGATGCCTGCTTTATCCTATAAAGCATCTTGTACACGTTTCCGATGCTCCCACTTTTTACGAAGCCCTCTGACTGTGTACTTATAGACTCTCTCTTCTAAAACATCATTTAGAAAAGCAGTCATGACACCCAACCGCCAGATATCGTAATCATGGTATGTAGCCGTGGCAAGTAGGATCCGGATGGACTTAAGCATAGCTACTTAGAAAAGGTTTCAACAAAATCCATACCTGGTCAATGATGCAAACCTTTAACAAGTCTAGCTTTGAAAATCTCAACCTTTCCAAGTACACCAAGTAATCTTCTCAAGATATACTTGCTCCTGATGGGGATTTAACCCTTCAGATATAGCAACCAAAGTCCATACTTTGTTGGTGTATAAGGATTCCATCTCAGATCGCTAAGCATCCAGCCATTCTTACAGAGTCCCTACTCTCGATGGCCTGCTCGAAACTAGTTGGGTCATCATCTCATGATGCAATCCTCGCTCCCACTGTCATAGAGAAACAGAAGTATCTCTCAGGTGGGTGAGGAACCCTACTAGATCGGCGGAGAGGCTGAGGTTCATCGGTGTCTATTGAATCCTTTGGTTCTACCAAATCATCTGCTGTAGTTTGCATAGCTGGAACCTTTCCAGTTGTACATAACAAACCTTGCCTCGAGCTTGTCCGGATTATGCTTTTAGACATAGCCCGGACAACCCCAAATCTTAACCAACTTAAGATATGAGTTCTTCCCTTTCCATATCACATATGAAGCGGTAGGCAATTGATTTGATTGGAACCCTATTCAATAGGCATGCAGCTTCTCAAGCGCATAACTCTCAAAAGGAAATAGGTAACTCAGTAGTACTCATCATAGAGCACACCTTATCATATAGGGTGTGATTGCTCTGCCCCGATACAACGTTGTGCTGTGGTGTATTCGGAGGAGTAATGCTGAGAGAGAATCTCATTCTCCTTTAGAATAGTCCAGGAATTCCATGCACAAGTATTCTCCTCCCTGATCTCATCATAGGACATAATACTTATACCCGTATTTTGGTTCTCTACTTCTAACTTATATTCTGTGAATATCTCAAAAGGTTCGGACTTGTGTTTCAACAGGAACATAGGTCTGAATCTCGAAAGATCATCAGAGAATGTAATGAAGTATAAAGAACCAGTCCTGGCATGTGTAGACAGGGGACCTTACATACATCATCATGTATCAGTCCCAAGAGTTCACTAACTCTTTCTCTGTTTCCAGTAAACAGAGCTATGGTCATCTTATCTCTGTGACATGAATGGCAAGTTTTACAAGATGTAAATTCAAACAGATTTAAATATGCATCTATATGCAACTTAGCTAGTCGGGTCGCATTGATATGACCTAGTCTACAATACCTCAAGAAGGATTCGTTCATTTCTGAACTCTTCCTCTTGTGTGTGTTCCGTATACTGAAGAACTGTAGTTTGATTTAGAACATTAATGCTTTTAGATAACGTGCCTGAACCGATCAACTTTTGATATAGGAAATGTTCAAAACATTATCCAACAATACAAAATTTTATCATTTCTTTACTAATAAAGAGACTGATATGATTTTGTATATCAGGCTCGGTATCTAATAGTATTTGTTCAGAATCAATGTATTTGTAATACAGGGTGACAGTGACCAACAGACTTGGCTGCAACACTTGCCCCGTTTTCTGCCTCATGAAACTTATCATCCGTTCTCAGTTCTCTACTTTTCTGTAGCCCTATGTAACAGATTACATATCTGGGATCCTGATCCGGTATCAAATACCCAGGACATAGAGGATATGGAGAAACAGTTCTGTGTAACGAACACACCCGAAGATGATGCATCATATGCACTTTCCTCGTTTGGGCGGCACGGGAAATCTGGTATTCCCCAATTTCTTGCTCTGTCTTATAACAATTATAAGTGGGAGCGGGACCAACGTTCCCCAGCTCAGTATAACAAGCGGGTTCAGTCAATATATCCGTATTATTATCTTGATTAAGGCGTGATATGGTCGCTACCTGGAGAGAGAGAGAAGAAAACACTCAGCGTGCGCTCTTGCAAGAATAGATTGGTTATTATTTTACCTAATCAGGATGGCTCCCACTGTTTTTTATCAAATCTTCCTTCAAACCCTAAATGGAAAGACTAGCTGGGATTAATTACACGCTATAAGTTCGCCAATCTTTCAGCCAGGCCAGTGTCGGTACTTTGAGGGAGGCCCCCCGTGCTTTCGCACGAACCTAATTAATGTAAACCTCGTTTTCCCAGAGGCGTAACCCCATTGACACCTTTCTAGACAGCTACTTGATCGGCCGATTGTAATGTGTAAAACTCTCCCAGGAGTAACTCTTACTCGCGGCGGGTATCGGGATCCAACTATCTCATAGAAGGTATGCAATCTCATTGCAAATTTCAACACTTGAAATTCCCGATAATATTTTGCCCCAAACGATCTATGACCTTGACAAGGTCAACAAACCATAGACTGTAAGTCAAGTTCAACCCGTCATTTCTTGATTGAATCAAACCCACCCGCACGACCCTTGACAAGGTCAACAAGGTCGTACGACTACCCTAACCCAATCTGCATCATATGCATAAGCAGATAAATACTGGTTAGCTACCGCACACTGCGCCTTGACAAGGTCAACAAACACAATACGAATACTAAACAGGACTTATCTGAAATGACGGAGGGCTACGACAGGTTTTTCTGAAAACCTATTGCGTAATGAACTTGATATCGTTGTAGGATCGAATGAATTTTGAAATGGAGTGTTTTTGAGGCTTTTCTAGTTTTGCTAAAGGAGTCACTCCCGGTGAAGGGATCGTCGGTCCTTTCCTCGTCGAATGAGGTACGGGATATATCATATATATCACAGTGCAAAGCAAAAACTCTTAAAAGCAATCAAAAGACAAACCGAGTGTTGATTAATCCAAAAATTGTGTTTACCGTAATCAGAAACGGCGTCGCTTTGCAGCTAACCGGTGAGTACGGGTCGATCCGCAGAGATGTGTAAATTTTTTGTTTTTGTGTTATAACGAGTTGATTCAGATTGTTGTTTGGTTTTTGTCGATTGATTTAAAACTAATTAACACGATATTAAAGAACTTGTTAGGGTTAAGTCGAAGGAAGGGTTGATGAGATTAATATGGTCACCTCGTTCAATGCCGTTTGATTAAAGCGTTATAGAAATCACAACAATTACTAGCAAAGGGGATTAGGATGATTTGGAAGAAACGAAGTTTCTTCCTCTAGATCCTTGTCCGTCCTTTCCTATTAATTGCTACAATCTTCATGGACGTCATGAATGCCTGGCCTTTTATACTACGGTTCACCATTACCTCGTAGGTAGGGTGCCGTAGGGGGCGGATCATGCATGTGTGTATGAAGTTCTAGTTTTGAAAATGTGTTGGCATTGAAGGAGGTGGGAGATATTCATCTCTCATTCCTTACCTTGTTCCTAACCCTAACAAGCGAGAGTTTTACTCGCTCATTAGGGAATTTTCGAAAAAAGACATTTTTGTTGTTATGTTTTGAAATGTTTTGTTCAGATCTTGAATTATTATTTACTGCAAATTAAAAGAAGCTAGACTAGTTAACTACGGCAAGTAGTAAAGTTACTCTACTGCAAGATTGATATGAGATAACTAGGGCACGAATTAAATTAGACTAAGGCAGAAATTAAAAGAAAAAAAAACTTACAAAAAGTGATGCTCAAGATCTCCCAACAATTCTGATTTTATTGATTGATAAGAGGCATCCATTTTACAGATTTTGAGTACAATTTATAAGCAAACAGTGAAGCTAGGGTTACAGACTCTTGCAGAGGTGCAATTACAGATTTGCCCCCTAAAAATCCCAACACCCACACCGTCGCACCGACACAAGAAGTCGGTGCCGACATGGACACCATACGGCCGCGGAACCGCGGCAATGATAGGCCTTGGGCCGCGGTTCCGCGGCCCTTTGGTGGCTTCATGCCACCATCTTCTGTGGTCTTCATTTTGGGTACTTGGGCTTATTTGTTCTTCACTATTTTTCTCTGTTTGGCTTCTTGGTCTTTTCCAGATCTTCAGTGAAAACTTGTAAGGAGCTTTTGACCATTCACTTTGATATTTCGGATCGCACTGCTTCATACAATTGTAACCTGTTCTTCGTGACTCAGATCCATCTTCTTGTTGGTCAAAAAGTCTCTCTTTTGTATCATCTTTTGTCTTTTCTCACTGTCTTCGTTCCAAGAGCCTGTATTCTGTATCATGCAACAAACGAGCGTCAAAAGTACCTGTTTACTTATAAAATGCATAAAAGTGGGGCGTATGAATTGCAATATTATGATATGAACAAATACCCCCAAACTTATCTTTTGCTCGTCCTCGAGCAAACTTATTAATTTATTCTAACCTAGCCGCACTTTCGCAGGGAAACGCGATTGCACTGAGCACGTGCAACAAGCCGTTAAACCTCTAGGTGGCCCTAGTAGGAGGAGTGTTGTCTCCTGAGGGTTTTCAGCGGATTACACCCACAAAATCCTATCAATTTGGTTTTTCGACTTTTGCTTTCCAATTAGGTTTTCTAATAAGGAATTCTATTATCATCGTCCCACAAATTATCCACCCATATTCTTCACACTTCCTTATTATGTAACTTAAGATTGTACATGTTCCATAAAATTACTTAGAATTCAGCATTTCTTAAGTTTTTCTTCTAGAGTTTCATCTCCACTTAGGAATTTCTATCAACTCTATTAAAGATACAAGTTTTATTCTTCATTCCTTTCTCTTATCTAAACTCTAATCACATATCCCGACGTGTGTGTAATTGTCACCCCTACACTTGGAAATTCAAATCAAGCAATCGTACTCTCGTCCATTGTCCAAAGCACTTATTAATTTGTGAATATTTCTTGACTTTCGCTTACACATCCTTCATGCGACCGTTAATACTTCTTGAGGTACCAACAGCCGATTACAAGATGCGTTAGCACTTTAAGGCGTACTTCCTAGTTTTGCAACTCCCAAGGCTTTTAGCGGTGACTCCCAAACCAGTTGGTCTAAGACACTAGGTGATGAAGCACCCTCGCTAAATAATTTTTTAGCCCTAAGTAATCACAAAAACCAGTGTCCATTTTTTTATTCACTTTTTTTTTCCTTTTTATTTTCATTGTGCTAAGGATTTTAGACAAGAGTACTTCAAGGTCTCTTCTATTAATCCAAGTTTCAAGGTGCGTGATTGTGCATTTTGTAGGGTACATGTTTTTAGAATCTAAACTTAAGCTAGGAACTATATTTCGAACTTGTACTCTAATAAGAATATTAATACTCTTCCCTCATTTTGGCTTAACCCAAGAAGTGAACCCAAAATTTGCCTATTCCTAAATAACCTACAAAGACATATATTCTCTACCGTTAAATTCTAAGGAATGTTATTTTTAGGGTTTTTAATTTGCTGAGTCTAAGATCTAGTTTTTCCTGGCCAGTTAACCTTTTTATCAAACTCAAGTCAATTAACCAAAATTGAATACAATAATTTTTATAATTTTTGAAATTTTACAATTTTTTTTTTCAATTTTTATGGGTTTTTCAGTTTTCTAATTTTTTTTTTCAAATTTTCAAATTTTTATGATTTTTTTTTTATATAAAGATGCAATGCAGAAATTAAATATGCAAAAGGAAAAGAAAATATATACAATATGCAATGCAAAAGATAACTATATACATTACCCTCTCCCCCAAACTTGAGCAAAGCAATGCCCTCACTGCCCGGCCCCACGTCGCGCTCGTGGGCGTGAACGTGATCGTTCCCCTCTAGCCAAAAGTGTTTGGATTCCCCTCTCAATTTCCGTCAACCGACGGTCGTGATCTCGTGCAGTTGCCCGAAACTCATCCCTCAAAGAGTCGATTCTTCTCACTGTTCTCCGCATCAATCGCGCATGCTCCTGGGGAGTTAGTTCTTCCCCGCTCGAAGTCGAGCTCGAGCTAGGGGTGTGTGCGGGTACATTTTCTTCCGGTTCCGTTCGTGTCCAAATATCAGTGAATCTAGAGTAGGACGACGTGACGCCCTCTACAAGTGGTCGAACCGGGACACCGTCTATCATGTATGAGTCGAATTCCTCGACGGGGAGGAAATAACGGCAGAGTTGGGTAACAAGCATGGGACATGGGTATACGGTACCTCGTTTCCCTGTACCTATAGATTGGAGCAAAACCGTGCACATGTCGAACCTTGGATTTTTCATCATCAGTGTGTGTACGACATGTAATGAAAGGGTGCAAAAAGTCGTGTTGTGGGAACTACCAAAGATATTGTTTTGTGCCCACCGGCACACAGTTAAAACGTTCGCGAAAAGGGTCCGTGCTTGGATACCCTTACGCGGTTCTCGTGCACAGTCATTCCCCATCAAGGGCATATAATCTTCAAAGCGCAATGGGTGTTCATGTGCAGGTACACGTGGTATGAGTGTAACCTCGTGTATCATGTCCCTATCGATGTGAATTTCACGATTTCCCCAATTTAGTTTAATGTAACCTAGGTTGTCAAGGCTATTATCTTCCATTGATTCATAAAATAGACCAACTAGGTTAGGTAGGGCAAACGCAGATGGGTGATTATAGAGCAGGAAATTCCAGCCCCTTTGTTCGATTTCATGTGCGAAATACCTACCGTATACTTCGTGTGCGAAAACAGGGGAAAAATCCCTTTCAAACTGCATTTTATATGCCATTTAGATGTTTTCAGTAAAAAGATATGCAGTAACAGAGAGGGAATTGACAGAGTTACCTCCCCTGAAAATTTCAGGGGGTGACGACACCAGACGGCGGCGGATGCGCGGCGGGAGGCGGCAACGGCGGCGGATGCGCGGCGCTCTGGTGGAGTTGTGGCGAGATTTTTCTGGATAGGGTAGGGGGCGGCGGCTAGGTTTTTTTAGAGAGAAAATATTAGGGTTATGAGGACAGGGGGCTCGGGTTCCTTTAAATAGAGGGGAGAGAAGGTGATTTGCATAAAACACACTCTAAAACGAGGGTTTTATTTGTAAAAACAGCTCTTAATCTGCAAATTTGCAATTAGGTCCAAAAATTATTATTTTCTATTTTTTTTATTATAATTTTTTTTATTGTTTTATTATTATTATTTTTATATATATACAAACAATATACACACCCCCAAACTTATTTGAAATAATGTTTTGAGAAAAGAAATTTGGGGGTGAAAGTGGAGGAATATCACTCAGTGTAGATCGGCTCCTGCAAGAGCAGGAGCCCCTCCGAAGGGTCCGCTGTGAAGAACGGTTTCAGTCGATGCCCATTCATCTTGAATAAGGTACCGTCTTCAGGATTCTCAAGATCAACCGCACCGTGCGGATAAACGGTGCGGACTACAAAAGGTCCTCTCCATCTGGACCGGAGCTTGCCGGGAGAAAATGTAACCGAGTGTCATAAAGTAGAACCTGTTGACCAGGTTCAAAAGTTTTTCGCAAAAGGTGTTTATCGTGGAACACCTTAGCTCGGTTTTTAGCGATTATGGCATTATCATATGCCTCATCCCTCAGCTCCTCCAATTCATTCAATTGCAGTTTCCGATTGCTGCCCGCATCTTCTAAAGATAGATTCAGCTCTTTGATAGCCCAGAAAGCTTTATGCTCGATCTCCACTGGGAGGTGGCAAGCCTTCCCGTACACAAGCCGGTATGGAGACATACCAAGATCAGTCTTATATGCAGTACGGAAAGCCCATAGTGCATCTATCAGTTTAAGTGACCAATCCTTACGGTTTTTGGAAACCGTTTTCTCCAAGATTTGCTTTATTTGCCGATTTGAAACTTCGGCTTGCCCACATATTTGGGGGTGATATGGCGTTGACAATTTGTGGGTGATAGAGTATTTGCGCATTAAGGACTCGAAAGTCCTATTGCAGAAGTGAGAACCATTATCACTTATTATCGCCCGAGGGTGCCCAAATCGAGAAAATATGTGTTCTTTAAGAAATCGAACGACAACTTTATTATCGTTCGTTCGGCTGGGCACAGCCTCGACCCACTTTGAAACATAGTCAACCGCCAAAAGAATATACACATTTCCAAAAGAGTTAGGAAATGGTCCCATGAAATCTATACCCCAAACATCAAAAATGTCCACAACCAAAATAGGTTGGAGCGGCATTTCGTTTCTCCGCGATATCCGGCCCAAGTGTTGGCACCGGGAGCAAGTTTTACAGTATTCAAATGCATCCTTGAAGAGTCGTGGCCAATAGAAACCACACTGCAAAACTTTTTCGGCTGTCTTCTTTGGGCCAAAGTGCCCGCCGCATGCTTGATCGTGGCAAAAAGACAGCACGCTCTTGACCTCACTTTCAGGTACACACCGACGAATGATTTGGTCGGAACAGTATTTAAAAAGATAGGGCTCATCCCAGTAAAAATGCTTTACTTGGGATAAAAATCGAAGTTTATCCTGTTTCGACCAATCATTAGGTATCAGGCCGGTGGCTAAGTAATTCACAATATCGGTGAACCATGGTTCGCAAGAAACGGTCAAGAGTTGCTCGTCGGGAAAAACATCAGTGATTGGAAGATCGAGCGTGGGAGAAGACGGAAGTCGTGATAGGTGATCAGCTACTACGTTTTCACATCCTTTTTTGTCCTTAATGACAAGGTCAAACTCTTGTAATAAAAGGATCCAACGTATTAGCCTTGACTTAGCATCTTTCTTCGCAAAAAGGTGGCGAAGAGCTGAATGATCAGTATATACAACGACTGGAGAGCCGATTAAATAAGGCCGAAATTTTTCGAGTGCAAACACAACAGCTAAAAACTCTTTCTCTGTTGTTGTGTAGTTGAGTTGGGCCTCATTTAGTGTTCGGCTAGCATAATAAATCACGTGCGGCATCTTATTGATGTGCTGTCCAAGAACAGAGCCAATAGCAAAGTCTGATGCGTCGTACATGATTTCAAAAGGGTGTGTCCAATCTGGAGATGAGAGGATGGGCGCAGTGATGAGTGAATGTTTCAAAGACTCGAATGCTTCAATGCAAGTGGAGTCGAAAGCAAAAGTTGTATCCTTGGCCAGTAAGAGAGTCAAGGGTCTAGCAATCTTGCTAAAGTCCTTGATGAACCGTCTGTAAAAACCGGCGTGGCCAAGGAAGGCTCTGATATCTTTGACGCATTTTGGGGGAGGGAGATTAGAAATCACTTCGATTTTAGCTCTGTCAACCTCGATGCCGTTTTGCGAGATGACATGTCCTAAGACAATGCCCTCTCACACCATGAAATGGCACTTCTCCCAATTCAATGTTAGGTTTTTATCCCTGCAGCGGGTAAGAACAGCGTCAAGATGGCGTAAACACTCGTCGAAGGAGTCGCCAAAGATGGAGAAATCATCCATAAATATCTCCAAGAACTTTTCAACCATGTCTGAAAAGATCCCCATCATACACCGCTGAAATGTCGCGGGTGCATTGCATAACCCAAAGGGCATGCGACGATAAGCAAAAGTGCCAAAGGGACAAGTGAATGTTGTCTTGTCTTGATCCTCCTTGGCGATGGGGACTTGGTTGTAACCGGAATAGCCATCGAGAAAGCAATAGAACTCGTGCCCTGCCAATCGCTCGAGCATTTGGTCAATGAAAGGTAAAGGAAAGTGGTCCTTCCTTGTTGCGGCATTGAGTTTTCTATAGTCTATGCAGACTCGCCACTCAGTTTGGGTGCGAGTGGGAATCAACTCATTTGCCTCATTTGTAATGACCGTAATGCCCGATTTCTTTGGCACGACGTGGATTGGGTTAACCCATTGGCTATCCGAGATAGGGTAAATGATACCGCTATCCAGACACTTGACAATTTCCTTCTTAACAGCCTCTTTCATGATGGGGTTGAGGCGCCTTTGTGGATCCCGTGCTGGCTTGGCATCATCCATCAAGTGTATATGATGTTCGACTATGAGGAGACTAATCCCCTTAATGTCCGCCATAGACCAGCCGAAAGCTTGCCGATTATTATGCAAGACCATCAAAAGAACCTTCTCTTGCTCAAGAGCTAGAGAGGCTGATATAATGACAGGTAAGGTCTCATTATCACCTAGATAAGCATATTTTAGGTGCGTCGGCAAAAGCTTTAATTCGAGTTTAGGAGGTGAAACAATAGATGGTAACAATGGGGTAGTTGTTTCAAACTCGAAGGATTCCATCAAAGGTTCGTACCGAGTGTACGCAACAGTGTCGGATGGTTCAACTAACTCATCCGAAAAAGCAAAAGACTCCAATTCAGGTGATGAGTCTTCAAAGTCATCAACGAAGGTAAAGCACTCAAAATCGTTATCCGCTGTGAAAGCTGCGTCGGATTCTAGGAGGAACGCACTAGTGTCGTTAACATTGCTGTGATCGAACAAAAAATTCTCGAATTCACAGTCCTCCTCCGCGATCTCATTGATCGAGCAAACATCGAGTACGCTAGCATTAGGCTCAGCAGGCTGACTTCCTAACTTGAAAATATTGAGCTCAATTGTCATATTGCCGAAAGATAGGTTCATTGAACCATTACGACAATTGATCACTGCGTTGGAAGTAGCCAGAAATGGTCGACTAAGTATTACCGGAATTTGGTTCCGGGGGTTAGCGACAGGTTGTGTATCCATCACAATAAAGTCAACGGGGAAAATGAAATCCCCTACTCTAATTAACACATCCTCCAGCTCTCCCCTAGGATAGGTTATTGACCGGTCGGCCATTTGGAGAGTACAGTGAGTGGGCTTAAGCTCTCCGACGCCCAATTGCTCGTACACAGAATAGGGTAGCAAATTGACACTTGCGCCAAGATCTAATAGTGCTCTATTGATGTTCTTGTCCCCAATTGTTATCGAAATGGTAGGACACCCGGGGTCCTTTTGCTTTGGGGGAAGGGAATTTACAAGAGCATCACTAATAGCACTAGCCACAAAAACTTTCTTTGGCACTTGCGACTTCCTCTTTTTGGTGCATAAGTCCTTTAAAATTTTTGGATATGAAGGAACTTGTTGGATTGCATCCAAAAGAGGGATATTTATGCTAACCTGTTTGAACAACTCAACAATCTTCTCCATCTGTGGAGTTGGTTTATTGGATCTCAACCGATTAGGAAAAGGAACATTTTGAAAGGTGGTTGAGTCCAACTTTTGTGGATCAGATTGTCGAGTTGGAATGGCACCCCGTGTAGATGTGTTCGTGTTGTGAGAAATAGGTCCGTTCGAGCTAGAAGAGGTAGAGCCATGTGAAGGGTGGAGAATAGGCTCTGAAGAAGAAGAAGAAGGTGAAGAAGATGACGAAGGGCCACCGGCAGGGGTGTCATTGTTCATGCCCACATTGTTTTGCAACACTTTTCCCGATCTCAACGTGGTCACAGCATTCACGTTATGATTTTGCTGTTGATATGCAGCATGTGTGTGACCGGGGTTGGGCAGTGGTTGAGACGGGAGTTTTCCTTTTTCGCGTTCGCTCAAAGCTGCATTGAGTTATGCAATTTATGCCTCAATTGATTTGATGCTTTGATCGTGTGAGGCACTATTTTGCACTAAAGATTGAATAGAAGTCTCAAGTCTTGCTGTAGACTGTGTAGATTGCTTAAGGAACGCATCTAGACTTCTTTCGAGCGAGCTAACCTTATCATTATTAGGTTGAACATAATTATTTGGCTGGTAAGCATTGTTAGGCACAAAATTGTTCACCTGATTAGGGTAAGGTTGTTGTTGAAATTGTTGCGGTTGAAATTGAGTTTGTGAAGGTGCTTGTTGTTGTTGTGAAGGAGGAGGTCTTTGAAAATTGTTATTTCCTTGGAATTGTTGATTTTGGTTCCAAGCGAAATTTGGGTGACTCCTCCACCCCGGATTATATGTTGAAGAGTACGGATCGTTTCTTTGTCGTTGCTGAAATGCAGCATTGACTCGATCCTGTCCTTGAGTGGATGCATTATAAGGACACTCTTCGGTTAGGTGCGATGGATCCGCACAACAAGCACAGACAGTTCATGGGGGCATAGCAGGGGCAGGAGAAGGCGATGAGATTTTGGTCTCGATCGCTTCTAGCTTTTTCGTAAGAGCGACCATCTCGGCCTTCATGGCAATCGACATCTCTACTTGATGTATGCCTGCCCTAGGTTGACCACTAGAAGATGATGTGGTCTTGGTGCTCTCCCACTGTATTGTTTGCTCACTAAGATCCTCAAGAAACTGCCACGCTTCATCACTAGACTTAGAGAGAAAATGACCTTGACAGATGGTTTCTAGCAACTGCTTCGTTGCCGAGTTCAATCCCTCGTATAATATTTGGCAAAGCTGCCAACTTTCGATCCCATGATGAGGGCATTGAACTAGTAGGTCCTTAAATCTCTCGAAGCACTTCCAAAATGGTTCGGAAGGAAGTTGTGAGAATTGAATTATTTCATTGCGGATTCTGGCAGTTTTGTGATGAGGATAGAACTTTTTCAGAAAAGCTTTCACAAACTCGTCCCAATTTTTTATGGAATGTGATGCGGTGCTATATAGCCACTTCTCGGCTAGGTCACATAAGGTGAAAGGAATGACCCTTAGCCTTATAGCGTCATCACTTAATTGGGTTGTTTTCATCATAGCGCACACATTTTGGAATTTATTGATAAAGATATATGCATCTTCAGATTCCAAACCATGAAATTTTGGCAGCATATTGATGAAATGTGGTTTTATTTCAAAATTGTCCCCATTTACCGGTGGGGGTGAAAGACAAGTAGGTAAAGAAGTGCGGATGGGGTAAAAGAGATCCTGGAGCGCAACTCGTGCGGGCGCTTCAACAGGCGGCTGATTCGGGTTATTCTCACCTAACGGAGGTGGAATCCTTTCCGTCGGTAAGGTATTGTTAGGGTTGAATCCCGACATGCCTTCGGTGAAAGAATTTGAAGTTGAGGGTAAGAAAGTGGACGGAGTGTCGACTTTAGTGTCGAAAGGTTCGTCGGTCGGTACCAACGAAACACGGACTAATCGGGCGTCAGTATCCCTAGTCCAAAGTGACATACACCAAAGGGTAGTGCAGTCAGAAAAAAGAAAAAGACAGAATGTGGAGGTAAGATAACGTCAGTGAGGGAAAGTGGTGGAAGTGAGTTGCAAGTTTTCTTAGCGGCAAGTTGCAAGTTTTGAAAAGATTTTTCTTTTTTTTTTTATGTGAGAGTTTTGCAAAAAGGTTTTTGGAAAGGGACTCGTGACACAAATCAACCACACATGCACAATCAGGCCTAGATCTAGGGTCGCCTAGGTCTGCTAGACAGCTCCTAACTAGGGCTAGAAATAGGACCTCAAACCGCCTCTTCACGGACAAGTACGGCCAGGTAAGTGGAAAGGAACCACCACTACAGTGGGCCTAATTAATAACCACTAGCCTAGACACCGCAATGTCGGTTAGGATAAACGGCCGATGCCTATACTAGTCCTTTTTCTATTGAGCTCGATGTCCTTAGGTCTGAGTCTAGTCTTTTTTTAATTAATTGTGGTCAATGCACATGCTTTAGGTGTTTTCTGGGGTCCTGGGAAGGGTGATGAAATCCCCACCCAATCTGAGTTTGGTCAATTAGCCCCTTAAAGTCCGATTAAATTATGCAAAACAGTAAAATTCACTTGCAATCAATTTTTAGCGCGGCGCAAAGAAACCTGCAGAAAATCTTTTATTTAGAAGGGGGAGAAAGAATTTTTAGCGCAAAGAATTCCTACAGAAAATTTTTACAGTGGAGATATGGAGGTTGCAGAGGGGAGGAAAAGAGAGAAAACCATGCAAATTTGGTGCACTGAAGAGGCATACCCGCGGCGGTTCCGCGGTCCTGATGCCCTATATGCGGCGGAAATGCGGCCAAGCAGTGGGATCAGGCTGTGGAAAATTTTGTGCAGCTCCTGTTCACCAATTCTACTCTGTTCTGATGTTCCCTTTTCTGTTTTGCTCTCTGTAAAATTCCAGATTCACAATCCATTGCTGTTCCTGCAAGATTCAAAACATAGAACACTTCAAACACATAAAAATCGCTAAAATGTTTTTGTATTTTGTATTTTCTGATTTTTTATGATTTTTCAAAATTTATATCAACCCGAAATCATACAAAACAAAAAAATTACTCCATCCCCGGCAACGGCGCCATTGATTAATCCAAAAATTGTGTTTACCGTAATCAGAAACGGCGTCGCTTTGCAGCTAGCCGGTGAGTACGGGTCGATCCGCAGAGATGTGTAAATTTTCTGTTTTTGTGTTATAACGAGTTGATTCAGATTGTTGTTTGGTTTTTGTCGATTGATTTAAAACTAATTAACACGATATTAAAGAACTTGTTAGGGTTAAGTCGAAGGAAGGGTTGATGAGATTAATATGGTCACCTCGTTCAATGCCGTTTGATTAAAGCGTTATAGAAATCACAACAATTACTAGCAAAGGGGATTAGGATGATTTGGAAGAAACGAAGTTTCTTCCTCTAGATCCTTGTCCGTCCTTTCCTATTAATTGCTACAATCTTCATGGACGTCATGAATGCCCGGCCTTTTATACTACGGTTCACCATTACCTCGTAGGTAGGGTGCCGTAGGGGGCGGATCATGCATGTGTGCATGAAGTTCTAGTTTTGAAAATGTGTTGGCATTGAAGGAGGTGGGAGATATTCATCTCTCATTCCTTACCTTGTTCCTAACCCTAACAAGCGAGGGTTTTACTCGCTCATTAGGGAATTTTCGAAAACAGACATTTTTGTTGTTATGTTTTGAAATGTTTTGTTCAGATCTTGAATTATTATTTACTGCAAATTAAAAGAAGCTAGACTAGTTAACTACGGCAAGTAGTAAAGTTACTCTACTGCAAGATTGATATGAGATAACTAGGGCACGAATTAAATTAGACTAAGGCAGAAATTAAAAGAAAAAAAAACTTACAAAAAGTGATGCTCAAGATCTCCCAACAATTCTGATTTTATTGATTGATAAGAGGCATCCATTTTACAGATTGATAAGAGGCATCCATTTTACAGATTTTGAGTACAATTTATAAGCAAACAGTGAAGCTAGGGTTACAGACTCTCGCAGAGGTGCAATTACAGATTTGCCCCCTAAAAATCCCAACACCCACACCGTCGCACTGACACAAGAAGTCGGTGCCGACATGGACACCATACGGCCGCGGAACCACGGCAATGATAGGCCTTGGGCCGCGGTTCCGCGGCCCTTTGGTGGCTTCATACCACCATCTTCTGTGGTCTTCATTTTGGGTACTTGGGCTTATTTGTTCTTCACTATTTTTCTCTGTTTGGCTTCTTGGTCTTTTCCAGATCTTCAGTGAAAACTTGTAAGGAGCTTTTGACCGTTCACTTTGATATTTCGGATCGCACTGCTTCATACAATTGTAACCTGTTCTTCGTGACTCGGATCCATCTTCTTGTTGGTCAAAAAAGTCTCTCTTTTGTATCATCTTTTGTCTTTTCTCACTGTCTTCGTTCCAAGAGCCTGTATCCTGTATCATGCAACAAACGAGCGTCAAAAGTACCTGTTTACTTATAAAATGCATAAAAGTGGGGCGTATGAATTGCAATATTATGATATGAACAAGTGTGTAGCATCTGCCAGTTATTGCTAAAGGAGTCACTCCCGGTGAAGGGATCTCGGTCCTTTCCTTATCGAATAAGGTGCAGGATATATCATATATACCGCTGTGCAAAGCAAGAACTGTAGCTACCTGTTTTATTTTTGAAATTCGATTCTACAACATCTTTAGGTTTCTTTTATTTCATTAATCACATTAATGAAGTCCCATCATTTAAGTACCTAAACATCACAGATAAATACGACGTACACTTATGCCATCCGTGTTCGCCTTGATGTCCCCTCATGCACCGTTAGGTTAAGTAACTAACGGCAGAGCGGGGCAGGGCTAGCACGGGTGTAAAACATAAGTAGCGTCTATATAATATATCATATATACTATATATAGTATACATCACAGAACATCACATGATCACATCACAGATATCGCAGCAGAAGAATCATATGAAATATTGGATATGCTAGGACGTCCGTGTTTTCAATACGAGCCAGTATAAAACACGGATTCCACGGTCGTGATGAATAGCTAAACCCACACCCCTAGACCCCTACGAGAGCGGCAAGCAACCCTACCAATTCTAGAGTTAGAAGACCCGGACTCGACTCCTCGAGTTGGTCTCCCACTGGACTCCAGAACCCGGTTACTTGTGCCCTCCTCCTTGGGTCTATCCTAGTGCGGAAAAGTAAATAATATACAAAAGGTGACATCTTCCGCAACCTGGAAGTGCCCCAATAAAAGAATATTACATACAAGTTTTTACATGAATGAAAATGAAAACACTCATCTCACATAAAAACCTCCCGGCTATTCAAACACGACGATCCAATATAACATATCCAGCAACACATAACATCACATGTCATCAACGAAAGTAAACATGCGTATCCCAATTGTCGTTGACATATAGCAACGAAACCGGCGATATCACATATTACACTTACGGTCACAGAAAAGAAAGTGTAAAACTACAACAGTTGGAATCCGCAACCTCCTTAGACATCACATGCCTAATTAAATGAATTACTTAGACATCGCATGCCTAACAATTATAAACCCTGCATTTTAGTCTCAAAATCGAAAACACTTTTCAATATCAAGTCGGGCAATTCAACAAGATTCCCGACATCCTAATCGAATGCTCGTCGCAAACTTCAGTAGACGGCCGCACCTCCGATGCCGCCGACGAAGTGCACCAAGGCGGAATACCGCTGCCGCGAGCACCCGAACGGATGCTTTCGGCGATGGGGTTCTCCTACAGTCACTTAGTCGGGGCTATGGAGCGAGGTTGTCTATTAAGTTTACCCGGCGAGTATCCGCGTACGCTACGTGATTGCGACGGACTTTTGATCGCATCAAAATTCCGTGGCAACCGATCAAGTGAGACTAAAGTGCTATATTTATAACATTCATATCAGTTATCTCATAACTACTTGTGGATTCCAAGTATTGTATCACATTCCAGATAAATAAAAAATGTCAAACTTTCCGATCGAACAATCGAACACCCAAGTTTTCCCGAAACAGCTCAACACATGAAACAAGTTTAAAAACATTCACTTCATGCCTCAGTACCAACGGTCCAGCCGTAGAAGGGTCAAGCCAACGCCTCACATGTGGCACGCCGTACTGCCCCAAACCCTAAGGTTCAAAGGGCAGTTCAAGACGGTCACATAATCGAGTTAAGGTTTGTTGTCTTCTAGAGGGACCATCGCGTTACTTGCACTACTTAGAACGTTGTTAAACTACGGAAAAATCCAACACTTGGAAATTACCCGGCAGGGGAAAAATTTGGTATTTATATCCGGTCGAACTTTTTAACATATTCTAAAATTATCCGGAAAACACATAGACAAGATTAGACAATCCGATCGAATCCACGAGTTCCCTAAACAACCCCAGAAAACTCAACTGTATAGTAAATAATAAAATATCCCAGAAAATACAGTACTAAAATATAGGAATTACTGTGCGAATTTTATTGGGAGAACCGACCGTACGGCCGCGGAACCGCCGTGAGAGCCAGGTTTATGCCGCGGTTCCGCGGCGGTTTAGTTGAGTTAGGTCCACGAAATTCACAGTAATTCCTATAAAACCCTGCTTAATTTTCTGCATATTTTTAATATTGAAAAATCCACATTTTCAAAAATTGGACAGAGAGTGGTATCGGATTAGGGTTTCGGGTTCGATCGGGTTTCTAACATCGTCTACACATCGCCTAAGGCTCTAGCTAGGCTCTGATACCACTGTAGGGTTCCTCGGCATACTAATGAGGTCTCACAAGGCATCAACCATGCCAAATTAAATTTTTTCTTGTGCCTACAAACCCTAATACGGATCGTTAACTAGAATTTAGGCGAAATAAGCAACTAGTTAACAACTTAACTAAGAGTTGAACGGAAATACAACCTTTGTAGATCTGGTCCTCCACCTCCATAGCTCCGTGATGAAGTCCTCTCGCTGCGATCATCGGATCTCGGGCTCTAGCGTCGGCTTCATCGGAGAAATGGGCGGGCTAGGTCGTCGACTTCGATGCCGAAGATGATCTACGTCGAGGCAACACAAGGTCAAGCTCCAACTTCACCAAGCCATGAAACTTATGAAGAAAACACCCTATACTACTTGGCAAGTGGTAGAGGATGAAGAAATAGGAAGTGGGTTCACTTTAGAATTGGATTTCTCACTCTTTTTCTAAAGTTGTCATTGATGGAGGCAAGCTTTTCTTCTTGTTGATGAAGAAGAAGAAGAAGAAGAAGAAGAAAGAATATGATAAGTATTTTTAAAATAGAAACAAAATGATACTTATCATAATATCAACCATGGTTAGGTGTAGAGAATTAACTAAGGTTAGATGAATGGTTAGGGTTAGGAGAAGAAGACAAGAATGGTCACTTAGTCAAAGTTACATGAAGCATCAAGAAGCTTCATGTAAGAAAGCAACCATTTTGTTTTCTTTTCTCTTTTTTCTCAAAAAAGAATAGATAAATAAATAAGTGAAATGAAACCCTAACCATTCACTAAACATGGTTTAAGTCTTTACACAAATCCAAGTTTGCATGTATCATCAAACATGATACAAACAAGTGCACAAAACTATATCATATATACAATGTGCACATTCGAGTGAGAAAATCCATTTAATGTGAACCAATACTAGTTAATGCTAAGTAATATATCAAATATATATAATTAAACATTAAATCATTAAATCAACACTTGATTTAATGATCCGGTCATATCGCATATAACCGACTAGTATCAAGTGTATCAATGTATCGAATCAACACTTGATTCGGTAATCCGGCTATATCACATATAACCTGCCGATGATACAAATCGCGAGAATAGAATACGGTATCACATACACGCATTATTCTCGGTCCCGCACATATCTCATATGCGCTCCTATTTCGTTTCGCTTGAGCCAGGAAACCTCTGTGTAGGACTCTAAAGACTCATCAATACGCCGGCAGCAGGTGATGATCATATCAAACACCCACAAGCCGCAAGCGGTCTGCTAAACGTAACGGCCACCCGGGTATTGAGCGATCAGAAGATCGACGAGCAAGCCCGCTCACACTCCTGTGAATCCAACCAGTAACACTTACCGTACAGTCCGGTCTGTTCGTCTGATATGTCGCATATCTCGCCTAGGGGTGGTAAACGTCAGACCCCAGTAGCTCGATAAGTCATGTCGATATGAGGTCTATAACATTTCGAGAAACTACTGGTAACACTTACCAGTAAATCTCAGCAACCCTGGCCAGGGATTTCCGGTTATAGCCAATCGAACACAGTGCAACATCAACTCCCTATACCGGGAGAGACGAATCCCCTCCTATCGCTCATTGCCTCCACGTGATTCGGGACTGTACCCAAAAACCACCGTTTTTCACGCCCTCTTGGACGTGGTAAGGTGGAAATTAAAGCACAGTGGGAACCACACAAGACTCTATGACGATCTCGGGTCAACAGACTACTCTGTACCAGTGTCACCAGAGAACTGCCATCTGGCGTAAGGTATAATACCATCTGGGAGTTCTCGGCCAGTCCGTCCAGTGTACCCAGTCTCCACTGAGCACCCGTATATCATCTCTGATGTCAAACACCAATGGATATGGGATCATCCATCGCCCATCTGTATGGGTCGAGAAGGTATACACTACTCTACTCTGGTATATCGATGCCCCGTCTCGATACACCCACGACTAGAGACCTTGAAGGATGTACTTATGGACTACCATGTCCCTACTAGTATGATCCGCATCATAGTCCAGGTAGTCAAGTACACATCCTAAGGGCTTTACCAACATGTAACAGAGAGACAATCAGTGTACGCGTTAAGGTAAAGAGCAACCAGATAGCATACTATCATGTCGAGCAAGAACGTCCTCACTATATATGTCCAAGCATCCACTACAATATACATCCTATGTATAGTAATGGCATCTAGGGCATACATATAACTAACATGCTCGAGTCCAACCACATTGGAGCATTTGAAGATAGCTTGAGAATGTGAGTATTGCTAACATAGTAAATTAGCATAGCTCACTGGGTTTTTCACAAGTTCTTGCTCTTTAGTTCGATTCATTATTTTGAAACTTAGCAAACTAGAAAATTTTGAAATTCGTGTTGCCATCTTCTAAAATTAGCTTGCTAGTGTGCCTAAGTTCCCAACAGTGGCATCAGAGTCGGGCTAGAGGCTAAACTTGTTTGCACGAATTTAAAATATCGATCGAAGAATTTTTCCGATTCACAATTCCAAAATAGTGCTTGCTGTTCGAATTTCAAAGTTGTTCAAAAAAAATTTCAGGTTGCATGAAAATTACGTGCAGGAAAAACTAGAGCCAAGAAAAAAATTTGGACACGTAAGCCCAAAATTCAGCCGCTGAACCGCCGCGGAATGTGCCATTTGGGCGCTTATTCGTGGCCAAATTTTGGCTACAGTGCGCCAATTTTTTTCTGGGGCTTTAATACATGGAATTGTTATTTTCGGAATATTTGGTTTTGGTCCATATTTGTTTGTGTACTGGTTTGTACTTGGGGCCAATGCGGAAAGTTTTAATCGATCGGAATTTTAAATTCATGGTTTTATATGTACATATTTCTGCGACCGTGCACAGTACAATTCGATTGGTTTTTATATGTATAATCAGACGGGTTTACGAATATGATATTCACGTTGATGTTCTGTATTACTCTGTGATTATGGTTATGTTGGATTTGTCGCGATGGATGGCCCGGTGTACGTAGTATTAGATGTTATTCTCTATGATGTAATGTATATTCATATTGTGTAACGAGCGTCAGACATGTGGACTGCCGTCATCACGGCTTGTATTATTCTTTGGGGCGCGTCCAGATTGTGGACGTAGTCACCGTTGTATATTTAGGTTTTCATTACATGCACTAAGATTACCCCACGGCGGAGTGCTCGAGTAGCCGGGTTCTAAAGGGCAACGGGCCACCATCTCATGGCGTTGAGACCGCGGTGCCTTACCCTAGAATTGGTGGGCTATTCGCCACACTCGTAGGGGGTATAGGATTGACCCGCGGAGGGGTGCCCAAGTCACCGGATTTTGGAAGTGCTGGAGGCCCATTCACTTCGTTGATTGGGGTTGCCTTGCTTCTGAGATTGGCGGGTAGGTTGCTGCACTCGTAGGGGTCTAGGATCCAATACCACGGGATATCCACACGACTGGGAAAATTGCATTTCATAGTTGGCTCTATTGAAATGTACTTTTCCTTGATTATCTTCATTTTCATACTGTATTTCCTTCTACTGTGATACTTCTATGATGTTACTTGATATCATGCCTGAGACAAATCTTTATATATATTATATATATATTTAGTAGACGTTATATATGTTTTGCATCCGCGCTAGTCCAGTCCCCACCCTGCCGTAAATTAAGTAACCTTACGGTGAAGACCCGGGACCCTATGGCTAATGCAGATGGCATATACGTACGTGCCTATTTTCGTTTCTTTTCTGGCATGATATGATTAATTGATGGGACTGCATTAATTCTGATCAATGAAAGGAAAATAAACCTAAATGATATTGTCGAAACCAATTTTTAAAACTACTCGGTTTTCTTCAAAACCATAGTCATATTCTTTTGCTTTGTATAAAGGTATTCGGTTAGAAATATCCTGCACCCCATTCTATAAGGGAAGATCCTTGATCCCTTCACGGGGAGTTCGCTATTAAGAAAAGGTTTATTTTACTAGTTTTAAATGTGGAGCCTAAACCACTCCATTTCAAAGCCACTCGAGTTCCTTCAACGATATCAAGTTCATTACATTAAAGGTTTTTTGCGAAAAACCATTCGTAGCCCTCCGTCATTTAGGAAAAATGTCACCTAGTATTCGTGCTGCGTTTGTTGACTTTGTTAAGGCGTAGTGTACGGTAGCTAGGTGATGTTTTTCTGTTGCATGGATATGCGATTAGTTAGGACAGCCGCATAACTTTGTTGACTTCGTTAAGGGTTTATGCCGGTGGATTTAATCTAATCTAGGATAATGACGGGTTGAACTTGACTAGCGGACTATGATTTGTTGACTTCGTTAAGATCATAAGCCGTTAAGGGTAAAAACTCTATCGGGAGTTTCAAATATAAGGGAAACTTGCCAAGTATGCGCATAACTTCTTTAGTGTGATGATTTTGGTTGGCTTCCGTCAAGGTTATCTTGCGATGATAGTTGGGTCCCGATTCCCACTGATGAGTAGGTGTTACTCCTCGGGTGGTTTTCAAATGATCCCGACCAATTCTCTTTTTAGGCTTTGAAGGAGAATTCAAGGAAACAGTAGAAGCCATCCTGATTAGATAAAATGATTAACCAATCTAATTTTAATAGAGTGCATGCCGAGTGTTTCTCTCTCTCTCTGGTTTGCGACCATGACCCGCTTTAAACTATAACTCGACACCAAGTTGACCGACCTTTTTACCATCCGGTTTTGGATTGTCATGATTCACGATAAAGTCGCATATATCCTGCTACTCCTACATTCCCTTTGCTTTTCTTCAGAACACTCTGTATCACTACGGAGATCCATATAGTTTGGAATGGCCATCTCGTATAGTTACATACGAACTCGAAGAAATTTATTTCGGTTCGAGAATGGCTGCGGGTTTTGGAGAAATTGAATAGGATTATTCGGTTGTCTTTTATCCTTACCTTCTCTCAGTTTGTGAGATCTCCTAGTATTAGGAAAGTACACATATTACGCTTATTGGATGGTCTTCTTCCAAACCTTACGTTGGTGTCGATTGGTAATGAAAGAAGAAAACCAATTAGCCTAAATGTGGTGTACAGAAGGTAAGAAGTAAAGACATATAAAGGGATTGGATTGAGGGCAAAGAAATTTGCGAATACTGTCATGAATCTGGATAATGGAAAAGGTATTACTAGGAATACCCAGCTACCCCCTCGAAGCATTTTCATATTTCAGTTTTACTGAGCGGTGTTAATTGAAAACTGCTTTCCCAATTAGATTCTGACTCCAGAGTATGTATTTACCAGACTTGATTCTCATATCTGTATGACGTTACAGATGCTGAGTGAGAGTAGAATATTAGGAATTGGGTGATTAGATTCTCAATATCAGAATTCTTTGTAATTGGTGATATTTGAGGAAATCACCTAGGTTTTGCCTTACGGCAAATATTTGGTTTTGAATAACCGTCGTTATGCACCAATTTTAAAATTGAATATCTGTATTTTTATTTTATAAAGTGAGATATAAATTTTAAGAATTGTATTTTAAACATTTACCTTTATCGTTTAAGGATAAGCTAAGGTGTATTGAATAACGGTATAGACATTCTAAACCAAAATACAGTTTCGACTTACAACGCATGGAACATGAGTTAGTATACTCTAGGGACTTATACATGATAATGTATGTTGTCCGGTGTCCTTCGGAACAAGGGGTTGGTCATCTTACTTCATTCAGTTTACTTATGAGTTCTCTAATTTTGGATACGCGTTCGTTGAAATGCAAGGTCTAAAGATTTTGAGAACTTTATCATTATGAGAATAAAGTAGAGAACTTTATAGGCATGAGAATAAAGTAGAGAACTATATTTTGGAAGTATTAGGATTTTTCGAGGTAATCGAAAATATAGATACTTATGCTAGGTATTCCATCATAGTAATATTGAGAATATGATTATCTCACAGGTTACTCATCCGTGGATACGCTTCTTGATGAATAATGTCGCATGACCTTTTTCTATATGGGATATGCACTAGTCATAGTTGCATGCCAATTGAATATGGTTCTATCTAAATTAGTGCCTTTGATTCCATATGGATATAGAATGATTGCATACCTTGAGGATGTTAAGATATGGAGTTATCCGGTTTCTGTTTAAAAACCAGAATCCGGATAAACTCATAGCACGCTTCAGTAATAGTAGTTTGTGGGTTATTCAAGGCTTTTAGCAAGAGTTTAATTTCTACCATTTCAAGATCAAAAGTTGTTTTGTTCTTGACTCGCCACCTTTTTAGTAAAATAAATTCTTTTCAGAAAACATTAGTGGGAATATGGTAGAACTGAAAGTGATTTCAAAACCACAAACAGTTACTGAAAATTTAGTAGAATCTGGAGATCCAATTGGATTCGATAATCCATTAGCCACTCCGTAGATTTAGTGGGTTACCTCAACCATCCGAGAGGTACAACGGTTTCCTTAAAGATAGTGACAGAATGGTTTTGATAACCCAAGCTTATCACTATTGTTGTCCTTAACAATAAGATTTGCCAGGTGGATAACTATAACGTCATTCTAAATCGAATTTGGAAGTGCGCGTGTATATGACTCTGCCAGAGAGTTGTTATAGTCAGTGGGAGCAGCGGAAGCGTGGTGGGCCGATAGTTTATGTCTATTTATAGACTAAAGTAGGGAGAACGGAATTGGTCATCTAGTTTGATGTGAAAGTAAAAAATTTTGACTTCATCAGAACAACTGATGGGCCTGGTAAGAAGGCAGTAGGGAGTGATGTTCTGGTATTTGGATGACATGCTCCAGATAGGAAGTGATGTTCCCATACTATGATCGGTCAAACTTTGGTTGTCACAAGGTGTTTCTCCACATAGGATATGGACAATATATCAAGGATTCTGGTAACTAAATCTATAGTTTTAGATTTAGATTTAGGAAGTGTCCCAATCGGGGTACTTGGATACCATTGTAAAGTAGTTTAGAATGGACGACTCCTGGTGTGGTAGTGTACCCGCAGGTGATGGAGCCGCCCTCTCTAAAGAGATGTTTTCTAGACTGATGAGGAGAGAGATTTGCATGATTGACACATCACTTGCTTAAACAATTGAGTCAATCATGAAATGTCAAGTACCACACCAGATATTGCTTTTGAACTGGCTGCAATAAGCATATATTTATCCAATCCTGAAGAAACATTGGGAAGCAGTTATGAACATAAGAGGATGTTCTTGGTATATGGTACGACAGCCTACCGAAAGAGGCGGTTATCATTTCAGGTTTCTAAGGTGACCTGGATGACAGAGTGGCTGTCGGAGTTAATAGTTTTCCCTCTTTTGAGATGCGGTATGTTGGATAAGTTTCTAAGTAGGATACTGAGGTGGTCATGGCGCTAATTGCTGATTACATCGGCAATGGATACAGTCTAAGAAACTTGTTGGATTTGGTATTCATATTATTGTTGGGGTCAAAAATTACACCCCGTTTGACCAAGTCAAAGTCAACTCCAAGTCAAGTGGTCCCAAGCCTAAACCAAGTGGGCCCATGCCCAAGTCGAGTCCAAACATGAAGAGGTCGGCCTCCTCCATGCTGAGAAGAAAATTATTTAATAAATAATTTTGATGTATTTTTCATGTATGAATGTAAAGTAAATGGGCAAAAAGCCAATTTTTTGTAAACCCATGGCTCATGTGCAAAAAGAAATAAGCACATGAGGTATGGGATGGGCAAAATACCATTTTGTAAATCCCAAGAGGCTATGTATAAATTTGTAAGCCTATATAAGGAAACATTATAATGAAATGAAAAAAGATACTCATTCCCCTAAAAAATATTAGGGTTTGTGCCTCCATCTCCTCTCTCTCAAGTTCTCCCTCATTCTTTTCATTTCCAATTAAATCAAGAGCTTAGCTCTCTTTTTCTCAAAAACCAAATAAAGTTTCACCATAAAACTCGAAGGGGAGTTCAGATCTCCCATCAAATCTCTAAAAGGAAGATTTTTAATCTTGCCTCATTTTTTCTCTAAGATCCAGCAAAAAGAGAGAAGGAGAAAGAAGACCCACCTCCAAAAATTCCACTTTGGGAGGATTCAAGGCTCAAGGGAGAAAAAAGGGGTCCCCTTTGATCATCTCCGAAAATCATTGAGGAGTTCAACTCTAAGATCCAAATCTTCAAAGGAGTTTAATTCTAAATCCAGACCTTTTAGGAGTTTAACTCTAAATTCAAGCCTCTTAGGAGTTTAACTCCAAATCCACATCCAATTCTTCCCTAGGAGTTTAACTCCAAAACCCCTCGGGAGTTCAACTCCCAACCTAGGGGTTAAACCCCTTTTTTCGCTGGTGTTTCTAGCGGCCGCGTACCGCGCACGTGACCCGTTGGCGTCCAGCGGCCGCGTGCCGCGTACGTGACCAGCTGGCGCCCAGCGGCCGCGTGCCGCTCAAGTGACCCGTTGGCGTCCAGCGGCCGCGTGTTGTCTCACGCGTCTTTAGGACGCTCCTCAATCCTCTTTTTCCCACATGCTCCACACTAAAAATACATCTTCCGTTAGAAAAAAATTTCTAACAGGGCGTTGCCTCGCACCCCACAAGGGGGCTGCTAGCCCCCTTGACCCCCAGTCCAATATCTGTGTTGCAGGACCCCCGTAAACTTTGCGAGGCCCCTGATACATCCAAAACAAAACATATACACACCGCACATTGCGTTCGCATTACCAGTTTGACCTGTCAATCGGAGATTCTCTCGCTTCAAAGGCAAGCGGTAATTAGCAGTAGCTTAGTCCGTGACTGCCAGAGATTTGGATCCCCACAATCAATAAATCCCAGCCTACCCTAGGTAGGGGGAATCTGTATATTCCTAACAAGCGGCGCGTATTCCCATCTCAATGAGATGACGAAAAACACCCTACAGATTCTTGCACGCCCGATGGGACTTTTCTCTCCTCCCATATTTCGGGTTAAACGTTCATGCGAACTCAATCAACATATATATCGATTGCCTGTACTGAAGTCACACTTTTTTTGTGTACAGGTTAACGGTTTTCAGTCACAATCTCGAACTCAGCAACCATGTCTCTCAAGATGAACTTCGTTTCTAATGCAACTCCGGTGACCTACGTGGTTAAAACAAACGCCCATGTGATCCTCCTGGCGAGTCTCATGATGCAGTGGGAGGAACCTCCACGCCAATTTGGTTCTGTCATCATCTACCCCGCCGAAAGCGCTCATCTGGTGGAGACCCTGACAAACCAAGTAGCTAAACCAACCCAAAAGGCAGGAGGCCAAATGTGGTGATCGCAAGGGCACCACAACTCAAGTGCAAGTTGGTGTTTGAACGACTTTCTGTAGCTCCAGCTGGGGGCAAAGCCGTCAGAACAAAAGAAATCACCAGACGTCGCGAGCAAGCTTAGGGGATGCATTCGACAGACGTGTGAGTGGATGTCTTCTCAAGGCTCCCCATCACTCGGCCTACGACGGCTTCCTGAAGAGCAGAAGCTTACCAGGCGCTCAGAATAGAGAAGCTAAGGCAGAAGCGGCTCAGATATAGGACCAACAAAAGGGCCAGGGCTCCAGCCGAGTTAAATTTTGCGAGGTTCCAAAGCCCGGACTGCTCCGCAACCACAGTCGTGTCAGCCGTGAAAATCTGCAATTCTTTCAAACCCTTAAAATGGGTTCAGAAGAATGCGATGTCTGCCAAGATCAAGATGACTGCAATTCAAATTGTGCTGCGAAAGGACATGTTGAAGCCCCAGCCCAAAAGGCGTGACACCCTCTCTTTAGAAGTCTACCAAGCACTTCATACAGCACGAAATCAGCGAGGCAAAGCAAGAAAAGAAGCGTCGGCGCCACCCAAGGACCCATCCAGGCCAATCGTCTTCAGTCGCTTGTCATTTTCTGAAGAGGACAAGGCCCTAACAACGGTCCGAGAAATCAGTCGCCAAAGATAAAGAGATGGCTGGATATGTGATCCACACTGTTTATATAGCCGGCACGCGTAGCAAGTGCAAGGACGGGGCCACCACATCTCAAGCCCAATCTGGCTTGAATGTAGCCGCCACTTCCCAAGATCAGTCTCCTCCTCAGGATGATGAAAACCCCCTCGATGAGATCGATAAGCAAAAGGACCCCTCAGTCCATGAGGAATCTAGTTCGGACAGCGAGGAGAACCGACTTTCCGTCCCAGGACCGCAGAACAGGAGCTCCTCCAAGAGCTCCGAAAACAGCTCAGAAGTAAAGACAAGGAGATGGCCAAACTTTACCCTAAAATTGACGACTTGACGAATATTGTGATGCAGCTCACTGCTCAAGTTGCTCGGGCACCCTCCAATCAAGCGCAAGTCTGTACTTACGAGCGGGTGATAACGACCCGAAGCAGCCAATGCTTGTCCCCCAATGTCAAAAAGCAGGCAAACCGCATGAAAGTCGACCGTGTAAGGTGTTTTTCGTCACCCCATTGAGATGGGAATACGTGCGCGCTTGTCAGGCGCATTACAGATTCCCCCTGCCTAGGGTAGGCTGGGGTTTATTGATTGTGGGGATCCGAATCTCCGGCAGCCGCGGACTAAGCTGCCGTTAATTACCCCTCGCCTTTGGAGCGTGGGAACCTCCGAGGGACGGGTTAAACTGGTCATGCGAACTCACGTGCAGTGTGCGTGTGATGTGTTTTGAAAGGGGTTTTTGGATATGTCGGGAGCCACGCAGAGTTTTTTATGGGGGTCCCGCTACCCGGATAGCGGGCTGGGGGTCAAGAGGGCTAGCAGCCTCTTGCGGGGTGCGGGGCAGCGCCCCGTTAGAAATTTTTTGTAACAGGGACAGTGTCGTGGAGTATGTGTGTATGTACATATGTATACATATATGTACATATATATATATATATGTATATATGTATATATATATATATAAAAGAAACAGGGGGAAAAGGCATCCAAAGGATGCGTGGGGCCAGCGCCTTAGGCGCTGTGCGCCCAGGTGCTGTGCACTCAGGCACTAGCGTGCCACGTGTCGGCACGTGGGCGCTCTGCGCTTAAGCGCTGGGTGCTGTAGCGCAAGCGCGCCACGTGTCAGCACGTGGGCGCTTTGCGCTTCAGCGCCTGACACTCGAGCGCAAGTGCGCCACGTGTCGGCATGGGGGCGACTTGCGCCTGAGCGCTGGGCGCTTGAGCGCAAGCGCGCCACGTGTCGGCACTGGGACGACTTGCGCTCGAGCGCTTGCGCTTGAGCGCAAGCGCGCCACGTGTCGGCACTGGGGCGACTTGCACTCGAGCGCTTGCGCTGGAGCGCAAGCGCGCCACGTATCGACACGTGGGCGCTTTGCGCTTGAGCGCAGGGCGCTGTTGTGCAAGCGCGCCACGTGTCGGCACGTGGGCACTCTGCGCTTAAGCGTCGGCGAGAAAAAGAGGCTTTTAGCCTAAAAAGATTCTCGGAAGAGAAATCAGAGTGGAGTTGGACTCCTAAGTGTGTTTTTGGGGTTAATGGATGGGGTTCTTCTTCTTCCTCCTCTGTTAGCTGGATCTTGAAGATCAAGAGATGTGAGATCTCAAAATCTCTCCTTTTTGGGATCCAAAGACAGATCCAAGTTCACCTTTGTGGGTTTGGTGGTGAAAAACTATCTTGTTTTTGAAAAGGAAGAGTAAAACTCTTGATTTAATTCAAAAGAAAGAAGAAGGTTTGAGACCTTCAGAAAAGGAAAAGAGATACAAACCCTAGGTTTTTTTTGTGAGAATGAAAAGTGTTTCTTTATTCATCATCATGTTGCCTTTTATAGGCTTACATATTTACATATAGCCCCTTGGGCTTTACAAAAATGGCATTTTAGCCATCCCATGGCTCATGTGCCGTTTCATTTTTGCACATAAGTCATGGGCTTAAAAAATATTGGTTTTATACCCATTTTGTTTACACTCATGCATAAACAATTACATAAAAATTATTTATTACATGATTTTATTGTTGGCATGGGGAGGCTGGCTGCGGGCTCGACTTGGGCATGGACCCGCTTAACCTGGGCTTGGGCCCAACTAGATTGGGGGTTGACCTTGACTTTGACTCGGTCAACTGGGGTGTAAATTTTTACCCCAAAAAATTGCCCCCCATCAATAAATGTACACAGCATATGTAGGTCGTATGCATGAAATTGATGGATCTTCTTTCAAGTGGAGGCGACTTGCTTTGGTTCCCACTTTTTGGGATGCACTGCCCTTTTCACGACATGGACGGTCGATTCTGCCCTTTTTACGACTTGGACGGTCGGCGCTCTGACCCGGAGCGATTTGTGGGAAGCCTGCACTGCCCTTTTTACGACGTGGACGGTCGACGCTCTGATCCGGAGCGATTTGATAGACGTGTCCCCGGCACGGAGTGTCGCTGGTCGACGTTTCCCCGAGGCGGAGTGCCGCTGGTTGACGTGTCCCCGGCACGGAGTGTCTGCTTGACGTTTCCCCAGCACGGAGTGTCGCTGTCGGACCTTTCCCTGATGCGGAGTGTCTGTGTTGGACGTTTCCCCGATGCAGAGTGTCGCTGGTTGACGTGTCCCCAGCACGGAGTGTCTGCTTGACGTTTCCCCGGCACGGAGTGTCGCTGTTGGACGTTTCCCTGATGCAGAGTGTCTGTGTTAGAAGTTTCCCCGATGCAGAGTGTCGCTGGTTGATGTTTCCCCGGCACGGAGTGCCTGCTTGACGTTTCCCCGGCACGGAGTGTCGCTGTTGGACGTTTCCCTGATGCGGAGTGTCTGTGTTGGACGTTTCCCCGATGCAGAGTGTCACTGGTTGACGTGTCCCCGGCACAGAGTGTCTGCTTGACGTTTCCCCGGCACGGAGTGTCGCTGTTGGACGTTTCCTTGATGCGGAGTGTCTGTGTTGGACGTTTCCCCGATGCAGAGCGTCGCTGGTTGACGTGTCCCCGGCACGGATTGTCGCTGATCGACTTTTCCCTGGCGCGGAGTGTCGAGTTGACTTTTCCCCGGCACAGAGTGTCGCTGATCGACTTTTCCCCGGCGCGGAGTGTCGGGTTGACTTTTCCCCGTCACGGAGTGTCGCTGATCGACTTTTCCCCGGCACGGAGTGTCGCTGATCGACTTTTCCCCGGCACGGAGTGTCGCTGATCGACTTTTCCCCGTCATGGAGTGTCGGGTTGACTTTTTCCTGGCACGGAGTGTCGCTGATCGACTTTTCCCCGGCGCGGAGTGTCGGTGGTTGACTTTTCCCCGGCACGGAGTGTCGCTGATCGACTTTTCCCCGGCGCGGAGTGTCGGGTTGATCGACTTTTCCCCGGCGCGGAGCATAATTCCGGCAGGGAAGGTAGATATCCCGAGGCGAAGTATGATTTCGACACGGGGTAACTTCTGGGACGGAGCATGATTCCGCCGTAGAGGTTGTTGGTTTGATTTGATTTGGGTTGACATCAGCATTGCTACACTGGAATATGGTACCAGGAGTGAATCATCTGTCTTGAGAGGATTTGGGAATTATTTTTTTTGTGGCATCTGCATTGCTGTACTGGAATAATGCTAGGAGCAACTCATCATTTGCCCCGGGAGTTGGGATTTGGTTTGTTTGGCATCTGCATTGCTGCACTGGAATAATGCCAGGAGCAACTCATCATTTGCCCCGGGAGAATTTGGGATTTGGTTTGTTTGGCATCTGCATTGCTGCACTGGAATAATGCCAGGAGCGAATCATCATTTGCGTTTGCTTATTAGGAAACGATGGCTTAGAAGACAGGTTTAGATCCCTATCACCTAAGACTTTTCAATTTTGTGAGCCGTAAGGGTCTCATAAAGCATTTTCTCCTTACGGGTCGTAAGGATCCCGTAAGTGTATTTTCTCCTTGGGAGTCGTAGGGACTCCCAAATGTGTTGCTCCTTTATGAGTCGTAAGGATCTCAAGCGGGAATTTTCTCCTCACAAAGTCGAGAGGACTTTGTGAGTGCATTTCATCTCTTTCTCACGAGTTTGCGCCCTTTCGGGTTTTCACAAACTCGCCGGCAGTCCTGCTGTTTTTACTCATGGAGCCCTTTCGGGTTTTCATCCGTGCCCATTTTGCTTGTGGACATGCCTTTTTTTATTTTTATTTTATTATTTTTGGAGAGATTAGGATTGTTTTACGCCCGTGGATTGTATACGGTTTTGCAGGATGTATGATCCAGACCGTAAAGCCATAAAAATTTTGGGACTTTGTAGGCGTCTGCATCACTGCACTGGAATATGGTACCAGGAGCGACTCATCATTCGCCACTTGGGAATTTGGATTTGGAATTTGGCTGGCGTCTGCATCGCTGCACTGGAATATGGTACCAGGAGCGACTCATCATTCGCCACTTGGGGATTGGGGAGCGATGGCTTAGGAGACAGGTTTAGATCCCTATCGCCTAAAGCTTTTCAATTTTATGGGCCGTGAGGGTCCCATAAAAGCATTTCTCCCTACGAGTCGTAAGGATCCCGCAGGTGCATTTTCTCCTTAGGAGTCGTGAGGACTCCTAAGTGTGTTTTTCCCTTGTGAGTCGTAAGGATCCCACAAAGGTTTGTTCTCCTCATGTATCGTGAGAACACATGAGTGGATCTTCTCAATGGAGCATAATTCCAAAGGCGGAGACCAGCCGCGTAACTGGTGATTGCGGTGGGGCATGGATATGCTGAGAATTATTTGAGCCCGTGGATTGTATACGGTAGTCAATTTGGGGACTGGCCGTAGGGCTGGGAGAATTTTGAGAAATTGGATTTTTGTTGGCGTCTGCATCGCTGCACTGGAATATGGTACCAGGAGCGACTCATCATTCGCCCTTTTTTTCCTTTTTTTCTTTTTTCTCTTTTTTCTTTTATTTTTCTCTTTTTGTTTTTTTTTTGTTTTACCGCGATTGCTCTATCATTTCAGCTTTTCTTATCGCGAAGATCGCGATTGCCCTATCATTTCGGCTATTTATTCACGGTTGCCCCATCATTTCGACTTTATTCTCATCTTTATTTTTACTCGCTGATTTTTATTGCGAGTTGCCCCATCATTTCGGCTTTTATTTTTCTTTTATTTACACATTTTTTGTTTATTTACATTTATATTTTTTTTACATTCCCAGTTTAACGACTTAGAGGTCGATTGTTCCCAGTTTAGTGACATGGTGGTCAATTGTTCCCAGTTTAATGACGTGGTGGTCGATTGTTTTCAGAGAAAGGCAGATGTTTGAGAGAATCAGTTTCACGAAGAACTTCGGTCTCCGTTTGTATGAAATTGGCGGTCGCAGCTGGACTGTTTGTTAACACGCCTTTGGATAGTTCTATCTCTCCTGCCTTGTATTGCTTTTCGACCCAATCTTTGAAGACGAAGCAGTCCTCAATGGCATGACCTATCACTCTGTGATAGGGGCAGTATTTGGGGTCGTCGGTCATATTCGCTTCCTGCGGTCTTTTTGACTCTGGCAGTTGTAGACCGTTCTTCAGGGCGTCTTTGAATATTTTACGGATTTTGTCCCTTCTGAAGGAATAGACCTTATCTAGCTTCTCTTTGAGTGGAGATTCTCCTCCCTCTCTGAACACTGGCTTTTGAGGCTTGTTGGCGCTAGGCCCGCTCATCCCTTGCTTATTTCGGTTAGCCGAAGTGTTGAAAGACTCAGAATCGTCGGGATTTTCGCCTTTGCGATTATCGTCCTTTCGGTTTCTCCAGGACCTATTGTTATTTTGGAAATCCGAGGAAGACTCTTGCTTTGAGCGCTCCAGTATCTGAACTTTCCTGGTCAGCTCTTAGAATGTTTTGAGACCCGCGGTGCATAGAAATGGGGCCATCCAATTATTGAGATTTCCGACGAGGAGACTGACAGATTGGTCCTGCTCTATTGGTGGTTCGCATTTGACGGAGAGATTGCGCCATCGGGTTATAAAATCCGTGCTGCTTTCGTTGTTCTTGGGCTTGGTCCTTACGAGCTCGACAATGGTGATCTTATCGCTGACGCTCATGAACCTATGTCGAAACAAAGATTCCATTTGGACGAAAGTAGTAACGGAGCCATCCGGTATGATCGCGTACCAGTCGAAAGCAGCATCGGTCAAGCTATTAACGAACTGGCGGAGGAGAAGCGCATCGTTGCCCCCAGTATTCCCGCATGAGGCTTTGAAGTGGGCGATGTGCTGATTCGCATTTCCTGTCCCATCGAATCTTCCGAATTTAGGGATGACATAACCACTAGGAAATTCTACCAGATCATACTGAGCAGGATATGGTCTCCCACTACTGCTGATATCTTTTTGCGCTTCGGTTTCGGCCACCAATGTTTTGACTTTGCTGGCAACCAAATCCATGATTTGAACCTGAGTTAGCGGGCTACTGTCATCGATAGCCAAGACATTTCCCGAGATAGGATGCGACTGATTTTCATGCGGTGCGCCCACTTTTGGATTTGAGGGAACGGGCGTCGGCTGTTTCGGGACATCGTTCCCCGGTTTATGAGAGCCTTGCGCCTGATTGGGCGGCTGAGGGGCAAGTTGGGCCGTGAGCTGCATCACGACATTCGTCAAGTCGTCGATCTTTGAGTAGAGCTTGGCCATCTCCTTGTCTTTGCTTCTGAGCTGCTTTCGGAGCTCTTGGAGGAGTTGCTTCTCTGTGGTCTTAGGACGGAAAGTTGGCTCATCTTCGCTTTCCGAGCCTGACTCCTCATGGACCGAAGGGTCTTTCCGCCTATCATCCTCATCGAGAGGGTTTTCATCATCCAGTGGAGGCGGCTGTTCTTGGGAAGCGGCGACCATATTCAAGCCAGATTGGATTTGAGATGCGGTGGCCTCGTCCTTCCTCTTGCTGCGCGTGCCCACCATGTATACAGTGTGGACCACATACCCAGCCATCTTTTTATCTTTGGCAGCCGATTTCGCGGAGTGGTCCGGGCTTTGGAAATTCATAAATTTTAACATGGACAGAGCCCTAGCCCTTTTGTTGGCTTTGTATCTGAGCCTTTTCTCCTTCAGCTTCTCGATTTTGAAGGCTTGGCGGGCATCCGCTATCCGGGAAGCCATTGTGAGTTGATCAGAGGGGAGCTTAGAGAAGACACCCGATCGAGCAGTGGTCAAGGGCACCGCTAGAGCTTGCTCGGGATGCGTTGTAGCTTTGTTGGTGTTGATGGCCTTGCCCCCAGCTGGGGCCATGGAGAGTCGTTCGGAAACGGACTTGTGCTTGGGCTGAGGTGCCCTCGCGACCACCACATTTGGTCTCCTGCCTTTCGAGACCGGTTTGTCTGCCACCGGGGCTTGAGGAGCCGGGATGGCGTCAACAGGCATGAACATAATAGAGCCGAATGGTAGCAGCGGCTCCTCTCATTGTCGCCCGAGACTGGCCGGAAGGACCGTCCTGGAGTCTATCTTCATCGTATAGGAGACGGGAGCTGAGTTCATCATCGAAGACATCGTCGGAAGGTGATTGTTTGAAAATCTGCATGAAAGAGCATTATTTTAGTATAAATACAGGTAGGTATAATGATTGAGTTCGCATGAATGCTTAACCCGAAATATGGGAGGAGAGATTGGTCCCACCGGGCGTGCCAGAATCTGTAGGGTGTTTTTCATCACCCCATTGAGATGGGAATACGCGCGTGCTTGTCAGGCGCATTACAGATTCCCCCTGCCTAGGGTAGGCTGGGGTTTATTGATTGTGGGGATCCGAATCTCCGACAGCCGTGGACTAAGCTGCCGTTAATTACCCCTCGCCTTTGGAGCGTGGGAACCTCCGATGGACGGGTTAAACTGGTCATGCGAACTCAACGTGCAGTGTGCGTGTGATCTGTTTTGAAAGGGGTTTTCTGGATATGTCGGGAGCCACGCAGAGTCTTTTACGGGGGTCCCGCTACCCGGATAGCGGGCTGGGGGTCAAGAGGGCTAGCAGCCCCCTTGCGGGGTGCGGGGCAGCGCCCCGTTAGAAATATTTTCTAACAGGGACAGTGTCGTGGAGTATGTGTGTATGTACATATGTATACATATGTGTTCATATATATATATATATATGTATATATGTATATATATATATATATAAAAGAAAGAGGGGGAAAAGGCATTCAAAGGATGCGTGGGGCCAGCGCCTTAGGCGCTGTGCGCCCAGGTGCTGTGCGCTCAGGCGCTAGCGTGCCACGTGTCGGCACGTGGGCGCTCTGCGCTTAAGCGCTGGGCGCTGTAACGCAAGCGCGCCACGTGTCGGCACGTGGGCGCTCTGCACTTCAGCGCCTGACGCTCGAGCGCAAGTGCGTCACGTGTCGGCATGGGGGCGACTTGCGCTTGAGCGCTGGGCGCTTGAGCGCAAGCGCGCCACGTGTCGGCACTGGGGCGACTTGCACTCGAGCGCAAGCGCGCCACATGTCGACACGTGGGCGCTTTGCGCTTGAGCGCAGGACGCTGTTGTGCAAGCGCGCCACGTGTCGGCACTTGGGCGCTTTGCGCTTCGGCGCTGACACGCCACGTGTCGGCATGTGGGCACTCTGCGCTTGAGCGCCGGCGAGGAAAAGAGGTTTTTAGCCTAAAAAGTTTCTCGGAAGAGAAATCAGAGTGGAGTTGGACTCCTAAGTGTGTTTTTGGGGTTAATGGAAGGGGTTCTTCTTCTTCCTCCTTTGTTAGCTGGATCTTGAAGATCAAGAGATGTGAGATCTCAAAATCTCTCCTTTTTGGGATCCAAAGACAGATCCAAGTTCACCTTTGTGGGTTTGGTGGTGAAAAACTATCTTGTTTTTGAAAAGGAAGAGTAAAACTCTTGATTTAATTCAAAAGAAAGAAGAAGGTTTGAGACCTTCAGAAAAGGGAAAGAGATACAAACCCTAGGTTTTTTTGTGAGAATGAAAAGTGTTTCTTTATTCATCATCATGTTGCCTTTTATAGGCTTACATATTTACATATATCCCCTTGGGCTTTACAAAAATGGCATTTTAGCCATCCCATGGCTCATGTGCCGTTTCATTTTTGCACATAAGTCACGGGCTTACAAAATATTAGCTCTATGCCCATTTTGTTTACACTCATGCATAAACAATTACATAAAAATTATTTATTACATGATTTTGTTGTTGGCATGGGGAGGCTGGCTGCGGGCTCGACTTGGGCATGGACCCGCTTGACCTGGGCTTGGGCCCATCTAGCTTGGGGGTTGACCTTGACTTTGACTCGGTCAACCGGGGTGTAAATTTTTACCCCAACAGACCGCATCTTATCTCGAGAAATGTCTTGCCTACCGATAACAGCAACCCGCTAACACAAGATCAAATCATGGATTTGGTCCCCAACAAAGTCAAAATATTGGTAGACGAAACCGAAATGCAAAAAGATGTCAGCAGTAGTAGGAGACTATATCCTGCTCAGTATGATCTGGTAGAGTTTCCTAGTGATTACGTTATCCCCAAATTCAGAAGATTCGACGGGACGGGAAATGCGAATCAACACATCGTCCACTTTAAAGCATCTTGCAGGAATACTGAGGGCAATGATGCGCTTTCCTCTGCCAGTTCGTTAAAAGCTTAACCGGTGTCGCTTTCAACTGGTACGCGAGCATACCGGATGGCTCCGTTACCACTTTTGTCCAGATGAAATCTCTGTTTCGGCAATGGTTTATGAGTGTTAGCGATAAAATTACTATTGCCGACCTCATAAGGACTAAACCAAAGAACAATGAAAGCGGCATGGATTTTATAACCCGATGACACAATCTCTCTGTCAAATGTGAGCCACCGTTGAAACAAGACCAATCTGTCAATCTCCTTATTAGAAATCTCAGCACCTGGATGAATCATTTTCTATGCACCGCGGGTCTCAAGACGTTCCAAGAACTGACCAAGAAAGTTCAAATGTTGGAGCGCTCAAAGCAGGAATCCTTCTCAGATTCCTAAAATAACAATAAATCCTGGGGAAACCAAAAGGGCGATAATCGCAAAGACGGAAATTCCGACGATACTGAATCTTTTAACACTTCGGCTGACCGAAATAGGCGGGGGACAAGCGGGCACAATGTCGACCAACCTCGGAAGCCATTATTGGGAGAGGGAGGAGAATCGCCTTTGAAAGAGAAGCTGGATAGAGATTATTCTTTCAGAAGGGACAAAGTCCACAAAATATTCAAAGATGCCCTAAGAAGTCTACAATTGCCAGAATAAAAAAGAACGCAAGAAGCGAATCTGACTGATGAACCCAAATATTTCCCCTATCACAGAGTGATGGGTCATGACATTGAGGACTGCTTTGTCTTTAAAGATTGGGTCGAAAAACAATTCAAGGCAGGAGAGATAGAACTGTCTAAAGGCATGTTAACAAACCGTCAAGCTGCGATTGCCAATTTCATACAAACAGAGACCGAAGCCCTTCGGGAACCTGCTTCTCTCAGTTGTTTGCCCTTCTCTGAAAAGAGCGAACCAAGGCAACAGGCCAAAAGCTAAATGAGCAACATGCCAATGAAGAAAGAGTAGATGGATACACAACCCATACGGTCTACATGGTGGAGCCCAGAGGAACAAGTCCTCCTACGCCTAATACCCATGACAATGACGTGGTTGTTTCCATCCAACACCGGTTAGATGTATTAGTTTAATGAAGATCTCGCTCAGTCCATTAAGCCAAAGGAGCCCGTGGTTCCTGCAGAATCGAGCTCAGGCAGTAAAGATGGCATTTATGTCATTAAACTGGGAATGATTGACCACTACGCCATTAAACTGGGAACAGACGACCTATAAGTCGTTAAACTAGGAGTGTAAAAAAATGTGTACATAAAAAAAGCCGAAATGATGAGGCAACTCGCAATAAAAATCAGCGAGTAAAAAAAATGAAAATAAAGCTGAAATGATAGTGCAACCGCAAATAAATAGCCGAAATGATAGGGCAATCGCAACTTTCGTGATAAGAAAAGCTAAAATGATAGAGCAATCGCAGTAAAAAAAGTGTATATAAATAAGTATTTCAACCCCCTCCAAAGGCGAATGAGTCGCTCCTGAACCATACTTCAGTGTTAGCGATGCAGACGCCTTCAAATCCTCGAATAGTCCAAAGGCGAATGACGAGTCACTCCAGAAACCATATTTCAGTGTTAGTGATGCAGATGTCGACAAAATTTCAAATCCTCGAATAGCCCATCAGCAAATGATGAGTCGCTCCTAGTACCATTCCGGTGTAAGCGATGCAGACGTCAACAAAATTCCAAATCCCCTAAATTCTCCTTGCCTTACGACCAGTCACCAAATTGACTATCGTATACAATCCACGGGCTCAAATAATACTCATCACACCCATGCCCCACCGCAATCACAAGCCCAACGGCCGGTCTCCGCACTTGGAATTATGCTCCATTTGGGAAGACCCACTCATGTGTCCTCACGATACATGAGGAGAACAAAACTTACGAGATTCTCTCGACTCGTAAGAAAACACCTTCGTGGGATCCTAACGACTCACAAGGAAAAAACACACTTGGGAGTCCTCACAACTGCTAAGGAGAAAATACGCCTACGAGATCCTTTCGACTTGTAGGGAGAAAATGCTTTTATGGGACCCTTACAGCTCATAAAATTGAAAAGCCTTAGGTGATAGGAACATAAACCTATCTCTTAAGCTATCGCTCCCCAACAGGCAAAGGCAAATGATGAATTGCTCATGGCACCTATGCTCCAGTGTTAGCAACGCTGATACCGACCCTAACCCCAAAATTCCAAACTTTCGATCCAATAGACTTCTAAGTCGTTAAACTGGGAACAGATGACCCCTAAGTCGTTAAACTGGGAATAGATGACCTTTAAATCGTTAAACTGGGAACGAAGGAAATCCTCCTACGGCAAATGATGATTCGCTCCTGGTCCAGTGTAGATATGCTGATATCAAACCAAAACCAAAATCCTGATTGATAGGGATTTTGCATGTCGTATTTAAAGTTTGAAATAACCGCAATCAAGATGGCATCACGTGTAGCTAGCCGTGATGAGTACAGGTCGTCCACAGGGAGATGGTACATTTTAAGTTATTGTTCTCACGAGTTAAGCAAAAAGTCCGAACGGTTCAATTCTAACCTTTGTGTTTGTATATGAAACGAAACGCTTGTTAGGGATAGAGATAGATTAGTTTAAGTTAGGAAAATCCGTACTCGTTCTTTTGTGCCTTACTTGACTTAACGAAACTATGGTAATCGGCAACAACGTGGATTAGGGTGCTTAAGCATGGCATTTTTGGGAAATCCGGTTTATTGACCCTTGTCCTTCCGTTCTTATCTCGTATCTTTCGCCTCCGGCCAAACCAAACGCAACCGGTCTCGGTTAGAGATCACCGCCACTGTGGTAGGGTAGGGTGCCTAACGGAGCGTTTGCATAAGGTTTGTGCGGAGTTCGATTAGCAATTCTCGGGTAAAGGAAAAGAGTAAAAGAAAACCTCAACTTATCGAACCATTCTCTTTCCCTAACAAGATACACTATTCATAAACCATGATCAACATCAAAAGAAAATGCAAAAGAGGAGAAATAAAAAAAAAACCCAACATTGCAAGTAAGTTAAAGTAAGAAAGTAAATTGCAAGAAAGTAAAGAGGCACTAAGAACCCAAGTGAAAATATGAAAGCTTCATTAAGTTCAACTGCAAGATACAAGCTATGAATTTAAATACTAAAATCTAACCTTGAAAGCTCAGTTAAGTGGTTGCAAGATTAGATAAAAGCAAAGCACTCAAGCTAACTAACTACCATATACAAGAACTAAAACAAAATTACACTAATGTAGAGTGAAGAGTGAAAATTGGACAAAAGTCCTCTCCCTTTGAGCTTGCTCTCTGTTCTGGTATTTAAAGGCACAAAATCAACATAAAAAACAATAAAAATGAGATGATGTGAAATTATGGAATGACCAAAAGAATGTTGGAGCCAAAAAGTGGAGGTGGGACCGGAGGTAGCGGGAAATTAGCCATTTCCGGCGGTTTACTGTTGAGTGGTGGGGCCTGTCTTCTTTTGGTGATCTTGTGCCCTCTTCATGATCTCTCTAGCATTATTTGATTCTTCTATATAAGCTTGAGCTGCAATCTGTAGATTTTGGAGGGAAAATGTTGTAGGATATATATGTCCCAGAGGCTATTTTTTGTAATGGATACTATGGATATGTATATATATAGGACGATCTTGCTCAAAATGATAGTATGCAATCTGGTTTAACTTTATCTTAACATGTGCATATGTTCTACTTGTTATTACGTACTACTTATACATGTTGGTAAAACCCGTAGGACATGCTTGACTACCAGCGTTGTGATGGCGATCATATTTATAAGAGCTGGGTAGTCTATAAGCATATCCTTAAAGTATCCCCAGTCTTAGGAATATCGAGACAGGGTATCAATATCCCAGAGTAGACTGGTGTATACATTTCTAGACCCCGGCGAAGGGCGATGGTTAGTCTCACAGCCATTTGTGTGTTTCACCTAAGATTGTATACAGGTGCTCACTGTGGGTGGGTACACTGGACAGACTCGCCGAGAACTGCTGGATGGTGTTATACCTAATGTCAGATGGCAATTCTCGTGTGGCATGTGTACAAGTAGTCTGTAGAGCTAAGATCATCATTTGTCTCGTGTGAGTTTCCACTGAGCTTTTACTACTACCCTACCACGACTCAAAGGAGTCATGCAAACAGGTTTTAGTTGGTTACAGTCTCGAGCCACATGGAGGCAGTGAATGATTGTTAGGGATTCGTCTTTCCCGGTATACGGAATCGATATCGCACTATGCTTGGTTGGTCAGCGTCATAAGCCTCTGGCCAGAGCAGTTGAGAATTACCGATAGATTAGATCAGCAATTTCTCGGATGGTATTGAGCCACACCAGCACAACTTATCAGGGTTAATAGGGGTCTGACGTTGACTGCCTCCTAGACTCGATATGCGGTACTCTCAGACGAACATACCGGACTGTACAGATATTATCACGGTTAGGCTCGGTAGGGGTTCAGATGAGTTTACCCGTCGGCCTTCTTTTTCGACAGGTACCTGGGTAGCCGTTACGTACAGCTAGTACCGCTGACGCGCTTGTGGTTAAACCCACTGCCAGCGTACTGTCGAGTTTTAGTCCCACACAGAAGGTTTCTCTAGTTTAGGAGAAACGAGTGGAGGCCGTATGTTTATACGTGCAGGGTTCTGATTGATTACGTGTACTAGTTGCGCGGAATTTAATCGGACAGTTTTTTTAATACTAGCGGGTTTAGGATTAAGCCGGTTCATTAAATCAGATTTTGATTTAATGCTAGTATTGTTTTTAGTGGTGTTATTTTATCTCTTGGGTATTCGTATTTTGATACGAATACGGGTATGTATATACGGTAGAGAGTATTTTGTATTTATACAAAATACATTCTAGAAGGAGACACCTCATAATATGGATTTTTCTATTTATTGATAAATAGAAAATGAGGTGTAAAGGAAGCATGGGATGAGAGATGGTTTGGGCATTTATTGCCATCACTATTGAAGTATGGCTAGAATTTTAAAAAGAAAAAGAAAAGGTTTCATATTAGTTTTACTAGCCATTCTTCATGGCCGCTAGCTCTTTTTCTCCTTGAGCTCATTTCTTTCTTGAGTTGGCATCCTTTCTTCATTTCTTCCTCTTCTTCAAAATCCTATCATTCTCATGAGTTGAGAAACATGGATTTTTGGGAAAGAAAAGTCACCACTAACCTTCTCCTCTCATCCTTGACTAGCTAGATTAACAATCTAGTTAGTTAAGTTTCTTTCACTTGAAAGTTGTAGCTTGCACGTAGGACCTTCGGGTGGATCATCTAGAATCCAGGAGACCGATGATCAAACTACACCAAAGACCCAAAAAGAGCTTAAGAAGGGGATTCAAGACCCGAAAGACACGAATCCGATCGGTATAAAGTTCTAACATAGTAGAATAAATACCTTTGTAGTATAGCTAGTTAGGGTTTTGTGGTAGATCTTGGTTAAAATATCTTTCTTGCATGCTCTCAAAATCCGGGCTTTGAAATTCCGCTTCTCTACAAACCTTTTAGAGCATGTAAATTATACTTACATCGGTATCAGAGCTGGTCCACAAAATTTAACTAGCTAGTTTGCACACGTTTAGAACTTCGATCGACGGAAATTTTCCGAATCGCATCTCCAAAACATGCTCGCTGTTCGAATTTTAAAAAGTGTTCAAAAAATATTTTCAGTCACCTTAAAAATATGTGCAGGCTTTTTTAAGGCCAAGAAAAAATTTCGAGCAAACGATCATTAAATTAGACCGCTAATCCGCGGCCAAATAGGTTATTTGGCCGCAGATCTATGGCATAATTATGGTTGTGTTGCCCCAAGTTTTTTCTGTGGTTCATGTTTGTGGAGATGTGATTTTTGTGTATATTGGTTTTTGCCCAGACTTGTTTGTGTGCTGGTTTGTACATGGGGGTGAAAGCGATAGTTTTAATCGATCGAAATGTTAAATTCTTATTTTTCTGTGCACTTATTTCTGCGGCCGTGAATATCTGAGCGGTATAACCTGACTGATTGCTATATGTACAATCAGACGGGTTTACGAACATGATATTCGTGTTGATGTTCTGTGATTGCACTGATATTATGGATAATTTGTCGTGGTGGATGGCCTATTGTGCAATGGTTGTAGTACATTGTTAATTCATTTGTGTATTCATTATTTCGAGGCAAGCGTCCGACAAGTGGACTGCCGTTTCAGCCCGTTTGTATATTTTTTTATCGGGGCACGGCCGGATTGAGGTCGATGTCACCGTTGTATATATTTTTCTTTTTCTGTACTAGGATTACTCCACGGAGGAGTGCTCGAGTAGCCGGATTCTAGAGGGTAACGGGGCCCCATCTCATGGCGTTGAGACCGGGGTGCCTTACTCTAGAATTGGCGGGCTACTCGCCGCATTTGTAGGGGGCATAGGATGACCCACGGTGGGGTGCACAAGTTACCGGATTCCATGAAGCTCTGGGTGCTGGGTGACCCACTCACTTTGTTGATTAGCGTTGCCTCGCTTCCGGGATTTGCGGGCGGCTTGCCGCGCTCGTAGGGGTCTAGATTTTTCATTGCACAGACTATCCACACGACAGGAAATGTCAAGTTTCATTTATGGCTCAAATGAAACTCGGGGCTCCAAAATTATCCGCTATTCTTGTTACTTATCAGTTTTCTGTGATGTTGCTTATATCATGCCTGGGATGAATGGTTACACACACACACACACACACACATACACTAGTAGATGTTGTAAATGGCTTGCATCCGTGCTAGTCTTCCCCCGCTCTCCCGTTAGTTAAGTAACTTAACGGTGCATGACGGAGCCCCGTAGCGAATGCGGATGGCATATACGTACATTTTATTTTCTTTCTTTTCTGGTGTGATAGGAATTAAATGATGGGACTGCATTAATCCTCATTAATGCAAGATAAGAAACCTAAAAAATGTTATTAGAACATTTTGAAAACCCACTCGATTCTTTTCAAAAACACTCGTTTAAAAGGCGGAGTTTGAACCACTCCTTTTCAAAGCTATCGTTCCTTCAACGATATCAAGTTCATTACGTTCAAAGTTTTCGTCAAAAACCAGCCGTAGCCCTCCATCGTTTCAAATGAGTAGCACATCGTATTCATGCTATGTTTGTTGGCCTTCGTCAAGGCATAGTGAATGATAACGGTGTATTGCTTGTTTGTAGTATAGATAGATGCATTGGTTTAGGACAGCCGTATAACCTTGTTGGCCTTCGTCAAGGACGAGTACGGGTGGGTCTAAATTAATGTCACGCCCCGCAACCCAGTATACGGGCAAAGGACGCGACGAGGCCGCTACGTATTTACTCAGAAGTAAATACGCTAAGCGTAACTAAGCAATATAAAAGAAATATACACAAGAGACAAATGTAACGAACAACAACTTTATTTATTAACATTCTTTTTATAATATATCTGAAAAGTAAATACATGGAATAGAAAGCAATGCTTAAACAGTGGCATAACAGAAATGGAAAATACAGAATGTAAATGTGTACAAGGAACTAGAGCTCCGGATCGAAGGCTAGCTGATCCAAGTCCTCGCTGGTGGGCTCGATATCCAGTGAGTCCGAAACACCTGACGACATTCCAAAGAAGAAGAAAGAGAATGCCGTCAGCGACCAATCGCTCGGTAAGTCCCAAAGATAAGGGAAAAGTAGAATAGAGAGAGGGAGAGTATAGTTTTATAATGTTGTATTATATTATTGACGCTGTTGTTTGTAGCTTGGTACAAAAGAGCCCAGTGTATACGAGAGGAGTCTCACTAGACCAAAAACTATGGTATATAGAGTACAAGGCTCCGTCAATAATACCCGGAACAACGGCGATTGAATTCAGGTTAGGTGTCTTATGGTTGCAGTCTCGTGCCACTTCTAACACCTTCCATACCAGTCTACCCCTTATAAACCCAGCGATGACTTGATTGTATTGAATTGTAAATTGTATTGTCTTATATTATAGATTGTATAGATGGATGACTTGCCGGAACTATGATATCAGTAAATGGATGTAACTGGAGAATCATGTAGATAGATATATATCCATGGTTCGGTTCAGTCAAGTTGTATAGATTAATAGATTAAACAAATTGAATATATGAATTCATATTAAATTTTTATATATACTTGAATCTCATTCAAGTCATATTGATTATATTGAGACTCAGTCTGAGTCAGACAATTAGAAAAGAAATTGAATCCTGAATTAGGTTTTGGTGTTATCGGTAACCGCTGCATATGGACGGCAGGATTTGTGTCTTTTTCAAAGACGATTACCGTGTTGATAACACCGTTTGTTAAGTTGTCTACCTTAAATAGGCAAGCACCCATATCTCCGGCTCCCTGAGGCTCAAGAGACTCGTCCCGTTTAAACCTATGTTTACTAGGGTTCTTATTGTAATTTAGTATAACTTGAGGGGGTTTTATGTAAAAATAATATTGTATAATTTTCAAAATACATCTCAAGTATTTTATTATCGTCTTTAAAGTTTTCATTGATATATATTTTATCATTGTGACATTTCTAGCGAATAAAATCTATTTTTCATAATATATGGTATTTATTTATAATATTGGAATTGTATAGTATTTTCTTGTAAATGGAATGTTTTTCTTGAATTTTGGAAATGCAAAATATTATAAATATTAAAAATAGATATTTTGATATTAATTACATATATATTTATTTATTAAAAATATAAGTTTTATTTATAATAGAAATCACATTTTCTAAAGAAAGTTTTATTTTAAATCTTTCGAGACCATATGCTCCTTGCGGAAGTTTGCATCTCGCACTACTAAACCCGAGGATGTGCGATAATCCGCACCATCCTGAATGGGTTCCCCGAAATGGGTTGTAGCGGCACGTTGCAAAGATTTGTTAAAAATACATACCTTGTAAAAAAAAGGTTTTTATAAGTCGGAGGTAATTATGTGTAAAATCATATTTTCCCCAAAACTATGTTTCCAAATATCATCGTGCTATATTACGTATGAGTGTTGTGAGGAGGTAGGTCATTATCTCGTGAACTATCTAAAGGTATAGCAAGGGGTAATACTATTTTATGTCGAAACTAAACTATATGATATTTTTCTGTAAAAGTGCTATAAAAATTGAAATATAAATTCTTTTGATATGAAACTTGTCAATATGTTTTGTTAATGTTTAATGATCATGATGTGGGAGTTTGATATTATTGTGTTTAAGAAAAAACCGAATCGGAAGTTGGATTAACTCCACTTCCGTCGGGTTTTAGAATTCTAAATTTTTAGAATAGTAAAAAGAAGGAGGGAAGGGAATTACATGTTGATTGTGTAGAGGAGAGGAAAAGGAAGAAGTAGGAGGTGCCGGTGCGTCGTTTCATCGTCGGAAACTCTTCGGATCGTCGTCGGAAGTTCGCCGGAGCTTCACCCTTTGCTAACTCCACCTGCACATAAAAAGTCTATGGAATTTTCTTAAGTGTTTGGACAGAGATTTGGAAGTGAGGAGGGTGATTTTAGGTGTGGTATTTATAAGAAACATTAGGGTTTAGGGTAAATGAAAGGATGTGATAAAAATTATATTTAATTTTGCATTTAAAAAATTTAAATGGGGTGTTTTAATTCTCTGTTTAATTTCAGAGATTTTAAATGGTGCAGGGGGAGTGGGTAGGCCAAAGGTTACAGTAGAAAGAAGAAAATCGGGGTTTCGGCCGAGTTGACCCGGCGGCGCCGGCCGAGTCAGCCGCTCTGCCGGCCCGAGTCGGCCGATTCGAGGTCCATCTTCTTGCCACGTGTCCCCGACGCTTGGACTTGACTCGTGGACCCGTTTGTTTTATGTGCGACTCTTGATTTTATGGGTTTTGCACGTGTAGACTCTTGGGCTTCTAAAAAGATTAAAATAAATCAAATTAAAAATAATGCGTGGTTGATGGGATTTGAACTCTGGTGCTATGGTTCAGCAGTGCAAGGTCTTACCAATGAGCTACAATCTCCTTCTTATTGTTCTAAAGCAAAACAAACTTATAACTTGTGCTCGGGCTCAAGTACGCCTTTCTGTATTTTTTGAAAAAAAATGTACAGAAAGTTTATGGTTGTTACATTCTACCCTCCTTAAAAAAAATTCATTCTCGAAATTTATAAAAGGAAAGTGTAACGGATTCAAGGATAATTTGGTGATAGAACTATTGGTAGTGTATGAAAAATATGTGAAAAAACGAAAGAATGCGAAGGTTTTGGTAAGATTATAAAAGAAGTGAGGGAATTTTGGGTTAGGACAGATTCAAATTATAAGATTCATGAAGTATGAATTGTAAAGAATGTTTTCAGTTGCTGGTTCTTATGTTATATTGCTTAGACTGTCCTCGCAGAACAGAACTGCATAGTAGTGTTCCATACAGCTCTGACCTGCATGGGCCGCCAACAAAACCTGTCACGCCCCGCTTCCCAGTATACGGGCAGAGGACGCGACGAGGCCGCTACGTATTTACTCAGAAGTAAATACGCTAAGCGTAACTAAGCAATATAAAAGAAATATACACAAGAGACAAATGTAATGAACAACAACTTTCTTTATTAACATTCTTTTTACAATACATCTAAAAAGTAAATACATGGAATGGAAAGCAATGCCTAAACAATGGCATAACAGAAATGGAAAATACAGAATGTAAATGTGTATAAGGAACTAGAGCTCCGGGTCGAAGGTTAGCTGATCCAAGTCCTCGCTGGTGGGCTCGATCTCCAGTGAGTTCGAAAAACCTGACGACATTCTAAAGAAGAAGAAAGAAAATGCCATCAGCGAACATCGCTCGGTAAGTCCTAAAGATAAGGAAGAAGTAGAATAGACAGAGAGAGAGTATATTTTTATAATGTTGTATTATATTGTTAACGCTGTTGTTTGTAGCTTGGTACAAAAGAGCCAGTGTATACGAGAGGAGTCTCACTAGACCAAAGACTATGGTATATAGAGTACAAGGCTCTGTCAATAATACCCGGAACAACGGCGATTGAATTCAGGTTAGGTATCTTATGGTTGCAGTCTCGTGCCACTTCTAACACCTTCCGTACCAGTCTACCCCTTATAAACCCCGCGATGTCTTGATTGTATTGAATTATAATTTGAATTGTAAATTGTATTGCCTTATATTATAGATTGTATAGATGGATGACTTGCCGGAACTATGATATCGGTAAATGGATGTAACTGGAGAATCATGTAGATGGATATATATATCCATGGCTCGGTTCAGTCAGGTTGTATAGATTAATAGATTGAACAGATTGAATATATCAATTCATATTGAATTATTATATATACTTGAATCTTATTCAAGTGAGATTGATTATATTGAGACTCGGTCTGAGTCAGACAATTAGAAAAGAAATTGAATCCTGAATTAGGTTTTGGTGTTATCGATAACCGCTGCATATGGACGGCAGGATTTGTGTCTTTTTCAAAGACGATTACCGTGTTGATAACACCGTTTGTTAAGTTGTCTACCTTAAATAAACAAGCACTCATATCTCCGGCTCCTTGAGGCTCAAGAGACTCGTCCCGCTTAAACCTATGTTTACTAGGATCCTTATTGTAATTTAGTATAACTTGAGAAGGTTTTATGTAAAATTAATTTTGTATAATTTTCAAAATACACCTCAAGTATTTTATTATCGTCTTTAAATTTTTCATTGATGTATATTTTATCATTATGACATTTCTAGTGAATAAACTTATTTTTCATAATATATGATATTTATTTGTAATATTGGAATTGTATGGTATTTTCTTGTAAATGGAATGTTTTTCTTGAATTTTGGAAATGTGAAATATTATAAATATTAAAAATAGATATTTTGATATTAATTACATATATATATATATATATATATATATTTATTAGAAATATAAGTTTTATTTATAATAGAAATCACATTTTCTAAAGAAAGTTGTATTTTAAATCTTTCGAGACCGTATGCTCCTTGCGGAGGTCTGCATCTCGCACTATTAAGCCCGAGAATGTGCGATAATCCGCACCATCCCGAACAGGTTCCCCGAAATGGGTTGTAACGTCACATTGCAAAGATTTGTTAAAAATACATATCTTGTAGAAAAATGTTTTTATAAGTCGGAGTTATGTGTAAAATCGTATTTTTCCAAAACTATGTTCCCAAACATCATCGTGATATGTTACATATGAGTGTTGTGAGGAGGTAGGTCATTACCTCATGAACTATCTAAAGATATAGCAAGGGGTAATGATGTTTTATGTCGAAACTAAACTATATGGTATTTTTCTGTAAAAGTGCTATAAAAATTGAAATATAAATTTTTTTGATATGAAACTTGTCAGTATATTTTTTTAATATTTAATGATCATGATGTGGGAGTTTGGTATTATTGTGTTTAAGAAAAATATGATTTTTAAGGAAAAACCGAGTCAGAGTTGGATTAACTCCACTTCCGCGGGTTTTAGAATTCTAAATTTTTAGAATAGTAAAAAGAAGGGGGAGAAGGGACTTACAGATTGATTGTGTAGATGAGAGGAAAAGGAAGAAGTAGGAGGTGCCGATGCGTCGTTTCGTCACCGGAAACTCCTCGGATCGTCATCGGAAGTTCGCCGGAGTTTCGCCCTTTGCTAACTCCACTTGCACACAAAAAGTTTATGGAATTTTCTTGAGAGTTTGGACAGAGATTTGGAAGTGAGGAGGATGATTTTAGGTGTGTTATTTATAGGAAAAATTAGGGTTTAGAGTAAATGAAAGGGTGTGATAAAAATTGTATTTAATTTTGCATTTAAAAAATTTAAAATGGGTGTTTTAATTCTCTATTTAATTTCAGAGATTTTAAATGGTGCAGGGGAAGTAGGGTAGGCCAAAGGTTGCAGTAGAAAGAAGAAAATCGGGGTCTCGGCCGAGTTGACCCGGCGGCGCCGACCGAGTCAGCCGGCCCGAGTCGGCCGAGTCGGGGTCCATCTTCTTGCCACGTGTCCCCGATGCTTGGACTTGACTCGTGGAACCGTTTGTTTTATGTGTGACTCTTGGTTTTACGGATTATGCACGTGTAGACTCTTGGGCTTCTAAAAAGATTAAAAGAAATCAAATTAAAAATAATGTATGGTTGATGGAATTTAAACTCTGGTGCTATGGTTTAGCAGTGCAAGGTCTTACCAATAAGCTACAAGCTCTTTCTTGCTGTTCTAAAGCAAAACAAACTTATAACTTGTGCTCAGGCTCAAATACCCCTTTCTGCATTTTTTGAAAAAAAATGTACAGAAAGTTTAGGGTTGTTACAATTAATCAGGACATTAACTGGAAGAACTTGACTTGCATCTTATGATTTGTTGGCTTTCGTCAAGGTCATAAGAGCTTGGGGCAAAAATCATATCGGGAGTTTCAAATACAAAAGAAACTTGCAGATTTAGCATACCTTCCAGAGTGTGGAGACTAGAGTGGCTTCCATCTAGGTCATCACACAATGATAATTGGATTCCGATCCCACTGATGAGTAGGATTACTCTTGGGAGATACTTTTCACTTCGCAATTAGCTAACTTATTAGGTGTTTAGAAAGTGTAACGGGGCTACGCCTCTGCGGAAACGCGGTTTATTTTAATTAGGTCCGTGCGAGAGCACGAGGAACCTCTTTCGGAGTACTAACACCCACCTCGCTGAACGGTTAGCGAACTTGTAAAGTGTAAATGATCCCGACTAATTCTCTTTTTAAGGTTTGATGGAGAATTCGAGGAAACAGTGGGAGCCATCTTGGTTAGATAAGATAATAAACCAATCTAATCTTGCAAGAGCATACGCTAAGCGTTTCTTTTTTCTCTCTCTCTGGCAGCAACCATGACGAGAATTAAATTACTACTTGAAAAAATGCACTGACTGAGCCAAACTATAAAGATTGGCTGAGGAACGTCAATATTGCACTTACTTATGACAAAGTAGCATACGTCCTCACCAGTACTGCTCCCCCTGTCCTAGGACCAGACTCCTCAGTTGCGGACATCGAGGTCTACAAAACGTGGGACCTGAATTGCGAGAAAGCTAAGTGCATTCTGCTGGTGTCTATGAATAATGAACTTCAGAAGTAGCACGAGAATATGGACATCAAATCCATTTTTCTCCATTGCAAGGATTTGTATGGAGAGCACTCTCGTATCGCAAGGTACGAGACCTCAAGGAAGTTATTCCAGATGAGGTTAGCTCCAGGATCACCTGTAGGAGAGCACGTCCTAAAGATGATCAGTCTCATTGAGGAACTCGAAAACCTGGGATGCGTGTCAGAGAACGAGTTATACATTGACTTAATTCTATAGTCCCTTCCTCTCACCTTCTCTCAGTTCGTGCAGAACTTTAACATGCACGGTATTGAAGCTGATCTTCCAAAGCTCCTCAACATATTGAGGATAGCAGAGTGCTCCTTGAAAAAGGAGAAGACATCTGTTCTTATTGTTGGGGAATCTTCCTCTTGTAAATCCAAAGCGAAAGCTAAGGGGAAGAAGAAGAAAACCACCACCAAGCCGAAAGAGGTCTCAAAAAGATGCAAGGAACGAACAAATCGAGGAGAGTTAAAGCGTAAAAGAATGAGCGCTGCTACCATCACAAGAAAGGACACTGGAAGAAGGATTGCAAGGCTTTCTAAGCTAAGGGTAAGGACACGTAGAAAGCTGATACTTCTGCTTCAGGTGTGTTCGTAATCGAAAACTATTTTTCAGTAAACTCTACATTATGGGTACTAGATACCGGTTCTAGTTCTTACATCTGAAATTCTTTACAGGCTCTGAGAAACCGTAGAGTACCGAAGGCAGGTGATATGACCCTCAGGGTTGGCAATGGAGCAAACGTTGATGCCGTTGCGGTAACGGATTATCAACCAGGGTTGACAAGTGGGCACATTTTGGTGTTATATAACTGTTTTTGTGTACCCAGCATACTATATAATATTATATTAGTATCTTTATTATCTAATGAAGGATATAATTTTGCACTTGAAAGAAATGTCATGAACATTCACCTAAATCAAGAACCGATTGGGTCTGGCACACAGGAAAATGGCATATACGCACTCAATCAACATCAAGTTTTCAACATCCAAAACACACTCAAAAGAAAGGCTCCATATTCGAGCCAAGCCTTCTTATGACATTGTAGACTTGGTCATATTAATGAAACAAGGTTGACTAAGTTGTATAAAGATGGATATTTAGATCCGTTTGAATATGTATCATATGCAACTTGTCAATCATGTATCAAAGGAAAGATGACCAAATCTACATTCACAGAGCACGAAGAAAGAGCCACTGAGCTATTGGGACTCATACAAAGCGATGTATGTGGTCTGATATCTACACATGCACGAAGTGGTTACTCCTACTTCATCACTTTTACTGATGATTTCTCAAGGTATGGACATATATTCATAATGAAGTATAAATCCGAGGCCTTTGTGAAATTCAAGGAGTATAAAAATGAAGTGGAGAAACAAACGGGTAAAAGTATCAAGATACTTCGATCTGATCGGGGTGGAGAATACTTAAGTACCAGTTTCTTCGAATGCTTAAAAGAGAATGGAATTCTCTCTCAGCTTACTCCTCCGTATATACCTCAGCATAACGGTATATCAGAGAGAAGGAATCACACGCTACTCGATATGGTGCGTTCCATGATGAGTAGTGCTGAGTTGCCACCTTCCTTCTGGGGTTTTGCGCTGGAATCAGCAGCATACCTGTTGAATAGGGTTCCAACTAAGTCTGTGCCTACTACTCCATATGAAATGTGGAGTGGGAAGAGACCATATCTCAACTATCTTAAGATATAGGGGTGTTTAGATTTTGTCAAAAAGCAGAATCCGGACAAGCACGAGGCACGATCAGTTTTGTGCAAGTTTGTAGGATACCCCAAGAATTCAAGGGGATATCTTGTCTACCACACTGAAGAACAAAAATTGTTTGTCGCTCGCCACATAGTCTTTTTAGAGAGCGAATTTCTTGCAAAAAAATTAGTGGGAGCACAGTAGAACTGGAAGAAATTCCAGAACCACAAACTACTGCTGAGGACTTAGTAGAACCTCAGGTTTCAATAGAGCCTGATGAACCGACGCCACTCCGCAGATCTAGTAGATATTCTCATCCGTCTGAGAGATACTATGGGTTTCTCGTAGACGGAGATCGAGAATATTGCATTATCAATGATAATGAGCTTACTAATTTTCAGCAGGCCATCACGAGTAAAGACTCGATTAAGTGGCTAGATGCTATAAGATCCGAAATGGAATCTATGTACACTAACAAAGTATGGACTTTGGAAGTTGCTCCTCCTGGGGTAAAACCCGTTGGATGCAAATGGATCTTTGAAAAGAAGATTGGTGCAGATGGACAAGTGGAAAGCTACAAAGTTAGACTTGTTGCAAAAGGTTTTCGTCAAAGACCAGGATTGGACTATGATGAAACCTTTTCTCCAATTGCTATGCTTAAATCCATTCGAATCTTGCTTGCCATTTCTGCCTTCCATGACTATGACATCTGGCAGATGGACGTGAAAACAGCTTTTCTGAATGGAAATTTAGAAGAGAGCGTTTACATGGATCAGCCAGAGGGTTTCTTAAACAGTGGGAGCAGTGGAAAAGTGTGCAAGTTGCTTAAATTTATTTATGGATTAAAGCAAGTATCGCGGAGTTGGAACATCTGCTTTGACGAGACAATCAAAGAATTTGACTATATCAAAAATGTAGATGAACCATGCATTTATAGGAAGACTGTAGAAGGAGCAGTAGTCTTTCTCGTACTATACGTGGATGACATACTCCTGATAGGGAATGACATCCCTATACTACAATCGGTCAATCTCTTCTTGTCACAGAATTTCTCCATGAAAAACTTAGGTGATGCCTCCTACATTCTGAGGATTAAGATCTATCGTGATAGATCTAAAAGAATGTTAGGACTTTTACGGTCCAGGTACATTGACACCATACTGAAGAGGTTTAGTATGGAAGATTCCAAGCGCGGTAATTTACCCGCTTGTCACGGGATCATCCTCTCCAAAGAGATGTCTCCAAAGACTGATAAAGAGAAGGCTCACATGAGCATTATACCTTACGCTTTGGCGTGCGTATGATCTATAATGTATGGGATGTTATGTACCAGTCCAGAAGTAGCTTACACACTTAGTGTGGTAAGTAGGTATCAGTCGAATCCGGATGAGAAACATTGGATGTCAGTAAAGAACATTCTTAAGTACCTGAGAAGGACTAAGGAGATGTTCTTGGTATACGGTAATGGGGACCGCCAGATTGAGGGTTTTACCGACTCAAGCTTCCAAAGTGACAAGGATGACTCTAAATCCATCTCAGGTTATGTATTTACCCTCAATGGAGGGGCAGTGTGTTGGAAGAGTTCGAAACAAGACACCGTCGCAGACTCAACGATGGAAGTTAAGTATATAGCTGCTAACGATACCGCAAAAGAGGCAATCTGGACGAGGAAGTTCATTTCTAAGCTTCAAGTGGTTCCGTCCATTGCCAATCCAATACCCTTGTATTGCGATAAAAATGGGGCTGTAGCATTAGCGAAGGAACCAAGGTCCTATTAGAAATCCAGACATATCTTGAGACGATATCACCTGATCAGGGAGATCGTGGATCGCAAGGAGATCGAAGTTCAGAGAGTGGACACAAAAGACAACACAACGGATCCATTCACAAAGGCCTTACCTCAAGCACAGTTCGAGCGGCTGTTCGAGATGTTGGGGATGTGTTTTGCAAATAACTGGCCCTAGTGCAAGTGGGACATTGTAGGATATTTATGCCCTTGAGGCTATTATTTGTAATGGATATGTATATATATATGGCGATCTTGCTCGAAATGATAGTATGCTATCTGGTTTAATTTTATCTTAACATGCGTATATGTTCTACTTGTTATTACGTACTACTTATATATGTTGATAAAGTCTGTAGGACATGCTTGACTACCAGCGTTGTGATGGCGATCATACTTGTGAGAGTTGGGCAGTCTATAAGCATATCCTTAAAAGTGTCCCCAGTCGTAGGAATATCGAGACAGGGCATCGATATCCCAGAGTAGACCGAGGTATGCATTTCTAGACCCCCGACGAGGGGCGATGATTAGTCTCATAGCTGTTGGTATGTTTCATCTAAGATTGTATACATGTGCTCACTATGGGTGGGTACACTGGACGGACTCACCGAGAACTGCTGGATGGTATTATACCTAACGTCAGATGGTACTTCTCGTGTGACATATGTATAGGTAGTCTGTAGACCTAAGATCACCATTTATCTCGTGTGAGTTCCCACTGTGCTTTGACTACTACCCTACCACGGCTCAAAGGAGTCGTGCAAACAGGTTTCAGTTGGGTACAGTCCTGAGCCATATAGAGGCAGTGGGTGATTGTTAGGGATTCGTCTCTCCCGGTATAGGAAGTCGATATCGCACTATGCTTGGTTGGTCAGCGCCATAAGCCTCTGGCCAGGGCAGTTGAGAATTACTGATAGATTAGATCAGTAATTTTTCGGATGGTATTGAGCCACACCAGCACGACTTATCAAGGTTAGTAGGGGTCCGACGTTGACCGCCCCTACACCCGGTATGCAGTACTCTTAGACGAACAGACCGGACTGTATGGATATTGTCACGATTAGGCTCAGTTGGGTTTCAGATGAGTTTGCTCGTCGGCCTTCTTTTTCAACAGGTACCTGGGTAGCCGTTACGTACAGGTAGTACCGCTGACGCGCTTGTGGTTAAACCCACTGCCGGTGTACTGTCGAGTCTTTAGAGTCCCACACAGAAGGTTTCTCTAGTTCAGGCGAAACGAGTGGAGGCCGTATGTTTATATGTGCAGGGTTCCGATTGATTGTGTGTACTAGTTGCGCGGAATTTAATCGGACGGTTTTTTTAATACTAGCGGGCTTAGGATTAAGCTGGTTCATTAAATCAGATATTGATTTAATGCTAGTATTATTTTTAGTGGTGTTATTCTATCTCTTGTGTAATCGTATTTTGACACGAATGCGTGTATGTATATACGGTAGAGAGTATTTCGTATTTATACAAAATACATTCTAGAAGAGGACACCTCATAATACAGATTTTTCTATTTATTGATAAATAGAAAATGAGGTGTAAAGGAAGCATGTGATGAGGGATGGTTTGGGCATTTATTGCCATCACTATTGAAATATGGCTAGAATTTTAAAAAGAAAAAGAAAAAGATTCATATTAGTTTTACTAGCCATTTTTATGGTTGCTAGCTCTTTTTTTCCCTTGAGCTCATTTCTTTCTTGAGTTGCCATCCTTTCTTTTTTGCTTTCTCCTTTTCAAAATCCTATCATTCTTGTTCCTACCAAAAATTTCTGCGCAAAAGAGCCGAAGGTATCAAATGGCAGCGATACGCTTAAGAAAATATGAACCAGTATTTTCCGGACTGTATTTTAAAAAACTCCAAAATGAGAAATAGCTAAAGTCTGATGGTATCGAAAGCGTCTTGAAAAAACCTTCGATTTGATATATTATGGGCCTCATAATTCATCTAGGATCAAAAGTTATGAGCAAATGTGCTATGCACGTATAATCTAAGGAAGAAAATACGAACCAGTATTTTCTGGGTTGTATTTTGACAAAACTCCCGAATGAGAAACAGCTAAATTCTGATGGTATCGAAAGTGTCTAGAAAAACCTTTCGATTTGATATATTATAGGCCTCATAATTCATCCGGGATCAAAAGTTATGAGCAAATGTGCTACACATGTGTAATCTAAAGTAATGCTCTACTAAATGGGGAATGCATTTTTAGTCCCACATCGGGAAAAAGAGAGATCTCTTCTCTACCACTCCCATATAAATAAAAGGGGATGCCTCCCAGAAAAAGATGAGTATTCTATAATACTCAAAGGAGATTATTTCTCCATGGAAGCTTGCTCCCCCCATAATGCGCATATGCGCAAGCGCCATTTGTGCCACGTGCAATGCACGTGCATCCGCTACATGCGCGCTACGTGCAACGCACGTGAGCCAAACACGTGCAACGTACGTGAGCCAAACACGTGCAACGCATGTGGGAGTATTCCATAATACTCAAAGGAGATTATTTCTCCATAGGAGCTTGCTCCCTCCATAATGCGCATATGCGCAAGCGCCATGTGCGCCACGTGTAATGCACGTGCACCGGCCACATGCACTGGCCACATGCACTCCACGTGCAACGCACGTGGGAGTATTTCATAAAACTCAAAGGAGATTATTTCTTCATAGGAGCTTGCTCCCCCCTATAATGCGCATATGCGCAAGCGCCATGTGCGCAACGTGCAATGCACGTGCGCCCGCCACATGCACGCCACGTGCAACGCACGCGAGCCAAACACGTGCAACGCACGTGGGAGTATTCCATAATACTCAAAAGAGCTTAGTTCTCCATAGGAGCTTACTCCCTCCATAATGTGCATATGCGCAAGCTCCATGTGCGCCCAACACGTGCGACGCACGTGCACCCAACACGTGCGACGCACGTGCGCGAGCGCAAAGAAGCCATTTTCAGCAGCGGGAAGCTTAAGCTCCAGCCAGTTCTTTCCCCCTAATGAGTGGGACATGGTTCAAAGGGTACATCCCTCCAAACCTTCGATATATGGCGCTGTAATCTCTCAGGGTCATCGGAGAGGTGGTGGGTCTCAACGACCAATGATCCTTCTTTTCAAAAAAAAAGGAAAAGAAACAAAAAACAGACAGAAGAACAGAGGAACCCCCCATAAATTTTGGGAAATTCAAAGACAAAGAGCAAGCTCTCAGAAGAAGAAAACTTTCTTCAAGCTAAAAAAAGAACAGAGAGATGAAATCATCTCATATAAAAAGAAGAGTTTACTTCTTTTTCTAAGATCATAGATCTATAAGATCAAGATCTTTCACAACAGAGATCAAAATATCTCATCATACAAAATAAGGGGAAGAACTTAATATTCTTCAGATCATAGATCTATAAGATAAATTGTCTTTCAGAGATCATAATATCTCATAATAAAAGGGGGGAGAATAATTCAATTCTCTTGGGATTATAGATTCATAAAGGCAGAGCCTTTCACCAAAAACAAAAGAGATTGAAACATCTCCTATAAAAAATGAGAACTTTGTTCTTAAATCCATGAAACAAAGTCTCTTATAGAGAGAATTTAACTCTCAGAACGCAAAGCTGCCTAAAAAGAGCCTTAGCGCTCCAATTAAAGAAGAGCGCCTCAGCGCTCCAAATCGAGCGCATAGCGCTGCAGAGCCTTAGCGCTCCAAGCTTAAACAGAAGCGTATTGCGCTCATTGACTGGCACTCAACGCCAAGCGCGCCACGTGCTCCTCACGTGTGCGCTACTGCGCTCTTTGAACCGGCGCTCAACGCCAAGAGCGCCACGTGCTCCCCACATGTGCGCTATTTAAATAGAAGCGCTTTGCGCTCTTTGGACTGGCGCTCAACGCCAAGCGCGCCATGTGCTCCTTACGTGTGCGCTACTTCACAAAAAGTGCATTGCGCTCATTGACTGGCGCCCAGCGCCAAGCGCGCCATGTGCTCCTCACGTGTGCGCTAAAAGAACATAAACTGTTCTATAAATAAAGCCCGGAGCCATAATGAGTGCTCAACATTCAATAAAAGACAAAAAGATTGTCAGAGCCCAAACCAATGCTCAACATTGTTAAATGTTTAACATTTTAACTAAATGGGCCGAGCCCAAAGTGGTCACAGAACCATAACTCAGATTAATTGAGCCCATACGCTCACAAACCTTTGATTTTAGTCCCAAATTGGACTACAGATCTCTCAACCAATATTGGTTCAAGGGTACATCTCTTCACTCCTCTGATACATGTCGTTGTAATCTTTCAACGTCTTTAGAGAGGTGACGGGGCCCGACAACCAGATTTTACATGGACTATGATGTCCTTAAACTTGGACTGTGGGGTCCTTAAACCCATGGACTATGATGTCCTTAACCTTGGACTGTGGGGTCCTTAAACCCATTGACTATGATGTCCTTAACCTCGGACCGTGGGGTACTTAAACCCACGGACTATGATGTCCTTAACCATGAACCGCAAAGTCCCTAAACTAAAACAATAGAGCCCAAATGCTCTTTTGTTGGATCTAAACGATCCCGTTAAGTTGATCTTAGTCTAAAATTAGACTAACGTATCATTAACAAACGTTTAAGTTGATCTTAGTCTCAAATGAGACTAACGTATCCTTAAACACAACCCCAAACCCAAATCTAAGAAGATACGGATTTGGACTAGTCCACGCCCTCCAGGAGACAACATAAATTAGTCTCCGTATACAATCCACGGGCAACCAAAAACAAAACAAACACACACGACACGAAGCGACCATCTGGAGAAGGAGGAAGTGGTTACCGCGATGCGGTAGCGTAATTAGCTGCAGGGGCTTGCGCCTGCAGGGAAGAGCGTCCCCACAATCAAAAACCCCTCAACGAGGGGGAATCTGATGAAGTCTGCTACATCGGCCGCATCCGTTTAAACTTTCGATATATGATGTCATAAATCAACTTGGCATCTTTAGAGAGGTGGACGGATAGCACCAAATAGCATCTGCCCTCGAAGTTCAGGCCGGACGTCCCAACGTACCGGTCACGTCTTTCGGCGGAGAACAGATTCTGTCACGTCCGGTGGGACCTTTTCCTCTTTCCACTCCACACTTCGTGTGTCGTGTTTTTCCCGTGATCAGATAATCACGGTGTGTATGTTTGTGGTTGCCCTTAGGGGAGTGGATACTGAAGTCGGCGCTTCGTCTCTATGAAAAATGACGTTTGTTCCCAGCTTAGCAACACAGGCTCTGTCATATCTGGTGGAGTCAAGTACAACCCACTTGCAGGCTCAAATCTCTGTAATCCGGCTCTTCAAGAAATCAACGGGCTTCTCTTTGGGTCGATGCTCCCACTTCCCACCCTCGGTGCCTCAACGCCGATGGAAGAAGCCTAGAGGAAGTCTGTCGTCCACAGGCAGGCTCCCCAAGCAGCAGCTTTGCTGACGAAATTAGTCCTCAAACAACTGGCACATGCTAAGGACCAAGGTCGACGTAGGGGCAGAATATTCAACCTCTCAAAGGAAACAGGGGGCAGGCTCGGCAAGATCCTAAGGCTAATCAAATCTCGGCCGTAAGAAATGGTCGACGTCGATATCGGCATCACACAAAATGAGCTGGGGGCAGTTCTCCGTATGGTTCTGTTTCAACCCCAGTGGTGAATGTTGTTCCAACCGGGAACAACTTCAAATTGGTGTGAAGGGTCAGATAAAATTTTCCTACCGCAATATTTAAGAAATCTCTACAGGCCATGGAGATCCCACGAGAGCATAAACCAGTTCGCTCCCTAAAACAACTTTCCTCATCTATATATAAAGTACGGAAGAAAGTGAAGGTCTCTGTCGTCAACCGCGACTCTTCCCCTAAACGTCAGCCAAATTCAGACAAATCCTCTTTCAAATACAAGGGGACTCATCCCAAGACGGATCCCGATACAACGGATCCTCCCAAAACCAAAGCGGCTTTTCAAAAAAAAGAGAGGCCCAATAAAGCTCAAGTGCCCGAAGAAAACTCCAAAGGCCAAAACTCCAAACGCCCCAAGTCTGGGGGCATGGTAGTTCACATAGTCTATGTGATGAATTCCAAAGACAAAGTTCGAGTTTCTACTAGTCACCGACCTCAAACTCGGTCATTAACAAAAGTTCAACTGCAACGTGAAAAGCTGCAGGAGATGCTTGCTCAGACGGCAGCAAACGCTAATCCATCATCTAAGGCAAATCCCAAAGACGCACCTGGAGAAAGAATAGAGAAGGGGTCGGATATTGATTTCCTAAAAGCGTGCTCTGAAAAAGGGAGATACAGAAGCGGCAGAAATGTCCACTAAAATGAACCAGATGGCCCTTCTGATTCAGAATATGGCTGGAATGATGGTTCAATCGGAACCACTGGCGGATGAACTGCCGGTAGTCAGTCTTAAAGATAAGGATGACATTTTAAATCCTCTGCAAAGCTCATCAATGGCTGAGAAGGAAATGATTCCTAAAAGCAAAGATGAACGAATATATCGCTCAACAAATCGAAGCCCACTACGCCAGTGAAGCCACAAATAGATTAATCAAGATTGGTCGACCGTATCCGACATGGCACAATCAAATACAGTACCCGCCAGAGTACACACTTCCAACGTGCCACATGTACAAAGGAACTGAGAATTCTCGTCGGCACATGGCGCGATTTGAACCCATGTGCAGCAATACTGATATACTTCTCCTCTGACAGTTCATCGGCTATCTGACGGGCATTGCTTTCGAATGGTATGCGGAACTCCCAAATGACTCCATGAATACCTTCGACGAAATGGAGATACCCTCCTGTCAGAGATTCTCTAGTGTGAATAAACGCACTACCGTGACGGCACTGGTCAACGAGAGGGTTAGACCGAATGAGACTTGGGTTCAATGTGTTACCCGATGGCGAAATCTCTGGTCAAATACAAGCAACGCATCGATGAAGTTGCAGCCATGGGAATGCTCATAGCCATCCTTGACCCAAATTCAAAGGCATCCTCGTATATGGCCCTTTTCAAGCCGACAGCCTTCCAAGAGCTCATGGATAAAATGAATTGATTGGATTAGCTGAGTCAAGACCCTTCATCATCTGATGAAGATGAATGAAAAGTGGAGGTAAGGTAGTATTTGTTGCCGACACACAACAAAAAAAATGAGCGACTTTGAAACAACCTGTCACCAAAATAGCGACGGCGTGGGTACTCGCTCCCCCCGAGATATACACAGGGGACATATTTCTCACTAGAGGAAGAATCTCTACGTAAGATGGTCTTTTCTTCTCAAAGAATAGAAAAGATATCAAGGGGCTTACAAACGAGTCCTGCAGTCAAGTGGAATATCCCACTTGAAACCCAAAAAAAAAGGTATGTCCACAAGCAAAATGGACATGGATGAAAACCCGAAAGGGCGCCGTGAATAAAAACAGCAGGACTACTGGCGATGTTTGTGAAAACCCGAAAGGGCACAGACTCGTAAAAAAAAGGTATGTCCACAAGGAAAATGAGTACGGATGAAAACCCGAAAGGGCACCGTGAGTAAAAACAGCAGGCTACCAGCGAGTTTTGTGAAAACCCGAAAGGGCGCAATCTCGTTAGAAAACACTTGCAGGGTCCTCTCGACCTTGTAAGGAGAAAAAACCTGCATGAGATCCTTACGACTTACAAAGGAGCGACACACTTGGGGATCCCCACGATTCCTAAGGAGAAATTACACTTACGAGATCCTCACGATTCATGAGGAGAACCCTCTTATGAGACCCCCACGGCTCATAGGATTCAAAAGCCTTAAGCTATAGGGATCTGAATCTGTTCTTAAACCATCACAATCCCTAGATTGCCCTACAAGCATTTCAATATTGACTCTTATATACAATTCACGGGCACAAATAAACATTTCCCTAACAAAGTCCCACCAGCGACTAGGGATATGCTCACACGGTGAACGACCCTTGTAAGTCCTCTCGACTTATAAGGAGAAAACACTCTTGTAAGATCCTTACGACTTATAAGAGAACATACACTTAGGAATTCTCACGATTCCTAAGGAGAAAATGCACCAGCGAGATCCTCACGACTCGTAGGGAGAAATACCTTTATGAGACCCTTACGGCTCATGAAGTTAAAAGTCTTAGTCGACAGGATCTTAACCCTGTTTGCTAAGCCACCTTTGTTCGAACCGACAAAGGAAAATGATGATTCGCTCCTGGCAATATCCCAGTTTTAGCGATGCTGATGCATAAATCGGTATCAGATCCCAAATCCCATACTCGCGATAAAAATCAGCGAGCCAAAAATGCATATGAAATAGCCGAAATGATGGGGCAACTTGCAACGAAATCAGCAAGTAAAATTGTATGCATACAAAAACCGCCGAAATGATTGGGCAACTCGCAATAAAAAGCAGCGAGTAAAAAGAAAAACAGCCGAAATGATTGGGCACCGCGAAAAATAGCCGAAATGATTGGGCAATCGCGACTTTCGCGATACAAAAGTCTGAAATGATAGAGTATCGCGGAAAGAAAACAAAAAAATATACATATGAAATGAAACTTTTGCCCTACAGGTAAGATCACATCGATCCTTGTATACAATCCAGGGGCGCAAACAAAGAGAGAACCATATCATCCCACCAGGCTCCATCAGAAAGAGAGCCAAGTCTCGATGGCAACATCTGCATCTCGAGAGAACAACAATAGCGTTCCTCCTCATTCCAGCAGGATTCGGACGCGACAATCAAACGGAGCCACGACAGAGTCCCTAGTTCCAAGTCTCGATGGCCATATCTACAGCCTGGAGACCCATAACAGCGTTCCTCCTTATTCCAGCAGGATTCGGACGCGACATCAAAACAATGGAACCATGGCAAAATCCCCTAGTTCTAAATCTCGACAGTTCACAGACAGCCTAAAGATCACCAACGGCGTTTCTCCTCACTCCAACCAGATGCAGACGCGACGTCAACAACTGACCTCAGAGTCGCAACGAAACGGAGCCATGGCAAAGTCCCTAGTTCCAAATCTCAATGGCCACATCTACAGCCCGAAGACCAACAACAGTGTGCCTTCTCATTCTAGCAGGACACAGATGCTACCCCATTAATCGGAACCACGACAAAATCCCCAGTTCCAAGACTCTACGGTTCACAGACAACCTGGAGTCATCCAATGACCCCGTCTCGGAATCAAGTCAACTCAAAAACCTCGATTCAGGGAAATTAGCGTCCTTGACGAGAGCATCTCGATTCGCGTCGACCCGCAAGGAAATCAGTGTCTTTGCAGGAATACCTCGATTCGTCTCAACCCCAAGGAAATCAGTGTCCTTGGCAAAAACCTCGATTCAGGAAAATCAGCGTCCTTGGCGAGAGCATCTCGATTCATGTTGACCCGCAAAGAAACCAGTGTCTTTGCAGGAATACCTCGATTCGTCTCAACTCCGAGAAAATCAGTGTCCTTGGCAAAAACCTCGATTCAGGGAAATCAGCGTTCTTGACGAGAGCATCTCGATTCGCATCGACCCGTAAAGAAATCAGCTTCTTTGCAGGAACACCTCGATTCGTCTCAATCCAAGGAAATCAGCGTCCTTGGAAAAAAATTCGATTCAGGGAAATCAGCGTCCTTGACGAGAGAATCTCGATTCGCATCGACCCGCAGAGAAATCAACGTCTTTGCAGGAACACCTTGATTCGTCTCAATCTGAGGAAATCAGCATCCTTGGCAAAAACCTCGATTCAGGGAAATCAGCGTCCTTGACGAGAGCATCTCGATTCACGTCGACACACAAGGAAATCGGTGTCTTTGCAGGAATACCTCGATTCGTCTCAACTCCGAGGAAATCGGCATCCCTGGCAAAAACCTCGATTCAGAGAAATCAGCGTCCTTGACGAGAGCATCTCGATTCGCATCGACCCGCAGAGAAATTAGCGTCTTTGCAGGAATACCTCGATTCGTTTCAACTCTGAGGAAATCAGTGTCCTTGGCAAAAACCTCGATTCAGGGAAATCGGCGTCCTTGATGAGAGCACCTCGATTCGCGTCGGCCCGCAGAGAAATCAGTGTCTTTACAGGAATACCTCGATTCGTTTCGACCCCAGGGAAATCAGTGTCCTTGGCTCAACTTCTCGACTCATGGAAATCAGCGTCCTTGACGAGAACCTCTCGATTCGTTTCAACCCGCAGGGCAATCAGTGTCTTTGCAGAAATCTCTCGATTCGTCTCAACTCAAGAGAAATCAGTGTCCTTGGCCAAACTATTCCGATTCAGGGAAATCAGCGTCCTTGACGAGAACATCTCGATTCGCGTCGACCCGCAGAAAAATCAGTATCTTTGCAGGAATATACAACGTCAGCAAAGAGGAGCCGTGGCAAAGTTCCCTGTTCCATGACTTGGCGGTGCACAGACAACCCAAAGTCAACCCTCGACCTCCCTGTTGAAGCAATGCTTTGACTCGGGAGTAGGTCAACTCATCAATCACTTACGAGTCCTCTCGACTTGTAAGGAAGAAAATTCTCTTATGAGATCCTTACGACTCTCAAGAGAAAACACACTTAGGAATCCTCACGATTCCTAAAGAGAAAACACACTTAGGAATACTCACGATTCCTAAGGAGAAAAAATCTTTATGAGACCCTCACGTCTTATAAAGTTGAAAAGTCTTAGATGGCAGATCTGAACCTGTTTCCTAAGCCATCGCTTCTTATCTCGATTCAGGGAAATCAACGTCCTTGGCGAGAACCTCTCGATTCGTTTCGACCCGCAAGGAAATCAGTGTCTTTGCGAGAATCTCTCGATTCTTCTCAACTTGCGGGGAAATTAGTGTCCCTACGCATAAAGAAAATTCTCTTGTGGGATTCTTACGATTCTCAAAAGAAAACGCACTTAGGAGTCCTCACGACTCCTAAGGAGAAAAGACACCTACGAGATCCTCACGACTCGTAGGGAGAAAAGCCTTTGTGAGACCCTCACCGCTTATAAAGTTGGAAAGTCTTACGCAACAGATCCTAACCCTATTTTCTAAGCCATCGCTACCTTATAAAGAGTTCAAGATGAACTGTTATCTACCATCTATGGGCCACACTTGCCAAAGCTACATGCCACTGAAATGGAGAAGTTACTCATGAGCATATAAACTACTTTATGCCAGAGTAAGACAAAAAGAAATAGAAGGGGCGGCTCATAGGGCTGAGGGTTTGGAACTATATCCCTTAAGAGTCGAGATTTGAGTCAATGATAAATGACGACGCTTGTGTCCGCTCGTTATCTTCTCAGATTAAGATTCTGAAAATTATATACCAACCCGAAACTGGTCATACGCTATGCATAACTATGCACTACTTCACCCACGTACATACTTACGTAGGCAAAGTAGTGGGGGAATTTGTTCCCACCAAAAATTTCTGCGCAAAAGAGCCTAAGATATCAAATGGCGGCGATACGCTTAAGAAAATGTGAACCAGTATTTTTTGGGCTGTATTTTGACAAACTCCCGAATTAGAAATAGTTAAATTCTGATGGTATCGAAAGCGTCTTGAAAAAACCTTCGATTTGATATATTATGGGCCTCATAATTCATCCGGGATCAAAAGTTATGCGCAAATGTGCTATGCACGTGTAATCTAAAGAAGAAAATACGAACCAATATTTTCCGGGCTGTATTTTGACAAAACTCCCGAATGAGAAACAGCTAAATTCTGATGGTATCGAAAGTGTCTCGAAAAACCCTTCGATTTGATATATTATGGGCCTCATAATTCATCCGGGATCAAAAGCTATGAGCAAATATGCTACTACGTGTAATCTAAAATAATGCTCTACTAAATGGGGATGCATTTTTAGTCCCACATCGGGAAAAAGAGAGATCTCTTCTCTACCACTCCCATATAAATAAGAGGGGATACCTCTTAGAAAAGGACATTATTTCTCCATAGAAGCTTGCTCCCCCCATAATGCGTATATGCGCAAGCGCCATTTGCGCCACATGCAATGCACGTGTGTCCGCCACATGCGCGCCACGTGCAACGCACGTGAGTCGAACACGTGCAACGCACGTGGGAGTATTCCATAATACTCAAAGGAGATTATTTCTCCATAGGAGCTTGCTCCCCCATAATGCGCATATACGCAAGCACCATGTGCGCCACATGCAATGCACGTGTGCCGGCCACATGCGCGCCATGTGCAACGCACGTGAGCCAAACACGTGCAACGCACGTGGGAGTATTCCATAATACTCAAAGGAGATTATTTCTCCATAGGAGTTTGCTCCCCCCTATAATGCGCATATGCGGAGGCGCCATGTGCGCCACGTGCAATGCACGTGCGCCCGCCACATGCGCGCCACGTGCAACGCACGTGAGCCAAACACGTGTAACGCATGTAGGAGTATTCCATAATACTCAAAGGAGCTTAGTTCTCTATAGGAGCTTGCTCCCCCCATAATGCGCATATGCGCAAGCTCCATGTGCGCTACGTGCAAACATGTGCGCCCAACACGTGCGACGCACGTGTGCCCAACACGTGCGACGCACGTGTGCCCAACACGTGCGATGCACGTGCGCGAAAGCAAAGAAGCCTTTTTCAGCAGCGAGAAGTTTAAGCTCCAGCCTGTTCTTTCCCCCTAATGAGTATTCCATAATACTCAAAGGAGATTATTTCTCCATAGGAGTTTGCTCCCCCCTATAATGCGCATATGCGCAAGCGCCACGTGCGCCACGTGCAATGCACGTGCGCCCGCCACATGCGCGCCACGTGCAACGCACGTGAGCCAAACACGTGCAACGCATGTAGGAGTATTCCATAATACTCAAAGGAGCTTAGTTCTCTATAGGAGCTTGCTCCCCCCATAATGCGCATATGCGCAAGCTCCATGTGCGCTACGTGCAAACATGTGCGCCCAACACGTGCGACGCACGTGTGCCCAACACGTGCGACGCACGTGTGCCCAACATGTGCGATGCACGTGCGCGAAAGCAAAGAAGCCTTTTTCAGCAGCGAGAAGTTTAAGCTCCAGCCTGTTCTTTCCCCCTAATGAGTATTCCATAATACTCAAAGGAGATTATTTCTCCATAGGAGTTTGCTCCCCCCTATAATGCGCATATGCGCAAGCGCCATGTGCGCCACGTGCAATGCACGTGCGCCCGCCACATGCGCGCCACGTGCAACGCACGTGAGCCAAACACGTGCAACGCATGTAGGAGTATTCCATAATACTCAAAGGAGCTTAGTTCTCTATAGGAGCTTGCTCCCCCCATAATGCGCATATGCGCAAGCTCCATGTGCGCTACGTGCAAACATGTGCGCCCAACACGTGCGACGCACGTGTGCCCAACACGTGCGATGCAGTGCGCGAAAGTAAAGAAGCCTTTTTCAGCAGCGAGAAGCTTAAGCTCCAGCCTGTTCTTTCCCCCTAATGAGTGGGACATGGTTCAAAGGGTACATCCCTCCACACTTTCGATATATGGCACTGTAATCTCTCAGTGTCTTCGGGGAGGTGGTGGGTCCCAACGACCAATGATCCTTCTTTTCAAAAAAAAGGAAAAGAACCAAAAAAGAGACAGAAGAACAGATGACCCCCCCTAAACTTTGAGAAATTCAAAGACAAAGAGCAAGCTCTCAGAAGAAGAAAACTTTCTTCAAGGTAAAAAAAGAACAGAGAGATGAAATCATCTCATATAAAAAGAAGAGTTTACTTCTTTTTCTAAGATCATAGATTTATAAGACCAATGTCTTTCACAACAGAAATCAAAATATCTCATCATAAAAAATAAGGGGAAGAACTTAATATTTTTCAGATCATAGATCTATAAGAAAAATTGTTTTTCAGAGATCATAATATCTCATCATAAAAGGGGTGTAACACCCGAGCCCAATGCTACTATTTCAGTTACTGTTTGAGCATAATGTAGTACCCATTTCATTTAACTTGCTTGTTTGTTGCTTACTGTAAAATTTACCCGGCAAAGTCATTTCTACATATAAGAATTTTTGGCATCTAAAATAAAATTAAAAATATTCATCTTAGCCTACTTGACACCCCTAACCCCGTTGTAGCGTCCGTGCATCGTGTTCTCGTCCCGTTCAGTGAAACGGGCGAGTTTGGATGGCTACGTGCACGTGCGTGTGTCCGTTTTGGGGGTATACTTTTTGATCATAAAACACTTCATTTTAAATTTTGGATCCCGCCTAAAATTCTATTATTTCAATTTCAAATTTTTGGACCCGACCCGGGCGCGATTTTGAAATGTTTTACTTTGCGCCAAAAATCCCAAATTTTAATATTATTAAAACCATCGCATATATTTTTCTAACCAACCTGATATCTTACTGTTCATTACCTATCTTTTAAATCTTTAAGTTAACCATATAATATTTTTACAATCTTTTATATCCTTCTCAATTTATTCTCTCAGCCAATCGCAACCTCCCCTTTAATCCCGTGGGCCCCACTTCTCTCTCTATCTCTCTCCACTTTTTTTTCTCTCTCTCTCATATATTCTCTCGTACTTCTCTTTATCATTCTTTCCCTTCTTGCTTCATGTCTCGTTTCTCATTTTTTTTAATTGTTCTTTTGTTGCCGGAATTCCGTCGTGCCGGTGACGCTTCTCGACGTTCCAGCAAGGTACCCCGACCCGTGTGGTTCCTTTGTTCGTCGTTTGGGTTCATTCCGTGAACCGTGCGCCCGTCGCGAGTTTTCCCCGCCGACGGTTAACGTTCCGTTTTCCCGATTCGCGACCCATCGAGGCAAGTTAATCTTGCTACATGCTATATAATTCTTTTTATACCTATTTAAATAAATACCATACCTATAGTTTAAATCTAGTGCCCTATGTTTAATTTTATAACGTTTCGATGTTCCGTTTGCATCCGTTTATATCATATTAAATCTAGATCATGAAAACTTATCTTGTGACATACTAGATTACATTATACTGCAACCATATCATTTAAAATATATATCGTCGTAATATTTATTATTATTATCTTTAATTAGTTTATAATCTTCATTTTTATAATGTTATACATTTGAAAATCTTATAGTTTACACATGAAACGTCGTTGAAAAATCGGATATGACAAATCTGAAATTTACTGTACACCTTATCTTATAAAATTCATTATAAATCATAGAAAAATCATTAGTATACGTTCTTTAGTTCGTTACGAACCTAACTCAGAATACTATAACTCTATGAAATATTTACTTGCAAAATAAATTGTTTAAATAACGTAAAATGCAAATGAAAATGTCTCCAAACTGCTGTCCAGGAAAATTCCAGCAGCAAACTTTCAATTTCGAATGTTCATAACTTTTTGTAGGGACAACCTGAGATGCTTATACTTATAAAACTGAAAACCTTATTGAATTATCTTTGTTTTGGTATAAGACACGTCTCTTTTGGAGAACGTTTGTTATTTTTAAGCTATTTTACAAATTAGGGTGACGCTGAATTTCTGAACGGAACTTTTCTTGTGCATGGTTAATCAATACCACTTTTATAGTTATTAATCGCTTTGAATATGCTATCCATATTAATATTATTATATCAATATTTATATCACATATCGCTTAGTTGTACATCCCACATTACCATTTTATAGTTTTATAACTTTTCGGATACCCGTTTGCATCCATCGCATTTAAGATACATATAATTGCATCCATAGATCACATTACTCCATAATAATGTGATATTAACACTCCATGTTTAATAAATTGCATCCTAATTAATATTAGAACTATAAATATAACCCTAATCGATAACTGTGCATCCATATCCTTGAAATTATATCTATTTGCATATCATATTACATGTTCCAGTTTATTGTTCTGATAGTACTCATGCTTGTTTATTTATACACATGCTTTTGTTAGTTTGATTATGAGCACCCACATGACATCTTGTGCTTCCTGACATGACCTGTTACACTTTCTACTTGACATGACATGGTACCGTACACTCTTGACATGACATGACACCTTTATACATTACCTGGCTTGACCTGATGTACCATGGCTTTACCTGTTACCTGATCTTGTGTCTAATGCCAACAAACATAACATGTAGTTCTCATCGACCGTTCCTGTTGTCTATCCAGACAAAACCTGCTGTTACCTGATCCTGTGTTGGCATTAGTTCTTGATTACTGAATACCTGACCTGACACATATAACTTGGGGGTATGGGGAAATCAAAAGTGTAAACTAAAATGTAACTTAAAAGGGTATTACTTGATCCGTGGTCCCGGGGGGTAACGGGACAGAGCCATTCGTGACTCTTATATTTTCCTGATCCGTGGTCCCGGGGGGTAACGGGACATATCCTTTGAGTTACATGGAGGATTACTCAAATTGATTTCAAAGACTTTAGAACAGAGAACCTGATAAAACAATCCAGTTTACCCACTGCACACTACCCTGTACTGCTCTGATTTATATTATTGTTACCCTTGCTTTATTCATGTTTATATTCGCATTGCCTGTTTACTGTGTTATTACTTGATGACTTGACGCGCTGACGTCTGGGTTTTGCATGGCCCAGATTCTTCTACCTTGCTGCAGACTGATTAGGAGTTTTGCCGCTGTTAGACGAGCGGTGAGGTTCCTGTCGGTACGTAGTTTCACTCCAGGTGTTTCATTTATTGTATCTTTTGGCTTCCGCATATTGTTATCTCTTGATTCTTTTACTCTGGCTTATGGACATGTACTAGGTAGTTAGTTTAGTTTCCTGTTCTTGATATCTCCACAGCCGTAATGTGACTGTGGAAGGATTTTTCCTATCCACAGGTAGCATGGTTGGCTATGTCACGTGCCCAATCTAGCGTACTCTGGAAAGCGGGGGGTGACAAGGGGGGAGAATAATGCAATTCTCTTGGGATCATAGATCCATAAAGGCAGAGCTTTTCACAAAAAACATAAGAGATTGAAACATCTCCTATAAAAAATGAGAACTTTGTTCTTAAATCCACGAGACAAAGTCTCTTATAGAGAGAATTTAACTCTCAGGACGCAAAGCTGCCTAAAAAGAGCCTTAGCGCTCCAATTAAAGAAGAGCGTCTCAGCGCTCCAAATCTAGCGCATAACGCTGCAGAGCCTTAGCGCTCCAAGCTTAAACAGAAGCGTATTGTGCTCATTCACTGGCGCTCAACGCCAAGAGCGCCACGTGCTCCTCACGTGTGCGCTACTACGCTCTTTGAACCGGCGCTGAATGCCAAGTGCGCCGCGTGCTCCTCACATGTGCGCTACTGCGCTCTTTGAACCGGTGCTCAACGCCAAGCGTGCCACGTGCTCCTCACGCGTGTGCTACTGCGCTCTTTGAACTGGCGCTCACTGTCAAGCGCGCCGCGTGCTCCCCACGTATGCGCTACTTAAACAGATGTGCATTGCGTTCTTTGGACTGGCGCTCAACACCAAGCGCGCCACGTGCTCTTCACGTGTGCGCTACTTCATAAAAAGCGCATTGCGCTCAGTGACTGGCGCTCAGCGCCAAGCGCGCCACGTGCTCCTCTCGTGTGCGCTAAAAGAACATAAACTGTTCTATAAATAAAGCCCAGAGCCATAATAAGTGCTCAGCATTCAATAAAAGACAAAAAGATTGTCAGAGCCCAAACCAATGCTCAGCATTGTTAAATGTTTAACATTTTAACTAAATGGGCCGAGCCAAAGTGGTCACAGAACCCTAACTCGGATTAATTGAGCCCATATGCCCACAAACCTTTGATCTTAGTCCTAAATTGGACTACAGATCTCTCAACCAATATTGGTTCAAGGATACATCTCTTCACTCCTCTGATACATGTCGTTGTAATCCTTCAACGTCTTTAGAGAGGTGACGGGTCCCAACAACCAGATTTTACATGGACTATGATGTCCTTAAAGTTGGACTGTGGGGTCCTTAAACCCATGGACTGTGGGGTCCTTAACCTTAGACTGTGGGGTCCTTACACCCATGGACTATGATGTCCTTAATCTCGGACTGTGGGGTCCTTAAACCCACGAACTATGATGTCCTTAACCATGGACCGCAAAGTCCCTAAACTAAAACAATAGAGCCCAAATGCTCTTTTATTGGATCTAAACGATCCTGTTAAGTTGATCTTAGTCTAAAATTAGACTAGCGTATTCTTAACAAACGTTTAATTCGATCTTAGTGTCAAATGAGACTAACGTATCCTTAAACCCAACCCCAGACCCAAATCTAAGAAGATACGGATTTGGACTAATCCACGCCCTACGGGCGACAACATAAATTAGTCTCCGTATACAATCCACGGGCAACCAAAAACAAAACAAACACACACGACACGAAGCGACCATGTGGAGAAGGAGAAAGTGGTTACCGCGATGCAGTAGCGTAATTAACTGCAGGGGCTTGCGCCTGCAGAGAAGAGCGTCCCCACAATAAAAAACCCCTCAACGAGGGGGAATCTAACGAAGTCTGCTATATCGGCCGCATCCGTTTAAACCTTCGATACATGGTGTCATAAATCAACTTGGTATCTTCGGAGAGGTGGACGGGTAGCGCCAAATAGCATCTACCCTCGAAGTTCAGGCCGGACGTCCCAACGTCCCGATCGCGTCTTCCGGCGGAGAATAATTCTCATGAGTTGAGAAATAAGGATTTTTGAGAAAGAAAAATCACCACTAACCTTCTCCTCTCATGCTTGCCTAGCTAGATTAGCAATCAAATTAGTTAAGTTTCTTTCACTTGAAAGTTGTAGGTTGCACCTAGGACCTTCGAGTGGATCATCTAGGATCCACGAGACCGGCGATCAAACTACACTAAAGACCCAAAGGGAGCTTAATAAGGGGACTCAAGACCCGAAGGACACGAATCCGATATGTATAAAGTTCTAACATCGTAGAATAAATACCTTTGTAGTATAGCTAGTTAGGGTTTTGTGGTAGATCTTGGTTAAAATGTCTTTCTTGCATGCTCTCAAATCTGGGTTTTGAAATTCCGCTTCTCTACAAACCTTGTAGAGCATGTAAATTAGTCTTACAAATGTAACTTTAAATCACATCATACTTTATCAAGTACTCATCACAAGTAGCCCCACTTGCACAAATCATGATTTTTAGAGCTACTTGTGTGCCCACTTGTGCTAGTGGTTCATGTATCTAAAAGGGTTGTATTCACACTTATATCATGTTGCATCATATTGGACCATTCTTGAATAAAGATGTGTACACTTGAATTGTTTTGCAAACTTTCTGAATACTGATCGGTTTTCTGTTCCGGTTGCAGTGTCGGCTCACAAACGCCATATCCATGCATTTGAGTGTATTTCCAGTGTTTTTACATGAATACCTGTAATCTGTACTTTTTGAACAGACACGGGTTAATAGTACCGATATATACAAAGATGATAATGAATGAGCGGTATTGAAATGCAGTTTTTCATGATGAACAAATCCCCAAATCCTCTCATGGCAAATGATAATTCTCTCCTGGTACCATATTCCAGTGTAGCGATCCTGATGTCAACCCAAATCCCAAGTTCTCCACGGCGAACGATGATTCGTTCTTGGTACCATATTCCAGTGTAGCAATATTGACACCAAACAAAAACCCAAATTCCAAGTCGCGGGCTCAAAATCCCCGCTAGACGGATAAGGAACTCTCAAATCAAATCAGCAAGTCAACCAATGACCTCCCTGTCGGAATCAAGCTCCACCATGGAATCAAGTTAACCAACGACCTCCCTGTGGGAATCAAGTTCTGCCTCGGAATCAAGTCAACCAATGATCTTCCCGTCAGAATCAAGCTCCGCCTCGGAAACAAGTCAACCAACGACCTCCCCATTGGAATTGTGCTTCGACTCGGAATCAACCTCTGCATCGGAACTATACTTCGTTCAGGATGTTCCACCACTACGTCGGAACCATGATATGTCTCAGAATGTACCCCATGTCAAAATCATGCTTCGCCTCGGAGTATCTGCCTTTCCTGTCGGAATTATGCTTCGCCTCGGAATCAACCTCTGCATCGGAACTATATTTCGTTCAAAATGTCTACCCCTGCGTCGGAATTATGCTTTGTCTCAGGATATACCCATCCCGCGTCGGAATTATGCTTCGCCTCAGAACCCTGCGTCGAAACTATGCTTCGCCTCAGAATATATTCCCCCCCTGAAATTATGCTTCGCTCTTCGGAATGATACTCTGACCCTGGAATTATGCTCCTGGAATTATGCTCCATTCCTCGGAATTATGCTCCGACCCCGGAATTATGCTCTGTACATCGGAATTATGCCCCGCACATCGGAATAATGCTCCGACCTTCTGGAATTATGTTCCGCACATCGGAATGATACTCCGCACATTGGAATGATATTCCAAACCCCGAAATCATGCTCCCAGAAGGATGCTCCACCCCCGGAATGATGCTCCACCTCAAAATCAAACTTCCCGCGAAACAAGATTCATCAATTTCATGCACACAACCCATATACGCGGTGTGCATTAATTGATGAGGGACACTTTGTTGGGGTCAAAAATTACACTCTGGTTGACCAAGTCAAAGTCAAGATCAACTCCAAGTCAAGTGAGCCCAAGCCTAAGCCAAGTGGGCTCATGCTTAAGTCGAGCCCAAACATGAAGAGGCCGACCTCCCCCATGCCAAGAAGAAAATTATGTAATAAATAATTTTGATGTAATTTTCATGCATGAAGGTAAAGTAAATGGGCAAAAAGCCAAAATTTTGTAAAGCCCATGGCTCATGTGCCAGAGAAATAAACACATGAGGTATAGGATGGGCAAAATACCATTTTGTAAAGCCCAAGTGGCTATGTGTAAACTTGTAAGTCTATATAAGGCAACATTATAATGAAATGAAAAAAGATACTCATTCCCCTAAAAAATATTAGGATTTGTGCCTCCATCTCCTCTCTCTCAAGTTCTCCCTCTTTTTTTTCATTTCCAATTAAATTAAGAGCTTATCTTTCTTTTTCTAAAAAACCAAATAAACTTTCACCATAAAACCCTTGAAGGGGAGTTCAGATCTCTCATCAAATCCTTAAAAAGGAGATTTTTAATCTCACCTCCTTTTTCTTCTAAGATCCAGCAAAAAGAAAGGAGAAGGAAGAAGTCTCACCTCCAAAAATCCCATTTTGGGAGGATTCAAGGCTCAAGGGAGAAGAAAGGGGTCCCCTTTGATCATCTCCGAAAATCTTTGAGGAGTTTAACTTCAAGATCTAAATTCTCAAAGGAGTTTAACTCCAAATCCAGACCTCTTAGGAGTTTAACTCCAAATCCAAGTCTTTTAGAAGTTTAACTCCAAATCCACATCCAATTTCTTCCCCAGGAGTTTAACTCCAAAGCCCCTCGGGAGTTCAACTCCTAACCCAGGAGCTAAGCTCCTTTTTCCGCTGGTGTTTCCAGCGGTTGCGTGCCGCGCACGTGACCCGCTGACATCCGGCGTCCAGCGTCTACACGCCGCGCCGCCCACGTGACCCGCTGACGTCCAGCGGTCACGTGTTGTCTCAGGCGTCCTTAGGACGCTCTTCACTCATCATTTTCCCACACGCTCCACACTAAAAATATATCCCCGTTAGAAAATAAATTTCTAAGGGGTCGCTGCCCCGCAACCCGCATGGAGGATGCTAGCCCCCTTGACCCTAGCCCGCTATCCAAGTATCAGGACCCCCGTAAACTCTGCGAGGCCCCCGATACGTCCAAAACACAACATACGCACACTGCATATTGAGTTCGCATGAACAGTTTGACCCGTCAATGGAGATTCCTTCGCTTCGAAGGCGAGGGGTAATTAACAGCAGCTTAGTCCGCGGCTGCCGGAGATTCGGATCTCCACAATCAATAAACCATAGCCCACCCTAGGCAGGGGAATCTGTATACGCCTGATACACGACGTGTATTCCCATCTCAATGGGGTGATGAAAAACACCTTACAGTTATGAACAAGGTCCCATCAGATATCCAGACAAGTTCTAAGACAGGTACTGCTCATTTCGAGGGACGGTCATTCTCCACGAAGTTGAGAAATAGAGAGATAAAAAATAGAAACATTGGAGCGAATCCACCCACTGAGGCTATTTCTCAAACACGTAAGTTTCTCAAAACGAGTTTTGAGGAACTGATTAATAGAGAAGTTGGGTATGCGGTAGCACACGAGCTGTGAGTATGAGATACCGCAATAATCGGTCTTAAGTGCAAGTGGGAGATTGTTAGATATAGTGTCCTCAAGATAATTATTGTAATTGCAAGTAGGCGATTATGATAATTGAACGAGGACCTATATAGGTAGAACAGTATTACTCGAGATGATAGTATGCTATCTGGTTTGTCTTTGTCATTATGTGTATACTGTAGGGTGTTTTTCGTCACCCCATTGAGATAGGAATACACGTCGCTTGTCAGGCGTATACAGATTCCCCCTGCCTATGGTAGACTGGGGTTTATTGATTGTGGGTATCTGAATCTCCGGCAGCTGTGGAGTAAGTAGCCGTTAAATACCCTTCGCTTTTGGAACAAAGGAACATCCGATTGACGGGTAAAACTGGTCATGCGAACTCAATATGCAGTGTGTGCGCTATGTTTTGAAGGACGTATCGGGGGTCTCGCAGAGTTTACGGGGGTCCTGCTACCCGGATAGCGGGTTGAGGGTCAAGGGAGCTAGCAGCTCCCTTACGGGATGCGGGGCAGTGCCCCATTAGAAATAGCCATGTCATCGTCATGGGTATAAGGCGTAGGAGGACTTGTTCTTCTGGGCTCAACCATGTAGATCGTATGGATTGTGTACCCGTTTATTGCCTCTTTATTGGTAATATTGCTCGTTGGGCTTTTGGCTTGTTGCCTTGGCCTGCTCCTTTCCAAGAAGGCAGACGATTGAGAGCAACAGATTCCCGAAGGGCTTCGGTCTCTGTTGTATGAAATTGGCGGTCGCAGCTTGATTGTTCGCTAACATGCTTTTAGATTGTTCTATCTCTCCTATCTTGTATTGCTTTTCGACCCAATGTTTGAAGACGAAGCTGTCTTCAATGGCATGACCTATTACTTTGTGATAGGGGAAATATTTGGGGTTATCGGTCATATTCGCTTCTTGCGGTCTTTTTGATTCTGACAATTGTAGACTATTTCTCAGAGCGTCCTTGAATATCTTGTGGACTTTGTCCCTTCTGAAGGAATATACCCTATCTAGCTTCTCTTTCAGAGGCGATTCTCCTCCTCCTCCTAACAATGGCTTTCGAGATTGGTTGACATTGGGCCCGCTTGTCCCTTGCCTATTCCGGTTAGCCGAAGTGTTAAAAGATTCAGTATCGTCGGAATTTCCGTCTTTGCGATTATCGTCCTTTCGGTTTCTCCAGGATTTATTGTTATTTTGGGAATCCAAGGAAGATTCCTGCTTTGAGCGATCCAGCATTTGAACTTTCTTGGTCGGTTCTTAGAATGTCTTGAGACCCGCGGGGCATAGAAATGGATTCATCCAGGTGCCGAGATTTCCGATGAGGAAATTGACGGATTGGTCTTGTTCCAACGGTGGCTCACATTTGACCGATAAATTGTGCCATCAGGTTATAAAATTCATGCTGTTTTCATTGTTCTTTGGCTTGGTCCGCACGAGATCGGCAATGGTGATCTTATTGCTGATACTCATGAACTTTTATCGAAACAGAGATTCCATTTGGAAAAAAGTAGTAACGGAGTCATCCGATATGCTCGTGTACCAGTCGAAAGCGACATCAGTTAAGCTATTAATGAACTGGCGGAGGAGAAGCGCATCATTGCCCCCAGTATTCCCACATGAGACTTTAAAGTGGGCGATGTGCTGATTCACATTTTCCGTCCCATCAAATCTTCCGAATTTGGGGATGATATAGCCACTAGGATACTCTACCAGATCATACTGAGCAGGATATGGTCTCCCGCTACTGCTGACATCTTTTTGCGCTCCGGTTTTGGCTACCAATATTTTGACTTTGTTGGCGACCAAATCCATGATTTGATCTTGCGTTAGCGGGTTGCTGTCATCAGTAGTCAAGACATTTTCCGAGATAAGATGCGACCGACTTTCATGCGGCTCGCCCATCTTTGGATTTGAGAGAATATGGGTCGGCTGCCTTGGGACACCGTTTTCAGGTTCATGAGCAAAGCCCTGCACTTGATTGGGAGGCTTAGAGGCAACTTGGGCCGTGAGCTGTAAGACGGCGTTTGTCAAGTCGTCAATCTTTGAGTAAAGCTTGACCATCTCCTTTTCTTTGTTTCTGAGCTACTTCTGGAGCTCTTGGAGAAGTTGCTGCTCTGCAGTCTTGGGATGGAAAATTGTCTCATCTTCGCTTTCCGAGCCCAACTCCTCATGAACCGAAAGATCTATCTGCTTATCAGTGTCACGCCCCGCTTCCCAAAAGAGTGGTAACGGCACGTGACGAGGCCCGCGACGTATTTATTTTGGGAAGGTCATTTCTCGAAATAAATATGCTAAGTGTTTATAAGCAACATAAACTAACAAGAATAAGCAAAAGAATGAAATCTAACTTTGATTTATTACATTCAAAATTCACAATTGACAAAATATCTGAATACAAGATACGATAACATGATAAGCTTTAATAAGGAAATATACATAAATAAGCTGAAATAAAATGAAAACCTGAATGAAACTAGACGTCCGATTATGATGCGAACTGGTTGTACTTCTTTTCGACCGCTTCTATCTCCTCTATCTCAATACCACCTGACGAACATTCCAAGAAAGAAAGAAAGATGGAATGCCCATCAGTGAACTAACGCTCAGTAAGTCCCCAAAAGGATGGTGTGACGTATATAAATGAAATGCTGGGTGTAATATGATATATGGTATAGCATGGATATAAATCATGAACATGTAAACAAATATAGTAGCATATACGGTAATATATATGTCAACTATATCAGCATGGAAAACAAGTATAACATGGCCGTGGAGTATAGGTATAGTGAACATGAAGTGAATGTAAGTGTCCTAAAATGTCTCTAAAAGGGTAAAATTAATTAACGTGAGTTTAAGTGTGAATGTTAACCAATCTCAAGAGTATTCTCGAACCCAAGGCTATCGTCCAGAGGCAAGAAATAACGGGCCCAAAATAGCGGGACTTCAATTGTTATTGAAGTATTCCAAACCCGACAGGATATCATCCAGGAGTTGGAAACACGGGCCCTCATTCATGAATTCGTGATGTACCGTTTCAGCCCGGTACCACAGCAACATTAGTTGTACCGTTTCAGCCCGGTACCACAGCAACATTATTTTAGTAATGGGACTCCTGAGATTCCATTGGATTCATACTCAAACTACCCCAACACCCCATATATATTAGTTTATGATTAATATTACGAGTCTTGATCGAATACATGAATACAAAAAGTGATGTATGATATCAAGTTTTCAAGATTGAGTTCATATAGTTATGTCAAGTGCAAGTCATGCCAGTTGTATTCATGATTCGGGTCAAGTCGAGTCAAGTATGCAATAAGTTTATGTCAAATATGTAATATCTAATTATGTATTAATGTACAAGCGATAATTAAGAGATCGGGAAAAACAAGGTATACATGTTCGAATAGCATGAAATGGGCAAGTATATTATTCGAGTAACTATCATAAACAATACTGTAAAGAAATATTATGTACGACTAATTAATCAAGTCGAACGAATGCGGAATATAAACAGAAATATGGCTCTAAGTGTTTTGCATGCATGAGTTCCAGTTTCACCAAAATACAACTACCAGTTTAGGAGATATATCTGTTTTCGTATCGTCGCGCAAAATAGATCAGAATTTGTTCAGCACCGTCACATATTTTTAAAACATAGTTTCGGTCAATTTCCATCAGGTTTCAGGTTACAAAAATTATTAGAAAATTGTATTAGTTCAATGTACTTATCCAAAACACCAAGAATCACGTGATTTGGATTTCTAAATCTCTAGTTATGATCGTTGTAATATCAGCGTTTAAAACAGAAATTCAGATTTCTGGACAGCATCTATATGTTATATTGTAAAAACTATATCGAGTTGTTTCATACGTTTATAAGTAATATAATATACATGACATTATAGCTCTATCAAATTTGCATCTACACATCAAAATTGATTCAACCTAATTGATCTAGGGTAGATTAGGCTATACCGATAAAACGAGATAAACCATTGATTGACAACTTTTGTGTTTATTTAGTATAAGGATAGATCTAACTATTATTATATTAATTAGAACTTTATATTTAAATTCCTTGCTAGATGATTTATAATCTATGCTTTCATAATTTATTAATTATTTTATCATGATGAATGTATATTTTATGCTTTCTTGCAATTGTTAGATAATGAATTTAAACATAGAAGTTAGAAAAGAATAGAAAGCTTATAAAACACCATGATTAGTAAAGATAATTCAAAACCCTAAGCCTTTCTATTTATTTGAATCTTATCTTTTAAAATTGCATTTTAATTTCTCTTATTTGCTTTTTAATTAATTTAATTAAATAAATCGATCTTTTATTTTAATTCGTTTTAAAATTAATTAGAATTCTCACGCCTCCCTGTAGATCGATCTGTAAGTATTACAACTGATTAACTGTGCAGTTGCGGTTAAATTTGAAAGACTAATTAATTCTTCATCAAGTTTTTGACGCCGTTACCGGGAAGGCCGGTAGCAATTCTAATTAATTTTATTTCGAGTTAATTTTCTTTATTTTGTTTTATTTTATTCTGCACTTTTTGTTTTATTTTAGGAAACCAGGAACAGTCTCTAGAGAATTGGAGCGTGCAGAGAAGAGCATAAAAAAATTTCGGCCAAATTCATATAAAAACCTGCCGAAACTAGATTTGGGCCGGTTTTCTAAAGCTTTTGGAGTCCAAATTTTTTTAGTTGTTGTTCAATTTACCTCCTCTGTTCAGAACCACTGCCCGTTTTCGGTTTTAATTTTTCTTTTTCCTGTTTTAATTTTTCTTTTTCCTGTTTTAATTTTTCTTTCCTAGTTTAGATTTTATTTCCGTATTTACTTTCCGCATTTTATTTTCAAAAAAATGGATGATACGATCCCCACTGTACTTACACTACAGGATATATGCTATGCTGTTCGTACATCTTTACCCTCTTGTATCGTGTTGCTACCCGCCGCTGGTGACTACGAGATTAAACCTGCTTATAAAAACTCTCTTTCCAAATTCCATGGTCTAGAATCAGAAGACGCGTACGTGTTTATTAAGAAATTTTAGGATCTTTGTCGATTGTTCAAATTGAAGCCGTTAACCACTGATGCGGTTAATCTTAGACTCATACGACCATTTGCCCTTAAAGAAAAAGTTAAACCTTGGCTTTATAGTATACCTGCAAACACTATCCATGGTTGAAAGGAATTTACTAAAACTTTTCTAAAAAAAAATTATACCCTCATTTTAAAACTGCTAAATTCAGAAATGAAATTAGAACTGTTCGTCAAACACCGGGGGAATCTTCTTGGAAATATTTTGAACGTTTTAAAAACATCTTAATTAAGTGTCCACACCATGGGATTGCAAAGTGAGAGCTTTGCCAAACAGTGTATGATAGTTTAGAGTCTAAGTTATGTGCCAAGGTGACTTTATGAAGAAGCAGGAAGATGATGCATGGAACGTTTAGAAGAATTGTTTGATAAATCCATGCAATGGGAGAGCACAAGCGAGAGGGCGACACCCATATCCATGGGACGTATACACGCCGAGGAGGTTTCTGTTGGTACGAAAGCAAAATTAGACGCTCTTAGGCGTTCAATTGAAAAGCTAACGACACATCCCCTGTTCAACAAGTCAGTCAACTCTCTCCATGTTTAAATTGTCAAGACTCTTTTCATCTTTCTGAAAAATGTCCTCTTATTTGCGGTCCTCAAAGTCAAGCTTCTACTAACATAGAAAGGTGGTTGGCCGCTTTTATGCAAGCATCTGACCAAGCTATCTCTGCTAACGCTCAAACTTCCGCTAACATAGAAAAACAGTTAGCCGCTTTTATGCAAATATCTGGTCAATCTATATCTGCTAATCACAATCAATTGTGAGACTTGAGGAGAAAATTGTCCAAAGGACCACATCATTAGGAGAGCGAGAGAAGGACACCTTATCCAGTCAACCTGTCCTTAATACTGCTCAAGTAAATGCAATTACCACCTTGAGATAGGGAAAATAGGTTGATAATCAAATACAGATGTCTTAAGACTATGATGAGAGACTGACTGATGATGAGCAACTTCCTTCTGTTTCAAATACACAGCCGGCATCTAGACCTATTTCTACTTCTATATCCCAGCCCCCTTCTATTGATAAATCTCTTGCACCACGAGCACTCCTAATCATTTGAAGGCCAAGAAGTATGATGCCAAAGTAGAGAAGATGGTGAAGATATTTAAGCAAGTCAGAGTGAACATACTTTTGCTAGACGTAATTGAGAAAGTTCCTACTTATATAAATTTTCTTAAAGAACTATGCACAAAGAAGAGGCAAACAAACGTGCCTAAATAGGTTTTTCTAGCCAGCAATATTTATGATGTCTTACAGAATGCTATTCCCATAAAGTATAAGGACCCCGGTTGTCCTACTATTTCATGCATTATTGGAGATAAGCTAATCAAGCGTGTTTTGCTAGACTTAGATGCGAGTATCAACTTGCTACCGCACCCAATTTATGAACAGTTAGGGATATGTGAGTTTAAACCCACAAAAGTCACCTTGCAATTGGCAGATCATTCTATTAAGAAGCCAAAGGGAGAGATCAATGATGTGTTGATCAAAGTAGGAGAATTTATATTTCCGGTAGACTTCATTGTTTTAGAAACTTAACTAGTCTCTAACCCTAAAAATCAAATCCCGATAATCTTAGGACAGCCATTACTAGCTACCACTAACGCTTTGATTAACTGTCGTAATGGTTCGATAAAACTTTCTTTTAAGAACATGACAGTTGATATAAATATTTTCGATCTAGAAAGCCAACCTAATGATCCTTATGACCTACCATATGAAGTCAACGCTTTATTTGAAATGTCTATAGAGGAAACAAATAACGATGATGAGTGTTTATTTGATTTTAAGGACTATAATTCTGTTGGCTATAGTGCCCTCAAGTCAATTATTGGATCGCAGGCACGTGATTGCAATGATTGAGGGATGACCTATTCCGGTAGAATAGTCTTACTCGAGATGATAGTATGCTATCTGGTTTGTCTTTATCATCGTGTACATGCTTTAGGTGACATTACAGATCACTATTACATGTTGATAGAGCCCATAGGATTCTTACTTGACTGCCAGCAGTATGATGGCGATCATATACGTAGGAGCTGGGTGGTCTATAAGCACATCCTTAAAATGTCCCTAGTCGTAGGAGTTTCAAGACTGGGTATCGATACTCCAAGAGTAGACTAGTGTATACTGATCGAGACCCCGACGAAGGGCGGTGGCCGGTCTCACAAGCCATTGGTGTTAGTTGGTTCACCTAAGATATATACAGGTGCTCATTGGGTTATGAGTACACCGGACGGACTCGTCAGGAACATGCTAGTTGGTATTATACCTATTGTCACATAGCAGTTCCCTGGTGACATGTGTACAGGTTAGTCTATCGACCCGAGATCGTCATTTGTCTCGTATGAGTTCCCACTGTGCTTTGATTACTATCCTACCACGGCTCAAAGAAGTCGTGCAAACAGGTTTTAGTTGGGTATAGTCCCGAGCCACATGGAGGCAGTTAGCGAATCGTCAAGGGATTCTTCTCTCCCGGTATTGGGGGTTGATACCGCGATGTGCACGGGTGGCCATCACCATAAATCCTTGGCCAAGATAGTCGAGAATTACTGATATAGGATCGGTAGTTTCTCAGGTGGTGATAGGTTTCATACCGACACTAAATATCGCGTTATTAGGGGTCTGACTTTATCCACCCCTAGACTCGATATGCGATACTCATAGACGAACGGACCGGACTGTACGGATATTGTCACTGTCAGGCTCAGTTGGGGTTTCAGGATGAGTTTGCTCGTCGGCCTCCCTTTCGCTCAATACCTGGGTAGCCATTACGTACAGCTAGTGCCACCGACGTGCTTGTTGTTAAACCTACTGCCAGCGTATTGACAAGTCTTTAGAGTCCCACACAGAGCGTTTCACTGTTTCGGGCGAAACGATTTAGAGGCCGTATGATTTTATGGCAAGGTTCGATCATATACGTGTACTTTTGCACGGATGATGTTCGGACGGATAATACTAGTGGGCTTTGGCTTAAGCCGGATCCTAGTATTATATTGTTGGATTATTTTCGTCTCTTTGTATTCGTATTCTTCGGAATACGAATGTAGGTATATATATACGGTTGAGGGGTATTCTTGTAATTTATTACAAGATTACTTTTAGAAGATTACACCTCATCATGGTTTAGACCTTTTTGGATTAAAAGGTTATTGAGGTGTAGGATGGGGTGTTTATTGCATTTTTGTGGCATGGCTAATTAGTGACCCATGGTTACTATTCTAGCATGCTTAGGGTTTTTGTTTGTTGTGAGATTATATTGACTTGAGATATTTTAGTTGACTCAAGATATTTTGGATGCTCCATTATTTGTTTATTCTCACAACACACAAAAAAAAAACACAAGCCATTATTCATTTCTTTTTCTCTTTCTTGAGTTGCTCTCAACACCTCATTCTCATGGCATCTTCTTCTTCCTCTGGCTCCACCCAAACCCTCTCATGAGTTGAGAATCCTTGGGTGTCTTGAGACAAATTAATCTTTCATCACTCTCTACTTCATCTACGGTATCTAGAGTATCGATCTAGGTGCCCTAGTTGCCACGGATATGAGGTTGGAGCTCGTCGCATAGACTCTCGGGTGGATCATCTTCGATAGAGGGAGACCAGAGATCAAGCTTGATCAAGAAAGCCCCTAGGAGCTTGGGATGATGGTTGAAGACCGAAGGACACGGATCTATTCGGTATAACCATTCTAACTCCTTTGCATGTTTTGTTATTTAGGGCTTATGGGTAGATCCGGATAATTGGTTGTGGTAGCGCCAAGTTTTATAAATTTTTGTTCCGCATTTGGTCACGGATTGATGGCCGGGACGCTTGCATAACCCAATAAATTCTTCATTTGATAGTACACATGATCAACTTAATGATACTTCTCCTAATCTTCATGATGAACTCAATATGGTAATGTCTCGAAATAGCTTTCTTGAGCACCAAATTTCGTTGTTAAAAATGGAGAAAAAGGAATTGATTTCTTTTAATGAATTTTTTAGAATCGAAAAAGAGAATTTGATTTTATTTTGCAATTCTTTGAGACAAGAAAATGATAGTGTGATTTCAATTTTTACCAGTGAAATTGATGTTTTAAAATCTTCTATTAGTTCATAAGAATTTTTGACAAATGATATTTTGATTGATAAATTAGAAAAGGAGAAAAATGATTTTCTTTCAAAGATTGATAAATTAGAAAAGGAGAAAATTGAGTTTCTCTCAAAAATTGATATTCAATTAAAAAAAACTATTGATGCTTTAAAACTGAAAATGAAAATTTGATTCTGTCATGTACTGTTTTGAGAAATGATCATGAAAATTTGATTTCAATTTTTAAAAGCGAAATTGATTCTTTGAATTGTCCTTTATTTCTCAAGAAACGTTGAAAGAAGAAATCGCTTCCCTCAAGAAACAAAATAATGATTTAACTGTTTCTTTTGCTAAGTTTTCAAAAAGAAAGGAAACGATTGATCCCTTACCAAGCAAAGAGAAAAACTTTTTAAATAAAGGAGACGTTAATCTTAAAACTTCAAATTTTCAAGAACCCTATTCATCGAGATTTGCTAACCACTATGCTAATCATAAATCTAGTTTCATGGATACATCTAATCACACTTGTCATTATTGTGGTGCGCATGGTCACTGTCACACCCCGCTTCCCAAAATAAGTAAATACGGTACGTGACAAAACCAACCATACTATCTATGGTGAGGAAAGATCCTTCCATAGTCGCATTACGACTGTTAATCAGATATCAAAAACGGTAAATAAAATCTAACTAATACATATTCATCTACCACTATAGATAATAATCAAGAAATGTATATAGCGGAACCGGATAAAGATCCAATAAAGAAATAATATCCAAATCACGTCCCTCAAGAGATCACAACGCTAAACTACGGAAATAAAATAAACTAAGTATCTCTAAAACTAATCATCAAGCTCCTCACCGCTCAGCTTGCTTGTCAAAATACTCTCGATCTTCCTACGACAAGGTCAAAGGAACTGAGCCATGCAAAACCCAGACGTCAGTGCGTCATAAATATCAAAATAATAGTGTAATCAGATCAGGATGCTATAAAGAAGATATGAGTATAAACCATAATTACAGGTGTAAAACAGTGACTACAGGTATGTCACTTGTATCTTAAAGTCTGTGTTTCTAGATTATCTATTCTACAAGTTTTTGAAATCAATTAATGGAATCGTCGATATAACTCAATAGTATCCCGTGCGTGCCCGGGACCACTAGCAAGACCCTCGGGGTTAAATCCGAGACGTGTCGCTAAGCAATAAAAATAAGGTATCATGTACAGACTAATGATATCAGCACATCATTCCGGGGCCCGAAGCCCGTATCGACTGATCAGTCTCTGGAAAGTAGTGAACTGTTGAGTTACAAGTCGGGTTTCATTATTGATTCTCCCATTTCCTCTAGGTTTCGTGTTCAAGTCAGGTATTGACATCTCTACCTAATACCAACACAGGATCAAGCAGGTACAGGTCTTATCTAACTAGACAACAAGTCACGTCCATCAGGACAACAAGTCAAGATTGTTGACATTAGTAATAATCCAAGTAATAAGTCTAGTAATGTGTCGTGAAATGTCAAGCAGTCTGTTAACACGATAAATACTTGATGGAAAACAGTAACCAGTTCATTTAAACACTGTAGAAATACTAATGTATATTTTTTAAATTGTAAGATATAATTTATATATATATATATAAAAACTTATTTATAATAACATTTGTGTTGCTACTAGATATACAGTGAAAGATTATTGAAATTAGAATGAACTAGCATGCAACAAGATAAACTTGTTATTGATACGAAATACGGGTTAATACTATAATATTGTATAATGATAATACTTGCTAAATATTAACATGTCTATACTATGAATAATTATATAAATATTGGAATAAGTAAAGTAGCATATTACAAGTTTAGAAAATTGCCTCGATCGATAAACTCACGACGAAATACGGATACACTCTACGAACACCAAACAATGACACGACGCAAACTCGACGCAAGTAAGTCTCGGCCTAGACTTAGCAACTGTGACGATAGGTTCTGGGTGAAGACGAGGATGGTGACTGGGGTCGTGCTCGTCGGCGAAGGGACAGGATGGTCACGGCGGTAATCGGCTCCGGCGAAGTAAGAAAAGAAAAGAGAAGAAGAAGAAGAAGGTGAGGTCAGGGATAGTTGCTGGTGGCTGGATTTTGGGTCTCGTCGAGGGCAAGGAGAGGAGGTGGTAGGGTCATCGACAGGGAGATGGAGGCGACGACGATGACGAGGTCGGGAAAATAAGAAAGTGCGGTGAGGTGATCAGAGAAGAAGAAGAAAAGAAGGAGAAGATGATGTCGGTGGTGGTGTAGGTGATGAAAGAAGTGCTGGCGACGACGAGAGAGAAGGAGTGATGAGGGTGATGGCGGTTGTTCCCGCCAAAAATTTCTGCGCAAAAGAGTCCAAGATATCAAATGGCAGCGATACGCTTAAGAAAATACGAACCAGTATCTTCCGGCCTGTATTTTGATAAACTCCCCAATGAGGAACTATTAAATTATAATGGTATTGAAAGCATCTCGAAAAAACCTTCAATTTGATATATTATGGGCCTCATAATTCATCCGGGATCAAAAGTTATGAGCAAATGTGTTACGCACATGTGATCTAAGAAAGAAGATGCGAACCAGTATTTTCCGAGCTGTATTTTGACAAACTCCAGAATGAGAAATGGCTAAATTCTGATGGTATTGAAAGCATCTTGAAAAGACCTTCGATTTAATATATTATGGGCCTCATAATTCATCCGGGATCAAAAGTTATGAGCAAATGTCTATGCACATGTGATCTAAGGAAGAAGATGCGAACCAGTATTTTCCGAGCTGTATTTTGACAAACTCTGGAACGAGAAATGGCTAAATTCTGATGATATTGAAAGAATCTCGAAAAGTCCTTCGATTTGATATATTATGGGCCTCATAATTCATCCGAGATCAAAAGTTATGAGCAAATGTGTTATACACGTGTAATCTAAAGTAATGCTCTACTACATGGGGAATGCATTTTTTAGTCCCACATCGGGAAAAGGAGGGCTGGGTTCTCTACCACTCCCATATAAATAAGAGGGGATACCTCATAGAAAGGTAGAGTTAAATCCTCAAAGAATTCAATACTCAAAGAAGCTTAGTTCTCCAAAGGAGCTTAGTTCTCCAAGATAGGAGCATGCTCCTCCGTAATGAGCATATGCGCAAGCGCCATGTGCGCTACGTGCAACGCACGTGTGTCCGCCATGCGGCACTACGTACAACGCACGTGCGCACCACATGAGAATATTTAATAATATTAAAAGGATCTTGTTCTCCATATATAGAAGCTTTGCTTCTCCTCATAATGCGCATGTGCGCCACGTGCAACGCTCGTGTGCCCGCCATGCGGCACCACGTGCAACGCTCGTGTGCCCGCCATGCGGCACCACGTGCAACGCACGTGCGCACCATATAAGAACATTTAATAATATTAAAAGGAGCTTGTTCTCCATATATAGAAGCTTTGCTTCTCCTCATAATGCGCATGTGCGCCACGTGCAACGCTCGTGTACCAGCCATGCGGCACCACGTGCAACGCACGTGCGCACCACATGAGAACATTTAATAATATTAAAAGGAGCTTGTTCTCCATATATAGAAGCTTTGCTTCTCCTCATAATGCGCATGTGCGCCACGTGCAACGCACGTATGCCCGCCATGCGGCACCACGTGCAACGCACGTGCGCACCAGATGAGAACATTTAATAATATTAAAAGGAGCTTGTTCTCCATATATAGAAGCTTTGCTTCTCCTCATAATGCGCATGTGCGCCACGTGCAACGCACGTGTGCCCGCCATGCGGCACCACGTGCAACGCACGTGCGCACTACATGAGAACATTTAATAATATTAAAAGGAGCTTGTTCTCCATATATAGAAGCTTTGCTTCTCCTCATAATGCGCATGTGCGCCACGTGCAACGCACGTGTGCCCGCCATGCGGCACCACGTGCAATGCACGTGCGCACCAGATGAGAACATTTAATATTATTAAAAGGAGCTTGTTCTCCATATATAGAAGCTCTGCTTCTCCTCATAATGCGCATGTGCGCCACGTGCAACGCACGTGCGCACCAAATGAGAACATTTAATAATATTAAAAGGAAATTGTTCTCCATATATAGAAGCTGTGATTCTCCTCATAATGTGCATGTGCGCCACATGCAACGCACGTGTGCTCGCCACGCGCTCACCACGTGCAACGCACGTGCGCACCAAATGAGAACATTTAATAATATTAAAAGAAGCTTGTTCTCCATATATAGAAGCTCTGCTTCTCCTCATAATGCGCATGTGCGCCACGTGCAACGCACGTGTGCCCGCCTCGCGTGCACCACGTGCAACGCACGTGCGCACCACATGAGAATATTTAGTTAAAAGGAGACTCGTTCTCCAGAGCTTGCTCCCACCATAATGCGCATATGCGTAAGATCCATGTGCGCTACGTGCAAATATGAGCACCCAACACGTGCGACGCACGTGCGCCCAACACGTGCGACGCACGTACGCGAACGCAAAGAAGCCTTTTTCAGCAGCGAGAAGCCTAAGCTCCAGCCTGTTCTTCCCCCTAATGAATAAGACATGGTTCAAAGGGTACATCCCTCCACACCTTCGATATATGGCACTGTAATCTCTCAGTGTCGTCGGAGAAGTGGTGGGTCCCAACGACCAATGATCCTTCTTTCTAAAATAAAAAAAAAAAGAAGAAGAATGAACATCATCATTGAGAACTCTGAAGAATTGGAGAGAATTCCTCAGGAACAACAAAGGTAAAAACCTTTAGAAAAAAAGAAAATTCTCTTAAAACAGATCATTGATCTAAGAACAAGATCAATGATCTTCAACAAAAAAGAAAAATAACCAATAATAGTGCTTTGCACTTGCTTATGAACCACTGGTTCTATGAAAACAAGAAAAACTTGTTTTCTTTGATTTAAAATCGATCGAAAGATAAAACAGTACTCTGCACTTGCAAAAGAGCTGCGCTGTTGCGCTCCTGTGTTGGCGCAAGCCACCAGGGAGCGCCACGTGTCAGCAGCGCAGCGCACTGACACAGCGCATTGCGCTTGCGCTCATCAGAGCGTGACACGTGTCACCACCACATGCGCTTGCGCTCGTTAATTGGCGCAAAGCGCCTGACAAGCTACGTGGGGCACTGTCAGAGTATTTAATGCTTTGCATTATTAAAGAAAAGGGACAGAACCCAATTAAAAGACCTAACAGGCCTAATAAAAAATGCCATGCATTTTAAAAAGGGCAGAGCCCAAACAAAATAGATGCTCTGCATCATTTATAAAAGGGCAGAGCCCAACCAAAACAAGAATAATGCAGTGCATTACTAAAAAGGGGTAAAGCCCTAGCACAGGCCAAAAACAAAATATGTTGAAACTGGACTTAGCCCAATTATGGCCGTAAGTCCTCAAACTAATTTGACTGAGCACAGCTGCTCTCTTAAATCAATTTACATCCGGTTCGAGGGTACATCTCCGAACTCCTCTGACACCTATCGTTGTAATTCCTCAACGAGGTCAGAGAGGTGACGGGTCCCAACGACCACACATGAGTACGGACTGCGGGGTCCTTAAACTCGTGGACCGGAACGTCCTTAAACTAATGTTGGACCGAAACGTCCTTAAACTAATGTTGGACCGAAACGTCCTTAAACTAATGCCAGACCACCACGTCCCTAAACTGGAACATGGTGGTCCCTAAACTGGAATATGGACCACCACGTCCCTAAACTGGAACATGGACCACCACGTCCCTAAACTGGAACATGGTGGTCCCTAAACTGGAACATGGACCACCATGTCCCTAAACTGGAATATGGACCACCACGTCCCTAAACTGGAGCATGGACCGCAACGTCCCTAAACTACCTATGGACCACTACGTCCCTAAACTGGAACAATAGAGCCTCCAAATGCTCTTTTGCCGGATCTAAACGATCCCGTTTAAGTTGATCTTAGCCCCCCAAACACGGCTAACGTATCCTTAAACATTCAAACGGACTATAAAACTCCAAATCAACCTTGGTTCAAGGGTACATCTCTGAACTCCTCTGACATCTGCCGTTGTAATCCTTCAACGACGTTAGAGAGGTGACGAGTCCCGATGGCCAGATATTAAATGGATTATCACGTTAAGTTGATCTTAGTCTCAAACAGGACTATCGTATCCTTAACGAACGTTTAAGTTGATCTTAGCCGCAACGCGACTAATGTATCCTTAAACTAAAAACACCAAACCCAAATCTAAGTAAATACGGATTTGGACTAATCCATGTCCTACGGGCGACGGCATTACTCAGTCTCCGTATACAATCCACGGGCAACCACAAACAAAACAAACACACACGACACGAAGTGAAATTCTGGAGAAGGAGAAAGTTGTTACCGCGATGCGGTAGTGTAATTAACTGCAGGGGCTTGCGCTTGCAGGGAAGAGCGTCCCCACAATCAAAAACCCCTCAAGCAAGGGGGAATCTGACGAAGTCTGCTACATCGGCCGCATCCGTCTAAACCTCCGATACACGGTGCCATAAATCAACTTGGCATCTTCGGAGAGGTGGACGGATAAAACCAAATAGCATCTGCCCCGAATCTCAGCGTCAGGACATTGCAGTCTTGTGCGCCGTCCTTCGGAGGGGAACAGATTCTGGCACGCCCGGTGGGACCTTTTCCTCTTTCCACTCCACACTTCGTGTGTCGTGTTTTTCCCGTGATCAAATAATCGCGGTATGTATGTTTTTGGTTGCCCTTAGCAGAGTGGATATTGAAGCCGGCATTTCGTCTCTATAAAGAATGGCATTTGCTCCCACCCTAGCAACTCAGGCTCTGTCATATCTGGCGGAGTCAAGTATGGGTCATTTGCAGCCTCAAATCTCTGCAATCCGGCTCTTCAAGAAATCAACGGGCTTCTTTTTGGGTCGATGCTCCCACCTCCCACCCTCGGTGCCTCAACGCCGATGGAGGAAGCCCAGAGGATGTCTGTCGTCCACAGGCAGGCTCCCCAAGCAGCGGCTTTGCCGACGGAATCAGTCCTCAAACAACTGGCACTTGCCAAAGACTAAGGTCAACGCAGGGGGCAGAATATTCTAGCTCTTCAAGAAATCAATAGCTTCAAACTGCACTAACTGCAACAGCAACTCTCGCTCTGTCCCATCTGGAGGAGTAACCTATGGGCCCCAAGCGGCCTCCCTTTTCACTATGCCAGTGGAGCAGGTAACTCAAGCCACCACTGGGCTCTTCTTCACGACCATGCTCCCGCCAACGAGCTTCAGCGCTCCTGTACCATCACAAGAAGCTCCCAAGAAGTCGTTTTTCAGCGCTCCTGTGCTTATTTACGCCTTACTTTGCATTATACTGTATATAAGCACACACAAAAAAATTGTGATAATAAAAGAGTAGAAAGCGAAAAATTATATTTAAAAGATAGGAATAGTTTAAGAAAAACAAGAAAGTTAGATGTTTTCTTAAATGAAACTAGTAATAAGTAGTTATGAGCTGTTGTCCCAAGGGTTAGTAAGATAAAGGAAATTACTAATCTGAGGATAAAAATAAGCCTGAAAAAATAGTTCCTATTCTGGAAGCCAAACATTTGAACATTGATACCCTACTATATGCACTTACACACATCTTGAAACTCGGGATAGTAGAGGATACCTTGAAATGCTCTTGTCTAGAAGCCAAAGTATGAAGAAAATAAAAGTGGAGAATAAAAGATAAAATGGTGAAAAGAAAAATGAACACTGGTTTTGTTATCACCGAGGCAACAATAAAAAAAATATAGCGAGGGTGCTTTATCACCTAGTGCCTTAGACCAACTGGTTTGGGAGCCACTGCTAAGCCTTAGGTGTTGCAAGACGAGGAAAAACACCTAATTAGCAAGCACATGAGTAATCGATCGGTTAGTACCTCAAGAAGTATTAACGGTCGCATGAAGAATGTGTGAGCAAATTCCATCTAAATATCTATTAAAAAGTACTGAGGTAGATGGACAAGGGTATGATTGCTTGAATTGAATTCTCTGAGTGTAGGGATGTCCAGTTCACACACGTAGAGGTATATGATCAATGTTTGGAAGAAAGGTAGGAATGAAAACTAAAGGCGATGTTTTATTGAGAGATGATGTGATTTCTAACATCTTTTCATGACTACTAAGATAGGGCTCATAGTAACTGAAAAGCAGGTAGAATTGAAAACTCTTATTTTCAAGTTCTTTCTTTTATAGTTCTTATCTTTATATAACTTTCACCATCTCTCTTTTATTATACGATTTTGTGGGTGTAATCCGCTGAAAACCCTCAGGAGACAACACCCCTCCTACTAGGGATATACCACTGGCGCCGAGTAAGGAAGACCGGGGGCAACTCTCCTTCTAGACTGACTCCGCCGACTCCAACGGCGGAAATTGATGCTGCTGTTCCAACTGGAAACAGCTTTGAACCACTTAGGAAGGTCCACAATAACTCTCCGACCGCTGTGCTGAAAAGATCTCCTCTACCTATGGAGAGCGCTACAAAGGTGAAGCCGGAAAAGCCCCCTCAACGGCTGTCCTCTAAAATCTACAAGGTCTGGCGTCAAGTTCAAGACTCGGTAATTGATCAAGATTATCCCCGCCGACAGAAAAAGGTGAAATTTTAGCGGGAAGAGGACCGTCCTATCAATCCACAAAAGGCGATAGCTACTTGGGTGCCCACGGCAAGTGACCCACGGCCGACGTTCATCAGTGAGCTGCTATCTGAAGAAAGGGTGGCTGCGTTAAAAGACCTGCTTATGCAGCACAAAGATTGCTTCGCATGGAACTATTCCGAAATGCCGGGATTAGATCCAGAAATTGCTGTGCATAAATTGGCAATATCCCCGGACGTCAAGCCAGTCAAACAGGCACCAAGAAGAATGCGGCTCGAGCTTGAGATGAGTATTAACGCCGAGGTCAAGAAGCTGATCGACTCTAGCTTCATCCAGGAAGTTCAATACCCTGAATGGATCGCCAACATCGTCCCGGTGATGAAGAAAAATGGAGCGGTGCGCATATGTGTGGATTTTCGGGATCTCAATAAAGCTTGCCCGAAGGATGATTTCCCAGTTCCAGTCACCGAACTGATGATAGACAACACGTCTACTCACGAGGTTTTCTCCTTCATGGATGGCTCATCAGGGTATAATCAAATAAAGATGCATCCCGAAGACCAGAAGCACACAGCCTTCAGGACTCCTCTGGGCATATTTTGCTACAAGGTGATGCCCTTCGGTTTAAAGAATGCCGGCGCCACTTATCAGAGGGCCATGACGAAGATCTTCGATGACCTTATACACGAAATCATCGAATGCTATATCGACGATCTCGGGTTAAAAGCAAATCATATGAGGAACATCTCGAACATCTGAAGACCGTATTTCAACGCCTTCGACAATACAATTTGAAAATGAACCCGCTCAAGTGTGCATTCGGGGTTTCCTCAGGCAAATTCCTAGGATTCATTGTTCGACACCAAGGTATTGAAATAGATCCGTCAAAGATCAAAGCGATCATGGAAATGCCTCCGCCAAGAACCCTTAAACAGTTGCGATCTCTCCAAGGGAAACTCGCATACATACGGCGATTCATAGCCAATCTTTCAGGCAAGTGCCGTCCTTACAGCCACCTGATGAAGAAGGGAACCCCGTTCGTCTGGGATCAAAAGTGCCAAAGCGCACTAGACGAGATCAAACAGTACCAGCAAAACCCTCCAGTGTTGGCTGCTCCGGTTAAGGGAAAGCCTCTCATTCTTTATACAACCGCCCTCGAAGGTTCTTTAGGCGCATTATGGGCACAAGAGAACGATCAAGGGAAAGAAAGAGCACTCTACTACTTAAGTCGAGTTCTACTGGGGGCAGAAAGCAACTACTCCCCCATCGAAAAACATTGCCTGGCGTTGATCTTCGCGATAACAAAGCTCAGACACTACGCGTTGGCGCATGAGGTCCGTCTCATTTCAAAGGTGGACCCCCTTAAATACTTAATGTCAAAGGCCATATTGACGGGACGACTCGCTAAATGGGCCCTACTCTTGATGGAGTTTTAGATCACGTATCAACCTCTCAAGGCAGTGAAAGGCCAGGCCATCGCCGACTTCCTCGCTGAGCACCCGATACCAGCCGACTCCCCTTTAAACTGCGATCTTCCAGACGAACATGCGTTTGATGCGGTCGACGGTGATGATACTCGATGGGAGCTTTATTTCGATGGCGCATCTTCCATGAAGAAGCGCAAACAAAGTACCCCTATAATCAAATCGGGGGTAGGATTCATCTTCGTGACTCCACAAGGAGGGATAATGCGCTTCGCTTTCTCCTTAACAGAGCCGAGGACAAACAATGAAGCCGAATACGAAGCTCTGATAGCATGCCTCGAGATCGCCATCGACATGGGAATTGAAAATCTCCTCATATACGGGGATTCTCAACTGGTCGTTAGTCAAGTAAACGACGACTACCAAACGTGCAAGCCGGAGTTGGTGAAGTACGGCGAAAAGGTGCAACAACTGTTGACCCAAATTCCTTCCTACACTTTGGAAAACATACCGCGCGCGGAAAATAGCAAAGCAGACGCATTGGCCAAACTTGCTAAAGAACTGGCTGACGAGAATCTCGATGACGTCAGAATCATGGTACAAAGCCGTCGGGTGCTTGCCCCAGCAGAAATATCTCCGAAATCATCCGAAGAAAAAGGAGCAAACGAGCAGACTACCCTGCAAGTAAAAGATTGGGAAAATACTGAGGATTGGAGAGAAGTCTTCATAGATTACTTCAAGTCCTTCCGATTGCCTGAAGAAGCGTCCACAAGACATCAGCTCATGAAGCGGGCTCTATCTTTCGCCTTCGTCAACGATACTCTGTACAAGAGATCGTTTGATTCTCTGTGGTTGAGATGCCTGGGACCTGACGAAGCGAAAAGAGTCGTTCAGGAAGTTCACGACGGACTCTGCGGTTCTCACCAAGCAGGCCCAAAGATGAAGTTGAAGGTCAAACGGATGGGCTACTATTGGCCCACGATGATTCAAGACTGTCTCGAATATGCGAAGCAATGCCACTCATGCCAAATTCATGGGGACTTCATCCACCAGCATCCAAACCCACTACATCCAACGGTGGCTAGCTGGCCGTTCGAAATGTGGGGGACTGATATAGTCGGCCCCATCGAACCAGCATCGTCTAGAGGACATCGTTTCATCCTAGCGACGACCGACTACTTCTCTAAATGGGCAGAAGCGGTACCGCTGAGAGAAGTGAAGACGGAAAACATCCTCCACTTCTTCAAGACGCACGTCATATATCGGTTTGGAACTCCGCGACGGATCATCTCCGATAACGGGCCAGCTTACAGAAGCCACAAGATCAGTCGCTTTGCGCAACAACATAATATAGACTGGAGATATTCCTCGGTTTATAATCCGCGAGCTAATGGTCTAGCTGAAGCCTTCAACAAGACCCTGAAGAAAATCATGAAAAAGACGGTGTCACGAAATAAGAAAGACTGGCATGAGAAGCTGCAAGAAGCTCTTTGGGCGTATCGAACTACGTTCAAGACGGCCACGAACACAACGCCGTACGCGTTGGTGTTCGGTACAGAAGCAGTACTTCCCCTCGAAATAGAGCTACCCTCTCTACGAATGGCAGTCCACTACGAACTGACGAACGAAGAAAATGCTAACCTTCGGCTTGAGGAGCTTGATGCTCTTGAAGAAACACGGCTCATAGCGCAACAAAATCTGGAAGCTTATAAAGCAAAGATGACGCGCTCATATGAAAGATTAACCCGACCGAGGACATTCCGCTAAGGCGAACTTGTGCTAGTGGTCAAAAGGCCTATGATTCCCAATCGCGCCAAGCGAGGAAAATTCGAGCCAAACTATGAAGGCCCATACATCATAGATAAGGTCTACCAGGGTGGGGCCTATCTACTCATGGACATGCACGGTGAAAGGCCTTTCAGGCCAATAAACGGTCGCTTCCTAAAGAGATACTACGCTTAATGAGCCACAGCCTAGGTCAATGATAGATGACGACGACTATGTCCGCTCGCTATCTTCCTAAGCTCAAGCTTTATAAGCAGTAGCCGGCTTTCTCCATATCGGACCGAAATGTCCTTAAACTAATAACGGACCGAAACGTCTTTACACCAATACCGCAGCATCCTTAGGCTGACGAGATGAATAAAAAAAATATAATAAAAATAAAATAAAATAAAAAACGGTATGTCCATAAGCAAAAAGGGCACGGATGAAAACCCGAAAGGGCTCCGTGATTAAAAACAGCAGGGCTACCGGCGAGTGTTCGTGAAAACCCGAAAGGGCGCGACCTCGTAAAAAAGAAAAAAAAAGAATAATAAAAAAAACGGTATGCCCATAAGAAAAATGGGCACGGATGAAAACCCGAAAGGGCTCCGTGAGTAAAAACAGCAGGGCTACCGGCGAGTGTTCGTGAAAATCCGAAAGGGCGCGACCTCGTAAAAAAATGTGTAGAAATAAAAAAAAAACAAAAACGGTATGTCCATAAGCAAAATGGGCACGGATGAAAACCCGAAAGGGCTCCGTGAGTAAAAACAGCAGGGCTACCGGCGAGTGTTTGTGAAAACCCGAAAGGGCGCAACCTTGTTAAAGAACACTTACAAGATCCTCTCGACCTTGTAAGGAGAAACCAACCGCGTGAGATCCTTAAGACTCACAAGGGAGAAACACACTTAGGGATCCCCACGATTCCTAAGGAGAAAATACACTTGCGAGATCCTCACGACTCGTAAGGAGAACTCTCTTATGGGACCCTCACGGCCCATAAGATTTGAAAGTCTTAAGTTACAGAGACCTAAACCTGTGCTTAAGAAAACCCCCACAAACTTCCAATATTGCCCTACAAGTGGTTCAATACTGACCCTTGTATACAATCCACGGGCGCGAATAAACATTTCCCTAATCAAGTCTCATCCGAGACTGGGGATATGTTCGCATGATGAACAACCCTTATAAGTCCTCTCGACTTACAAGGAGAAAACCCTCCTGTAGGATCCTTACGACTTACAGAGGAAACGAACACTTAGGAATCCTCACGAGTCCTAAGGAGAAAATACACCTACAAGATCCTCACGACTTGTAGGGAGAAATAACTTCGTGAAACCCTTACGGCTCATGAAGTCAAAAGCCTTAGCCGACAGGACCCTAACCCTGGTCGCTAAGCCACCTTTGTTCGACATCGACAGAGGCAGATGATGATTCGCTCCTGGTAATATCCCAGTTGTAGCGGTGCTGATGCCGAAATCGGTTTACAGCGAAAAGCCAATAGGCCGCACATGCATACGAAATAGCCGAAATGATAGGGCAACTTGCAATAAAAAGCAGCAAGTAAAAATGTATGCATGCAAAATAGCCGAAATGATTGGGCAACTCGCAATAAAAAGCAGCGAGTAAAAATAAAATAAATAGCCGAAATGATTGGGCAACTCGCAATAAAAAGCAGCGAGTAAAAATAAAATAAATAGCCGAAATGATTGAGCAACTCGAAATAAAAAGCAGCGAGTAAAAATAAAATAAATAGCCGAAATGATTGGGCAACTCGCAATAAAAAACAGCGAGTAAAAATAAAATAAATAGCCGAAATGATTGAGCACCGCGAAAAATAGCCGAAATGATTAGGCAATCGTGACCTTCGTGATATAAAAGCTGAAATGATAGAGCATCGCGGAGATAAAACAAAAAAAAGAATGATGATAAAACTCTGGCCCTACAGTTAAGACCACATCGGTCCCTGTATACAATCCAAGAGCGCAAACGAAAAGGGAACCATACTTTCCCAACAGGCTCCGCCAGAAGACGAAGCCAAATCTCGACGGTTCAGTCCAACTCCGAAGAAACCAGTGTCTTCAGCAAACTCCTCGACTCACGGATACAAACACTCCTTGACGAGAGCCTCCTGATCCGCGTCGACTCGCAGAGCCACCAGTGCCTCCGTGGGAAATCCTCGACTCATTTCAAACCCCAAGGAAACAAATAATCCTTGGCGCTTGGGAAACAAATAATCCCTAGCAAACTCCTCGACTCACGGATACAAACACTCCTTGACGAGAGCCTCCTGATCCGCGTCGACTCGCAGAGCCACCAGTGCCTCCGTGGGAAATCCTCGACTCGTTTCAAACCCCAAGGAAACAAATAATCCTTGGCGCTTGGGAAACAAATAATCCCTAGCAAACTCCTCGACTCACGGATACAAACACTCCTTGACGAGAGCCTCCTGATCCGCGTCGACTCGCAGAGCCACCAGTGCCTCCGTGGGAAATCCTCGACTCGTTTCAAACCCCAAGGAAATAAATAATCCTTGGCGCTTGGGAAACAAATAATCCCTAGCAAACTCCTCGACTCACGGATACAAACACTCCTTGACGAGAACCTCCTGATCCGCGTCAACTCGCAGAGCCACCAGTGCCTCCGTGGGAAATCCTCGACTCGTTTCAAACCCCAAGGAAACAAATAATCCTTGGCGCTTGGGAAACAAATAATCCCTAGCAAACTCCTCGACTCACGGATACAAACACTCCTTGACGAGAACCTCCTGATCCGCGTCGACTCGCAGAGCCACCAGTGCCTCCGTGGGAAATCCTCGACTCGTTTCAAACCCCAAGGAAACAAATAATCCTTGGCGCTTGGGAAACAAATAATCCCTAGCAAATTCCTCGACTCACGGATACAAACACTCCTTGACGAGAGCCTCCAGATCCGCGTCGACTCGCAGAGCCACCAGTGCCTCCGTGGGAAATCCTCGACTCGTTTCAAACCCCAAGGAAACAAATAATCCTTGGCGCTTGGGAAACAAATAATCCCTAGCAAACTCCTCGACTCACGGACACAAACACTCCTTGATGAGAGCCTCCTGATTCGCGTCGGCTCGCAGAGAAACCAGTGTCTCCGCGGGAAAATTCCTGATTCGTCTCAACTTGCAAGATGAAGCCTCAGGCAGCAGGGATTGAAAAAACTTGCTTCCTGAACAATGGGACCCTACAAGTCGATCTAAAACGGTCTCTTGCATACTATTCACGGGTCTCACTCTCCAAAGTCGAGTTTCGACAAGGAGGGAAACAACCGCTTACGGGTCCTCTCAACTCATAAGAGGGAAAAATTCTCTTGTAGGATCCTTACGACTTATAAGAGAAAACCACACTTAGGAATCCTTACGATTCCTAAGGAGAAAACCACCTACGAGATCCTCTTGATCCGTAGGGAGAAAAGTCTCTGTGAGACCCCCACAGCTCATAGAATTGAAAAGTCTTGGGCGGCAGATCTGAACCTGCGGCCTAAGCCATCGCTATCTCATGAAGAAATCAAGATATTTGCTCTATTACCTGCTAATTGTGACAATATACTGATAATAAGAGAAAAGGAGAAAGCAGAAGGGCATACAAGACATTGAAAAGAAAAAAATATATATCTTTATTTATTAATTCAGTCAAGTACAAGGTGGATTGTACAAAGGAATAAAGAATGGATACATGTTATTCGAAAAGGAAAAATTTTACAAGTATATGGATACAAGGAGAACTACTGGGAAGGAAGCGTCTTACATAGCTTTAGCAATTGTTCGCGCACTTCCTTCTACGCCTTTTCCTGATCTGCCACCACCACCAGTTCTGCCTCCACCTGAGCCCTTTGTTGCAAGAGAGATGCAAGCTTCTCCCCAATGGCCTGCTGAGTGGTTTCGCGGCCTTGGGCATTACGCTCAGCAGCGTCAAGTTTCTGCTTCAAGTTCAGCCCATTTGAGATATGCTCCAGAAGGCCCTCGAAGACAGCCTTTACCTCAGCAGCGTTCGCCTCAACTTCAGCACGTAGGCGAGCAGTTTCGCTTGAAGACTCCTGACACTCCTTCAGCCTTAAAACTGCTTCTTGTTCCAAATGGTGGAAATGAGAAGTGCTTTGCTCGAGCCATGGTGCCCGTTGAGTTCTCACGGCCAAGAACCTCCGTCTCGGAAATAAGTCAGCCAACGACCTCCGTCTCGGAAACAAGTTAGCCAACGACCTCCGTCTCGGAAACAAGTCAGCCAATGACCTCCGTCACGGAAACAAATCAGCCAATGGCCTCCTCGTTGGAACAACGCTCCGACCCGGAAACAAGTCAGCCAACGACCTCCCCGTCAGAGCAATAATTCGACTCGGAAACAAGTCAACTCACCAACCACTTACGAGTCCTCTCGACTTGTAAGGGAGAAAATTCTCTTATAAGATCCTTACGACTTATAAGAGAAAACGCACTTAGGAATCCTCACGATTTCTAAGGAGAAAATACACCTACGAGATCCTCTCGATCCGTAGGGAGAAAAGTCTTTATGAGACTCTCACGGCTCATAAAGTTGAAAAGTCTTAGGTGGCAGATCCTACCCCTGTCTTCTAAGCCATTACTGCCCTATAAAGAGGTTAAGATGGACCATTTACGAGCCACACTTGCTAAAGCTACATGCCACTGAAATGGAGAAGTTACTCATGAGCGTATAAACTACTTCACACCAGAGTAAAACATAAAGAAATAGAAGGGTGCGGCTCATGGAATTGAGAGTTTGGAACTATATCTTTTAAGAGTCGAGATTTGAGTCAATGATAAATGACGACGCATGTGTCCGCTCGTTATCTTCTCAGATCAAGATTCTGAAAGTTATATACCAACCCGAAACTGGTCATACGCTATGCATTACTCCGCACTACTTCACCCACATATATACTTATGTGGGCAAAGTAGTGGGGGGCATTTGTTCCCGCCAAAAATTTCTGCGCAAAAGAGTCCAAGGTATCAAATGACAGCGATACGCTTAAGAAAATACGAACCAGTATCTTCCGGCCTGTATTTTGATAAACTCCCCAATGAGGAACTATTAAATTATGATGGTATTGAAAGCATATCGAAACAACCTTCGATTTGATATATTATGGGCCTCATAATTCATCCGGAATCAAAGGTTATGAGCAAATGTGTTACGCACATGTGATCTAAGAAAGAAGATGCGAACCAGTATTTTCCGAGCTGTATTTTGACAAACTCCAGAATGAGAAATGGCTAAATTCTGATGGTATTGAAAGCATCTTGAAAAGACCTTTGATTTGATATATTATGGGCCTCATAATTCATCCGGGATCAAAAGTTATGAGCAAATGTCTATGCACATGTGATCTAAGGAAGAAGATACGAACCAGTATTTTCCGAGCTGTGTTTTGACAAACTCCGGAACGAGAAATGGCTAAATTCTGATGATATTGAAAGAATCTCGAAAAGACCTTCGATTTGATATATTATGGGCCTCATAATTCATCCGAGATCAAAAGTTATGAGCAAATGTGTTATACACGTGTAATCTAAAGTAATGCTCTACTACATGGGGAATGCATTTTTTAGTCCCACATCGGGAAAAGGAGGGCTGGGTTCTCTACCACTCCCATATAAATAAGAGGGGATACCTCTTAGAAAGGTAGAGTTAAATCCTCAAAGGATTCAATACTCAAAGGAGCTTAGTTCTCCAAAGGAGCTTAGTTCTCCAAGATAGGAGCATGCTCCTCCGTAATGAGCATATGCGCAAGCGCCATGTGCGCCACGTGCAACGCACGTGTGCCCGCCATGCGGCACCACATGCAACGCACGTGCGCACCAGATGAGAACATTTAATAATATTAAAAGGAGCTTGTTCTCCATATATAGAAGCTTTGCTTCTCCTCATAATGCGCATGTGCGCCACGTGCAACGCACGTGTGTCCGCCATGCGGCACCACGTGCAACGCACGTGCGCACTACATGAGAACATTTAATAATATTAAAAGGAGCTTGTTCTCCATATATAGAAGCTTTGCTTCTCCTCATAATGCGCATGTGCGCCACGTGCAACGCACGTGTGCCCGCCATGCGGCACCACGTGCAACGCACGTGCGCACCAGATGAGAACATTTAATAATATTAAAAGGAGCTTGTTCTCCATATATAGAAGCTCTGATTTTTCTCATAATGCGCATGTGCGCCACGTGCAACGCACGTGTGCTCGCCACGCGTGCACCACGTGCAACGCACGTGCGCACCAAATGAGAACATTTAATAATATTAAAAGGAAATTGTTCTCCATATATAGAAGCTCTGATTCTCCTCATAATGTGCATGTGCGCCACGTGCAACGCACGTGTGCTCGCCACGCGCTCACCACGTGCAACGCACGTGCGCACCAAATGAGAACATTTAATAATATTAAAAGAAGCTTGTTCTCCATATATAGAAGCTCTGCTTCTCCTCATAATGCGCATGTGCGCCACGTGCAACGCACGTGTGCCCGCCTCGCGCGCACCACGTGCAACGCACGTGCGCACCACATGAGAATATTTAGTTAAAAGGAGACTCGTTCTCCAGAGCTTGCTCCCACCATAATGCGCATATGCGTAAGATCCATGTGCGCTACGTGCAAATATGAGCGCCCAACACGTGCGACGCACGTGCGCCCAACACGTGCGACGCACGTACGCGAACGCAAAGAAGCCTTTTTCAGCAGCGAGAAGCCTAAGCTCCAGCCTGTTCTTCCCCCCTAATGAATGAGAAATGGTTCAAAGGGTACATCCCTCCACACCTTCGATATATGGCACTGTAATCTCTCAGTGTCGTCGGAGAAGTGGTGGGTCCCAACGACCAATGATCCTTCTTTCTAAAATAAAAAAAAAGAGAAGAAGAATGAACATCATCATTGAGAACTCTGAAGAATTGGAGAGAATTCCTCAGGAACAACAAAGGTAAAACCTTTAGAAAAAGAGAAAATTCTCTTAAAAACAAATCATTGATCTAAGAACAAGATCAATGATCTTCAACAAAAAAGAAAAATAACCAATAATAGTGCTTTGCACTTGCTTATGAACCACTGGTTCTATGAAAACAAGAAAAACTTGTTTTCTTTGATTTAAAATCGATCGAAAGATAAAACAGTGCTCTGCACTTTCAAAAGAGCTGCGCTGTTGCGCTCCTGTGTTGGCGCAAGCCACCAGGGAGTGCCACGTGTCAGCAGCGCAGCGCACTGACACAGCGCATTGCGCTTGCACTCATCAGAGCGTGACACGTGTCACCACCGCATGCGCTTGCGCTTGTTAATTGGCGCAAAGCGCCTGACAAGCTACGTGGGGCACTGTCAGAGTATTTAATGCTTTGCATTATTAAAGAAAAGGGACAGAACCCAATTAAAAGACCTAACAGGCCTAATAAAAAATGCCATGCATTTTAAAAAGGGCAGAGCCCAAACAAAATAGATGCTCTGCATCATTTATAAAAGGGCAGAGCCCAACCAAAACAAGAATAATGCAGTGCATTACTAAAAAGGGGTAAAGCCCTAGCACAGGCCAAAAACAAAATATGTTGAAACTAGACTTAGCCCAATTATGGCCGTAAGTCCTCAAACTAATTTGACTGAGCACAGCTGCTCTCTTAAATCAATTTACATCCGGTTCGAGGGTACATCTCCGAACTCCTCTGACACCTATCGTTGTAATTCCTCAACGAGGTCAGAGAGGTGACGGGTCCCAACGACCACACATGAGTACGGACTGCGGGGTCCTTAAACTCGTGGACCGGAAGGTCCTTAAACTAATGTTGGACCGAAACGTCCTTAAACTAATGTTGGACCGAAACGTCCTTAAACTAATGCCAGACCACCACGTCCCTAAACTGGAACATGGACCACCACGTCCCTAAACTGGAACATGGTGGTCCCTAAACTGGAATATGGACCACCACGTCCCTAAACTGGAACATGGACCACCACGTCCCTAAACTGGAACATGGTGGTCCCTAAACTGGAACATGGACCACCATGTCCCTAAACTGGAATATGGACCACCACGTCCCTAAACTGGAGCATGGACCGCAACGTCCCTAAACTACCTATGGACCACTACGTCCCTAAACTGGAACAATAGAGCCTCCAAATGCTCTTTTGCCGGATTTAAACGATCCCGTTTAAGTTGATCTTAGCCCCCAAAACACGGCTAACGTATCCTTAAACATTCAAACGGACTATAAAACTCCAAATCAACCTTGGTTCAAGGGTACATCTCTGAACTCCTCTGACATCTGCCGTTATAATCCTTCAACGACGTTAGAGAGGTGACGAGTCCCGATGGCCAGATATTAAATGGATTATCACGTTAAGTTGATCTTAGTCTCAAACAGGACTATCGTATCCTTAACGAACGTTTAAGTTGATCTTAGCCGCAACGCGACTAATGCATCCTTAAACTAAAAACACCAAACCCAAATCTAAGTAAATACGGATTTGGACTAATCCACGTCCTACGGGCGACGGCATTACTCAGTCTCCGTATACAATCCACGGGCAACCACAAACAAAACAAACACACACGACACGAAGTGAAATTCTGGAGAAGGAGAAAGTTGTTACCGCGATGCGGTAGTGTAATTAACTACAGGGGCTTGCGCTTGCAGGGAAGAGCGTCCCCACAATCAAAAACCCCTCAAGCGAGGGGGAATCTGACGAAGTCTGCTACATCGGCCGCATCCGTCTAAACCTCCGATACACGGTGCCATAAATAAACTTGGCATCTTCGGAGAGGTGGACGGATAAAACCAAATAGCATCTGCCCCGAATCTCAGCGTCAGGACATCGCATTCTTGTGCGCCGTCCTTCGGAGGGGAACAGCGGTGGTGATCGGGTTCAGACGACGGCGAGAGGGGAAGACGAAGGACAAGGAGGTAGGTTCTCGGTTGGAGGTCGGGGACTCAGGCTAGATCTCAGGAAAGGGAGGAAGGAGGTGACGACGAGGAAGAGGAAGTGGAGATGAGGGGGTGGTGACGACGATGAGGACGTCGACGAGGTTTTGGAGGTAGGTTAAGGCTCTGGGACGAGAACGACGAAGAGAAAGTAGAGAAAGAGAAAGAGAGACGGGGAGAGAGAAAGAGAGAGTTTTTATTTTAATAATAAAACAATTATAAACTGTTTATATATATAGTATAATATATATATATATATATATATATATATATATATATATGATATTATTTTTAGGGTAAGTTGATAATAACAAATGCTACCAAAATTTTACCCAAATCTTTCTAAAAAAATATATTTTTGAGAACAATACACATACGTAAAGATTTAAGCCATAATGCGATAATTTAAACTTACATATACCCCCTAATAATATTTAGAAAGGAATTTCAATAAATATATATGATTTAGTAAATATTTGGTTATCTGATATTTTAGAATTTTACCGTAATAGATAAGAGCGAAATAAGATATGGGGTGATATGCCATGCAATGTCAGTTAGTAAAAATATAATTTATTCATATCTTGTACTATAAATAGATATATAAAGATATATAAAGATATATATATATATATATATATATATATATTGTATGTATTATATTAGATTCACGCAGATACACTTTACTGGTAAATAACAGATATAATCTTGCACCATATTAGGTCCTAAACATGTGGGTCGGGTCGGAAAACCACTACTACTATTCGAATCACTCGCAACCCAAATAAATAAACAAAAGAATTATAGGCAAAAGTTAAAAATACCAAGTTATACTATATTAACGTACTAGGGTGTTACAGTCACTTTGCATATTCCTGTGAGTTGAAAATAAATAAATCTTTATATACCAATTTGAAATGGGTCACCAGAGCTAACCCCCATAAACCCAAGGTAATTTGGGTACCAAAATACACACCCATATTTTCTTTTATAGGTGTTGAGAATTTGAAACCGTAATGATTTCGGGAAAGTTAAGACACACCTAGGCAGATACAATAAGGTACGTACTCTAACACAATTAGAACATTGTTTAATTTAAGTGTGTGGGGGGGGGGGGAGTTTATATAGTTTTATATAGGTTTCCTTTTCTTTTATGTCTCTTTTATATTTTTCTTTATTTTTCATTTTTTAGATCTTTTTAGTTTCTTTTTCATTTTTAGGACTTCTTTTTCATTTTTTTTAAAAATAAAAGAAAGAGATGAAGAAAAGGGAAAAGAGGATGTTTATGAATCAAACTGGTAATAGGTGATCATGAATTTGAATCTGAAAAGTTGAGTGAGATAAAGGAAGTTAATGAATCTGAGGATAGAACTAAGTCTGAAAAATAATTCCTAAATTGAATTCAAATTTAGAAAATATACGCCCTACAAATTGCACAGACACGAATCTTGAAACCTGAGATAGTAGAGAATACCTAGAAATATCCTTGCTAGAAAGCGTAAGTATAAAAAAGGCAAAATATATAAAAAGAATCATATAAAAAATATAATAAGTCTGGTTTTGTGTTGCTTAGGGCTAAAAAAATATATAGCTAGAGTGTTTTATCACCTAGTGTCTTAGACCAACTGGTTTGGGAGTCACTACTGAAAGCCCGAGGTAATTTCAAAGTCAGGCACAATTCCACTTACACAATAAGCACAATGATTAATCGGTTGGTTAGTGCCTCAAGAAGTATTAACAGTCGCGTAGAAAGATGTGTGAGCAAATCTTTCTATATATCCATTTAAAATAAAGTACAATGGTATAAGAACAAGGATACTATAGCTTAAATTGAATTCTCAAGTGTAGGGATGGTTTTACACACACATAGGGGTATAAAATCAATATTTGAAGGAGAGATAAGGATGAAGAATAGGATGAAGTTTTATTAAGGGGTGATGTAATTTCCGGAGTTGAATGAGACTATTAAGTTGAAAATTCATGAAAACTGAAAAACTAGTGGAAATTTAGAACTTTTCTTTTGTATATAGTTTTTTACTTTCTTTTTTTTTTGTTTTTCTTTTCATTTTTCTTTTATTATTCTTTTTCTTTTTCTTTTTGGGATTTTGTGGGTAGTATCCGCTGAAAACCCCGAGGAGACAACACTCACTCTGTTAGGGACACCTAGAGGTTTAACGGATTTTTGCACATGCTAAATGAAATTGCACACTTGTGAAAAGGAGCATAGGAGTAAATTTTAGTTAGATAGTTTTTAGATTTTTAGCTTAGAGTTTGAAACCCTAGATTTTGCTCGAGAACTAGCAAAAAATAAGTGTGGGGTTATTTGATTGGTGCATTTTAATGTTTATTTATATAGCCATATTTATCTTTATTTTGCCTATTTTAGACTGTTTCGGGTATGTTTTGTAGAATATTGCAGATTACAGGGCTAAAAGGGAAAAAGTGTGCAAAATATGTATTACGTGTGTTGGATGTGGACTTACTAAGGCTTAAATAGAGACAAGAGAGCAATTTATCAAAAATAATGCGTGGAACAAGATTCACAAAGTCGAAACAAATCAAATGAAAAAAATCTGGAGGCCAAATCTTACAAAAAATCGGCCGAAACTGAAATTCCCTGGATTTGGGCCGGTTTTCCAGAGAGTTAGGGCTCGATATTTTTTCCTTCAGTTCAGAAATTCATCCTCTGTTTGTAACTACTCTTAGATTGTTGTAGATTCTCATATCTTCTGTAAACCACAATTAGATTTTCCTAAAGTCCTATATATTCTGTTGTATTTCATATTAGGGTTTCATCTCTCCATAGTTTAATTGTTTTAGGGTTTTGGGAGAGATCAAAAGATATTTTGTAAAGTTCTTCTTAATATGAAGTCTATTTTATTTGATTATTTTCTTTCTTCTATTATGCGTAGTTAATTTACTTCTAGGGTTTTTGAATTATACTTGCTATGATTGGTGTTTGAATTCTTCTCCCTATTCTTTACTATTTGTTTTTAATGATGAATTTCTTTGATGAAAGTTTGCTTCTTTTTTATATCATGCAAATAAACTAAACTTGTTAATGATTGATTGACGCCCATGAAACTTATTTGAGGAAAGTTGGTATCACCTATAAACTAATTAGTTTAATAATAGATGGACGACCTAGAAAACTAATTAGGAAAGGTAAGATGGAATTTTTATCAAAGTAGATTCAACCTAATTGATCTAGGGTAGATTAGGCTATACCGATAAAACGAGATAAACTATTGATTGACAACATTTGTGATTATTTAGTATAAGGGTAGATCTAACTATTATTATATTAATTAGAACTTTATATTTAAATTCCTTACTAAATGATTTTATAAATTAATATGGTATTGCAATGATCATGTAATTTATGCTTTTTTGATTGATTGATATTTTATCATGATGAATGTATTCTCTATGCTTTCTTGCAATTGTTAGGTAATGAATTTAAATATGGAAAGCAGAAAAGAATAGAATTCTTATAAAACGCCATGATTAGTAAAGGTAATTCAAAACTCGAGGCCTTTCTATTTATTTGAATCTTATCTTTTAAAATTGCATTTTAAGTTCTTTTATTTGCTTTTTAATTAATTTAATTAAATAAATCAATCTTTTATTTTAATTCGTTTTAAAATTAATTAGAATTCTCACGCCTCCCTGTGGATCAATCCGTAAGTATTACAACTGATTAACGGTATACTTACGGTTAAATTTGAGAGACTAATTAATTCACCATCACTAAGAGTAGTGTTTTTCCTAATCAGATCCTCTCCCGTTGCACGTGGAGCGAAAAATGCCGGCTTTTCACCCGCTACAACTATCCTTGGCAAAGCAACAGAAAGGGAAGGAGCTTCAGTAGCAGCTGCAGCATCCGCTTGTTTTATCCAAGATTGCTTTGGAACGGCGCCGATCATAACGTAATCTTTAGGCAAAAACTTTGCTTGAGAGAAGACAGATCCAAACCTTCAATCGACTCTCCCAGGGAGAGAAGCGAACGAAAACGCCAAAGAGATCGCAGCAGTGGTAGGAGATTCGATAGCCTTACCAGTCGCCACCTCTAGCAGTTGAGGCGGCTCTGATGCAGATGACGCGCGGCGGTGGATGAGGTTGACGCCATCGATCCAGCGGACGAGGTTGACCTGGGAGGATCGACTGGCGTCGTACTCGATCCTTTTGACGACGCAGGTGGCGGGGACGTCACGCTTGAGGTCGATGTTGCGCTGGAGACGCTTCGATCTGCCGCCGCGGTGGATAGAGGTGATGCAGTCGCCAGAGTTCTTGTCGTCGGACTTTCCTGTGGCCTTGACGGCGAGCTGCTTGAGGAGCTGGCCCTTCGGCTTCTGGACCCTTCGCATTCTTTCTCTCTCGTCTTCTCCATTGGTGATCGGAGCTAGGGTTTAGCGGTGGCGAAAGGATCGATGAAAGTGAGAAGAGAGTGGGGGAATTTAGGGTTTGGTGTCGTTGGTAGTTGCATAGGGAGTGTACGTGTGATCTGGTCGCTATAATGGGCTGAGCCCTGCATGAGAATTTGATAAGCTAAAAACCTTGTCCCAAACTTTTTTTTGGGAAAATTGTTGAAAAGCCCCCAGCCCAAGAAAAAGGGGGTCAAAAACTCCTCGATATTTTCGAAATAGAGAGAAAGGTTCTACTATTCAAAAACTTGGTCTAAAAACCCATGGCCCAAGGTTTGGGTGATTTATTTTGGTGCATGGACCAAAATACTCCCATTCATTCACAATCACTCAAAATTTCTCTCTTTCTCTCTCTCACTCCCATCTCCTCAAATTCCCAAGCCTTCTCTCTCCTCTCCGGCGAGCCCCAGATTCTCCGGCGAGCCACCGTCTTCTATCACCTCACTGCCCTTCATATCGTCATCTTCTCCCTCATCGCAATCCCGCCTCCCTAATTTGGAATCCTGATGTCTTTTTTAGAGCACATGCCCTTCTTCTCTTTTTAATTCCATTTCTCTTCTCTACATTCTTTTTCCACGCATTCATTCTCACACACACACACACACACACACACACACACACACATATCTCCTCAACACCAACAACTTAACAATTAAAAAGCTTAATGGGTTGTGTTGGAAAATATTGATGGGTTTTGTTGGAAAAGGATGATGACGAAAGGAGCAAAATATTGATGGCTTATATTGGAATTGCAAGGAGAATAGAAAGCAGTAGCACTTGCCTGTAATTTCTGATAAGTTGCATGTAACTTCTAGACAGTTGGTTGTAACTTGTAAGCAGATTCCTGTAACTACTAATTAGTTTCCAGAAGTCTGGGGAAGACGTCTCCTTAAGAAATTTTTGAACTGCGGACGTCTGGTGCAAACGTCTGGCAACTAATTAGAAATTACATATAAGTTACAGGCAACTGTCTAGAATACAGGCAACTTATCAAAAGTTACAGGCAATCCATCCAAATAAAAATTCAAGCTGCTAGATAGCTATACCTAAATATCAAAGATTTAAAAAATCCACAACCAAAATCACTCTAAAAAACAATTCACATATCCTCAAACCTACAAATCATAGACAAAAGGCCAATAAAAGAGAAAAGAAATCACATTTTTTCCAAATTCTCAAACTTTAATGTAACAACCCTAATTTTCCTATACAAACTTTTTAAATATTTTTTCAAAATCCATAAAGGGGTATTTTAGCCTGAGCACAAGATATAAGTAATTATTTTGCTATTTAATTGCAAGTTAAAAGAATGTAACAACTCCATTTTTAGTGTACAAAAATTTGCTTTAAAATTAATGTATACTTGAGGTATTTACATTTACTGTTATTACTTTAAGTGATTAATTAGCTCCATAATTACAAGAAAGAGCTTGCGGCTCATTGGTAATACCTTGCACTGCTGAACCAAGCCACCAGAGTTCAAATCTCATACCCCACATTATTTTTAAATTTATTTTGTTTTGAATTTTTAGAAGTCCAACAGTCATCACGTGATAACTCCTAAAATTTCCACTACACATGAAAAAGTAAATATACCGGTATGTATATCAGACGACCCCCCACCTTTCCTATGCCTGACTCGGCCCGACTCGGGCCGGCGCCGCCAACAGAAAAATTCTGGCTCTTGGCCTCCCCTACCCCCTGCACACTCCATTTATTTAGATCGGTTCCAGAGAAGCCATAAAGTCCCTTTTACTCCATTTTTAATGCATTTTAACATATTTTTACATTTTTAATTTAAACCCTTCATCTACCCTAACCCTAGCCTAATCCTATAAATACACCCCTACAGTCTACCCCCTCACTCCAAAACTCTGAGCCAACTCTCAAGAAATTACTAGAAACCCTTGTGTGCAATCGAAGTGAGCGAAAGGTGAAGCTCTGGCGGATTTTCCGGCGACAACCGTAGGATATCCCGGCAACGAAATGACGCACCGGCGACTCCTCCCGATCCATCTTCCTCTTGTCTTTGATCGAAACCCGTAAGTCCCCATTTCTATCTTTCTTTTCTTTCTAAAAAATACGGAATTACAAAACCCGACGGAATCGGAACAAATCCGATTTCCGATTCGGTTTCTTTATAAAACCTCACTTTTCTTTAATACAATTATGCTTAAACCATTACATGTTGACTATTAATCACTAATCAACCATATTGATCAAGTTTCATATCATAAAGTAGTTGCTATGTCATTTTACCGTATTTTTCATTTAAATACCATATAGTTTCAATTCTACATTTAACATCACAAAACTTTGCTATACCTTTAAGTAGATCATGAGGTAATGACCTACCTCCTCACACACTCATATGCAACATAGCACAATACCCTTGGGAACATAGAATACGGGAAAAACGACATCATTGCAAATAAATACCATTTACTTAATAAAACCGTTTTCTAAAGGATTTAGTATTTATACAATCTTTGCAAAACGCCGCTACAACCCATTTTGGGGAACCCGTTTGGGATGGTGCGGATTATCGCACATTCTCGGGCTTAGTAGTGCGAGATGCAGACCTCCGCAAGAAGCATTCGGTCTCGAAAGATTTAAAATACAACATCTTAAGAAAACGAGATTTTTAGAATATTATATATATACTAAAATTATTTTCATATAAATATGTGTATATGTAACATAAAAATATCTATTTTGAATTATTATAAATATTCCACTTTTTTCTAAAAATGTCACAAGAATCATTTTACACTAAAATACCATGAATTCCATACAAATCAATATTACAAATAAATACCTTTATTTATGAAATTAGGATATTTTCACTAGAAATATCACAATATAAAATTTACATTCATTACAACTCTAAAGACGAATAATAAATACTTGGGGTGTATTTTGAAAAGTATATAAAAGTATTTTTACATAAAACCCCCTCAAGTTCTATAAATTACCCTAAGGACCCTAGTAAACATAGGTTTAAGCGGGACCAATCTCTTGAGCCTCAGGAAGCCGGAGAAGTGGGTGCTTGCCTATTTAGGATAGACAACTTAATAATGGTGTTATCAATACGATAATCGTCTTTGAAAAATATACAAATCCTGCCGTCCATGTGCAGCGGTTACCGATAACATCAAAACAGTCAGGACTTCAATTTACTTTGCTAATTGTCTGACTCAGATTGAGTCTCTCTATAATCTGACTTGAATATGATTCAAGTACAATCTACAATCTACAATCTACGGTATTACAATTCAACACGAATCCATGAATACATTATTCCATATATACAATCTATCAATTTATACAACTTGACCGAACCGAACCATGGATATATATTTCATTTACATGATCATCCAGTTTACATGATTCTCCAGTTACATACATGATTCTACAGTTACATCCGTTTACTGATATCATGGTTTCAGTCAGTCATCCAATTATACAATCAATACAATTTACAATACAACAATACAATCAAGATAACACGGGGTTTAAGGGGTAGATTGGTACGGAAGGTGTTAAAAGTGGCATGAGACTGCAAGATTAAGACACCTAACATGAATCCAATTGCTGTTGTTCCGGGTTGTATAACGGAGCCTTGTACTTCCATTTGCCTCTAGTCTCTGGCATATAGAGACTCCTCTCGTATACACTTGCATCCTTCTGTACCAAGCTACAAACAACAGCGTTAACACTAAATACAACATTATAACAATATAGTACAACTTTAAAAGCTACACTCTCTCTTTCTGTCTATTCTATTTCTCCCTTATTTTTGGGACTTACCGAGCGATCTGTTTGCTGACGACATTCTCTTTCTTTCTTCTTTGAATGTCGCCAGGTGATCTGGACATGTCAGAGATCGAGCCCACTGCTGAAGACTTGGACCATTTCAGTGAAGACCCCGAGCTCTAGCTTCATTGTACACATTTCATTCCAGTACTTTTCTTTTTCTGTTATGCCATTGTTTAGGCATTGTTTTCATCAGATGTATTTACATTTCCATACATTGTACAGAAAGAATGTGAATAAATAAAGTTGCTGTTTTATTATATCTTGTCACTTGTGTATTTATTTTTATATTGCTTAGATACACTTAGCGTATTTACTTCACAGTAAATACGTAGCAGCCTCGTCCCGTCCCCTTCGCCGTATACCGGGAAGCGGGGCGTGACATTAAACACGGGATGATGCAGAGAAATATCAGCTTCTTCAGATATTTTCTCCCTCTCTTATTGCTACCTTGCTAGCTCTTGAGAAGAGGAAAGGACCATTAACTCTCATATCAAAACTTCTTTAAGCTATCGGGTTTTTTTGGTGATCTTTGAGCTATAAGCTTTGCCTTTTCTTCAATTAAATTAGAGGGGAGTTCAACTTTTTTGGATATCAATTTTTTAAAAATCATTTCAATTTCATATGATTGTTGCAATTGATAATATGCAAGCTAATTTGTTTGTCTAATAATTTTAGATTGTGGGAGTTTGTTTGTTGTAATGGAATAGAAATGTGAAATTTTTTTCTTAGTTTTAAGTATATGGATATTGTTAAGAGAGTCATTAATTTTATTTTTATTATTTTGATAAGAAATTGTTGAGAGAGTGATTGTATGGTGGATTGCCTGTAATTTTTGATAAGTTGACTGTAACTTCTAGTCAGTTTCCTATAACTTGTAAGTAGTTGCCTGGGGCCAAACGTCTGCAGTTCAAAAATTTCCTAGAGACGTCTGCCCCAGATGTCTCCTTTTATAAACAGAAACCGGTATATTGAAAATTTCCTTTAGCATACCTCTGTATTAGACATCTGCAGTTCAAAATTTTTTAAGGAGACGTATGGTACAGACGTTTGCAGTTCAAAAATTTACAGGCAACTGGTTAGAAGTTGCTTCCAAGCAGTTGCTTTTAACTTCTAATCAATTTTCTGTAACTTCTAAACTGTTTTGGTTCACTGAGTTATGAATTCTAATTCTTTTTTTTGGGCCCGTGGAGTTATATATGGGCTTCAGTTCCATCAGCAAATTTAGAGGAAAGAATGAAGATTGGATCAACTATTTTTGTTTTTGTTGTTGGTACTTGGTGATAGTTATAATGTTGTTTGGGTGTACGGATGAGGAGTTCCATTTCTATTCATGGGAAATGTGACCATGTCAGTTCATGTTTGTTGATATGGAAATTTGGTAAATGCACTCCGGATGTTTGATGTTTTGCCTCTGTAAATTTTCCTCCTAATTTAAACTTAAAAGTTTATACCTCTGTTTGGTTCCATGTGCAAAAACACACTAACTGTCTGCATTTTGACATATTTGTAGATTGGTATGGCTAATGCCAAGGAGACATTATGTAACCAAGCCTTTAGTGCAAAGAAACATCACATGTTGGGGATTTACTTGCAAAGATCATGAATAGTGCTTTTGTTTTGTAATGTCTTGATCATTACAGACAACTGTTTAGAAGTTACAGGCAACTTAGTAGAAGTTACATGCAATTGTTTAGAAGTTACTGACAATTTAGTAGAAGTTACAGACAACTGGTTAGTGGAGAAAATGAAAGGTCTAATTTTGCAAGTAATTAATGAAAGGTTATGCTAACGCTCTGGCCATCATCCGTGGCCGTTTGCGGAACAAAAAATTTACAACGATTTAAACTTGGAAGTTACAGGCAACTGGTTAGTGGAGAAAATGAAAGGTCTAATTTTGCAAGTAATTAATGAAAGGTTATGCTAATGCTCTGGCCATCATCCGTGGCCGTTTGCGGAACAAAAAATTTACAACGATTTAAACTTGGGGCTAGAATAACCCTAAACCGGATCTACCATAAACCTAACTAGCAACAAAAAGAGCTCTATCTACTATGAAAAGAGTTTATACCAAGAGGCTCAAGTCCTTCAGGTCTTCACTCCTCTCCTTTAGCATGCTCCTAGTGGCCTCCATGATCGAGCTTGATCAACGGCTTCCTCACGTCAAAGATGATCCACCCGAGAGTGTCTACTATGAGCTTCTACCTCTAAACCGAGGTAACTAGGTCACTTAGTTTGCTAATCTAAGTAGCCAAGGTGATGTAGAGAGTGATCATGGATTAATTGGTCTCAAGAACCCTAGGTTTCTCAACACATGAAATTATTAGGATTTGAGGTAGAAGAAGAGAGCTTGGAGGAAAGTGAGAGTGTTGTGTAAAAGAAGTGAATGAAGAATGGCTAAGTGTTTGAGATAATAATGCATACACAAAATATCTACAAAATATCAACCATAGTAGTCCATGAGTCACTACATGACTCATAACTTAGCCATGCTTCATTCAATGAATGATAACACCTCACCCCTCCACCTCATTAACCATTTAACCTAAATGGTTAAACAAAATAATGAGGTGTCTTCTTGTAGAAGCACCTTGCACAATTACAAGAATGCTCCTCACCTGTATATACATACCCGTATCCGTATTCCAAGAAAATATGAATACAATGAGATGAGAATAATCCAACAATATAATACTAGGATCCGGCTTAAACCAAAGCCCACTAGTATTATCCGTCCGAACATCATACGTGCACAAGTACATGTAGGTGATCGAACCCATGCCGTAAAACCATACGGCCTCTACATCGTTTCGCCCGAAGCAGAGAAACCCTCTGTGTGGGACTCTAAAGACTCGACAGTACATCGGCAGTGCGTTACTGGATAAATCCATAACCACAAGCATGTCAACGGCACTAGCTGTACGTAACGGCTGCCCGGATACCTGTCGAAAAGGAAAGCCGACGAGCAAACTCATCCGGATCCCTACTGAGCCTATCCGTGACAATCTCTGTACAGTCTGGTCTCTTCGTCTAAGAGTATCGCATACCGGATCTAGGGGGCGGTAAGCGTCAGACCCTAATAACCCGATAATTCGTGTTAATTCGGCTCAAGACCAATCCGAAAAACTACTGATCAACCTATCAGAAAATCCCAACTGCCTTAGCCAAGGTCTTATGGTCCTGACTAATCGAACACAGTGCGATATCAACTCCCAATACCTGGAGAGACGAATCCCTGACAATCACTCACTGCCTCCATGTGGCTAGGGACTGTACCCAACCAAAACCTGTTTGCCGACTCAGTAGAACCGTGGTAAGGTAGTGATCAAAGCACAGTGGGAACTCACACGAGACAAATGACGATCTCAGGTCCATAGACTAACCTGTACACATGTCACAAGAGAACCGCTATATGACTATAGGTATAATACCATCTAGAGGTTTTCAGCGAGTCCGTCCAGTGTACTGACCCCTAGTGAGCACCCGTATACAATCTTAGATGATCACACTAATGGTTATGGGACCAACCACCGCCCTTCGTCGGGGTCTAGAAACGTACACGCAAGTCTACTCTGAAGTATCGATACCCGATCTTGATACTCCTGCGACTTGGGACATTTAAGGATGTGCTTATAGACTACCCAGCTCCCACAAGTATGATCGCCATCATAACGCAGGTAGTCAAGCAAGATCCTACGGGCTTTATCAACATGTAACCGCAATATGTAATAACGTGTATAATATATGCCATGTTAAGATAAAGTCAAACCATAATAGTATACTATTATATCAAGTCTTTATCAATATGTGCAAGCTGGATAAAGCATCAATAAAAACAAATACACATATCCTGATAAAGACAACTGAAATAATATACTATATAACTGAGCAAGATCGTCATGTACATACATATCCCCAGCATCCACATGTATACATATACAATAATGGCCTCTAGGGCATACATATCCAACAATTAATGGGTTGTGTTGGAAAATATTGATGGTTGTGTTGGAAAATAATGATGATGAGGAGAGCAAAATATTGATGGGTTGTGTTGGAATTGCAAGGAGAAAAGAAAAAAGAAGTTGCATACAACTCAAAACTTAATTCCATATCTCTTCTCTGCATCATTTTCCCACGCATTCATTCTCTGTCTCTGTCTCTCCCATACACACACGCATATCTTCTTAACACCAATAACTCAACAATTAAGAAGCTTAAGGGGGGAAAAATGGGAAGACACAATCTTGTTGCTACAAGCAGAAGTACTTGCCTGTAACTTCTGATAAGTTGCATGTAACTTCTAGGCCGTTGCCTGTAATTTCTAATTAGTGTCCAGACGTCTGGAGCAGACGTCTCTAGGAAATTTTTGAACTGCAGACGTCTAGCAACTAATTAGAAGTTACAGGTAACTGCTTACATGTTACAGGAAACCGCTTACACGTTACAGGCAACTTATCAGAAGTTACAGACAAGAGCTTAAATGTTATATGTTCAATCTTGCTTTTTTAATGGCTGTGGCCAACAACCCCCACTTGTTCAATCTTGCTTGTAAACAAAAGAGAGAAAGAAGATCAATTTTTAGTTTAGTTTTCATCTTCTTCTTCTTTAATGGTTGTGGCCATGAATTCTGAAGTTCTCAAGGTCTGTTCTGGTCTAAAATCGTCTGAGAATTGCTTGTATTCTTATAAATGACATGCCCATCAAAGCTTTCTCTCTTTGGTTCCCATTAGAGGAAGGTATTTTTTCTTCTCTCTCTCTCTCTCTCTCTGTGTGTGTGTGTGTGTGTGTGTGTAATGTGGATCTAGATTTGGTTCTAAGGTTTAGGATTTTGATCGAATTTGTTGATGAGTTCTCCCCTCACGACACCTCGCCCCCCCTCCCGCCGACATCGACGCCTTCCGCTTCCTCTCCGACAACCTCGCCTCTATCATCAACCCAGAGCCTCGATGACTACAGCGACGTCCGCATCTCCATTGGCAGCGGCATCGTGGGGGCCACCGCTGCCTGCTCTCGGCGATAAGCCCCTTGCTTCGACGACGAGAGGTGATTTAGGACGGGGAGTTTTTGTGTCAACTTGAGGAGGCAAGGTTGTGACCAGAGAGATGATGACGACGACGAGGGCGACGACGAAGAAAAGAGGTATTAAGTGCTCACAAATTAGCAGATGTCTCTTTGTACTTCAGCACATGAGTCATAAGGGGCAGTTTTGGAATATACCAAAATACCCAAAAATTAGAACAATGTTTAAAATAGCTCGCTACATTGCTCGCTATTTTGCGCTATGTAGCGTAGCTTAGTGTATTCGCTACGTAGCTTTGGAAAAAAGTTTAAATACAAAGTAACTTACATTTTTTCTTCAAATAGTTTACGCTTCTAACAAATAGTATACGCTACGCTATGCATACACTATTTCCATATAAGATTTTCTATTGAAGTTCTTAAGATTACAGTATCTAATCCAAAACTATATGAAGACGGTCTCATTAAAATTCTAACTTCTCAATTTGAAATCATATTTAGTAGCCATGTTTCTCAAATAGAGATTATTTAATTGATTTTCGATAGGTTTAATACTAGTATGAATCATATATATGAACTCAAGGATTGAAAATTTTGAAAATCTTGTTTTTTGGGAATTTTGGAGAGCAGAGAAACTGCAAACGCAAAATATATAGTTATATTATTTATTATTCTATGTTCTCAAGCTAATTTTATATCTTTATAATAATATAATTTATTGTAAATAAGATGATCATAGTAATAATTAATAATTCATGTAACTTACTCTATGTGCAGCGCTTTTTGCGCTTTTCGCTATTTGTTGAGTATAAGTGCCCTCAAGACAATTATTGTAATGGAAGGAGGACCTATATGAGAGAACAATCTCACTCGAGATAATAGTATGCTATCTGGTTTGTCTTTATCTTTCATGTGATGCGTTTTATTTACTATCACGTATCGTTTAGATATGAGATAAAGCCCTAGGATTTTGCTTGACTACCAAGACGATAATGAAGATCATACTAGTAAGGCCTGAGTAGTCGATAAGCACATCCTTAAATGTCCCTAGTCGTAGGAGTATCGAGACTGGGTATCGGTACTCCAATTTAGACTAGTGTGTACATTTTCTGACCCGGTTGGAGGGCGATAGCTGATCCTACAGCTATTGGTGTTTGATATCGAGGATTGTATACATATGCTCATTGGATGAGTTATACTGGACGAACTCACCGAGAACTCCTAGTTGGTAATATACCAATATCAGGTAGCGGTTCTCTTGTGAAATATGTACAGGGTAGTCCCTAGGACCTAAGCTCACCACAGTGTCTCATGTGTGTTCCCACTATACTTTGACTTCTACCCTACCGCGGCTTAAAGAAGTTGTGCAAACAGGTTTTTGTTGAGTTTAATCCTGAAGCACATAGAGGCAGTGAGCGGTCGAAGGGATTCGTCTCTCCCGGTATAGGGAGTTGATGTCGCGCTGTGCATGACATGACTACAACCACACGTCGATGGCCATCGCAGTGGAGATAAATTGATAAGTGCTATCAGTTGTATCTCCGGTTGATTATGAGTCCTCTGTCGCACGACTTATTGAGTTATTGGGGTCTGACAGATTCCAAACCCTAGACCCGATATGCAATACTCTTATATGAAGAGACCGGACTGTACGGTAATGTCACTGATAGATTTTGCAGGGTTCAGATGAGCATGCTTGTTGACCTTCTTTCGATCAATACCTGGGTAGCCGTTACGTGCAGCTAGTACCGCTGACGTACTTGTGGGCTATGGATATGATCCTAACCTACTGCCAGTGTATTATCGAGTCTTTAGAATCCCACACATAGGTTTCCCGGCATATGTGAAACGATGCAGGGCACGTATAGGGATACATGTAGGAATTCGATTAAACATCTGTATTTGATACACGTATTTTAATCGGGTGTTTATTGATATTAGCCGGTGTGTGTGTAGCCGGATTATTAAATCAAGTGTTGATTTAATAATTAAATGTATATTTATATATTTATATATTGATATATTTATATATTAACTAATATCATACTCACTTAATTATTTTCTTCTCTTTAATTATATTTATATTTGATATAAATATTGTGTCATGTATGATAATACATTGGAGATGTGTGTATTAGAATTACATGAAAGAAATAAGAATGAATCATGGTTGTAGAATTCATGAGATGGTTCTTTTTAATGACCCATTCTTGTTTCCAGTTAAAAAGGTTTTTTCATGCTTATCTTCAACACACTCTCATCTCCTCCATGCTTCTTCTTCCTCTCTTGATTTTTCTTCAACTGAGGAATGAAAAATAAAAGAAAAAAAATCAAGTGAGCAAATTATTCTACATCTCCTACTAATCATTCTTAACATGTTTAATTAGTGGGTTGCTTCATTTTGATGATATCAATTTGAAACTAAAGCTTGTGTTGGAGTTATCTCAAGGTGGATCATCTTCGGCGAGGAGATCATCGAGCAAGCTTGTTCCGGGTTTCGTGGAGACTAGCTGGAGTCCAAGGAGCGGTGGCTAACGCGTACAAAGATTGTAGCCCGCTAAACTCTTATGTTTACCTTACTAGTTTAGTGACAAGCTTAGTAGTTTGGTTTGATTCTTGGTTTGAGTTTGCAAAGCTCTCTAGATTTTTAAATTACCGCTTCCGATACGCTTTAAACCCTACTAGAGGAGCCTAGCATCCTAACAGTGGTATCAGAGCCATACCAAAAAACTACAACTTGTTTTGGTGACATTAGAATTCATGAAACCCAAATTTTTCAAAACTAGTTTTAAATATTTGCATGAAAAGCTCTTATTTTTGTTTGTGCCAGAGCTACTGGATTCATAGTTCGGACTAAGAGTTTAGAGTAGGCTCACGATAACCCGAACCCAACCAATTTGAGCTCGATTCAGCCCCGAATAGGGGCCGAAACGAGGCCGATTCAGCCCCACATCGGGGGCTGAATCAGCCTCGATTTGGGGATGATTCAACCCTGATGCGGAGCTGATCCCGGCCCTGATTCGGCCCCATTTTGGGGCCGAATTAAGGCTTATATAGTGTGGGGTTCTATAGGGTTATCGGGGTTCGATTTCGCGCAAAAATGAGGGGATTTTCGTTACCGAGATGAACTTGAAATCAATTTTTGGAATTTTAAGTTAGCGATCTCACGGTTTATGAATTCTAATATCATGGTTCGAATCGACTAAATCAAAATGTTTGATTTATTCGTATCGAACACGGATACAATAAGGATATACGCCGGTAAACGTCGCCTAATTACTATTTGATCAATTAGACGAGATTGCGCATTTGTTATTGCGATTGTTGTTGATATATGTTGATATATAGCAACAATATTGTTGGAATGTGTTTGGATTGTCGCAAAATGAATAGACCCCATGCGGAATTATGATAAGTGTTATTTTCATTCATGCTTATAGCCATCATGTATATTCATTTGTTCGGAACGAGCTCCAACTTGTGGCCGCCGTTTCCGCTATATGTATATTCTTTATTTTGGGACTTAGCGGTTCACATGTGGCCGTAGTCACCGATTGATGTATTATTATTTGTCGGGACACGATTAGATTGCGATCATTGCCACCATTGTATTAATACAGGTTTAGGATTACCCCGCAGAGAAGCGCACGAGCAACCGGATTCTAAATTACAGTGGGTGGTCATCTCAAGGAGTTGAGATCGGGTCACTCGAGTCTAGAATTGGCGGGTTACTTGCCGCGCTTGTTGGGGATATAGGATAGACCCGCGGAGGAGTGCTCAAGTCACCGGATTTGAGAAAGTGTCGGGTGGTCCCCTCATGATGATGATGTTGGGTTGCCTCATTTCTTGGGTTGCCTGGTAGCTTGCCGCACACGTAGGGGTCTGCTTTTGACTGCGCACGGGCTGTTCATACGATTGGAGAATGTCGCATTTTGTTTGTGGCTCGAACGAAAAGCGGGATTCCTATGTGATCCAACCATTCCTATTCTGTGATGTTCATTACTTGCTTGTGATGTGATTACCTGCCTATGTTGATATTTATCGCTTGCCTGTAATATTGATTATCTGCCTGCTATGATATATATAATTATATATATGATATATATATATATATAAATGTTATATATATATATAAATGTTATATACGTTTTGCACCTGCGCTAGCCCTGCCCCCGCCCTGCCGTAAGTTAAGTAACCTTACGGTGAAGACCCGGGGCCCCGTGGCGAATGCGGATGGTGTATATGTACATTCTAATTTCTTTTCATGCTTTTCTGTGATTGTATGAGAAAATGCTAGGTAATGTGATTATTTATTTGATGAGATTGCATTAATTCGGATTAATGCAAAGATAATAAACCTAAAATACGTTGTAGAAACCAAATATCAGATATTGTGGTGTTATAGTAGAATCTTTTGCTTTGCACAGAAGTATTCAGTTAGGAATATCCTGCACCTCATTCGATGAGGGAAGAGCATTGATCCCTTCACCGGGAGCTCGCTCTTAAGCAAAAGTTTATGTTACTATAAATTTGCAAATTGAATGGCCGTGGTCTTTTGCTTTGTATCGAGGTATTCAGTTAGGAATATTATGCACATCATTCAATGAGGTAAGAGCATTGATCTTTTCATGGGGAATCCGCACTTAAGCAATAATCTACGTAACTATAAATTTGCAAAACTACTCGGTTCCTTCAATGATATCAAGTTCATTACGTTAAAGGTTTTCTTCAAAACCAGCCGTAGCCCTCTGTCATTTCAGGAAGTAGAGTACTTAGTATTCGTGCTACGTTTGATGACTATATTATGGCGTAGTGTACAGTAGCTAAGTAATGTCTTCCTGTTAGCATAATGATGCATTTGGTTAGGACGGTCGTACGACTTTGTTGACTATGTTAAGGGTCATGCGGGTGGATCTAATTTAATCATGAAATGACGGGTAGAACTTGACTTGCGACTTATGATTTGTTGACCGTGTTAAGGTCATAAGTCGCTAGGGGTAAAAACCTATATCGGTAGTTTCAAGTGTTGAAACTTGCAATGAGATTGTATACCTTCTATGGTGTGGGGTGACTTGTTGACCATGTTAAGATTACCACTCCGTGATAGTTTGGATCCTGATTCCTACTGTGAGTAATAGTTACTCTCGGTATATGATCCCGGCTAATTCTCCTTTTAGAGTTTGAAGGAGGATTTGACGGAATAGTAGGAGCCATCCTGATTAGATAAATATACCAATCTAATCTAAGTTAGAGGGTACGACGGGTGTTTCTTTTCACTCTCTCTGACAGTGACCCAAGATTGACCCTAAACTATAAACTTGTAAACCAAGTTAACCGAACCTTTTTACTATCAATGGCTTTAGAAGGTCATGATTGCCCTATTTCACGACATAGTCGCATATGCCCTTATCTCTCCCACTTTCCATTTTGCTTCCTCTAGAACACTCTGTATCTGATACAGAGATCCATAATGTTTGAAAGGCCATTGTATAGTTAGATATGAACTCGAAGAAATTGTTTCAGTCAAGAATGGCCGCAGGTTCTGGAGAAGGTGAATTGTATATAATACAATTCAGTTGTCTCTCCTCTCCACCTTATCACAAGTTTGAGAGCTCCTTAAATAAGGAGTATATACCAGTTACGCTTGTTGGATAGTCTTCTTCCAATCCCGATGCTAGAGCTGAAAGGAAGGGTAAGAAGAAGACCAACTAGTATAAGTCTGGTATAAATAAGGTAGGAAAGAGAGACAACAATAGGGGACGAACTGAGCAGAAAGGAAAATATAACTACTGTTATAACCCTAGACAATGAAAGAGGCATTACTTGGAATACCCGGCTACCCTTAAAACATTTTGATATTTCATGGTTTCTATATGATTGTAATCGAAAACTGTTTTCCAATTAATTCTAATTCCTGGGTATATAGATACCGGATTAACATCTCATATTTGTAAGTTGTTACAAATGCCGAGAAGAATTAGATTATTGGAAATGTGACTTGATCCTCAATATCGGATATCAGAGCAATTGTTACTATTGGGGAAATCACCTGGTTTTGCCATCGGCAACTTATGGTTTTGAATATCTGTTATTAACCAACTTTTAAAAATTGATATACCCGTATCTTTATTTGATAAAATGGGGTATAAATTTTCAAAATTATGTTATGAACATTTACCTTTATCATTTGATGGTTGGATAAGGTGCATTGAATAACGGGATATACATTCTTAACCAAAATACAGTTTTCAAATTGCAAGTATGAATTAGTGAACTTATAAGGCTTATACATAATGATGTATGTTGTCCGGTGTCCACACAGACAAATGGTTGGTAATCCTATTTCGTTCTGTTTTACTATGAGTTCTCTGATTTTAGACACGCATTCTTGTTGAAATGCAAAATCCAAAGATTTTAAGTTCATAAGATATAGGAATAAAGTAAAGAACCAAACGTTGGAAGTATCAAGATTTTTCGAAGTGTTCGAAGATGTGGATGCTTATACTATGTATACCGTAGTAATATAATCGAGAATTTGATTCTCTCTCAGATTGCTCATCCGTGGGTGCGCTCCATGATGAGTAATACCGAATCGCCTTTTTCAATAAATGGATACACTAAAAATAGATGCATATCAATTGATACCGGTTTCACCTAAATCAGTGCCACATTTTCTATATTTGATATAGATTGTGTTACCGTCTTAAGATTGTTAAGATGTTTGGTTTTTCGGCTTATGCTTAAAACCAGAATCTGGATAAACTCAAGGCATATTTCAATAATGGCAGTTTGTGGGTTATCCCGGATATAGACGAGAGATTAACTTTCTACCTTTTTCGGGATCAAAAGTTGTTTTGTTCTCGACACGGCACCTTTTTAGAAAAGGAATTTCTTGCAAAAGAAATTAGTAGGAGTACGGTAAAACTGGAAATGATTCCATAACTATAAACGGTTACTGAAGATTTAGTAGAACCTGAATATTCAATTGACCCTGACAAACCTTAGCCTACTCCGCAGATCTGATAGGCGACCTCAGCCACCTTAGAGGTACTACGGTTTCCTCATTGACTGTGATAAGGAGGCTTGCATCATGTGATGATGACCCTACTAGTCATCAGCAGGTCATAGGAAGTGGTGACTTCCGACTAATGGCTGAATTCCAAGTTATTCTAGTTAGACTCCATACACTGCAACAAAGTGTGGACTTTGTTGGGTGCTCCTGAAGAGATAAAACCCATTGGGGCAGGTAGATCTTATGAGATCGGTGCAAATGGCAAGGTACTGACCTAATAAGGTTAGACTTGTAGTAAAAAGTTTTCATCAAATACCCGCTATGGATTGTGATGAAACTATTACTTCAGTGTCTGCGCTGAAGTCCATACGGATATAACTTGTCATTGTTGTCTTTCATGACTATGATATCTGGCATGTGGATGACTATAACGTCTTTCTAAATTAGATTTAGAAGTGTACGTCTATATGACTCTTCCACAGGGTTATCGTAGTCAGTGAGAGCAGCGATAAGTGTGTAAGTTGCTTAAGTTTATCTTTAGACTAAAGCAGGCGTAGCGGAAATGGATCATCTGTTTTGATGTCATGGTCAAAGTGTTTGACTTCATCAAAATAAGAGATGAACCTAGTATTTGTAAGAAGGTAGTAAAGAGTGTTGTCAAATTTTTCATATGGTATGTGGATGGCATACTCATGATAGGAAGTGATGTTCCTATGCTGCAAATCGGTAAAATAATGATGATCACGTATATTTCTTCATAAAGAATATGGATGTTTGTCCAATCCTAGAGAAATGTTAGGTAGCAATAAAGAGTATTTGATGTTCTTGGTGTATGGTAATAGCAACCTCCTAAAGAAGGTGGTTACCGATTCTAGCTTCCCATAAAAAACAGAGTGTCTATCACGAGTTATAAGTTTACCCTCTTTTGAGGAGCAGTATATTGGAAAGAGTTCCAAGTGGGATACTGAGATAGTCGTGGCGCTGGATGCTGATTGTGAATCAGCAAAAGGATACCGCTTGAGAATTCGTTGGATATAATTGTTCATTTATGCACTTGATGTCATCGTCTATCCAGGCAAATACTAAGACAGGTATCGCTTAGTTCGGAAGATATTTGATCTCCGCGAAATTAAGATTCAAGGAGAAATATAGAGATGCACTATGCCGGATCCACTCATTGAAACTAGTTCTCGAAAACAGTTTGCAAAATTGTTAGTACAGAAGTTGGGTATGAGATACCGCAATAATTGGTATTAAGTGCACGTGAGAGATTGTTGGATATAGGTGTCTTTAAGGCAATTATTGTAATTGAAGGAGAACCTAAATGAGAGAATAATTATTCTCACTAGAGATGATAGTATGCTGTCTGGTTTGTTTTTATCTTTCATATGATGCGTTTTATTTACTATCACGTATCGTTTAAATATGATATAAAGCCCCAGTATTTTACTTGACTATCAGGACGATGATGGAGAAGTAGGGCATGAGCAGTCGATAAGCACATCCTTAAATGTCCCTAGTCGTAAGAGTATCGAGACTGGGTATCGATACTCCAGTTTAGACTAGTGTGTACGTTTCCTGACCCGGTTGGAGGGCAATAGCTAATCCTACAGCTATTGGTGTTTGACATCGAGAATTATATACATGTGATCATTGGATGAGTTACACTGGACGGACTCACCGAGAACTCCTAGTTAGTAATATACCAATGAATTATACTAACCGGAGTCTAAGAAGTGGTGGCTAACGCGCTATAAAGGTTGTAGCTCGCTAAACTCTTGCTTTTACCTTACTAGTTTAGTGACAAGTTAAGTAGTTTGGTTTGATTCTTAGTTTGGGTTTGCTAAAGCTCTCGAGATTTTTTAAATTACTGCTTCTGCTGCGCTTTAAATCCTACTAGAGAAGCCTAGCATCCCAACATAAATCATATTTAGCAGCCATGTTTCTCAAATAGAGATTATTTAATTGATTTTCGATATGTTTAATACTAGTATGAATCATATATATGAACTCAAGGATTGAAAATTTTGAAAATATTGTTTTTTGGGGAATTTGGGCGGTAGAGAAACTGCAAACGCAAAACATATTGTTATATTATTTATTGTTCTATGTTCTAAAGCTAATTTTATATCTTTATAATAATATAATTTATTGTAAATGAGATGATGATAGTAATAATTAATAATTCATGTAGTTTACACTATGCGCAATATTTTTTGCACTTTTCGCTATTTAGTAGTGGAACGCTATACTACACACTATCACTATTTTGAACACTGGCTTAGAGTATTTCAGGAAAATTTGATGGGCCTAGATGGTGTTCAACAAGTTCAAAAAGCCCAGGCAGTTTTCGACCCCTTTTTAATGGGCGGTTTTTTTCCCAACAATTTACCCTTATTTTTATTCTCTCTCTCATTTGCCTTCATTAGTTCATTTCATCCATCTCTGTGCCAGAAAGACATCCCAAAACACAATTGAAATATTAGTTGCATACAAAGGCCTTGTGTGGTTCCAAGCAAGAGACCAACAGAGAATTTTCTTGAAAGAGTGCCTTTCACTATCTTTCTCTACCGACATGATGACATATCGAGAATAAATTGTTCGGTTTTAACTGGGCTCAACTTAATTAGAAAATTTGAGTTGATCAATAACACTTTTAGTTTACATAGACAAATATTTTGAAATAAATTACAAAAAAGTAGACATTTTCATTAAAATTCCATGAACTTTTACTAATTTTTAAATGACAGGCACAAACTTTGTAATTGCAAATAAACATCAACTGTTTGATAAATGGCGTATGAACACCAGACAACTTTTATGTTCTAAATTTAATACCATAAATTATTTGGCGAGGGTATTTTGACTTTATACAAATTAACGGAAAACAATTCCTATGCCGGCTATATACGTCTAGCAAGAAAGAGAAGAAATAGAAGTGCAGACACACTGCCAAAGACTGCTCGAAATTCTTCCTCCTTTTTTTCCTTTCCCAGATGTATTACATCCAGACCAAGCATAGGGAATAATTTCTCCAACTTAACAAATGCAAGTCTTTTGTCCTTATACAACTTAATAAAACACACACCCAACTTAACAAATGCAAGTCTTTTGTCCTTATTGGATTCTCAATTTAGAAGATCCTCATTTGTATGGTCTACAGCTCAAAAGACTATAAACAAAATCAGTAATATCCTCTTTTTGATACATAAAGGCAATCTTCTCTGAATATCCCATTTTGAGAATAGAGATTTCTTTCCTGCTTTAGGACAGGAAGGCCGAAAGTGAAGAGAGGGAGGGATTTCCATCGCCTCTAAAGAAGCCCGAGCACACCGGGTACCAAGTCCAGTCCCTGTCTCAACAATATAGAGAGAGAATAATGGAGGAAAGATGCCATAGGAGGGAATTTCCTCCTATGGCGTCGAAAAAGTACGCCCTCCGTCATATCTTCCAACGATCAGAATCCATCTTCTTCATCGTTATCATCTAAGATGTGGGTACGCCAAAATTCGTGTGATTCTACAATTTTTTCACCGTTGAATTAGTGGGTTCAAAATTAACGGTTTACCGACAATAGAACTTTTTACATTGCTAAATCAACGGTGAAAAGGTTGTAGAATCACACGAAATTTGGCGTACCCATATAAAAAGTTCTATTGTCGGTAAACCGTTAATTTTGAACCCACTAATTCAACGGTGAAAAGGTTGTAGAATCACACGAAATTTAACGTACCCACATCTTAGTTGATAACGATGAAGATGATGGATTCCGATCGTCGAAAGAAACGACAGAGGAGGTACTTTTTCGACGCTATAAATGGAAATTCCCTCATATGGCCTCTTTCCTCCATTATATATATATATATATATATTTTATCAAACTTAGATGGGTTTACTCTGAAATTGCTAGGTACAAGGACTTCATTCAGAAATTGGAGAACATGTGAAATAAATATGGAGAATGTCAACTCCATTCCTTTTTATCTAGTACTTTTACACTAAAATGTTCCATACAGAATTACAGAGAAAATAGTATCATTCCTGAATTCAAACCCCCGGTAAAGAGGAGAATTATTTTAAACCATGAGCGGCAAAACAAATTACATAAAACATGATGAGATTACCAGTAAAGTTTTGTAACACAACACAGATTACAAAATGATAACTGATTTTAGATATCCAAGTGTCCAATGGACTGCATACAAAAAGAAAACCCTAATGGGCGATTAAAAACAACAAATAATATAACAAAATGCAGAGTCATTGATCTACATATACCGAAGAAACCGAGTCAATACCCGAACCACCACCATTGCTCCTTGTTAAGGACCATGATCCACATGTTTCCTTACCAATCAGCAATGGTTTTTACCACGCGGTTCGTTCTTGACTCAACCCCATTCATTTTATCGTTTTCCCTTTCAGCTATCGATGTGGAGAGCGGTTTTTATCCTCTGGATCGTGCAGGATATCAGATTGTTCACTGTCTCCACCGACTCAACCGTTAACTTAGAGCAGGGGATACTGTTCACCAGTATCTGGAAACCTACGGTTAGTAGGGACCCGCCGGCCGGATGTGGGCCCATGCTGTGCCCATCTGGCATGATGGAGAACCCAGAGGGGAGGAGTGCCACATAGGTGGAGTCCCCACCGTTCATCACGAGATGCATTGCCGGGATGTCAACGGGAGCGTACAGGACCATGGAGCCGGACGGGTCCGTGCATGTTTCTTGGAGGATCAGCATGCTGTTGCCACCTTGGTTTCCATTAACGGCCTGTATTTGTAAAACTAACAAAAATTACGTATATAGCAGATGTTTGGGGAAAAGAATTTATGTACTATATGCCAACGAGACAAATTTAGATTAAATTTGAAAGGTTCTCTTGCTATTCATCAAAAGAGGGACTAGTACTGTTTCATAATTATCTTCTAAAGTCTTTGAAGGTGTTTCGAAAACAATTCTTCGTGGTATATGGCAAGCGCACATACCAAAACATTTATCTTATTTGAAGTCAATTTTAACATTCCTTTTCCAATTTAGCTAATTTAACAAAATATTATTTTTTTACGAAAATACCTCAGTGGTTCAGTTAATTCACAAATTCAATTCTATTAAGATAAAAAAAATTAGAGTAGCGCAATTAAAAAATGAGAATATCTCAACAAAAAAATGTCCTAAAATGGTCCTGCTAAAATTATTTTCCTTTCTGAACTTGACTATTGAATCTAAAGGAAAATTTTGGGTCTTTTCCTATTTTTTGTGGCGGATGAATCCAAAATTTCATTTTCCCACTTTCATGCAAAAGATTAGAAGGACAAAAATTAAATTGTTGGAAATGACAGATCTTACCCTAGCACGAAGGAGGGAAACAGCATTGCCCTCATCCTGCCCCTTAGCAATCCTCGCCATCTCCTGCATCGGCACACCATTAGACAAAATATCCCACTCGCTCCTCAACCCCACGTCCCTCAAAAAGTCAAACAACCTCCTCATTGAAACCGGAACCCAAACCGAAGTAGCCGCGCTCAACACAACACCGGGGGGCTCCCCAGGCTCATCAAGACTCTCCCTTCTCATCACTCTCACATCTTCCCCGATACTCTCCACGCTCAACTTGCTCCATTTACGGGCTGAGGACGCGCACACGCCAGTGCAAAAGTTGTCCATCATGCGCTGGGAGAGCTTTAGCATGCTTCTGCGGCCGGTTGGAGTTATGGGAGATGGTGAGGTTGGAAGTGGGGAGGGCATTAGGATGGCAAGGGATTCAGAGCGGCGCTGGAGGGTAGAGAGCCAGCGGTGGGCCCCAAGGGCGGTGCCTGAACGGAGCACAGGGCGGTAGAGGTGGTGGATTGCTGAATCATCATATTCGGCGTGTTCGACCCATGTGACCTGTAGATAATTATCAGAGGATAAAGTTTGTTTAGTGATATCATGGAATTAGATTTATTATTGGACTAGTTGCGCTAACCAGTCTTCAACTATTGTTGTTTCTCACTAAACTAGATTAAAGTTTCTGTCACAATAAACTCCTTACAGTTTGGTGTTGAGGAAGAGTTTTCACTAAAATACCCTTGAATGCAGCACTTAAATGGGAGCTTACTGTAATTTTTTTAATAAAAAAGTTTGTTAAGAGAAAAATGCTCATAGTTAAAGGTAGTGTAATGTTCATAGTGTAAGTTAACCTTATTATTGAGGACAATAGCTGGATTTATCGTGCAAGTTTCAATTTTCTAATCTTGCTTAGGTTACAAGTATCAATCATGCAAGTGCAAAATAAGTTTGATGGATATTATTTATAGGGTTAAATGGAGTTGTGGTTGCCCGCAGCCCCATGGCTGCAGCCAATAGTGTATAGCGTGAAGTATGGGGTCCCTTGCTTTCAGTTGGGACAAGCCCCACCCCACCAGGGGCTGAGTCACTCGACCCCAACCATTGGGCTGCAGTCGACCCCAACCCCATTTTTCTCTTATTTATATTATAATGTAACTTTGAAATGCACGACAAAATATGTTTGCACAAAACCTCCAGATGGTTTGCCACGTATAACTCTTATAACCCCCTTCAAGTGACTTGTTAGCTTAACCCCCACCGAAAAAAGGGAAGGAAAAAAAGAGAGAAGAAAACCACCCCTTCTGAAACTAGAACAGCATTTGATTATTTCTCCGCAAGCAATACATGCTATAAAAAAGGCAATTGCCAAATTTAATTCTAGAACTTTTTTTTTGTAATGTTAGGGAATATAAATATAGAAATGTCTTTGCTTATGGATTCCCCATGGGCCTTTCTTAAGCCATATTGTGACTAAACATAGACCCTCTTTTACTCTTCTAGAGGGTTTGCATTGTATAATGGGGTTGATGGGCATGCATCACAGGCTCACTCTCCGCGCTACGCAGAGAGCTACAAGAATCAAACAGGGGGCGCGTGTTTTAAGTTGAGCAGATCCCGCCAACCCCTGTTTGCAATCTGGGTAGCCAGTGAGCGAGCCGACGGTATGCCTATGATTGGTCTAGATATATTTACATGGCTCACTGAAGTTACTAATTTTCTTTTATGCATAACTATACGATATGATTTTCTATTATCAAATTGCAAGAGAGAAGAGATATTACATCATCATAATAATAGAGATGATAAAGACAAAGATAAAGATAAAATATAAACAGGATAAAATAGAGTATTACATCATCATAACAATAGAGATGATAAAGACAAAGATAAAGATAAAATATAAACAGGATAAAATAGAGTAATCTAAATTAACAACCCCTCAAACCATTATTCACTCTGTAGAGAAAATAGACCAGAAACAATAATATGGACAGCATTGACACACCAATGCAAGAAGACAGAAGAAGCCCTATGTAGTTGAAAATTTGCAAGTTTGGACCACCATGTATTGACTATTCTAGCATGGCTTGTCACATCAAGGTCTCCAAGAGGAAAGAAATGGAAACCAAAAGGCTTAGTTAAAAACAATCCTATAATTAGTATTATAACTATTTAGGCTTAATGAAAGACAAAAGAATAGAATAGAAACAATAGGATGGGTTTGATTATTATCTTAAACAAGAAGAGAAGAGGTGAAAAAACAATATACTAATTGAATAGGGACAATAAGTAACCCAGGGGTTATGCTCCCTAGATACTAGATAGTGAAGAAGAAGCATCTAAAGCTTTGTTTAACACACTGAATAAAGTATAGAAATTATCAAAAATATGCACGAGAATAGTTAATAAATGCCACCCAATGAACCTAATTTATTGAGGATAGAGCTTGGGTCTTGACTTATGAATACAATATATAGCTATTATGGGAGTTTACAGCACATGACAGTGTTGGCTCTCACATATAGTACTATAATAATACATGCATGGTCCCAGACATAAAATAGCAAAAGAGGAATTGAAAATCCATCAGCTAGTGCTGCTGACTAGAAAATCAGAAGAATTCCATAAGTATTGAGCCTTGACTTGATGAGATCACCGACACTCGTTAAATACTTATTGATGAAATCGATGTATCGCAGTGATCAAGAACTGCTAGTACAGCAATAATGGAGCAATGTTTAATGTTAATTATTAGATGAGTAAATAGGCCATGTTGCAGGAAACCTCCTTCACTTTTTGCCTTTATGGTAAGCATCTTTACTTTTGAAAATCTGCACTTTACCCGCAAACTTTATGATAGGTTATTTTTTCCGTTTCTACAACCAATTTCTTACCAAAAATACCAGCGCCGCTTTTACGATGAAATGAGAAGGGTGTGGCGGAAAATGGAGGTAGTTTGGGAAGGAAAAAAGTAGCAAAAGCAGAAGACAACTTCACGCATGTTAAAGCCGTGGGATAGAGTGAAGCTTTTCAAAAGTAAAAATGATATCTTCATCTTGGTATAAAGATATAAGAATAGGAGGTTTCCTGTGATTTAGTCTATATATAAAGTTCACAGAATTTCGGGGTAAATTTAGTTTCTGACTAAATTACACTAAAATACCCTTAGCGATCGCCTTTCCTACTTAATTATCTTACAAGAATTTATTATTTTGACCTCCCTAAGACTTGGTTTCAAGGGAGCTTACTGTGATTATAAAGAAAACAAGGCAGTTTAATGAAATCAACAATACTCATAAATTCGTGTTAATCGGTCTTGGTTTTTAAAATGTTTGGATGGTACAGCACAATACAGGTAAAAAGAAGTGGCAGTTTTCATGCAATCAAGCCTAATAATAGTACCTGTGAATACCCATTAGGCATATCTTGCACTAAACACCCAGAAGGCAACCTCCTGCATTTCATATTGGTTCCAGTTCCTATCAATGAGTTTTCCCTGATTCCATCAATGGACACATCCACCACGGCCCATGCTCCCTCTCCAAGTTGTTTGCAGAATCTGAGGAAGTTGATCTCGCGAGTGGGAACGAGCGGTGAGAGGACCTGAAGCTCGGCTTGCATCTATTGAAAAAAACAAATAAACATACAAATTGAGACTATTGAAAAACTCGCCATGTAATCAAATTAAATTGCACATATGAACTGACCAGCTGAAGTGCACCATTTCTAGTTCCACCGACGCCGCTCGAAATTATGTCGGTGGTGGTGGCTCTCGTGATCATACTAGGGAACATATCTGCCCAACGAGTCTAGAGAGATGAAAGAGTATAAAGCTGATTAGTAAATTGCTAGGTAGAAGGGAAAGGATTAGGTAAAACTTCTCACTTTTGCCCATATTACAAGAAACTATCGTATCTTTTGAGAAAACTGCACCTTGTCCCCAAAGTTTTCAGCTGCTAACATTACGTATTTAATTCCTACACCAAGGATAATTTTTGAAGATTAAAAATACTGGAGTCCATTCTCAAGTACTAGATTTTGGGGTAAAATACATGTTTTTAAAGGTTATGCCGGTTTTCTGCCACATAGGTAATAAGTGAGTAGTCCCATGCAATTTATTTAGCCTTATCAATTCAACGAGGCATATATATTTCAAACTTAATTTTATACCCAAAAGAGAAGCTATAATAAGTTTGCTAATTTAAGCCTGGATTTTATTTAGAAATAAAACCATAAAATAAACAAGATGATAAAATACTGTAAGTAATTTTGGACAGAAATTTGATTCTTACAGCATCCATGAGTGTCTCCACAAGGGCAAAGCTATTGATAATCACCATCCCAGTTTCCCTCGTCGCCTCAGAAACAAACTCGGCAGGCTTCATTCCAATGCATCGAGGAAAAATTTGCAAATACTCTTCATAATTTAATGTATCTTTCCCGTTTTCAAAGCCCTGAATCCAAAGAGGTTCACCCATTTGCGCCATCTTCACAAGCTCGTCCATTGCACTCAATGCTAGCTCCAACAACACCGATTTCTCTATAGAGTTATCAACTCCACCAAAATTGCAAATTTGGGGCAAATTTGCGGAAATGCCCCCAACCGAAAGCTCTAACGACGAATTGGACCTGCCTAAGAATTTCCCGGCTACTGCACAAACTCGATCGAGCTCATTTTTCAATCGAGCGTTCTCGATCCTTAGCTGTTGTTCTTCGAGAGACAGCTCGCTGAGAATCGCGGGCCCGCCGCAGTTGCTGCACATGGGGTTTCTCATTGCTTCTCTTATCGTGATGTTCTCGATCCGAAGCTTTTCGTTCTCTTGTTTGAGCAGTGCATTCTCATGTCTCTCTATTTGGGTCTTTTTAATAACAAATGAAACCAGTCACAACACTATGAAAATAAAGCAAAGGGCAAATTTTCATTGATTTTGAGGGCTTACCTTCATCTGGGTACGGCGATTTTGGAACCAAAATTTGACTTGACGCGGATCTAAATTGAGACGTTTGCTGAGTTCTAATCTTTGTTTTTCATCTGGGTGCGGGCTTTCTTTGAAAAGACTGCAGCCATTATCAAAACATGAACTTTCTAAAAAAAGAAAAAGAAAATTAATTATTGAGATCTTACGCTTCAAGCTCTTGGATTTGTTGAGGAGTATGACGATGGTAGCGCTTCTTCTTCTTTCTAGGGTTCTCTTGCTCAAGATCATCACCTGAGACTCCATCAAAATGATCGCTCCCAGATTTGCTCTCATTTTCTTCCTCTTTGCTAATATTTCGACCCATCGAATCCAAATCTCCCATGATTCGGCTCAGCTCATCGCCTTTCCCTTCGTTATTATTCGTTTGCTGATCAAAAACAACAAAACCGACTTCAAAAAGCAGCTCAAAATTCATTATAAAAAAAATTATGATTAAATTAGTACCAGCGCAAGAGAGAGGCCAGGAGAGTTGAACATTGTTTTGGGTCTCGAAGGGGTTACTAAGAGAGATCGCGAAAGAGCGCCAGTGGGCATCGCCAACCCTAAAAATCCAATCTTTTTAGGGCAAAAAATGAGGAAAGAGGTCAAGATGAAATCTGTAGAGCTTTTTTTTTCTTTTCTTTCAGAACCCTAACCCTAATAATAATAATAATAATAATAATAAACCCACTGCATGCAGACAAAACCCAAGGAGCAAAAGAGTCTAAGAAAGTGAAAAAGGTGTGAACTTTGACTTTGGGAGAGGACAATGAGTCAAAATGCAGCCTTTTTTCTTCCAGGAAAAAGGGCGGGCTGCTTCCCCCAAGAAACCCTAGAATCAGAAGAAGAAGAAGCCCAAAAAGTCTATTGTAGCCTCGGCCCCATCGCCATGGCTCTTGTCTCCTTGAGCTTCGCTTCTATTCTTTTTTCTATGCTTTAAAAAAAATAAAAAATAAAAATAAAACCGTAGAATGATTTGAGATTTCAGAGAGCGAGGTGCGTTGCAGTATTTCACTACAGAGGCAAAGCTGCCGATGACGAAAATGACCTTTGTGTTCGTACGGTTGATCGGGGTGGTGGTGGGGCCAGATAGGGTAGTTTGGGTAAGGGAAAGATGGGGGCAGACACAATGAATGAAGGCGCGAGAGCGCGGGCGTGGGACCGGGGAGATATTGCATGGATCTCGGGTGCATTCCCCAATATTTAAGTGGGGCCCGCCCACCCCTCGAGCTCACGCATATACTTGCCTTGAGAGCCATCACCCTTTTTTTCCATTTATTATTGTCCTAAAAAAGATTTATCATGTGAAGATCACATAATGTTTCTTTTTACAAAACTTTAAATCCGACAAGGCTGTTTTCAGCTATAAATACGTACCTCTTTAGGTTGGATACGCCCAGTTGGTTCTATACATACATAGAAATTACTTTTTCTCCCCGCTTTGCTTATATTTGCAATTATCCCTGGAAGACAGAGTATGATGAGTTGTATGATGAGCTCATCCGGGATAGCCTAGATGGACAGACTCGTACATAGAGAATAGATCGACAGCTAGTATGTGTTGGCTTTTAAGATTACATCGTTACAGACAAGCTTGTAGTATAATGCACACTGATGATGCTCGTAAGTGGGAGCTCTCCAGATCATGACACGTGGTAGAAGACGTGTTCCGATGCACACGGAAACAGGGTAAGGATTGCACATTGGAAGCGTCCCCGGGCTATAGTCCCCCGACCTGGACCCGACTTCGAGGATTCCCTGAACAGTCCTGTGGTCGGTGGGTATATGACCATTGGCTCACCTCCGAGCCCTCCTACACGCCGAGCTTTCTCGGCCCTCCCAGCTCGTCTCCGAGCTATCACAGAACCGAGCTTCCGCGGCCTCCAGCTCGTCTCCGAGCCCCCGCTGAGCTAAGATTCCTCGGTCTTATTGAGCGACCTAGAGCGCAGATCACAGCCGCCTCCACCACGGCTCCGCGAATCTCGCCGGACGCGAGATATCCGCCGCCCCACGATCCCGCGTTCCACGTCGTCACATACCCCCATTAACGAGCGTATCTCGTCATTAATGGTGGATCCCGCCATTCTCATAGGCGTAACGCCAGGGGCGTAACGGCCGGCGAGAATCTCACGCCCGCCAGCTCATGGCTGCCGCTATATAAACCCCTCTCTCAGACGACTCAAGTAAGGCAATTCTGATCCAATAGGCCGTTACTCTGCCCAAATACCTCGACTAACTTGATCATCGGAAGGTCCACGATGGTACAACCACCCCGGGACTTCTTTGCAGGTAGCTTGGCTTCACACCAAACCAAACTCATTGAGATCCACACGCCTCAGGAGATAGTTCTCAAACTCAATCTCAGCCGTTCGCCAACGCTGTCGGCAGATCGTCGGAAGACAACATCTGAAGGAGATCCAGAGCTCCATCAGTTGGCACCGTCTGTGGGAAGGAAAAGTTCCACTCATCAAAAGTTGATCTTCCGATCTCAAGCTAATGGCGAGTGATCATCGCGATGATCCCAGCACTAGCCGTCGTCCTCCCCACAACAGAGGCGCGGACGGATCCTCTCCTCCCCCGAACGCCGTTCACGTCCTGTCTGCACGGATCGACGGGCTCACGTCCATCGTGGATGCTCTTGTCCGTGTCCAAACAGCTGGGCAAGCCACCCAGGTCGTCGTTCCCCCACATCGGGACCGTGACCTCCGTAGAGCGGGAGACGACACTACCTATACTGGTACGACGGAACAACGCCCCGCTATTTCCGGTGGCCACATATCCCCTATGGCGACCAATTCAATGACCCGCTGGGCACCTCATAGCTCTACGCCGAGGTCTCGTGCAAGAGCACCCCGCCTCAAGGCTCATCGCGCTCCTGTCCCACCTGAGGAGGTGTCGGTCAACTCGCCTGCTCCCAGACATGGCCGGCACCTTCTCACTCGACAGGGGCGCGCGAACGGCATTCACCACGGTGGCTTGAGGACAACCCCACCAGGAGACCTGAAGAAGCTCATAGAACAGAACCGGAACCGCGGTCAGGCACAGGTCGCCAGCGGGAGGGGCCATAACTCCGAGTACGCCGAATCCTCGGGATACAACGACCGCCTCGATGCCCTCAAAAAAAAGATCGAAGGTATACATCGGGAGAGTCGTCCTTCAAGCGAGGAGGTCAGATATGCCGCCGACTCACTTACGAAGCCCTTCACTGAAAAACTGCTCGCTGTCCGCGTCTCCTCCAGAAACGAGCTTCCAAAGGTGGCCCTCTTCGACAGAAATTCCGATCCGAATGACCACCTAGACGCGTTCAATGCGAGGATGAGCTTCCAAGGCAACATTAACGCCGCCCAATACCGAGCGTTCCCCGCCACTCTCATCCGTGTTAGTTGTATGTATGCTCTAGAGGCCATTATTGTACATATGATATATATTATAGTGGATGCTTCGACACATATAGAGAGGACTTTCTTGCTCGACATGATAGTATGCTATCTGGTTGCTCTTTATCTTAACATGTATACTTGTCTCTTACTGTCTTATGGTTACATGTTGGTAAATCCCTTAGGATGTATACTTGACTACCAGGATTATGATACAGATCATACTAGTGGGGCTATGGTAATCTATAAGTTCATCCTTTAATGTTCCTAGTCGTGGGTGTATCGAGACAAGGCATCGATATACCAGAGTAGACTAGCGTATACGCTTCTAGACTCATGAGATGGGCGATGGATGATCCCATATCCATTGGTGTTTGACATCAGAGATGGTATACGGATGCTCAATAGAGACTGGGTATACTGAACGGACTCGCCGAGAACTCCCAGATGGTATTATACCTCACATCGGATGACAGTTCTCTGGTGACACTGGTACAGGTTAGTCTGTAGACCCGAGATCGTCATAGAGTCTTGTGTGATTCCCACTGTGCTTTGATTTCCATCTTACCACGTCCAAGTGGGCATGCAAAACGGTGGCTTTTGGGTACAGTCCCGAATCACATTGAGGTAATGAGCGATAGGAGGGGTTTCGTCTCTCCCGGTATTGGGAGTTGATGTTGCGCTGTGTTCGATTGGCTATAACTGGAAGTCCCTGGCCAGGGCTGATATGGAGTGCTACTGGTAAGAGTTATCGGTAGTTTCTCGACCCGTTATGAGCCTCACATCGACACGACTTATCGGTTACTGGGGTCTGACGTTTACCACCCCTAGACTGGATATGCGGCATATGAGACGAAGAGACCGGACTGTACGGTAATGTTACTGATTGGCTCGACGGGAGTTTTGACAGCTTCGCTAATTTTCTTCTGATTGCTCAATACCCAGGTGGCCGTTACGTTTACCTGAACGCTTGTGGCTTGTGGGTGTTTGATATGATCATCACCCACTGCCGGCGTATTGACGAGTTTTAGAGTCCCACACAGAAGTTTCCTAGCTCAGGCGAAACGATGTGGTGTGTATATGAGATATGCGCGGGGACCCGATTGAATGCGAGTATGTGATACCGTATGTTAATCGGGCGTTTTTCTATTGGTTAGGTCGTATGTGATATGACCGGTTTGTTAAATCAAATGTTGATTTAACATTTGACTTTTAGTTTAATTCTTTATTTAAACCCTTTTCTTTGTTGAAGATGTATGCATGCATGTATGCACATGTTGATGTGCATGGACACATACATGCATACATGGATAGTTATCATGGTTGATGATACACTATATAGTGGCAATGCAAGACTCATATGGTAGTTAATATACATATATATTTATTTTTGAGTTAAGTTTAAAGATAATTCACTCATGGTTAATATTTATCTTGCTTTGATTTTTTAACCATTCTTGACCTAACTTTTAACCATGAGTTAATTCTCTTTTGTCTATTTAACTCAATGTAAAATATCTAGATATTAACTAACCATGGTTTGAGGAGAGAAGGATTTAATACGATTATTTCATTCTCATCTCAATTTAGTTTTATTATTCATCACAAAAACTTTTGAGCTTGAGCTTTGCCGTCATCTTCTTCTTCCTCCCTCTCTTGAGTTTTCATTTGAGTGAGTTAGTTAAAAAGAAAGGGTTTTGATTAGAGAATACAAACCACCTCATCATTCTACACACATCTAACCCATTTGTGTAGGGTGTTTGCTACACTTCTTCCATGGATCAAGTAAAGCAAGGAGCTTTGGGCAAAGGGACTTCGGGTGGATCATCGTGGACTTGGAAGGTTGCTCGCGATCCGTTCCAAACTCTCAACGGTCCAAGGAGTCACCAAAGAGAGACTACAAAGGTTGTATTCTCTTTACCTTGTGCTATACTACTTGTAGTATGAGTTATTTTTATTGTTACCCTAGCTTTTCTAGTTTGGTTCCTAGGTTAGATTGTTTAGCACCTTCTAAAATTTTAAATTATGGCATGTGTGATGCTACCAAACCCTAGTTGTGGTGCTAAGGAATTCCTTCATGGTATCAGAGCCAAACTAGAAATCTAGACGGTGTTAAGATAATACGAAACCGAAAACTCCGCAAAATACGGTTTTAGAAACCCTAAAAAATTGCTCTCTGGAAATTTTTTGAAATATCGTTTAAAAATTATTTTAGCAGCCGCAAAATGTAGTATGAGATGCTAATAGAACATAGGTGAAGTACGGGGGGCTTGAATTTTGGCCGAGCCCTGGGCATGAATATCCGGCGTCGCCGGCCCCCTATGCTCCATATCTCCTCGTATTTCACATGTGTTCTGGTATGCAGGATTTGGGGTTTCTGACATTGTTTGTTTAGTCCAGATTTTCATGTGATGATAATTGTGCTATAGGCTGTTTGCGGAGTATTTCGAAGTCGTATTTTTAGCATTGTATTGATAACCTAGACAATGTTTAACAGTTCGATCGAACTTCAAACACCTCGTCAAGAACCCCACTGAAATTTTCAAGAGTTGGAATTTTCTTAAGTTAATTATATTCATTAGCCGTGCATGTTACTCTATGGACCCTTTAGAAGAACAAAAACCTTAACCCGATTCTATGACTTCGGAACCACGACTTGAACCCTAGGGTTTGTCGTAGTTCCGCGGTGTCATAGCTGAGGCATTGGTTTGACCCTTCTACGGCTGGATCATAGGTACTGTGACACGTTTTGGTTAATTTAACTTTGCTCAAGTGTTGAGCTCATTGGGTGATGTGGGTGTTGGTTGATTCGGTCGAAACGATTAACATAGTCTAGTATATTGTGATACAATAATTGGAATCTACATTTATATGTTGTGTGTAAATCTAGCATTTCGGTCTCGATAGTAATCGGAAATCTTGTTAAATTATCTGACTTATTTGAAAAGTGTGTTCATGAGATGAGACCTAAATGCGAGACTTACATTATTAGGCATGAAATCTTGGATATGTGATATCCTGGGTTTATGATCTCTAAGGGCAATGTCGATTCCAATTGTTGTAGTTTTTCACTTTCTTTTCTGCGACAGTAAGCGTAGTGTATGGTGTATCGCCGGTTTCGTTGCTATACGTCAACGACAATTGGGGTATGCATACTTTCTTACGTTGATGACATGTGATGTTATGTGTTGCCTTGATATGATGTATAGGATCGTCGTGAATGAATGGCCGGAGGTTTTATGTGAGATGAGAGTTTTTCTTTTCATTCATGTAAAATTCATTTGTATATAATATTCTTTTATTGGGGCACTTCCGGGTTGAGGATGATATCACCATTGTTGTATATTATTTACTTTTCCGCATTAGGATAGACCCAAGGTGGGGAGCACAAGTGTCATGCCCCGCTTCCTAGTAGATGGAAACGGTGACGTGGCAAACCCGCGACGTATTTATTCTGAGAAGGTCATTTCTCAAAATAAATATGCTCAGCGTATATAAGCAACATAAACTAACAAGAATAAACAAAAGAATAAAATCCAACTGTGATTTATTACATTCATGATTCATAGTAGACAAAATATCTGAATACAAGATATTTAACATGATAAGCCTTAACAGTGAGGCATACATAAATAAGCTGAAATGAAATGAAAAACCGAATGAAACTATACGTCTGTTTGTGATGTGAACTGGTTGTACTACTTTTCGACCACTTCTATCTTCTCTGTCTCAATGTCACCTGACGAACATTCCAAGAATAGAAAGAAGTTGGTAGAATGCCCGTCAGCGAACTTGCGCTCGGTGGTGGGATGTGAAAATATATAAATGAATATGCAAGGTGACATGTGATATAGCCTGAATGGAAATAAAACATGAACAAGTATAACATGGTGATATTAATGACAACTATGTAAGCATGGCAATATAACATGAGCATAGTAAACAAGTATAGCATGAATATAAATCATGAACATATAAACAAGTATGGTAGTATGCATGGTAATATGTATGTCAACTATATCAGCATGGCAAACAAGTATAATATGGTCGTGGAGTATAGGTATAGTGAACATGAAGTGAATGTAAATGTCTTAACAGGTCTCTACTTGGGTATACTAATCTAACGTAAGTTCAAGGGTGAATGTCAACCAATCTCAAGAGTGTTCTCGAACCCAACAGGCTGTAATCCAGGGATAGAGAACCACGGGCCCGAATCAAATATTAGTAACGGGATTTCGACCGTCGTCGAAGTATTCCAAACTCAACAGGCTGTAATCCAGGAGTAAGGAAATACGGGCCCTCATGATAACTTGCTTGTGTTAGTAGACATGGATTCATGATCTAGGGGGACTCTTGAGAATTTGATGGATTCACACATGAACTACCCCAACACCCCGTGTATTTATCTATGATTAATGTTATGAGTCTTGATCGAATCCATGAATACAAAAGGTGATGTATGATATCAAGTTTTCAAGATTGAGTTCATGTAGTCATGTCAAGTGCAAGTCATGCCAATTGTATTCATGGTTCGATATCAAGTTGGTTCAAGTGTACATACTGGGTTCAAGTATTCATGATTGAGTCGTGTCAAGATCAAGCCAATTCTAATATGTAATGTTTTAATCACAAGTCATATAAATAAAAATAAATAAGTAATTGCAGAACATGATATGAGATAAGTATACAAGTAACGTCCAAAACAATATTGTAAATTAGTGATATGTTCGACCAGTTAATCAGTCATTTGAAATAAGAATATAAACGAAAACATAGCCTTAAGTGTTATGCACATGTGAGTTCTAGTCTCGCCTAAATACGACTATCGGTTTGGAAGATATACATGTTTTCGTATCGTCGCACAAAACAGATCAGAATCTGTTTAGCACCGTCACATATTTTTAAAACGCAGTTTGAGTTAATTTTCATCACGTTTCAGATTACGAAGATTAATAGAAAATTGTAGGCCTTTCGATTTAGTTATCCAAAACACCAAGATTAGCACGATTTGGATTTCTGAAGCTCTAGTTATGATCGTTTTAATATCAGCGTTTAAAACCGAAATTTCAGATTTCTGGACAGCAACTATATGTTATATTGCAAAGCCTATATCGGGTTGTTTTAGGCATTTTTAAGTAATCCAGTATACAGAAAATTATATTTTTATCAATTGTGCATCTACACATCTAAAGTTTGTCATGAACGGACATCGGGAGTTTGAGTTTTGTCTAATTTAAAAACAGTGTGCGAATCAGGGCAGATTCTGTCCAGATTCGTCGCTTAATATTGTAACACAATTTTCTATATTTTACGTCGATTTTCAGTAAAAACTTAAAACTAATAAAATCTAGATATTTCGATGTATATATTCAAGCCATCAGAAAACACTTAATTTGGATTAACGATTACAGAGTTATAGTCTCTCTTGAAGACCCTTATTGGCAGTTTTCTGGTTTTAAAAAACAGTGAATAAAAAACTACATAACACCTAAACCGTTATGCGGTTAGATCTAAAAATTTTTACAGCGTATACAAAAAAATATATTCTATCCAAGGTAATTTTCTTGAAATTTTAAGAATTAAAAATTAATTTCTAAAAATTATTTTAAATATAAAAGTATTGATATGTCATATGTGAGAATGAGGAAATCATGGTATTTATTCGTAACTTTATTTTTTTATACAAAATTTAAATAAAGTAATTTAAAATACAACAACAAATGATGCAATTCTAATTGGTCACTATGAAATCTTAACATATGGATTGAGAGTAATGAAAAAGACTTTACAAACTATATATGTGTGTATATTTGTGTGTGTTCATTATTTATATATGTATTAATTATTTTGGGACTATGATATGATAAGAGAAACTTTTCATAGCAATATGAAAAGAGAAAGATAAAGAGAAGGAGATGAAGGGAGGGAAAGAGAGAAGGGAGTTATATACACAAGCCGGCATTGTCATCGGACTTGTCTATCCGCCGACAGCCTTGCGTTTCACGCGAGACTTTCTTGAAACTTTTTGGTGTTCTTCTTCTAGGACTCTAGGTGAAGAGGGAGAAGGGAGAGATAGAAAAATGTGAGGAAAAAAAAGAAAGAGAGAGACAAATAAAGATGGTGTAATGGTGAATTATGTATACATGGGAATTAAAAGAGAAATGAAAGGTCACCATTAATTTTGGAAATGAAAGGTCTCATTTGTAAGTTATGAGAAGAATAAAAAATTGATAAAAAAAAATAATTGCAAGAATGGAGATTTGAATATGTGATCTATAGAATAACAATGCAAAAGCTTAACCGATGAGCTACAATGTTGTTCATACACATATTTAATAAGAATTAAATATATGATGTTGTTTAAAAAAAAAGTGGGCTTTTGGGCTCATAGTTTTATTAAAGAAAATGAAAATGAAATTGGATTTGAGTTATGGGTTGAGTTAAGTCTTATGTTTCATTTGAAAAACAAGTTAAAATTTAGTTTTAAAGAAATGTGTTTAGGAAAAATAGATGGAATAATAAAATAATATATTTATAAAAAAACAAAATATACAGAAAATACTAAGAATAAATAAATACAACGTTTTACTAAAGAAAGAAAATATGGAGGTAAATTAATATTGGGGTCGTTACATTCTAGCCTCCTTAAAAATAATTTCATTCTCGAAATTACTCAAGACGGATATTGCAACAAGGTACTGGAAAGTTAAGAATGGCGTCGTCTTCGAGCTCCGTCAATTGATACTCTAACCAATTGAGCAAATAGGCCTACGAGATACAAGTAGAAAGGGTGAACAAGAGTTAAGAATTCAAAAGTCGAGAGATGGACTTCAAGGAAGCTGAAGGCGGAGTTCAAGATGGATTCAAGGAATGAGGTTGGATTCAAAAGAAATGTCGAATGTAATAATTGGATTTCATAATTCTTGTATTATATTGTTTACGATGTTCATGCAGAACTGACCTGCATGGTAGGGTTTCATACAGCTCTGACCTGCATGGGCCACCAACAAAACCTGTCAAGCCCCGCTTCCCAGTAGATGGAAACGGTGACGTGGCAAGCCTGCGACGTATTTACTCTGAGAATGTCATTTCTCGAAATAAATACGTTAAGCATATATAAGCAACATAAACTAACAAGAATAAACAAAAGAATGAAATCCAACTGTGATTTATTACATTCATGATTCATAGTAGACAAAATATCTAAATACAAGATATTTAACATGATAAGCCTTAACAATGAGGCATACATAAATAAGCTGAAATGAAATGAAAAGTTGAATGAAACTATACGTCTGTTTGTGATGTGAACTGGTTGTACTCCTTTTCGACCACTTCTATCTTCTCTGTCTCAATGTCACCTGATGAACATTCCAAGAATAGAAAGAGTGGGTGGAATGCCCGTCAGCGAACATGCACTCGGTAAGTCCCCAAGAATGGTGGGATGTGAAAATATATAAATGAATATGCAAGGTGACATGTGATATAGCATGAATGGAAATAAAACATGAACAAGTATAACATGGTGATATTAATGACAACTATGTAAGCATGGCAATATAACATGAGTATAGTAAACAAGTATATCATGAATATAAATCATGAACATATAAACATGTATGGTAGTATGCATGGTAATGTGTATGTCAACTATATCAGCATGGCAAACAAGTATAATATGGCCGTGGAGTATAGGTATAGTGAACATGAAGTGAATGTAAGTGTCTTAACAGGTCTCTACTTGGGTATACTAATCTAACGTAAGTTCAAGGGTGAATGTCAACCAATCTCAAGAGTGTTCTCGAACCCAACAGGCTGTAATCCAGGGGTAGGGAACCACGGGCCCGAATCAAATGTTAGTAATGGGACTTCGACCGTCGTCGAAGTATTCCAAACTCAACAGGTTGTAATTCAGGAGTAAGGAAACATGGGCCCTCATGATAGCTTGCTTGTGTTAGTAGACATGGATTCACGATCTAGGGGGACTCTTGAGATTTTATTGGACTCACGCATGAACTATCCCAACACTCCGTGTATATAAGTCTATGATTAATGTTATGAGTCTTGATCGAATCCATGAATACAAAAGGTGATGTATGATATCAAGTTTTCAAGATTGAGTTCATGTAGTCATGTCAAGTGCAAGTCATGCCAATTGTATTCATGGTTCGATATCAAGTTGGTTCAAGTGTACATACTGGGTTCAAGTATTCATGATTGAGTCGTGTCAAGATCAAGTCAATTCTAATATGTAATGTTTTAATCACAAGTCATATAAATAAAAATAAATAAGTAATTACAGAACATGATATGAGATAAGTATACAAGTAACGTCCAAAACAATATTGTAAATATGTGATATGTTCGACTAGTTAATCAGCCATTTGAAATAAGAATATAAACGAAAACATAGCCTTAAGTGTTATGCACACATAAGTTCCAGTCTCGCCTAAATACGACTATCGGTTTGGATGATATACATGTTTTCGTATCGTCGCGCAAAACAGATCGGAATCTGTTCAGCACCGTCACATATTTTTAAAACGCAGTTTGAGTTAATTTTCATCAGGTTTCAGATTACAAAAATTAATAGAAAATTATAGGTCTTTCGATTTAGTTATCCAAAACACCAAGATTCATACGATTTGGATTTCTGAAGCTCTAGTTATGATCATTTTAATATCAGCGTTTAAAACCGAAATTTCAGATTTCTGGACAGCAACTATATGTTATATTGCAAAGCCTATATCGGGTTGTTTCATGCATTTTTAAGTAATCTAGTATACAGAAAATTATAGTTTTATCAATTGTGCATCTACTCATCTAAAGTTTGTCACGAACGGATAACGGGAGTTTGAGTTTTGTCTAATTTAAAAACAGTGTGCGAATCAGGACAGATTCTGTCCAGATTCGTCGCTTAATATTGTAACACAATTTTCTATATTTTACGTCGATTTTCAGTAAAAACTTAAAACTAATAAAATCTAGATACTTCGATGTAGATATTCAAGCCATCAGAAAACACTTAATTTGGATTAACGATTACAGAGTTATGGTCTCTCTCGAAGACCCTTATTGGCAGTTTTCTGGTTTTAAAAAACAGTGAATAAAAAACCACATAACACCTAAACCGTTATGCGGTTAGATCTAAAAACTTTTACAGCGTATACACAAAAATATATTCTATACAAGGTAATTTTCTTGAAATTTCAAGAATTAAAAATTAATTTCTAAAAATTATTTTAAATATAAAAGTATTGATATGTCATATGTGAGAATGAGGAAATCATGGTATTTATTCGTAATTTTATTTTTTATACAAAATTTAAATAAAGTAATTTAAAATACAACAACAAACAATACAATCCTAATTGGTCACTATGAAATCTTAACATATGGATTGTGAGTAATGAAAAAGACTTTACAAACTATATATGTGTGTATGTTTGTATGTGTTCATTATTTATATATGTATTAATTATTTAGGGACTATGATATGATAAGGAAATTTTTTATAGCAATATGAAAAGAGAAAGATAGAGAGAGGGAGATGAAGGGAGGGAAAGAGAGAAGGGAGTTACATACACAAACCGGTATTGTCACCGGACTTGTCTATCCGCCGACAGTCTCGCGTTTCTAGCGAGAATTTCTTGAAACTTTTTGGTGTTCTTCTTCTAGGACTCTAGGTGAAGAGGGAGAAGGGAGAGATAGAAAAATGTGAGGAAGAAAAAGAAAGAGGAGGACAAATAAAGATGGTGTAATGGTGAATTATGTATAATAATATATGCATTCAACATGGGAATTAAAAGAGAAATGATTGATCACCATTCATTTTGGAAATGAATGGTCTCATTTGTAAGTTATGAGAAGAATAAAAAATTGATAAAAAAATAACTGCTAGAATGGGGATTTGAACATGTGATCTATATAATAACAATGCAAAGACTTAACCAATGAACTACAATGCTGTTCATACACATATTTAATAAGAATTAAATATATGATGTTGCTTAAAAAGAAAGTGGGCTTTTGGGCTCATAGTTTTATTAAAGAAAATGAAAATGAAATTGGATTTGAGTTATGGGCTGAGTTAAGTCTTATGTTTCATTTGAAAAAAAAAGTTAAAATTTAGTTTTAAAGAATGTGTTTGGGAAAAATAGATGGAATAATAAAATAATATATTTATAAAAAAAATATACAGAAAATACTAAGAATAAATAAATACAATGTTTTACTAAAGAAAGAAAATACGGAGGTATATTAATATTGGGTCGTTACAACAAGTGACCGGGTTCTGGGGTCCAGTGGGAGACCATCTCGAGGCGTCGAGACCGGGTTTCCTAACTCCAGAATTGGTAGGGACACTTGCCGCTCTCGTAGGGGTCTAGGGGTGTGGGATTGGCTATTCATCACGACCGTGGAATCCGTATTTTCTATCATTGGCTAAATATAAAATACGGATGTCCTAGCATATCCTATATTGTCATATATGTGTTTCTGCTGCTTATATTCTGTGATGTGATCACTTGATATTCTGAGCCGAATGGATATACATTATATATGAGATATATAGTAGACGTTGCTTATGTTTTACACCCGCGCTAGTCCCGTCCCGGTATGCCGTTAGTTAAGTAACCTAACGGTGCATAACGGAACATTGTGGCGAATGAGAATGGCATAAGCGTATGTTGTATTTTCGTTTCTTCTGTGATGCTTAGGAAGCTTAAATGATGGGACTTCATTAATATGATTAATGAAAGAAAAAGAAACCTAAAAGATGTCGTAGAATCAAATTTTCAAAAAAGGGTAGCTACAGTTATTGCTTTGCATAGTGATATATGTGATATATCCCGCACCTTATTTGATAAGGAAAGAGCCGAGATCTCTTCACCGGAAGTGACCTCTTTAGCAATAACTGGCAGATGCTACAACACTCGGTTTATCTTTTCATTGCTTTTAGAGTTTCTTGCTTTGCATAGTGATATATGTGATATATCCCGCACCTTATTCGATGAGGAATGAGCCGAGATCCCTTCACCGGGAATGACCTCTTTAGCAAAACTAGTAAAAGCCTCAAAAACAATCCTGTTCAAAATCACTCGATTCAATAACGATATCTAGTTCATTACACAAAAGGTTTTCTGAAAAACCTGTCGTAGCCCTCCGTCATTTCAGATAAGTCCTACTTAGTATTCGTGCTACGTTTGTTGGCCTGCGTCAAGGCGTAGTGTGCGGTAACTAACTAGTGCTTATCTGCAGCATAAGATGAGATTGAATTAGGGTAGTCGTACGACTTTGTTGGCCTGCGTCTAGGATCGTGCGGGTGGGTTTAATTCAATCAAGAAATGACGGGTTGAACTTGACTAGCGGACTATGGTTTGTTTGCCTACGTCCAGATCATAGGACGCTAGGGGCAAAATATTATCGGGAATTTCAAGTGTTGAAATTTGCAATGAGATTGCATACTTTCTATGAGATAGTTGGATCCTGATACCCACTGCGAGTAAGAGTTACTCCTGAGAGAGTTTTACACAGGACAATTAGCCGATCAAGTAGGTGTCTAGAAATGTGTCAACGGGGTTATGCCTCTGGGAAAATGAGGTTTATTTTAATTAGGTCCGTGCGAAAACACGGGGAACCTCTCTCAAAGTACCGGCACTGGTCTGACTGAAAGATTGGCGAAATTGTTGAGTGTAATTAATCCCGGCTAGTCTTTTCTTTTAGGGTTTGAAGGAAGATTTGATAAAAACAGTGGGAGCCATTCTGATTAGATAAAATAATAACCAATCTGATCTTGTAAGAGCATACGCTAAAGTGTTTTCTTCTCTCTCTCTCCAGGTAGCGACCATGTCACGTCTTAATCAAGATAATAATATGGATGTATTGACCGAACCCGCATATTATACTATGCTGGGGAACGTTGGTTCCGTTCTTTCTTATAATTGTTATAAGACTGAACAGGGAATAGGGACATATCCGGATTCCCACGCCGCCCAAACGAAGAATAAGCATGATGATGCTTCTTCTTCGGGTGTATTAATTATTGAGAACTGTTTCTCAGTTCACTCTACGTCCTGGGTATTAGATACCGGATCAGGATCCCACATATGTAATATGTTACATGGGCTAAGGAAAGGTAGAGAACTGGGAGTGGGTGATCATTCCGTAAGAGTAGGGAATGGGGCAAATGTTGCAGCCAAAGCAGTGGCGAATATCACTTTGTGTTACCAAGTGGCAATACATTGATTCTGAACGAATGCTATTACATTCCGACCCTGATATGCAATCTTATATCAGTTTCTTTATTAAGTAAAGAAGAATATAATTTTGTAGTAAAGGATAATGTTATGAACATCTTCCTGAATCAAAAGCTGATTGGACCAGGCTCGTTAAATAATGGCATATACATTCTGGATCAAACTACAGTCCTTGATGTACAAAACACACACAAGAGGAAGAGTTCAGAAATGAACGAATCCTTCTTGTGGCATTGTAGACTGGGTCATATCAATACGATAAGACTGGCTAAGTTGCATAAGGATGGATATTTGAATCCGTTCGAATTTTCATCTTATGACACTTGCTAGTCATGTCTCAAAGGCAAAATGACCAATACTCCGTTTAGTGGACACGGAGAAAGAGTTACGGAACTCTTAGGACTGATACATAGCGATGTATGCGGTCCCATGTCTACACATGCCAGGAACGGTTCCTCGTACTTCATTACATTCACTGACGATCTCTCAAGATACGGACATGTGTTCCTGTTGAAACACAAGTCTGAAGCTTTTGAGAAATTCAGAGAATATAAGAACGAAGTAGAGAACCAAACGGGCAAAAGTATTAAGATCCATCGATCAGATCGAGGAGGTTAATACTTGAGCAATGAGTTCCTGGACTATCTAAAAGAGAATGGGATTCTCTCTCAGCTTACTCCTCCTTATACACCATAGCACAACGGTGTATCGGAGCGTAGGAATCACACCCTATTAGATATGGTGCGGTCTATGATGAGCACTGCCGAGTTACCTATTTCCTTTTGGGGATATGCACTGGAGACAACTGCATACCTATTGAATATGGTTCCCACTAAATCTGTGCTAACCACTCCATATGAGATATGGAAAGGAAAGAGACCATATCTTAATTATATTAAGATATGGGGTTATCCGGCATATGTGAAAACACAAAATCCGGACAAGCTCGGGGCAAGGTCTTTTCTGTGTAAGTTTGTTGGATATCCCAAACATTCGCACGGGTATATCTTCTACCACGCCGAGGAACAAAAGGTGTTTGTTTCTCGACATGCCACCTTTTTAGAAAAGGAATTTCTTGAAAAAGAAATTAGTGGCAAGGAGGTAGAACTGGAAGAAGTTCCAGCTATACAAACTACGACAGAAGATTTGGTGGAACCAGAGGATTCGGTCATTCCCAACGAAGCTCAGCCTCTCCGCCGATCTAGTAGGGTTTCTCATCCACCTGAGAGATACTACGGTTTTCTCGTTGATGGTGGAAGCGAGAATTGCATCATGGAGGATGATGACCCAACTAGCTTCGAGCAGGCCATCACAAGTGGGGACTCTGTGAAATGTCTGGATGTAATGCGGTCCAAGATGGAATCCATGTACACCAACAAAGTATGGACTTTGGAAGATGCTCCTGAAGGGGTAAAACCCATTGGGAGCAAATGGATCTTCAAGAAAAAACTTGGTGTAGATGGGAAAGTGAAGACTTTCAAAGCTAGACTTGTTGCAAAGGGTTTTCGTCAACGACCAGGTGTGGATTATGACGAAACCTTTTCTCCAGTGGCTATGCTTAAATCTATCCGGATCATGCTTGCCATTTCCGCATACCATGACTACGAAATTTGGCAAATGGATGTTAAGACCGCCTTTCTGAATGGTGATTTGGAAGAGTGCGTGTACATGACTCAGCCAGAGGGCTTCGTAGCTAGTGGGAGAAGCGGAAAGGTATGCAAGCTGCTTAAATCCATCTACGGGTTAAAGCAAGTATCGCGGAGTTGGAACATCTATTTTGATGTCGTTATCAAAGAGTTTGATTTCGTCAAAAACGTAGATGAACCTTGTATATACAAGAAGGTGGCAGAGAGTAAGATTGTCTTCCTCGTATTGTACGTGGATGGCATACTCTTGATAGTAAATGACATTCCATGCTGCAATCGGTCAAGCTCTTCTTATCACAAAGATTCTCAATGAAAGATCTAGGGGATGCCTCCTACATCTTGGGGATTAAGATATATAGAGATAGATCTAAACGGATACTGGGATTGTCCCAGTCCAGGTATATTGACACCATACTAAAAAGGTTTAGTATGGAAGAATCCAAGCGTGGGTTTTTACCCACGATCTCAGGGCTCGCTCTCTCCAAAATGATGTCTCCCAAGACTGATTTGGAGAGAGCTCGCATGCAAGGGATACCCTATGCTTCGGCAGTAGGCTCTATCATGTATGCGATGCTGTGTACCAGACCCAATGTAGCATACTCACTAAGTGTAGTGAGAAGGTATCAAGCAGATCCTGAAGAGAGTCACTGGACAGCTGTGAAGAGCATTCTCAAGTACTTGAGAAGGACTAAAGAGATGCTCTTGGTGTATGGTAACGGATAACTCCAAGTGGAGTCCTTTACCAATTCGAGCTTCCAGAGTGATAATGACGACTCTAAGTCGCACTCGGGATTTGTCTTTACCCTCAATGGAGGGGCGGTATGCTGGAAGAGTTCCAAGCAGGAAACCGTGGCAGACTTGACGATGGAGGCTGAATACATCGCTGCCAACGATGCTGCCAAAGAGGCTGTCTGGATAAAGAAGTTCATAACTGAACATGGAGTGGTTCCATCCATTGAGTATCCAATACCTTTGTATTGCGATAACAATGGAGTGGTGGCTTTGGCCAAGGAACCCAGGTCCCATCAGCAATCCAGGCATATTCTAAGGCGGTATCATCTGATCCGGAAGATAGTTGATCGCCGGGAGATAGTCAATCGCCGGGAGAACGAGGTTAGGAGAGTTGACACGAAGAACAACACTGCGGAGCCACTCACGAAGACCATTCCCCAGATACAGTTCGATAGACTCTTCGGGATGCTGGGTATGCGATACTACAACAGCTGGCCCTAGTGCAAGTGGGAGATTGTTAGTTGTAAGTATGCCCTAGAGGCCATTATTGTACATATGATGTATATTATAGTGGATGCTTCGACATATATAGAGAGGACTTTCTTACTCGACATGATAGTATGCTATCTGGTTGCTCTTTATCTTAACATGTATACTTGTCTCTTACTGTCTTATGGTTACATGTTGGTAAAGCCCTTAGGATGTGTACTTGACTACCAGGATTATGATACAGATCATACCAGTGGGGCCATGGTAGTCCATAAGTTCATCCTTTAATGTTCCTAGTCATGGGTTTATCGAGACAGGGCATCGATATACCAGAGTAGACCAGCGTATACGCTTCTCGACCCATGAGATGGGCGATGGATGATCCCATATCCATTGGTGTTTGACATCAGAGATGTTATACGGGTGCTCAGTGGAGACTGGGTACACTGGACGGACTCGCCGAGAACTCCCAGATGGTATTATACCTCACATCAGATGGCAGTTCTCTGGTGACACTGGTACAGGTTAGTCTGTAGACCCGAGATCATTATAGAGTCTTGTGTGATCCCACTGTGCTTTGATTTCCACCTTACCACGTCCAAGAGAGCGTGCAAAACGGTGGCTTTTGGGTACAGTCCCGAATCATATGGAAGCAATGAGCAATAGGAGGGGTTTCGTCTCTCCCGGTATTAGGAGTTGATGTTGTGCTGTGTTCGATTGGTTATAACTGGAAGTCCCTAGCCAGGGCTGATATGGAGTGCTACTGGTAAGAGTTATCAGTAGTTTCTCGACCCATTATGAGCCTCACATCGACATGACTTATCGGTTACTGGGATCTGGTGTTTACCACCCCTAGACTGGATATGCGACATATGAGACGAAGAGACCGGACTGTACGGTAGTGTTACTGATTGGCTCGACGGGAGTTTTGACAGCTTCGCTAGTTTTCTTCTGATTGCTCAATACCCGGGTGGCCGTTACGTTTACCTGACCGCTTGTGGCTTGTGGGTGTTTGATATGATCATCACCCACTGCCGGCGTATTGATGAGTTTTAGAGTCCCACACAGGAGTTTCCTAGCTCAGGCGAAACGATGTGGTGTGCATATAAGATATGCGCGGGGACCCGATTGAATGCGAGTATGTGATACCGTATGTTAATCGGGCATTTTTCTATTGGTCAGGTCGTATGTGATATGACCGGTTTGTTAAATCAAGTGTTGATTTAACATTTGACTTTTAGTTTAATTCTTTATTTAAACCATTTTCTTTATTGAAGATGTATGTATGCATGTATGCATATGTTGATGTGTATGGACACATACATGCATACATGGATAGTTATCATGGTTGATGATACACTATATGGTGGCAATGCAAGACTCACATGGTAGTTAATATACATATATATTTATTTTTTAGTTGAGTTTAAAGATAATTCACTCATGGTTAATGTTTATCTTGCTTTGACTTTTTAACCATTCTTGACCTAACTTTTAATCATGAGTTAATTCTCTTTTGTCTATTTAACTCAATGCAAAACATCTAGATATTAACTAACCATGGTTTAAGGAGAGAATGATTTAATATGATTATTTCATTCTCATCTTAATTTAGTTTTATTATTCATCACAAAAGCTTTTGAGCTTGAACTTTGCCATCATCTTCTTCTTCCTCCCTCTCTTGAGTTTTCATTTGAGTGAGTTAGTTAAAAAGAAAGGGTTTTGATTAGAGAATACAAACCACCTCATCATTCTACACACATCTAGCCCATTTGTGTAGGGTGTTTGCTACACTTCTTCTATGGATCAAGTAAAGCAAGGAGCTTTGGGCAAAGGGACTTCGGGTGGATCATCGTGGACTTGGAAGGTTGCTAGCGATCCATTCCAAACTCTCAACGGTCCAAGGAGTCACCAAAGAGAGACTACAAAGGTTGTATTCTCTTTACCTTGTGCTATACTACTTGTAGTATGAGTTATTTTTATTGTTACCTAGCTTTTCTAGTTTGATTCCTAGGTTAGATTGTTTAGCATCCTCTAAAATTTTAAATTATGGCGTGTGTGATGCTACCAAACCCTAGTTGTGGTGCTAAGGAATCCCTTCAATCTGCGCCGGACGAGATTGGTTCTGAAGACTTACGCTACACTCCATCTCTACCTTCGATGAACTGGCCGCCCAGTTCTTCGGGCATTTTGTCGGGAACATACGGCAGAAGCGGACCGTCGATTACCTCTTCACTATAAAGAGCGGGAACAAGGAATCCTTCAAAGGATACGTCACCCACTTCTACAATGCTCTTTTTGAGGTCCCGGAGCATCGGGACGAGACTGTCATCACTGCCCTTAGGTCGGGTCTTAGGCACAAGGAGTGGCTCTACTCCTTTGCATTAGCGCAACCTAAGTCCATGGCCGACGTAAAGGTCTGGACCGAGCGAGAAATTCAGCTCGAGTCCGAGGTAAATGTGAACCTACCATAGAGCGACCAAGCCGATCAAAAGAAGAGGGGTAGAGAGGAGAAGAAGAAGATTGACCGGCCAAAGCCATACTCCCTAAAGTTTCAGGATTATACCCCGCTCAACATCTCCCAGACAAAGCTGTTGTAGGAGGCAAAAGGCGAGCGATTTTTCAAACTCCCTCCGGTCACCAATAGGGCGGCCAAACGGATACGAGGTCCTTACTTCGCCTTCCACAGGTCGCAGGGACACCCCACCGAGAACTGCAAATAGCTCCGCGACTACATTGAGGAGTTAATTTGCTCGAGGCACCTGGCAAAGTACTTGCGGGAAAAATGACAAGCAGACTTGGAGCAGGAGAACCAGCCCCCTCCCGGCGAGTTTATGATCGGCCAACTCATGGTCGTATCAACGGGGTGTGCGCCTGGAGCCGGTGAGATTCGACGCTTCCTGCCGGTCGAAGGGACTAGCAGCCAGCCCCGGAAGAAGAGCAAAGCAGCCGCGCCCATCACCTTCACCGACGAGGACCTCCATAGAATATCCTTGCCTCACAACGACCCCCTGGTGATTACAGCACGGGTCCACCGCTACGAGGTTCAAAGGATACTGGTCGACTCGGGGAGCTCGGCAGACATCTTTTTCTACGACTGCTTCTTACGTATGGGGCTCTGCCTGTCGGACCTGAGGCCGACCGCCCACATTCTGTCGGGGTTTACTAACCACTCCATCCCAGCAGAAGGAGTGGTCACCCTCCTACTTAACATCAGGGAGGCAGGCCGTACGCGTACCGTACCAGTGGAGCCCATCGTCGCTAGAATTCCATTGACTTACAATATCCTCCTGGGACACCCGACGCTAAACTCCCTTCGGGCCCAGATCTCGACCTACCACCCCGCGATCAAGTTTCCACTAGACCAAGATGGAATAGGTCGGGCCTATGGGAACCAGCAAACCGCAAATATTTGCTTCACAGCGACATCTACGCCCGAGGAACGAAGCCACGACTTTGAAAGCATGGGTGATTTACAGGGGTCCTTGGATACTCGGGACGAACAAAAAGAAATCCGAGGGGCCCTGGTGGAGCCGCTAACAGAGGCCCCCTCGTCGAAGGGGACAATGAGCAAACCGTCCAAATTGGGTCACTCTTAACGGGGGCTCGACGCGACGACTTGGTCCGCTTCCTCAGAGGGAACTCGGACGTGTTCGCTTGGGCGCCCACCGACATGCCCGGGATCGACCCTAAAGTAATATCACATAAGTTCGGGGTCGACCCGACGGTCCGACCCGTCAGGCAGAAGAAACAAAGCTTCGCTCCAGTCAAACAAAAGGCGATCGAGGACGAAGTTGACAGGTTGCTTGCAGCCAACTTCATTCGAAACGTGGACTACTCGGAATGGCTGAAGAATGTGGTAATGGTTAAAAAGGCAAGCGGGAAGTGGCGCATGTGCGTGGACATCACAGATCTCAACAAGGCCTGCCCAAAAGACAACTATCCCCTCCCTCGGATAGATCAGCTCGTCGACAATTCGGCAGGCCACGAGTTACCCAGCTTCATGGATGCTTTCTCCGGCTACAACCAGATCCGTATGAATCCGGCAGACGAAGAGATCACCACATTCACAATGGACTGGGGGGTATACTGCTATAAAGTGATGCCTTTCGGCCTCAAAAGCGCCGGGACTACATACCAATGCTTGGTCAACAGGATGTTCAAACCACATATCAGGAGGAACATGGAGGTTTACGTCGACGACATGCTCGTTAAATTGACCTCATCAGATGAGCACGCTATTCCCTCATAAAATACAAGGAAAAACCCCAATGGGGCATCACGTGCACACACGTGATCGGGGGTCACGTGCTGACACGTGATGGCTCCCTGAGGGCTCTGAAATGATAAGAATTGAATCCTAATCAAATGGGGTTACGCGCCCACACGTGATGAGCCTTTAAACCCACTGAAAAGAATTAAAGGTATAATAAAACAACAAGGAAAACCCCAATGGGGCATCACGTGCCCACACGTGACCAAGGGTCACGTGCTGACACGTGATAATTCCTGAGTTTTTTAAAACAACAGAATTAAATTCTAGTTAAATGCTTAATCAGGGGGTCACGTGCCAACACGTGATGGGTTCCTAAAGATCTCTGAATTAATAGAATTAAATTCTAATTAAATGGTCAATCGGTGGGTTCACGTGCTAACACGTGATAGGCTCTTAAACCTTCTGAACTAATAGAATTAAATTCTAATTAAGGGAAATTAAAAACCCTAATATTTATCTAGATCTTTCCAAACAAAAGGATTGCGCTCTGTAAAGTGGAACACCGTTGAATTAAAAATCCAATGGTGATTAAAAATCACCAATCTATAGAAAGATTCTATATAAGGAGATATTTCCCTGAAATTTGCCAGGAATAACAGACAAAATATCTTTTGGATTAAAAATCCAATGGTGAATAAAATTCACTGAGTGATCTAAAAGATCATGTTGGTTACAGAATCAATCAAAATCTTTCAATGAAAAACTGACTAAACAAACTGATTTTTTTCTTTCTCCTATAAATAGGAGCCAAGAAGAGAAGAGAAAAAAAAAGATACAACAACAACACAGAGAAAAAAAGAAGAAGAGAATTTAATTCTCCAGAGAGAAAAGAAGATTTCCTCAGAAGAGAAAGAAACCCTAGGTGAGAAGGGGAAAGAGATCATAAGCTCCAAAAAACAAAAAGAGAATTTAATTCTCAAACTAAGAGTTTAACTCTTCTGAATAAGAACTTAGTTCTTCCTCTGGTTGAAGACCTGCAGAAGCAGATCTCCCCATAAGTTGAGAATTTAATTCTCATCGGAGAGATTCTGTCATGCAGATCTAAAACCTAAGGGAGGACCTAAGTTCAGAGAATTTTATTCTCCCAAAAGCACATAGGAATTTAATTCCTCTAACAAAAATAGGGTTTAACCCTCTGTTCCCCTCCGAAGGGCGTCGCACAGGACCGCGATGTCCTGACACTGGCGATTCGGGGCAGATGCTATTTGGTTTTATCCGTCCACCTCTCCGAAGATGCCAAGTTGATTTATGGCATTGGGTATCGGAGGTTTAGACGGATGCGGCCGATATAGCAGACTTCGTCAGATTCCCCCTCACATGAGGGGTTTTTGATTGTGGGGACGCTCTTCCCTGCAGACGCAAGCCCCTGCAGTTAATTACGCTACCGCATTACGGTAACAACTTTCTCCTTCTCCAGAATTTCACTTCGTGTCGTGTGTGTTTGTTTTGTTTGTGGTTGCCCGTGGATTGTATACGGAGACTGAGTAATGCCGTCGCCCGTAGGACGTGGATTAGTCCAAATCCGTATTTACTTAGATTTGGGTTTGGTGTTTTTAGTTTAAGGATGCATTAGTCGCGTTGCGGCTAAGATCAACTTAAACGTTCGTTAAGGATACGTTAGTCCTGTTTGAGATTAAGATCAACTTAACGTGATAATCCATTTAATATCTGGCCATCGGGACTCGTCACCTCTCTAACGTCGTTGAAGGATTACAACGACAGGTGTCAGAGGAGCTCGGAGATGTACCCTCGAACCAGAGTTGATTTGGAATTTTATAGTCCATTTGAATGTTTAAGGATACGTTATCCATGTTTGGGGCTAAGATCGACTTAAACGGGATCGTTTAGATCCGGTAAAAGAGCATTTGGAGGCTCTATTGTTCCAGTTTAGGGACGTGGTGGTCCATGTTCCAGTTTAGGGACATGATGGTCCATGTTCCAGTTTAGGGACATGGTGGTCTATGTTCCAGTTTAGGGACGTGGTGGTCCATATTCCATCTTAAAGACGTGGTGGTCCGTATTCCAGTTTAAAGACATGGTGGTCCGTTATTAGTTTAAGGATGTTTCGGTCCGATATTAGTTTAGGGACGTCTCGGTCCAATATTAGTTTAAGGACGTCTCGGTCCAACATTAGTTTAAGGACGTTTCGGTATAATATTAGTTTAGGGACGTCTCGGTCCACGAGTTTAAGGACCCCGCAGTCCATATACGTGTGGTCGTTGGGACCCGTCACCTCTCTGACGTCATTGAAGGATTACAACGACAGGTGACAGAGGATTTCGGAGATGTACCCTCGAACCGGTAGTAAATTGATTTAAGAGAGCAATCTTGCTCAGTCAATTTAAGGACTTACGGCCAAAATTGGGCTAAGTCCGGCTGAAAATGTTCAACATTTTATTTGCTTTTGCATCGCATTTCTTCTTATTTTTATCTGGGCTTTGCCCAGAAAGGATGCAGAGCATCAATTTGTTTTGGGCTTTGCCCTTTATAAATGATGCTGAGCATCAATTTTATTTGGGCTCTGCCCTTTTATTGCGTTGCAATTTATTTTGGTCTGCTTGGTCTTTTTGATTTGGGCCTGGCCCTTTAAGAAATGTCTTGCATTTATCAGGCGCTTTGCGCCAATCAGAGAGCGCAAGCGCTCGTGGTGATGACACGTGTCATTCAGCGCAGTGCGCTGCGCTTGCGCTGCTCACACGTGGCGTGCTCTGATGGCTTGCGCCAATTTCAGAGAGCGAAGCTCTATTCAAAAGCGCATAGCGTAAATGGTTCAGGCGCTGACACGTGGCGCTCTCTGGTGGCTTGCGCCAGCCCAAGAGCGCAACAGTGCAGATTTATAAGTGCAAAGCACTATTAATTTGAGAATCTTTTAGATTCAAGAACAGAAGTGCAAAGCACTGTTAGATTTCTTGATCTAATTTAGATCAAAGGAAAAGATAAGTTTTTTCTTATCTTAAAGAACCAAAGGTTCATGAAAAAGTGCAAATCACTATTTTTATTTTATTTATTCATTTTATTTAGTTATGTTTAAAGATCAATGATCTTGTTTTTAGATCACTGATCTGTTCATAAGAGAATTTTCTCTTCTTTCAAAGGTTTTTACCTTCTGTTGTTCTTGAGGAGTTCTCAAGAGTTCTCTTCTCTCTCTCTTTTTTAGAAAGATGTTGATGCCTTTGAATTGAGGTCTGGGGTCCTTTTTATAGTGCTCATAAATTAGTTAAGTTTGTTAAAGAGATCTCTCTCTGAGTGATTTGGGGAATTTTCCCCACCATTGGATCTTTGATCCAAGGGCTTCTACTTTACAGAAGAAAATCTTCTTGTTTTAACAAGAACAGAAAGATTTCTTTAAAATCTTAATTCAGTTTTGCGCAAGTCCCCAGCGCTTGACACGTGTCGCGCAGCGCAGCACTTGCACAGTTGTGCTTGCACAACTGCGCAGACATGTGTCGTGCAGCGCAGCGCTTGCGCAACTGTGCTTGCGCAGTTGGCTTGCGCAACTACGCAGACACGTGTCGCGCAGCGCAGTGCTTGCGCAATTGGCTTGCGCAACTGCGCAGACACGTGTCGCGCAGTGCAGCGCTTACGCAACTGAAACGTTGCTTCCTTTACTTTTTTGTTTTAAACAGAGCTTTGCTCTGATTGGTTGCGTTGCCTCGGGCGCTGCGCTGATGCGTCTGCGCCAGACACGTGGCGCCTTGCGCTTAGCGCAGAGGATCTGAAGCGTTGCTTCAAGATTTTGAATTTTTGAAATTCAAACAGAGCCTTGCTCTGATTGGGGGAAACACCCTCAATACAAGAGCTTAGTTCTTCTTCATGGTTGAAGATCTGCAGAAGCAGATCTCCCCATAAGTTGAGAATTTAATTCTCATCGAGAAGATTCTGCCATGCAAATCCAAAACTTAGAGGGAGAGTTGGGTTTAAAGAATTTAATTCTTCCAAATACATAGGAATTTAATTCCTCTAAATAAATTAGGGTTCAACCCTACAAAAGAATTTAATTCTTAAACAAGGGACTTAAACTTTTCATGCACGTAAAAGCATCAGTATCCAACCTGAACACGTGTGTCCACGTGACTCCCCTCCTCAATGATCAAAAGTGAAATTGGGTCACGTGCTCCCATGTGACCCTTGGATAAATTCCTCAAAAAAGAGAGAACAAAGCAAAGGCAGAACAGACTTTGGGCGCCCTCACGTGTCCCCACGTGACCCCTAGTAAATCCTTTTAATATCCAGTGCATGGATGCCTATCACGTGCCTACACGTAATGGCCATGAAGACTAAAAGTGTTTAACACTTATTTGAATATTCTGAGAATAAAATAAAGGAATCTTGGCCCAATCCTAGGGCGCCTCACGTGTCCTCGCGTGAGCGCCTCATTTTTCTAGTGTTTAACATTATTTTGAGCATTTCATCCCTAGTGTTTAACACTATTTTAAATGCATCACATGGGAACACTTGACCGCCAGATATGTGCTAGTGTTTAACACTATTTTCAAACCAGTCTTAGCCTAAATTGGCTAAATCTTCCAGAGGCAAGACTCCCCTTTTGACTGAGCCTCAAGTACATCCTTGTCTTTCAAGATTGATCATCTCATATGGTATATAAGTGCTCAGCACTCAATAAAATACAAAATACGGTCAGAACCCAGACTCATGTTTAGTATTGATAAATAATGGGGGCTGAACCCAGACAAATGTTCAACAGTCCAAACAAAGGTCCAACATTTCAAATCTAATTGGACTTAGCCCAAGTTGGCCATAAGTCCTCAATTTAGATTTAACTGAGCCCATGTGCTCATAATCTAATTAATTGATCTTAGTCCCAAATTGGACTATAGATTTCCCAATCAACAATGGTTCAAGGATACATCTCTTCACTCCTTTGATATTTGTCGTTGTAATCCTTCAACGTCTTCAGAGAGGTGATGGGTCCCGATAACCAATCATTCCATGGACCGTGGGATCCTTAAACTCATGGACTATGATGTCCTTAAACTTTATAGACCGTGACGTCTTTAAACTATGGCCTGTGGGGTCCTTAAGCCCATGGACTATGATATCCTTAACCTCGGACTGTGGGGTCCTTAAGCCCATGGACTATGATGTCCTTAACCTTTACAGACTATGATGTCTTTAAACTGGACCACCATGTCTTTAAACTGGTAATGGACCGCAAAGTCCCTAAACTAAAACAATAGAGCCCAAATGCTCTTTTGTTGGATCTAAATGATCCTGTTGAGTAGATCTTAGTCTAAAATTAGATTAACGTATCCTCAACAAAAGTTTAAGTTGATCTTATTCTCAAATGAGATTAACGATCCTTAAACCCAACCCAAACCCAAATCTAAGAAGATACGGATTTGGACTAATCCACGCCCTACGGGCGACAACATAAATTAGTCTCTATATACAATCCATGGGCAACCAAAAATAAAACAAACATACACGACACGAACTGACCATCTGGAGAAGGAGAAAGTTGTTGCCGCGATGCGGTAGCGTAATTAACTGCAGGGACTTGCGCCTGCAGGGAAGAGCGTCCCTACAATCAAAAACCCATCACGACGAGGGGGAATCTGACGAAGTCTGCTACATCGTCCGCATCTGTCTAAACCTCCGATACACGGTGCCATAAATCAACTTGGCATCTTCGGAGAGGTGGGCGGATAAATCCAAATAGCATCTGCCCCCAAAATTCAGGCCAGACATCCTAACGTCCCGGTCGCGTCTTTCGGCGGAGAACAGATTCTGGCACGCCCGGTGGGACCTCTTCCTCTTTCCACTCCACACTTCGTGTGTCGTGTTCGCGAACGAATCGCGGTTTAATATGGTTGCCCTTGGGTTCGAGGTACTAAGATTTGGTTTTTCTCTCGTGCAGAAAAAAGAACATCAATGGCCTCTAACTGCTCCAGCTGCAGCTGCAACTCCCGTTCCGCCACATCTGGAGGAGTAACCTACGGGCCCCAAGCGGCCTCCCTGTTCAAGATGCCTGTGGAGCAGGTAACTCAGGCCACCACTGGGCTATTCTTTGGGACCATGCTCCCACCGATGAGCTTCAACGCCCCTGTACCATTGCAAGAAGCTTAGAAGAGGTCGGCCTTTGATCGGCTTACCACTGCTGCGGCCTCTCTTAACGGGTCGCCCAAACCAAGCATCTCAGTTTTCAGCAGACTGGGCCAAAGCTCCAATGGGCCCGTGAAGAAGCCCGCAATACCAGAAGGCGTTATCCCGAAGCGGATAGCCATTCCTACTCTTGAAGTCATCAAGGCGGCTTCTCCGGCTAAGGGGTCGGTCTTCACAAGACTGGCCGTTTCGGCTCCCACTCCGGGTGAAGTAACCAAGGCCGTTTTCCCTGCACGAAAATCGGCCTTTTCAAGATTGGCCATTCCCTCTCAGCAAGCATCTGTCTTTGACAGGCTAGCGCCAACAGCAAACTCTCATCAGAATAGGGGGCATGGAAAAGCTGATCCAACAGCGGAGGTGATCCCGGCCGCACGACATGCTCGACGTCGCCACTGGCGCCGAGTGAGGAAAGCTGGGGGAAATTCCCCTTCTGGACTGACTCCGCCAGCTCCAATGGTGGAAGTTGGTGCTGCTGTTTCAACCGGGAACAGCTTTGAATTACTTAACAGGGTGCACAAGAATTTGCCAACTGCTGTGCTGAAAAGATCTCCTCCACCAATGGAGAACGTTACAAAGGCGAAGCCGGAGTAGCCCCCTCAGCGGCTGTCCTCCAAAATTTACAAGATCTGGTGTCAAGTCCAAGACTCGGTGATTGATCAAGACTACCCTCACCGACAGAAAAAGATGAAAGTTCAGCGAGAGAAGGACCACTCTGTCGTACCATAAAAGGTGTCATCTGTTTGGGTTCCCGCTGCAACGGTTCCCTCAACTTCGACCACCCACAAAAGAAGGAGGCCGGAGGAGATCCCTGCGTCTTTGGCAAATCGCAAAAGCACTGAATCTAAATGCCCCAAGTCCGGGGGCATGGTGGTTCATACCATCTATATGGCATCCGGAAAAGAGGATAGCCGTATCTCCACAGGTCATTGACCGCTTACGCGATTGGTCAGTAAGGCTCAGGAGCAACAGCAACAAAAGCTCCAAGAGATGTTAACAGCTATGGCTGCACTCACAGGACCGAAAGCAAGCCCGGAGACATCCTCGAAGTAGCACCGTGAGCAGAAAACTGATGCCGAATTCCTTCAGAGAATGCTTAAGAAGAAGGACAAAGAGGCCGCGGAACAAGTGACCAATATAAAACAAATGGCCATTCTATTCCAAGATATGGTGGGCATGATGATCCAGCCGGACCCTCCAGCCGAAGACCCTCCAGTAATAATTGAAGATGATAGAGGAGAGACATCAAATCCTCTGCCGACTCTTTCAGCAGCCAAGGAGGAGACCGTCTTAAAAGCCGCCCTGGATGATTACATCTCAAAAGCCGGCTCTGTCAGCAGATAAGAGTTCATCAGGAGAATGAAGCGGCTGGGCAAATTGTTAAAACTGGACGACCCTATCCGGATTGGTACGACCAAATAAAGTACCCGCCGGGATACACGATCCCTAAATTCCACGTATATAAGGGGACGGGAAATCTGCATCAGCACGTCGCTCAATTCAGAGCCTTGTGCGGCAACACTGGAGGTGACGATAAGCTACTGCTTCGCCAATTCGTTGGCAGCTTGTCGGAGACAGCATTCGAATGGTATTCCGAACTCCCAAATGACTCTGTCAAGACATTTGCCGAGATGGAGTTGCTATTCACCCAGCATTTCGCGAGTGCTAGCGAACACATCCTAATCACGGCATTGATCAATGCCAGGGTGAAGCTTGGAGAAACATGGGTTCAGTATGCAATACGGTGGCGGAATCTATGGTTAAAATGTGACCAGCGCATCGAAGAAGCGCCTGGCATGTTCGTGGGTACTCTCGACCCCCAGGCGACCATTTCCCAATTCATGATGTTTTTCAAGCCGACCACTTTCCAGGCCTTGATTGACAAGCTGGCCCAAATAGACCAGATGGGCCACAGGCCTTCCTCTTCGAAGTCGGAGCCCCGAAACAAAAAAGGGAAGGGGAAAGCGACCTTCGTCGCCAATGCTCAACAACAGTCCAGTGGCCCAAAACTAACAGATCGCCTAGACGAGAGACGGCGATTCTTTAATGAGAAAATGAAGTGTCCTTATTCGTTTCCCCGGGACAAAACGAGAAGATTGTTCGAGCTGAAGGTGCGCAACAGGCTCATCAACTTACCGGATCCAAAACGCCCATTGCAATCCTGTGAGGCTAATAATCCCAATTATTGCCCCTACCACCAAGCGATAGGCCATCCAATCGAAGACTGATTCATCTTCAAAAGGTGGATTGAGAACCAATACCAACAGGGCAAATTCGCACTGTCCGAGAATTGGAAAGTAAACCCACCCCAGCCGCACGCTCTCAAAAAGGCGGACACACCTGGGGTATCATGCTCTTTTGTCGAAGAAGCTCCATGGGAGGCCGCTTTTTCAGCCAAAACGAAAAGAATGCTGAAGGATCTCCAAACATGCCCGGCGATCAAATGGAAAAGTCCGCTGGAACCCGAAATCATCAAGGGAATGCTGAAACCGCGTCCAACTCCAAAAATTGGTGGTGATAGTCAAAGCGTCCACACCCAGCCATTAAAGTCTTCGAAGAAGAAGAAAAAGACAAAAAAACCCGTGAAGCCTGATGACAAGCGCACGGACCTGCAAAAACATATTGACACGCTGAAAGAATATAACCAGAGGGCGCGGACCCCAGTCACACTTCAAGAGTTTCTCAGCCACGTCCTTGAGGACGAAGAGGATGATAATGGAGAAGACTCGTCGGATGAACCTGAGGATTATGTGGTAAGTTGCCATGTGATCTCTCACTCGTCGATAGACGGTGAAGAAGCTCCTGACACAGAGAAACTGAGGGCAGATCCTCAGTCGGAACTTCTAGGACCATCAGACGAGATAATTGATGCATTCCTGAACGAAGCTCTTCTGAAAAGCAAGGCTGATCGAGAGCGCGAAATGGCCATATTTGGAAAAGCCAAACGTCGGCGACTGGATGAAAAGGTTGAAGCGCCCCAACCAGACCGAGGTAGGCCCGCGACAGACAAGAGCATGCTTAAAACGAAGAAGAGGTTCGCCAAAGCCATATCAATGGGAATGAAGCTGCTGCCCTCCGAAGGAAACACTTCTGATGAAATACACCTTGATGAAGAGGATGAGCATTCTAATTATTGTTTATATCATCGAAGGATAGCGCACCCTACTGAAGAATGCAGCGCCTTTAAAAATTGGTGGCAAGGGTATGTCGCTCACAGGCAGCATTTCAAGAGGATGAAGCGTGAAGCTCGTCGACAGCGGAAAAATACGACAGACGAACGTGAAAGAGCGGCCGGTAACTATCACATGGTTGATAGCAAGGGATCGCAAGTTCTCACCTTCGGGAGTGATTTTGAAGAAGAAATGGCTCTTGGCCCTCTCTTCAAAGAATCCACCTCAGGAAAAGAGAAAGAACCGAAGAGCTGCGAGAACATTCAGCTGTGCAATCGCACATTACCTAAAAAGAATATCGGACCCGTAAACAAGGGGTTGAACAAAAATGATAAGGGAAAAGAAAAGGTCCCTGAGGATATCACCCTCGATGACCAAGCCGTCGAAGAGCTGATTGTCAAGGATCCGCCCAAGAAAAACAAGGTGGATTACAATGTTCTGGCACACCTGAGGAAGATACCCTCACAGCTAAGCATTCTCGACGCCCTTCTGCTATCCAAAGAGATGAGAGATTCTTTGATCAAGGCACTACAAGAGCCCGAGCAGTTCCAAGCTTTTCTCACCGAAAAAAAGATGAAGGACGAGCTAGAAGAAGTGCACACAACCGATATCACCTTCGGCGATGAAGATCTCCTCCTCGGGACGTGTGAGCATAACCGTCCCCTTTATGTTTCTAGATACTGTCATGATATTAAGATAGGCAAGATCCTGGTTAACAATGGGTCCTCCGTCAATCTCCTCAATGTAAGAGTGATGAAGGAAATCTGCATGAGCGTTCAACACCTCGCTCGTGATAAAATCACTATCTCTGGGTTTGACTCCCAGTCATCACGGACGCTTGGGTCTGTGATACTAACATTACGCTTTGGGCTGCTCGTCACCGACATTAAATTTCACGTCATTAACGCTAAGACATGTTACAATGCTTTGATCGGCAGGCCTTGGTTACACGAGTACAACATCATCCCTTCTACACAACATTAGTGTATGAAGTATTTCAAGGATGTCTCGAGTATACTGTAACAGGGGAGCTGAACCCATTCTCCGTGAATGAAGTCCAAAAGTACGAAGATGCAAAATACTTCTTACCAGATTTCGAAGACACGGAAAGATGTCACAAACCGAAGAACAAAGCTATCACCACTATTCCAGTCTTCGGGAGTGACACTGGGGAGGAAAGAGAAATAGTTTATTCGGGGCCGCCCCAATGCAACAAGCCGGGACCGTCCACCCCTATTCTGGTCTTTGGCAGCGACTCAGAAGATGAGGTCAATGCCGTATTTTCTGTACGACCATCGATACAAGCCTTCGCTGGTAATGATCGGAGTTTGCAAATCGCCATGGTTCCGCGAGAACATTACAAAGAGCTCGACGCGCTTGGTACCTATAGTGTGCAAAAACTGCGGACATTCTACGTCCCTCTCAGGCGAAAAGATGAAATGGAGATCCTCTTTTATCAATCCACGGAAACCAAAGTGGAGAAAGAAGTTTGGCATGGTGCCGATTTGACACTTGACAGGCTCCAGCCCATCCGTCTGCCCAGATACTACACAAAAAGATTAAAAAAGCTGTTGAGGAGCCAAGGCGTACCCTTCAAATAGACTGCTCGACAAGCTCAGTTCTACAACAAGATCTGGGACATCCCCGGAACTTAGCGAAAATTGCCCAACGGGAGAATGGAAACGATCGGGCTTGGATATGTTCAATCCAAGAAACGGGAACGATTCCATGACTGCTACGTTATACATGACTTCGATGAAGAAGGAAATGCTCTGTTAGAAGACGCCGACCCTGAACTAAAACGAGGTCTCGCCATCAAAATGCCAAGTCCGTCGTTTGAAGAACATATGGACAAGCTAATAAGGGAAGCGGGTCAGAAGGTCCGGGATGACCATAGCCGCGAAATGGCCATTTACAAGAAATCCAGGACACAGCGTCTCCTTCAACAGACCGCGGAGAATGACAATGCTCTTCGTCGCCAACCCGTCATACAAAATACTCGGCGCAGAGGCAAAAATAAACCAAAAAACGGAAAAAAACGTTCGACAGCAGTGTAGCGGGTCTGAGAAGCCACGCGATCGAGAATCGAGCGGCCGAGATCCGTCTCTTATAAAGAAGATGGGCCGAGCATATTGTTTTCCCCAAGACAAGACAAAGAAGATATTCGATCTTGTCATAAAATATCAGATGATGATGCTCCCGGAGTCCAAGCACCCCGAGCAAGCAGGCGAGGTCTCTCACCCAGACTATTGCTCCTATCACCGAGCAATATGACACCCTCTCGAAGACTGCTTCACCTTCAAGAACTGGGTTGAAGACCAGTATCAACTCGGCAGATTCGCTCTATCTAACAGTTGGAGGGTAAGTCCGCCACTGAAGTATGAATCAAAAGCCACTTATGCGATGAGAGTAGAACCAGATCAACATCGGTCTTGGAAACGATCTCGTACCTGTCATGCGATAACGCTGTTAAAAGAAGAACCCGAGAATATTGATGAACTTTCTTGGTGCTTCGAAAATGATGAAGATGAGTTGATCTCAGAATTTCCACCGGCGCCAAAAGAGCTGGAAGATGGGATACATATTACTGCAGATGACCTCAGAAAAATCGACTTGGGAACGGCAAACGAACCACGACTGACATTCGTCAACGAACTGTTTTCTGAAGAAAAGGAGGCTACGCTTAAAGACGTGCTCATGCAGTATAAAGATTGCTTCGCATGGAACTATTCCGAGATGCCAGGACTAGATCCAGAGATTGCTGTGCACAAATTGGCGATATCTCCGGACGTCAAGCCGATCAAGCAAGCATCGAGAAGAATGTGGCTCGAGCTTGAGATGAGCATCAACGCCGAAGTCAAGAAGCTAATCGACTCCGGCTTCATCCAAGAGGTTCAGTATCCTGACTGGATCGCCAACATAGTCCCGATGATGAAGAAAAATGGGACAGTGCGCGTATGTGTGGACTTTCGGGACCTCAACAAAGCTTGCCCGAAGGACGACTTTCTAGTACCGGTCACTGAGCTGATGATAGATAATACATCCACTCACGAAGTTTTCTCCTTCATGGACGGCTCATCAGGATACGATCAAATAAAAATGCATCCCGAGGACCAAAAGCATACCGCTTTCCGGACCCCTTGGGGCATATTTTGCTACAAGGTGATGCATTTCAGTGTAAAGAATGCCGGTGCCACCTATCAGAGGGTCATGATGAAGATTTTCGATGACCTCATACATGAAATCGTCAAATGCTATATTGACGACCTCGTAGTTAAAAGCAAATCATATGAGGAACATTTAAAGCATCTGAAGACCGTGTTTCAGCGCCTTCGGAAATACAACTTAAAGATGAACCCTTTCAAATGTGAGTTCGTAGTTTCCTCAGGCAAGTTCCTAGTATTCGTCGTCCGACACCGAGGTATCGAGATAGACCCATCAAAGATCAAGGCGATCATGGAACTGCCTTCACCAAGAACTCTCAAATAACTACGGTCTTTCCAAGGAAAGCTCACGTATATCCGACGATTTGTAGCCAATCTCTCCGGCAAGTGTCGTCCTTACAGTCACCTAATGAAGAAGCGAACCCTGTTCGTCTGGGATCGCAAATGCCAAAGCGCACTGGACGAAATCAAGCAATATCTGCAGAATCCGCCGGTACTGGCCGCTCCCGTTAAAGGAAAACCTCGCGTCCTGTATACAACATCTCTCAAAGGTTCTTTAGGCGCGCTGTGGGCACAAGAGAACGACCAAGGGAAGAAGAGAGCCCTCTACTACTTGAGTCAAGTTCTCCTGGGGGCAGAAAGCAATTACTCCCCCATCGAAAAACACTGCTTGGTGTTGATCTTCTCGATAACAAAGCTCAGACACTATGCGTTGGCACATGAGGTCCACCTCATATCAAAAGTGGATCCTCTCAAATACTTGATGTCAAAAGCCATATTAACGGGACGGCTCGCTAAATGGGCCCTACTCTTAATGGAATTCATGAAAACTTATCGTCCTCTCAAGGCAGTGAAAGGCCAGGCCATCGCCGACTTCCTCGCTGAGCATCCGATACCTGCTGACTCTCCCTTGAACTGCGAATTGCCCGGCGAGCACGCGTTTAACACGATCGACGGGGAGAGAAGAGAGAATGATACCAAGTGGGAACTCTACTTCGATGGAGCATCTTCCGTGAAGAAGCGCAAACAAAGCACCCCCATAATTAAATCAGGGGTAGGCCTCATCTTCGTGACCCCACAAGGAGGGATAATGTGCTTTGCCTTCTCTTTAACAGAGCCGAGAACGAATAATGAAGCCGAATATGAAGCTTTGATAGCAGGTCTTGAGATCGCTGTCGATATGGGAATTGAAAACCCCCTCATATACGGAGACTCCCAGCTGGTCGTTAGTCAAGTAAATGACGACTATCAAATGTGCAAACCAGAGTTGGTGAAGTACGGCGAGAGAGTGCAGCAACTGCTGACTCGAATCCCTGCTTATGCCCTGGAAAACATACCGCGTGCGGAAAATAATAAGGCGGATGCATTAGCCAAGCTCGCTAAAGAATTGGCTGACAAGAACCTCGATGACGTGAGGATCGTTGTGCAAAGCCGTCGGGTTCTTGCATCGGCAGAAATGTCTCCAGAGTCATCCGAAGAAAAAGGAGCGACCGAGCAAGCGACCCTATAAATAAAAGACCAGGAAAAGGCTATGGATTGGAGAGAAGTCTTTATAGACTACTTCAAATCCCGTCGAACGCCTCACGATGCGTCCTCAAGACATCAGCTTATGAAACGAGCTCTATCTTTTGCTTTCATCAATGATACTCTATATAAGAGGTCATTCGAATCTCTGTGACTGAGATGCCTGGGACCGGAAGAAGCAAGGAGAGTCGTTCAAGAAACCCACGACGGACTCTGCGGTTCTCACCAAGCCGGCCCGAAGATGAAATTGAAGATCAAAAGGATGGGTTACTATTGGCCCACAATGATTCAGGACTGTCTCGAATACGCGAAACAGTGCCACTCATGCCAGATTCACGGGGACTTTATCCATCAGCATCAAATTCGCTACACCAAACGGTGGCTAGCTGGCCATTCGAAATGTGGGGAACTGACATAATCGGCCCCATCGAACCAGCATCGTCCAGAGGACATCGGTTCATACTGGCAACAACCGATTACTTCTCCAAGTGGGAAGAAGCAGTACCACTAAGAGAGGTGAAGACGGAGAATATTCTCCATTTCTTCAAGACACACGTCATTTATCGGTTCGGCACTCCGCGGCGGATTATCTCCGATAACGAGCCAGCCTATAGAAGCCACAAAATCAGCCGCTTCGCACAACAGCATAATATAGATTGGAAATACTCTTCGGTCTATAATCTCCGAGCTAACGGTCTAGCTGAGGCTTTCAATAAGAACTTGACGAAGATCGTGAAAAAGACGGTGTCTTAAAATAAGAAGGACTAGCACGAAAGACTGCATGAAGCTCTCTAGGCGTATCGAACTACATTCAAAACAGCCACAAACACAACGCCGTATGCATTGGTATTCGGCACAGAAGCGGTACTCCCACTCGAGATAGAGTTACCCTCTTTACGAGTGGCGGTTCACTACGAGCTAGTAGACGAAGAAAATGCTCACCTTCGGCTTGAGGAGCTCGACGCCCTTGATGAAACCCGGCTCATGGCGCAACAAAACCTGGAGACTTATAAAGCGAAAATGACGCGCTCATACGAAAGATTGACTAGGCCGAGAACATTCCGCCAAGGTGAACTCGTGCTAGTGGTCAAAAGACCTATGATCCCCAATCGTGCCAAACGGGGAAAATTCGAGCCGAACTATGAAGGCCCGTACATCATAGACAAAGTTTACCAGGGTGGAGCCTATCTATTCATGGACATACATGGTGAAAGACCTTTCAAGCCAATAAACAGTCGCTTCCTAAAAAAATACTGCGCCTGACGAGTCACGGCCTAGGTCAACGATAGATGACGACGTCTATGTCCGCTCTCTATTTTACTAAGCCCAAACTCTATAAGTAGTAGCCGGCAAACGGACCTTAACGTCCTTAAACTAACAATGGACCACCGTGTCTTAAAACTGGCTATTGACCGAGACGTCGATAAACTACTACGGACTGCAGCATCCCAAGGATGACAAAAAAATAAATAAATAAATAAAAGAAAGAAAACGGTATGTCCGTAAGCGAGATGGGCACGGATGAAAACCCGAAAGGGCTCCGTGAGTAAAAACAGCAGGGCTATCAGCGAGTGTTGTGAAAACCCGAAAGGGCGCAATCTCGTTAAAAGATACATGCAAGGTCCTCTCGACCTTGTGAGGAGAAAATACTTGCGTGAGATCCTTACGAATCACAAGGGAGCAACACACTTAGGGATCCCCACGATTCCTAAGGAGAAGTTACACTTACGAGATCCTCACGACTCGTAAGGAGAATTCCCCTTTGAGACTCTCACGGCTCATAGGATTCAAAAGCTTTAAGCTACAAGGATCTAAACCTGTTCTTAAGCCATCACAACCTCCAGTGTTGCCCTACAAGCGTCTCGATATCGACCCTTGTATACAATCCACGGGCGCGAATAAACATTTCCCTAACAAAAGTCACACCAGAGACCAGGGATATGCTCATATGGCAAATGACACCTGTAAGTCCTCTCGACTTATAAGGAGAAAGCACTCTTGTAAGATCCTTACGACTTATAAGAGACCATACACTTAAGACTCCTCACGATTCTTAAGGAGAAAACGCACCTACGAGATCCTCATGACTCGTAGGGAGAAATACTTTTATGAGACCCTTACGGCTCATGAAGTCAAAAGCCTTAGTCGACAGGATCCTAACCCTATTTACTAAGCCACATTTGTTCGACATCGACAAAGGCAAATGATGATTCGCTCCTGGAAATATCCCAGCTGTAGCGATGCTGATGCCTAAATCGGTATCAAATCCCAAACTCGCAGCGAAAAGTCAGTGAGCTACAAATGCATATGAAATAGCTGAAATGATGGGGCAACTTGCAACAAAATCAGCAAGTAAAATATATGCATGCAAAATAGCCAAAATGGTTGGGCAACTCGCAATAAAAAGCAACGAGTAAATAAAACAAATAGCCGAAATGATTGGGCACCGCGAAAAATAGCCGAAATGATTGGGCAATCGCGACTTTCGCGATATAAAAGCAGAAATGATAGAGCATCGCGGAAAGAAAAATATATAAAATGAAAGTTTTTGCCCTACAGGTGAGATCACATCGATCCCTGTATACAATCCAGGGGCACAAACAAAGAGGGAACCATACCTTCCCACCAGGCTCCATCAGAAAAAGAAGCCAAATCTCGACGGTTCACAGAGAGACTGGAGATCATCTCAACATTCGTCTCATTACAACAGACGCAACATCAGCAAATCAGAGCCGCGGAAAAGTTCCCAGTCCCATGACTCGGCGATGCACAGACAACCGAGAGTCAACCCCTCCTGGTCCCGTGGAACACGGCTAATGTCAATCTTGACCCCGTGGGAAGCGCCCAGAGCAAATCCCGGTCCCATGGAACACGGCTAATATCAATCCTGACCCCGTGGGAAGTGTCCAGATCAAATCTTGGTCCCGTGGAACACGGATAATTTCAATCCTGACCCCGTGGAAAGCGCCCAGAGCAAATCCCGGTCCCGTGGAACACAGCTAATGTCAATCCTGACCCCGTGGGAAACGCCCAGAGCAAATCCTGGTCCCGTAGAACACGGCTAATGTCAATCCTGACCTCGTGGAACACGGCTAATGTCAATCCTGACCCCGTGGGGAACGCCCAGAGCACCTCCTGGTCCCGTGGAACACGGCTAATGTCAATCCTGACCCCGTGGGAAGCGCCCAGAGCAAATCCTGGTCCCGTGGAACACGGCTAATGTCAATCCTGACCCCGTGGGAAGTGCCCAGAGCAAATCCTGGTCCCGTGAAACACGGCTAATGCCAATCCTGACCCCGTGGGAAACGCCCAGAGCACCTCCTGGTCCTGTAGAACACGGCTAATGTCAATCCTGACCCCGTGGGAAACGTCCAGAGCAACCCCTGACTCCGTGAAATATGGATAAAGTCAACCCCCTGACTCCGTGAAATGCGGATAAAGTCAACCCCCTGATCCCGTGAAATGCGGATAAGGTCAACCCCTGACTCCGTGAAATGCGGATAAAGTCAACCCCCTGACCCCGTGAAATGCAGATAAGATCAACCCCTGACTCCGTGAAATGCGGATAAAGTCAATCCTCGACTTCCCCGTCAAAGCAATTCTTTGATTCGGGAGCAAGTCAACTCATCAATCACTTACAGGTCCTCTCGACTTGTAAGGAGAAAATTCTCTTGTGAGATCCTAACGACTCTCAAGAGAAAACGCACTTAGGAATCCTCACGATTCCTAAGGAGAAGATACACTTACGAGATCCTTACGACTCGTAAGGAGAAATACCTTTATGAGACCCTCACGGCTCATAAAGTTGGAAAGCCTTAGGAGGCAGATCTGAACCTGACTTCTAAGCCATCGCTGTCCTACGAGGAGATCGAAATAGACTATCCACAAAATGCATTTACTAAAAGGGGCACACCACCATGAAGCAAAATATGTCTTTTATTCATGAATCAAAATGAATACAAAAGTACAATTTATGAAAGAATCAAAAAATACTCTCATTCAGGAGTATGTACAAAAGAAGAATAAAAAGAAAAAATATACAATTCTTCAAGCCGGCGGACGATTTAATAGATTTTCCAGTTCATCCTTTTCCGCTGGGCCTCTGCTTCATGATTCATTATCGCTAAGAGACGGGCCTCCCCTTGAGACTGTTGGACCTGGTACAAGGCAAGCCGACTTTCAAGCTCCTTTTCAGTAACTTTATGAGCTTTGACCATTTCGCGAGTGAAAATGGCGGCTTTATCAATGGTTACCACCTCCCTGATACCTTCTAGAAGCACCCGCCAAAGTTCATACGCCCGAGTGGTCTTGGCCGTAAGATTAGCTTGAAGTTCCCCCCGCGCAGTTGAAGCCAGCTTCCTCTCTGAAAATTTTCGGCTGAGCCTCTTCTCGCATGACAACATATTTGCGGCGCACCGTTCGATTAGCCCCCGCAAGCTCGCCTTTGCAGCCACAACCTCTGAAGGAAGACACAAGCACTCAAGGCTATATATGCAAGCCTCCACTCGACGACAAAACTCAACCTAGACTTGCACCAATGTTTCGCTATGGTAAGCAGCAAGAAAGGGGAGATAACTGTTGGCTTCGGCGGCAAATTCTTCGGCCGTGATCAAACTACCAGCACGAAGGTCTTCGATCAGAGCTGACAAAGAGTGAAGGCTTAGCTTTGCCATCCATTCTGATGCACGTAGAGCACAGGGGCCGGGCGGCATGACGATGCGAGATTCCGGCGTGGTAAGAACAGGCAAACCTGTTAAGATTCATAAAAAGAATTCAACGAGACTTGCAAGTAAAGAGCAAGTGGAACAACGTCGAAACTTTACTTACCCACAATCATGCAAGAAGGGTCTGAAGGATCCTCAGGCCCGTCAAGAATCTCAACTTCGTCATCGGCTTCCAGAACTGCAGAAGATATCAGTATCGTTATATGAAATAATAATAATGCCGTGAGGAGAAGGCAAATAACACTAACTTTGCCCGTAAGAGAGGACGATGCGTTGAAGGGATATCGTCTGTGGAGCGGCCATCTATAGCAAACGCTGAAAGGATTTTCTGGGAGACAAATCAGCGATAGACGCCGCCAACCCGCGCAATTCTGAAAAGACAGAAAGGTTCAGATAATGGAGATATTATTAAAATAAAATATAGAAGGCTACCTTCGATACTCCTCCCGCTCTGAACTGGAGGGATAACAACTTCGGCGGCCTCCTCCATGCCCCCAGGCACATCATCGGGGACGTGAGCCGGTATAACAACTTCCAATTGAGGAGCAGTGGCCACCGCTGCAGACTCCAATGAAAGGATGGTAGACTCGACTACCTGTCCGATAGTCTCCGGGCCGTCCCCAAGCAGATCCATTGAATCCGCGGCCAATGAAGATGCCTCCTCCGGGAGAGCAAGCACCGGGGGAACGGAAATCACCAATGGGAGCTCTGTGGCAGGAAGAACAGCTGTATCGACCCCCTCCACACTTACTAGTGTCTCATCGGGGATATTTACATAGTCCATAGTCAAGGCGCGACTCGAACTCAGATCCTCTGCCATTGCTGAAGTCCCTGCAAAGTTTTCACGAAGATAAGGATATATATATATATATAAAGCAGTGCAAAATACTACAAAAAGATATATAAGTATACCAATGCGCAGAGGAGTTTCTAGTATAGCTTTTTCAAGCCGACGTTCCTTCCTGAGGAGGTATGCTCGCCGGGGTTTGAGGGTAGACTAGTGGCCGCCAGTCCACAACGACAGCGCATCTTCGGCATCGGCCGAGATAGCCTGCTTAAGGTCTATCTCGCCTCCCTCTTCCAAAGGGCCTATAAATATCCCCCATATCGATGGAGGATCTTTGTAGAATATGACGGTAGGATAAGGCCTCTTCGGGACCCTTACATTCTCAGTTTCATCCTGGGAGCGTCTTATAGCCTCAGCCAATTATACGGCTTCCTCGGCAGATGAACCCGGAAAAAGAAAACCACCATCCAGCTCTTGCATAACTAGTGGTTCATCTTGAAAGATAGGCTCTGATTCCACTAAAAAGTCGAGCAGATTGGTGACCGGCTTTCTTCGCCTCTTTGACCCAGAACTAACACCAGAAGACGATCGCTTCTTTCCCCTCGGTGCTTTAGTGCGACGTTGACCCATTTCGCCTTCAGTAGCCTTTCTCGGCGGTGCTACCGATGACGCCGCAGCTGAGGAAACTGCTACCGACGTCTTATTAGAGGCCCTTGCCTGAGCTCTAGTGCGCATCGGCATCCCAACTGTCGGGGTCAAGTCCACATTCGCCGCCTCAGGAATAAGTATGGTACCAGTATCTCTCAAGGGAGGGCGAACCATTGTCCGCGGTCGCGGCGGGACTCCTGTAGCCTGGAGTGGGGCGGGAGCTCTAAGCCCAAAAAGTATTCTCCTCTCCTCAGTAATGATTGGACTAACCCGGTGGCGATACCAACCCGTGAAAGCCCCCAAGCACCTCGGAATGTAGTCGGCCTCAGGGATCGTGAAATGAGAACCGATGTTCAGCCTCATGAAATGATGGGTGGCGTCACGAACAGTTTCCAAAGAAGGGCTGGGATCCATTGTGAATGCCTTGAAGGGGACACCCCGGTCATATCCCAGTTGCCGGGCAAAGCGGTGTGGATTGTACCGCATGAAAAGAGCCGTATCGTTTCGACGGAACACTAGATAACCGGGTCTAATCGAATACAAGTGCATGGCTTCCTTGGGCTTCAAGAAGGGTGCTCCCTCTTTCGATAAATCAAACAACTGTTGACCAGGTCCCGAGGGAGCAGAGAGGATTTGATCATTAAATACCATTCCACCTTCGTTGGCATACAGCTTGAGCATCACTCGAAGAGCCCCTAATTGAGTCGGGTCAGGAGCAGAAGCGTCCACCAACCTCATGAGCCGCGGAAAGGTATAGGCATCATAAAAGCTGGGTCTCTGATGCACGGCAAATGCCCCTAGCACGTGCATCTCAATCCATGATGTAAAGTAATGAAGAGAGAAACTCACTACGTTCACGCCTGGGATTGAGGTATTAGCTGCAGTGCTTAGCCCATGGTACAGATGCGACAACCCTGCAATGCCCACGGCTAGTCGCGTCCCTTCGGCAATGCGATGAGCTGGGTAAATGACCGAGGCTCTCATGAATCGACGGTGCGTTGGAACGACAAACCAGCCGAGACAAACGCTGATAAAGCCGATGAAGAAAGTTTCTTCATCTATGCCAGGAACTGCGATCGACTCGAAAAGTACATGTTCCCGCCAAAAATTTCTGCGCAAAAGAGTCCAAGGTTGGCAGCGATACGCTTAAGAAAATGCGAGCCAGTATCTTCCGGCCTATATTTTGATAAACTCCCAAAGGAGAAACAGCTAAATTCTGATGATATTGGAAGCATCTCGAAAACTCCTTCGATTTGATATATTATGGGCTTCATAATTCATCCGGGATCAAAAGTTATGAGCAAAAATGCTATGCACTGTTCCCTGATTAAAAATCAGGAATTACCTCAATGAGGTATCACGTGTTCTAACGTGACCAATGGTCACGTGATGACACGTGATGGTTAAAATCTCATCAAACAGCAACATAAACAAGCGGCTGAAAGATGACTCAATTGGGGGTCACGTGCCAGCACGTGACAGGCTTTGAAAGCCTTACAACTTAATAGAATTTAATTCTAAAAATCAGGAATTACCTCAATGAGGTATCACGTGTTCACACGTGACCAATGGTCACGTGATGACACGTGATGGTTAAAATCTCATCAAACAGAAATAAAAACAAACGGCTGAAAGATGACCCAATTTGGGGGTCACGTGCTCACACGTGTGCCAGCACGTGACAGGCTTCGAAAGCCTTACAGTTTAATAGAATTAAAATTCTAAATTTCTCTAAATATTTCCAAATAGAATTAAAATTCTAAATCTCTGTAAATCTTTCCAAATGGAAAAGGATTATGGGGACCGTTGGATTAAAGATCCAAGGGTGATTAAAAATCACCAATTTATAGAAAAATCTTAAACAAGGAAAGATCTCCCTAAATCTCACCGAAATAACAAACAGAATATCTTTTGGAATTTAATTCCTCCAAAATTCTTTTAACCCTACATAAGAATTTAATTCTTTTACATATATGGGAATTTAATTCCCCTAAAAGAAAATTAGGGTTTAACTCTACATAAGAATTTAATTCTTCCATATACATAGGAATTTAATTCCTCCAAAATCATGATCAGGGTTTAACCCTACAGAGAATTTAATTCTTAAAAGATGAACATATCTTTAAACAAAGAACCAGGGTCACGTGCTACCACGTGACCCCTATAAAGATCCACAGAAAAGAACTTTGAGGCAACGCCTCATGTGCTCCACGTGACCCTTGAAGCACACAAAGAAAAAGCAAAAGAAACAGAAGCTATGGGCGCTCTCACGTGCTACCACATAACCCCTTGGTAAGAGCTTTAACAGCCAAATACCCAAATCCCCATCACGTGACAGCACGTGATGCTCCAAAATCAAGTATAGAAAGTATTCAGTACTTTTGGCAGAACAAAATAAGGGGAATCAGGGCGCTCTCACATGTCCACACGTGACCCCTCTTTCCTTAGTGTTTAACACTAATTTGAAAACCCTATTTGCAGTGTTTAACACTGATTTTCTTAGTGTTTAACACTAATTCGAAAACCCTATTTGCAGTGTTTAACACTGTTACTTTCTGATGTTTGACACTACATCAAGAACTATATTTCCAGTGTTCAACACTGATTGTACTCTTAGTGTTTAACACTAGTTTAAGAATTCTATTTTTAGTGTTTAACACTTTTGATCTTCAGTGTTTAACACTATTCTTAGCCAAGTTGGCTGATTTTTCAGAGGCAAAGCCTCTCCTTCAATGGACCAACAGAGGGCCAATATTCCAAACATGATTGGACTTAGCCCAAAAAGGCCATAAGTCCTCAATCCAGACTCAACTGAGCCAATGTGCTCATAACCTAATGAATTGGTCTTGGTTCCAAATTGGACTATAGATCACTTAATCTATTTTGGTTCAAGGTACATCTCTTCACTCCTTTGATACTTGTCGTTGTAATTCCTCAACATCTTCAAAGAGGTGACGGGTCCCGACAACCACACATCAATACGGACTGTGGGGTCCTTAAACTCATGGACTTAAGCGTCCTTAAACCGATATATGGACTTAAGCGTCCTTAAACTCATGGACTGTGGGGTCCTTAAACTTATGGACTTATGCATCCTTAAACCAACATTCATCCCCAAAACGGGAATGATGGACCACCATGTTCCTAAACTGGCATTGGACCACCACGTCCCTAAACTGGCAATGGACCACCATGTCCCTAAACTGGAACAATAGAGCCACCAAATGCTCTTTTGTCGGATCTAAACGATCCCGTTTAAGTTGATCTTAGCCTCAAATATGGCTAACATATCCTTAAACCTTTCAAACAGACTTTAGTCCCAAATTGTACTATGGATCACCCAACCAACTTTGGTTCAAGGGTACATCTCTGAACTCCTCTGATATTTGTCGTTATAATCCTTCAACGTCGTCAGAGAGGTGACGGGTCCCGACGGCCATACATTCAATGGACCACTACGTCCCTAAACTGGAACAATAGAGCCCTCAAATGCTCTTTTGTCAGATCTAAACGATCATGTTAAGTTGATCTAGTCTCAAAGTAGACTAACGTATCCTTAACAAACGTTTAAGTTGATCTTAGCCTCAAAAATGGCTAACGTATCCTTAAACCAAAACCCCAAACCCAAATCTAAGGAAATACGGATTTGGACTAATCCACGTCCTACGGGCGACGACATAAATTAGTCTCCGTATACAATCCACGGGCAACCAAAAACAAAACAAACACCCACAACACGAAGTGACCATCTGGAGAAGGAGAAAGTTGTTACCGCGATGCGGTAGCGTAATTAACTGCAGGGGCTTGCGCCTGCAGGGAAGAGCGTCCCCACAATCAAAAACACCTCAAATGAGAGGGAATCTGACGAAGTCTGCTACATTGGCCGCATCCGTTTAGACCTTCGATACACGGTGCCATAAATCAACTTGGCATTTTCGGAGAGGTGGACGGATAGCACCAATTAGCACCTGCCCCAAATTTCAGGCAAGATGTCTGTCTTGCGCCGTCTTTTGGAGGGGAACAGATTCTGGCACGCCCGGTGGGACCTTTTCCTCTTTCCACTCCACACTTCGTGTGTCGTCTTCGTGAACGAATCGCGGTTTGCTGTGGTTGCCTGTGGATTCGAGGTACTAAGATTTGGTGTCTTGCTCTGTGCAGAAAACTGAAGATCAATGGCTTCAAAATGCACTACCTGCAACTGCAACTCTCGCTCCGTCCCTGCTCGAGGAGTGACTTACGGGCCCCAAGCGGCCTCCCTTTTCAAGATGCCTGTGGAGCAGGTGACTCAAGCCACCACTGGACTATTCTTTGGGACCATGCTCCCACCAACAAGCTTCAATGCCCCAATGTCATTGCAACAAGCTCCAAAAAGGTCGGTCTTTGATCGGCTTGCTACTGCCGCGGCCCCTCTCAATGGGTCGCCCAACTCCACTGCCTCAGTTTTTAACAGGCTAGGTCAGAGCTCCAACGGGCCCATGAAAAAGCCAGCAATACCAGAAGATGTTATCCCGAAGCGGATAGCTATCCCTACTCCAGTTTCAGGCGAAATCACCAAGGTTGCTTCCCCTGTTCGGAAGTCTGCTTTTGACAGGTTGGCCGTCCCCATTCAACGGACGTCGATCTTCAAAAGGCTGGTACCAGCAGATTCTGACCAACACAAGGGGCATGAGGAGGTCACCCCTACGGCTGAACCAATTCCATCCGCACGACATGCTCGCCGTCGTTACTGGCACCGAGTAAGGAAGGCTGGGGGCAGCCCTCCCTCTGGATTTACTCCACCAGCTCCGATGATGGAGATCGAGGCTGCTGTTCAAACCGAGAACAGCTTTGAACTGCTCAATAAGGTGCGAAGAAATTCTCCTACTGCATTGCTAAAGAGAACTCCTTCACCTGTGGAGAATGATACAGAAAAGAAGCTGGAGCAACCTCCTCAACGGCTATCCTCCAAAATTTACAAAGTTTGGCGACGTGTCCAAGAGTCAGTGGTCGATCAAGACTATCTCCGCCAACAGAAAAAAATGAAGGTTCGGCAGGAGAAAGACTACTCTGTCAAGCCAAAAAAAGCAACAGCCACTTGGGTGCCCACTACAGCAGCCCCCTCAACTTCGACCACTCAAAAAAGGAGGTCGGGGAATATCCCTGCGCCTTTGGCAAATCGCAAAAACACTGAACACCCCAAGTCTAGGGGCATGGTGGTGCACACTGTTTATATGGCTTCCGGAAAGGAGGAAGGCCGTGTTTCGACGGGTCACCGACCGCTTACCCGATCCGTGACAAAAACCCAGGAGCAGCAACAGAAGCTTAAGGAAATGATGACTGCAATGGCTGCACTTACCGGGCCAAAAGAAAGCTCGGAGGCGTCATCAGAACAGCGTCACGAACAAGAGACTGATGCTGATTTCTTACGCAGAGTCCTCGAAAAGAAGGAAAAAGAAGCCGCAAAACAAGCGGCTAACATAAAACAAATGGCGCTCCTCTTCCAAGATATGGTAGGGATGATGTTACAGCCGGACCCTCCAGCTGATGACCCTCCAATCATTGTTGAAGACGATAGAAGGGAGACATCTAATCCACCTCCGGCTCTTTCAGCAGCCAAGGAGGAAACCATTTCCAAGGTCGCACTAGACGACTATATAGCTCAGCAGATACGAGTTCACCAGGCGAATGAAGCGGCTGGGCAAATGGTTAGAACCGGACGACCCTACCCAAGCTGGTATGACCAAATCAGTTACCTGCCGGGATATACGATCCCTAAGTTCCACGTATATAAAGGGACAGGGAATCCACATCAGCATGTCGCTCAATTCAGGGCCTTATGCGGCAATACTGGAGGCGATGACAAATTGTTGCTTCACCAATTTGTCGATAGCTTAGCAGAAACAACCTTTGAATGGTATTCGGAGCTACCTAACGACTCTGTCAAAACATTTACGGAGATGGAGCTATTGTTTACACAAAGATTCGCGAGTGCTAGTGGACGCACCCCAATAACAGCACTGATTAATGCCAGGATAAGGCCAGGCGAAACGTGGGTCCAATACGCAACACGATGGCGGAACCTATGGTCGAAATGCGAATAACGCATAGAAGAGGCACCTGTGGTAGGCATGTTCGTGGGAACCCTCGATCCGCAGGCGACCATATCCCAATTCATGATGTTCTTCAAGCCAACTACTTTCCAGGCCTTGATCGACAAGTTGGCCCAAATGGATCAGATGGGACATAAACCGTCTCCTCCAAAGCCAGACTCTCGAACTGAGAAAGGGAAAGCGATCGTTGTTGTCAATACTCAACAACAGCCGAGCAACTTAAAGCCGGTTGTTCGTCGAAACAATATGCGTCCGCGCCCATCCCTTGAGGAAAGACTAGGACTCCCTTACTCGTTTCCTCAAGATAAAACGAGAAGACTGTTCGAGCTGGCAGTGCGCAACAAACTCATCAATCTGCCGAGTCCAAAACGTCCGTTGCAGCCAAGCGATGTCAACAATCCTAATTACTGCCCTTACCACCAAGTAGTAAGCCATCCAATCGAAGATTGCTTCGTCTTCAAAGGCTGGATTGAGGACCAATATCAACAAGGCAAGTTCGTATTATCCGAAAACTGGAAGGTGAACCCGCCCCAGCCGCACGCTATCAAAAAGACGGACACACCGAGGCATCATGCTCTTTTATAGAGGAAGCTCCATGGGTGGTCGTTCTTTCAGCCAAGACTAAAAGAATGTTGAGGGATCTCCAAACATGCCCGGCGATCAGATAGAAAAATTCACTAGAACCCGAGATCATCGAGGGAATGTTGAAACCGCGCCCAACTCCAAAAATTGGTGGCAATAGCCAAAGAGCTTATACCCAGCCGTCAAAGTCGTCGAAGAAGAAGACCAAAAAGCCCATGAAACCTAGTGACAAGCGCACGGATCTGCAAAAACATATTGACGCACTGGAAGAATATAATCAGAAGGCACGGACCCCAGTCACACTCCAAGAATTCCTCAGCCACATTCTTGAGGACGGAGATGATGACAAAGAATCGTCGGATGAACCTGAGGATTATGTGGCAAGCTGCCATGTGATCTCTCACTCGTCGATAGACGATAAAGAAGCTCCTTGCACCGAGAGATAGGGGGCAGGTCCTGAACCTGAACTTCTATGGCCGTCAGATGAAATGATCGACACCTTCCTGAGTGAAATTCATCTAAAAAGTAAAGCCGATCGGGAGCGTGAGATGGCCATATTTGAAAAGGACAAACGTCGGCGACTAGACAAAAGGGACGAAACACTCCCACCAGATCAAAGTACATCCGCCGCAAATGAAAGCAGGATCAAGATAAGGAAGCGATTCTCCAAAGCCATATCGATGGGGATGAGGCTGCCCTCTTTCAGAGAAAATTCTCCTGGTGGTATACATCCTGATGAAGCGGAAATACATCCTAACTTCTGCTTATATCATCAGAAGATCGCACATCCTACTGAAGACTGTGACTCCTTTAAGTGTTGGTGGCAAGGGTATATCGCTCACAGGCAGCACTTCAACAGGACAAAGCGTGAAGCTCGTAGGCAGAGGAAGAATGCGACAGATGAGCATAAAAGAATTGCCGGCAATTGTCATAGGGATGATCCCGAGAGACCGCGAGTTCTCACCTTCGGGAGAGACTCCGACAAAAAAGTAGCCCTCGGCCCTCTCTTCAAGGAATCCATCTCTAAAACGAAAGAATTGAGGGGTTGCGAGAACATTCAGCCGTGCAATTGCACGATACCCGGAAAAAATCTCGGACCCGCAAACAACGGATCAAACAAAAAGGATAAAGGAAAGGGAAAAACGTCCTTCGTCGCCAACACTCAACAACAATCGAGTGGCCCTAGACCGGTTGTTCGCCAAAACAATAAGCGGCAACCCCTCTATGAGAAGTTAAAACATCCTTACTCATTTCCCCGGGATGAAACAAGGAGGCTGTTCGAAGTGGCAGTGCGCAACAGGTTTATCACTCTACCGGAGCCGAAACACCAGCCACAACTGAATGATGTCAATACTTCTAATTATTGCCCTTACCACCAAGTATTGGGCCATCCGATCGAAAACTGCTACGTCTTCAAAAACTGGGTTGAAGACCAACACAAACAGGGCAAGTTAACGCTGTCCAAAAACTGGAAGGTGAGCCCGCCACAACCACACGCTCCGAGAAAGATGGATATGCCGGGGGCATCACGCTCATTCATAGGGAAAGCCCCATAGACCGAAAAGTCAGTAAACTAGAGATTCGCCTCAAATACGGCGACGGCGGATCGAAACGTCCTTAAACTAACGATGGACCGCAATGTCCTAAAACTTGCAAATGACCGAAACGTCGTTAAACTACTCCCAACCTGCGGCATTTTCAGGCTGACGTAAAAAAAAACAAAAAAAACGGTATATCCATAAGCAAAATGGGCACGGATGAAAACCCGAAAGGGCGCCGTGAGTAAAAACAACAGGACTACCGGCGAGTCTTGTGAAAATCCGAAAGGGTGCAACCTCGTTCAAAAAAAAACAAAAAAAAACGGTATGTCCATAAGCAAAATGGGCACGGATGAAAACCCGAAAGGGCGCCATGATTAAAAACAGCAGGACTACCGGCGAGTTTTGTGAAAACCCGATAGGGCGCAATCTCGTTAAAAGACACTTGCAAGGTCCTCTCGACCCTGTAAGGAGAAACCACCTGCGTGAGATCCTTACGACTCACAAAGGAGAGATACACTTAGGAGTCTTCACGATTCCTAAGGAGAAAATACACTTACGAGATCCTCACGACTCATAAGGAGAACTCTCTTATGGGACCCTCACGGCTCGTAAGATTTAAAAGTCTTAAGTTACAGAGACCTGAACCTGTTCTTAAGCAACACGCCCCCCCACAACCTTCGATATCGCCCTACAAGTGGCTCAATACTGACCCTTGTATACAATCCACGGGCGCGAATAAACATTTCCCTAACAAAGTCCCATCCGTGACTAGGGATATGTTCGCACGGTGAACAACCCTTGTGAGTCCTCTCGACTCATAAGGAGAAAACACTTTCGTAAGATCCTTACGACTTATAAGAGAACATACACTTAGGAGTCCTCACGATTCCTAAGGAGAAAACGCACCTGCGAGATCCTCACGACTCGTAGGGAGAAACACCTTTATGAGACCCTTACAGCTCATGAAGTCAAAAGCCTTAGTCGACGGGATCCTAACCATGTTTGCTAAGCCACCTTTGTTCGACATCGACAGAGGCAAATGATGATTCGCTCCTGGTAATATCCCAGTTGTAGCGATGCTGATGCCTAAATCGGTATCAAATTCCAAGTCCTTTCATAGCAAATGATGATTCGCTTCTGGCAATATTCCAGTCATAGCGATGCTGATGCTGAGATCGGCACCAGATTCCAAGTTCCACACTCGCGATAAAAAAATCAGCGAGCCAAAAATGCATATGAAATAACCGAAATGATGGGGCAACTTGCAATGAAATCAGCAAGTAAAAATGTATGCATACAAAAACAGCCGAAATGATTGGGCAACTCGCAATAAAAAGCAGCGAGTAAAATAAAAAAAACAGCCGAAATGATTGAGCGACTCGCAATAAAAAGCAGCGAGTAAAAGGAAAAATAGCCGAAATGATTGGGCACCGCGAAAAATAGTCGAAATGATTGGGCAATCGCGATCTTCGCGATATAAAAAGCTGAAATGATAGAGCGTCGCAGAAAGAAAAAAATGAATGAAGAAAGAATGAAACTTTTTACCCTACAGGTGAGATCACATCGATCCCTGTATACAATCCAGGGGCATAAACAAAGAGGGAACCATACCTTCCCGACAGGCTCCATCAGAAAGCGAAGCCAAATATCGACGGTTCATAGACAACCTAGAGACAACTTCGACATTTGTCGCAATATTGCAGACACAATGTCAACAAACGAACCAAAGGAAGATCCCTAGCTTCAGGGTTTCGACGTCGATATCGACAACTTAGAGATCACTAACGGCATTTCTCCTCTCTCCAACCAGATGCAGACGTGACGTCAACAACTGACCTCAGAGTCGCAACGAAACGGAGCCATGGCATAGTCCCTAGTTCCAAATCTCAATGGCCACATCTACAGCCTGGAGACCAACAACGGTGTGCCTCCTCATTCCAGCAGGACATAGATGCTACACCATCAAACGGAGCCATGGCATAGTCCTTAGTTCCAAATCTCGACGGTTCACAGACAACCTAGAGACCATCTCAGCATTCGTCTCGTTACAGCAGACGAGATGTCAACGACGGTGTTCCTCCGTAGTCCAGCAAGATGCAGATACAACGTCAACAAAAGACCACACGGTCAAAACAAAGCGGAGCGACGGCAAAATCCCAGCTTCACCTTAGCATTCGTCTCGATACAGCAGACGAGATGTCAACAACGGCGTCCCTTCGCAGTCCAGCAGGATGCAGATGCAACGTCAACAAAAGACCTCACGGTCGAAACAAAGTGGAGTGACGGCAAAATCCCAGCTCCACCTCAGCATTCGTCTCGTTACAGCAGACGCAATGTCAACAACGGTATTCCCTCGCAATCCAGCACGATGCAGACACAATGTCAACAAATGAAGCAAAGGAAAATTCCTAGCTTCAGGGTCTTGACGGTAACTCATATAAAACCTGAAAGACTACCAGAGATCATCCCACACCAGCGCGGAGTGGTCACCACCTCGTCGTTCGTCTTGATACAGCAGACGAGATGTCACTACGGCATCCTTCCTCCAACAGGATTCGGACACGCCAAAGCAAACGAAGCAAAGGCCAAATTCCTAGCTTCAGGGTCTTAACGGTAACTCATATAAAACCTGAAAGACCATCGGAGATCATCTCACATCAGCGCGGAGTGGTCACCACCTCGACGTTCGTCTCGATACAGCAGACGAGATGTCACAACGGCATCCGTCCTCCAACAGGATTCGGACACGACAAAGCAAACGAAGCAAAGGCTAAATTCCTAGCTTCAGGGTCTTGACGGTAACTCATATAAAACCTGAAAGACTACCGGAGATCATCCCACACCAGCGTGGAGTGGTCACCACCTCGACGTTCGTCTCGATACAGCAGACGAGATGTCACTGCGGCATCCGTCCTCCAACAGGATTCGGACACGACAAAGCAAATGAAGCGAAGGCCAAATTCCTAGCTTCAGGGTCTTGACGGTAACTCATATAAAACCTGAAAGACTATCGGAGATCATCCCACATCAGCGCGGAGTGGTCACCACCTCGACGTTTGTCTCGATACAGCAGACCAGATGTCACTACAGCGCCCTTCCTCCAACAGGATTCGGACGCGCCAAAGCAAACGAAGCAAAGGCCAAATTCCTAGCTTCAGGGTCTTGACGGTAACTCATATAAAACCTGAAAGACTATCGGAGATCATCCCACACTAGCGCGGAGTGGTCACCACCTCGACGTTCGTCTCGATACAGCAGACGAGATGTCACCCCAGCGTTCTTCCTCCAGCAGGGTTCAGACGCGACAATCAAATAACGGAGCCACGGCAAAATTCCCAGTTCCAAGCCTCGACGGTTCACCTGCAACCTAGAGACAACCGTGACATTCGTCTCGTTACAGCAGACACTATGCCAGCAAACGAAGCGAAAGCCAAATTCCTAGCTTCAGGGTCTTGACGGCAACTCATATAAAACCTGAAAGACTATCGGAGATCATCCCATACCAGCGCGGAGTGGTTATGACTCATCGGGGCTCTCCAAAATGAGCCTAACCTCAAGTAAAAAGCGGCACAGCAAAATTCCTAACGCTTGCTCTTCTGACGGTCAAACTGCCTAAGAAGATTGCTTGAAGACGTCTTGTCCAGCCCCTGAAGGGATCAGAGACACGACAGTCGCAAGGCTACTCGAACAGCAAGATTGCCTATCGAGGAATACATCAGCCAATGTGACGGTACGACGGACAAAATCCTAGTACCACAGACCCTAACGGACCTTTGTCGTAAAGAGCAGAGGTTAACTGCGACGTTAGGACATCCTTGCGGGAACTTCTCGATTCGTCTCGACTCGTAGGGAAAAACCTTAGGCAATGGGGATAATAACCTGTTTCCTGAGCATTGGGGCCCTGCAAGTTGGTCCAAAACGGACTCTTGCATACTATTCACGGGTCACACTCTCCGAAGTCGAATATCGACAAAGAGGGAAACAACCACTTACAAGTCCTCTCGACTTGTAAGCGGGAAAAATTCTCTTGTGAGATCCTTACGACTCTCAAGAGAAAACACACACTTAGGAGTCCTCACGACTCCTAGGGAGAAAATACACCTACGGGATACTCTCGACTCGTAGGGAGAAAAGTCTTTATAAGACCCTCACGGCTCATAAAGTTGAAAAGTCTTAGGTGGCAGATCCTAACCCTGTCTCCTAAGCCATCACTGCCTTATAAAGAGTTCAAGATAAACTGTTATTGACCATCTATGGGCCACACTTGCCAAAGCTACATGCCACTGAAATAGGGAAGCTACTCATGAGCATATAAACTACTTCATGCCAGAGTAAGACATAAAGAAATGGAAGGGTGCGGCTCATGGAGTTGAGGGTTTGGAACTATATCCCTTAAGAGTCGAGATTTGAGTCAATGATAAATGACGACGCTTGTGTCCGCTCGTTATCTTCTCAGATCAAGATTCTGAAAATTATATACCAACCCGAAATTGGTCATACGCTATGCATAACTCTGCACTACTTCACCCACGTACATACTTACGTGAGCAAAGTAGTGGGGGGCATTTGTTCCCGCCAAAAATTTCTGCGCAAAAGAGTCCAAGGTATCAAATGGCAGCGATACACTTAAGAAAATGCGAGCCAGTATCTTCCAGCCTATATTTTGATAAACTCCTGAAGGAGAAACAGCTAAATTCTTATGATATTGGAAGTATCTCGAAAACTCCTTCGATTTGATATATTATGGGCTTCATAATTCATCCGGGATCAAAAGTTATGAGCAAAAATGCTATGCACTGTTCCCTGATTAAAAATTAGGAATTACCTCAATGAGGTATCACGTGTTCACACGTGACCAATGGTCACGTGATGACACGTGATGGTTAAAATCTCATCAAACAGCAATAGAAACAAGCGGCTGAAATATGACTCGATTGGGGGTCACGTGCCAGCACGTGACATGCTTTGAAAGTCTTATAACTTAATAGAATTTAATTCTAAAAATCAGGAATTACCTCAATGAGATATCACGTGTTCACACGTGACCAATGGTCACGTGATTACACATGATGGTTAAAATCTCATCAAACAGAAATAAAAACAAACGGCTGAAAGATGACCCAATTTGGGGGTCACGTGCTCACACGTGACCAAGGGTCACGTGCCAGCACGTGACAGGCTTCGAAAGCCTTACAGTTTAATAGAATTAAAATTATAAATTTCTATAAATCTTTCCAAATAGAATTAAAATTCTAAATCTCTCTAAATCTTTCCAAATGGAAAAGAATTATGGGGACCGTTGGATTAAAGATCCAAGGGTGATTAAAAATCACCAATTTATAGAAAAATCTTAAACAAGGAAAGATCTCCCTAAATCTCACCGAAATAACAAACAGAATATCTTTTGGATTTAAAATCCAACGGTGAATAAAATTCACTGAATGATCTAAAGACTCATATTAAATATGAAAACAAATCAAACCTTTCAATGAGAGATTTACTAAACAAATTGATCTTTTCCTTCTCCTATAAATAGGAGCCAAGAGAAGGGAGAAAGGGGATATAGAATTTTGGGATCTTGAAATTGCAGAGAGAAAAGAAAGGAGAATTTAATTCTTAACAAAGAAAAGCCTAGGTGAGAAAAGGGAAAAAGATCAACTTCAGAAAGAGAATTTAATTCTCAAAATCTAAGAGTTTAACTCTTCTTCAAACAAAGAACTTAGTTCTTCTTCTGGTTGAAGATCTGTACAGAGCATATCTCCCCATAGGATGAGAATTTAATTCTCATTGGGTTGAGATCCTGCCATGCAGATCTAAAACATAGAGAAGGAATTGAGTTTAGAGAATTTAATTCTCCCAAAACAAAACTAGGGATTAACCCCTATCTGAGAATTTAATTCTCTTAAAACTACAGGAATTTAATTCCTTTAAGATGGACAAAAATTAGGGTTTAACCCTACATAAGAATTTAATTCTTTTACATATATGGGAATTTAATTCCCCTAAAAGAAAATTAGGGTTTAACCCTACATACGAATTTAATTCTTCCGCATACATAGGAATTTAATTCCTCCAAAATCATGATCAGGGTTTAACCCTACAGAGAATTTAATTATTAAAAGACGACATATCTTTAAACAAAGAACCAGGGTCACGTGCTACCATGTGACCCCTATAAAGATCCACAGAAAAGAACTTTGAGGAAACGCCTCACGTGCTCCACGTGACCCCTGAAGCACACAAAGAAAAAGCAAAAGAAACAGAAACTATGGGCGCTCTCACGTGCTACCACGTGACCCCTTCGCAAGAGCTTTAACAGCCAAATACCCAAATCCCCATCACGTGACAGCACGTGATGCTCCAAAATCAAGTATAGAAAGTATTCAGTACTTTTGGCAGAACAAAATAAGGGGAATCAGGACGCTCTTACGTGTCCACACGTGACCCCTCTTTTCTCAGTGTTTAACACTAATTTGAAAACCCTATTTGCAGTGTTTAACACTGATTTTCTTAGTGTTTAACACTAATTCAAAAACCCTATTTGCAGTGTTTAACACTGTTACTTTTTGATGTTCGACACTACATCAAGAACTATATTTCCAGTGTTTAACACTGATTGTACTCTTAGTGTATAACACTAGTTTAAGAATTCTATCTTTAGTGTTTAACACTTTTGATCTTCAGTGTTTAACGCTATTCTTAACCAAGTTGGCTAATTTTTCAGAGGCAAAGCCTCTCCTTCAATGGACCAACAGAAGGCCAATATTCCAAACATGATTGGACTTAGCCCAAGAAGGCCATAAGTCCTCAATCCAAACTCAACTGAGCCAATGTGCTGATAACCTAATGAATTGGTCTTGGTTCCAAATTGGACTACAGATCACTTAATCTACTTTGGTTCAAGGGTACATCTCTTCACTCCTTTGATACTTGTCGTTGTAATTCCTCAACGTCTTCAAAGAGGTGACGGGTCCCGACAACCACACATCAATACGGACTGTGGGGTCCTTAAACTCATGGACTTAAGCGTCCTTAAACCGATATATGGACTTAAGCGTCCTTAAACTCACGGACTGTGGGGTCCTTAAACTTATGGACTTATGCGTCCTTAAACCAACATTCATCCCCAAAACGGGAACGATGGACCACCATGTCCCTAAACTGGCATTGGACCACCACGTCCCTAAACTGGCAATGGACCACCATATCCCTAAACTGGAACAATAGAGCCACCAAATGCTCTTTTGTCGAATCTAAACGATCCCGTTTAAGTTGATCTTAGCCTCAAATATGGCTAACGTATCCTTAAACCTTTTAAACAGACTTTAGTCCCAAATTGGACTATGGATCACCCAACCTACTTTGGTTCAAGGGTACATCTCTAAACTCCTCTGATATTTGTCGTTGTAATCCTTCAACGTCGTCAGAGAGGTGACGGGTCCCGACGGCCATACATTCAATGGACCACTACGTCCCTAAACTGGAACAATAGAGCCCCCAAATGCTCTTTTGTCGGATCTAAACGATCCTGTTAAGTTGATCTAGTCTCAAAGTAGACTAACGTATCCTAAACAAACGTTTAAGTTGATCTTAGCCTCAAAAATGGCTAACGTATCCTTAAACCAAAACCCCAAACCCAAATCTAAGGAAATACGGATTTGGACTAATCCACGTCCTATGGGCGACGACATAAATTAGTCTCCGTATACAATCCACGGGCAACCAAAAACAAAACAAACACCCACGACACGAAGTGACCATCTGGAGAAGGAGAAAGTTGTTACCGCGATGCGGTAGCGTAATTAACTGCAGGGGCTTGCGCCTGCAGGGAAGAGCGTCCCCACAATCAAAAACTCCTCAAATGAGGGGGAATCTGACGAAGTCTGTTATATCGGCCGCATCCGTTTAGACCTTCGATACACGGTGCCATAAATCAACTTGGCATCTTCGGAGAAGTGGACGGATAGCACCAATTAGCACCTGTCCCGAATTTCAGGCAAGACGTCTGTCTTGCGCTGTCTTTCGGAGGGGAACAGTACAGCTGACAATATTGGAATGTAGAATTGGGGAAAATCCTCTTCTCTAGCTGGTAGCCTATTTAAACCAAACCCGAAGGGGTCGTTGATATTCGCGAACTTCGGAGCCGCCTTTGATAGAACGTCTCCAAGAAGGAAGCAGGCAATAAAGCTTTTAAAAACGACGCCCTGTTCTTCTGACTTAGTAAACAGCTTCTCAAAAATCCCCAGCGTCAGACTCGGTACTTGTGGCGGACGACATTTTCAGTCGACAAGCCGTCAAGCGTAGCAGGCACCGTCTCGAAGGCATACCCGTCAGAGGGCAACAATTCTTCGTAAGGCGCTCCCCTAATCGGTAAACCTGAGATCTCGCGAAACTCTTCCAAAGAGATCGATACTTCGCGGTCCCCTAACAAGAAAGTGTTGGTGGGAAGATTCCATTGATTAAGGAAAGATTTAACCCACCATACATGAGGAGACTGGTAATGGAAGAGAGACGCGTACACCGCCTGGTAAAGCCCGACCTTCTGCAGTCGCGTATGATGAGCGGAAAAGATGTAATGAGCCCAGAGAAGGTAGCCCGTGGGATGGCGAGGGGTAAGCCCTATCTTGTAAACTTATCCCCAAGGCTAGGCTTCACCTTGGCAGATACGACGCCCCAAGATGTCTATGGCCGGCACATGCTGATTTGGTATCCCAGTTGTATCCCAGTTTTCGACGTTTCGAGCCGGCCGATAGGGGTCCAATTTGCCACCTCTATAGCAAAAGCAGTCCGCGGACGGTCCATTGGCAAGAATGGGCGGATAGGCTCTGTTGGTACCTCGCAAAGAAAGCTTCGACGACCGTGGATGATATGACCGTAACAGGTCCCCCATAAAAGTAAATTGGCGCAATCAGGGTCGTGAGCTCTAATCATCGCCATCACCTCTTCGTCAGACGATGACTGAGGAAAGGCAGCTTCCGAGCGGGTGAAAGGGAAGTATGAAACAGAAGCCATTATTCCTGAAACAAAGGAAATGAAACTGTTAGTGAAGCCCACACGTGTGTGTGTATATATATATATATAAATGTATATGTAAGAAGACAGTGGAAGAAAGCGACAAACAACTTATTTTATGGGACCATTGGTTACAAAACACAAGGGCCCCACAAAATCAATATGGCGGCTCATTAATAATGAGGCTGGGAAATTATCATGTGAACAAAAGGAAGATTCTCAATAAATTCAAATGACTCTACACATTCCCCCAAGGAGAAAACCCATTACAGGAATTCTGTGCAAATCGAAAAGGATCTCTGCAAGAACAACTCAGAATGAAAAATCCCAAGAAGTCTTCTTTTAAGAACTAAGTTCTTTAGAGGAATTAAATTCCTTTTGAAAAGTGGAATTGAATTCCCATAAAAAAATTTCAGAGCTAAGCTCTTTGGAATAGAATTAAATTCCAGAGGGAGGACAAGTATCATCATCAATCCCCTAAGATCAGAGAAGCCCTAGCAAAAGGGGTTTATTATTTAAGGATTGGACATTTTTAAAGAACTTGGAAAGATGGATTTTTGTTTAAAGGAAAAACCGTGGGTGTGGATTTAAAATCCAAAGAAAATTTCTATAAGAAGTTCCTCGGCCGTTCAAGATCCTTACCTGAAAAGGAAATCTTTTGTTGACAGAGTTAAACTCTGAAAATTTTTGGAACAGAGAACTGAGCTCTGAGGAAGAGAATTATGAACAAGGAAGAAGATGAAAGAGTGGAGGCGCTTCTGAAGAGACCCCTGCATTTATAGGATGTGATTGGAAACGGTTCATCTACCCCCTTCCCTAGGCAGATCCAACGGCCATAAAAGTTACAGCGTTGCACTCACGTGCAAACACGTGAGAACAATGCCGTGGGGGCATTTGTTCCCTCATAAAATACAAGGAAAAACCCCAATGGGGCATCACGTGCACACACGTGATCGGGGGTCACGTGCTGACATGTGATGGCTCCCTGAGGGCTCTGAAATAATAAGAATTGAATCCTAATCAAATGGGGTCATGTGCCCACACGTGATGGGCCTTTAAACCCACTGAAAAGAATTAAAGGTATAATAAAACAACAGGGAAAAACCCCAATAGGGCATCACGTGCCCACAGTGACCAAGGGTCACGTGCTGACACGTGATAATTCCTGAGTTCTTTAAAACAACAGAATTAAATTATGGTTAAATGCTTAATCAGGGGATCACGTACCAACATGTGATGGGTTCCTAAAGATCTCTAAATTAATAGAATTAAATTCTAATTAAATGGTCAATCAGCGGGGTCACGTGCTAACACGTGATAGGCTCTTAAACCTTCTGAACTAATAGAATTAAATTCTAATTAAGGGAAATCAAAAACCTTAATATTTCCCTAGATCTTTCCAAACAAAAGGATTGCGCTCTGTAAAGTGGAGCACCGTTGGATTAAAAATCCAATGGTGATTAAAAATCACCAATCTATAGAAAGATTCAATACAAGGAGATATTTCCCTGAAATTTGCCAAGAATAACAGACAAAATATCTTTTGGATTAAAAATCCAATGGTGAATAAAATTCACCGAGTGATCTAAATGATCATGTTGGTTACAGAATCAATCAAAATCTTTCAATGAAAGATTGACTAAACAAACTGATTCTTTTCTTTCTCCTATAATAAGGAGCCAAGAAGAGAAGAGAAAAAAAAGATACAACAACAGAGAGAAAAAAAAGAAGAGAATTTAATTCTCCAGAAAGAAAAGAAGATTTCCTCAGAAGAGAAAGAAACACTAGGTGAGAAAGGGAAAGAGATCATAAGCTCCAAAAAACAAAAAGAGAATTTAATTCTCAAACTAAGAGTTTAACTCTTCTGAATAAGAACTTAGTTCTTCCTCTGGTTGAAGACCTGCAGAAGCAGATCTCCCCATAAGTTGAGAATTTAATTCTCATCGGGAAGATTCTGTCATGCAGATCTAAAACCTAAGGGAGGACCTAAGTTCAGAGAATTTTATTCTCCCAAAAGCACATAGGAATTTAATTCCTCCAACAAAAATAGGGTTTAACCCTCAATACAAGAGCTTAGTTCTTCTTCATAGTTGAAGATCTAAAGAAGCAGATCTCCCCATAAGTTGAGAATTTAATTCTCATCGAGGAGATTCTGCCATGCAGATCCAAAACTTAGAGGGAGAGTTGGGTTTAAAGAATTTAATTCTTCTAAATACATAGGAATTTAATTCCTCTAAATAAATTAGGGTTCAACCCTACAAAAGAATTTAATTCTTAAACAAGGGACTTAAACTTTTGTTGCACGTAAAAGCATCAGTATCCAACCTGACCACGTGTGTCCACGTGACTCCCCTCCTCAGTGATGAAATGAGAACGAATGAAATTGGGTCATATGCTCCCACGTGACCCTTGGATAAATTCCTCAAAAAAGAGAGAACAAAGCACAGGCAGAACAGACTTTGGGCGCCCTCACGTGTCCCTACGTGACCCCTAGCAAATCCTTTAATATCCAGTGCATGGATGCCCATCACGTGCCCACACGTGATGGCCATGAAGACTAAAAGTGTTTAACACTTATTTGAATATTCTGAGAATAAAATAAAGGAATATTGGCCCAATCCTAGGGCGCCTCACGTGTCCTCACGTGAGCGCCTCATTTCTCTAGTGTTTAACACTATTTTGAGCATTTCATCCCTAGTGTTTAATACTATTTTAAATGCATCACGTGGGAACACGTGACCGCCATATATGTGCTAGTGTTTAACACTATTTTCAAACCATTCTTAGCCTAAATTGGCTAAATCTTCCAGAGGCAAGACTCCCCTTTTGACTGAGCCTCAAGTACATCCTTGTCTTCCAAGATTGATCATCTCATATGGTATATAAGTGCTCAGCACTCAATAAAAGACGAAATACGGTCAGAACCCAAACTCATGTTTAGCATTGATAAATAATGGGGGCTGAACCCAGACAAATGTCCAACAGTCCAAACAAAGGTCCAACATTTCAAACCTAATTGGATTTAGTCCAAGTTGGCCATAAGTCCTCAATTCAGATTTAACTGAGCCCATGTGCTCATAATCTAATTAATTGATCTTAGTCCCAAATTAGACTACAGATTTCCCAATCAACATTGGTTCAAGGGTACATCTCTTCACTCCTTTGATATTTGTCGTTGTAATCCTTCAACGTCTTCAGAGAGGTGACGGGTCCCGATAACCAATCATTCCATGGGTTGTGGGGTCCTTAAACTCATGGACTATGATGTCCTTAAACTTTATAGACTATGACGTCTTTAAACTACGGACTGTGGGGTCCTTAAGCCCATGGACTATGATGTCCTTAACCTCGGACTGTGGGGTCCTTAAGCCCATGGACTATGATGTCCTTAACCTTTACAGAATATGATGTCTTTAAAATGGACCACCATATCCTTAAACTGGTAATGGACCGCAAAGTCCCTAAACTAAAACAATAGATCCCAAATGCTCTTTTATTGGATCTAAATGATCATGTTGAGTAGATCTTAGTCTAAAATTAGATTAACGTATCCTCAACAAACGTTTAAGACGATCTTATTCTCAAATGAGATAAACGATCCTTAAACCCAACCCAAACCCAAATCTAAGAAGATACGGATTTGGACTAATCCATGCCCTACGGGAGACAACATAAATTAGTCTCCGTATAAAATCCACGGGCAACCAAAAATAAAACAAACATACACGACACGAAGTGACCATCTGGAGAAGGAGAAAGTTGTTGCCACGATGTGGTAGCATAATTAACTACAAGGGCTTGCGCCTACAGGGAAGAGCGTCTTTACAATCAAAAACCCCTCACAACGAGAGGGAATCTGACGAAGTCTGCTATATCGGCCACATCTGTATAAACCTCCGATACACGGTGCCATAAATCAACTTGGCATCTTCGGAGAGGTGGAAGGATAAATCCAAATAGTATCTGCCCCCAAAATTCAGGCCAGACGTCCCAACGTCCCGGTCGCGTCTTTCTGCGGAGAACACACGCCAAAGATCTTGGCGAGACTTTCGACATCCTCCGCAAATATAAAATGAAGCTGAATCCCGCTAAGTGCGCGTTCGGGGTCACTAGTGGAAAGTTCCTCGGATTCATGGTTACCTACCGAGGAATCGAGGCTAACCCAGAGAAAATCAGCGTCATCCTCAACATGGCCGTGCCGAAGACCAACATCGAAATCATGCAGCTTACGGGGAGGGTAGTCGCTCTGAGTCGCTTCATGTCAAGGTCCGGGGAAAAGCGCCTCCCATTCTTCAAAGTCCTGAGAAAAATCCTAAGGTTCGAATGGTCAGAGGAGTGTCAGATCACTTTTGAGCAACTGAAAGTGCACCTAGCAACTCCCCCACTGCTCATCCAACCGATTGAGGGAGATGAGCTATCACTGTATCTAACGGTGTCCGATCAGGCTGCCGGCTCGATGCTTGTCTGAGACGTCGAAGGAGTCCAAAAGCCAGTCTACTATGTAAGCCACGTCTTTAAGGATGCGGCAACAAGGTACTCGGCCATAGAAAAGACTGTCTTGGCACTTATCATGACCTCAAGGAAACTACGACACTACTTCCAGGCACACACCATCCTCGTTCTCACCAAGCGTCCTTTAGGGGTCTATTCTCGCCTCCCCCGAGTCTTCTGGTCATTTGGAGAAGTGGAGGTGAGAGTTATCTCAATTCGACATCAAGTACCGCCCAAGGAAGGCTATCAAGGCACAGGTCCTAGCCAATTTTATTGTCGAATGCACTATCCCCAGCAAGGAGGCAGTGTCAGTGCCGGCCTCCGGGTTTCAACCCTCGATCGAAGAGCCGCCCGACTCCATCCCCGACGGGGTCCTTTATGTCGATGGGTCATCAATCGAGGACGGCTGTGGTGCCGGCCTCATCATTCGAGGCCTGAACGAGGCAGAGATGGAGTATTCTTTAAAGCCCGGGTTCAAAGTCTCAAACAATGCCGCGGAGTACGAGGCCTTGCTAGCTGGACTACGAATCGCCTCCGTAGTGAGGCTGAAAACGATTTGAATCCGCAGTGACTCCACCCTGGTCGTAGGCCAGGTGACTGGACATTTCGAGGCATGGGAGCCTCTGATGGTGAAATATTTAGCCGAGGTAAGAAGACTACGAAAAGATTTCGACGAAGTTCAAGTAGAGAAGATCCCCCGGCACCTAAACGCCCAGGCCGACGATTTGAGCAAACTAGCTTCCTCCTATGTGGCCAACAACAAGAGAAATATCCTCTTCAAGGTCTTGCCACGGCCCAGCGTGGAAGACAGAGCGATAGCACTTCAAGTTTACGTTGCCCGAGAAGAAGACCAGGATTGAAAGAAGCCCCTAGTAGAATTCCTGAAGGAAGGTACGCTCCTAGAAGATCTAGGGGAAGCCCGCCGCCTCCGAGCCAAAGCCCGCCATTTCATTTGGAGCAATGGAAATCTCTACAAGAAAGCCTTCACTCAACCTCTGCTTCGGTGCGTCGACCCCCACGAGGCCGGCTACGTCCTCCGTGAGGTTCATGAAGGGGTCGGCGGAGCACATCAGGGGGCCCACACCTTAGTCCAGAAGACGCTACTCCAAGGATACTATTGGCTGACCATCTATCAGGATGCTTAGAAGCTCGTCAGAAGATGCAAGAACTGCCGACTCCATGGCAGCATACCCCGTCTTCCGGCTACCGAGCCAACGGCCCTGACCTCCCCATGGCCATTTTCCCAGTGGGGAATGGACATGATAGGCCGACTCTCTACTGGTACGGGCGGGCACAAATACATCCTCGTCTCGGTGGACTACTTTACGAAGTGGATCTAGGCTATCCCCATCAGAAAACCGGACGCTATCACGACCATCAAGTTCCTGCAGAACAACATAATATTCCGGTTCGGGATCCCGAGATGTATCGTTACCGACCATAGGACGAATTTCGAAAACGACAAAGTTAAAGGATTCTGCAGCGAATACCATATACTGATGAAGTTTGCCGCGGTCGCGCATCCCCAGTGCAACGGGCAGGCCGAGGTCGCTAAACGAGATGTCATTCGAGGTCTTCGAGGTCGCCTGGGAGGACGGCATGGCAGTTGGGTCGATGAATTACCCCGGGTTTTATAGGCCTTGCACATATCGAAGAATACCCCCACTGGAGAGACCCCCTTCAGCCTCTGCTACGGCACCAAGGCGATGGTCCCAGCAGAGATCGGGCTACCCAGTCACAGGGTCAAGCACTTCGACGACGAAGCAAACATCTCGGCCCTCCGGACTAATTTGGATATCTTGTTGGAGAAGCGGGACCGGGCACAGATCAAAGCTGCCGCCTATCAACAGCAAATTACCCACTACTACAACGCACGAGTCAAGCATCGCGCCTTCAAGACCGGAGATTTGGTCCTAAGGCGGAATGAGTTCGTTGACCAGGGCAAATTGCACAAGTTTTCCCCAAAGTGGGACGACCCGTTTCTTATCTCTGAAGTATTTCCCGGTGGAGCCTATCACTTGCAAGACGTGGGGGGTCGCAAATTTCCACAGCCCTATAATGCCGAGAAGCTCAAGTTGTACCTTTGAAAATTGTATCTATGAATATATGTTTCTTCTTTGCCAAAGCGATGTAAATTTTTCTAAGTTTTTTGAATTAGAAGAAAATTTCTCATATGTGTTTCCCTCCTCCTCGGTTCAGAGGTCATAGATTTCGTTTCGTGAAAATACTCAAACGCACCCAGAGGACAAAAGGGAAGCAATAATACGTCGCAAAAAGACAAATTTATTTATCAAAAGTATTATGGGCTCCTCAGCCTTACATGAAAATTAAAATTACAACAGGGAGTACGGGGTCAAGGTAGCATTGCTGGTGGTACTCCGTGGAGATCTCTGCCAGCCGAGCCCTGGCCTCTTCAGCCCGCTCCCGGTGATCCTGCCCATGTACACAGGACGCGAAGCACCGGGCCCCCACCTACCGAGCAGAGGCTTGCGATCTGCCTCTTTCGGAAGCACTCCAAAATAAGGGCCAAAGATCGGTCGTGCCTGTTCTTCGAGATGAGGCCGAGGACATATAGCGTACGAACCTTGTCGAGTGCCTCGTCTAGTAGCTCCTCGGAGAGAGGGTTGTACAGCCCCGGGGACCTCTTCCAAATTGCGTACATCAGCAATTGGAGGAGGGACGACCGACGAGGAAGTAGACGGCCAAAGTGATCCTCGCTGCGCTGGACCACACCCCGATACGTCTCTTCGGAGAGGGACTGGTCGTACAAGTAGACGTCATTGGAAGTGACAATCTCTTCAATCGTGTAGATACGCCCGGCCATCTCAGAAAAGCAATGCTGAAAGAAACCCTTCTCTCCTTCTCTATTTATAGCCTCAACAGAATCCCCCAAGGGCCTAAATTTGCACGCGCGTGAGAGCAAATCCTAGGATTTTCTCGACTATTCCAATACCGAACCGCCACGCAGCGGGAATCCTGTATTTCTCGGCCAACCGAAGTCGGAACGACGCGGATCTTGGAACGCCTTGCCTCACCTATGCGTTTCTGCCACGTGTTGCCCGCGACGGTCACTCTTCCGGATTTTCACACGTCGAAGGAGGTCGGGTGATGCCTCGCAAAGCCCTCATCTAGAGGCCAACGAGAAGATCCACTGCTCGGTCCATCCTTAGTGGGTAACTTCTTACCCATCTACGCTAAGGATCGAAGCCCTCCTCAAGAGGCCACCCAGCGGCTTCCCTGCTCGGTCAATCCATGGCTGGTAGTTTACTACCCACCGACGCCAAGGATCCAAAGCCCTCCTCAAGAAGCCACCGAGCAGCTTCCCTGCCCGGTCCATCCCTGGCTGGTAGTTTACAACCTACCGACGCCAAGGATCAAAGCCCTCATCAAGAGGCCACCGAGCAGCTCCATTGCTCGGTAGTGGGTAACTTCCTACCCATCTATGCTAAGGATGAAAGCCTTCTTCAAGAGGCCACCGAGCAGCTTTCCAGCTCGATCCATCCTTGGCTGGTAGTTTACTACCCACCGACGCCAAGGACCAAAGCCCTCATCAAGTATCTGTTAGTTATATGTATGCCCTAGAGGCCATTACTGTACATTGGATGTATATTGTAGTGGATGCTGGGACATATATAGGTAGGACTTTCTTGCTCGACATGATAGTACGCTATCTGGTTGCTCTTTATCTTAACATGTATACTTTTTGTCTCTCTGTTACATGTTGATAAAGCCCTTAGGATGTGTACTCGACTTCCAGGACTATGATGCAGATCATACTAGTGGGGCCTGGGTAGTCCATGAGTACATCCTTCAATGTTCCTAGTCGTGGGAATATCGAGACGGGGCATCGATATTCCAGAGTAGACTAGCGTATATCTTCTCGACCCATGTGATGGGCGATGGATGATCCCATATCCATTGGTGTTTGACATCAGAGATGGTATGCGGGTGCTCAGTGGAGACTGGGTACACTGAACGGACTCGCCGAGAACTCCCAGATGGTATTATACCTCACGTCAGATGGCAGTTCTCTGGTGACACTGGTACAGGTTAGTCTGTTGACCCGAGATTGTCATATAGTCTTGTGTGTCTCCCACTGTGCTTTGATTTCCACCCTACCACGGCTCTACTGAGTCATGCAAACAGGTGGTTTTTGGGTACAGTCCCGATTCATATGGAGGCAATGAGCGATAGGAGGGGATTCGTCTCTCCCGGTATTGGGGGTTGATGTTGCGCTATGCACGACTGGCCATAACAGGAAATCCCTGGCCAGGATTGCAGTGATATACTGGTAAGAGTTATCAGTAGTTTCACGATAGTTATGGACCCTACGTCGGCATGACTTATCAAGCTATTGGGGTCTGACGTTTACCACCCCTAGGCGAGATATGCGACATATCAGACGAACAGACCGGACTGTACGGTAAGTGTTACTGGTTGGATTCACAGGAGTGTGAGCGGGCTTGCTCGTCGATCTTCTGATCGCTCAATACCCGGGTGGCCGTTACGTTTAGCAGACCGCTTGCGGCTTGTGGGTGTTTGATATGATCATCATCTACTGCCGGCGTATTGACGAGTCTTTAGAGTCCTACACAGAGGTTTCCTGGCTCAAGCGAAACGAAATAGGAGCGCATATGAGATATGTACGGGACCGAGAATAATGCGTGTATGTGATACCGTATTCTATTCTCGCGATGGATGTATCGAATGGTTGTATGCGATATAACCTAGTTATCGAATCAAGGATTGATTCGATAAGCCGATACATAGGATACTAGTCGGTTATATACGATATGACCGGATCGTTAAATCAAGTGTTGATTTAATGATTTAATGCATAATTATATATTTGATATATTACTTTGCATTAACTAGTATTTGTTCACTTTAATGGATTTTCTCACTTGAAATGCACAGGTTGTATATGAGATATACTTTTGTGCACAAGATTGTATCATGTTTGCTGATACATGCAAGCTTGGGTTAGTGTAAAGAATTGACCATGGTTATATGAATGGTTAGGGTTTCATTTTATTTACTTATTCTTTTATCCATTTATTGATTTATTTATTTATTTCTTTTTGGCAAAAGAAAAGAAAATGGTGGCTTGATTTGTTTGTAGTTGAAGCTTCATGAAACTTTGACTAAGTGACCATTTTGTCTTCTTGCTTAACCCTAACCCTTCAAACTAACCTTAGTCAATTCTCTACACCTAACTAAGGTTAAAGATATGATAAGTATCATTTTATTTTATAATTTAACAACTTATCATATTCTTTTTCTTCATCTTCTTCTTCTTCAACAACATGAAAAAGCTTGCAACCATCAATGGCAACTAGCCAAAATGAGTGAGAAATCCAATTCTAAAGTGAACCCACTTCCTATTTCTTCATCCTCTACCTCTTGCCAAGTAGTATAGGGTATTTTCTTCACAAGTTTCATGGCTTGGTGAAGTTGGAGCTTGATCTTGAGTTGCCTCGACGTAGATCATCTTCGGCATCGAAGCCGACGACCAAGTCCGCCCATTTCTTCGATGAAGCCGATGCTAGAGTCATGGGTTCGATTTGGACAGCGGAGGGACGTCATCACGGAGCCTAGGAGGTGGAGGACCGGATCTACAAAGGTTGTAGCCACTTTCCTTTAGCTATAAATTCGTTTACATGCTTGCATCGCCTATATATCTAGTTAACGATCCGTATTAGGGTTTCTCGGTACTTGTAAAATTTAAATTGGCCGTGTTTGATCACTTGCAAGACTTCATTAGTGTGCCTAGGAACCCTACAGTGGTATCAGAGCTACTAGGCATTGGATGTCGACCTATGGGGGGTTCTCACTGTGTGACAGTGTGGCGAAGCATAGGCTCTTACCCCCAGGGTGTCCCGAGACCGGAAGGTGTTCCGACGGGTTGTAGTCCTCGCGAGGGGGCATGCGTAAAAAGTAGCGGCTGAGGGACCCGTTGCTGCCACGGCGACCCCATTGGATGGGATGGCTACCTGACCTACAGTGGTATCAGAGCCTAGCTAGAGCCTTAGGCGATGCGTAGACGATGTTAGAAACCCGATCGAACCCGAAACCCCAATTTTCCATGCTCTCTGGACTTTTTTCAAAAACAGGGATTTTTTCAAATTAAAAATATGCAGAAAAATGTGCAGGAAATTCTGAGAAAAAATGCAGAAAACGACAGTCTAATTCTACAGTACGGCCGCGGAACCGCGGCGTTGACCCTCTTTTTGCGGCGGTTCCGCGGCCGTCTGTGATGATCAGGTTGTGAGTTTTCTTCAGTTGTCTCTGTTGGTGCTTCTTGTGTATTCTGGATACTTTTAATTTATACTCAACATTTGAGTTTTCTGGGGTTGTATTGGGACTTCGGTGATTCGATCGGATTGTCTAATCTTGTCTGTGTCTTTTCGGATATTTTTGAATATGTTAAAAAGTTCGACCGGATATAAATACCCATCTTTTTCCCTGTCGGGAAATTTCCAAGTGTTGGATTTTTCCGTAGTTTAACAACGTTCTAAGTAGTGCAAGTAACGCGATGGTCCCTCTAGAAGACAACAAACCTTAACTCGATTATGTGACCGTCTTGAACTGCCCTTTGAACCTTAGGGTTTGGGGCAGTACGGCGTGCCACATGTGAGGCGTTGGCTTGACCCTTCTACGGCTGGACCGTTGGTACCGAGGCACGAAGTGAATGTTTTTGAACTTATTTCATGTGATGAGCTGTTTCGGGAAAACTTGGGTGTTCGATTATTCGATCGGAAAGTTTAACATTTTCTATCTTATTCGGAATGTGATACAATAATTGGAATTCACAAAAAGTTATGAGATAACTGAATGAAAGTTATAAACATAGCACTTTAGTCTCACTTGATCGGTTGCCACGGAATTTTGATGTGATCAAAAGTCCGTCGCAATCACGTAGCGTACGCGGATACTCGCCGGGTAAACTTAATAGACAGCCTCACTCCATAGCCTCAACCAAGTGACCGTAGGAGAACCCCGTCGCCGAAAGCATCCGTTTGGGTGCTCGCGGCAGCGGTGTTCCGCCTTGGTGCACTTCGTCGACGGCGTCGGGGGTGCGGCCGCCTATTAAAGTTTGCGACGAGCATTCGATCAAAATGTCGGGAATCCTGTTGAATTGCCCGACTTGGTATTGAAAAGTGTTTTCGATAATGAGACTAAAATGCGGGGTTTATAATTGTTAGGCATACGATGTCTAAGTATTTCATTTGATTAGGCATGCGATGTCTAAAGAGTTTGCGGATTCCAACTGTTGTAGTTTTACACTTTCTTTTCTGTGACCGTAAGTGTAATATGTGATATCGCCAGTTTCGTTGATATATGTCAACGACAATTGGGATGCGCATATTTGCTTACGTTGATGACATGTGATGTTATGTGTTGCTGGATATGTTATATTGGATCGTCGTGTTTGAATAGCCGGGGGGTTTTATGTGAGATGAGTGTTTTTCCTTTTCATTCATGTAAAAACTTGTATGTAATATTCTTTTATTGGGGCACTTCCTGGTTGCGGAAGATGTCACCCATTGTATATTATTTACTTTTCCGCATTAGGATAGACCCAAGGAGGGGAGCACAAGTAACCGGGTTCTGGGGTCCAGTGGGAGACCAACTCGAGGAGTCGAGTCCGGGTCTCCTAACCCTAGAATTGGTAGGGTTGCTTGCCGCTCTCGTAGGGGTCTAGGGGTGTGGGATTGGCTATTCATCACGACCGTGGAATCCGTGTTTTATACTGGCTCGTATTGAAAACACGGACGTCCTATTATATCCAATATTTCATATGATATTTTCTGCTGCGTTATCTGTGATGTGATTTTGTGATTTGTTCAGATAGATGTAGTATATAGTATATATGATATATTATATAGACGTTGCTTATGTTTTACACCCGCGCTAGCCCTGCCTCGCTTTGGCGTTAGTTACCTAACCTAACGGTGCAGACGGGACATCGAGGCGAATGCGGATGGCATAAGCGTACGTTATATTTATCTGTAATGGTTAGGTGGACTTAAATGATGGGATATTCATTAATGAGATTAATGAAAGAAAATAAACCTAATTGATGTTGTGGAATCGAATTTCAAAATAAAAACAGGTAGCTACAGTTCTTGCTTTGCATCGCGGTGTTCATTGTAGAACATCCTGCACCTTATTCGATGAGGAAAGGACCGAGATCCCTTCACCGGAGTGACTCCTTTAGCATTAACTGGCAGATGCTACACACTCGGTTTGTCTTTTGAACGCTTCTATAGTTTCCGCTTTGCACAGTGATATATATGATATATCCCGCACCTCATTCGACGAGGAAAGGGCCGACGATCCCTTCACCGGGAGTGACCCCTTTAGCGAAACTAGAAAAGCCTCAAAAACATTCCATTTAAAAATCATTTGATTCCGCAACGAGATCAAGTTCAAAGTGTTAAAGGTTTTCATAAAAACCATTCGCAACCCTCCGTCATTTTAGGAAGTAGAGTACTTAGTATTCGTGCTGTGTTTGTTGACCATAGTGAAGGCACAGTGTACGGTAGCTAAGTGATGTCTTCCTACACCGCATATGATGCGATTAGTTAGGACAGTCGCGTGACTTTGTTGACCTTAGTTAAGGGTCATGTGGGTGGGTCTAATTAATCACGAAATGACGGGTAGAACTTGACTAGTAATTATGATTTGTTGACCATAGTTAAGGTCATAGGTGCTAGGGGTAAAAATCTTTATCGGGAGTTTCAAGTGTTGAAACTTGCAATGAGATTGCATACCTTCTATATGATAATTGGATCCCGATACCCACTGCGAGTAATTGTTACTCCTGGGAGAGTTTTGCACTTTGCAATTAGCCGATCAAGTAGGTGTCTAGAAAGGTGTCAACGGGGTTACGCCTCTGGGAAAACGAGGTTTACTGTAATTAGGTCCGTGCGAAAGCACAGGGAACCTCCCTCAAAGTACCGACACTAGCCTGGCTGAAAGATTGGCGAACTTGTAGAGTGTAATTAATCCCGGCTAGTCTTTCCTTTTAAGGTTTGAAGGAAGATTTGATAAAAACAGTGGGAGCCATCCTGATTAGATAAAATATATAACCAATCTGATCTTGCAAGAGCGCACGCAGAGTGTTTTCTTCTCTCTCTCTCCAGGTAGCGACCATATCACGCCTTAATCAAGATAATAATATGGATGTATTGACCGAACCCGCTTGTTATACTGAGCTGGGGAAAGTTGGTCCCGCTCCAACTTATAATTGTTATAAGACAGAGCAGGAAATAGGGAATACCAGAATTCCTATGCCGCCCAAACGAAGAAAGTGCATATGATGCATCTCCTTCGGGTGTGTTCATTACAAAGAACTATTTCTCAGTATCCTCTGAATCCTGGGTATTTGATACCGGGTCAGGATCCCAGATATGTAATTTGTTATATAGGGCTACAAAAAGGTAGAAAAACTGAGAACGGGTGATAAGTTTCATGAGACAGAAAATGGGGAAAGTGTTGCAGCCAAGTCTGTTGGTCACTGTCACCCAGTATACCAATACATTGATTCTGAACAAATGCTATTAGATACCGAACCTGATATACAAAATCATATCAGTCTCTTTATTAGTAAAGAAATGATAAAATTTTGTATTGATGGATAATGTTTTGAACATTTCCTATATCAAAAGTTGATCGGTTCAGGCACGTTATCTAAAAGCATTGACGTTCTAAATCAAACTACAGTTCTTTAGTATACAGAACACACACAAAAGGAAGAGTTCAGAAATGAACGGATCCTTCTTGAGGTATTGTAGACTAGGTCACATCAATGCGACCCGACTGGCTGAAGTTACATTTTAGATGCATATTTAAATTAATTTGAATTTACATCTTGTGAAACTTGCCAGTCATGTCATAAAGATTAGATGACCATAGCTCCGTTTGCTGAAAACTGAGAAAGAGTTAGTAAACTCTTGGGACTGATGCATGATGATGTATGTAAGGTCTCCTGTCTACACATGCCAAGACTGGTTCTTTATACTTCATTATATTCTCTGATAATCTCTCAAGATTCAGTCATACGTTCCTGTTGAAACATAAGTCCGAACCTTTTGAGGTATTCACAGAATATAAGTTAGAAGTAGAGAACCAATAACCGGGTATAAGTATTATGTCCTATGATGAGATCAGGGAGGAAAATACTTGTGCATGGCATTCCTGGACCATTCTAAAGGATAATGAGATTCTCTCTCCGTATTACTCCTCTGAATACACCACAGCACAACGGTGTATCAGGGCGGAGCAATCACACAATATTAGATATCGTGTGCTCTATGATGAGTACTACTGAGTTTCCTATTTCCTTTTGCGAGTTATGCACTTATGAAGTAGCATACCTATTGAATAGGGTTCGATTCAAATCAGTGCCTACCACTCCATATGAGATATGGTATGGGAAGAGCCTATCTCTTAAGTAAATTAAGATTTGGGATTGTCCGGCTTGTGTCAAAAGCAAAATCCGGACAAGATCGAGGCAATGTCAGTTCTGTAGAACTGGAAAGGTTCCAGCTATACAAACTGCAACTGATGATTTGACAGAACCAAAGGATTCAATTGTCCCCGACGAACCTCAGCCTCTCTGCCGATCTGGTAGGGTTCCTCATCCGCTTGAGAGATACTTCGGTTTCTCGATGACAGTGGGAGCGAGGATTGCATCATGAGATGATGACCCAAGCAGTTTTGAACAGGCCATCTAGAGTAGGGACTCTGTAAGAATGGCTGGATGCTTAGCGATCTGAGATGGAATTCATGTACACCAGCAAAGTATGGAATTTAGCTGCTATATCTGAAGGGTTAAATCCCCATCAGGAGCAAGTATATCTTGAGAAGATTACTTGGTGTAGATGGAAAAGTTGAGACTTTCAAAGATAGAATTGTTGAAGTTTTTTTTGTCATCGACCAGGCGTGGATAATGATGAAACCTTTTCCAGTAGCTGTGCTTAAGTCCATCCAGATCCTACTTGCCACTGCTACATACCATAACTGCGATATCTGGTGGTTGGGTGCCATGACTACATTTCTAAATAATGATTTAGAAGAGAACGTCAATAAGAACACAGCCAGAGGGCTTCGTAAACAGTGGGAGCAGCGGAAACGTGTGCAAGTTGCTTTACAAAATAAAGCAGGCATCGCGGAGTTGGAACATCTGTTTTGATGTGGTAGTCAAAGAGTTTGACTTCATCAAAATGGTAGATGAACCTTGTATGTACAAAAGGGTAGTATGGAGTATGGTAATGATCCTCGTAGAGTACGTGGATTGCATACTCTTGATAGGAAAATAGTTTCCTATGCTATGATCGGCCGATCTCCTCTTATCACATAGATTCTCCATATAGGATCAAAGTGATACCTCCTTGATCCTGAGATTTGGGTCTATGAGATAGATCTAAATGGATGTTAGGATTCTCACTAATTGAAGTGAGATGGTATCAGTTGATCCTGGGGAGAATCACTGGAAAGGTTCCAGAGTGATAAGGACGACTGAATGTCAGTCGCAGGCATTGTCTTTACTCTCAGTAAAGGGACGGTATGTTGGAAGATTTCCAAGCTAGATACCGTGACAAACTAGACGATAAAGGCTGGTAATATCGCTATTAAAGATACTACCAAAGAGGCAGTTTGGGTGTATATTGGTTCATAGGATGAACTAGGTTCCCACCATTGTGTGACAATGGAAGTGTGGCTTTGGCCCTGGAACCTTGGTCCCATCAGTGACCCAGACAAATTCTGAGGCAGCATCACCTGATCATGGAGATAGTTGATCTCCAGGTTGATCGAGGTTAGGAGAGTAGACTCAGAGGACAACACGGCGGATCCACTCACGAAGGCCTTTTCCCAAAGAGAGATTTTTAGGGGATGGTTGAGTATTAGATACTACAACCACTGCTACAGATGGCCCTAGTGCAAGTGGGAGATTGTTAGTTATATGTATGCCCTAGAGGCCATTACTGTACATTGGATGTATATTGTAGTGGATGCTGGGACATATATAGGTAGGACTTTTTTGCTCGACATGATAGTACGCTATCTGGTTGCTCTTTATCTTAACATGTATACTTTTTGTCTCTCTGTTACATGTTGATAAAGCCCTTAGGATGTGTACTCGACTTCCAGGACTATGATGCAGATCATACTAGTGGGGCCTGGGTAGTCCATGAGTACATCCTTCAATGTTCCTAGTCGTGGGAATATCGAGACGGGGCATCGATATTCCAGAGTAGACTAGCGTATATCTTCTCGACCCATGTGATGGGCGATGGATGATCCCATATCCATTGGTGTTTGACATCAGAGATGGTATGCGGGTGCTCAGTGGAGACTGGGTACACTGAACGGACTCGCCGAGAACTCCCAGATGGTATTATACCTCACGTCAGATGGCAGTTCTCTGGTGACACTGGTACAGGTTAGTCTGTTGACCCGAGATTGTCATATAGTCTTGTGTGTCTCCCACTGTGCTTTGATTTCCACCCTACCACGGCTCTACTGAGTCGTGCAAACAGGTGGTTTTTGGGTACAGTCCCGATTCATATGGAGGCAATGAGCGATAGGAGGGGATTCGTCTCTCCCGGTATTGGGGGTTGATGTTGCGCTATGCACGACTGGCCATAACAGGAAATCCCTGGCCAGGATTGCAGTGATATACTGGTAAGAGTTATCAGTAGTTTCACGATAGTTATGGACCCTACGTCGGCATGACTTATCAAGCTATTGGGGTCTGACGTTTACCACCCCTAGGCGAGATATGCGACATATCAGACGAACAGACCGGACTGTACGGTAAGTGTTACTGGTTGGATTCACAGGAGTGTGAGCGGGCTTGCTCGTCGATCTTCTGATCGCTCAATACCCGGGTGGCCGTTACGTTTAGCAGACCGCTTGCGGCTTGTGGGTGTTTGATATGATCATCATCTACTGCCGGCGTATTGACGAGTCTTTAGAGTCCTACACAGAGGTTTCCTGGCTCAAGCGAAACGAAATAGGAGCGCATATGAGATATGTACGGGACCGAGAATAATGCGTGTATGTGATACCGTATTCTATTCTCGCGATGGATGTATCGAATGGTTGTATGCGATATAACCTAGTTATCGAATCAAGGATTGATTCGATAAGCCGATACATAGGATACTAGTCGGTTATATACGATATGACCGGATCGTTAAATCAAGTGTTGATTTAATGATTTAATGCATAATTATATATTTGATATATTACTTTGCATTAACTAGTATTTGTTCACTTTAATGGATTTTCTCACTTGAAATGCACAGGTTGTATATGAGATATACTTTTGTGCACAAGATTGTATCATGTTTGCTGATACATGCAAGCTTGGGTTAGTGTAAAGAATTGACCATGGTTATATGAATGGTTAGGGTTTCATTTTATTTACTTATTCTTTTATCCATTTATTGATTTATTTATTTATTTCTTTTTGGCAAAAGAAAAGAAAATGGTGGCTTGATTTGTTTGTAGTTGAAGCTTCATGAAACTTTGACTAAGTGACCATTTTGTCTTCTTGCTTAACCCTAACCCTTCAAACTAACCTTAGTCAATTCTCTACACCTAACTAAGGTTAAAGATATGATAAGTATCATTTTATTTTATAATTTAACAACTTATCATATTCTTTTTCTTCATCTTCTTCTTCTTCAACAACATGAAAAAGCTTGCAACCATCAATGGCAACTAGCCAAAATGAGTGAGAAATCCAATTCTAAAGTGAACCCACTTCCTATTTCTTCATCCTCTACCTCTTGCCAAGTAGTATAGGGTATTTTCTTCACAAGTTTCATGGCTTGGTGAAGTTGGAGCTTGATCTTGAGTTGCCTCGACGTAGATCATCTTCGGCATCGAAGCCGACGACCAAGTCCGCCCATTTCTTCGATGAAGCCGATGCTAGAGTCATGGGTTCGATTTGGACAGCGGAGGGACGTCATCACGGAGCCTAGGAGGTGGAGGACCGGATCTACAAAGGTTGTAGCCACTTTCCTTTAGCTATAAATTCGTTTACATGCTTGCATCGCCTATATATCTAGTTAACGATCCGTATTAGGGTTTCTCGGCACTTGTAAAATTTAAATTGGCCGTTTTTGATCACTTGCAAGACTTCATTAGTGTGCCTTGGAACCCTACAGTATCCACCGAGCACCTCCCCTGCTCGATCCATCCTCAGTGGGCAACTTCCTACCCATATGTACTAAGGATCAGAAGCCCCCAACCTCGGCAAACGCTGACCAATCCGGACTAAGCTCTTGTCTAACCCATTCCAAGAGAAGTGGTCACCGGTCCAACTCTAAGGAGTAGGAAAATCAATGCCTGTCTACTCGAAGGAGCCAACCGACGTACCTTAACTGAGCGATCGCCACCTCGACTCCAGGACCATAAAGACACTGACCTTACACCGGCCTTTGTACACTTAGACAAATAATTGGACTTCACTCGACGCATGATCGCCAACTAAAGGACCGGTCGCCGACCTAGTATGTGGCTCGTCAGGCGAGGAAAACGCTAACAGGCTCACACAAATGAAAACATTGCCACACAAAAATTTGCAAAACGAATTTATTCACAACTCGGGAGTCTTTACAAAGGTATTATAGGCTCCCCAGCCTTACAAAATTGCCCGAAGGCTTACAAAATTCCAAAAAAAAAAGAAGGCAGAAAAGATCAGGCCTCGGGACCGGGGAGGACCTCGATATGCTCCGCACCAGCATCGGTAGCCAGGGTGGTGTCTTTAGGGTCGGCTCCCCCAACAGGAGCTTCGGTGCTGGGATCCGGGATGATTGCCTTATCCCCAACGCTCCCACCGGGAGCCTTCCCCCCGGCAGCACATCCGGCAGCATCCCCCTGCGTCTCATCCTCGAGAGGGTACTCGAGCCGGAGCCCGCCGTCGGGAAACTCTGGCATCAATGCCTTGACGGCATCGAAAGCCTGATGCCAGACGAGAGCCGAGGCGTCAGCAAGGTCGGTGTAGAATTGATCCGATGTCTTGTAGCTCACCACCATCTTTGCGGCCCGGAGGTCGGCGTGCTTCATCCCTTCCTTCGCCGCCTCATTCTCCCTCTTAAGGGTGTCCCACGTCTTCTTTAGAGTGGCGTTGAGCACCCTGGACTCCTCCAACATAGCCTTGACGACCTTGTTGGACTCCTTCAAAATTCGGATGGCCTCCCTGCAATTAGAGTTTACCCCCTCCTCGGCGGCCACCCGATCTTCGAAGACGGCGATCCTCTCCCTCGCCTAACGCAGCTCCCGGCTCAGGCTCTCCTCCCGTGAGGAAGACTTGCCCGTTATTTGCATTGCCGGGGCAATTTTCTCGTGCTCCATGTTGGCGATGAGGGCGCAGTGCTGGAGGACCTAAGGAAAAAAAAAGGAGGGGTTAAAAAGTATCTGATCCGATAAACAAAAGAAGCTTAATGAAGACCCAAACAGGAGGTGGATACTGACCTACACAGCCTCCTGAGCTATGGCCGCGACTTGAGCCTTGAGGGTCCCCGGGGGGATTTTGGCCCCGGCCGATCGTTCCATCTCCGAGAGCAAGCTATCGGCGACAGAAAGACCCAAGGGCACCTTGAAGAAAACGTCCCCTCCTGCATGAAGACCGAGGAGGACGGAGAGTGGGATACCGTCCTTTTGTGCCGCTTGAGGGGAGCCTCGGGGGGGTCGGCCTCATCTGCCGCCTCCAAAACCCGGGGCTCCGAGTCCCGAGCATGTTTACGGCTCTCCCCGCGGCTGGTCTTCAGAGCCCGGGGCGTGGTGGAACGCTTAGCCGATGCAGCCGCCGACGGGACCCGGGCCTGGAGCAGGGCGTGACGAGCCGGTGCCTTCGGCCTTCCTCCCCTTCTTCTCGGTCATGGCAGCCAGGAATTTAGATCGGTCCATCGGTTCTGCAAAAAAGGGAAAATACACGAAGGGAGTTAGTGACGCCGGAAAGAACAGAAGAAAAATATGCAAGTCTAAACAGGTCGCCCAGGCTCCTAACTTACCCATGAATTGAGCAGGGCTAAGCCCGGCCCAACTAAGGGCCTGCTCGGAAAGCAAAATATCGGCCCGTTGGATAGGCTCCCACGTCGACACCGCCCTCGCTTTAGGAGAAGACGACCTATTAGTTATATGTATGCCCTAGAAGCCATTATTATATATGTGATGTATATTATAGTGGATGCTTGGACATATATAGGGAGGACATTCTTGCTCGACAAGATAGTATGCTATCTGGTTGCTCTTTATTTTAACATGTACACTTATTGTCTCTCTATTACATGTTGATAAAGCCTATAGGATGAGTACTTGACTACCAGGATTATGATGCAGATCATACTAATGGGGCAAGGGTAGTCAGTAAGTACATCCTTCAATTGTTCCTAGTCGTGAGAGTATTGAGACGGGGCATCGATATTCCAGAGTAGACTAGCGTATACGTTTCTCGACCCATATGATGGGCGATGGATGATCCCATATTCATTGGTGTTTGAAATCAGAGATGGTATACGGGTGCTCAGTGGAGACTGGGTACACTGAACGGACTCGCCGAGAACTCCTAGATGGTATTATACCTATCGTCAGATAGTAGTTCTCTGGTGACACTGGTACAGGTTAGTCTGTTGACTCGAGATCGTCATAGAGTCTTGTGTGATTCCCACTGTGCTTTGATTTCCACCTTACCACGTTTAAGAGATCGTGCAAAATGGTGGTTTTTGGGTACAGTCCCGAGTCACATGGAGGCAATGAGCGATAGGAGGGGATTTCGTCTCTCCCGGTATTGGGGGTTGATGTTGCGCTATGCTTGATTGGCCATAACAGGAAATTCCTGGATAGGGTTGCTGAGATTTACTGGTAAGTGTTATCAGTAGTTTCTCGAACCGTTATGAGCCTCACATTGGCATGACTTATCAGGCTATTGGGGTCTGACGTTTACCACTTCCACGCTGCGATATGCGACATATCAGACGAAGAGACCGAACTGTACGGTAGTGTTACTGATTGGATTCGCGGGAGTATGAGCAGGCTTGCTTGTTGATCTTCTGACCGCTCAATACCCGGGTGGACGTTACGTTTAGCAGACCTCTTGCGTCTTGTGGGTGACTGATATGATCACCACCTACTACCAGCGCATTGACGAGTCTTTAGAATCCTACACAGAGGTTTCCTGGCTCAGGCAAAACGAAGTAGGAGCACATATGTGATATGTGCGGGACCGAGATTAATACGTGTATGTGATACCGTATTCAATTCTCGCGATATGTGATATCGGTCGGTTATATGTGATATAGCCGGGTTATCGGATCAAGTGTTGATTCGATAAGATGATACATATGATATTAGTCGGTTATATATGATATAGCCGGATTGTTAAATCAAGTGTTGATTTAATAATTTAATGTATAATTATATATTTGATATATAGATTTACATTAACTAATATTAGCTCACTTAAGCATTTCTTTTTCTCGCTTATGTGTGCACTTAATATATATGTGATATATATTATTGTGTCATGCATGTTGCAACATGCTACATGCGTGTATGAGACTCACACCATACTTATAATAATGTAAGGTTTTATTTATTTAAAGTAAATCAAATTAGTTGGAAATTAGTCATATGGTTAAGCTTAGTGGAAGCTTGTAGAACCATTGACTTAGTCCACTAGTTTTGTTTTACATTAGATATTTATTAATCCAACCATTACCTTAAGTCATGGTTAACTCTCTACAAGAGATAATATGAGATATTATCTTACTCATGGTTGCTATTCTCACCACTTAATTCATTCTTCACTTGCTTCTCTCCATGGTTGCTTTTCTTCATTTCCTTTCTCAAGCTTTCTAGCTTTTTGGGAAGTGAAGAAAATGAGTGAGAAAATAATTTCTAAAGTGTGCAAAATTCCTACTTCATCATCCTCTACTAGATTATCCATTTAGTTTAGGGTGTTATCTTCACTAATTCCATATTAGTGAAGAGGTAGCTTGGGTTAGTGTCTTCTCGACGTAGATCATCTTCGGACTCGAAGACTTCAAATAAGCTTGTTCATTTTACCTTGTGGAGCCTTACTAGAGTCCGGGAGATCACTACTTGGTGCGAAAGGACTACTACACGGAGCTATTGAAGTGAAGGACCGGTCTACAAAGGTTGTATTCCTTGTTCACTTAGATGTAAAGGTGTTTACATTCTTGTTCGTCTAATTCTCTAGTTAAGATTCTAGCTTAGGGTTCTTTAGCGCGCCAAATTTTTGAAAACGACATGGTCGATGCCTTCCGAAACCCAGCGGCGACCCTAGGGAACCCAACAATGGTATCAAAGCCATGTTAGAGAATTAGACGATATTTGTAGAATTACGAAACCAAAACAACCCCGAAACACTCGAAATAAATACCAAGTTTCTGTCGAAATTTTTAAGGTGTCTAAATTTTTTTTAAGCAGTTGCAGAATGTTATATGATATGTAACATGAACACCACAGAAATTTGACCCCCTCTCACTGGATTTTGGCCGACGACATGTGTAGAAAATCCGAGCTCGCCGGTTTTTTAGTGGGCTTCTGGCTTCAAATTTTTATGGTGTTCCAGTCTCTGGGTTTTGGTGTTTCAAGTGTTTCTTGTTTTTGCTAAAATTGCATATGATGTTATCTTTGTGCAAAGGCAATTCGGAGTGTTTCGTAGTCGTAATTCTAACATCATTTCGGGTTATTTAGACGACGTTAAAAGTTCGAGCGGATATCAATAACCCATTTTCTCCCTCGTTGGAAATTTTCCAAGGGTTGGATTTTTTCATGTTTAAAATCTTCAGAAAATCATGTAGATGTTTTCTATGGACTCTCTAGAAGAACGAAACCCTAACTCGATTCTGTGACCGTCGAAACCGCCACCAAACCCTAGAGTTTATGGTAGTTCCGCGGCGCCATAGGTGAGGCAAGGGTTGACCCTTCCACTGTTGGTCCATAGGTGATGTGGTATGTTCTTAGTGTTTTTTAAACCGTGCTCAAGTGTTGAGCTCTCTTGGAAATTTTGGGTGTTTGTTGATTCGATCGAAAAGTTTAATATCGTCTAGCTATCTGTTATTGTGATACAATATTTGGAATCCACAAAATTTAGTTTTATGAAAACTAGTTTGAATTTTATAAATCTAGCAATTTAGTCTCATGTGATCGGTTGCCACGGGATTTCGATGTGGATCAAAAGTCCGTCGCAATCACGTAGCGTACGCGGATACTCGCCGGGTAACCTTACTAGATAGCCACGCCCCATAACCCCGACCAAGTGACTGTAGGAGAACCCCGTCGCCAAAAGCATCCGTTCGGGTGCTCACGGCCGCGGTGTTCCGCCTAAGTGCATTTCGTCGACGGCATCAGGGGTGTGGCCGTCTACTAAAGTTTCCGACGAGTATTCGATCAGGTTGTCAGGAATCTTATTGAATTATCCGACTGCTTATTGAAAAGTGTTTTCAATATCGAGACTAAAATGCAGAAATTATAATTGTTAGGCATGAAATTCGGAATATGTGATATCCGGGTTTATAGTGTCTAAGGAATTCATTTGGTTAGGCATGAAATCCAAAGTATGTGATGCATTGGGTTTATAATGTCTAAGGTGGTTGCGGATTCCAATTGTTGTAGTTTTTCACTTTCTTTTCTGCGACCGTAAGTGTAATATGTGGTGTATCGCCGGTTTCATTGCTATATGTCAACGGCAATTGGGATACGCATATTTACTTACGTTTATGACATGTGATGTTATGTGTTGCTGTGATATATTATATTGGATCGTCGTGTTTGAATAGCCGAGGTTTTTTTTTTATGTGAGATGAAAGTTTTTCATTTTCATTCATGTAAAAACTTATATGTAATATTCTTTTATTGGGACACTTCTGGGTTGAGGATGATGTCACCATTGATATATATTATTTACTTTTCCGCATTAGAATAGACCCAAGAAGGAGAGCACAAGTAACCGAGTTCTAGAGTCCAATGGGAGACCATCTCGAGGAGTCGAGACCGGATCTCCTAACTCTAGAATTGGTAGGGTTGCTTGTCGCTCTCGTAGGGGTCTAGAGATGTGGGTTTGGCTATTCATCGCGACCATGGAATCCGTGTTTTTTTACTGGCTTAATTTAAAACATGGAATTCCTAGTATATCCAATATTTCATATGTGTTCTTATGCTACTGAAATTCTGTGATGTGATCACTTTATATGATGAGACGAATGTTTATATTATATATATGATATATAATAAATATTGCTGTTTTCGTTTCTTCTGTGATACTTAGGAAGCATAATTGATGGGACTTCATTAATGAGATTAATGAAATAAAAGAAACCTAAAGATATTGCAGAATCTTGTTTTAAAAACTGGCAGCTCTAGTTCTTGCTTTGCATAGCGGTATTCCTTATAGAATATCCAGCACCTTATTCGATAAGGAAATAGCCGAGATCCCTTCACCGGGAGTGACTTCTTTAACGAAACTGGCAGATTCTACAACCCACTCGGTTTTGTTTTTGATTGCTTTTTTAGTACGTGCTTTGCATAGTAGTATTTGTGAAATATCCAGCACCTCATTCGATGAGGAAAGAGCGAGATCCCTTCACCGGGAGTGACCTCTTTAGCAAAACTAGTAAAACCCTCAAAAACACTCCTTTTCAAAATCACTCGATTCTACAACGATATCATGTTCATTACGCAAAAGATCTTCTTAAAAACCTGTCGTAGCCCTCCGTCATTTCAGATAAATACTACTTAGTATTCGTGCTACGTTTGTTGTCCTGCTTCAAGGCGTGGTGTGCGGTAGCTATTTAGGGCTTATCTGCTGTATATGATGCGATTGGATTAGGATAGTCGTGCGACTTTGTTGGCTTGCGTCAAGGGTCGTGCTTGTGGGTTTAATTCAATCAAGAAATGTACGGGTTGAACTTGACTAGCGGACTATGGTTTGTTAGCCTGCGTCAAGGTCATAGGACGCTAGGGGCATAATATTATCAGGAATTTCAAGTGTTGAAATTTACAATGAGATTGCATACCTTCTATGAGATAGTTGGATCCCGATACCTACTGCGAGTAAGAGTTACTCCTGGAAGAGTTTTGCACATTATAATTAGCCAATCAAAGTAGGTATCTAGAAAGGTATTAACGAGGTTACGCACCTGGGAAAACGAGATTTATTTTAATTAGGTCCGTGCGAAAGCATGGGGAACCTCCCTCAAAGTACCGATACTGGCCTGGCCGAAAAATTGGCGAACTTGTAGGGTGTAATTAATCCCGGCTAGTCTTACCTTTTAGGGTTTGAAGGAAAATTTGATAAAAACAGTGGGAGCCATCCTGATTAGATAAAATAATAATCAATCTGATCTTTCAAGAGTATACGCGGAGTGTTTCCTTCTCTCTCTCTCTCCTGGTGGCGACCATGTCACGCCTTAATCAAGATAATAATATGTATGCATTGACCGAACCTGCTTATTATACTGAGCTGGAGAACGTTGGTTCCGCTCAATCTTATAATTGTTATAAGTCCGAGCAGGAAATAGGGGAATATCCGGATTCCTACGCGACCCAATCGAGGAAAAAGCATATTGATGCATATTCTTCGGGTGTGTTCATTACCAAGAACTGTTTCTCGGTATCCTCTACGTCTTAGGTATGAGATACCGAATCAGATCCTACATATGTAAGAGTTACATGGGCTATAGAAAGGTAGAGAACTGGGATTGAGTATATGTCTCTAAGTGTTGGAGAATGGTGCAATTGTTGCAGCCAAATTAGTTGGCAGATATCACCCTGTATTACCAAATAGTAAATACATTGATTCTGAACAAATGTTATTAGATACTGAACCTGATATACTACATTACATCAAATTCTTTATTGAGTTAAAGAAGCATATAATTTTGTATTGGAGGATAATGTTGTGAACATTTTCCTGAATCAAGAGTTGATTGGATCAGGCACGTTATGTAATGGCATATACGTTCTAAATCAAACCACAATTCAAAGTATATAGAACACACACAAGAGGAGTAGTTTAGAAATGAATGAATCCTTCTTGTGGCATTGTAGACTAGGTCATATCAATGCGACACGACTAGCTAAGTTACATAAGGATGAATATTTGAATCTGTTCAATTTTCATCTTATGATACTTTCCAGTCTTGTCTCAAAGGTAAAATGACCAAAACTCCGTTTACTGGAAACAGAGAAAGAGTTACTGAACTCTTGGGACAGATACATGATGATGTATACGGTCCTATGTCTACAAATGGAAGGGTTGGTTCTTTGTACTTCATTACATTCATCGACGATCTCTCAAGATTCGGACATGTGTTCTTGTTGGAACACGAGTCTGAAACTTTTGAGAAATTCAAGGAATATAAGCTTGAAGTTGAGAACCAGAGGGGTAAAAGTATTAAGTCCTTCGATATGATCGAAGAAGGGAATACCTGCGCATGGAGTTCGTGGAGTTTCTAAAAGGAGAATGGGATTCTGTCTCGGCTTACTCCTTCGTATACACTACATCACAACGGTGTGTCTGGACAGTGGTATCGCGCCCTATGAGATATGGTGCGCTCTATGATGAGTACTGCTGAGTTGCCAGTTTTCTTTTGGAGTTATGCACTTGAGAAGCTGCATATCTATTGAATGGGGATCCATCCAAATCAGTGCCTACCACTCCATATGAGATATGGAATGGGAAGAGACCATGTCTTAAACGAGTTAAGATATGAGGTTGTCCGGCCTATGTTGAAAAGCAAAATCCGGACAAACTCGAGGCAAGGTCAGTTCTGTATAGGTTTGTTGGATACCCCCGAACATTTGCGAGGGTATATCTTCTGCCACCCTAAGGAGCAAAAGGTGTTTTGTTTCTCAGCATGCCACCTTTTTAGAAAAGGAATTTCTTATGAAGAAATTTGTGGTCATGAGGTAGAACTGGAAGGAGTTCCAGCTAGACAAACTAACAGCTGATGATTTGGTGAGACCAAAGGATTCAGTAGTCTCCAACAAATATCAGCCTCTCCGCGAATATGGTAGGGTTCCTCATCCACCTGAGAGATTCTACGGTTTCCTCGGTGACGGTCGGAGCGAGGATTGCATCATGGTAGATGATGACCCAACTAGGTTCAGGCAGGCTATCACGAGTAGGGACTCTGTAAAATGGCTGGATGCTATGCAATCAGAGATGGAATCCATGTACACTAACAAAGTATGACTTTGAATGTTGCACCTGAAGGGGTAAAACTCATTGGGAGCAACATTCAAAGTCATAACCATGTGTAGATGGAAAAGTTGAGACTTTCAAAACTACACTTATGGTAAAAGACTATCGTCAATAACCATGTGTGGTTTATGATGAAACATTTTCTCCAGTGCCTATGTTTAAGTCCGTCAGGATTAAAGTACGCATCGCGGAGTTGGAACATCTGTTTTGATATGACAGTCAAAGAGTTTGACTTCATCAAAAAGGTAGATGAACCTTGTATATACAAGAAGGTGGTAGAGAGTAAGGTTGTCTTCTACGTATTGTACATAGATGACATACTCTTGATAGGAAATGGTTTCCAATGCTACACTCGGTCAAGCTCCTCTTATCACGAGAATTCTCCATGGAATATCTGGATGATACCTACTACATCTTATAGATTATGATCTATGGTGATAGATCTATGTGGATGTTAGGAGTGTCCCAAATCTAGGTATATTAACACTATACTAAAGGGGTTTAGTATGGAAGATTCTAAGCGTAGTGGTTCGCCCACTTACTCAGGAATCACTCTCTCCAAAAAGATGTCTTCCAAGACTGATTTGGAGAGAGCTCGCGTGCAAGAGATACCCTATACTTCGGCAGTAGGTTCTATCATGTATACGATGTTATGTACCAGACCAGATATAGCTAACTCACTAGGTGTAGTGATTAGGAATCAATCGGATCTTGGGAAAATGACCGGATAACTGTGTAGAACATTCTTAAGTACTTGAGAAGCACTAAAGAAATGTTCTTGGTGTTTGGTAATGGTGAACTCCAGTGGGATTCCTTTACCAATTCCAGCTTCCAGAGTGATAAGGTCGACTGAAAGTCAGTCTCGAGCTTTGTCTTTACCCTCAGTGAAGAGATGGTATGTTGGAAGAGTTCCAAGCTAGATACCGTGACAAACTAGACGATAAAGGCTGAATACACCGCTACCAACGATGCTAGCAAAGTGGATGTCTGGAAATTTCTTGTTCATGAGATGAACATAGTTCTTACCATTGAGCGTCTAATAACAGTTATTGTGACAACAATGGAGTTGTGGCTTTTGCCTAGGAACGTCGGTCCCATCAGCGATCTAGACATATTCTGAGGACAGTATCACCTGATCAGGGAGATGGTTGATCTCCAAGGGATCGAGGTAAGGAGAGTTGACGCGAAAGATAACCCGACGGATCCACTCATAGAGGCCTTTCCCTAGAGAGACTTTCATGGGGCGTTGAGTATGAGATACTACAAAAAATGGCCTTAGTGCAAGTGGGAGATTGTTAGTTGTATGTATGCCCTAGAGGCCATTATTATACATGTGATGTATATTATAGTGGATGATTGGACATATATAGGGAGGACATTCTTGCTCGACATGATAGTATGCTATCTAGTTGCTCTTTATCTTAACATGTACACTTATTATCTCTCTATTACATATCGATAAAGCTCTTAGGATGAGTACTTGACTAACAGGATTATGATGCAGATCACATTAGTGGGGCAATGGTAGTCAGTAAGTACATCCTTCAATTGTTCCTAGTCGTGGGAGTATCAAGATGGGGCATCGATATTTCAGAGTAGACTAGCGTATACGCTTCTCGACCCATATGATGGGCGATGGATGATCCCATATTCATTGGTATTTGACATCAGAGATGGTATACGGGTGCTCAGTAGAGACTGGGTACACTGAATGGACTCGCCGAGAACTCCTAGATGGTATTATACCTATCGTCAGATAGCAGTTCTCTGGTGACACTGGTACAGGTTAGTCTGTCGACCCGAGATCGTCATAGAGTCTTGTGTGATTCCCACTGTGCTTTGATTTCCACCTTACCACATTCAAGAGATCGTGCAAAACGGTGGGTTTTGGGTACAGTCCCGAGTCACATGGAGGCAATGAGCGATAGGAGGGGATTTCGTCTCTCCCGGTATTGGAGGTTGATGTTGCGCTATGCTTGATTGGCCATAGCAGGAAATCCCTGGCCAGAGTTGCTGAGATTTACTGGTAAGTGTTATCAGTAGTTTCTCGAACTGATATGAGCCTCACATCGGCATGACTTATCAGGCTATTGGGGTCTGACGTTTACCACCCCCAGGCTGCGATATGTGACATATCAGACGAAGAGACCAGACTGTATAGTAGTGTTACTGATTGGATTCGCAGGAGTATGATCAAACTTGCTTGTTGATCTTCTGATCGCTCAATACCCGAGTGGCCATTGCCTTTAGCAGATCGCTTGAGCTTTGTGGGTGACTGATATGATCACCACCTACTGCCGGCGCATTAACGGGTTTTTAGAATCCTACACAGAGGTTTCCTAGCTCAGGCGAAACGAAGTAGGAGCACATATGTGCTATGTACCGGACCGAGATTAATACGTGTATGTGATACCGTATTCAATTCTCGCGATATGTGATATCGGTCGGTTATATGTGATATAGTCGGGTTATCGGATCAAGTGTTGATTCGATAAGATGATACATATGATATTAGTCAGTTATATGTGATATAGCCGAATTGTTAAATCAAGTGTTGATTTAATAATTTAATGTATAATTATATATTTGATATATAGATTTGCATTAACTAATATTAGCTCACTTAAGCATTTCTTTTTCTCACTCATGTGTGCACTTAATATATATGTGATATATATTATTGTGTCATGCATGTTGCAACATGCTACATGCATGTATGAGACTCACACCATTCTTATAATAATGTAAGGTTTTATTTATTTAAAGTGAATCAACCTAGTTAGAAATTAGTCATATTGTTAAGTTTAGTGGAAGCTTGTAGAACCATTGACTTAGTCCACTAGTTTTGTTTTACATTAGATATTTATTAACTCAACCATTACCTTAAGCCATGGTTAAGTCTCTACAAGAGTTAGTATGAGATATTATCTCACTCATGGTTGCTATTCTCACCACTTGATTCATTCTTCACTTGCTTCTCTCCATGGTTACTTTTCTTCATCTCCTTCCTCAAGCTCTCTAGCTTTTTGGGAGGTGAAGAAAATGAGTGAGAAAATAATTTCTAAAGTGAGCAAAATTCCTACTTCTTCATCCTCTACTAGATTAGCCATTTAGTTTAGAGTGTAAGCTTCACTAATTCCATATTAGTGAAGAGATAACTTGGGTTAGTGTCTCCTCGACATAGATCATCTTCGGCCTCGAAGACTTCAAACAGACTTGTTCATTTCATCTTTTGGAACCTTACTAGAGTCCGGAAGATCACTACTTAGAGCGAATGGACTACTACACGGAGCTATTGAAGTGAATGACCGGTCTACAAAGGTTGTATTCCTTATTCATTTAGATGTAAAGGTGTTTACATTCTTGTTCACCTAATTATCTAATTAAGATTCTAGGTTAGGGTTCTTTAGCATGCCAAATTTTGAAAATGGCATGGTTGATGCCTCCCGAAACCCAACGGCAACCCTAGGGAACCCAACACGACCGTCTTACCCCCGGGCAGTCGGCCCTGTGCCACTGAACATGCACATGCCAATCCTCACTCTCGGGTGGCCCGACAAATAGGAACTTCTCCTTCCATTCATGGATGGAAGAAAAAACTGCTACGACCCCCGACCCGGTTGCCCCCTCCCTTATGTTTTCTAAAGGAAACATATACCCAGCTCGGCTCGTCCTTACGGGTGCCGGGATGATTTTTATAGCAAAGGGAGGAAAGGAGAAGGGTCAAGCTAAAGGGGATTTCTTCGAGTCTCAACCGGACCAGGAACCCGAGAAGAATCCTCCACGAGTTCGGCACTAACTGGCCCGGAGCTAGTTGAAAACAACGCAGCGCGGTGCTAACCTCGGGGGAGAAGGGCAGACACATTCCAGCCCAAAAGGCATCCAGGTAAAAAGCGATCTCCGTGCCCCGCATCTGGTCTGCCCTCTCTCCCTCCCTAGCCAAGCGAAGCAAATAGCTAGAGGGAATGTGGAAGCGAGCCCGGATTGTGGTGAGCTCGTCCACATTCCTCAGGATGGAGGGCGCGTTGCGAGCGTTCTTGATACGCGCTTTGGGGACCGTCCCCGTCGCACGACCACGGGAAGCACGGGTAACCCTAACTCCATGGGGGAATCCGACTCTGATGGGGTAGAGGAAGAAGCAGCGGAAGACTCTCTAGACTCTACCCTGACTACCTCAACAGACTCCCTAGAGGAAGACATCTAACCTGAGTCAAAGAAGGAGTTCTCCGAGGAAAGAGCGCGAGAGATCCAACCTAAAGGAAAGAGAGCGAGAGATCCGACCTAAAGGGAAGAATGCCGAGCTAGCTCTCGCGACTATGGTGAAATGATAGCGAAGTGTGGACCCTGGGGGGATCCTACCTCTATTTATAGCGTTTTGGCAAACGCATCCAATGACGCAGATCATTTCCCGCCAAAATAACCCTTCGCGCTCGGTGTTCACACCATAATATTGCATTATCATATTCCTCATTCTTATTCGTTTTATAAATAAACAGGTGCTTTTGATGCATGTCTGCTACATATTACAGGTTACAGGTTCTTGGATCTAAAACAGTGAAAAAGATAAAAGACGATGGAAAAGTGAGACTACAACCAGCAAACAGAAGGATTTTGATAAAGCCGACACAAAGATCAGTACAAGGCAACGCAAGGTCCAAGATTACAAAGCGAACGGTTAAAAGTCCACTGCAATTGTTCACTGGAGATCTGGAAGAAACTTAGAAGCTATTTTGATAAAAGAACTAAAGAATATGAAAGCCCAGAAAGCCCAAAGTCATCAGAAGAAAAATGAAGACATAACCTCTTCATTGGGCCGTGGAACCGCGGCCCAACCCATGCTGAGGCTGCGGTTCCGCGGCCATCCAGAGCCCATAGGGGATAAAAATTTACCAAAACTCTGGTGGTGCGCAGATCTTTGACTAGGTCTTTTCTTAGTGGGTATTTTTGTAATAGCAGATGTGCGAATCAATTGTAACCTAGGGTTTCTATGAATCTATAAATAGAACCCTAAAAACCTTTTCTAGGGTATGCCTCCCTTCATTAATAAATTTCAGCATTCTTTTGGAGAGCATCATTTTTTGTAAGTTATTTATTTTCTACCCTAGGTTAATTTTCTATTCTTGCCCTAGATAAATTTAATTTCTTGTCCTAGTTAATCTTTTATTCTCTGCCCTAGATAAATGTATTTTAATTCCCTAATGAGTGAGTAGTCTCCTCGCTTGTTAGGGTTAGATCTGGGGAAGGTTTGAGAGACGAAGATCTCTCATCCCCTTTCTTGCCCATCATATATTTTCATAGGACTCTATGCATACATGCATATACCGCTCCCTACGGCACCCTATCCCTCGAGGTAGTGGTGATACCGTAGTATAAAGGTCTGGTTGTGATGTTTTCCATGGAGGTTAGGGTAAGGATTGATAAAGAAAGGACAAGAACCTAGAGGAAGGAACACCTTCCCGAATGGATCTAATCCCCTTTATTAATAATTACCATAACACCTAATTAGATCTTCATATGGGTATAGAAAGCGGTGAGATTTATAGACTTTCCAAACTTAACCTAGACCTAACCCTAGCAAGACTTAGATATAGATTAATTTAGTTTTTAGCTTTAATAATCAATCCGGCTCCCATCGGAATTAACTCGTTAGAGCGATTAGGAAATTCACAAAATCCCTATGGACCGACCCGTACTCACCGGCTAGCTGCAAAGCGACGCCGTTCTTGATTGCGGTTAATAGATAATTTTTGAGATCAATCAAATGGCGCCGTTGCCAGGGATGGCGTGTTATTTCCTTTTTGCAATTTCAGGTTAATCAAAATTAAAAAAATCTGAAAAATTTGAAAAATATAAAAACATATCATCTGTTATTTTTGGGAAGGGTATTTTTGTGTGAATTTTGCAGGATCTACGAACAAATTCGGATCTGGAAATCTACAGAGATCAAAACAGGAAATATCAAATCCGAACAAACAGAGGAATATCACAATAGATAACAGAAGAAATTTGGAGGACCGAGTTAACAAGAAGAATCGCGGTGATCTGGTCCCAAAAAAAAATGTCGAAGCGACCAACACGCGGTGGAACCACCGCACGACTCCCATTCCTGCCGCGGAACCGCCGCACCCTGATGACATCACCAGAAAGGAAAAAAAACAGTTCCGCCACTGCAAATCTCTGTGAGTTTTCTCTCTCCTCCTCTGCAAATCTCCGATATATCTTCTGAAAAATCTCCTGCAGGATTCTTTGCGCTTAAAAAAATCTTTCCCCTTCCAACTAACAATCTTGTACAGGATTCTTTGCGCCGCGCATAAAATAAAAAGATTTGATTGCAAGTGATTTTTCTATTTTGCATATCTTTAAAACTGACTTTAAGGGGCTTTTGACCAATTCAAATTGGGTGGGGATTTCATCACCCTTCTCAGGACCCCAGAAATCACATAAGGCATTTGCATTGACCATATCTTAATTAAAAAATACTAGACTCAGCCCTAAGGATTTCGAGCTCAATAGGACAGATGACTAGTTATAGGCATCAGCTGTTAATTCTAACCTGACTTTGCGGTGTCTAGGCAAGTGTGTCCAAGGCGAGTGGTTACTTAATTAGGACCGTTACTTGTAGCGGGGAGCCTCCCACTCACTTGGCACTTACCTGGCCGCAATTGGCGGTGAAGATGCGGTTTGAGATCCTATTTCTAGCCCTTTGGAACAGTTAGGAGCTGTCTAGCTGACCTAGATGGCCCTAGATCTAGGCCTGATTGTGCATTTTGGTTGATCAAAAGTGTGTCTTAGCCCTTTATCGAATTTTTTTTTTTTGCAAAAAGTTCCAAACAAAAAAAAAGGAAAAAGGAAAAATCTTTTATAAAAACTTGCAAAATTTTGCCGCTAAGAAATCCTTGCACCACCTACCTTCTTTCTCTTCTCTTTCTTCTATCATGAGTACCCCACATCATAAATCTCTTGCCGAACTTTGGTATCCCGAACCTAACTTTGCCTCGTACGTCAATTGTTTCGGTCGATTTAAAGAAAATCCCTCTATGCCAAAAATTTCTTTGAAAGATCAAATAGAAGCGTCTATGAGAAACAGCTCGACTTTGCAACCCACTTTGTGTCAACCATGTCAACCTTCACCACCTTCGTACGTTGATACCACTTTTTCGAGTCTTGTTGTAACTCCTAAGCCGATGTCCATTGCTGAGCATATTGCTCAATCTCGTAGCCGATCTTTCACTCCTCTCCACACATCTAGTTCTAGGGGTCAACAAGTCCATTCACCTTTTTATCCAACTGTTGACCCTACTCCTGTCCAACCATCCAATTCCTACCAGTCCTACCCAACCTTCCCACCTTCACTAGATATTGCCTCTACACAGCTATTTGGGAGTTTCACATATCCAAACAGTTTTGAATCTTTTACCGAAACCCCTCCACAATCCATGTCTAGTTTGGAACAATCGTTGGAGGCGTACATTGCAGCAACAAACAAAATGATTAGGAATGTGGATGCGTCCATTGCCGCCTTTATGCAACCTAGTGAACCGGCAGCTAGTTTCCAACTAGCTTCAAATTTTCCAATGTATGAGGAGGCGGTTGGACAGAGTGCGAATTTGAGAGGATTTCCAAATCAAACCCACTCATACCTAATTGAATCCAACAACTCCAATTTTCAAACATGTGTCCAAAATGATGAGTTGTGCGACTTTGTAGTGCTTGATTTGCCAAATTATGAGGAACCCCTTTCGAGTGAAACCGCACTTAATCCGTTTGATCTTTACACCTCCAATCTAGAACCTAAATTGATAAATATCCATGCTTTTGATGAGGTGTCAGAAAAAATTGATTTTCACTTGATTGAGAATATAGACGCCGGGAATATTTTGGATGATGAACCCGTCGATTTGATTGAAATTTTATGTCCAACTCATCATCCCGAGTCATTAAATGTTTTTCCCGAACTTCATATGCGTCTTGATTTTGATGATAATTGCATGGATGAGTTAAATATTCAGGAGAATTATGAGGATAGTATTGAGGAGAGAGTATTGAGGATAATATTGAGGTTGAACAATTTTTGTTTGATGTGTCGGATTTTCCAATTCATCCTCCTGAACCTTTAACTGTTATATCACTCTCCCTCCTTTCCATCGTTCTAACCACGCAAAAGATCACGCTTGAAGACTGTGAGCTTGAAAATTTTTCCTTTGAATCTGACACAGTTCTCACAGCCGATAACACTTACGAGTGTTTCACTTTTTCGGACGATGTTGATGACTCACCGTCCGAGTTTGAATCCTTTGAATTTTCAGATGAGTTTGTTGAACCATCAGACTCGGTTGCTTACAGTCGTTTCGAACCATTGATGGAATTTTTCAAGTTCGAGACAGTTTACCACGGTGAGAATTAGACTATCCCTAATTCACTTCCTTTCGTCCTTCCTATCGTTCCGACCTTACAAGAGACCGTTACGCTTTCATCTCCTATACCAAGTTCGACGGACCCATGTTTGGTTGCGAATCTTGAGGAATTTGACCCCATTTCTCGACGAGTTGATAGATTAGCACAATCGTTTTTAACACATCAGTCATCATAAATTGCGCTAATTTATTCACTCGATTTACACCCTCAAGATCGTACTCCACTTCTTTCTCTTTTCCGCCATTCTTCTCCTCTACCGAGACCGTATATCGTTTCTATCTACACACGGTCTCGTGTGCTTCTCATTACTCTTCTTTCCACTCCATTCTTTCACCAACCCTATCATTACCACGATAAGATTTTTGAATGGTTGGTGCTAACCTTTGGCTTGTGTAAGGCCAAACTTAAGTTTGGGGGGAACCTTGTTGTATATATTTTTGTTTTTCTTTTATAAAAAAATAAAAAATAATTTAAAAATAATTTTTTTTTATAAATAAATAAATAGGGGAGTGCCGACAATTTTGACCCTCTTGGTGTAGCATGACAGTGAGGACACTGTCAAGTTTAAGTTTGGGGGTATGCTCGGTACGTTTTCTTCCTTCGCATTCATATATATATTTTTGCATTTGCATATTTATTTGAAAACCCATAAAAAATTGAAAATTTTTAAAAAAATTATAAAAATTAATGTATTCAATTTTGGCCTTATTTGATTTGAGTTTGACAAATAGGTTAACTGGCTAGAAACAACTAGATCTTAGACTTAGTAAATTAAAACCCCTAAAAATAACCTTCCTTAAAGTTTAACGGTAGAAAATATATGTCTTTGTAGTTTATTTAGAAATAGGCAAATTTTGAGTTCACTTCTTGGGCTAAGTCAAAACGAAGGAAAAGTATTGATAGTTTTATTAGAGTATAAGTTTGAAAAATAATTCCTAGTTTAAGTCTAGATTCTGAAAATGTATACCCTACAAATTGCACAATCACGCATCTTGAAACTTGGAATAGTAGAAGAGACCTTGAAATGCTCTTGTCTAAAGTCCTTAGCACGATAAAAAAAATATATACAAGTGTGAATAAAGAAAAAAAAATGAACACTGGTTTTTGTGATTACTTAAGACTGTAAAAAAATAGAAAAATATTTAGCGAGGGTGCATCATCACCTAATGCCTTAGACCAACTGGTTTGGGAGTCACTGCTAAAAGCCTTGGGTGTTGCAAGACTAGGAATTACGATTTAATGTGCAAACACATCTTGTAATCGGTTGTTGGTACCTCAAGAAGTATTAACGGTCGCATGAAGGATGTGTAGGCAAAATTCAATTGAAAATTCACCAATTAATAAGTACTTTGGACAACGGACAAAGGTATGATTGCTTGATTTGAATTTCCAAGTGTAGGGATGATTTATACACACACGTGGGGATATGTGATTGGAGTTTAGATGAGAGAAAGGGATGAAGAATAGAACTTGTATCTTTAATAGAGTTGATAGAAATTCCTAAGTGGAGATGGAACCCTAGAAGGAAAACTTAGGAAATGCCGAAAGCTAAATAAGTCTATAGAACATGTATAATCTTAAGTTAGATGATGAGGAAGTGTGAAGAATATGAGTGGATAATTTACGAGTCGACAATAATAGAATTCCTTGTTAGAAAACCTAATTGGAGAATAAAAGTTAATGGGCCGAATTGATAGGATTTTGTGGGTAGTATCCGCTGAAAACCCTCAGGAGACAACACTCCTCCTACTAGGGACACCTAGAGGTTTAACGGCTTGTTGTACGTTCTCAGTGCAATCGCGTTTCCCTATGAAAGTGCGGTTAGGTTTTTTGTCGAGAATAAAAAAAATAAGTTTGCTCGAGGACGAGCAAAAGATAAGTTTGGGGGTATTTGTTCACACCATAATATTGCATTATCATATTCCCCATTCTTATTCGTTTTATAAATAAACAAGTGCTTTTGATGCATGTCTGCTACATATTACAGGTTACAGATTCTTGGATCTAAAACAGTGAAAAAGATAAAAGACGATGGAAAAGTGAGACTACAACCAGCAAACAGAAAGATTTTGATAAAGCCAACACAAAGATCAGTACAGGGTAACGCAAGGTCCAAGATTACAAAGCGAACGGTTAAAAGTCCACTGCAATTGTTCACTGGAGATCTGGAAGAAACTTAGAAGCTATTTTGATAAAAGAACTAAAGAATATGGAAGCCCAGAAAGCCCAAAGTCATCAGAAGAAAAATGAAGACATAACATCTTCATTGGGCCACGGAACCGCGGCCCAACCCATGCTGAGGCCGCGGTTCCGCGGCCATCCAGAGCCCATAGGGGATAAAAATTTACCAAAACTCTGGTGGTGCGCAAATCTTTGACTATGTCTTTTCTTAGTGGGTATTTTTGTAATAGAAGATGTGCGAATCAATTGTAACCTAGGGTTTCTATGAATCTATAAATAGAACCCTAAAAACCTTTTCTAGGGTATGCCTCCCTTCATTAATAAATCTCAGCATTCTTTTGGAGAGCATCATTTTTTGTAAGTTATTTATTTTGTGCCCTAGGTTAATTTTCTATTCTTGCCCTAAATAAATTTAATTCCTTACCCTAGTTAATCTTTTATTCTCTGCCCTAGATAAATGTATTTTAATTCTCTAATGAGTGAGTAGTCTCCTCGCTTGTTAGGGTTAGATCTGGGGAAGGTTTGAGAGACGAAGATCTTTCATCCCCTTTTTTGCCCATCATATATTTTCATAGGACTCTATGCATACATGCACATACCGCTCCCTACGGCACCCTATCTCTCGAGGTAGCGGTGATACCATAGTATAAAGGCCCGGTTGTGATGTTTTCCATGGAGGTTAGGGTAAGGATTGATAAAGGAAGGACAAGAACCTAGAGGAAGGAACACCTTCCCGAATGGATCTAATCCCCTTTATTAATAATTACCATAACACCTAATTAGATCTTCATATGGGTATAGAAAGCGGTGGGATTTATAGACTTTCTAAACTTAACCTAGACCTAACCCTAGCAAGACTTAGATATAGATTAATTTAGTTTTTAGATTTAATAATCAATCCGTCTCCCATCGGAATTAACTCATTAGAGCAATTAGGAAATTCACAAAATCCCTGTGGACCGACCCGTACTCACCGGCTAGCTGCAAAGCGACGCCGTTCTTGATTGCGGTTAATAGATAATTTTTGAGATCAATCACTCGGCGTCCGACGACGCTCCACAAGTCGCACGACCATTGAACGCGCCCCTTCGAGCGCAGAAGACAGTGGCGGCCCGTCACGTCAGCTAACCGGCGTCGGACACGTGGCCTGGCACCTCAACAAACGTACGATCGAATCGGCGCTCTCTCTTTAATGCACAATCCACTCTCTGATCCACTGATGTCATCAAAAGATATGCCTAACTGCCTCGGGAATCCGTGCCGACGGGGTCTTCAACCACGAACTGAGCCCGGGTAACCGATCGGACCACTCTCGACCCGACCCATAAATAGGTTGGGACGAGAGTGGGGGCTAATGATGATGCTCGTAAGTGGGAGATCCCCAGATCATGATACGTGGCAGAAGACGTGTCCCGATGCACACGGAAACAGGGCAAGGACTACAAATTGGAAGCGTCCCCCGGGCTATAGTCCCGTGACCTGGACCCGACCTTCGAGGGTTCCCTGAACAATCCTGTGGTCGGTGGGTATACGACCATTGGCTCACTTCCGAGCCCTCCTACACGCCGAGCTTCCTCGGCCCTCCCATCTCGCCTCCGAGCTATCACAAAACCGAGCTTCCACGGCCTCCCGCTCGTCTCCGAGCCCCCGCCAAGCTAAGATTCCTCGGTCTTATTGAGCGACCCAGAGCGCAGATCACAGCTGCCTCTGCCACGGCTTCGCGAATCTCGCCAGACGCGAGATATCCACCGCCCCACGATCTCGCGTTCTATGCCGTCGCATCCCCCCATTAACGAGCGTATCTTGTCATTAATGGGGGATCCCGAAATTGTCACGCCCTGCTTCCCAAAATACGGAATACGAGGAGTTGACAAGGCCAGCCATGCTCCTACGGTCGAGGAAATATCCCTCCATAGTCACACTTCGGCTTCTAACACTACGTGGTAATCAGTAAACAATGCACAGGTAATGAGAAATGCAGTATGTAAATCAAAGGAACTAACCAGATGGAGATCAAGGAAGTATAGCTCTGGGTCGCTGATCAAGAAGTCCGCGATGTCCTGGTCCGTCCGCGATGTCCTGGTTTAAGCTAGATCCACTTCTCACTCTGAGCATACATACTCAGGTCGTCAGAGTGACACGATAGCAATACATATATATAGAGACAAATGCGAACACTTGCAATAATGATGAGTATGAAACAGTAATCACGGAATAATAACTTGAATATGAAGTAGCCAATGCAGGTAGCTAATAGGGCGGGTAAACAGTAGAGCAGTAAACAATATGGCAAGTAGGTCGAATTAGTAAGCAATACATGTCAATGCCACTAACCCTATCAGTCTTTAAGTTTCACTGTACAGATCGCTAAGCCTATCGTCGGTCCAAGTGTGAGAGTCAACCACTCATGAGTATCCCCCACCCAAGGGTAGGACCCAAGGACAAAGGAACACGGGCCCAAGTCGCTCGCTAATAATCAGTAATATCCCCATATATCTCCAGAATCGCTGTATGTGCCGGCATGGGACTCCGGAGATTCTGTTGAACTCACACTCAAACTACCCTACATCCCGTGGTCTACATCAAACGCCAACCATAAACTCAAATACCCGTCGGTCCATGACAAGTCTACGCAAGAACTGGAGACAGGATCTCCATCAAGCATGTCTCGACTGATACCCAAGACAAATGGACAGTGTTTGGTGCCTTATCTGTGACACCCATATAAGCGCTTCCATAATCGTCCCATACCAATTATAGTCACACTTATACACGTCCCATAGACGTCGACAATGCAATAAATTAATAGGGTCCACTGATTGTGCACAAGTACGTGTCACTATCACTTATCCATTCATGCTTAAACACTAACGTACTTGCCACAATCAAACACTAATACCTAACACTGGGTAATGCACATGATCACTAGGTTACCAATGCAATGACTTCTACACGTTATGATGAGAATACAATAACTACCATCTGAATGGAATGCCATCAGTCAGCGTCCTACCACTTGCATAATTCACTATAAGTTATGCGTGCGGAATTAAGCGAAACAATGTAAAAGGGGTAAACATTATATTGAATTATCTATCCATCAAAATTGGTTTCGTGCCAATCGGGTTTCAGGTTTGCTAGTTATGACCATTTCAATTTAAGTGTTCACGGCTGGAAATCCGGTTTCAGAATCGAAAGTCTATTTCGTAACACATTTTAATCCCAGTTGGGATCACAATTAGGCAACGCTATAGTTAAACAATATTTAGGGTTATCAGTTAGGTTTCCACCACAATTAGAGGATCAGTAATATACTATGTCAGAAGGAAGTTATGGTCAGGTTAAGGTTGATGTGTAAAATCTGTCGCTGCAGAATTCAGCTAGACACGTCGACATTATAAAATGTGTTTAAAATATCAAACGGTTGAGGAATCCAGTGAGACCAGTGGAGTAAGAAAGCTAACTCAATTCTCCATGTAACTATATAGGGTTCCTCGCATTCTCATGTTTGAACAGGAATAAACAGGGGTTTAAAAACAGGGGTTAACTGGGATTTCCGTTCTGGACTGCAGTCCAGAATCGTAATCCTCCGCAATTATCTCTATCATAATTAGTTAGAATTCAGTGACCAACTATAGAATACTATAGGTTAAACAGTTAGCTTCGATACGAGCCATCGAACGCTAAAATCCGGTTTGTACACAATTTATTATAAATTCTACGGTTTAGCATGTACGAAAGTTTTCAGGTTTTACGACAGAAATCGGGACATCATTTTACATGAGTAAACGACATTGTATTGGAACCAAAGTCTCAAGGGACATTCATTATAACCCGGGCCATCACATGGTATTTATTGTCGTCAATTTAACAGGGTCTTCCATTCGGACTGTGCATCAAACACTTGAATTATAACGATTCACATGAAAGTATATGCGGAAATGGTTGGTAACATGAATTGTAATATATAAAAGTAGCATGAAGCAAGTATTAAACTTGCCTGAAGACGTGTCAACGACGGTACGGCAGCGGCAATGGCATGATCGCTTCACGAACGCAGCACAGGTTTAGCCTTGTCGGATCTTGCTTCTTGGACTCGATGGCTCGGTGGGTGCGACGGGCGTGCACTGGCGTTGCGATGAATGGTGTGTTGATGACGATGACTGCTTAAGGGATCGAGACCACAGATTTGATGGCGATGTCGGTGACCAGAATAGCGGCAACAGCGATTGATGTAGGTGTTCGACGAATTGCCGGGGGCTCGACTATGAGATTGGGTTAGGTTTGGTCTAGGGTTCTATTTGAAGAAGAGCTGAGAGAGAGATGCTGCTGTGAGAGAGAGAGAGGGAGAGGGAGAGAGAGAGATGGTGCTGTGGTAGAGAGAGAGAGAGAGAGAGAGATGGTGCTGTGGTAGAGAGAGGGAGATGTTGCTGAGGGAGGGAGAGAGAGATGTTGCTAAGGTTGCTAAGGGAGAGAGGGAGAGAGAGCTTGGTGGTGACGACGTGAGGTCAATGGAGGCGCCGGTGAGGTGGCCTGCAGGCGGGGTTTCCTGCATGCCGGTGAGGGGGTGCGCTCGGTTCTGTAGCTTGGTGGGGCACGGACGAGGGCTCGGCGTCAGGGGTGGTCGGCGGTGAGGATCTCGCGGTGAGCAGGGCTGCAAAATGATGGTGACGAGGGGGAGAGAGGAGGCATTGGGTGGGTTTGAGAGTTGGGAGAGAAGAGGCAGCAGGTGAGATCGAGAGGTGGTGATGGTGTACTGGTGTCGGTGTAGGCGTGGTGAGAAGGCGATGGGGATCATGGGATAGCTGTAGAGAGGAGCGGGTCTCGGGGCGTGAGTACGAGGAGAGGGGAACGCGGGGGACGTTGGAGGAAGTTGCGAGGGAAGGCGAGACGTGGGCGAGGGGCCATGATTGCGAGAGAAGCGGGACGAGGAGGGGGGAGAGAGAGAGAGAGAGAGAGAGAGCAGGCGACGGGGATTGCGGCGGTTGCGACGACGTGGGAGCGCACGGCGGGGTCGTGGCGAGCGGGAGCCGTTGGATATACGCGGGCAGGAAAAAGAGAACGAAGGAGGAAGAAGGGTAGGAAGCGGGTCGGTCGGGTCGACGGAGTTGGGCCTGGCTCGGAGGTAATAAAATTAAATGGGAAGGGAGAGAGGGATGGGCCGGGCTCGGAGGTCAGATAAAAGAGAAATAGAGAGAGAGTGGGCTGGGCTGGGGAATAGAAAAATAAAAAGGAAATAAGGTTTGGGTTTGGGTTAGGAGTTTAAAAGGATTTAAAGGAAATGGAAAGGGAATGGGCTAATGGATTGGGTAAAATTTAGGGGACATAAATATAAGGGGTTAGGATTTTAAAATAAATAAAATACTTAAAAATATAAATAAGCAATTTTGCAAGTAACAAAAATACGGGTATCTGTGTATAAAAGAACTGGGTATTACAGAAATTCTTGCAAGCGTAACGCCAGGGGCGTAACGGCCGGCGAGAATCCCGCGCCCGCCATCCTATGGCTGCCGCTATATAAACCCCTCTTTTAGACGACTCAGGTAAGGCAATTCTGATCTAATAGGCCGCTACTCTGCCCAAATATCTCAACTAACTTGATCGTCGGAGGGTACACGGTGGTACAACCATCCCGGGACTTCTTTGCAGGTTGCTCGGATTCACACCAAACCAAACCCATTGGAATCCACACGCCTCAGGAGACAGTTCTCAAACCCAATCTCAGGCGTTCGCCAACGCCGTCGGTAGATCGTCGAAAGACAATATCTGAAGGAGATCCAGAACTCCATCACACGCCTTGGTCGTGCTTAGGCCTTATACAACAAGTGCCCTACGATCATTTCGGCTGAGAGCTGATTTAAGACCTTTTAGCTCATTTGCGAACAGCATCATGAGCGAGCGCCTGGACACAACCATAGGCTGACGTCGCAACCCCATCCTCAACATATCTAGGGATGCAGTGGTTTGCAATACACATCCCTGGTCGTACCTCAGGAGGGCCTTGGGAGCCATACTAGATAGGAAGAATTCAAATTCATCAAGGGCATACGTCATGTTCCAATGAAGGTTCAATCCATGATCGACGTCATGGTGTCGACGGGAGTTACCCGATGGTGAAGGGCTCATACTCCGCTCCGACAGGACCTACGACAACACGATGGTCTACAACAGCTGCTCGAAAAAATAAACCAAGACGTAAATGTGATAAAGTTATGATAAAAATGGTAGTTGAGAGGGAGCTTCCCCTCTCCATACTCATATATATAACCTCAACGGATAGCATATATGCCATTATTATTGCAACTCTCCGTTACCTCTCATAATCATGGGAGCATTGTTCTAAATGTATGGTGCACACTCTCGCATTTTCATGCACGCCTTTTTAGCCAAAAATTTGGCCAATCAACCTTTAAATCCATGCTAAGCTCTAGGCTCTATATGTGTTCTTAGTGTAACACCTTGGGATATTGGTACAGTATAACAATAGTATCAGTGTATTTTTGCTCAATTAAATCTATTTTTAATTTGGAGTTTAATATTTTCCAGATATAATATCATGATTATGGTTATCTAGCTTGGTAAATATATGATTATTAGTTTTAAAGATTTATGTGCTAATCTATTAATATCTTATTTAAATAATTCATGTAATATTTTGTTAGTGTTAAGTTTTGTTTATATGTTAATTAATATGCATACAATATATAGTCTAGATTATTTTAACCATAAATGTATTATAGTTTAATATTCGTTATGATAAATTTTTTAAAATCCATTTTAAATCTTGTAAACTTATATTAAAGGGTTTGTGCAAATTAACTTTGTACACACACACGCATACACTAGTATGATAGTTTGAGAGAAAGGATATGATAAGATTGTGTAAATTCCTTTTAAAATCTTTTAACCACACACACACACATTTCCCTAAACCCATGTTGTTATATATATAAATATTCTTATGCTGTTATAATTCAAATAATATTCCATCACTAACTTCTTTAACTAATATATATATATAATTTATCTCTCATTCTCTTTCCAATCACATTTCTCTCCCCTCTCTCTCACACGTCTCTTTCTTGTCCAAACAATCCAACAAGCAAGCTTATAAATCCACGCTATATATACGCACATATCATCGTCCCCTTTCTCGTATTTTTTCTTTAATCTAACCGAGCCTACAGCCGAGCCGAGCCGTATAGCCGAGCATTAAAACTTGGATTTTTGCTTCGCGATGTCGTGTTGTTTCGTGATCATCATCGTTGAGATAAGTGTCGAATACTTACTTTACATGCTATACGGTAAAGAATTAGGCTTGCCGTAATATTTACTATTATTATAGATATATCGTACCGAGTTATATAAATTATTGTTACGACACGAGTATTAACATGATAGTTTATTTATATTAACACGGTGGCTATAGTATGGATGGTATAACATAACAATTTTACATATTTCATTTACTTATTATAATGGTAAAATATATAGTTGGTAATTATACATTGTTCACAAAAAGGGTTATATCGGCTTTCTCTCTCTCTCTCTCTCTTTATATATATATATATATATATATTGAATTGGTAAGCCTTAGAAGCATAGAATATTCATATTATTCAATATTGGTAAAATAAACTAATATCGTGTATTAACCGTTCATATTGGTAGATTAGTGGTAATATTAGAAACTGATCTTATTTGATCGCTTAAGCTAGTTTGAAACATGATATTTAAATTTGATATTGAACTTATAATACTAGTACACTACTAGTATACTGCTTGTTTATCTAAACCTACGCTAATTTTAATCATGCTAGTATATTGATTGTTTTATGAACACATGCTTGAACAAGTTATCTCATTATCGTTATTGTCACCGTATCAGTATTTATACCTGCCATGTAATATTTACCCATACCAACAACTACTGATATTGACTTAATTGACCGGACCTGTTGTTCTAATGGACGTAATATGTACCTGATTGTTCTTGTGTTGGCATTATGCAGATATTACATTGATATCTGACCTGAACATGAAATCTGAGGAAAAAGGAAAATCAAGAATGTAACTAAAACGTAACTCAAGAGAATATTATTGTTGCCATGATTCCGGAAGTGAACGGAATAACCATTGATGATTGTACCGTAGTCCCGTAGGGAAAGAACGAGATATACTATACCGTGGTCCGTTAGGAAATGAACGCGATATATACTGTTGGTTACGATGAGAATTACATTAATTGGTTTTGCATTGCCCAGATCTTTTGACTTTAGCAGAGGAGAATCGTGAGTACTTTGCGAAACTTGCTGATCAGTGAGGAGTATCCCGCTGATATAGTTGTTATAGTTTAGATTTATTTTCGAGTATTGCACGTTGTAGATTTATTTTGTGAACCCGAAAGGGGTAGGATATGGATATTTATTTCTTTATTTCTTTGGATCGTATTGCTTCCGCTATTGTTTCATGTTATTATTTCTCGTGGCTATTGGACATGTGATGGATAGATTTATTATTATATTGTTCTTGATTTCTGATTGACAGCCATAATATAATTATAAGAGGATATTTACTTACCGTAGATAGTATAGTTGGTTTTATTACGTTTCCGTATTTGAGTATATGGGAAAGCGGGATGTCCACTGGATCGATCAACCAGAAGAACTGTTTTTGGCTGAGTCAGTCGATTTTCCATGTAAATAGATAGACATAGAAATTATCTCTACTCTATATAACTATGAAAATGCAAAACAACAAAAAAAACTATGCAAATGTGTACAGAGCTATTCAGGTTATGCAAATACGGCCAGATAATATTCCCTCGGTAACATTCGCTCGCTCGGCATTTATTTTGTCTCTGATGCGACTATTACCAAATGATAAATGTCTCGGGAACGTTTCCCGAGCTATATTTTGGCCCAATTAATTTACGCCTTTAATAATTTTAGTGTACTACATTTGTCATGACCCGGGTTTTGTCCTTTGTACCGAATCGGATCCGACCAGGAGCCATTTCCCAGAAGGTTGCTCATCCTAGAATTTCTCTGGCTCGATCACGCTTAACTACGGAGTTCTCAAGCTCCTGTAGTGCCGGTTCACTTAAAAGACATCTCTGCATTGAAGAGCGGTATCATTCTATTTATAGTACAGATCTGCTCTCTTTCGGAATGTGTTTCAGTGTCCGATTTCATTGTTCTAAAGTAGGTCCCACGGACTTAAGAGGTGGGCCCCACGGGTTCAAAAGGCAGCCCTCGTCCCTTGGCGTGACACTTTGTTCCTTGTGGTACTTTATTCCGGGAGCAAGGACAGGGGCCTCACAACATTGCCGAGTGAAATTTGCCTCTCGTAAATGATTTCCCTTGCTATTACATTTTTTTCTACTATTGATACATACATCGAATAAAAAATAATGCATCGCCGCTGCAAAATTATCAGTATCACTAGAGGTCATATCCATTGATACTGTAAACGGTCAGCAACACAAACAAATATATTCTTTGGTACCGCAAATTATCAACATTTATTGTGGGATATATCCATTTGCATCACAAATTAAATTATCAGCAAGACCAACCAACATAGTTTTAATAGGATCTTTAGTCAAGCTACAGGACTTTAAGAGGGTATCGGGGCAACCAAGCTGGTTCGGCTCTCAAAGCATGCACCTCAGAAGTATATTTCTTTTATATAGAAACGCTGCAAGAATAAAGTAATATTTCACTCATAAAAAAGACGGTCGATCTAAAATAGTGTGCAGAATATAATTCAGAGTATAAAACCTGGCTGCAATGAAAGATCGAATTTAAAAATCATGTAATGGTATGCAAATCCCAAAACTTTCAATTCATATTCTTTGCAAACAAACAAAACAGTGACAATTCCATACTTTTTTGTTTTGATGAATAATGTCTTGTCCGCCCCGCTCCAATTTCTTAATTTTTTGGGCAATTCCTTACAAACAAACATCCCTCTCAGACCATACAATATCAGTAAAGCAATCCAAAAGGATTCGGAGTGGCTGCTATTATGAGCAAATAGCGTCCATACTATTGCAACCAACGGTTCAGATCCATCCACAATAAAAATGAAAGGTCGAGATTTTTATGAAACAAAAGTATTTTAGTATTAGTGTATCCTACGTGTTTTGCACGTAGGATGTGTGGCTGTGATTTCTCCAGAGCACCTATTATTTTGGCCATTGGAGCCACTCTTTTTCCATGCCATATATATATGAGAATAATGGAGGAAAGATGCCGAGGGAGGGAATTTCCTCCTATGGCGTCGAGAAAATACTCGCTCCCTCATTTTTTCCGCCGATCGGTACCCACCATCTTCATCGTTATCATCTAAGATGTGGGCACACCAAATTTCATGTGATTCTACAACCATTTCACCGTTGATTTAGCAAGGTAAAAAGTTCTACTGTCGGTAAATCGTTAATTTTGAACCCACCAAATCAACGGTGAAAAAGTTGTAGAATCACATGAAATTTGGTATACCCATATCTTAGATGATAACGATGAAGATGGTGGGTGTCGATCGTCGGAAAAAATGAAGAAGGTTATATTTTTTCGACGCCATAGGAGGAAATTCCCTCCTATGGCCTCTTTCCTCCATTAACCCCATATATAATGGAGCAAAGAGGCCATATGAGGGAATTTCCTCCTATAGCATCAAAAAAATACATCATTCCTCATTTTTTCCGACGATCAGCACCTACCATCTTCATCGTTGTCATCTAAGATATGGGTACACCAAATTTTATGTGATTCTACAATTTTTTCACATTGATTTAGTGGGTTCAAAATTAACGGTTTACCGACAATAGAACTTCTTACATTGCTAAATCAACGGTACAACATTTTCACCGTTGATTTAGTGGGTTCAAAATTAACGATTTACCGACAATAGAACTTCTTACATTGCTAAATCAACAGTGAAAAAGTTGTAGAATCGCATGAAATTTGGTATACCTACATCTTAGATGATAACGATGAAGATGGTGGGTGCCGATCGGCGGAAAAAATAAGGAAGGGTGTATTTTTTCGACGCCATATGAGGAAATTCCCTCCTATGGCATCTTTTCTCAATTATTCACACACATAAAGTAATCATCAAATTTCACATCAATAAAATCCACAACAATAAAAAACATCTACCATAAAATCTTCTAATTATTACAAATGATTTAATGTGAACCCAAAGAAAATTGAGGGCAAAAGGCTCAAAACAGGTGGAGCGGTTGACGCCAACACATCTCTCCATTGCTTTCAATTTTTTCCCATTATTTCTTGCTCTCATTTTCTTTTTTGAGTGTGACTCTTGTCCAAATTCGTTTCATTGAATGCAATTCTTTTTTGTCAACATCACAAATGGATTCAAGTCATGGTTCCCATTCAACCCTTCCCATGCATTTGGGCGGCCAGTTTCCCGAGCACCTGTGGGCCCCACACTATATCTACGTGTTCATCATCATGGACATATTTTACTCCTTTTTTCAAACCCAAGAAAATTGATTTCTTCAAACCTAATTTCCATGAATACTTGAGCAGCCACGACCGTCCACCAACCTGTAGCTTCCTCACATTAACGAAAAAAGAGAGTCGGGCCCTAGGTTAAGTTGAGGCATGGCGTACTTTCCGGATGGGAAGTATACAATTCATGAGCTTAAGTTTAGTTGTCAAGTATGTATATAATCTATACGATAAGAAATCGATCTAACATAAGTACCAGCATGTTAACCATATCGCTAACACACTTGTAGATTCTCTATGGATTAAACACTAAGAGTTAGATTGCATGGGCGTTCTTATGTCGGATGTGACCGATGGGAAATTTCGGCTTGGACGCCCATATGATATCGGCATTAGGATTTGATTGAAGATTTTAACATTAGCCATCAAGCCTCTCAAAGGATAGGACATATCCAATTAGAAGTCAGAACATGAGAGAAGCTGTATATTCAAATTTTATGGCATGCAACCAACAATAAAAGAATAGTGGATTGATGATGTATACTAAGAAATAGGTGATGGACCCCATATATGTCACCCCCTTAAACTCAAAGAACATAGCTTATTCAGAATTTTCTTATAGAATATATATTTTGTTGGCCCATCTATTTAAAAGACCATTTCTACGGGGCATCAAGATATGTAAGAAGTTTGGATAAGACAAAATTGAAGCCACACTTCGGTAAAAGCAAAACTGCTCACCATATGGAATAGCTCCTAAAAGAGTTTCTTGTATAGAATAAAAAACAAAGTTGTTGATGATGCTCAATACTGGCGATCTCCAAAACAGGACACGTGGTAGATGACATATCCCAGAACTTAGGAGAAAGGGCCCATAGGGGCCGACCAGGCCACCCCTGTACCCGATCCGCAAGCACAAGCTGGCTCTCCTCAGAGCCCCCTGAAAATTGGCCTCCTCGGCCCCTTAGCTCGTCCCGAGCTGCTGATTGTAGATGTTTTGCTTATGCGTCTCTTAAAAGATAAATCAAAGAATATTAACCGCAATCAAGAATGGTGTTGCTTGGTAGCTAGTCGGTTGAGTACGGGTCGGTCCACAGGGATTTTGTGTATTTTCTAGTTGTTCTCACGAGTTAATTCCAATTGTGGTAGGTTTGATTATCAATAAAAACTAAAGTTGAGTTTGATTAGGATTAAAACCTTGCTAGAGTTAGGATTAGGTTAAGTTTGGAAAGTCAATATGTCTCACCGCTTTCTATGCCCTAATTAAGAACTATTTAGGTGTTAAGATAATAATTAACAAAGGGGATTAGCACGATCGGGAAGAAATTAGGTTTCTTCCTCTAGGTCCTTATCCGTCCTTTCTTAACTCTTATCCTAACCTTCATGGAAAACATACACAACCGGTCTTTAAGTATGGTATCACCGCTACCTCTTGGGATAGAGTGCCGTAGTGAACGATGTGTGTATGTATGCATAGAGTCCTATTTTAAAATGTATAACGGGTAAGAAAGAGGTGAGAGATTTTTATCTCTCAAACCTTCCCCAAACCTAACCCTAACAAGTGAGGAACTACTCACTCATTAGGAAATTGATAAACGAGTTCATTTTTTTTGTTTGTTTTTAATGACCTAATTATCTAAACTACGGCAAATAAATAAGATTTATAACTAGGGCAGATAAATAAAATTTATATTAGGGCAGAAAAGAAATTAAACTAAGGCATAGAAAAGAAAAACTTACTTTTTATTTGATGCACTCTTCAAAACATTTACAGCGAATAAAAATTCTGAAATTAGGAATTAAAAAGAGGCATACTCCAAAAAGAGCTGTAGGGTTCCTATTTATAGATTATAGAAACCCTAGGGTTTACATCTGATCCCTATCTACATTTACAAAACTACCCTGAGAAGCCTGGTCAACGCACCGCTACCCATCGACATTTTGCACCGACACGTGCACAGTACGGCCGCGGAACCGCGGCCATAAACCATTTTTGGCCACGGATCCGCGGCCGTATGGTGGGGTCTCTGTCTCAAATCTTCAGGTATCTTTCATGTTGCATTTTACTTCTGGTTTCTTCACTTGGTTCTTCAGAATGTCTTCTAGTTTTTTTTTTCAGATTTCCACAGTGCAGAATGTTGTGGATTTTTACCGTTCGCTTCGTATTGAAGTCTTGAATCTTGCGCTGCCTTTGTACTTTGTGAAATTGTTCATTGATCTTCGTTTGTTCTTCAAACTGTAGGCATGATAAAGATTCTTCTATTTGTTGGTCTTAGTCTCACTTTTGTAGTATCCTTTTCATCATTTTCACTGTTTTGTTCCGAGAACCTGTAACCTGCAACTATTCAACAGACATGGATCAAAAGCACCTATTTATTTGCAAAATGAATAAGAATGGGGAATATAATAATGCAAAATTATGATATGAACAAATACCCCCAAACTTATCTTTTGCTCGTCCTCGAGCAAAACTAGTTTATTCTCGAAAAAAACCTAACCTCACTTTCGCAGGGAAATGCGATTGCACTGAGCTCGTGCAACAAGCCGTTAAACCTCTTGGTGTTCCTAATAGGAGGAGTGTTGTCTCCTGAGGGTTTTCAGCGGATACTACCCACAAAATCCCATCAATTTGGCCTATTGACTTTTATTCTTCAATTCGGTTCTCTAGCAAGAAATTCTATTATCTTCAACTCAGAAATTATCAACCCGTATTTTTCACGCTTCCTTATCATTTAACTTAAGATTATATATGTTCTGTAAATTTATTTAGTTTTTAGCATCTTTCGAGTTTTCCTTCTAAGGTTCCATCTCAACTTAGGATTTTTTATCATCTCTACTAAAGATATAAGTCCTATTTTTCATTCCCATCTCTCATCCAAACTCCAATCATATACCCCTACGTGTGTGTATGTATTACCCCTACACTTGGAAATTCAATTCAAGCTATCATACTCTTGTCCATTGTCCAAAGTACTTTTAGTCGGTGAATTTTTAGATGAAATTGCTCACACATCCTTCATGCGACCGTTAATACTTCTTGAGGTACTAAAGACCGATTACAAAATGTTTTTGCCCATTAAGGCGTAATTGCTCGTCTTGTAATACTTAAGGCTTAGCAGTGACTCCCAAACCAGTTGGTCTAAGGCACTAGATGATAAAGCACCCTTGCTATATTTTTTTTTTATTTTACGCAGTCTTAAGTAATTACAAAACCAGTGTTCATTTTTTTATCTCTTTATTCACACTTATACTTTTATTTTATTTTCCTTCATACTAAGGATTTTAGACAAAAGCATTTCAAGGTATTCTCTACTATTCCAAGTTTCAAGGTGTTTGTTTGTGCAAGTTGTAGGGTGTATATTTTCAGAATTTAGACTTAACCTTAGGGATTATTTTTCAGACTTGCACTTTAATAAAAATTTCAATACTCTTCCTTTATTTTGACCTAACCCAAGAAGTGAACTCAAAATTTGCCTATTTCTAAGTAAAATACAAAGACATATATTTTCTACCGTTAAATTTTAAGAAAGGTTATTTTTAGGTTTTTTAATTTACTAAGTTTTGGATTTAGTTTTTCCTAGCTAGTTAACCGTCTTCTCAAACTCAAGTCAATTATGGCCAAAATTGAATTTTTCAATTTTTATAATTTTAATTTTTTTTCAGTTTTTATTTGATTTTAAAATAAGTATGCAAATGCAAAAATATACATATGAATGCGAACGAAGAAAACTTACCGAACACCCCCCCAAACTTAAATTTGACAGTGTCCTCACTGTCATGCCACACCAAGAGGGTCAAAATTGTCGGCATTCCCCTGTTTATTATTATTTTTTTTATTTTATTAAAACTGGAAATTAAAAAATACCCCAATTTTTTTTTATTTTTATTTACAAGTGGTAAACGTACCCACAATCATATAGTTGGCTAAAAATTATTTTCTTTCTAGAGCCAACATAATTTCCCCCAAATTTGAATTAAACAAAGTTACAAATCAATGCCAAGCTTTGCAAAGGCTAAAAGTCAATACCAACCATTCGAAGAATTTATCAGCGAAACACAGCGGTTGGTAGAAGAGTATGTTGTCTAGAATCACGAAGAAATGGGGAAGAGATAAGTGGTGGTATGGAAAGGGTTTGCGTGAATGTGAATGTGAGGAGATAAGAGGTGATGATAAATAAAAACGAGAATGGGAATGATCAGAAATGAGTGGAATATTTGCATTCTCGTATTTTATTAGAAGAAAAGGTGGTGGTTCAACTTCTATAGGTGGAGGTTGATTAACCACAAAATCCTCGAGGTGTCTCTGTGGATCCCTTACTGGCTTGGCATCATCCATCATATGTATATGATGTTCAACTATCAGGGGACTAATCCCCTTGATGTCCGTCACAGTCCAGCCAAAAGCTTGCCGATTGTTTTGTAAGACCATTAAAAGGGCTTTCTTTTGCTCGAGGGCTAGAGAGGCCGATATGATAACATGAAGGATCTCATTCTCACCTAAGTAAGCGTATTTAAGGTGAGACGACAATAGTTTGAGTTCGAGTTTTGGAGGCGAAACAATTGAAGGTAAAATTGGTAAAACTGTCTCGAACTCGAAGGATTCCAACAATGGTTCGAAGAGAGTGTAAGCAACCGAGTCGGATGGTTCAACTAACTCATCCGAAAATTTAAAGGACTCAAACTCGGGTGGTGAGTTTTCAAAATCGTCCGAAAAAGTGAAACACTCGTAATCGTTATCGGTTGTGAAAACTGTGTCAGATTTAAAGAGGAACGCACTAGCGGCGTCAAAATCGTTGTGATCGAACAGAAATTTTTCAAGCTCACAATCCTCCTGGGTGATCTCTTGGATCGAGCAAACATCAAGTATACTAGCATTAGGCTTGGATGGTTGATTTCCCAACTTAAAAATGTTGAGCTCAATTGTCATATTTTCAAAAGATAGGTTCATCGAACCATTTCGACAATTGATCACTGCATTAGAAGTCGCAAGGAATGGTCGACCGAGTATCACCGGAATTTGACTTCGGGGGTTAGCTACAGGTTGTGTATCCATAACAATGAAATCAACGGGGAAAATGAAATCCCCTACTTTGATCAACACATCCTCTAACTCACCCCTAGGATGGGTGATGGATCGGTCGGCCATTTGGAGAGTACAATATGTGGGTTCCAACTCTCCAACGCCCAATTGCCCATATACTGAATAGGGAAGCAGGTTAACACTGGCACCAAGATCTAATAGTGCGCGATTGATGTTCTTATCCCCAATCGTTATTGAAATAGTAGGACAGCCAGGGTCCTTTTGCTTTTGAGGTAAAGATTGGGTAAAAGCATCACTCACTTCATTAGCTAAGAAAACTTTCTTAGGCACCTGCGATTTCCTCTTCTTGGTGCATAAGTCCTTTAACATTTTAACGTATGAAGGGACTTGTTGGATTGCATCCAAGAGAGGTATATTTATGCTAAACTGTTTGAATAACTCCACAATCTTCTCCATTTGTGGAGTAGGTTTATTGGATCTCAACCTGTTTGGAAATGGAATATTTTAAAAATTTGTTGAGTCCAATGTCTGTGGAGTAGATTGCGGAGTTGGAACAGATCCCAGTGTTGGTGTTTTCGTGAAGTGAGATGCGGATCCGTTCGAATTAGAAGAAGTAGAGCCTTGTGAAGAATAAAGAATAGGCTCTAAAGAAGACGAAAAAGATGATGAAGAAGAAGAAGAAGAAGCGGCAGCCGGGGTGTCATCGTTATTACTAACATTGTTGTGCAATACCTTTCCAGATCTCAATGTAGTCACGACACTCACATTATGATTTTGTTGTTCATGAGCAACATATGTATTTTGTGTGTGACCGGGATTTGGCAATGGTTGAGATGGAAGTTTTCCTTTTTCTCGCTCGCTTAACGCAGCATTCAGTTGGGCAATTTGGGCCTCTATTGATTTGATGCTCTGATCATGTGAAGCACTGTTTTGCACCAAAGACTGAATGGAAGTTTCCAACCTTGCTGAGGATTGTGTAGATTGTTTTAAAAACGCATCCAAATTTCGTTCTAGCGAGAAAACCTTATCGTTATTCGGCTGAACAAAATTGTTTTGAGGATAAGAGTTGTTGGGTACAAAATTGTTCATTTGGTTTGGGTAAGGTTGGGATTGGAAATGTTGCTGATATTGAGTTTGTTGAGGGGCTTGTTGTTGTGGAGGAGGCCTTTGAAAATTGTTATTGCCTTAGAATTGTTGTTGATTTTGGTTCCAAGCAAAATTTGGGTGACTCCTCCAACCAGGATTATAAGTCGAAGAGTAAGGATCATTTCTTTGTCTTTGCTGAAAGGTAACATTAACTTGATCTTGTCCTTAAACAGGTGGGTTGTAAGGACACTCTTCGGTAAGATGGGACAGATCCGAACAACAAGCGCAAATAGTGCGAGTGGGTAAAGCTGGGGCAGGAGAAGGCGATGGGAATTTGCTCTCAATTGCTTCTAGCTTTTTCGTGAGTGCAGCCATTTCGGCCTTCATTGCAATCGACATATCAAGTTGATATATGCCTGCCCTAGACTGACCTGATGAAGTAGATGAGGTGGTCTTAGTGCTTTCCCACTGAAGTGTTTGTTCAACAAAATCGTCGAGAAATTGCCAAGCTTCCTCGCTTGATTTTGTAAGAAAGTGACGTTGACAAATAGTTTCCAACAACTGCTTAGTTGCTGGGTTCAGTCCTTCGTATAAAGTTTGGCAAAGTTGCCAATTCTCGATACCGTGGTGAGGGCACTGAACAAGAAAACCCTTAAATCTTTCGAGGCACTTCCAAAAATGTTCGAAAGGAAGCTGGGAAAATTGAATAATTTCATTGCGAATTCTCACGGTCTTATGGTGTGGGTAAAACTTTTTTAGAAAAGCCTTAATAAACTCCTCCCAATTTTTTATGGAGTGTGATGCTGTGCTATATAACCATTTTTCGGCTATGTCACATAAGGTGAATGGAATGACACGTAGCCTTATAGCATCATCAGATAGTTGAGTGGTCTTCATCATTGCGCAAACATTCTGGAATTTGTTAATGACGATGTAGGCATCTTCGGATTCCAGCCCGTGAAATTTGGGCAACATATTGATGAAGTGGGTTTTAATTTCAAAGTTATCCCCATTGGCCGGTGGAAGTGAAAGATAAGTGGGTAAAGCGGTGCGAATAGGATAGAAAAGATCCTGGAGCGCGATTCGTTGGGGCGCTTCGACAGGAGGGTGTGGTGGGTTATTCACACCTAGTGGAGGTGGAATCAGTCCCGCAGGTAAGGGGTTGTTAGGATTGAATCCCGACATCTCCTTAGAAGATGATGAATTTGAAGATGAAGGTAAAGAAGTGGAGGGAATTTCGACTTCGGAGTCGAAAGCGTTGTCAGTCGGTACTAACGAGACACGGACTAAACGGGCGCTAGTGTCCCTAGTCCAACTGGACATACACTAAAGAGGTGTAGTGTAGTCAAAAAGGTAAAAATAGAAGGTGGGGGTAAGAAAACGTCAATGGAAGGAAGTGGGTGCAAGTGGGGTGCAATGGATTTCTTAGCGACAAGTGGCAAGTTTTTGTAAAAATTTTCTGTTTTTTAAATTTTTTTATAATGAGTTTTTTAAAAAGATTTTTATAAGAAGCTTAGACACACGTTCAAGCAATCACAATATGCACAATCAAGCCTAGATCTAGGGTCTCCTAGGTCAACTAGACTGCTCCTAACTGTTCCAAAGAGCAAGTTGTGAGATCCTCAAATCGCCTCTTCACCGCCAATTGTGGCCAGGTAAGCACAAGTAAAGAGACGAGGGATCCGCTCATGAATCACCGTAAGACGGGCCTTTTAAAATTACCTCTCCCACTTGTCTAGCCTAGACACCACAAAGTCTGGTTTAGATAAACGATCGATGCCTACAACTATTCCTTTGTCCTAATGAGCACGACAGTCTTTATAGGCTGAGTCTAATCTTTTTTAATTAACTCATAGGTCGATGCAAAATGCTTTTTGTGATTTTTGGGGTCCTAGGAAGGGTAATGAAATCCCCACCCAATCTGGATTGGTGTTAAAACCCCTTAAAAGTCAGTTTAAGAATGCAAAGCAGTAAACATACAAAACACTTGCCAATTTTTTTTTATTGCGGCGCAAAGAATCCTGCACAAGATCAAGTTATTGGAGAAGGGAGAGAAGTTTTTACGCAAAGAACCCTGCAGGAAAATTTTTCAGAGGACATCAGGGGGTTCAGAAGAACAAGATGCTTACAGAGACTTTTTCAAATGATGGCGTCACCACCCCGCGGCGGTTCTGCGATCAAAAGCGTCCAAGCGCGGTGGCTCCACGGTTGAATGGTTGACTCGGGCCTCCAAACTTCTTCTGTTGTCTGTTGCGGTCCTCCTCTGTTTGTTCAGATCTGCTGTTTGCTGTTTCGCTCTCTGGATTTTTCCAGATCTGAATCTGTTCGTCTCTTCAATCCTGCACAATTCAAACAAAAACCCATCAAAAAATAACAAGATGATAAATTTTTATATTTTTTATTTTTCAATTTTTATGATTTTTTTAATTTTAACTAATCCGAAATTACAAAAAGAAAATAATCACGCCATCCCCGGTAACGGCGCCATTTGATTGTAGATGTTTTGCTTATGCGTCTCTTAAAAGATAAATTAAAGAATATTAACCGCAATCAAGAACAGTGTCGCTTGGTAGCTAGCCGGTTGAGTACGGGTCGGTCCATAGGGATTTTGTGTATTTTCTAGTTGTTCTCACGAGTTAATTCCAATTGTGGTAGGTTTGATTATCAATAAAAACTAAAGTTGAGTTTGATTAGGATTAAAACCTTGCTAGGGTTAGGATTAGGTTAAATTTGGAAAGTCAATATGTCTCACCGCTTTCTATACCCTAATTAAGAACTATTTAGGTGTTAAGGTAATAATTAACAAAGGGTATTAGCACGATCGGGAAGAAACTAGGTTTCTTCCTCTAGGTTTTTGTCCGTCCTTTCTTAACTCTTATCCTAACCTTCATGGAAAACATACACAACCGGTCTTTAACTATTGTATCACCGCTACCTCTTGGGATAGAGTGCCGTAGTGAGCGGTGTGTGTATGTATGCATAGAGTTCTATTTTAAAATGTATAACGGGCAAGAAAGGGATGAGAGATTTTCATCTCTCAAACTTTCCCTAAACCTAACCCTAACAAGTGAGGAACTACTCACTCATTAGGGAATTGATAAACGAGTTCATTTTTTTGTTTGTTTTTAATAACCTAATTATCTAAACTACGGCAAATAAATAAGATTTATAACTAGGGCAGATAAATAAAATTTATACTAGGGCAGAAAAGAAATTAAACTAAGGCATAGAAAAGAAAAACTTACTTTTTATTTGATGCACTCTTCAAAACATTTACAGCGAATAAAAATTCTGAAATTAGGAATTAAAAAGAGGCATGTTCCAAAAAGAGCTGTAGGGTTCCTATTTATAGATTATAGAAACCCTAGGGTTTACATCTGATCCCTATCTACATTTACAAAACTACCCTGAGAAGCCTGGTCAACGCACCGCCACCCACCGACATTTTGCACCGATACGTGCACAGTACGGCCGCGGAACCGCGGCCATAAGCCATGTTTGGCCGCGGATCCGTGGTCGTATGGTGGGGTCTCTGTCTCAAATCTTCAGGTATCTTTCATGTTGCATTTTACTTCTGGTTTCTTCACTTGGTTCTTCAGAATGTCTTCTAGTTTTTTTCCATATTTCCACAGTGCAGAATGTTGTAGACTTTTACCGTTCGCTTCGTGTTGAAGTCTTGAATCTTGCGCTGCCTTTGTACTTTGTGAAATTGTTCATTGATCTTCATTTGTTCTTCAAACTGTAGGCATGATAAAGATTCTTCTATTTGTTGGTCGTAGTCTCACTTTTGTAGCATCTTTTCATCATTTTCACTGTTTTGCTCCGAGAACTTGTAACCTGCAACTATTCAACAGACATGTATCAAAAGCACATATTTATTTGCAAAATGAATAAGAATGGGGAATATAATAATGCAAAATTATGATATGAATAGCTGCCACAGGACCAAGACTCCTCTGCCCTCTCACTTGCCTCCGAACTCCCCAGCCGAGGCCATCTTCCTCGGTCCCTCCGACCGACCAACTCCACCACTCACAGGCGTAACCGCCGCTCTGCAAATCTCGCCACGCGCAGATTCTCCGCCAGCAACGCCCCACGTTCCACGCCATCACGATCCCCATTATTGGGCGATCCGCTCTTTACGCGGGCGTGACGTCGGGAGCGTAACTGCCGGCGAGATTCTCGCGCCTACCGCTGCATGCTGCCGCCGCTATACAAACCCCCATCACAGAGAGGTCAAGTAAGCCATTTTTTACTCCACTTAGCCGTTACTCTGCTCGGATCTCGTGCTAACTTGATTGCCGGAGGGTCCTCGGTGGTACCAAACCACCCCGGGAATTCTTTGAAGGTACTCGGCGCTAAACTCCTCAAATCACCAATCTCCTCAAAACCCATTGAGACCCACACGCAACGGGAGATCACCTCCAAAATCCATCGGGAGATCGACGGAAGACAACATCTGAAGGAGACCCAAAAAGGACCTCCATCAGTTGGCGCCGTCTGTGGGAAAAACTCCATAAAAAACAAAGTTGGCCTTCCGGTCTCCATCCATATGGCAAGCGACCACCCTGAAGATTCAGGTACCAGCCGCCGCCTCCCCCTCACCGGAGGCGTGGATGAACCTCCCCCGGCGACCATCATCAACGCCATTGCCAGCCGAATAGATCTGTTACAGTCCCTCGTGGTGGCGCTCGTCCTCGTCCAAACGGCCGGGCCAGGGCCCCAGATCGCCGCTCTTTCGCCTCCAGAAGGCTCTGCCCTCGTCGGCCCGGCTGACCATCGGCAGGATATGACCCCTGGCCACAGATCTCCCGGGCCGATACTCCATGAGGCCCGCTGGGCACCCCACGGCTCCACACCAAGATCCGCCGCCAAAGCGTCTCGCCTCGAGCCTCCTCGCGACCCTTACCCCCCTGAGGAGATGTCGGTCACCTCGCCTGTCTATAGGCATGATCGACACCCCCTCCCTCGACGGGGTCGCACAGAAGGGGCTCGCCACGACGGCTCGAGGGCCACCTCGCCCAGGGATCTGAGGGACCTCATCGAGAGGAACCGGGGCCGCGCCCAGACGCAGGTCTCCCACAGCAGAGGCCAGGGATCATAAGGCGCCGAATCCTCTGGGTACCACGGCCGACTCGATGCCTTCGAAAAGAAGATCGAGGGCATGCGCCGGGAAGGTAACCTCTCGGGTGACGGGACTAAGTACGCCGCCGACTCACTCACCAAGCCGTTTACCGAGGGACTGCTCGCTGTCCATGTCTCCTCGCGCAACAAGCCCCCGAAGATCTCTCTTTTCGACGAGAAAACCGACCCCAAAGACCATTTGGATGCTTTCACCGAGGGGATGAGCTTACAGGACCATTCCGACGCCGCCCAGTGCAGGGCCTTCCCCCACAATCGATGCGCATGCTTTGCTCATGTTCACCGCGACCGTTCCTGTTTCCCATACCTGCAACTGGATGGTCGGGCGAAACCTCATGAAGAATCAGCCGAGCAGCTACCCTGCTCGGTTATCCCTGGCCGGTAGCTTCCCCTCTCATAACGCCATGGATCAAAGTCCTCGCCAAGAGGCAACCGCGCAGCTTCACTGCCCGGTTATCCTTAGCAGGCCTCCTAAGGCCCCTCCAACGCTAAGGATCAAAGTCCTCCGTAGAGGCGGCCGAGCGGCTTCCCTGCTCGGCTATCCCTGGCCGGTAGCTTCCCTACTTGCAATGCCAGGGATCAAAGCCCTCGCCAAGAGGCAACCGCGCAGCTTCACTGCCCGGATATCCTTAGCAGACCTCATACGGCCCCTCCAACGCTAAGGATCCATGCCCTCACTAAGAGGCAGCCCAGCAGCTACCCTGCTCGGTTATCCCTGGCGGGTAGCTTCCCTACCGCAACGCCAGGGATCAGAAAGTCCTCCCAGAGGCAGTCGAGCTCGACCCTCGCTTGGCTATCCCTGGCGGGTAGCTTCCCTACCGTAACGCCAGGGATCAAAAAGCCATCCAAGAGGCAGTCGAGCCCGAGAATCTCTCGCTCGACTATCCTTCAGGACAAAAGCCATCGCCAAGAGGCACCGGGCAGTAACCCTGCCCGGCCAAGCGTCCTTGGTAGGCTTCTTACAGCCCCTCCCGCGCTAAAGACCAAATTCCTCCCAGAGGCAGTCGAGTCCTTGCTCGGCTATCCCCGGCTAGTAGCTTCCTACTACAACCGATAGGGATCAAAGTCCTCGCCAAGAGGCACTGGGCAGTAACCCTGCTCGGTCCCCGTCCTGAAGGATCAAAGCCCTCGCAAGAGGCAACCGAGCAGCTACTCTGCTCAGTCATCTCCGGCTGGTAGCTCCCTACCCATGACGCCAGGGATCGAAGCCCTCATAAGAGGCACCCGAGCGGCTACCCCGCTCGGTCATCCTAGGCTGGTAGTTGCCTACCCACGACGCCAGAGATCAAAGCCCTCGCCAAGAGGCAATCGCGCAGCTTCACTGCCCGGTCATCCTTAGTGGGCTTCTTACAGCCCCTCCAACGCTAAGGATCAAAGTCCTCCTTAGAGGCAGCTGAGTAGCTACCCTGCTCGGCTATCTCCGGCTGGTAGCTCCCTACCTATGGCGCCAGGGATCGAAGCCCTCGCAAGAGGCATCCGAGCGGCTACCCCACTCGATCATCCCAGGCTAGTAGTTTCCTACCCACGATGCCAGAGATCAAAGCCCTCGCCAAGAGGCAGCCGCGCAGCTTCACTGCCCGGTCATCCTTAATGGGCTTCTTACAGCCCCTCCAACGCTAAGGATCAAAGTCCTCCGTAGAGGCAGCAGAGCGGCTCCCCTGCTCGGCTATCCCTGGCCGGTAGCTTCCCTACTTGCAAAGCCAGGGATCAAAACCCTCGCCAAGGGGCAACCGAGCAGCTTCCCGGCTCGTTCATGCCCAATGGACGCTGCGGGCTTGTAGCCCTTACAACAAGGCCTTTGAGCCCATTCATGCTCGGCACAAATATGATGGACGTCCCTCTGCCCATCACATGCAGAGGATCCATGGCCCCAACAAGAGGCATCAGGTCTATCCAAGTCTGAATGATCCCCCCTCGACTTCGGGGCCATGGAGAATCCTCCTTCTCGGCAGCGCTTGGCATGCTTGGCAAGTGATCGAAATCAACTCGATGAACGATCGCTAGACAGATGGCCGACCTGACATGGAAGCCCAACAGTGCAAGCAAAGATATTTTTCAAGCATTCTTCACAAACAGAAGACAAATTGCAAACCGATGAAACCAAAGAAAAAGTTTTATTACCAAAGGCAAAGTCTTTACAAAGGGTATTTTGGGCTCCCCAGCCTTACAAAATGCCCGGAGGCTTACAAAAATCCCAGAAGCAACAAAATAAAAAGAGGTGAGGAAGATGGGGGCTTTAGGCCTCGGGGCCAGGCGCGACCTCGGGGCCTTCGACATCCACTACGAGACGAGCTGGGTCCTTGGCGACCTCCTCGTCGGGAATCTCCTTCCCCTGCTCATCGGCATCCGTGAGGGGGTATTCAGCCCGGAGTTCTTCGTCGGCGAACACCGGCATCCGGGCCTTAACGGCGTCGAGGGCCTCGTTCCAGATGAGGGTTGTGGCCATGGCCAGGTCATCATAGAAGTCTTTCGACTTCTTGTAGCCCTCCACCGCCTTCGCCGCCGAGAGGTCGGCCAACTTCGCCGCTCTCAGGTCGACCGACTTCGCCGACTCAGCCGCCGCCCCCAGCTCCTTCTGGAGGGTTTTCATTGTCTTCTTCAGGTTGCCGGCAAGCACCTGAGCATCCTCAAGCTTGGCCTTGACAGCCACGGCGGCCTCGTGGTACCGGGAAACCTCCCGCTTCCCGGCCTCTACCTTGCCCTCCAGGGCGGCGACCCTCGCCATCACCGCCTTCAGCTCCCGCTTGGAGCTCTCTTCCGGCGAGGCGAGCTGGCCCGCAGCCTTCATCGCCGGGGCTATCACCTCGGCCTCCATGCGTAAGGCGAGGGCAACGTGCTGGAGGACCTGAAAGGTACGAAAGAGATTAGAAAGACGAAGGAGGCACCGAATCTCACAAAAAAAACCAAACACTTACATGCTCGGACTCCTGGGCGATAGACGCCATCTGAGCCCTGAAGGTCCCCCCGGGGACTCTACCTCTGGCCGATTTCTCTATTTCATGCAGCAGGCTATCTACAACAGATAGCCCCGAAGGCACCGCGAATTGGAGGTCCCCCCTCCACCATGATCGGCGAGTACGGGCCCCGGGAAGATCTCCGAGAACCCCTCTTGAGCGGCTCCGAGGGAGAGCCGATCTCCTCCTCCGAGACCGGGTCCTCCAGAATCCGAGCCCGCTTCCGGCACGACACTCTGCTAGGCCCCAGGGCGGGATCCACCCCCGAACGCTCGCGGGACGCGACCACCGGAGGAGAGGGAGTCGGGGCGGGCTTCGAGCGGGAAGAGCTGGCGCCTCCAGCCTTCACGACCTACCTCGGCTGGCGCATGGAGGATCGGAGCGAGTCCATATCCATGGGTCCAACACAAAACCAAATACAAAGAAGTCAGCGACACATGCAACATAAAAGCCAAAAAGCAAACCTAAACTTATCGACGAACTCAACGGGACTGAGCCCGGCCCAACTCAGGACCCTCTCAGACAGCAGCACGTCGAATCGAGGGATAGGCTCCCACGACGCTACTCTCACCGCAGCGGGGTCATTGGGCTAGTTCCCCGGCAAGCATTTTTCCCTCGACCACTCGGTAGGCACGGGCCAGTCCTCGCCCCCGGGAGAGGAAACGAAGAAGAACTTCTTCTTCCAGTCGTGGATGGAAGAAGGCAGGGTCACAACCCCTGTCCCGGCAACGCCCCCCTGTCGCTTTCTAAAAGAGAGGTAGACCCACCTCAGGTCACCCGCTCGGCCCCCAGGATGATTTTTGAATATGAGGGAAGAATCAAGGAGGGAGAGGCTGAAAGGAACCGCCTGTAACTTCAGGCGGATCAGGAACCCGAGGAGAATCTTTCACGAGTTCGGCACTAACTGGCCAGGGACTAACCCGAAGAAGTTCAGCGCTTCGACGATCTCGGGAGAGAAAGACATGCGCAATCCACCCTAAAAAGCTTCCAAGTACAGGGCGATCTCCCTACCCCGTACTTGGTCTGCCCTCTCTCCCTCCTTGGCCAGACGAAGCATATAACGTGAGGAGATATGGAAGTGAGCCCGAGTATTGGCGAGCTCGTCCTCATGTCTCACCAAACACGAGGCGCCGGGGGCAGTATCTACCTCCTCCTCCCTGAAGGCTGCCCCCGCCGCATGATCCCGGGAAGAGGGTCCGACCCTTGCTCCCCGGGAGGACTCAGGCTCAACTAAAGGGTCCCTAGAACCTACACCCACGACATCTACAGGCTCTACGAAAGAAGACATCTAACCTTGAGAAGATGAATCCTCAGAAAACGAAAGCGGAAGAAAGAAGACGAGCGCCGAGCAACTAGGACTTAGAACAGGGAAATACAAAGGAGTAAGGGCCCTGGGGCGGGCCCCACCCCTACTTATCACCGCGAACGACCTCATCCAACGGCGCCCTTCATATCCCGCCAAAACGCCTCCTCACGTCCAACGGCTCCGATTGCTCCACTTGTCGTTCCCGCACTGGACCGCACCCCATCTGACGCCGCAGGTTTGCACACGTCGGGTCAACCAACCAATGCTTGACACGTGGACCGTCGCCTCAGTGGCAGGATGCACAAGCCGGCGCACCTTCCTTAAATGCAAAGATCTCGCCCTGATTCGCTGGCAGAAAAGACAGCTGACAGCCCGCGGATGCGTCCCGACGAAACCTTAGGAAAGAGCTTACCCCGGACGGCCCGGCAGTCTACTCCTGACCCGACCCGCTAGCTGGTCGGGACAAGAGTGGGGGGCTAATGATGATGCTCAATACTGGCGATCTCCAAGATCAGGACACGTGGTAGATGACATGTCCCAGAACTCAGAAGAAATGGCCCACAGGGGCCGACCAGGCCACCCCTGTACCCGACCCGCAAGCACAAGCTGGTGTCCCGTTATGCACCGTTAGGTTACTTAACTAACGGCATAGCGGGGCGGGACTAGCGCGGATGCAAAATATAAGCAATGTTTATTATATATCATATATATAATAACAACAATCGTCTCGTCATATAAAGTGATCACATCACAGAATATCAGCAGCAGAAGTCCACATATGAAATATTGGATATACTAGTAATTCCGTGTTTTAAATTAAGCCAGTATAAAACACGGATTCCACAGTCGCGATGACTAGCCTAACCCACATCCTTAGACCCCTACGAGAGCGGCAAGTAACCCTCCCAATTCTAGAGTTAGGAGACCCGGTCTCGACTCCTCGAAATGGTCTCCCACTTGACACTAAAACCCGGTTACTTGTGCTCCCCACCATGGGTCTATCCTAATGCGGAAAAGTAAATAATATACATCAATGGTGACATCATCCTCAACCCAGAAGTGCCCCAATAAAAGAATAATACATACAATTTTTTACATGAATGAAAATGAAAAACTCTCATCTCACGCAAAAAAAAACCCCGGCTATTCAAACCACGACGATCCAATATAACATATCACAGCAACACATAACATCACATATCATCAACGTAAGTAAATATGCGTATCCCAATTTTCGTTGACGTATAGAACGAAACCGGCGATACACCACATATTACACTTACGGTCGCAGAAAAGAAAGTGAAAACTATAACAATTGGTATCCGCAACTATCTTAGACATCATAACCCAATGTATCATATACTTTGGATTTCATGCTTAACCAAATGAATTCCTTAGATATCGCATGCCTAACAATTATAAACCTCACATTTTAGTCTCGTTATTGAAAACACTTTCTAATAAAAAGTCGGGCAATTCAACAAGATTCCCGACATCCTGATCGAATGCTCGTCGGAAACTTTAGTAGACGGCCGCATCCTCGGTGCCGTCGACGAAGTGCACTTAGGCGGAACACCGCGGCCACGAGCACCCGAACGGATGCTTTTGGCGACGGGGTTCTCCTACAGTCACTTGGTCGGGGCTATGGGGCGTGGCTATCTAGTAAGGTTACCCGGCGAGTATCCCCGTACGCTACGTGATTGCGACGGACTTTTGATCCACATCAAAATCCCGTGGCAACCGATCAAATGAGACTTAATTGGTAGATTTATAAAATTCAAACTAGTTTTCATAAAACTAATTTTGTGGATTCCAAATATTGTATCACAATCACACATAGCAAGACGATGTTAAACTTTTCGATCAAATCAACAAACACCCAAATTTTCTAAGAGTTGGATTTTTCTAAGTTTAAAATCTTCAGAAAATCATGCAGGTATTTTCTATGGACACTCTAGAAGAACGAAACCCTAACTCGATTCTGTGACCGCCGGAACCGCCACCAAACCCTAGGGTTTGCGGTAGTTCCACGGCGCCATAGGTGAGGCAAAGGTTGGCCCTTCTATGGTTGGTCCATAGGTGTTGTGGCGTGTTCTGGGTATTTTTAAACTGTGCTCAAGTGTTGCCACATTCAAGAGAACGTGCAAAACAGTGGTTTTTTGGTACAGTCCCGAGTCACATGGAGGCAATGAGCGATAGGAGGGGATTTCGTCTCTCCCGGTATTGGGGGTTGATGTTACGCTATGCTCGATTGGCCATAACAGGAAATCCCTGGCCAGGATTGCTGAGATTTACTGTTAAGTGTTATCAGTAGTTTCTCGAACCGTTATGAGACTCACATCAGCATGACTTATTAGGCTATTGGGGTCTGACGTTTACCACCCCCAGGCTGAGATATGCGACATATCAAACGAAGAGACCGGCCTATGCGGTAATGTTACTTATTGAATTCGCAGGAGTATGAGCAGGCTTGCTTGTTGATCTTCTGATCGCTCAATACCCGGGTATCCGTTACGTCCAGCTAGTACCGCTGATGGCTTGTGGGTGACTGATATGATCATCACCTACTGTCGGCGTATTGACGGGTTTTTAGAGTCCTACACAGAGGTTTCTTGGCTCAGGCAAAATGAAATAGGAGCACATATGTGATATGTGCGGGACCGAGATTAATATGAATATGTGATACCATATTCTATTCTCGCGATATGTGATATCGGTCGGTTATATGTGATATAGCTGGGTTATCGAATCAAGTGTTTATTCGATAAGTTGATACATTTGATATTAGTCGGTTATATGGGATACAGCCAGATTATTAAATCAAGTGTTGATTTAATAATTTAATGTATAATTATATATTTGATATATTAATTTACATTAACTAATATTAGCTCACTTAAGCATTTCTTTTTCTCACTTGTATGCACTTAATATATATGTGATATATATTAATGTGTCATGCTGGTTGCTACATGCTACATGGGTGTATGAAACTCACACCATGCTTAACATAATGAAGGGTTTTATTTATTTAAAGTAAATCAAAATTAGTTCGAAATTAGTCACATGGTTTGAGCTTAGTGGAAGCTTGTAGAACCATTGACTTAGTCCACTAATTTTGTTTTATTAGAGATATTTATTAACCCAACCATTACCTTAAGCCATGGTTAAGTCTCTACATGAGTTAATATGAGATATTATCTCACCCGTGGTTGCTATTCTCACTCATGAGATTCATTTCTACACTTGCTTCACTCCATGGTTGCTTCTTCTTCATCTCCTTCCTCAAGCTCTCTAGCTTTTTGGGAGGTGAAGAAAATTAGTGAGAAAAATTATTCTAAAGTGAGCAAAATTCCTACTTCATCAACCTACACTAGATTAGCCATTTAGTTTAGGTTGTTTGCTTCACAATTAGTGAAGAGGTAGCTTGATTTGGCGTCTCCTCGACGTAGATCATCTTCGGCCTCGAAGACTTCAAGCAAGTTTGTTCTTTTCATCTTGTGGAGCCTTTCTAGAGTCCGGGAGTTCACTACTTGGAGCAAAGTGACTACTACACGGAGCTATTGAAGTGAAGGACCGGTCTACAAAGGTTGTATTCCTTGTTCACTTAGATATAAAGATGTTTATATACTAGTTTCGTCTAATTCTCTAGTTAAGATTCTAGGTTAGGGTTCTTTAGCGTGCCAATTTTTTAAAAACGACATGGTCGATGCCTCCCGAAACCCAGTGGCGGTGCTGCGGAACCTTATATTCCAGGCCCTGCAATATTTCTTCCAATGGCCCTTCTTATGACAGTAGAAGCATTCTTCCTTCCCTACCGTCGGCCCCCCAACTTTTGCCTTACCCCTTGCCTTTACCTTACTAACACCGCCTTTCGGCTTGGTGGGGGCCTTCTTCTTCTTCCCCTTGGCTTTTGCCTTGGATCTAGAAGAGGAAGATCCTCCAACAAGCAGAGCGGGTGTCTCCCTGGACTTCTGCAGGGTGCTCTCAGCGCTCCTCAATATGTTGAGGAGTTCTAAAAGTGTAACTTCCTTCCCTTGAATGTTAAAATTCAAGATAAACTGGGCGTACGTAGAGGGGGGACTGTAGAATCAAGTCTGTATACAGCTCGTTCTCCAACGTGGTCCCCAGGTCCGCGAGCCCTTCAATCAAGCTGATCATCTTAAGTACGTGGTCCCCTATAGATGACCCGATAGCCAACCTCGCTTGATATAGTTTCTTCGAGGTCTGGTATCTTGCGATACGAGATTTCTCTCTATATAATTCCTTGGTATGGAGGAAGATGGATTCAAGATCCATCTTCTCGTGCCGCTTATAGTGTTCATTATCCATAGAGGCCAGCACGAGGCACTTGGCTTTCGCACTGTCAATTTCCCAGGTCTTACTGATTTCCTTATCTGCGACGCTGGAATCTGGACCTGGGACGGCGGGGGCTTTAGTAGTAAGAAGATAGCCCAGTTTGTCCTATGTGATGGCCATCTGGACATTCCTGAGCCAATCTTTATAGTTTGACCCTGTCAATATGTTTTTATCTAAAAGTAACTTAAAGCCGATCATCTTGGTCGCTGCAATTAGGAGAGAGAGAAGAAACACTTTAGCATGATGCTCTTGCAAGTTTAGATTGGTTTTTAGTTTATCTAAACATGATGGCTCCCACTGTTTCTCGAATCCTTCCTCAAACCATAAAAGAAGAATTAGTCAGGATTAATTTCACCGTACAATTCTTGCTTAACCTTTCAGCCAGGCTAGTGTCGGTACTTCGAGAGAGGTTTTACGATACTTTAGTGAAGTTCCTTAATTAAATAACCTCTTTTCCCTGGAGGCGTAGCCCCGCTAACATCGTTCTAGACACCTAATTGGTTTATAGCATTGATCGTTTAATGAAAAAATCTCTCAAGGAGTAGTATATACTCACAGTAGGATCGGGATCCAAATATCATTGTGTGATAATCCTGAGGGAATCATACCAAAATTATCACACTCCAAATAGTATGCAACACTAGTAAGTTTCAGTTTCTTCAAAAACTCCCGATGTGAATTTTTGCCCCATGCTCTTATGACCTTGATGAAGGCCAACATATCATAAGTCACATGTCAAGTTCTACCCGTCATTGTCCAGGTTAATTTGAACTCACCCGTACATACCCTTGACGAAGGCAAAAATAGTAGTATGACTGTCCCAAACCAACGCATCTATCTATGCTACAAATAAATATTCAACAGTTACCAATCACTATGCCTTGGTGAAGGTCAAAATACATAGCTTGAATACTACTGAATACCCAACTGAAATGACGGAGGGCTACTAATGGTTTTGGCGAAACCGTGAACGTAGTGAACTTGATATAATCGAAGGAACCTAATAGCTTTTAAAAGGAGTGGTTTAGGCTCCGTATTTAAAATTTTGCTTTTTGAAAAAACCGAGTGGTTTTAAAAGTGTTCCAACGATTCAGCTTTGGTTTGTTTGCTTTGCATTAATATGCAGTCCCATCAATTAACCTACCATTGCAGAAAGAAACAAAAATACAACATACGCTTATGCCAACCGCATTCGCCACGGGGCCCCGTCTTACACCGTTAGGCTACTTAACTAACGCCAGAGCTGGGGGCTGGACTAGCGCGGATGCAAAACATAAGCAACGTCTATTATATAATATTTATATAATAATATCCATTCGTCTCACGCAATAATAGGCATTCCAAATCACAGATGAACATATTGGATATACTAGGAATTCCGCTTTTCGTTTAAGCCTGTAATGAAAGACGGATTCCACAGTTGTGATAAATAGCCAAACCCCACCCAGACCCCTACGGGTGCGGAAAACTACCCGCCAAATTCGCAAAGTGAAGCAACCTCTCTTAGTAAAATGAGTAGGCCACTCGGCACTTCAAAGAACCCGGTAGTTTGTGCACCCCACCTTGGGTCTATCCTAGAAGCAAAAACAGTAAAAGAAATAATACAATGGTGGTTACAACCTCAACCCGGATGTGCCCCGCAAAATAATATTACATCACTTTACAATTTACATCGAATGAAAGAAAACTCTCATCTCACATCCCCGGCTATTCATCCAAGACGATCCAATAAGTTCATATACACAAACCAACATCACAGATATGTGCAACCCCAAACTAACCGACATATAGCAATTAGCTGAAGTTTACGAACACATATATCACAACACAGATAAAACCCGATTAGCAAAAAACTTAGAATTGCGATCGAAAACTATTTTCCGTGTATACCCCAAGTGCAAACCAGCACACAAAACATACTAGGTAGAAACCAAATATACAAGAATACAGAACACCCAAAAATAGAACAACAGAAGAAGAACGAGTCGAATCGGCCTCGACTCGGCCGCGGAACTGCGGCGGAACGAACCGTTCCGCCGCTCTTTCGCGGTCGTCTTGGCGATTCAACCACTCGTTTTTCTTGGGTATTCTTATAATACCCTGCACTGAATTTTCATTGCTCTGAAATAATTTTTTCTGGAAGTTTTAAAATCGACAGAAACTTGAGGGCGCGGGTGTTCCGTTTTCGTGATTTTCTGACGATCGAAGTTCTAATAACTTGCTAATAAGCTAGTAAAGGTTTAGTTGGCTCTGATACCACTGTAAGTCAATGCCACACACCCCACATGTTCGCGGGGAGGCAGAGTGTGCAAAAAACGATTTTTATATGCTTCGTAACATCGACTAAACTCCAGGATCGATACTAAACCCTAACTAACATACAAACTATGAGGTTTAACTACTATGTAAGAAAGTTATACCTCAAGCTACTAGTCCTTCTTCTTCTCGCTGTCCTTCTCCTCCTTGTGAGCTCCTTGGAGTGTGTAGGGATCCAGCCTCCTCGAGTCGAAGAAGATCCACCCGAGAGTGTCTACCTTGAGCTTCTACATCTAAGATGAGGTAATTAGGGTACTTAGTATGCAAATCTAAGTAGACTAGAGTGAGTAGAGAGTGATAATGGATAGATTAGTCTTACTAACCCTAGATTCTCAACACATGAGACAATTAGGGTTTGAGAGGCTTGAGGAAAGAGAAAGTGTTTGTGATAATGATAATAGAATATGGCTCTTGTAGTGACTATAAGGCAAACAAAATATCTCCCACAAAAATATCTCCCACAAAATATCTAAGTCAAACCTTGCCTCAAAAGTCAACCATGAGTCACCAAGTAGCCATGCTTCAATTATCATATAAATAACACCTCATTTCCTCCACCTAATAAATGTTTTAATCAAAAGATAAAAACCCTAATGAGGTGTCTCCTTCTAGAATCAATCTTGAGAGAATTACAAGAATTCCCCTCATCCGTATATACATACCCGTATCCGTATTCCGAGAAACACGAATACAATGAGACAAAAATAATCCAATAATCTAATACTAGGATCTGGCTTAAACCAAAGCCCACCAGTATAATCCGTCCGAACATCATACGTGCACAAGTACACGTATATGTTCGAACCCTGTCGTAAAACCATATGACCTCTACATCGTTTTGCCCGAAGCAGGGAAACCCTCTGTGTGGGACTCTAAAGACTTGACACTATACTGGCAGTGGGTTTAACCACAAGCCGTCAGCGGTACTAGCTACACGTAACGGTTACCCAGGTATCTGTCGATAAGAAGGTCGATGAGCAAACTCATCCGAACTCCTACTGAGCCTATCTGTGACAATCCCCGTACAATCCGGTCTGTTCGTCTAAGAGTATCGCATATCGGGCCTAAGGGCGGTAAACGTCAGACCCCTAATAGCGCAATAAGTCGTGTCGGAGTGTAGCCCAAAACACCCTGAGAAACTACTGGAATACCTACCAGTAAATCTCGCTTGCCCTGGCCAGGGACTTTGTATAATGGCTTTCCGAATCACAGCGCGACATCAACCCCCAACACCAGGAGTGACGAATCCTATCTAACCACCACTGCCTCCAAGTGCTTCGGGGCTGCACCCAACTACTACTTGTTTGCATGACTCATCAGAGCCGTGGTATGGTAGCAATCAAAGAACAGTGAGAACACGCTCGAGGCGAAGTAGCAGTATCAAGTCAACGGACTATGCTGTACTCATGTCACCTGGGAACTGCTACCTGACAATAGGTATAGTACCAACCAAAAGTTCCCCACGAGTCCGTCGAGTGTAACTCATAACCCAATGAGCACCTGCATACTATCTCCAGTACGATGTACTAATGGCTGTGGGACAGACTATCTCTCCTGCTGGGATGAGAAGCGTATACACTAGTCTACTCTGGAGTATCGATACCCTGTCTCGATAATCCTACGACTAGAGACCTGTATAAGGATGTGCTTAAAGACTACCCATCCCCCACTAGTGTGACTGCCATCATAACGCTAATAGTCAAGCAAAGATCCTAAGGGCTCTCTACCAATATGTATTAGCGATACGCTAAAAGAAATATATACACATATTAAGATAGAAACAAACCAAATAGCATACTATCATATTGAGCAAGACTGTCATAAAATCTGTGTATATCCCAAGCTTCCAAAATGTAATATACAAACTAGTACTATACAATAATGGCCTCTAGGGCATATATCACTAACACCCATATCGATAGCGATTTCAAGACCGGCTATTAAAGCTTCATATTTAGCTTCATTGTTAGTTCTTAGCTCCATTAAGGAGAGGTCATAACGTAATATCCCTCCTTGTGGGGTCACTAAGATAAGGCTCACCCCAGTTTTGATTATGGGGGTGTTTTGCTTTCACCTCTTCATGGAAGACGCTCCATCGAAATAGAGTTCCCATTGGGAATCATTTTCTTCTTTCTCTTCTTCGATTGCATTGAACGTATGTTTGTCTGGAAACTCACAATTTATGGGAGAGTCGGCTGGTATCGGATGTTCCACGAGAAAGTCGACGATGGGTTGTCCTTTCACCTCTTTGTGGGGTCGATACGTTATCGAGAACTCCATCAAGAGGAGGACCCATTTGACAAGCCTTCCTATCAGTATGGCCTTCGACATCATATATTTGAGAGGATCCACTTTCGATATGATGTGGACCTCATGCGCCAAGGCGTAATGTCCGAGCTTCGTTATTGCGAAGATCAGTGCCAGGCAATACTTTTCGATGGGAGAATAGTTTCTTTCTGTCCCCAGGAGAACTTGACTTAAATAGTACAGAACTCTTTCCTTTCCTTGATCATTCTCTTGTGCCTACAATGCACCTAGAGAACCCTCAAAAGCCGTTGTATATAGGATAAGGGATTTTCTCTTAACCGGAGCAGCCAATACAGGCGGATTTTGCAGGTATTGCTTGATTTCGTCTAGTGCGTTTTAGCACCTCTAATCCTAGAAGAACGGGGTCCCCTTCTTCATTAGATGGCTGTAGGGATGGCATTTTCCGGAGAGGTTGGATATGAACCACCGGATATACGCGAGCTTTTCTTCGAGAGACCGCAGTTGTTTGAGGATTCTTGGCATGGGCATTTCCATAATCGCCTTGATCTTTGAGGAATCGATTTTGATACCTCGGTAACGTATGATGAATCCTAGGAATTTTCCTAAGAAAACTCCAAATGCGTATTTTAGAGAATTCATCTTCAGATTATACTTCTGAAGACGTTGGAACACTATTTTTAAATGTTCCCAATGTTCGTGATGGGATTTTCTCTTCACCACAAGGTCATCGATGTAGCATTCGACAATCTCGTGTATGAGGTCATCGAAGATCTTTGTCATGACCCTCAGGTAGGTAGCGCTGGCATTCTTCAAACCAAAGGGCATCACCTTATAGCAGAATATGCCCAACAGGGTCCGAAAGGTGGTGTGCTTTTGGTCTTCAGGATCCATCTTTATTTGATTGTATCTCGAGGATCCATCCATGAAGGAGAAGACTTTGTGAATGGATGTGTTATCGATCATAAGCTCGGTAACAGGCACTGGGAAGTCATCTTTTGGGCATGCTTTGTGAAGGTCCTGAAAGTCCACGCAAATGCGAACCGCCCCATTTTTCTTCATCACCGGAACGATATTAGCGATCCGGTCGGGATATTGAACCTCTTTGATGAAGTCGGAGTCGATTAGTTTCTTGACTTCAGTGTTGATACTCATCTCAAGTTCAAGCAGCATCCTTCTTGGCGCCTATTTGATTGGCCTTATGCTTGGCGATATGGCTAGTTTATGTACCACTACTTTTGAATCTAGACCTAGAATTTTGGAGTAGTTCCATGCGAAGCAGTATTTGTATTGCATAAGCGCATCTTTCAGTGTGGCCACCTATTTTTCAGATAGCAGCTCACTAACAAACGTCGACCTTGGATCATTTTCTGTCCCTAAGTCAATTTTTCTTAGGTTGTCCGCCGTGGTGTGTATCCTATCTTCCAGCTCTTTTAGTGCTGGTGGAAACTCTGAGATCACCTCGTCCTCGTTTTCATTGGCGAAGCACCTGAAAAGATCATTCATACTCTCATTCATTCCCTCTTTTGAGAGTGTTATCATATGGCAGGTACGAGTACGCTTCCATTTTTGTGGTTGAGTTAGTCTTAACATGATGGTGTAGTTCCATTTTGATTCGTGTTTCCGCGGCGGGCTTATCTTCCAGCTGTCGGATAAAGAGAACATGTCTTGTCGATACTGGTCTTCTACCCGGTCCTTGAAGATGAAGCAGTCTTCAAGGGGGTGACCTATTGCTCGGTGATAAAAGCAATAATCCGGGTGGTGGACCTCGTTTATTTGTTCAGGGTGCCGAGATTCCGAAAGTGTCAACATTTGGTACTTCACGACAAGGTTGAATATTTTTCCTGTCTTGTCTTGAGAGAATGAATATTTTCGACCCATCTTCTTTATAAAAGATGGGCTCCAATCGAGTTTTTCTCGATTGAACGGTATCTTGGACCTGCTTTATTGTCTTTGAACGTTGTTTATGTTCCTTGCCCTATTTTTACCACCGCTTCGGGATTTTTTCTCTTCGCGAAAGTACTTAACGGGCTGTGGATGAAGAGCATTACGGTCTACTTCTCCTACTGATTGTTGACTGAGCCGCTGCATCTTGGCATTTTCATATATGGTCATTTTGTGGCTATGGTTGTCTCGGCTCGCTTGACAAGCTTCTTTTATTAGCTTGTCGATTTGCTCTTTGAGCGATGGACTCAACGCTCTCAGAGTGAGATCTTGCTCCAATTTGACGTCATAGCTATCTGGAAGAGTGATTTCTTCTTCACTTGAGCTATTTATGATGCTGCAGGTATAAAATTACTCCCATTTCTTGGACTGAACATATCCAAGCCCCGTTGTTTCCCTCTTCCCGTTGGGCTTCTTTCGCTGAGTCCCGGGAATATCCTAAATCTTTTTGTAGAATTGGGTCTGCCGAACCGTTTATTAGAGAGGTAGCCTTGGCGCTTTAACAGTTTCTTTATTCCCTCCGCATAATATCTTGGCATACGGATGGGATGGAACCTGTCAAGAGAGGGGTTGACACCATGCCAGACTTCTTTTTCTACCCCGGTCTCCATAAATTTGTAGAAGAGGATCGTCTTTTCACCTCTTCACCTAGGAGGTACGTAGAAAGTTTGCAGCTCTTGTACGCTGTATGTATCGAGCATATCAAGTTCCTTGTAGTGTCGAGGCGAAGCCATCATGATTTGTAGACGCTAATCTGCTTCGGCAAGAGTCTGCATCAACGGGCGGACGGAGAACACTGCATTTGTTTCGTCCTCAGAGCCGCTGCCAAAAACCAGGATCGGTGTAGATGGTCTGGGCTTATTGTTTTCTTTTTGGGGTTGCCCCAAGTAGACTATTTCTTCGTCTTCCTCAGTATCGCTCCCAAAGATTGGGATAGTGGCCGCGGATTTTTGTTTACTCTCCGGCCTGTAACACCTTTCAGTGTCCTTGAACTCCGGAAGAAAGTACTTTGTGTCTTTGTATTTCCAGACTTCATTTACAGAGAACGGATTTAGCTCTCCCGTGATGGTGTATTCCGAACCATCCTTAAAATACTTCATACACTGATGTTGTGTAGAAATGATGATGTTACACTCGTGTAACCAAGGCCTGCCGAGCAAAACATTATTGCAAGTCTTGGCATCAATGACATGAAATTTGATGTCAGTGACGAGCAGACCGAAGCGTAGCGTTAGTATTATGGACCCAAGAGTTCATGATGACTGTGAGTCAAACCCGGAGATAATAATTTTATCTCAAGCAAGATGTTGAACGTTCATGCAAATTTCCTTCAGCACTCTCACGTTGAGAAGATTAACGGAGGATCCGTTGTCGACAAGGATTTTCCCTATCTTGATATCATGGCAGTACCCCGTGACGTATAGCGGTCGATTATGTTCGCACGTACCGAGGAGTAGATCTTCATCGCTGAATGTGATATCAGCCGTGTGAACCTCTGCCGGTTCATTTTTCATCTTCTTTTCTGCGAGGAAAGCTTGGAACTAATCGGGCACTTGTAATGCCTTGATTAGGGAATCTCGTGCCTCTTTGGACAAGAGAGAGCATCCAATATGCTTGGCTGTGAGGGTATTTTCCTCAGATATGCTAGGACGTTGTAATCCACCTTGTTTTTCTTAGGCGGGTCCTTTGCGGTGAGCTCTTTGACTGCTTCTTCACCGAGGGCGATTTCTTCGGGTATTTTCCCTTTCCCTCTGTCTTTTTTGTTCAAACCTTTGTTTATAGGTCTAAGGTTCTTCTCAGGCAGCGTATGGTTACACGGCTGAATGTTTTCGCAATTCTTCTCTTCTTCTGTTTTTCCCGAGGCGGAGTCTTCAAAGCATGAGTTGAGGGGCGTTTCGTCCTCGGAATCGCTCTCGAAGGTGAGAACTTAAGGTTTTTCCCCTTCCGAACTGGTACCAACCATATGACAGTTGCCAATCGTTTCTTTATGCATGTTGTAGGGTTCCTAGGCACTCTTGTGAAGGTTCAAAAGGCATCAAACATACCCGGATTAAATTTTAGACGTGCCGAACAACCCAAAGCCGAGATCTTTGCTAGATTATTAGGGTTTAACATGCAAGATGATAACTTTTATCTAAGTGTGAGGGATTACAACCTTTGTAGTCTGCTCCTTCACTTCACAAGCTCCGAGTAGAAGTCCCTTTGCCGCGATCCACGATCTCCCGGACTCATGAGAGGCTCCACGACTCGAACAATCCATGCTAGCTCGAAGTATTCCAAATCTCCGATGATCTACCTTGAAGTTGCTACGACTCAAGCTTTCTCACTCAAAAGAGAAGAACACACTAATCCCATGGGCTAGATGAGATGAGGATGAGAGAGTAGTAATTTTGCTTTCTTTTTAAATCATTTTCTCATTTTTATTTCATCACTTAAGAAAAACTAGCAAGCTTTCTTTAAGAAGGAAGAAGATGATAATGAAAAGATAATCCTATCTTTTTCTTTTGTGATGAATAGAATATAAACCATATGATTGAATATTAACCATGGTCAAGGATGAGTGGATAAGAATGAGTAGAGAATAAACTAGAGTTAGGGTTTGGTTGGGTTAAGAATGTGTCATCACAAATATCTTAACCAAGACAAAAGAATAAAGCTTCTAGAATATGCATGAAGCTACTAACCCTAATCAAACCCTAACCTCAATTAATCATCCTTAAACATGTTTAACAATTAATCATATCATGTCACAATAATATATATCACATATATATTATATATTTGCAACAAAAGAAAATAATACAATTAACATATATCGCATATATATCAATGTATCATCCACTGAGAAAATGAAATAATAAAGCGAGCCAATATTAGATAATGTAATACAATATATCATATATATATTATTATACATTAAATCATCGAATCAACACTTGATTCGACGATCCGGCTATATCGAATATTACCGACTAATATATCATGTACCGGTTCATCGAATCAACACTTGAGCCGATGATCCGGTTCATATCTAAATATCCTGAGAATATAATACGGTATCCCATATCGTATTATTCTCGTTCCTGCGCATATCACATATGTGCCACTACTCCGTTTCGCCTGAGCCAAGAAACCTCTGTGTAGGACTCTAAAGAATCGTCAATACCCCGGTAGCAGGTGATGATCATATCAAACACCCACAAGCTGCAAGCGGTCAGCTAAACGTAACAGCCACCCAGGTATTGAGCGATTAGAAGATCAACAAGCTAGCCTGTGCGTTCTCCTGTGAATCCAATCAGTAACACTCCCGTACAGTCCGGTCTGTTCGTCTGATATGTCGCATATCAAGTCTAGGGGTGGTATACGTCAGACCCCAGTAACCGATAAGTCGTGTCGATGTGTGGCTCATAACGGGTCGAGAAACTACTAGTAACACTTACCAGTAAATCTCTATATCAGCCCTGGCCAGGGACTTCCAGTTATAGCCAATCGAACACAGCACAACATCAACTCCCTATACCGGGAGAGACGAATCCCCTCCTATCGCTCATTGCCTCCATGTGATTCGGGACTGTACCCAAAAGCCACCGTTTTGCACGCCCTCTTAGACGTGGTAAGGTGGAAATCAAAGCACAGTGGGAATCATACAAGACTCTATGACGATCTCGGGTCTACAGACTACCCTGTACCAGTGTCGCCGGAGAACTGCTATCTGACGTGTGGTATATCACCATCTGGGAGTTCTCGGCGAGTCCGTCCAGTGTACCCAGTCTCTACTGAGCACCCGTACACCATCTCTGATGTCCAACACCGATGGATATGGGATCATCCATCGCCCATCATATGGGTCAAGATGCGTATACGCTAGTCTACTCTGGTGTATCGATGCCCTGTCTCGATATACCCTCGACTAGGAACAGTTATAGGATGTACTCATCGACTACCAAGGCCCCACTAGTATGATCTCATCATAGTCCCAGTAGTCGAGTACAGATCCTAAGGGCTTTATCAACATGTGAGAGTAAAACAGTAAACCAATACAAGTCAACATGTTAAGATAAAGTGAAACCAAATAGCATACTATCATGACGAGCAAGAAAGTCATCTCTATATATAACCAAGCATCCATTATAATATACATCATATGTACAACAATGGCCTCTAGGGCATATACATAACTAACAATCTCCCACTTGCACTAAGGCCAGCTGCTGTAGTATCTCATACCTAGCATCCCGAATAATCTCTCAAACTGTATCTGGGGAATAGCCTTCGTGAATGGATCCGCAGTGTTGTCCTTCGTGTCTACTCTCCTGACCACGATCTCCCGGCGATCAACTATCTCCCTGATCAGGTGATACCGCCTCAGAATATGTCTGGACTTTTGATGGGATCTGGGTTCCTTGGCTAAAGCCACAGCTCCATTGTTATCGCAATACAGATGTATTGGATGCTCAATGGATGGAACCACACCAAGTTCACAAATGAACGTCTTGATCCAGACAGCCTCTTTGGCAGCATCGTTGGCAGCGATGTATTCAGCCTCCATCGTCGAGTCTGCAACGGTATCCTGTTTGGAACTCTTCCAACATACCGCCCCTCCATTGAGGGTAAAGACAAAACCCGAATGCGACTTAGAGTCGTCCTTATCACTTTGGAAGCTGGAATCGGTAAAGGACTCCACCTGGAGTTCTCCGTTACCATACACCAAGAACATCTCCTTAGTCCTTCGCAAGTACTTGAGAATGTTCTTCACAGCTGTCCAGTGACTCTCTCCAGGATCTGCTTGATACCGACTCACTACACTTAGTGAGTATGCTACATCGGGTCTGGTACATAGCATCGCATACATGATAGAGCCTACTGCCGAAGCATAGGGTATCCCTTGCATGCGAGCTCTCTCCAAATCAGTCTTAGGAGACATCTCTTTGGAGAGAGTGAGTCCAGAGATCATGGGTTGGTTCCCACGTTTGGATTCTTCCATACTAAATCTCTTTAGTTTGGTGTCAATGTACCTGGATTGGGACAATCCCAGTATCCGTTTAGATCTATCTCTATAGATCATAATTCCCAATATGCAGGAGGCATCACCTAGATCTTTCATTGAGAATCTCTGTGATAAGAAGAGCTTGACTGATTGCAGCATAGGAATATCATTTCCTATCAAGAGTATGTCATCCACGTACAATACGAGGAAGACAATCTTACCCTCTGCTACCTTCTTATAGATACAAGGTTCATCTATATTTTTGATGAAGTCAAACTCTTTGACTACAACATCAAAACAGATGTTCCAACTCCGCGATACTTTCTTTAACCCATAAATGGATTTAAGCAGCTTGCACACCTTTCCGCTGCTCCCACTATCTACGAAGCCCTCTGGCTGAGTCATGTACACGCTCTCTTCTAAATCACTGTTTAGAAAGGCGGTCTTAATATCCATTTGCCAGATTTCGTAGTCATGGTATGCAGCAATGGCAAGTAAGATCCGGATAGACTTAAGCATAGCCACTGGAGAAAAGGTTTCGTCATAGTCCACACCTGGTCATTGACGAAAACCCTTTGCTACAAGTCTAGCTTTGAAAGTCTCAACTTTTCCATCTACACCAAATTTCTTTTTAAAGATCCACTTGCTCCCAATGGGTTTTACCCCTTCAGGAGCATTTTCCAAAGTCCATACTTTGTTGGTGTACATGGATTCCATCTCAGATCGCATTGCATCCAGCCATTTCACAGAGTCACCACTCGTGATGGCCTTCTCGAAACTAGTCGGGTCATCATCATCTATGATGCAATCCTCGCTTCCACCATCAATGAGAAAACCGTAGTATCTCTCAGGTGGACGAGAAACCCTACTAGATCGGCGGAGAGGCTGGGGTTCGTCGGGTACTACTAAATCCTCTGGTTCCACTAAATCTTCAGTTGCAGTTTGTGTTGCTGGAACTTCTTCCAGTTCTACCTCTAAGCCACTAATCTCTTTCGCAAGAAATTCCTTTTCTAAAAAGGTGGCATATTGAGAAACAAACACTTTTTGTTCCTCAGCGTGATAGAATATATATCCATAAGAATCTTTTGGATATCCTACAAACTTACATATACCTGATCTTGCCTCGAGTTTGTCCGGATTTTGCTTTTTAACATAGACCGGACAACCCCATATCTTAACTCGTTTAAGAGATGGTCTCTTCCCATTCCATATCTCATATGGAGTGGTAGGCACCGATTTAGTTGGAACTCTATTCAATAGATATGTGGCTGTTTCCAGCGCATAACCCCAAAAGGAGATAGGTAACTCAGCAGTGCTCATCATAGAGCGCACCATATCTAATAGGGTGCGATTCCTCCGCTCCGATACACCGTTGTGCTGTGGTGTATAAGGAGGAGTAAGCTGAGAGAGAATCCCATTCTCTTTTAGATAATCCCGAAACTCATTACTTAAGTATTCACCTCCTCGATCAGATCGAAGAATTTTAATACTTTTGCCCGTTTGATTCTCTACTTCGTGCTTATATTCTCTGAATTTCTCAAAAGCTTCAGACCTGTGTTTCATCAGGAACACATGTCCGAATCTAGAGAGATCGTCAGTGAATGTAATGAAGTAGGAAGAACCGTTCCTGGCATGCGTAGACATGGGACCACATACATCACTATGTATCAGTCCTAAGAGTTCAGTAACTCTTTCTCCGTGTCCACTAAACGGAGCTTTGGTCATTTTTCCTTTGAGACATGAATGGCAAGTATCATAAGATGATAATTCGAACGGATTCAAATAACCATCCTTATGTAACTTAGCCAGTCGTGTCGTATTGATATGACCAAGTCTACAATGCCACAAGAAGGATTCGTTCATATCTGAATTTGTCCTCTTGTGTGTGTTTTGTATATTCAGGACTGTATTCTGATTTAGAATGAATATGCCATTATGTAACGAGCCTGATGCAATCAACTTTTGATCTAGGAATATGTTCATAACATTATCCTGTACTACAAAATTATATCCCTCTTTACTCAATAAAGAAACTGATATAATGTTGCACATCATGTTCGGTATATAATAGCACTCATTTAGAATCAGTGTATTACTACTTGGCAATACAAGGTGATATTCGCCAACTGCTTTGGCTACAATACTTGCACTGTTCCCTACTTGAACGGAATGATCACCTTTTCCTAGTTCTCTACCTTTTCGTAGCCCATGCAACTGTTTGCATATGTGGGATCCTGATCCGGTATCTAATACCCAGGACGTAGGGTGAACTGAGAAACAGTTCTCAATAACAAACACACCCGAAGAAGATGCATCAACATGCATGTTCTTTTGGGCGGCGTGAGAATCCAGATATTCTCCTGTTTCCTGTTCAGTCTTATAACTCTTATAAGAAAGAATGGGTCTAACGTTCCCTTGCTCAGTACAATAATCGGGTTCAGTCAATACATCCATATTATTATCTTGATTATGGCATGACATGGTCGCTACCTGGAGAGAGAGAGAAGAAAACACTTTTAGCGTATGCTCTTGCAAGATTAGATTGGTTATTATCTTATCTAATCAGGATGTCTCCCACTGTTTTTATCAAATCTGCCTTAAAACCCTAAAAGGTAAGATTAGCCGGGATTAATTACACCCTACAATTTCGTCAATCTTTCAGCCAGATCAGTGTCGGTACTTTGAGGGAGGTTCCCCGTGCTCTCGCACGGACCTAATTAATGTAAACCTCGTTTTCCCAGAGGCATAACCTCGTTAACACTTTTCTAGACACCTACTTGATCGACTAATTGTCCTGTGTAAAACTCTCCCAGGAGTAACTCTTACTCGCAGCGGGTATCGGGATCCAACTATCTCATAGGAGGTATGCAATCTCATTGCAAATTTCAACACTTGAAATTCCCGATAATATTTTTACCCCTAGTGTCTTATGACCTTAACTATGGTCAACAAATCATAAGCACTAGTCAAGTTCTACACGTCATTTCTTGATTAATTTAGACCCACCCACATGACCCTTAACTATGGATAACAAAGTCATATGACTGTCCTAATTAATCACATCTTATGTTATATAGGAAAACATCACTTAGCTACAGTACACTGCGCCTTAACTATGGTCAACAAACGCAGCACGAATACTAAGTACTCTATTTTCCTAAAATGACGGAGGGTTACGCAGGTTTTTCAGAAAACCCTGAGCGTAATGAACTTGATATCGTCGTAGAATCATGTATTTTTGAAAAGGAGTGTTTTTGAGGCTTTACTTAATTTTGCTAAATGGGTCACTCCCTGTGAAGGGATCGTCGGCCCTTTCCTCATCGAATAAGGTGCAGGATATATCGTATATATCACTGTGCAAAGCAAAACACTAAAAGCAATCAAAAGACAAACCGAGTTTTGTAGCATCTGCCAGTTTTGCTAAAGGAGTCACTCCCGGTGAAGGGATCTCGGTCCTTTCCTCATCGAATAAGGTGCAGGATATATCATATATATCACTGTGCAGAGCAAAACTGTAGCTACCCTTTTTATAAAGTTTTGATTCTACAACATCTTTAGGTTTCTTTTCTTTTATTAATCTCATTAATAAAAATCCCATCAGCTTATGCTTCCTAAGCATCACAGAAGAAACGAAAGCAGTAATATTTATATATCAGCATATATATATAGTATAAGCATTCGTCTCAGGCAACGACCATGTCACTTGTGCTCCCCTCCTTGGGTCTACCTAATGCGGAAAAGTAAATAATATACACTGGTGAAAGCAACCGCAACCTGGAAGTGCCCCAAATAAAAGAATATTACATTACAAATGAATTTTACATGAATGAAAATAAAAACCCTCATCTCACATAAAACCCCCGGCTATTCTGAACGCGACGATCCAATGTAACATATCACAGTAACACATAATATCACATATCATCAACGTAAGTAAATATGCGCATCCCAATTGTCGTTGACATATAGCAACGAAACCGGCGATATCACATATTACACTTACGGTCACAGAAAAGAAAGTGTAAAACTACAATATTTGGAATCCATAATCACTTTAGACATCATAAATCCGAAATATCACATACTTCGCATTTCATGCCTAACTATATGAATTCCACATATTGTATCACATTCCAGATAAATAGACAGTATTAAACTTTTCGAACAGATAATCAAATACCCAAAATTTCCTAAACTGCTCAACTCTTGAGCGGGGTTCAAATAATCCCAGAATATGTCACAGTACCGGTGATCCAGCCGTAGAAGGGTCAAGCCAACGCCTCACATGTGGCACGCCGTACTGCCCCAAACCCGAAGGTTCAAAAGGCAGTTCAAGACGGTCACATAATCGAGTTAAGGTTTGTTGTCTTCTAGAGGGTCCACCGCTTAACTTGTACAATTTTCCAAAAGATTTAAACCCGAATAAATTTCAACACTTGAAAATTTGCCGTACCGGGAAACAGTAAGTTAATGATATCCGTTCAAATAGTTTAACAGTTTCTAAATATCCGGAAAAAATACGAATTTAAAATTTCCGATCGAGTCTACTATTACAAAACAAACCTCAGAATTTTTAAACACCTGGAACAGATTAAAAATACCCAGAATAGTCAGCAAGTACCTACGGTCATTACCATAAAATCCACGTGTCATGATCTCATCAATCCGCCGCGGAACCGCCGCGAAAGGCTTGCTTTCGCCGCGGTTCAGCCGCCGTTTAATCGAATTAGGGGCTCGGGTTTTATGGTAATTCTTAGAATTCCTTGCTGATTTTTTTACATATTTTTAATTTAGAAAAATCCCAAAATTTAAAAAATTTCCAGAGAGGGGTCAAGTTTCGTCGTTTCGGGTTCGATCGGAGTTTTAACTTCGTAAACACATCGCCTAATGCTCTAGCTAGGCTCTGATACCACTGTAGGGTTCCTAGGCACTCTTGTGAAGGTTCAAAAGGCATCAAACATACCCGGATTAAATTTTAGACGTGCCGAACAACCCAAAGCCGGGATCTTTGCTAGATTATTAGGGTTTAACATGCAAGATGATAACTTTTATCTAAGTGTGAGGGATTACAACCTTTGTAGTCCGCTCCTTCACTTCACAAGCTCCGAGTAGAAGTCCCTTTGCCGCGATCCACGATCTCCCGGACTCATGAGAGGCTCCACGACTCGAACGATCCATGCTAGCTCGAAGTATTCCAAATCTCCGAGATCTACCTTGAAGTTGCTACGACTCAAGCTTTCTCACTCAAAAGAGAAGAACACACTAATCCCATGGGCTAGATGAGATGAGGATGAGAGAGTAGTAATTTTGCTTTCTTTTTAAATCATTTTCTCATTTTTATTTCATCACTTAAGAAAAACTAGCAAGCTTTCTTTAAGAAGGAAGAAGATGATAATGAAAAGATAATCCTATCTTTTTCTTTTGTGATGAATAGAATATAAACCATATGATTGAATATTAACCATGGTCAAGGATGAGTGGATAAGAATGAGTAGAGAATAAACTAGAGTTAGGGTTTGGTTGGGTTAAGAATGTGTCATCACAAATATCTTAACCAAGACAAAAGAATAAAGCTTCTAGAATATGCATGAAGCTACTAACCCTAATCAAACCCTAACCTCAATTAATCATCCTTAAACATGTTTAACAATTAATCATATCATGTCACAATAATATATATCACATATATATTATATATTTGCAACAAAAGAAAATAATACAATTAACATATATCGCATATATATCAATGTATCATCCACTGAGAAAATGAAATAATAAAGCGAGCCAATATTAGATAATGTAATACAATATATCATATATATATTATTATACATTAAATCATCGAATCAACACTTGATTCGACGATCCGGCTATATCGAATATTACCGACTAATATATCATGTACCGGTTCATCGAATCAACACTTGAGCCGATGATCCGGTTCATATCTAAATATCCTGAGAATATAATACGGTATCCCATATCGTATTATTCTCGTTCCTGCGCATATCACATATGTGCCACTACTCCGTTTCGCCTGAGCCAAGAAACCTCTGTGTAGGACTCTAAAGAATCGTCAATACGCCGGTAGCAGGTGATGATCATATCAAACACCCACAAGCTGCAAGCGGTCAGCTAAACGTAACAGCCACCCAGGTATTGAGCGATTAGAAGATCAACAAGCTAGCCTGTGCGTTCTCCTGTGAATCCAATCAGTAACACTCCCGTACAGTCCGGTCTGTTCGTCTGATATGTCGCATATCAAGTCTAGGGGTGGTATACGTCAGACCCCAGTAACCGATAAGTCGTGTCGATGTGTGGCTCATAACGGGTCGAGAAACTACTAGTAACACTTACCAGTAAATCTCTATATCAGCCCTGGCCAGGGACTTCCAGTTATAGCCAATCGAACACAGCACAACATCAACTCCCTATACCGGGAGAGACGAATCCCCTCCTATCGCTCATTGCCTCCATGTGATTCGAGACTGTACCCAAAAGCCACCGTTTTGCATGCCCTCTTGGACGTGGTAAGGTGGAAATCAAAGCACAGTGGGAATCACACAAGACTCTATGACGATCTCGGGTCTACAGACTACCCTGTACCAGTGTCACCGGAGAACTGCCATCTGACGTGTGGTATATCACCATCTGGGAGTTCTCGGCGAGTCCGTCCAGTGTACCCAGTCTCTACTGGGCACCCGTACACCATCTCTGATGTCCAACACCGATGGATATGGGATCATCCATCGCCCATCATATGGGTCAAGATGCGTATACGCTAGTCTACTCTGGTGTATCGATGCCCTGTCTCGATATACCCTCGACTAGGAACAGTTATAGGATGTACTCATCGACTACCAAGGCCCCACTAGTATGATCTCATCATAGTCCCAGTAGTCGAGTACAGATCCTAAGGGCTTTATCAACATGTGAGAGTAAAACAGTAAACCAATACAAGTCAACATGTTAAGATAAAGTGAAACCAAATAGCATACTATCATGACGAGCAAGAAAGTCATCTCTATATATAACCAAGCATCCATTATAATATACATCATATGTACAACAATGGCCTCTAGGGCATATACATAACTAACACATGTTTGTCTCGTCACCCTCACGTTGATGAGTGCGAGCTTCGCGCTTTTCCTTTTTGAAGTGTTTTCGATGGGCAATATATCTTTGTCACCACTTCTTGAAGGCATTGCACTCATCGACAGGGTGAGCGACCTTTCGATGATAGAGGCAATATTTTGGATGTGATTCTTCTTCGTCGAAGCATGGGATTCCAGGAGTGTACCTCATAAGAGGTGGTACTTCATCCCTAGTGATAGGGCTTTGGCGAACCACTTCTCAGTTTTGATCCTGCTCTTATTTGTTGCAGGCGTGCTTTGGTTTAGTCGGAGCACTTTACGACTCGTTCTCACCGCAGCTTCTTTATTCAGATGCTGACGCTTAGCCTTTTCGTATATGACTGTTTCGCGTTCTCAGTCGTCTCTACTCTTTTGAAAGGCTTCATTTAAAAGTCTCTCAATCGGGTCTTCTTTTGGCAGATTCGGGGAATTTAACGTCGATTCTGCCCCCAGTTCCTTCACGTCATTTTCTAACACTAAGAGAGCTTCTTCATTGTAAACGACGAATGGGAGACCATGTGGCAACTTGCTACATAGTCTTTCGCTTCTTCTGACGAGTAATTTCCCTCATCATTGTCATTGTCTTTTTTCCTCAAGAATATGCTTGAGGAATTTTTCGAGCGTGACTAGTGTCCGCACCTTCTGGTTATATTCTTCCAGTGTGTCTATGTACTTTTGTAAATTTGTGCGCTTGTCGTCATATTCGGCAGGCTGCACAAGTTTCTTGGTCTTCTTCTTTTTCTTAGAAGACTTTGAAGGCTTGACTTGGGGTTTTTTCCCCTTGTCTATAATTTTTGGTGCGGGATGTGATTTCAACATCCTTTCAATAATTTCAGGTTTAAGTGGAATTTTCCACCTGATTGCCGGACATACTTGTAGATCCTTCAGCGTTCTTTTAGTTTTCGCTGAAAGGACTACCTCCCACGGAGCTTCCTCTACAAGCGAGCATGATGCCCCTTGCACATCCACCTTTTTAGGAGCGTGTTTTAGGGGAGGGTTTACCCTCCAGTTATCAGACAGTGCGAACTTCCCCTGCTGATACTAGTCTTCAACCCAATTTTTGAAGATGTAGCAATTTTCAATTGGGTGGCTCACTATTCTGTGATAGGAGCAGTAATTGGGGTTGTTGACGTCACCGGGTTACGCTGTACGCTGCGGGTCTGGCAATGTGATGAGATTATTACGCATTGCCGGTTCAAACGATCTCCTCGTCTTGTCGCGGGGAAATGCGTAAGCACGTCCTGGCCTTTCTTCCAAGAACGGGCGCGAACGCGCGTTGTTTTGGCGAGCAGCCGGTTTTGGGCCACCCGGCTGTTATTGCGTGTTGGCAATAAATTCCGCTTTCTCTTTACCCTTGTTATTTCGAGGGTCCTTATTTGAGGAGGAAGGCTCATGGCCCATCTGATCCATCTGGGCCAACTTGTCTATCAGCGCCTGGAAGGGTGTGGGTTTGAAGAATGTCATGAACCGGGACACAGTCAATTGAGGATCGAGGGTCCCGATGAACATGCCCATAGCTGGAGACTCTTCGATATGTTGTTTGCATTTAGACCACAGGTTCCGCCACCGAATCGCGTATTGGACCCAAGTTTCTCCCGGCTTTACCCTGGCATTGATCAGTGCCGTGATCGGAGTGCATTCACTTGCGCTGGCAAAACGTTGCGTGAACAATAGTTCCATTTCTATGAAGGTTTTCACAGAGTCATTTGGGAGCTCCGAGTACTATTCAAAAGCTGTCTCTGACAAGCTTCCGATAAATTGGCGAAGCAACAGTTTGTCGTCGCCCCCAGTATTGCCGCATAATGCTCTGAATTGTGCGACATGCTGGTAGGGATTGCCCGTTCCTTTGTAGACGTGGAACTTGGGGATTGTATATCCCGGCGGGTACTTGATTTGGTCATAACAGGCCGGATATGGTCGCCGGGTTCTAAAGAGTTGGCTGGCGGCTTCACTGGCCTAGTGAGCTCTTATTTGCTGAGCGATGTAGTCATCCAGGACCGCCTTAAAGATGGTTTCTTCCTTGTCCGTTGACAAGGCCGGAGGAGGGTTTGATATTTCCCCTCTATCATCCTCGATAACTATTGGTGGATCTTCGGCTGGGGGTTCTGGTTGTATCATCATTCTCACCATGTCTTGGAATAGAAGAGTCATCTGCTTGATGTTAGCAGTTTGCTCTGCAGCTTCCTTATATTTTCTTTCCAACACCCGTCGCAAGAACTCTATATCGGTCTCTTGCTCTTGGCGCTGTTCAATTTCTTCGTCCGGACCTTCTTTTTGTCTGGTAAGTGCTGCCATTTTGGTCAGCATTTCTTGGAGCTTTTGCTGCTGCTTCAGAGCCTTCGTCAACGACCAAGTTTGTAGTCAGTGACTCATCGAGGCACGGCTTTCTTCTTTTCCTGAAGCCCTGTAGATCGTATGTATTGTTATGCTCCCAGATTTAGGGCATTTAGATCTTTCGCCATCGGATTTTGCCGCTGGCGGTAGGATTTTCTTCGACCTCGTTCTTTTATGAGATGTCAGAGCTGAAGGAGCTATTGTGACAGGCACTTGTTTAGGAACGGCCCCCCGTTGTATGGTGGAGGAGCGGTCTTTTTCTTGTCAGACATTAGATCTTTTAAGTCAATGAGAGTAATTTTTATTAAGCACAGAGTCTTGGACTTTTCGCCAGGCCCTATGTATTTGCGAAGAGAGGCGTTGGCGAAGCTGCTCTGGCTGTCGCTGCACATGGGCCTCTACTGGCGGAGGTGATTTCTTTAGCACCGCCGTTGAGGAGTTCTTACGTACCCTCCTGAGCGGATCAAAACTGTTCCCAGTTGGAACAGCAGCGTTGATATCCACCACAAGAGCTGGTGGGGTGAGCCCAGAGAGAGTTGCCCCTAGCTTCTCTCACTCGGCGCCAGTAGCGACGCCGAGCATGCCTTGGAATGGGAATCGCCTCAGTTTTGGAGGCATCTTCGTCCTGCCCCCTGTATTGCTCAGGGGTTTCAATTGGTGTCAGCCTGCTGAAGACCGACATCCTTGTTGGAGTTGGAGCGGGGTTGGCCAATCTTTCGAAGACCGGCCGTCTTGGAGGGGAAGCACTTTTATCGGCCTCACCCGTAGCAGGAGTAGGGAGAGCTAGCCGTTTTGGGGTAGCTCCTTCTGGTATCATGGGCTTCTTTACAGGCGAGCTTGAGTTCTTCCTCAACCTGTTGAAGACTGAGGTTTCAAGGTTTGACGACTTACTGATAGGTTCCATCGTGGTTGCCAGCCGATCGAAGACCGACTTTCTGGGAGCTTCTCCTTGTAGCGTTGAGGCGCCAAAGTTCACAGGCGGGAGCATGGTCCCGAAGAAGAGCCCGGTAGTGGCTTGTATGACCTTCCCCACCAGCATTAAGAACATGGAGGCTGCATTGGACCCATACGTCACTGCTCCAGTTGGGGTAAAGAGGGAGTTATTCTTGCAAGCAGTGCAGTGAGAAGCCATTGATTTTCTACACAGAAGCGAGACAACAAATTTTAGTACCTCGAATCTAGGGTCAACCAATATATAGCGAACCGCGATTTTGTTCGCGAAACATGACACACGAAGTATAGAATGGAAAGAGGAAAAGGTCCCTTCGGGCATGCCAGAATCTATTTACGGCCGAAAACAAAGATGAACTAAGATTAAACGTCTTGACTGAATTTGGGGGCGGATGCTATTTAGATATATCCATCCACCTCTCCGAAGATACCAAGTTGATTTATGGCATCGTATATCGGAGATTTGGATAGATGCGACCGATATAGCAGACTTTATCAGATTCCTCCTCATTTGTGAGGGATTTTGATTGTGGGGAAGCTTTTCCCTGCAGGCGCAAGCCCCTTCTGTTAATTACGTTATCGCGTTGAGACAACCACTTTCTCCTACTCCAGTAGTTCACTTCGTGTCGTGTGTTATTTTGTTTATTTTGGTTGCCCGTGGATTGTATACGGAGACTAGTTTATGTTATCTCCCATAGGGTATGGATTAGTCCAAATCCGTATATTTGTTGGGTTTGAACTTAGGTTATATGTATTCCATCAGTTCAAAAATATTTTGTTTTATTTAAGGACCGTTAATCTGTTTTTAGATTAAAATAAAACTTAAATATATGAGCATTTTGGCTCAATTTATTTTAACTAAAGATACGTTAGTCCTATTTAAGACTAAAATCAACTTAGATATACTTTAAGGATCATTAAATTTTAGTTAAGATCCAACAACAAAGCATTTGGGCTCGGTTGCAAGAAAATTTCAGAGACTTAGCCAATTTGGGCTTGGTCTGCTCAGTTTTTTTATTCAGAAGTGCCAAGCACTTATTTATGGCTCTGTTTGCTTAGCCTTTTTCCTTTTATGCAGAACTACTAAGCACTTGTTTGTGGCTCTGGCGCTCACGTGTGTACCATGTGAGGCGCTCAGACATGGGGCGCCGCCCAATCAGTGTTAGGCACTTAGTCATTTTGACTAAATTTATAGTGATCGGCACTTTTATACGGCGCTCACGTGTGTTTCACGCGATGCACTGAGCGTTCTGTTTTGGACGCTCACATGGGAAGCACGTGAGGTGTTGAGCGTTCTGTTTTGTTGAGCGCTCATGTAGGAAGCAGTGAAGCGCCGAGCGTTCTGTTTTGTTGAGCGCTCACGTGGGAAGTAGTGAGGCGCTGAGCGTTCTGTTTTGTTAGGCGCTCATGTGTATTTCATGTAAGACGCCGAGCTCCTTTTGTTCGGCGCTCACGTGGGAAACACGTGAGGCGCTGAGTTCCTTTTGTTCAGCACTCACGTAGAAAACACGTGAGGCGCTGAATCTTTTAGAGATTTACTCTTTGTTTTATCTTTTAAAAAGAAGTTAAACTTCTATTAATGGCGTTTTGGCTATTGATGATCATCAAGATCTCTATTTTGAAGATCTGGGATCAAGTGTTTTGAGAACTAAGTTCTTATGTTCTAAGAACTAAGTTCTTTTTGTGTAGGGTTAATTCCTGGTTTCAAAGGAATTAAATTCCTAGAACCTATGTTCTTTTTCTCTCCTTTTCTTTTAATCTAGTTCTTTCCCCTAAATTCTGAGTTTGAAGAACAAGATCTTCTCGATGAGAATTAAATTCACAATTTGTAGGGAGATCTGCTTTGCATATCTCAGATCAAAGGAAGAACTAAGTTTTTTTTGTAAAGGGTTAAACCCTTTTTTTTTATTTTATACTAGGCAAAAGAGATATGTTTATCTCTGCTTTTCTTTACCTAGGATTTGAAAGAGCGAGAACTTTCTTCTTTTTTGGAGAATTAAATTCTCAGTTTTCTTTTATAGAGAAGCTTATGGGGTCGATCCTCTCTCCGAGACTTGAAGTCTCTTATCATTTATATAGGAGATGCAGATTGTTAATTAGTTTGAGAAAAATCTCTCATTTGAGAGATACCAATTGATTTAATTAGCCTCAAAGATTATTTAGGAGATTTTATCCACTGTTGAATCTTTGATTCAGTGATTTTTGTTTCACAGAATATATATATTCTTGTTTTTAACAAGATTGGGGATGTATTTTCCCATAGATAGAATTTAGTTCTATCAAACGGTGATTTTTAATCACCATTGGATTTTTAATCCAAGGGTGCTCTGTTTAACAGAGAATATCTTTCTTTGGTTAGAAAGATACAGGGAAATATTTTCCATATTAGAATTTAATTCTATTATTGGATATTTGATCCAACCGAGAATATCTTTCTCATTTAAAAAGATCAGGGAGATATTTTCCCACTAGTAGAATTTAATTCTTGCATTTGATAATTTTAATCACCATTGGATTTTTGATCAACAGCTTTCTATTTAACAGAAATATCTTTCTCATTTAGAAAGACCGGTGAGATATTTTCCTCCTAATAGAATTTAATTCTATCATTTGATGATTTTAATCACCATTGGATTTTTTATCCAACGGCTATGTTTAACGGAGAATATCCTCAGATTTTAGAAAAATAATTCCCCATGTAGAATTTAATTCTACCCTCCTTAATTTGGGCGTTGACGCTCACGTGCTATGCACGTGAGCGCCACCTAAAATTTAATTCTTATGAAATCAGGCACCACGAGTTTTGCACGTAGGCGCTCACGTGAGCTTCACGTGAGGTGCCGCTATAGGATTTAATCCTATCAGAGGCCGGTGCTGGCGTCCACGTGAGGCGCTGCCTTATTTATGAAGCCTTCTTTTCGCCTTCTTTCTCTGTTTTTCCTAAGTCAACACTTTCTTCTCGGAAATAGTTCTACTATGCACAACATTTTCTGTGCCGGGACTTAAATGTTTCTCTTTATAATATGAAAACATGTTCATCTTCTCTCTCACTTTCTCATAGAACCATTTTAACATAGAAGAGTCATGGCTTACATTTGTCCACATGCTCATCGGCAGCCATGGGAGGTGCTTATCGAGGAAATTGTTTCTTGTTTTGCTGCACGCTTGGTGAATCCCGCCCTCACGGATGACCAATGCGACACGATGATGCACAAGCTCCTGACCCATAGGGGATCTCCTCTCCTCATCGACTCCATTTGGTTTCGGATGATCTTCCTATCTGTGCTCGATGACATTCCCCCTCATCCAACGAAGATAACTCCGGGGATGCTCGACGCAGTGGAGGACAAGATCAAGTGCTTTCATGAGGCACGTTTAATTACCAAGCCTTTGAGGGATCGCTCCGTTCAGTTGCTAAGCCAAATACGGGCTCAGCGGGCCATCATGGCAACTTTCACCGATGAACACGGCATTGATCGATGGGGAGCAACTCCTCGTGAAGACCGCCGTTTCGATATGGTGGAGAAGGCTCAGAGAGTTTTAGCAAACTTTGTTTACTGTTTTGCTAACCCTTGTAACTTTGATCCCATGTTTGGTGATCTCTTTCTTGTAGAATAAATTTTTTATTTCAATGCATTCCTTTTATCGTTGATTGCCGAATACTTCATTTCCAGCACATATTCTTCCTTTAATTGTATCATTTAAACATATATGCATTCTACATGTGTGCACGTGCACTTCACCCTTAGAAATTTTTGCTAAGTGCGAACGCCACTGATGTGCACTGTTTCCCCCAATCAGAGCAAAGCTCTGTTTTGAATTTCAAAATTCAAAAATTGAAGCAACACTTCAGGTCCCGTGCGCTGCGTGCCACGTGTCAAGCGCAGACGCGCTAGCGCCAGGTGCGCTGCGCCCTAGGCAGCGCACCCCCAATCAGAGCAAAGCTCTGTTTCAAAATTCAAAATTTAAAAATTGAAGCAACGTTTCAGATCCAGCGCTCTGCGCTGCGCGCCACGTGTCTAACACAGGTGCGCTAGCGCAGTTGCGCTGCGCTCTGCGCTGCGTGCCACGTGTCTAACACAGGTGCGCCACGTGTCTAACACAGGTGCGCTAGCGCAGTTGCGCTGTGCTCTGCGCTGCGAACGTAGGTGCGCTGGCGCAAGGTGCGCCAGCGCTGGAATTAAAAATTCCCCCACCGTCAGATCAAAAATCTACTAATAATAAATTATTAATTAATTAGAACTAAAGTTCTGTTATGGAAAGATTTTTCAATCTTATTAAAATAAGAAGATTATCTTCTGTAAAACAGAAGCCTTAGGATCAAAGATCCAACGGTGGGAAATATTCCCAAATCAATTAGAGAAAGATCTCTTGAAACTGATTTAACAAATCATTTGGCCCTATATAAAGGACCCTAGACTTCAAGTCTAAAATATACAGAAGAGAGAATACAGAAAAGAGAGAGAAAACCCTCTGCAAAAGAAGAGAAAACTCTTAGAAAAAAAGAAGAAGATTTCTTCTTCATCTTCAAGGTAAAGAAGAACTATATTCTTGAATAATAGAGATGAAACCATCTCGTAAAAAGAAGAACCATCTTCTAAAAAGATTATAAATCTGAAAAAAGACCAAGGTCTTTAATAAAAAGGAAAAGATCCAAAGATCTAATCATAAAAGACTAAAAGAAGTATTTTACTTCATTCACAGATCTTTTGATCTATAAAGACAGAGCCTTTTATAAAAAACAAGAACTTTTGTTCTCGGATCTTGAGGCAAAGCCTCCTTTGAAGAACATAAATTTGTTCTTTGATATTAAAATTGATCAGATGCGCTTTGCGCTATTGAAAAGTGCCTTACACTCATAAACTGCGCTTTTGCGCTCCTTGGATCGGCGCTCAGCGCCAAAATGTGCCACGTGTCAACCATAGACACTACTTGCATTTTGCGCTTTTAAAACAGAGCGCTGCGCTCATAGACTGGCGCTCAGCGCCAAGCGCACCACGTGTCGCTAGCTAGCGCGCCAACAGACTAGCGCAAAGCGCAATGCGTTAAATGAATCAGCGCTTAGCGCTAAACGCGACACGTGTCACCTTCGTGTGCGCTAGCGCAATGCGCTCTTTAATTGGCGCAAAACACCTGACGCGCCACGTGGCGCACTGTCAGAACACACTCTGTTCTGATAAATGCTATAAGACAAAAATGTCAGAACGTAATGCTTAGCATTATTAAAAAGGCCAAGCCCAAACAAAGGTTTAACAGCCAGAACATAAATAAAATGTTAAACATTTTTTTTTAATTGGACTTAGCCCAATTCTGGCCATAAGTCCTCAATTTAAATTGAACTGAGCACATCTGCTCACAAATATTCAACAGATCTTAGTCCCAAGCTGGACTACAGATCTTTCATACAGTTCACACCGGCTTGAGGGTACATCTCGTTACTCCTTTGATATTTGTCGTTGTAATTCCCCAACGTCTTCAAAGAGGTGACGGGTCCCGACAACCACACATTTCATGTATTGTGGGGTCCTTAAACTCATGGACTATGATGTCCTTAACCTTGACCGTGATGTCTTAAAACTAACGTTGGACTGTGGGGTCCTTAAACTCATGAACTATGATGTCCTTAACCTTGACCGTGATGTCTTAAAACTAACGTTGGACTGTGAGGTCCTTAAACTCATGGACTATGATGTCCTTAACCTTGACCGTGATGTCTTAAAACTAACATTGGACTGTGAGGTCCTTAAACTCACGGACTATGATGTCCTTAACCTCAACCGCAATGTCTTAAAACTAACATTGGACCGTAATGTCCTTAAACTAATTATCGACCGCAATGTCACTAAACTAACAACAGGTCCCAATTGCTCTCTTGACGGATCTAAATGATCCCGTTAAGTTGATCTTAGTCTAAAATTAGACTAATGTATCCTTAACAAACGTTTAAGTTGATCTTAGTCTCAAATGAGGGTAACGTATCCTTAAACTTAACCCCCCAAACCCAAATCTAATAAAGATACGGATTTGGACTAGTCCACGCCCTACGGGCGACAACATAACTTAGTCTCCGTATACAATCCACGGGCAACCAAACATAAAACAAACACCCACGACACGAAGTGACCATATGGAGAAGGAGAAAGTTGTTACCGCGACGCGGTAGCATAATTAACTGCAGGGGCTTGCGCCTGCAGGGAAGAGCGTTCCCACAATCAAAAACCCCTCAGACGAGGGGGAATCTGACGAAGTCTGCTACATCGGCCGCATCCGTTTAAACCTTCGATGCATGGTGCCATAAATCAACTTGGAATCTTCGGAGAGGTGGATGGATAGCACCAATTAGCATCTGCCCCGAATTTCAGGCAAGACGGATCTATGTGGTCGTGTCTCTGTGTTCGGAGGGGAACAGATTCTGGCACGCCCGGTGGGACCTTTTCCTCTTTCCACTCCACACTTCGTGTGTCGTGTTCGCGAACCAATCGCGGTTTGCTAATGGTTGCCCTTGGTTTCGAGGTATTAAGATTTGGCGTTTGCTTGGTGCAGAAAGCGAAACAGCAATGGCATCTACTTGCGCAAAGTGCTCCAACTGCAGCTGCAACTCGCGCTCCGCCTCATCTGGAGGCATAGCCTACGGGCCTCAAGCAGCCTCCCTGTTCACAATGCCGGTGGAACAGGTCACTCAAGCCACCACAGGATTATTTTTTGGGACCATGCTCCCGCCAACGAGCTTCACCGCTCCTGTGCCAACATCGGAAGCTCCCAAGAAGTTGGTCTTCGATCGGCTTGCTACTACCACGGCCCCTCTCAACGGGTCATCCAGCTCCAACTCCCCGGTCTTCGCCAGACTGAGCCTGAACTCCAATGGGCCTGCCAAGAAGCCCATGACACCTGAAGTGGCCATCCTAAAGAAGATAGCCACCCCTTCTCCTGAAGTCATCTAGGCGGCTTCTCCTGCCAAAGAGTCGGTCTTTACAAGACGGACTATTCCGGCTCCCGTTTCTGTCCGAAGGTCTGTCTTTGATAGATTGATACCGCTACTCAAAAGACGTCAGTCTTCAAGAGGCTGGCACCAGCGGCGCTTCATCTGGACAGGGGGCAAGACAAAACCATCCCCATCGCTGAACCAGCCCCAACAGCTCGACACGCTCGACGTCGCCACTGGCGCCGAGTAAGGAAGGCAGGGGGCAACTCCCTCTCTGGGCTAACTCCACCAGGTCCAACGGTGGAAGTTGATGCTGCTGTTCCAACCAGAAATAGCTTTGAGCTGCTGAACAAGGTGCGCAGGAAATCGCCTACCGCCGTACTAAAAAGATCTCCGCCACCGATGGAGACTGTCACAGAAATGAAGCCGGAGCAGTCCCCTCAACGACTGTCTTCTAAAGTTTACAAAATCTGGCGACAAGTCCGAGAGTCAGTGGTGAATCAAGACTATCCCCACCGGCAGAAGAAGCTGAAGGTCCGACAGGAAAAAAACCGTCCTGTTAAGCCACGGAAGGCAACGGCTACTTGGGTGCCCACTGCAACGGCCCCCTCAACTTCGACCGCTCATAAGAGGAGAAGGCCGAAGAAAATACCCATGCCTGCGACAAATGTCAAAGGCACTAAGCCCAGACGCCCTAAGTCTGGGGATATGGTGGTGCATACCGTCTACATGGCATCCGGGAAAGAGGATAGCCGCGCTTCTACGGGCCACCGACCACTCACCCGATCCATCACGAAAGCTCAGGAACAGCAGCAGCAGAAACTTCAGGAGATGCTGACTGCGATGGCCGCACTCACCGGGCCAAAAGAAAGCCCGAAGCCATCATCAGAACAGCGTCACGAACACGAAACTGATGCTGACTTCCTTCGTAGAGTCCTCGAAAAGAAGGACAAAGAAGCCGCGGAGCAAGCGGCTAACATAAAGCGAATGGCACTTCTCTTCCAAGATATGGTGGGCATGATGATCCAGCCGGATACCCCAGCCGAAGATCCTCCAATAATAATTGAAGATGACAGAGGAGAAACATCGAATCCTCTGCCGGCTCTGTCAACAGCCAAGGAGGAGACAATCTCTAAAGCTGCCCTGGATGACTATATTGCTCAGTAAATAAGAGTTCACCAGGCAAATGAAGCAGCCAGCCAAGTTGTCAAAACTGGGCGAACGTATCCAGGCTGGTATGATCAGATAAAGTACCCGCCGGGCTACATGATCCCGAAATTCCATGTGTACAAGGGGAGAGGAAATCCCCATCAACATGTTGCTCAGTTTAGGGCCCTCTGCAGCAACACTGGTGGCGATGATAAGCTTTTGCACCGCCAATTCGTCGGCAGCTTGTCGGAGACGGCGTTTGAGTGGTACTCTGAACTTCCAAATGACTCCGTTAAGACCTTCACAGAGATGGAGTTGTTGTTCACCCAGCGATTCGCGAGTGCTAGTGAACGCACCCCAATAACGGCATTGATCAATGCCAGGGTGAAGCCGGGCGAAACGTGGGTTCGGTACGCGATCCGATGGCGGAATCTGTGGTCGAAATGCGAACAGCGCATCGAAGAAGCACCAGCGGTGGGCATGTTCGTGGGCACCCTAGACCCTCATGCAACTATTTCACAGTTCATGATGTTTTTCAAACCGAACACATTCCAGGCCTTGATCGACAAGCTAGCCCAGATGGATCAGATGGGTCACAGACCGTCTCCTCCGAAGCCGGAGCCACGGAATGAAAAAGGTAAAGGGAAGGCGACCTTCGTTGCGAATACCCAACAGCAGCCCAGTGCTCCCAGACTAACGGATCAATTGGAGGAGAGACGGCGCTATTACAATGAGAAAATGAAGCGCTCCGCGGGATAAAACGAAGAGGCTATTTGAGCTGGCGATGTGCAACAGGCTTATCAATTTGCCGAATCCAAGGCGACCATCGCAACCCAGCGAAGTGAATAATCCCAATTATTGCTCTTACCACCAAACGGTAAGCCATCCGATCGAAGATTGCTTCGTCTTTAAGGGATGGATCAAGGATCAGTACCTACAAGGTAAGTTTGCGCTGTCGAAGAAGTGGAAAGTAAACCCACCACAGCCGCAAACTCCTAAGAAGACGGATACATCGGGGGAAACGTGCTCTTTTGTTGAAGAAGCTCCATGGGAGGTGGCTCTTTCGGCCAAAACCAAAAGGATGCTGAATGATCTCCAGACATGCCCAGCGATCGGGTGGAAGAATCCGCTAGAACCCCAGATCATCGAAGGAATGCTGAAGCCGCGCCCAGCTCTAAAAATTAGTGGTGATAGCCAAAGCGTTCACCCTTAGCCGTCAAAATCTTCAAAAAAGAAGAAGAAATCTAAGAAGCCCGTGAAGCCTGGCGACAAGCGCACGGACCTGCAAAAGCAGATTGATGCACTGGAAGAATATAATCAGAAGGCGTGAACTTCAATCACGCTCCAAGAATTCCTCGGCCACGTCCTTGAAGACGGAGATGATGGAGAAGACTCGTCAGATGAATCTAAGGATTACGTAGCAAGTTGCCATGTGGTCTCTCACTCATCGATGAACGTTGAAGAAGCCCCTTGCGCTGAGAAACTGGGGGCAAATCCTGAACCGGAGCTTCCAGAGCCATCAGACGAGATGATCGACGCATTCCTAAACGAAGCCCTTCTAAAAAGCAAAGCTGATCAGGAACGTGAGATGGCCATATTTGAAAAGGCCAAACGCCGGCGACTGGACGAAAGAGTCGAGACACTCCCGCCGAATCAAGGGACATCCGTCGTGAATAAAAACAAGTTCAAGACGAGGAAAAGGTTCGCCAAAGCCATATCAATGGGGATGAAGCTACCACCCTTCGAAGCGAACGCACTTGGTGAAACAGAAACACATCCTAGATACTGCTTATATCATCGAAAGATTTCGCACCCTACCGAAGAGTGCAACGCTTTTGAAAGATGGTGGCAGGGATACGTTGCTCACCGGCAACATTTCAAGCAGATGAAACGCAAAACTCGTAGGGGCGAGGAATATAAAAGAACTACCGGCAACTGTCGCACAGTCAACGCCGGGGGATCGCAAGTTCTCACCTTTGGGAGCTACTCCGACGAAGAGATGACTCTTGTCCCCCTCTTTAAAGAGTCCACCTCGGGGAAAGAGGAAGAGCCGAAGACCTGTGAAAATATCCAACTGCGCAATCATACGCTGCCCGAAAAGAAGCTCGGGCCTACAAATAGAAAAGATAAGGGAAAAGAAAAGGTCCCTGAAGATATCATCCTTGATGACCAAGCCGTTGATAAACTGACAGCCAAGGACCCTCCAAAGAAAAGTAAGGTGGACTATAACGTTCTGGCGCACTTAAGGAAGTTACCCTCGCAGCTCAGCATTCTCGACGCCCTTTTACTATCAAAAGAAGCAAGAGATTCATTGATCAAGGCGCTACAAGAGCCAGAGCAATTCTAAGCTTTCCTCGCCGAAGAAAAGATGAAGGACGAGCTGGAAGAAGTGCACACAGCCGATATCACGTTCGGCGATGAAGATCTCCTCCTTGGGACGTGCGAGCACAACCGTCCCTTTTATGTCTCTGGATACTGTCACGATATCAAGATAGGCAAAATCCTGGTTGACAATGGGTCTTCCGTCAATCTCCTCAACGTGCGAGTGTTGAAAGAAATCTGCATGAGCGTTCAACACCTCGCTCGTGATAAGATCACCATCTCCGGGTTCGACTCCTAGTCATCACGGACCCTCGGGTCTGTAATACTGACGCTGCGCTTCGGGCTGCTTATCACAGACATTAAATTTCACGTCATTGACGCTAAGACATGTGTTCATACCATAATATTGCATTATTAAATTCCCCATTCTTATTCGTTTTATAAATAAACAGGTGCTTTTGACGCATGTCTGCTACATATTACAGGATACAGGTTCTTGGAGCGAAAACAGTGAAAAAGACAAAAGTTGATACAAAAGAGGGACTTTTGACCAACAAGTAGAATGATCCTAGTCAAGCCTAGACTAATAACAGTTCACAGAGGTACAAGGCAACGCAAGGTCCAAAAATGTCAAAGTGAAACGGTTAAAAGACCAATACAAGTTTTCACTGAAGATCTGGAGAAGAACCAGAAGCCAAAAGGAGAAAAGAAATAAAGAAATAAAAATCCCAATCAGCATATAAGAAGCCCACAAAATATGATGTGGTGATCTCACCATAGGGCCGCGGAACCGCGGCCCAACCCTCACCAATGCCACGGTTCCGCGGCCATTTATTGCACGTGTCGGCGCAGAAAGTTGGTGTCGGTGCGTCGGTGCGTAGGTTGGTAATAGCACATGCGCGAGAATTTGTAACCCTAGCTTTCCTATTTCCTTATAAATATGTAATTAAAATATTGTAATAAGGATGCCTCTTTTCAATAAAGAAAATTCAGATTCTTTGGAAGATTAAGAGTATCATTCTTGTAAGTATCTTTTATTTTCTGCAATAGTATTCTAAATTAATTCTTGCCTTAGATAAATCCTTCCATTGTCCTAGTTTAATCTGGTGTAGTATCTTTTAAACTGCAGTAGGTAAGTAAGTTTAAAATGTTGTTTTTAATAGATCCCCTAATGAGCGAGTAATTTCCTCGCTTGTTAGGGTTAGGAATAAGGGAGGGATTGAGAGATGAATATCTCTCATCTCTTTTAAGCCCAATAATTTGTAATAACTAGAACTTCATGCACGCATGCATGATCCGCTCCCTACGGCACCCTACCCACGAGGTAACAGTGAAACCGTAGTATAAAGGACCGGACATGCATGACGTCCATGAAGGTTAGAACAATTAGTAGGAAAGGACGGACAAGGATCTAGAGGAAGAAACTTTGTTTCTCCCCAATCATCCTAATCCCCTTTACTAATAATTGTTATAACTTCTAAAAAGATTTAATTGAAGGCATTGAAAGAGGTGTGAATATTAATCTTATCAAACTTACCTTAGACCTAATTCTAGCAAGTTTCTTGACCAACGTACAACTTAGTTGTTATAGATTCAATTAAAAGACCAAACAACCATTGGAATCAGCTCGTAAGAACACTTAGGAAAATTACACATCTCTGTGGACCGACCCGTATTCACCGGCTAGCTGCAAAGCGACGCCGTTTCTGATTGCAGTAAAATATTTTTGGTGATCGTAAAATCTCACACTAATCAAATGGCGCCGTTGCCGGGGATGGCGTAAATTTTTTTTTGTGTAATTTCGGGTTGATATAAATTTTAAAAATCATAAAAATCTGAAAATATAAAAAGTACAAAAAATTTTATCATTTTTTTATTGTTTGAAGGGTTATTGTTTGAATCTTGCAGGAACAACGAATAATTTCGGATCTGGAAATTTACAGAAGGCGAAACAGAAAAGGGTACATCAAAACAGAGGGATAAGTCCACAACAGAAGAGCAAAAATTTTCTCGGGAAGTGATCCCTCCGCTCAACCGCGGTACGATTGCCACGTCAGCAAGTCAGATTTTGTCGGTTTGTTTTCTTTACCCTTTTCTGCCAACCTCCATATATCTTTTGTGAATCTTTCTGCAGGATCTCTTTGCGCTAAAAAAATCTTCTTCCCCCTTCTCAATAACAGATTTTCTGCAGGTTTCTTTGCGCCGCGCTAAAAATAATTGATTGCAAGTGAATTTAATGTTTTGCATAATTTAATCGGACTTTAAGGGGCTATTGACCAAACTCAGATTGGGTGGGGATTTCATCACCCTTCCCAGGACCCCAGAAAGCACTTAAAGCATTTGCATCGACTACTCTTAATTAAAAAATATTAGACTCAGCCCTAAGGACTTCGAGCTCAATAGGACAAAGGACTAGACATAGGCATCGACCGTTTATCCTAACTGACTTTGCGGTGTCTAGGCAAGTGTGTCAAGGCAAGTGGTTACTTAATTAGGACCGCTACTTGTAACGAGGAGCCTCCCACTTACCTGGCACTTACCTGGCCGCAATTGGCGGTGAAGAGGCGGTTTGAGATCCTATTTCTAGCCCTAGTTAGGAGCTGTCTAGCTGACCTAGGTGACCCTAGATCTAGGCCTAATTGTGCATGTGTGGTTGATCGCATTTGCGTCACAAGTCTCTTTTCAAAAATCTCTTTGCAAAACTCTCACATACATAAATAAAAAAAAACATAAATAAAAATCTTTTCAAAACTTGCAACTTGTCGCTAAAAAAACCTTGCAACTCACTTACACCACTTCCTTTCATTGACGTTATCTTAACTCCACATTCTGTCTTTCATTTTTTTTCTGACTACACTACCCCTTTAGTGTATGTCACTTTGGACTAGGGAGACTAACGCCCGATTAGTCCGTGTTTTGTTGGTACCGACCGACGAACCCTTCGACACCGAAGTTGACATTCCGTCCACTTTCTTACCTCCACCTTCAAATTCTTTCTCCGAAGGCATGTCGGGATTCAACCCCAACAATACCTTATCGACGAGAATGATTCCACCTCCGTTAGGTGCGAATAACCCGAATCAACCGCCTGTTGAAGCGCCCGCACGAGTCGCGCTCCAGGATCTCTTCTACCCTGTCCGCACTTCTTTACCTACCCGTCTTTCACCCCCACCAGCAAATGGGGACAATTTTGAAATAAAACCACATTTCATCAATATGCTGCCAAAATTTCACGGTTTGGAATCAGAAGATGCGTATATTTTTATTAATAAATTCCAAAACGTTTGCGCTATGATGAAAACAACCCAATTAAATGATGACGCTATAAGGCTAAGGGTCATTCCTTTCACCTTATGTAACTTAGCCGAGAAGTGGCTATATAGCACAGCATCACATTCAATTAGAAATTGGGACGAGTTTGTGAAAGCTTTTCTTAAAAGTTCTATCCTCACCACAAAACTGCTAGAATCCGCAATGAGATTATACAATTTTCACAGCTTCCTTCCGAACCATTTTGGAAGTGTTTTGAGAGATTTAAAGTCCTACTCGTTCAATGCCCTCATCATAGGATCGAAAGTTGGCAACTTTGCCAAACATTATACGAGGGATTGAACTCGGCAACGAAGCAGTTGCTAGAAACCATCTGTCAAGGTCACTTTCTCTCCAAATCTAGTGAGGAAGCGTGGCAGTTTCTTGAGGATCTCAGTGAACAAACAATTCAGTGGGAGAGCACCAAGACCACATCATCTTCTTCTAGTGGTCAATCTAGGGCAGGCATACATCATTTAGAGATGTCAATTGCTATGAAGGCCGAGATGACCGCTCTTACGAAAAAGCTAGAAGCGATTGAGACCAAAATCTCGTCGCCTTCTCCTGCCCCTGTTATGCCTCCACGAACTGTGTGTGCTTGTTGTTCGGCTCCATCACACTTAACCGAAGAGTGTCCTTACAATGCATCTACTCAAGGACATGATCAAGTCAATGCCGCCTTTCAGGAAAGACAAAGAAACGATCCATACTCTTCTACATATAATCCGGGTTGGAGGAGTCACCCAAATTTCGCTTGGAACTAAAATCAACAATGTAGGGATCCTAGGCACTCTAAGGAGGTCTCACAAGGCATCAACCATGCCAAATTCAAATTTTACAAGTGCCGAGAAACCCTAATGCGATCGTTAACTAGAATTTTAGGCGAAACAAGCAACTAGTTAACAACTTAACTAAGAGTGAACGGAAATACAACCTTTGTAGATCCGGTCCTCCACCTTCATAGCTCCGCGTTGACGTCCCTCCGCTGCGATCATCGGATCCCGGACTCTAGTAATGGTTTCGTCGAAGAAATGATCGGGCTAGGTCATCGACTTCGATGCCGAAGATGATCTACGTCGAGGCAACTCAAGATCAAGCTCCAACTTCACCAAGTCATGAAACTTGTGAAGAAAACACCCTATACTACTTGGCAAGTGGTAGAGGATGAAGAAATAGGAAGTGGGTTCACTTTAGAATTGGATTTCTCGCTCATTTTCTCAATTCACCATTGAAGCTAGCAAGCTTCTTTCTGCTTGAAGAAGAAGAAGAAGATGAAGATAATATGATAAGAATTATTGGAAAATAGAAAAATAAGTGATTCTTATCATATTAGCAACCATGGTTAAGTGTAGTGAATAAACCAAGGTTAGGTGAATGGTTAGGTTTAGCATGAAACAAAAATTGTAGACTTTTTCAAAGCTTCATGAAGCTTCAACTATAAAACAAAAAAGCCACCATTTTCTTTTCTTTTGCCAAAAAAAATAAAAATAAATGAATAAATAAATAAAAACCCTAACCATTTACTTAACCAAGGTTTAATTCAAACATACACCCAAGTTTGCATGTATCATCAAACATGATACAAACTTGTGCACAAAAATATATCACATATACAATGTGCACAAACAAGTGAGAAAATCCATCTTAAGTGAACCAATACTAGTTAATACAAAGTAATATATCAAATATATAATTATGCATTAAATCATTAAATCAACACTTGATTTAATGATCCGGTCATATCGCATATAACCGACTAATATCAAGTGTATCAATGTATCGAATCAACACTTGATTCAGTAACCCGGCTATATCACATATAACCTGCCGATGATACAAATCGTGAGAATAGAATCCAGTATCATATACTGGTATTATTCTCGGTCCCGCACATATCTCATATGCGCTCCTATTTCGTTTCGCTTGAGCCAGGAAACCTCTGTGTAGGACTCTAAAGACTCGTCAATACGCCGACAGTAGGTGATGATCATATCAAACACCCACAAGCCGCAAGCGGTCTGCTAAACGTAACGGCCACCCGGGTATTGAGCGATCAGAAGATCGACGAGCAAGCCCGCTCACACTCCTGTGAATCCAACCAGTAACACTTACCGTACAGTCCGGTCTCGTCGTCTGATATGTCGCATATCTCGCCTAGGGGTGGTAAACGTCAGACCCCAATAGCTCGTAAGTCGTGTCGATATGAGGTCTATAACAGTTCGAGAAACTACTGGTAACACTTACCAGTAAATCTCAGCAACCCTGGCCAGGGATTTCCGGTTATAGCCAATCGAACACAGCGCAACATCAACTCCCTATACCGGGAGTGACGAATCCCCTCCTATCGCTCATTGCCTCCATGTGATTCGGGACTGTACCCAAAAACCACCGTTTTGCACGCCCTCTTGGACGTGGTAAGGTGGAAATCAAAGCACAGTGGGAATCACACAAGACTCTATGACGATCTCGGGTCTACAGACTAACCTGTACCAGTATCACCAGAGAACTGCCATCTGACGTAAGGTATAATACCATCTGGGAGTTCTCGGCGAGTCCGTCCAGTGTACCCAGTCTCCACTGAGCACCCGTATATCATCTTTGATGTCAAACACCAATGGATATGGGATCATCTATCGCCCATCTGTATGGGTCGAGAAGGTATACGCTAGTCTACACTGGTATATCGATGCCCTGTCTCGATACACCCACGACTAGGGACCTTGAAGGATGTACTTATGGACTACCATGTCCCCACTAGTATGATCCGCATCATAGTCCAGGTAGTCAAGTACACATCCTAAGGGCTTTATCAACATGTAACAGAGAGACAATCAGTGTACACGTTAAGGTAAAGAGCAACCAGATAGCATACTATCATGTCGAGCAAGAAAATCCTCCCTATATATGTCCAAGTATCCACTACAATATACATCCTATGTATAGTAATGGCCTCTAGGGCATACATAACTAATAAACAATTCCAAGGAAATAACAATTTTCAAGGGCCTCCACAACAACAACAAGCACCCCCACAAACTCAATTTCAACAACAACCTTACCCTAATTAGGTGAACAATTTTGTGCCTAATAATTCTTACGCGCCAAACAATTTTGTTCAACCTAACAATGACAAGGTTAGCTCACTCGAAAGAAGTCTAGATGCGTTCCTAAAGCAATCTACACAATCTACAGCAAGATTAGAGACTTCTATTCAATCTTTGGTGCAAAATAGTGCCTCACATGATCAAAGTATCAAATCTATTGAGGCACAAATTACACAACTCAATGCAGCATTGAGCGAGCGAGAAAAAGGAAAGCTCCCATCTCAACCACTGCCCAATCCTGGTCACGCACATGCTGCATATCAACAGCAAACTCATAACGTAAACGCTGTGACCACGTTGAGATCGGGAAAAATGTTGCAAAACAATGTGGGTATTCATGATGACACCCCTGCCGGTGGTTCTTCTTCATCTTCTTCTTCTTCGTTAGAGCCTATTCTCCATCCTTCACACGGCTCTACTTCTTCTAGCTCGAACGAACCCACTTCTCACAACACGAACACATCTACACGGGGTTCCGTTCCAACTCAACAATCTGATCCGCAAAAATTGGACTCAACAACATTTCAAAATGCTCCTTTTCCAAACCGGTTGAGATCCAATAAACCAACGCCACAAATGGAGAAAATTGTCGAGTTGTTCAAACAGGTGAGTATAAATATCCCTCTTTTGGATGCAATCCAACAAGTTCCTTCATATGCAAAAATCTTAAAGGACTTATGCACCAAAAAGAGGAAGTCACAAGTACCAAAGAAAGTTTTTGTGGCTAGTGTTGTTAGCGATGCTCTTGTCCAATCTTTACCCCAAAAGCACAAGGACCCCGGTTGTCTTATTATTTCAATAACAATTGGGGACAAGAACATCAATAGAGCACTACTAGATCTTGGTGCTAGTGTTAATTTGCTATCTTATTCTGTGTACGAGCAATTAGGCATTGGAGAGCTTAAGTCCACTCACTGTACTCTCCAAATGGCTGATCGATCAATTTCCCATCCAAGGGGTGAGCTAGAGGATGTGTTGATCAAAGTTAGGGAGTTCATATTCCCCGTTGATTTTATTGTTATGGACACACAACCTGTTGCCAACTCACGGAACCAAATTCCGGTGATCCTCGGTCGACCATTTTTGGCCACTTCCAATACTGTAATAAACTGTCGCAATGGCTCCATGACTCTATCCTTCGGGAAGACATCTAGTGAGTTCAATATTTACAAGTTAGGAAGTCTGCCTCCCGTGCCTAAAACTAGTACACGAGAAGTTTGCTCTATTCATGAAATCACGCAGGAGGACTGCGAGTTTGAAAGATTTTTGTTTGATGAGAACAGCTTTGACGCCACTAGTGCGTCCCTCCTTGAGCCTACCACAGTTGACACAACCGATATTGATTATGAAAGTTTCACTTTTTCGGATGATGACGACTTACAGCCCGAATATGAGTCTTTTGAAATTTTGGATGAGTTAGTTGAACCATCCGAATCGGTTGTTTGCAGTGATTTCGAACTTGTGTTGGAGTCCTTTGAGTTCGAGGTAGATTCCGCAATGATTCTTTCGCCTCCGAAACTCGAACTTATGTCCTTGCCGTCCCACCTTAAATATGCTTACATAGGTGAGAATGAGACCTTTCCCATTATAATATCAGCCTCTCTAGCCTTCGAGCAAGAGAACGCTATTTTAAAGGTCTTACAAGATAGGCGGAAAGTTTTCGGTTGGACTATGGCGGACATCGAGGAGATTAGTTCCCTCATAATTGAATATCATATGCAAATGATGGATGATGCCAAGTCAATAAAGGACCCACAGAAACATTTTGGGGATATTGTGGTGAGTCAACCTTCTCCTTTAGAAGTTGAACCACCCCCATTTCTTTTAATAAGTTATGAGAATGCCAATATTCCACTGACTGCTGATCATTCCCATTCTCGTTTTTATTCATCACCACCTCCTATCTATTCACTTCCACACTTTCCATACCACCACTTCTATCTTCCCCAATTCTTTTTGGATCGGTACAACATATTCTTCCACCAACCGATACTCCTTACAGACAAATTTTTCGCCTGGTTGGTGTTGACATTTGGCCTTTGCAAAGTTTGGCAACGACATTTAACATTGTTTCAATGAAGTTTGGGGGGGCCTTTCTGTATATTGTTCCCCTCCGAAAGACGGCGCGGCGTGGGGACGTCTCGCCTGAGATTCAGGGCAGATGCTAATTGGTGCTATCCGTCTACCGCTCCGAAGATGCCAAGTTGGTTTATGGCACCGTATATCGAAGGTTTAAACGGATGCGTCCGATGTAGCAGACTTCGTCAGATTCCCCCTCGCTTGAGGGGTTTTTGATTGTGGGGACGCTCTTCCCTGCAGGCGCAAGCCCCTGCAGTTAATTACGCTACCGCACTGCGGTAACCACTTTCTCCTTCTTCAGATGGTCACTTCGTGTCGTGTGTGTTTATTTTGTATTTAGTTGCCCGTGGATTGTGTACGGAGACTGAGTTATGTCGTCGCCCGTAGGGCGTGGACTAGTCCAAATCCGTATTATCTTAGATTTGGGTTTGGGGGTTTGGGTTTAAGGATACGTTAGCCTCATTAGAGACTAAGATCGACTTAAACGTTTGTTAAGGATACGTTAGCCTAGTTTTTAGACTAAGATCGACTAAAACGGGATCGTTTAGATCCAACAATAGAGCGTTTAAGGGAGCCATGTTGTATAGTTTAGTGACATCACGGTCAGTAGGTAGTTTAAGGACATTGCGGTCCAGTGTTAGTTTTAAGACGTTGCGGTCAAGGTTAAGGACGTCATAGTCCGTTGTTAGTTTTAAGACATTCCGGTCAAGGTTAAGGACGTCATAGTCCACGGGTTTAAGGACCCCACAGTCCGATGTTAGTTTTAGGACATCCCGGTCAAGGTTAAGGACGTCATAGTCCATGGGTTTAAGGACCCCACAGTCCGATGTTAGTTTTAAGACATCCCGGTCAAGGTTAAGGACGTCATAGTCCATCAGTCCGATGTTAGTTTTAAGACATCCCGGTCAAGGTTAAGGACGTCATAGTCCATGAGTTTAAGGATCCCACAGTCCGTATCAATGTGTGGTCATCGGGACCCGTCACCTCTTTGAAGACGTTGAGGAATTACAACGCCAAGTATCAAAGGAGTGAAGAGATGTACCCTTGAACCAAGGTAGATTAAATAGTCTTTGGCCCAATTTGGGACCAAGACCAATCAATTATGTTATGAGCCCATTGGCCCAGTTAAGTTTGGATTGAGAACTTATGGCCATCTAGGGCTAAGTCCAATCATGTTTAGCTTATTGACTTTCTGTTGGTCCATTAGAGGAGAGGCTTTGCCTCTAGACACTTAGCCAATGGGGCTAAAATTAGTGTTAAACACTAAAGACCAATCAGTGTTAAACACTGAGAATGAGATTGACAAGTTAGTGTTTAACATTAAAAGATAGTTAGAGTTTAACACCAGCAATAGGGCTTTCAAATTAGTGTCTATACACTAAAGCAAATCAGTGTTAAACACTGGCAGTGGAGATTTCAAATTAGTGTTTAACAATAAGGCAGATCAGTGTTAAACACTGGAAACATGGTTTTCCAAGTTGGTGTTCAACACTAAGAAAGTCAATGTTAAACACTGTAAATAGAGTTTTCCAAATTAGTGTTTAAACACTTAGAAAATCAGTGTTGAACACTGGATATAGGGATTTCAACTTTAGTGTTAAACACTAAGGCAAGAGGGGTCATGTGGTAGCACATGAGAGCGCCCTCAATTCATTTTATTCTGCCAAAAGTATTGAATACTTTGGAGCATCACGTGCTATCACGTGATGGGCATTTAAATGTTTATCTGTTAGAGCTTCTGCCAAGGGGGCACGTGGGGCATGTGAGGCATTGCCTCAAAGTCCTTCTCTGTGGAACTTTTCAGGGGTCACGTGGTAGCACGTGACCCTGCTTCTTTGCATGTTTGTTTATCTTTTAAGAATTAAATTCTTCATAGGGTTAAACCCTAGCTATAACTTTAGAGGAATTAAATTCCCACTTTCTTTTTGAAGAATTATATTCTTAGATGGAGTTAAACCCCGGCTTTTCTTCTGTAGGAATTAAATTCCTGATGTATGTGAAGAACTGAATTCTATCATAGGGTTAAACCCTAATTTCTTCTTTCTTAAGAGAATTAAATTCCTGTTATTTTGACAGAATTAAGTTCTTAACTAGGGTTAAACCCTGGTTCTGTTCATTTTGAAGGAATTAAATTCCTATAACATAGGGTTAAACCCTAATTTTATTTTAAAGGAATTAAATTCCTATAATTCTGTGAGAATTAAATTCTCAAACTTCCATTCCCTCTCTATGCTTTGGATCTGCATGGCAGGATCTCAACCCAATGAGAATTAAATTCTCAATTCATGGGGAGATGTGCACTTTGCAGATCCTTTACTAAAGAGAGAACTAAGTTCTTCTTTTTAATATAAGAGTTAAACTCTTTTGAGAATTAAATTCTCTTTTAAAAGGCCTTCCCTTTCTTACCCAAGGTTTTCTTCTGCAGCTGATCAAATTCTTCCAAAGTCTCAAGCCTCTATTTCTTTTTCTCTCTATGTCTCTGTATATCCCTCTGTGTATCTCTTGGCTCCTATTTATAGGAGAATGAGCAGAATCAATTAGTTTTAGTGAATCATTCATTGAGAGATTTGATTTGTATTCGTTAGAGATTTGATTTGCATTCATCATTCATTTGGACCTTTGGATTATTAGGTGAATTTTATTCACCATTGGATTTTGAATCCAAAGATATTCCTTTGTTATTTCGGTTAGATTTTAGGGGGAAATCTTTCCAAGTTCAAGATTTTTCCATAGATAGGTGATATTTAATCACCTTTAAATCTTTAATCCGATCGGTTCCAAATAATCATTCTCCTTTGGAAAGATTTGAATACTGTTCAGAATTTAATTCTGTTAAATAGATAGGCTTTAAAAGCTGGTCACGTGTGGCCACGTGACCCTTGGTCACGTGTAGGCACGTGACCCCTTGGAACGAGCTTTCTTCTGCTTTCTGCGCTTTGTCTTCTAGCCGCTGTTCAGCCGTCACGTGCCAACACGTGACCCCTCGTCACGTGTGAGCACGTGACCCTTTCTGGAGCCTTTTCTTTGATTTAATCAAGGAGCTGAATCTGCCTTTGCCGCTGCTTTTTAATTGTCACGTGCCAACACGTGACTGCTGGTCACGTGCTAGCACGTGATGCCTCCTCCATAAACTTTCTTGATTTTAAATCAGGAAACAAATGCCCCCACAGCGTTTTTCTCACGTGTCTGCACGTGAGTGCAACGCTGTCACTTTTGTGACCGTTGGATTCCTCTAGGGATTTGGGGAGATGAAGCGTCTCCATCTCATCCTATAAATACCCATGTTCTTTCAGAAGAGCCTCCACTTTGCTCATCTTCTTCCTTTGAGAACTTTTTCCTTGAGAATTTAATTCTCGTTTCCAGAGCTTAGTTCTCTGTCTTGAAACATTTTCAGAGTTTAACTCTGTTTAAAAAGACTCTCTTTCCTCAGGTAATGGTGATCGGTGCGCCTTCATTTTGACAAAACTCACTGGATTTTAAATCCACATCAAGGGCTTCACTCCTTTTTTAACAAAGAACCCATTTTTCTTCATGTTCTTTAACCAAAATATGAGACCACTTAACCTCTAACAGTAGATCTCTTAGGGTTTAGATGATCTTTAGGGAAATAATGGTGGCGGTTAAAATCTATGGAATTTAATTCCATCCCAAAAAAAAGTTTCTGGGAATTTAATTCCCTTTTCTTAATAAGGAATTTAATTCCTATGAAGAACTCGGTTTCTTCACATGGAGGCTTCTTAGGGTCTCTTTGCCCGAGGTTATCCTTCTGCAATTAATGGAACAGAAGTTTGCAATGATATCTTCTGTGGGAATTTAATTCCCTTGATCCTGTTTGATTTGTTGTAGAATCCAAGGTAGATTTGACTTCTAGGGGATATGTAGGGCTACCCGCAATCCACTTTTTATTTAATGAGGGTATCCCCTTTGTCTTATTACAACTGCTTGGTCTCATTATTAACGAGCCGTCATCTTGATTCTGTGGTGTCCATGTGTTTTGTAGCCAATGGTCCCAAAAAAAAAGTCTACTGTTGCTTTCTTCAACTAGTCTTCATGTTCATGCATGGATATATATTGCTGACTTTGCTTTTGACGGTCTTCTTTCATTCGATTTCAGGTGCGATGGCTTCTGTTCTGTGTTTTCCCTTTACTCGTTCGGAGGCCGCTTTTCCTCAATCACCATCTGACGAGGAAGCGATGGCGATGATCCGGGCTCATGACCCGAACTACACCAACTTGCTTCTATGGGGAACTTGGTATAGCCATATTATCCGGGGTCGCCGGAGTTTCCTCTATGCAGTACCAACAGAGCCTACTTTCCCATTCTTGCCGATGGACCCTCCGAGAACGGTTTTTGCTGTGGAGATGCCCAACTGGACTCCAACGGGGAGGTTCGAGCCTTCGACGATAGGTATCCCGAACCATCCGGTCCCAGCTATAGATATCCTGGGGCGTCGCATTTGTCAGGGTGAGGCCCACCCATGGGGGCAGATTTATAAGATAGGGCTTACTCCTCGACACCCCATGGGCTACCTTCTCTGGGCTCGCTATATCCTTGCCACCCATCGTGCGCGGCTGCAGAAGGTCGGGCTTTACCAGGCAATATACGCGTCACTCTTCCATTATAAGTCCCCGCATGTCTGGTGGGTTAGGGCATTCTTGAATCAATGGAATCTCCCCACCAACACTTTTATTTTAGGAGATCGCGAGGTCTCGATTTCTCTGGCAGAATTTTATGAAATCTCGGGATTGCCAATCAGGGGTACACTGTATGAGGAGTTGTTGCCTCTTGACGAGTACGTCTTCGAGCCCGAGCCTGCATCGGTTGACGGCTTGTCTGCTGAGAACGCCGTTCGCCACAAGCGTCCCAGCTTGATCAAGGCGCTAGGTATCTTTGACCGATTGTTCACCGAATCTGAGGAGCAGGGCGTTACTTTTAAGAGCTTCATTGCCTGCTTCCTTCGTGAAGACGTCGTATCGAAGACAGCTCCAAAGTTTGCCAACATCAAAGACCCCTTTGGGTTTGGTCCGAAGAAGCTGCCGACCACTGAATCGGATCTACCTCAATACTATATCCCCATCATGTCGCAGATGACTTTTGAGTCCATTGCAGCACCCGGTATGGATGAGGAGACGTTCTTCGTAGGGTTTGTCAGCGTCTGGCTCAGTTGGTTTGTTATCCCCATGCATCGCCGCTTCATGAGAGCCTCGGTTTTCTACCCGCTCATTGTATTGCTGAGGGGACGCGGTTGGCTATCGGCATCCCGGTGCTGGCGCATCTTTACCACGGGTTGGGCGCTGCGGCCAACACTTCCAGCCCTGGCGTAGACGTGGTGAATTTTTCGCTTCATTACTTCACATCCTGGATCGAAATGCACGTGTTGGGGGCTTTCGCTATGTATCAGAGGCCCACATTTTACGATGCCTACCCCTTCCCGCGACTTATGCGATTAGTGGATGCTTTTGCCACCGACCCGACCCAATTTGGGGCTATTCGGGTGCTGATTTCTCCTTACGTTGCCGCTGGCGGGCTGGTTTTTAATGATCGGGTCTTGTCTACTCCTTCAGGTCCAGTTCAACAACTCTGGGACCAGTCAAAAGACAACGTATCTTCTTTGAAGCCCCGGGAGGCCGCGCACTTGTATACAATTAGACCGGGCTACTTGGTGTTTCGCCAGGACAGTGCAGCTCGTTTCATGCGGTACAACCCGCATCGATTCGCCCGACAGCTTGGATACGACCAGGGTGTTCCTTTCGAGGCTTTCATAGTCGCACCGGTCCTTTCGCTTGATGCCGTTCGCGATGTCGCTCATCATTTCGTGAGGCTAAACACCGGCTCCCACTTCATGGTCCCTGAAGCTGAGTACATGCCCCGGTGCGTCGGCTCGTTTACGGGTTGGTATCTCCATCGGATCAGCCCAATTATTCTTGAGGAAAGGAGGGTGCTTCTTGGTCATGACTCCCCTCCTCAGGTTCCAGGAGCTAAGCTGCGACCGAGGGCTCTGGTCCGCTTCCCTCTGAGGGAGATTGGCACCGCGCTCATTCCGGGGGAGTCAGGGGTGGACCTTACTCCAATAGCTGGTATGCCTCTGGGTACCCGATCGCGGGGTAGACGGGCCCCAATAGCAGCACCACCGCCTGCGGCAGCATTGCCTCCCGTGGCATCGACAATGGCGGTGTCATTTTTGGTTGTGGCACCAAGTGAGGGTAATAGGGACGATGGTGTTGAAGGCGACGTAGGTCGCCGCCGCACCAAGGCTCCGCGAGGAAAGAAACGGTCGTCTTTGGCGGCCGGTTCTGGATCTAAGAGGCGGAAGAGGGTGGCCACCAACCTACTTGATTCTTTAACGGAGTCGGAGCCCATACTTCCAGATGAGTCGGTGGCCGTGCAAGAGTCGGACGCTGGTCTTCTTTTCCCGGGTTCGGCTGCCGAGGAGGCCGCACAATTGGCTGAGTCTATAAGATGTTCCCAAGATGAGTCCCAGAACGTCAGGGTTCCGAAGAAGCCCTATCCTGCCGTAATCTTTTATGAAGACCCTTCATGGATTCGGCGGCGGTTCATTGGCCCATTGGAGGAATGGGGAGAAAGGGCCCTGAAACAGGCCGCTTCGGAGGATGCTGCGGACGCGCTTTCCTTGTGGACCGGCGGCCATGAGTCTACCCTCGAACCCTGGCGAGCACGCCTCCTTGAGAAGGAGCATCAGCTTGAAGAAGCCATACTGAAGGCACTTCCCTGCGCATTGGTATGTTTTTATATTTCTTTGCAGTTCTTCAGATTGCTTATGCTTGTATATATGTATCCTTATTTTGTGCGACTTGTGCAGAGTCTTCGGCGATGGGAGAGATCCCCATTGGCTTTCTGTAGCTAGAGCCCGTTGACATTCCCGATGCAGCCTTACTCGATGGGGCCGACAATGCCATTCCTCTCGCAATAGAACCTCCGGTGGCGGCTCTTGATTCCAGGGTACTCGCTCCTTTGGGAGAGGTTCCCTCGGTGGTCGCCGTCCCAACGACTCTATCCGAAGGCGGCCCAGAGGTCGAGATGGAGGTAGTCGGGGCTACCCTCCCTTTATTGGAGCCTGAGGTCACGACAGAGACCGTTGAAGCTGCTATCCCCCCGGCTCAGAATGGGAGGAGTGTCGAAAGTAACCTTCCACATTTTGAGCTAGTAATCTTTCTGTTACCTGAACTCTTTTGCCTTTTCAGAATTGCGTGGACTGGTGGCCTCCATTGTCAATCTGTCTCCTCGGCAATCCTTCCAACGTCTTTTGGAAATGGCCGCTCCGCAGGCGATATCTCCTCAACGCATCATCCTCTCATCTCGACAAGGTGAGTGTTGTTCATCACTTCTCATAGCATCGTTGTTATTTTGCGTATTGACATTGATGTTCTCTACAGTTTTGGAAGCCGATGATGAGGTCGAGGTTCTCGAAGGGCCAGGGGAACCCTCAGCTCCTACTTGCATGACCATAGGTAAGTGACATTCCGGTATAGCCCCACTTGTTGCTTTGCTTAAGAGTCTTACTAATATTTTTCAACTCTGAACAGCCTTGCCAGCTCCAATAGCGTTGGAATCGCGTATCGTCATGCCGCCCGGCCCTTATGCTTTGCGAGCTTCAGAACGCTTGGCCCAATTGAGCCTTGTCTCCCTGTCGTCTTTGATCGAGGAGCTTCGTGCTGGCAGTACAACCACAGCTGAAGCATTTGCTGCCGAGGCTAACGGTTCTCTTCCTTTTCTTGCCACCTACCATAGCGAAGAGGTGGTGCGAGTCTGGGTGGAGTTCTGTCGGCAGGTGGAGGCTTGCTTGCACGCACTTGAATGTTCCCATCTTTCCTCGGAGGTCATGGCTGCAAAGGCGGACTTGCGTGGGCTGATAGCGCGGTGCGCGGCAAACATGATATCGTGCGAGAAGAGGCTCGGCCGTAAATTCTCGGAGAGGGAGCCGGCTTCTAAAGCGCTGAGCGAGCTTCAAGCGAGTCTTACTGCCAAGGCCAACAAAGCGTATGAACTCTAGTGGGTGCTTCAAGAGTCTATCAGGGAGGTGGTGACTCTTGATAAAGCTGCCACGTTCACTCGTGAGAGGGTCGAGGCTCATAAGGCCACCAAGAAAGAGCTTAAAGGCCGGCTCGCTTCGTATCAGGCCCAGCAGGCTCAAGCGGAGGCCCGTCTTCTGGCGATCCTGAATCATGAAGCCGTGGCCCAGCAAAAGCAGGATGAGCTAGCGAAACTGCTAAATCGCCCGCCGACTTGAAAAACTTATATCTTTTCCTTTCTCTTTGTACATACTCTTGAGCAAGAGTATTTTCTTTTTGTTCTTTCATGGATTGTAGTTTGTATCCATTTTGGTTTATGAATAAAAGATACAATTTTCTTCTCGACGGTGTGTCTCTTTTCATTGAATGTGTTTTGCGGACAATTTATCTTGATCTCTTTGCAGGGCAGCGATGGCTTAGGATTCAGGGTTAAGATCTGCTTCCTAAGACTTTTGCACTTTATGAGCCACGAGGGTCTCATAAAGAGTTTTTCTCCCCATGGGTCGAGAGGACCCCATAGGTGTAAGTTCTTCTTAAGAATCGTGAGAATTCTTAAGCGGGTTTTCTCTTGAGAGTCGTAAGGATCTCACAAGAGAGTTTTTCTTCCTTACAGGTCGTGAGGACCTGCAAGTGCTGGATGTGGTCACCCTTATCCGTGTTTCACGAGGTCAGGGGTTGCTCAAGGCGTCGTAGTTTAAAGATGTCGCGGTCAAGGTTAAGGACATCATAGTCCGTGGATTTAAGGACTCCACAGTCCGATGTTAGTTTTAAGACATCATGGTCAGGGTTAAGGACATCATAGTTCGTGGATTTAGGGACTCCATAGTCCGATGTGAGTTTTAAGACATCACGGTCAAGGTTAAGGACGTCATAGTCCGTGGATTTAAGGACTCCACAGTCCGATGTGTGGTTGCGGGGACCCGTCACCTCTTTGAAGACGTTGAAGAATTACAACGCCAGGTACTTAAGGAGTGAAGAGATGTACCCCTAAACCAAGGTGGAATCAATATAGACTCAGGGTGGTTGATCGTTAGTTTGAAGACATTACGGTCGAGGTTAAAGACATCATAGTCCGTGGATTTTAAGGACTTCACAGTCCGGTGTTTGCTCTGGATGCTTCGCACGGGTTCACTGCCATGCTTGGCGAGGACCAGGCTCCGCTCTGGATGCTTCACACGGGTTCACTGCCGTGCTCTACGAGGACCAGGATCCGCTCTGGACGTTTTCCACAGGGTCAAAGAGTGACGTTATCCGCGTTCTACATAACCAGGAATTTTGCACTAGATGCTTCACACGGGTTCACTGCCGTGCTCAGCGAGGACTAGGCTCCGCTCTGGATGCTTCACACGGGTTCACTGCAGTGCTCTGCGAGGACCAGGATCCGCTCTGGACGTTTTCCACGGGGTCAAAGAGTGACGTTATCCGCGTTCCACGTAACCAGGAATTTTGCACTAGATGCTTCATACGGGTTCACTGCCGTGCTCGGCGACGACTAGGCTCCGCTCTGGATGCTTCACACGGGTTCACTGCCGTGCTCTGCGAGGACCAGGATCCGCTCTGGACGTTTTCCGCGGGGTCAAAGAGTGACGTTATCCGCGTTCCACGTAACCAGGAATTTTGCACTAGATGCTTCACACGGGTTCACTGCCGTGCTCGGCGAGGACTAGGCTCCGCTCTGGATGCTTCACACGGGTTCACTGCCATGCTCTGCGAGGACCAGGATTTGCTCTGGACTTTTTCCATGGGGTCAAAGAGTGACGTTATCCGCGTTCCACGTAACCAGGAATTTTGCACTAGATGCTTCACACGGGTTCACTGCCGTGCTCGGGGAGGACTAGGCTCCGCTCTGGATGCTTCACACGGGTTCACTGCCATGCTCTTTGAGAACCAGGATCCGCTCTGGATGTTTTCCGCGGGGTCAAAGAGTGACGTTATCCGCGTTCCACGTAACCAGGAATTTTGCACTAGATTCTTCACACGGGTTCACTGTCGTGCTCGGCGAAGACTAGGCTCCGCTCTGGATGCTTCACACGGGTTCACTGCCATGCTCTGGAAGGACCAGGATCCGCTCTGGATGTTTTCTGCGGGGTCAAAGAGTGACGTTATCCGCGTTCCACGTAACCAGGAATTTTGCTGATTGTATCCGCATTTCACAGAATAGAGGTTTGACTGTTGGTGATGTGTATATCGCCGAGCCATGGAACTAGGGGTTGCTGCTGCTCTGCTTTGTTTGAAGTTGTGTCCGTCGTTACGAGATGAGTGTTGGGATGATCTCTAGGTCGCTTGCGGCCCGTCGAGATTTAGCTTCTTTCTTTGATGAAACCTGGGGGGAAGTATGATCACTTCTTTGTTTACGCCCTTGGATTGTATACAGGGTGTGATGGAACATCGCCTGTAGGGCATAAATTAAAAAAAATTATTTTATTTCATTTCTTTTTCCGCGATGCTCCATCATTTCAGCTTTTATATCGCGAAGGTCGCGACTGCCCTATTATTTCGGCTATTTTTCGCGGTGCCCAATCATTTCGGCTATATTTTTTTTATTACTCGCTGCTTTTTATTGCGAGTTGCCCCATCATTTCGGCTATTTTGCGTGCATACATTTTTACTTGCTGTTTTTTATTGCAAGTTGCCCCATCATTTCGGCTACTTCGTATGCAAGTGCGGCCTACTGGCTTTTCGCCATAAACCTGAAATTAGACACCGATTTCGGCATCAGCACCGCTACAACTGGGATATGGTCAGGAGCGAATCATCATCTGCCTCTGTCGATGTTGAACAAGGGTGGCTTAGCAAACAGGGTTAGGGTCCTGTCGACTAAGGCTTTTGACTTCATGAGCCGTAAGGGTCTCACAAAGGTATTTCCCCCTACAAGTCGTGAGGATCTTGTAGGTGTATTCTCTCCCTAGGAATCGTGAGGATTCCTAAGTGTATGTTCCTCTGTAAGTCGTAAGGATCCTACGAGAGGGCTTTCTCCTTATAAGTCGAGAGGACTTATAAGGGTTGTTCACCATATGGACATATCCCTAGTCACGGGTGTGACTTTGCTGGGGAAATGTTTATTCGCGCCCGTGGATTGTGTACAAGGGTCAGTATTGAGCCACTTGTAGGGCAATATCGAAGGTTGTGGAGGTTGCTTAAGCACAGGTTGAGGTCTCTGTAACTTAAGGCTTTCAAATCTTATGAGCCGTGAGGGTCCCATAAGAGAGTTCTCCTTACGAGTCGTGAGGATCTCGCAAGTGTAATTTCTCCTTAGGAATCGTGAGGACTCCTAAGTGTGTTGCTCCCTTGTGAGTCGTAAGGATCTCACGTGGGTGGTTTCTCCTTACAAGGTCGTGAGGGCCCTGTAAGTGTCTTTTAACGAGGTTGCGCCCTTTCGGGTTTTCACAAAAACTCGCCGGTAGCCCTGCTGTTTTTACTCACGGAGCCCTTTCGGGTTTTCATCCGTGCCCTTTTTGCTTATGGACATACCGTTTTATTTTTATTTTTTTTTATTTTTATATATCGGCTTTGAGGTATTGCAATCCACCGTAGTTTACCGACGTCTTGGTCAACGGCTAGTTTTAGGACATAGTGGTCCATTTTTAGTTTAAGGACGTTTCGGTCCGATGTTAGTTTAAGGACGTTTCGGTCCATTGTTAGTTTAAGGACATTTTGGTCCGATGTTAGTTTAAGGACGTTTCGGTCCACCGTTAGTTTAAGAACGTTTCGGTCCGCCATTAAGGATGCTGGTTATTACCTAGAGTTCGGGCTTAGGAAGATAGCGAGCGGACATAATCGTCGTCATCTATCATTGACCTAAACCTTGACCCGTTAAGCGTAGTATTTCTTCAGGAAGCGACCGTTCACTGGCCTGAAAGACCTTTCACCGTGCATATCCATGAGTAGATAAGCTCCACCCTGGTAAACCTTGTCTATGATGTACGGGCCTTCATAGTTTGGCTCGAATTTTCCCCGCTTGGCGCAATTGGGGATCATAGGTCTTCTGACAATTAGCACAAGTTCGCCTTGGCGGAACGTCCTCAGCCTGGTCAATCTTTCGTATGAGCGTGTCATCTTTGCTTTGTAAGCCTCCAGATTTTGTTGCGCTATGAGCCGGGTCTCATCAAGGGCATCAAGCTCCTCAAGCCGAAGGTGAGCATTTTCTTCGTCCGTCAGCTCGTAGTGGACCGCCACTCGTAGAGAGGGTAATTCTATCTCGAGGGGGAGTACTGCTTCTGTACCAAATACCAACGCGTACGGCGTTGTGTTCGTGGCCGTTTTAAACGTAGTTCGGTATGCCCAGAGAGCCTCCTGCAGTTTCTCGTGCCAGTCCTTCTTATTTCGGGACACCGTTTTCTTTATGATTTTCGTCAAGGTCTTGTTGAAGGCCTCGGCGAGACCGTTAGCTCGTAGATTATAAACCGAGGAATACCTCCAGTCTATATTATGCTGTTGTGCAAAGCGGCTGATCTTGTGACTTCTGTAGGCTGGCCCGTTATCAGAAATAATCCGCCGCGGAGTTCCAAACCGATAAATGACGTGCATCTTGAAGAAATGGAGAATATTTTCTATCTTCACTTCCCTTAACGGTACTGCTTCTGCCCATTTAGAGAAGTAAGCAGTCGTCGCCAGGATAAAACGATGTCCCCTGGATGACGCTGGTTCGATGGGGCCGATTATGTCAGTTCCCCACATTTCGAATGGCCAGCTAGACACCGTTGGATGTAGTGGTTTTGGATGTTGGTGGATAAAGTCCCCATGAATCTGGCACGAGTGGCATTGCTTCGCATACTCGAGGCAGTCCTGGGTCATTGTGGGCCAATAATAACCCATTCGTTTGATCTTCAATTTCATCTTCGGGCCTGCTTGGTGAGAACCGCAGAGTCCATCGTGAACTTCCTGAACGACCCTTTTCGCTTCGACAGGTCCTAGGCATCTCAACCACAAAGAATCGAACGACCTTTTATACAGAGTATCGTTGACGAAGGCGAAAGACAGAACTCGTTTCATGAGCTGATGTCTTGAGGACGCTTCTTTGGGCATTCGGTGGGACTTAAAGTGGTCTATGAAGACCTCCCTCCAGTCCTCAGCCTTCTCACGGTCTTTTATTTGTAGGGTCGTCTGCTCAGTCACTCCCTTCTCTTCGAATGATTCCGGAGATATTTCTGCTAGGGCAAGCACCCGACGGCTTTGCACCACGATTTTAACGTCATCAAGGTTCTCGTCAGCCAGTTCTTTAGCGAGCTTGGCCAACGCGTCTGCTTTGCTATTTTCGGCGCGTGGTATGCTTTCCACAGTATAGGAGGGAATTTGGGTCAACAGTTGTCGCACCTTTTCACCATACTTCACCAACTCCGGTTTGCACGTTTGGTAGTCACCGTTTACTTGACTAACGACCAGTTGAGAATCCCCGTATATGAGGAGGTTTCAATTCCCATGCCGATGGCGATCTCGAGGCCTGCTATCAAAGCTTCGTATTCGGCTTCATTGTTCGTCCTCGGTTCTGTTAAGGAGAAAGCGAAGCGCATCATCCCTCCTTGTGGAGTTACGAAAATGAGGCCTACCCCCGACTTGATCATTGGGGTACTTTGTTTTCGCTTCTTTACGGAGGACGCTCCATCGAAATAAAGCTCCCATCGGGTATCACCACCGTCGATCGCGTCAAACGCATGTTCGTCTGGCAAATCGCAATTCAGAGGAGAACCGGCAGGTACTGGATGCTCGGCAAGGAAGTCGGCGATGGCTTAGCCTTTCACTGCCTTAAGAGGCTGATAGGTTATTGAAAACTCCATCAGGAGCAGGGCCCATTTAGCGAGTCTCCCTGTCAATATGGCCTTTGACATTAGATATTTTAGGGGGTCCACCTTTGATATAAGACGGACTTCATGTGCCAATGCATAGTGCCGGAGTTTTGTTATCGCAAAGATTAACGCCAGGCAGTGTTTTTCGATAGGGGAGTAATTGCTTTCTGCCCCCAGAAGAACTCGGCTTAAATAGTGGAGCGCTCTCTCCTTCCCTTGGTCGTTTTCTTGCGCCCATAACGCGCCTAAGGAACCTTCGAGGGCTGTTGTATATAAGATAAGAGAATTTCCCTTGACCGGAGCAGTCAGCACCGGCGGGTTCTGCAGGTATTGCTTGATTTCATCTAGCGCGCTCTGGCATTTTTGGTCCCAGACGAACGGAGTTCCCTTCTTCATCAGGTGACTGTAAGGACGACACTTGCCTGACAGGTTGGCGATAAATCGTCGGATGTACGCGAGCTTCCCTTGGAGAGACCACAGCTGTTTGAGAGTCCTTGGCGGTGGCATTTCTATGATCGCCTTGATCTTAGATGGATCTATTTAGATACCTCGGTGTCGGATGATGAATCCCAGGAATTTACCCGAGGAGACTCCGAACGCGCATTTGAGGGGATTCATCTTCAAATTATATTGCCGAAGGCGTTGAAATACGGTCTTCAGATGCTCTAAATTCTCTTCATATGACATGCTCTTTACTACGAGGTCGTCGATATAGCACTCGACGATTTCATGTATGAGATCATCAAAGATCTTTGTCATGGCCCTCTGATAGGTGGCACCGACATTTTTTAATCCGAAGGGCATGATTTTGTAGCAGAATATACCCAAAGGAGTCCGGAAAGCGGTGTGCTTCTGGTCATCGGGATGCATCTTTATCTGATTGTACCCTGATGAACCGTCCATGAAGGAGAAAACCTCATGAGTGGATGTATTGTCTATCATCAGTTCGGTGACCGGCACTGGGAAATCGTCCTTCGGGCAGGCTTTATTGAGATCTCGGAAGTCCACACATATGCGCACTGTCCCATTTTTCTTCATCACAGGGACGATGTTGGTGACCCAGTCAGGATACTGTACCTCCTAGATAAACCCAGAATCGATCAGCTTCTTGACTTCGGCGTTAATGCTCATCTCAAGCTCGAGCCGCATCCTTCTCGGCGCCTGCTTGACTGGCTTGATATCCAGGGATATTGCTAATTTATGCACAGCAATCTCTGGCTCTAATCCCGGCATCTCGGAATAGTTCCACGCGAAGCAATCTCTATGCTGTAGAAGCACGTCTTCTAACGCAGCCACCCTTTCTTCAGATAGTAGCTCGCTGACGAATGTCGGTCGCGGATCGTCTGCCGATCCTAACTCAATCTTCTTGAGGTTATCTGCAGTAGTATGTATGCCATCTTCCAGTTCTTTCGGAGCCGGTGGAAATTCTGAGATTACCTCATTGTCATTGTTTTCGAAGCACCAAGGGAGCTCATCTATGTCCTCGGGCTCTTCTTTTAATATTATAATCATGTGACAGGTGCGAATCCGCTTCCAAGATCGATGTGGATCTGGTCCTGCTCTTGCGGCTTTGGGTTCGTGCTTTTGTGGCGGCGTTACCCTCCAGCTGCTGGATAAAGCAAATCTGCCTTGCTGGTACTGGTCTTCGACCCAGTTCTTGAAGGTGAAGCAATCTTCGATAGGGTGTCCTATGGCTCGGTGATAAGAGCAATAGCCCGGATGAGAAACTTTGTTAGCTTGCTCAGGGTGCTTAGACTCCGGAAGTGCGATCATTTGATGTTTTATAGCGAGCTCGAGTAACTTCTTCGTCTTGTCTCGGAGGAAGGAATACGCTCGACTCATCTTCTTTATGAGGGACAAATCCGGGACGCGCAATACCCGATCACATGACTCTCTAATCCTGCGTCGTTGTTGTCGGCTCCTCTTTCCGCTTCTTGACTTACTTCTGCCTCTGCGTCGGGCCTTTTGTACAACGGGTTGACAGGGAGGAGCATCTTCGTATTTTGCAGCCTGTTGAAACAGACGTTGCATCCTGGCCTTCTCGTAGATGGCCATCTAGCGATTATGGTCTTCCCGAGCTTTTTGATCCGCTTTCCTGATAAGCTTGTCCATTCGTTCTTCAAATGGCGGACTCGGCACTTCGCTTGCGGGATCTGGTTTTGATGAGGGGTTGGCATTGCGGGACAGGGCATTTTCCTCCTCATCGAAGTTATATACGGTGTAGCTACCGTGGACTCGCTCTCATTTCTCGGATCTCACATATCCAAGCCCAAGTGTTTCCATTCTCCCGTTGGGCAACTTGCGCTGAGTCCCAGGGACATCCCAAATCCTGTTGTAGAACCGAGCTTGTCGAGTAGTCTGTTTTAAGGGTACCCCTTGGCGCTTCAATAGTCTTTTTAGTCCATTCGTGTAATATCTAGGCAAATGGATAGGTTGGAGCCTGTCAAGTGTAGAATCCGCACCATGCCATATCTCTTTCTCCACTCTCGTTTCTCTGGATTGGTAGAATAGGATCACCTTTTCACCCTTTCGCCTGGGAGGGACGTAAAACATCTGCAGGTCCTGCACATTGTAAGCTTGAAGTGCGTCGAGATCCTTGTAGTGTTTCCGCGGCACCATGGTGATTTGCAAACTCTGATCATCGCTAGGGGATGCTCGTATTGACGGCCGACTGGAGAACACGGCATTAACCTCATCTTCCGAGTCACTTCCGAAGATCAACATGGGGGCGGACGGTCCCGGGTTGTCGCGTCGAGACGGCCCAGCGTAAACTATCTCTTCTTCTTCTTCGGTATCACTCCCGAAAACAGGGATGGCGGCGGCAGCTTTGTTCTCCGGCTTGCGACACTTTTCTGTATCCTCAAAGTCTGGAAAAAAGTACTTTGCATCTTCATACTTGCGGACTTCGTTCACGGAGAAAGGGTTCAGCTCACCTGTTACGGTATACTCGAAACCATCTTTAAAATACTTCATACACTGATGCTGTGTAGAAGGGATGATGTTGTACTCGTGTAACCAAGGACGACTGAGCAAGGCGTTGTAGTAGGTCTTGGCGTCAATGACGTAAAACTTGATGTCCGTGACGAGCAGTCCGAAGCGTAATGTTAGTATTACAGATCCGAGAGTCCGTGATGACTGGGAGTCGAAACCGGAGATGGTAATTTTGTCACAAGCGAGGTGCTGTACGCTCATGCAGATTTCCTTCAACACCCGAACATTAAGGAGATTGACGGAGGATCCATTATCCACCAGGATCTTGCCTATCTTGATATCATGGCAGTATCCAGAGACATATAGGGGACAGTTGTGGTCGCACGTCCCGAGGAGAAGGTCTTCGTCACCGAAAGTGATGTCGGCTGTGTGCACTTCTTCCAGTTCATCCTTCATCCTTTCTGCGGTGAGGAAGGCTTAGAATTGCTCGGGTTCTTGTAACGCCTTGATTAATGAATCTCGCGCTTCTTTTGATAATAGGAGGGCATCGAGAATGCTGAGCTAAGAAGGTAGCTTCCTTAGGTGCGCTAGGATGTTGTAGTCCACCTTACCCTTCCTAGGAGGGTCCTTGGCAGTCAACTCTTTAATGACTTGGTCATCTAAGGCGATATCCTCAGTGACCTTTTCCTTTCCCTTATCTTTTCTATTCGCGGGCCCGAGATTCTTTTCCGGGAGCGTGCGGTTGCGCAGCTGAATGTTTTCGCAGGCCTCCGATTCTTCTTCTTTCCCTAAAACGGATTCTTTAGAGAGAGAGCCCAGAGCCATTTCCTCATCAGAGTCTCTCCCAAAGGTGATAACTTGTGATCCTCCGGCGTTGACCATGTAACAGTTGCTGTCAGTTCCTTTGCGCCCTTCGGTCGTACTTTTTTGTTCCCGACGAGTCTTGCGTTTCATGCGCTTAAAATGTTGCCGGTGAGCAACATATCCCTGCCACCATATCCTAAAAGCGTCGCACTCCTCCGTAGGGTGTGAAATTTTCCGATGATATGAGCAATAATTAGGGTGCCTCTCCGCCCCATCGAACGAGTTCTCTTCCGAGGGTGGTAGCTTCATCCCCACTGACACGGCTTTGGCAAACCTTTTCCTCGTCTTAAACACGTTTTTATTCGCATCGGATGTCTTTTGATCTGGCGGGAGTGCTTCGACTCTTTCGTTTAGTCGCCTGCGCTTGGCTCCTTCCGATGCAGCCATCTCACGCTCCTGATCGGCTTTACTCTTCAAACGAATCTCGTCTAGAAATGCGTCGATCATTTCATCTGTTGTCCATACAAGTTCTGGCTCAGGTTGTGCCCCCGGTTTCTCAGTGCCAGGAGTTTTCTCATCTTCCGAGTGGGAAATCACATGACAACTCGCCACATATCCCTCGGATTCATCCGATGAGCTTTCTCCATCATCTTCCTCCTGAAAGACGTGGTTGAGAAACTCTTGCAGCGTGACGGGAGTCCGCGCCTTTTGATTGTACTCCTCCAGCTCGTCAATCTGTTTCTGTAAATCCGTGCGCTTGTCTCCAGGCTTCACGGGCTTTTTGAATTTCTTCTTCTTTTTCTTCGAAGATTTTGACGGTCGGGTGTGAGTATTCGGGCCATCACCACGAATCTTTGTAGTTGGGCGCGGCTTCAACATCCCTTCGATGATTTGAGATTCAAGCGGGTCCTTCCATTTGACCACCGGGCACGCATGAAGGTCCCTCAGCATTATTTTGGTTTTAGTTGACAGCACGACCTCCCATGGAGCTTCTTCAATAAAGGAACAGGTTGCCCCCGGTGTATCTGCTTTCTTAGGAGTATGCGGCTGTGGCGGGTTCACCTTCCACTTTTCGGATAGTGCAAACTAACCCTGGAGGTATTGATCTTCAATCCATCCTTTGAAAACGAAACAATCCTCAATCGGATGGCTTACCGTTTGATGGTAAGGGCAATAGTTGGGGTTATTCACCTCAGTGGGTTGTGGCGGTCGTCTTGGATTTGGCAAGTTTATAAGTCTGTTGCGTACTGCCAGCTCGAATAACCGTTTCGTCTTGTCCCGTGGGAACGAGTAGGGACGCTTCATCTTCTCGTTATAATACCGCCGTATTTCTTCCAACTGATCCGCCAGCTTTGAGGCACTGGGTTGCTGCTGAGCATTCGCGACGAAGGTTGCCTTTCCTTTACCCTTGTCACTCCGAGGCTCCGGCTTCGGGAGAGACGGTCTGTGACCCATCTGGGCCAACTTGTCGATCAAAGCCTGAAACGTGGTCGGCTTAAAGAACATCATAAACTGGGAGATAGTTGCATGAGGGTCTAGGGTTCCCACGAACATGGCCACCGCGGGCGCTTCCTCAATGCGTTGCTCGCATTTTGACCATAAATTTCGCCATTGTATAGCATACTGGACCCACGTTTCGTCTGGTTTCACCCTGGCATTAATCAATGCTGTTATTGGAGTGCGTTCGCTGGCGCTTGCAAATCGCTGAATGAATAGCAACTCCATTTCAGCGAACGTCTTGATAGAATCGTTTGGGAGTTCCGAATACCATTCGAACGCTGTTTCTGATAAGCTGCCCATGAACTGGGGAAGCAACAGTTTATCGTTACCGCCGATGTTACCGCAAAGGGCCCTGAACTGGGCAACATGTTGGTGGGGATTGCCGGTCCCCTTATACACGTGGAATTTTGGTATTGTATAACCCGGCGGATATTTGATTTGGTCGTTCCAGCTCGGATATGGTCGCCCCGTTTTTACGACTTGACCAGCTGTCTCAGTCGCATGATGAACCCGGATTTGCTGGGCTATATAGTCGTCCAAGTCAGCCTTAGAGATTGTCTCCTCCTTGGCCGTTGGGAGAGCCGGTGGTGGATTTGACGTTTCTCCCCTGTCATCTTCAAGGACGATCGGAGGATCCTCAGCAGGTGGGTCTTATTGGATCATCATTCCCACCATGTCCTGGAATAAGTGGGCCATTTGCTTTATATTGGCCGCTTGTTCCGCAGCCTCTTTATCTTTCTTTTCCAGTATCCTCCAGAGGAACTCGGCGTCGGTTTCCTGTTCTTGTTGCTGATCCGAGGACGCCTCGGGGCTTTCTTTCGGTCCAGTAAGCGCGGCCATTGCGATCATCATTTCCTGGAGCTTTTGCTGTTGCTCCTGAGCTTTGGTCACCGACCGTGTAAGCGGTCTATGACCTGTGGATGCGCGGCTGTCTTCTTTCCCCGACGCCATGTATACAGTGTGGACCATCCTGCCTCCAGCCTTAGGGCGTCTGGGCTCAGTGCTTTTAGCTTTCGTTGCAGGCCCGGGGGTCCTCTCTGGCCTCTTCTTTTTATAAGTAGTGGAAGTTGAGGGGGCCGTTGAAGTGGGCACCCAGACAACTTTTCGTGGCTTAGCCTGGTGACTGACTTCCTGTTGGATTTTCAGCTTCTTGTGCTGGCAGGAGAAATTTGGATCGATCACCGAGTCTCGGGTCTGCCACCAGACTTTATAGATTTGGGAGGACAGCCGTTGAGGAGATTGGGGTTGTTCTGGCTTTACTTCTACAGCCTTTTTCAGCGGAGGGGGAGACCTCTTTAGCACCGTGGTAGGAGAATTCCTACGCACCTTATTTAGCATCTCAAAGCTGTTCCCAGTTGGAACAGCAGCATTAACTTCTGCCATCGGGGTTGGAGGAGTTAGCCCAGGAGGGGAGTTGCCTCCGGCCTTCCACACTCGGGGCCAGTAACGACGTCGAGCGCGTCGTGCTGATGGAACTGACTTGGTGAGGGCGATAGTCTCGTCTTGCCCCCTGTGTAGGTGGGGGGTCGCTGCTGGTGTCAGCCTGCCAAAGACCGATGTCGTTTGGGTAGCAGGAGCAGGAGCTGGAGCCGTCAATCTTGTAAAGACCGACTTTTTGGCAGGGGAAGCCGCCTTGACGACTTCAGGAGCAGGACTGGTTACTTTCTTAGGAGCAGTCTTCTCTGGGATTGTAGGCCCCATCGCGGGTCCACAGGAGCTCTGGCCCAATCTGGAGAAAACCGAGACGCTGGTGTTGGGCGACCTGTTGAGAGGAGCCGCGGTAGGTGTAAGCCGATCAAAGACCGACTTCTTGAGAGCTTTCGTTGTCAGCGTAGGAGCGGTGAAGCTCGTTGGCGGGAGCATGGTCCCAAAAAACAACCCTGTGGTGGCTCGAGTGACCTGTTCCACGGGTATTGTGAATAGCGAAGCAGCTTGGGGTCCGTAGGCTACACCTCCTGGCAAGGCAGAGCGCCAGTTGCAGTTGCAGTTGGAGCATTTCACACAAGTGGAATCCATTGATTCTTTGCTTTCTGCAATAAGCAAGACGCCAAGTCTTAGTACCTTGAAACCCAAGGGCAACCATTAGCGAACCGTGTTTGGTTCGCGAACACGACACACGAAGTGTGGAGTGGAAAGAGGAAAAGGTCCTACCGGGCGTGCCAGAATCTGTTCCCCTCCGAAAGACGGCGCGGCGTGGGGACGTCTCGCCTGAGATTCGGGGCAGATGCTAATTGGTGCTATCCGTTTATCTCTCCGAAGATGCCAAGTTGGTTTATGGCACCGTATATCGAAGGTTTAAACGGATGCGTCCGATGTAGCAGACTTCGTCAGATTCCCCCTCGCTTGAGGGGTTTTTGATTGTGGGGACGCTCTTCCCTACAGGCGCAAGCCCCTGCAGTTAATTATGCTACCGCACTGCGGTAACCACTTTCTCCTTCTCCAGATGGTCACTTCGTGTCGTGTGTGTTTATTTTGTGTTTAGTTGCCCATGGATTGTGTACGGAGACTGAGTTATGTCGTCTCCCGTAGGGCGTGGACTAGTCCAAATCCGTATTATCTTAGATTTGGGTTTGAGGGTTTGGGTTTAAGGATACGTTAGCCTCATTAGAGACTAAGATCGACTTAAACGTTTGTTAAGGATACGTTAGCCTAGTTTTTAGACTAAGATCGACTAAAACGGGATCGTTTAGATCCAACAATAGAGCGTTTAAGGGAGCCATGTTGTATAGTTTAGTGACATCACGGTCAGTAGGTAGTTTAAGGACATTGCGGTCCAGTGTTAGTTTTAAGATGTTGCGGTCAAGGTTAAGGACGTCACAGTCCGATGTTAGTTTTAAAACATTCCGGTCAAGGTTAAGGACGTCATAGTCCACGGGTTTAAGGACCCCACAGTTCGATGTTAGTTTTAAGACATCCCGGTCAAGGTTAAGGACGTCATAGTCCATGGGTTTAAGGACCCCACAGTACGATGTTAGTTTTAAGACATCCCGGTCAAGGTTAAGGACGTCATAGTCCATGGGTTTAAGGACCCCACAGTCCGATATTAGTTTTAAGACATCCCGGTCAAGGTTAAGGACGTCATAGTCCATGGGTTTAAGGACCCCACAGTCCGATGTTAGTTTTAATACATCCCGGTCAAGGTTAAGGACGTCATAGTCCATGGGTTTAAGGACCCCACAGTCCGTATCAATGTGTGGTCATCGGGACCCGTCACCTCTTTGAAGACGTTGAGGAATTACAATGCCAAGTATCAAAGGAGTGAAGAGATGTACCCTTGAACCAAGGTAGATTAAATAGTCTTTGGCCCAATTTGGGACCAAGACCAATCAATTATGTTATGAGCCCATTGGCCCAGTTAAGTTTGGATTGAGGACTTATGACCATCTTGGGCTAAGTCCAATCATGTTTAGCATATTGACTTTCTGTCGGTCCATTAGAGGAGAGGCTTTGCCTCTAGACACTTAGCCAATGGGGCTAAAGTTAGTGTTAAACACTAAAGACCAATCAATGTTAAACACTGAGAATGAGATTGACAAGTTAGTGTTTAACACTAAAAGATAGTTAGTGTTAGACACCAGCAACAGGGCTTTCAAATTAGTGTTTATACACTAAAGCAAATCAGTGTTAAACACTGGCAGTGGAGATTTCAAATTAGTGTTTAACACTAAGGCAGATCAGTGTTAAACACTGGAAACAGGGTTTTCCAAGTTGGTGTTCAACACTAAGAAAGTCAGTGTTAAACACTGTAAATAGAGTTTTCCAAATTAGTGTTTAAACACTGAGAAAATCAGTGTTGAACACTGGATATAGGGGTTTCAACTTTAGTGTTAAACACTAAGGCAAGAGAGGTCACGTGGTAGCACGTGAGAGCGCCCTCAATTCATTTTATTCTGCCAAAAGTATTGAATACTTTGGAGCATCACGTGCTGTCACGTGATGGGCATTTAAATGTTTGTCTGTTAGAGCTTCTGCCAAAAGGCCACGTGGGGCACGTGAGGCATTGCCTCAAAGCCCTTCTCTGTGGAACTTTTCAGGGATCACGTGGTAGCACGTGACCCTGCTTCTTTGCATGTTTGTTTATCTTTTAAGAATTAAATTCTTCATAGGGTTAAACCCTAGCTATAACTTTAGAGGAATTAAATTCCCACTTTCTTTTTGAAGAATTATATTCTTAGATGGAGTTAAACCCCGGCTTTTCTTCTGTAGGAATTAAATTCCTGATGTATGTGAAGAACTGAATTCTATCATAGGGTTAAACCCTAATTTCTTCTTTCTTAAGGAAATTAAATTCCTGTTGTTTTGACAGAATTAAGTTCTTAACTAGGGTTAAACCCTGGTTCTGTTCATTTTGAAGGAATTAAATTCCTATAACATAGGGTTAAACCCTAATTTTATTTCAAAGGAATTAAATTCCTATAATTCTGTGAGAATTAAATTCTCAAACTTCATTTCCCTCTCTATGCTTTGGATCTGCATGGCAGGATCTCAACCCAATGAGAATTAAATTCTCAATTCATGGGGAGATGTGCACTTTGCAGATCCTCTACTAAAGAGAGAACTAAGTTCATTTTTTTAATATAAGAGTTAAACTCTTTTGAGAATTAAATTCTCTTTTAAAAGGCCTTCCCTTTCTTACCCAAGGTTTTCTTCTGCAGCAGATCAAATTCTTCCAAAATCTCAAGGCTCTATTTCTTTTTCTCTCTATGTCTCTGTATATCCCTCTGTGTATCTCTTGGCTCCTATTTATAGGAGAAGGAGCAGAATCAATTAGTTTTAGTGAATCATTCATTGAGGGATTTGATTTGTATTCGTTAGAGATTTGATTTGCATTCATCATTCATTTGGACCTTTGGATTATTAGGTGAATTTTATTCACCATTAGATTTTGAATCCAAAGATATTCCTTTGTTATTTCGGTTAGATTTTAGGGGGAAATCTTTCTGAGTTCAAGATTTTTCCATAGATAGGTGATATTTAATCACCTTTAAATCTTTAATCCGATCGGTTCCAAATAATCATTCTCCTTTGGAAAGATTTGAATGCTATTCAGAATTTAATTCTGTTAAATAGATAGGCTTTGAAATCCGGTCACGTGTGGCCACGTGACCCCTGGTCACGTGTAGGCACGTGACCCCTTGGAACTAGCTTTCTTCTGCTTTCTACGCTTTGTTTTCTAGCCGCTGTTCAGCTGTCACGTGCCAACACGTGACCCCTGGTCACGTGTGAGCACGTGACCCTTTCTGGAGCCTTTTCTTTTATTTAATCAAGGAGCTGAATCTGCCTTTGCCGCTGCTTTTTAATTGCCACGTGCCAACACGTGACTGCTGGTCACGTGCTAGCACGTGATGCCTCCTCCGTAAACTTTCCTGATTTTAAATCAGGAAACATATATGTATATATATATATATATATATATATTCTTTTACCAATAATAAATAAAAACAATTATAAAAACAATTTGTAAATAAATAAACAGGACATTGCCGACATTATCGACCCTCTTGGTGCAGCATGACAGTGAGGACACTGTCAAGTTTAAGTTTGGGGGTATGCTCGGTAAGTCTTCTTCCTTCGCATTCATTTGTACATATTTTTGCATTTGCATAATTATTTTAAAACCCATAAAAAATTGAAAATTTTCAAAAGTTATAAAAATTAATGTATTCAATTTTGGCAGTATTGATTTGAGTTTGACAAATAGGTTAACTGGCTAAGAACAACTAGATCTTAGACTGAGTAAATTGAAAACCCTAAAAATAACCTTCTTTAAAGATTAACGGTAGAAAGTATATGTCTTTGTAGTTTATTTAGAACTAGGCAAATTTTGAGTTCACTTTTTGGGCTAAGTTGAAATAAAGGAAAAATATTGATATTCTTATTAGAGTATAAGTTTGAAAAATAATTCCTAGCTTAAGTCTAGATTCTAAAAATGTATACCCTACAATTTGCACAATCACGCACATTGAAATTTGGAATAGTAGAGGAGACCTTGAAATGCTCTTGTCTGAAGTCCTTAGTACAATGAAAATGAAAATGAAAAAAATATATATAAGTGTGAAAAAAGAATTAAAAAATGGACACTGGTTTTTGTGATTACTTAAGGCTGCAAAAATAGAAAAATATTTAGCGAGGGTGCTTCATCACCTAGTACCTTAGACCAACTGGTTTGGGAGTCACTGCTAAAAGCCTTGGGTGTTGCAAGACTAGGAATTACGCTTTAAAGTGCAAACATATCTTGTAATCGGTTGTTGGTACCTCAAGAAGTATTAACGGTCACATGAAGGATGTGTAAGCAAAATTCAATTAAAAATTCACCAATTAATAAGTGCTTTGGACAACGGACAAGGGTATGATTGCTTGATTTGAATTTCCAAGTGTAGGGGTGATTTATACACACATGTGGGGATATATGATTAGAGTTGAGATAAGAGAAAGGAATGAAGAATAGAACTTGTATCTTTAGTAGAGTTGATAGAAAAATTTCTAAGTGGAGATGGAACCTTAGAAGGAAAACTTGGGAAATGCTGAAAGCTAAGTAAGTCTATAGGAAGTATATATTCTTAAGTTAAATAATGAGGAAGTGTGAAGAATATGGGTGGATAGTTTACAAGTTGACGATAATAGAATTCCTTGTTAGAAAACTTAATTGGAGAATTAAAATTAATGAGCCAAATTGATAGGATTTTATGGGTAGTATCCGCTGAAAACCCTTAGGAGACAACACTCCTCCTACTAGGGACACCTAGAGATTTAACGGTTTGTTGCACGAGCTCAGTGCAATCGCGTTTCCCTGCGAAAGTGCGGTTAGGTTTTATCGAGAATAAAATAATAAGTTTGCTCGAGGACGAGCAAAAGATAAGTTTGGGGGTATTTGTTCATACCATAATATTGCATTATTAAATTCCCCATTCTTATTCGTTTTATAAATAAACAGGTGCTTTTGACGCATGTCTGCTACATATTACAGGATACAGGTTCTTGGAGCAAAACCAGTGAAAAAGACAAAAGTTGATACAAAAGAGTGACTTTTGACCAACAAGTAGAAGGATCCTAGTCAAGCCTAGATTAATAACAGTTCACAGAGGTACAAGGCAACGCAAGGTCCAAAAATGTCAAAGTGAAACGGTTAAAAGACCAATACAAGTTTTCACTGAAGATCTGGAGAAGAACCAGAAGCCAAAAGGAGAAAAGAAATAAAGCAATAAAAAGCCCAATCAGCATATAAGAAGCCCACAAAATATGATGTGGTGATCTCACCATAGGGCCGCGGAACCGCGGCCCAACCCCCACCAATGCCGCGGTTCCGCGGCCATTTATTGCACGTGTCGACGCAGAAAGTTGGTGTCGGTGCGTCAGTGCGTAGGTTGGGATTTTTCGGGGGTATTTTTGTAATAGCACATGCGCGAGAATTTGTAACCCTAGTTTTCCTATTTCCTTATAAATATGTAATCAAAATATTGTAATAGGGATGCCTCTTTTCAATAAAGAAAATTCAGATTCTTTGGAAGATTAAGAGCATCATTCTTGTAAGTATCTTTTATTTTCTGCAGTAGTATTCTAAATTAATTCTTGTCTTAGATAAATCCTTCCATTGCCCTAGTTTAATCTGGTGTAGTATCTTTTAAACTGCAGTAGGTAAGTAAGTTTAAAATGTTGTTTTTAATAGATCCCCTAATGAGCAGTAATTTCCTCGCTTGTTAGGGTTAGGAATAAGGGAGGGATTGAGAGATGAATATCTTTCATCACTTTTAAGCCCAATAATTTGTAATAACTAGAACTTCATGCACGCATGCATGATCCGCTCCTTACGGCACCCTACCCACGAGGTAACAGTGAAACCGTAGTATAAAGGACCGGACATGCATGACGTCCATGAAGGTTAGAATAATTAGTAGGAAAGGACGGACAAGGATCTAGAGGAAGAAACTTTGTTTCTCCCCAATCATCCTAATCCCCTTTACTAATAATTGTTATAACTTCTAAAAAGATTTAATTGAGGATATTGAAAGAGGTGTGAATATTAATCTTATCAAACTCACCTTAGTCCTAATCCTAGCAAGTTTCTTGACCAACGTACAACTTAGTTTTTATAGATTCAATTAAAAGACCAAACAACCATTGGAATCAGCTCGTAAGAACGCTTAGGAAAATTACACATCCCTGTGGACCGACCCGTATTCACCGGCTAGCTGCAAAGCGATGTCGTTTCTGATTGCGGTTAAATATTTTTGGTGATCGTAAAATCTCACACTAATCAACATGCTACAATGCTTTGCTCGGTAGGCCTTAGTTACATGAGTACAACATTATTCCTTCTATACAGCACCAGTGTATGAAATATTTTAAAAATGGCTTCGAATACACTGTGACGGGAGAGTTGAACCCATTCTCCGTGAACGAAGTCCGAAAGTACGAAGATGCAAAATACTTCTTACCAGATTTTGAGGATACAGAAAGATGTCACAAACCAGAGAACAAAGCTATCACCACCATTCCGGTCTTCGGCAGTGATACTGAGGAAGAGAAAGAGACAGTTTATTCAGGTCCTCCCCAGTACAACAAGCCGGGACCGTCCGCTCCTATGTTGATCTTTGGCAGCGACTCAGAAGATGAGGTCCATGCTATATTCTCTGCTCGGCCTTCAATACAAACATTCGCTGATGAAGAGCAAAGTTTGCAGGTTGCCATGGTTCCGTCCAAACATCATAAAGAACTAGACGCACTTGATACCTATAGTGTGGAAGAGCTGCAGACGTTCTATGTCCCTCCCAGGCGAGAAGGTGAATAGGCGATCCTATTCTACCGATCCGAGGAAACCAAAAGGGAGAGAAATCTGGCATGGCGCGGATTCTACACTTGACAGGCTCCAGCCCATCCGTTTGCCCAGATATTACACGAGCGGACTAAAAAAGCTGTTAAGGCGCCAAGGCGTACCTTTCAAACAGACCGCTCGAAAAGCTAAGTTCTATGACAGGATCTGGAACGTTCCTGGAACTCAGCGCAAGTTGCCCAATGGGAGAATGGAAACGATCGGGCTTGGATATGTTCGGTCCAAGAAACGGGAGTTACTCCGCGACTGCTACATCGTACATAACTTTGATGAAGAAGAGGATGCTCAGTGGGAGAATGCTAACCCTGAACCAGAAAGAACCCCCGACGTGAAAATGCCCAGTCCAACAAATGGACAAGCTTATAAGGGAAGCTGGTCAAAAGGTTCGAGACGACCACAATCACGAAATGGCCATCTACGAGAAAACCAGGACGCAACGCCTTCTTCAACAGGATGCGAAAGATGAAAATGCTCCTCCCTATCAACCCGTCATACAAAAGGCCCGACGTAAAGGCAAAAATAAATCAAAGAGCGGGAAAAGTGTTCAAGAGCGACAAAGTGGGACCAAGAAGCCACGCGATCGGGAATCGAGTGATCCAGATTCGTCTCTTATAAAGAAGATGAGTCGAGCATACTCTTTTCCTCAGAACAAAACACGGAAGATACTTGATCTCGCCATAAGACATCAACTGATTACACTCCCGGAGTCCAAGCACCCCGAGCAAGCAGGCGAAGTCTCTCATCCGGACTATTGCTCCTATTATAGGGCAATAGGACATCCTATTGAAGACTGCTTCACCTTCAAGAACTGGGTCGAAAATCAATATCGACAGGGCAGCTTCGCTCTATCCAGCAGCTGGAGGGTAACCCAGCCGCAGAAGCATGAACCCAAATCCACGAGGGTAGAACCAGATCAACATCGGTCTTGGAAGCGAGCTCGTACTTTCCACGTGATAACGCTATCAGAAGAAGACCCCGACGGTATGGATAACCTCCCTTGGTGCTTTGAAAACGATGATAATGAGGTGATCTTGGAGTTTCCACCGGCGCCGAATGAGCTGGAAGATGGAATACATACCACTGCGGATGATCTCAAGAAATTGATTTGGGGACGACAAGTGACCCGCGGCCGACGTTCGTCAGTGAGCTGTTGTCTGAAGAAAGGGTGGCTACGCTAAAGGATGTGCTCATACAGCATAAAGATTGCTTTGTATGGAACTATTCCGAGATACCAGGATTAGATCCAGAGATTGCTGTGCACAAATTGGCGATATCCCCGGACGTCAAGCCGATCAAACAGGCACCGAGAAGAATGCGGCTCGATCTTGAGATAAGCATCAACGCCGAGGTCAAGATGCTGATCGACTCTGGCTTCATCCAAGAAGTTCAGTATCCTGACTGGATCGCCAACATCGTCCCAGTGATGAAGAAAAATGGGACAGTGCGCATATGCGTAGACTTTCGGGATCTCAATAAGGCCTGCCCGAAAGACGACTTTCCAGTACCGATCACCGAGCTAATGATAGACAATACGTCCACTCACGAAGTTTTCTCCTTCATGGACGGCTCGTCGGGATACAATCAGATAAAAATGCATCCCGAGGACCAGAAGCATACCGCTTTCCGGACCCCTTTGGGCATATTTTGCTACAAGGTAATGCCTTCGGTCTAAAGAACGCCGATGCCACCTATCAGAGGGCCATGACGAAGATCTTCGATGACCTCATACATGAAATCGTTGAATGCTATATCGACGACCTCGTAGTTAAAAGCAAATCATATGAGGAACATCTCGAGCATCTGAAGATCGTATTTCAACGCCTTTGGCAATACAGCTTGAAGATGAACCCTCTTAAATGCGCGTTCGGAGTCTCCTCGAGCAAATTCCTGGGGTTCATCGTCCGACACCGAGGCATCGAAATAGATCCGTCAAAGATCAAGGCGATCATGGAAATGCCCCCGCCAAGGACTCTCAAACAATTGCGGTCTCTCAAAGGGAAACTTGAGTATATCCGGCGATTTATAGCCAATCTCTCAGGCAAGTGCCATCCTTACAGCCACCTAATGAAGAAGGGAAGCCCTTTCATCTGGGATCACAAATGTCAAGACGCACTGGACGAAATCAAGCAATACCTGCAAAATCCGCCAGTGCTGACTGCTCCGGTCAAGGGAAAGCCTCTCATTCTTTATACAACATCCCTTGAAGGTTCCTTAGGCGCATTATGGCACAAGAGAACCACCAGGGGAAGAAAAGAGCCCTCTACTATTTTAGTCGAGTTCTGCTGGGGGCAGAAAGCAATTATTCTTCCATTGAAAAACACTGCCTGGCATTGATCTTCGCAATAATGAAGCTCAGGCACTATGCGTTGGCGCATGAAGTCCGTCTCATATCGAAGGTGGATCCTTTCAAGTATTTGATGTCAAAAACCATATTGACGGGATGGCTCGCTAAATGGGCCTTGCTCTTGATGGAGTTCTCAATAACTTGTCAGCCTCTTAAGGCAGTAAAAGGCCAGGCCATCGCCGACTTCCTCGCTGAATATCCGATACCTGCCGATTCTCCTTTGAACTGCGAATTGCCAGACGAACATGTGTTTGACAAGATCAACGAGGGGATACCCGGTGGGAACTTTACTTCGATGGAGCATCTTCCATGAAGAAGCGCAAATAAAGCACGCCCATAATCAAATCAGGGGTAGGCCTCATCTTCGTAACTCCACAAGGAGGGATAATGCGCTTCGCCTTCTCCTTAACAGAGCCGAGGAAGAATAATGAAGCCGAATATGAAGCTTTGATAGCAGGTCTTGAGATCGCTATCGACATGGGAATTGAAAACCTCCTCATATACGGAGACTCCCAACTGGTCGTTAGTCAAATAAAAGGCGACTACCAAACGTGCAAGCCAGAGTTGGTGAAGTACGGCGAGAGAGTACATCAACTACTGACTCAAATCCCTTCCTACACCCTGGAAAGCATACCGCGTGCGGAAAACAGCAAAGCGGATGCATTAGCCAATCTCGCTAAAGAACTAGCTGACGAGAACCTCGATGACGTAAGAATCGTGATACAAAGCCGTCGGGTTCTTGCACCGGCAGAAATATTTCCAAAGACGTCCGAGGAAAAGTGAACGACCGAGAAAACGGCTCTACAAGTAAAAGACCAGGAAAAGGTTGAAGATTAGAGAGAAGTCTTTATAGACTACTTCAAATCCCGTCGAACACCTGAAGATGCGTCCTCAAGACATCAGCTTATGAAACGAGCCTTATCTTTTTCCTTTGTCAATGATACTCTGTACAAGAGATCATTTGATTCTCTATGGTTAAGATGCTTGGGGCCTGAAGAAGCAAAAAGGTTCATCCAAGAAACTCACGACGGACTCTGCGGTTCTCACCAAGCCGGCCCGAAGATGAAGCTGAAGATCAAACGGATGGGCTACTATTGGCCCACGATGATCCAGGACTGCCTCGAATATGCGAAGCAATGCTACTCATGCCAGATCCATGGGGACATTATCCACCAACATCTAAATCCTCTACATCCAACGATAGCTAGCTGGCCGTTCGAAATGTGGGGGACTGACATAATCGGCCCCATCGAACCAGCATCGTCCAGAGGACATCGGTTTATTTTGGCGACAACTGGTTACTTCTCCAAATGGGCAGAAGCAGTACCGCTGAGGGAAGTGAAGACGGAGAATATCCTCCATTTCTTCAAGATACACGTCATTTATCAGTTCGGTACTCCGCGACGGATCATCTCCGATAATGGGCCAGCCTACAGAAGCCACAAGATCAGCCGCTTCGCACAACAGCACAACATAGACTGGAGATACTCCTCAGTCTATAATTCTCGAGCTAACGGTCTGGCTGAGGCTTTTAATAAGACAATGACGAAGATTGTAAAGAAGACGGTGTCTCGAAATAAAAAGGACCGGCACGAGAGACTGCATGAAGCTCTCTGGGCGTATCAGACCATGTTCAAGATGGCCACGAACACAACGCCGTACGCATTGGTATTCGGTACAGAGGCGGTACTCCCCCTCGAGATAGAGCTACCCTCTTTACGAGTGGCAGTTCATTACGAGCTAACGGACGAAGAGAACGCTCACCTTCGCCTCGAGGAGCTCGTGCCCTTGATGAAACCCGGCTCATAGCGCAACAAAATCTGGAAGCTTATAAAGTAAAGATGACGCGCTCATATGAAAGATTGACTAGGCCGAGGATATTCCGCCAAGGCGAACTCATGTTAGTGGTCAAAAGACCTATGATCCCTAATCGTGCTAAATGAGGGAAATTCGAGCCAAACTATGAAGGCCGATATATCATAGACAAGGTTTACCAGGGTGGAGCCTATCTACTCATGGACATGCATGGTGAAAGGTCTTCAGGCCAATAAACGGTCGCTTCCTGAAGAAATATTACGCTTGACGAGTTATGGCCTAGGTAAATGATGGATGACGACGACTATGTCCGCTCGCTATCTTCCTAAGCCCAAACTCTATAATTAGTAGCCGGCTTTCTTTTCATGGACCGAAACGTCCTTAAACTAACAGCGAACCGAAACGTCCTTAAACTAACGACGGACCGAAACGTCTTTAAACTAACGACGGACCGAAACGTCCTTAAACTAACGACGGACCGAAACGTCCATAAACTAACGACGGACTGAAACGTCCTTAAACTAACAACGGACCACTACGTCCTAAAACTAGCTGTTGACCGATATGTCGATAAACTACGATGGATTGCAGCATCCCAAGGCTGATACAAAAAAAAAGAATAAAAAAAAAGAAGGGAAGAATAAAAAGAAAGAAAAACGGTATGTCTATAAGCAAAATGGGCACGGATGAAAACCTGAAAGGGCTCCGTGAGTAAAAACAGCAGGGCTGCCAGCGAGTTTTGTGAAAACCCGAAAGGGCGCAACCTCGTTAGAATAAAAAAAGAAAAAAAAACGGTATGTCCATAAGCAGAAAGGGCACGGATGAAAACCCGAAAGGGCTCCGTGAGTAAAAACAGTAGGGCTACCGGCGAGTGTTTTTGAAAACCCGAAAGGGCGCAACCTCGTTAAAAGACACTTGCAAGGTCCTCTCGACTTTGTAAGGAGAAACCACTTGCGTGAGATCCTTACGACTCACAAGGGAGCAACACACTTAGGGATCCCCACGATTCCTAAGGAGAAACACACTTGCGAGATCCTCACGACTCATAAGGAGAACCCTCTTATGGGACCCTCACGGCTCATAAGATTTGAAAGTCTTAAGCTATAGGGACCTAAACCTGTTCTTAAGCAGCCCTCCTGGCCTCCGGATTCCAAGAAGAGGCTCTCGTACATGTCAGCACCTTTATTAGACTAGGAAACTGGTGCTGAATAGCGTTCTCCGGCGTTAGGCCCATCACCACCGGCTTGGTGGCAAAGACGTATTCATCCGGAGGAAGCAGCTCCTCATAGTGCTCCCCCTCATCGGCAGACCGGAAATCTCAGCAAATTCTTCTAAGGAGATGGAGACTTCTCTGTCCAGTAGAAGAAAGGTATGGGTTGGGATGTTCCACTGCTCCAGGAACGCCTTAATCCACCATGTCGGAGGAGCAGAATATTGGAACATCGAAGCATAAACCGCAGGGTATAGACCGATCTTCAGCAGGTGCGTCTTCTTCGCGGACAAAATATACCTGGCCCACTGCAAATACCCGGCCGAATGTCGGGGGGTCAACCCGATGTTGTAGGGTTGTCCCCAAGGACGCGACTCGCCCTGGCATATGCGCCGCCCCAAAGTATCCAAAGTCGCCGGCAGCTGCATGGGTATGGCGGCAATCGAAGGTTGGAGAAGACCCTCCAAGTCCAATTGACAACCTCCACGGCATATTTCACCGGGGGTGCATCTGCATACGAAATCGATGAGATCGGATCCGACGGCGTCGCACAAGAGAAGCTTCGACGGCCTTTGATTATCTGATCGTACCATCTACCCCATAAGTGAAGGTTATTATGTTCCGGGTCATAGTCTCGGATGAGCGTAAGAACCTCCCGGTCCACAGGTGCCTCAGGGAATCCTCCCTCTGAATGGAAAAACGGGAAAGAGAGATCGGAAGACATGTCGCCTACAAGAAAGAACAGAATTTGATTGTCAGTACTATAATTTAATTTCAAAATTCTGACACTCGGCACTTTAAAATCTGTACCACACTGCAGTGCAGTGGAAAGGGGACCCAAGTGGGACCCATAAAATCCAGATGACAATGCATCAATTAATAAAACAGCCTCATCATTGGATGAGACTGTCAATTAATGAGGAAATCCTCAAGGAATATTCTCATTGAATGAGAAATCCCTCGAGAAAAAGAGAAAATCTCCCTTTGAGAGCAAAGCTCTATAACATAGTGACACTTGTCAAACTCTGGTCATGAAGGAATAAAATTCCTTAAAGAGCCCAGCTTTGTAATGATGATGGAAAATCCATCAAAGATTAATTAAAATTAAAATTAATTCTTGAGAATTAAAAACTCTGGGATTTTCAGGATCCATGAAAAAACTCTTAAGAGTTCTTTATCAAAAGATTGAAAGATCTACATATTATCAAAAAAGCAGAGCTCTGATGCATGGGATAAGAAACCCCAAGAAAAGATCTGTTTAGATCTATGGATTCTTGAGAGCAAGGCTCTGTTTATGAAACCCTAAAGGGGTTTTCTTTAGATCAAGGATCTATGGAGAGCAAGGCTCTGTTAATGGGTAAAAACCCTAATTTATTAAAATTAATTTAATTTTACCTAAGTTTGGTAGAGTTCTAACTCTTGAAAGTTCTTGAATAGAAGAGCAAGGCTCTGAGTAAAAAATTCTTAAGAAGAAGATGATAATCATCTGAGGACCAAAGGTCCTATTTATGGGCACTGAACCGCCTCTTCAACTTCTGAGTTGATTCAAGGGCTCAGATGTTGCCACCGCTGCACTCACGTGTGCGCCATGTGAGCGCAACGGTAGGGGGAGGGCATTTGTTTCCCCCAATCAGAGCAAAGCTCTGTTTTGAATTTCAAAATTCAAAAATTAAAGCAACACTTCAGGTCCTGTGCGCTGCGCGCTGCGTGCCACGTGTCAAGCGCAGACGTACTAGCGCCAGGTGCACTGCGCCCTAGGTAGCGCACCCCCAATCAGAGCAAAGCTCTGTTTCAAAATTCAAAATTTAAAAATTAAAGCAACGCTTCAGATCCAGCGCTCTGCGCTATGCGCCACGTGTCAAACATAGGTGCGCTAGCGCAGTTGCGCTGCGTGCCACGTGTCTAACATGTCTAACACAGGTGCGCTAGCGCAGCTGCGCTGCGCTCTGCGCTGCGCTCTACGCTGCGTGCCACGTGTCTAACACAGGTGCGCTAGCGCAGCTGCGCTGCATGCCACGTGTCAGACATGGGTGCGCTAGCGCAGTTGCGCTGCGCTCTGTGCTGCACGCCACGTGTCGAACGTAGGTGCGCTAGCGCAAGGTGCGCCAGCGCTGGAATTAAAAATTCCCCCACCGTCAGATCAAAAGATCTACTAATAATAAATTATTAATTAATTAGAGCTAAAGTTCTGTTATGGAAAGATTTTTCAATCTTATTAAAATAAGAAGATTATCTTCTGTAAAAAAGAAGCCTTAGAATCAAAGATCCAACGGTGGGAAATATTCCCAAATCAATCAGAGAAAGATCTCTTGAAACTGATTTAACAAATCATTTGGCCCTATATAAAGGACCCTAGACTTCAAGTATAAAATATACAGAAGAGAGAATACAGAAAAGAGAGAGAGAAACCCTTTGCAAAAGAAGAGAAAACTCTTAGAAAAAAAAGAAGATTTCTTCTTCATCTTCAAGGTAAAGAAGAACTATGTTCTTGAATAATAGAGATGAAACCATCTCGTAAAAAGAAGAACTATCTTCTAAAAAGATCATAGATCTGAAAAAAGACCAAGGTCTTTAATAAAAAGGAAAAGATCAAAAGATCTAATCATAAAAGACTAAAAGATGTATTTTACTTCATTCACAGATCTTTTGATCTATAAAGGCAGAGCCTTTTATAAAAAACAAGAACTTTTGTTCTCGGATCTTGAGGCAAAGCCTCATTTGAAGAACATAAATTTGTTCTTTGATCTTAAAATTGATCAGATGCGCTTTGCGCTACTGAAAAGTGCCATGCACTCATAAACTGCGCTTTTGCGCTCCTTGGATCGGCGCTCAGCGCCAAAATGTGCCACGTGTCAACCATAGACACCACTTGCGCTTTGCGCTTTTAAAACAGAGCGCTGCGCTCATAGACTGGCGCTCAGCGCCAAGCGCGCCACGTGTCGCTCGCTGGCGCGCCAACAGACTAGAGCAAAGCGCTCATAAATGGAAAGCGCAATGCGCTAAATGAATCAGCGCTTAGCGCTAAGCGCGACACGTGTCACCTTCGTGTGCGCTAGCGTAATGCGTTGTTTAATTGGCGCAAAGCGCCTAACGCGCCACGTGGCGCGCTGTCAGAACACACTCTGTTATGATAAATGCTATAAGACAAAAATGTCAGAACCCAATGCCTGGCATTATTAAAAGGGCCAAGCCCAAACAAAGGCTTAACAGCCAGAACAAAAAAAATGTTAAACATTTTTTTTAATTGGACTTAGCCTAATTCCGGCCATAAGTCCTCAACTTAAATTGAACTGAGCACATCTGCTCATAAATATTCAACAGATCTTAGTCCCAAGCTGGACTACAGATCTTTCAAACAGTTCACACCGGTTTGAGGGTACATCTCGTTACTCCTTTGATATTTGTCGTTATAATTTCTCAACGTCTTCAAAGAGGTGACTGTTGTAGGGTTCCTAGGCACACTAGTGAGGTCTCACAAGGCGTCGAACATGCCAATTTCAAATTATCTAGGTGCCGAGAGACCCTAATACGGATCGTTTGCTAGAAATCTAGGCGAAAAAGTAATCTAGTTAACAGTTAACTAAGGGATACGGATATACAATCTTTGTAGATCCGTTTGTCCACCTCTATAGCTCCATGAAGAAGTCATCTCCGCTGTACAAATCCGAAATCCGGGCTCTTGCGTCGGCTTCATCGGAGAAGAAGCGGGCTAGGTCATCGACGACGTGCCGAAGATGATCTACGTCGAGGCATCGCTAAATCAAGCTCCGACTTCACCAAGTCCAAAAACTTGTGAAGAGAACACACTCTACTACTTGGCAAGAGGTAGAGGATGAAGAAATAGGAAGTGGGTAGACTTTATATTTGGATTTCTCACTCTTTATCATCAATCACCATTGATGAAGAAAGCTTTTTCTTCCTTGCTCATGAAGAAGAAGAAGAAAGAAATATATGATAAGTTAATTAAAAACAATAGAAAAATCAAAACTTATCATAATGTTAACTAGAGTCAAGTGTAGAGAATGAATCATGGTTAGTGGGAATGGTTAGGGTTAAGGATGAGATAAGAATGGTTGACTTGATCAAAGTTTCATGAAGCTTCAACTAAACTCCAAATTAAGCCACCATTCTTTTCTCCTCTTTTCCAAAATGAATAAACAAATAAATAAATGAATAAATAAAGGAAATGAAACCCTAACCATTCTTTTAACCATGGTTTAATTCTTTGCACTTAACCAAGTAAACATGTATCATCAAACATGATACAATCAAATGCACAAAATCATATCGCATATGTAATGCGCACACCCGAGTGAGAAAATCCATTTAAAGTGAACCGATACTAGTTAATGCAAAGTAATATATCAAATATATAATTATGCATTAAATAATTAAATCAACACTTGATTCAATGACCCGGTCATGTCGCACACAACCGACTAGTATATAATGTATCGGCTTATCAAATCAACCTTTGATTCGATAACTAGGGTATATCGCATATAACCTAATCGATACATTCATCGCGAGAATGGAATACGGTATCACATACACGCATTATTCTCGGTCCCGCACATATCTCATATGCGCTCCTATTTCGTTTTGCTTGAGCCAGGAAACCTCTGTGTAGGACTCTAAAGACTCGTCAATACGCCGGCAGCAGATGATGATGATATCAAGCACCCACAAGCCGCAAGCGGTCTGCTAAACGTAACGGCCACCCGGGTATTGAACGATCTGAAGATCGACGAGCAAGCCCGCTCACACTCCAGTGAATCCAACCAGTAACACTACCGTACAGTCCGGTCTGATCGTCTGATATGTCGCATAACTCGCCTAGGGGTGGTAAACGTCAGACCCCAATAGCTCGATAAGTCGTGTCGATATGAGGCTCATAACGGGTCAAGAAACTACTGGTAACACTTACCAGCAATTCTCTGATCAGCCCTGGCCAGGGACTTCCTGTTATAGCCAATCGAACACAGCGCAACATCAACCCCCTATACCGGGAGAGACGAATCCCATCCTATCGCTCATTGCCTCCATGTGACTCGGGACTGTACCCAAAAACCACCGTTTTGCACGCCCTCTTGGACGTGGTAAGATGGAAATCAAAGCACAGTGGGAACCACACAAGACTCTATGACGATCTCGGGTCAACAGACTACTCTGTACCAGTGTCACCAGAGAACTGCCATCTGACGTGAGGTATAATACCATCTGGGAGTTCTCGGCGAGTCCGTCCAGTGTACCCAGTCTCTATTGAGCACCCGTATATCATCTCTGATGTCAAACACCAATGGATATGGGATCATCCATCGCCCATCTGTATGGGTCGAGAAGGTACACGCTAGTCTACTCTGGTATATCGATGCCCCATCTCGATACACCCACGACTAGGGACTTTGAAGGATGTACTTATGGACTACCATGTCCCCACTAGTATGATCCGCATCACAGTCCAGGTAGTTAAGTACACATCCTAAGGGCTTTACCAACATGTAACAGAGAGACAATCAGTATACACGTTAAGGTAAAGTTCAACCAGATAGCATACTATCATGTCGAGCAAGAAAGTCCTCCCTATATATGTCCCAGCATCCACTACAATATACATCCTATGTACAGTAATGGCCTCTAGGGCATACATATAACTAACAATCTCCCACTTGCACTAGGGCCATCTGTAGCAGTGGTTGTAGTATCTCATACTCAACCATCCCATAATAGTCTCTCTCTGGGAATAGGCCTTCGTGAGTGGATCCGCCGTGTTGTCCTCTGAGTCTGCTCTCCTAACCTTGATCACCTGGAGATCAACCATCTCCACGATCAGGTGATACTACCTTAGAATATGTCTGGATCACTGATGGGACCGGCGTTCCTTGGCATAAGCCACAACTCCATTGTCACACAATGGGAGGAACATAGTTCATCTCATGAACCAATATACACCCAAACAACCTCTTTGGTAGCGTCTTAAGTAGCGATGTATTCAGCTTTTATCGTCTAGTATGCCACGGTATCTAGCTTGGAACTTTTCCAACATACCGTCCCTTTACTGAGGGTAAAGACAATGCCTGTGACTGACACTCAGTCGTCATTATCACCCTGGAACCATTCCAGTGATTCTCCCCAGGATCAGTTGATACCATCTCGCTACAACTAGTGAGAATCCTAACATCCAATTAGATCTATCTCATAGATCCAAAACCCAGGATTTAGGAGGTATCATTTTGATCCTATATGGAGAATCATTGTGATAAGCGGAGATTGACCGAGCGTAGCATAGGAAACTCCTTCCCTATCAAGAGTATGTCATCCATGTACTCTACGAGGATCGTCACCATACTCCCTACTACCTTTTTGTTTATACAAGGTTCATCTACCATTTTGATGATGTCAAACTCTTTGACTAACACATCAAAACAGATGTTCCAACTCCACGATGCCTGCTTTAATCCTATAAAGCATCTTGCACACGTTTCCGCTGCTCCCACTGTCTACGAAGCCCTCTAGCTGTGTACTTATAGACACTCTCTTCTAAACATCATTTAGAAAAGCTGTCATGACACCCAACCACCAGATATCGTAGTCATGGTATGTAGCCGTGACAAGTATGATCTGGATGGACTTAAGCATAGCTACTTGAAAAGTTTTCATCATTATCCACACCTGGTCAATGATGCAAACTTTTAACAAGTCTAGCTTTGAAAGTCTCAACTTTTCCATGTACACCAAGTAATCTTCTCAAGATATACTTGCTCCTGATGGGGATTTAACCCTTCAGATATAGCAGCTAAAGTCCATACTTTGCTGGTGTATAAGGATTCCATCTCAGATCGCTAAACATCCAGCCATTCTTACAGAGTCTTACTCTCGATGGCCTGCTCGAAACTAGTTGGGTCATCATCTCATGATGCATTCCTCGCTCCCACTGTCATAGAGAAACCGAAGTATCTCTCAGGTGGGCGAGGAACCCTACTAGATCGGCGGAGAGGCTGAGGTTCGTTGGCATCTACTGAATCCTTTGGTTGTACCAAATCATCTGCTGTATTTTGTATAGCTGGAACCTTTCCAGTTCTACATTACAGACTTTGCCTCGAGCTTGTCCGGATCATACTTTTAGACATAGGCCGGACAACCCCAAATCTTAACTAACTTAAGACATGGGCTCTTCCCATTCCATATCACATATGAAATGGTAGGCAACTGATTTGATTGGAACCCTATTCAATAGGTATGCAACTTCGTAAGTGCATAACTCCCAAAAGGAAAAAGGTAACTCAGTATTACTCATCATAGAGCACACCATATCAAATAGGGTGTATCTGCTCCGCCCCGATATACCATCGTGCTATGGTGTATACGGAGGAGTAATGCTGAGAGAGAATCTCATTCTCCTTTAGAATAGTCCTGGAATTCCGTGCTCAAGTATTCTCCTCCTTGATCTCATCAAAGGACATAATACTTATACCCGTATTTTGGTTCTCTACTTCTCGCTTATATTCTGTGAATATCTCAAAAGGTTCGGACTTGTGTTTCAACAGGAACATAGGTCTGAAACTCAAAAGATCATCAGAGAACGTAATGAAGTATAAAGAACCATTCCCGGCATTTGTAGACTGGGGACCTACATACATCAACATGTATCATCCCAAGAGTTCAATAACTCTTTCTCTGTTTCCAGTAAACGGAGCTATGGTCATCTTATCTTTGTGACATGACTGGCGAGTTTCACAAGATGTAAGTTCAAACTAATTTAAATATGCATCTTTATGTAACTCTAGCCAGTCGAGTCGCATTGATCTGACCTAGTCTACAATACCTCAAGAAGGATTCGTTCATTTCTGAATTCTTCCTCTTGTGTGTGTTCTGTATACTAAGAACTGTAGTTTGATTTAGAACATCAACGCTTTTAGATAACGTGCCTGAACCGATCAACTTTTGATATAGGAAATGTTCAAAACATTATCCAACAATACAAAATTTTACCGTTTCTTTACTAATAAAGAGACAGATATGATTTTGTATATCAGGTTCGGTATCTAATAACATTCGTTCAGAATCAATGTATTGGTAATACAGGGTGACAGTGACCAACAGACTTGGCTGCAACACTTGCCCCGTTTTCTGCCTCATGAAACTTATCACCCGTTCTCAGTTCTCTACCTATCTGTAGCCCTATGTAACCGATTACATATGTGGGATCCTGATCTGGTATCACATACCCAGGACGTAAAGGATACTGAGAAACAGTTCTCTGTAATGAACACACCCGAAGATGATGCATCATCATGCACTCTCCTCGTTTGGGCGGCACGGGAAATCTGGTATTCCCCAATTTCCTGCTCTGTCTTATAACATTTATAGGTTGGAGCAGGACCAACATTCCCCAGCTCAGTATAACAAGCGGGTTCGGTCAATATTCCGTATTATTATCTTGATTAAGGCGTGATATGGTCGCTACCAGGAGAGAGAGAGAGAAGAAAACACTCAGCGTGCGCTCTGTCAAGAATAGATTGGTTATTATTTTATCTAATCAGGATGGCTCCCACTGCTTTTTATCAAATCTTCCTTCAAACCCTAAAAGGAAAGACTAGCCGGGATTAATTACACACTACAAGTTCGCCAATCTTTCAGCCAGGCCAGTGTCGGTACTTTGAGGGAGGTCTCCCGTGCTTTCGCACGAACCTAATTAATGTAAACCTCGTTTTCCCAGAGGCGTAACCTCGTTAACACCTTTCTAGACACCTACTTGATCGGCTAATTGTAATGTATAAAACTCTCCCAGGAGTAACTCTTACTCGCAGCGGGTATCGGGATCCAACTATCTCATAGAAGGTATGCAATCTCATTGCAAATTTCAACACTTGAAATTCCCGATAATATTTTGCCCCTAGCGTCCTATGACCTTGACAGAGGTCAACAAACCATAGGCTGCTAGTCAAGTTCAACCCGTCATTTCCTGATTGAAGTAAACCCACCCGCACGACCCTTGACAGAGGTCAACAAGGTCGCACGACTACCCTAAATCAATCACATCATATGCTTATGCAGATAAGCACTAATCAGCTACCGCACACTACGCCTTGACAGAGGTCAACAAACGTAGCACGAATACTAACTAGTACTTATCTGAAATGACGGAGGGCTACGACAGGTTTTTCTGAAAACCTATTGCGTAACGAACTTGATATCGTTGTAGAATCAAATGATTTTAAAATGGAGTGCTTTTGAGGCTTTTCTAGTTTTGCTAAAGGAGTCACTCCCGGTGAAGGGACCGTCGGTCCTTTCCTCGTCGAATGAGGTGCGGGATATATCACATATATCACTGTGCAAAGCAAAAACTCTTAAAAGCAATCAAAAGACAAACCGAGTGTGTAGCATCTGCCAGTTATTGCTAAAGGAGTCACTCCCGGTGAAGGGATCTCGGTCCTTTCCTCATCGAATAAGGTGCAGGATATATCGTATATACCGCTGTGCAAAGCAAGAACTGTAGCTACCTGTTTTATTTTGAAATTCGATTCTATAACATCTTAGGTTTCTTTTATTTCATTAATCATATTAATGAAGTCCCATCATTTAATTACCTAAACATCACAGATAAATACGACGTACGCTTATGCCATCCGCATTCGCCTCAATGTCCCCTCGTGCATCGTTAGGTTAGGTAACTAACGACAGAGCGGGGCAGGGCTAGCGCGGGTGTAAAACATAAGTAACGTCTATATAATATATCATATATACTATATACTGTATCTATCACAGAACATCACATGATCACATCACAGATATCGCAGCAGAAGAATCATATGGAATATTGGATATACTAGGACGTCCGTGTTTTCAATACGAGCCAGTATAAAACACGGATTCCACGGTCGTGATGAATAGCCAAACCCACACCCCAAGACCCCTACGAGAGCGGCAAGCAACCCTACCAATTCTGGAGTTAGGAGACCCGGACCCGACTCCTCGAGTTGGTCTCCCACTGGACTCCAGAACCCGGTTACTTGTGCCCTCCTCCTTGGGTCTATCCTAGTGCGGAAAAGTAAATAATATACAAACGGTGACAACTTCCGCAACCTGGAAGCGCCCCAATAAAAGAATATTACATACAAGTTTTTACATGAATGAAAATGAAAAACACTCATCTCACATAAAAAAAAACCCGGCTATTCAAACACGACGATCCAATATAACATATCCAGCAACACATAACATCACATGTCATCAACGTAAGTAAATATGCGCATCCCAATTGTCGTTGACATATAGCAACGAAACCGGCAATATCACATATTACACTTACGGTCACAGAAAAGAAAGTGTAAAACTACAACAGTTGGAATCCGCAACCACCTCAGACATCGCATGCCTGACCAAATGAATTCTTTAGACATCGCATGCCTAACAATTATAAACCCCGCATTTTAGTCTCAAAATCGAAAACTCTTTTCAATATCAAGTCGGGCAATTCAACAAGATTCCCGACATCCTGATCGAATGCTCGTCGCAAACTTCAGTAGGCGGCCGCACCCCTGATACCGTCGACGAAGTGCACCAAGGCGGAACACCGCTGCCGCGAGCACCCGAACGGATGCTTTCGGCGACGGGGTTCTCCTACAGTCACTTGGTCGGGGCTATGGAGTGAGGCTGTCTATTAAGTTTACCCGGCGAGTATCCGCGTACGCTACATGATTGCGACGGACTTTTGATCACATCAAAATTCCGTGGCAACCGATTAAGTGAGACTAAACTGCTATGTTTATAACATTCATTTAGTTATCTCATAACTACTTGTGAATTCCAATTATTGTATCCCATTCCAGATAATTAGAAAATGTTAAACTTTCCGATTGAACATTCGAACACCCAAGTTTTCCCGATACAGATCAACATATGAGACAAGTCTAACAACATTCCGTTCGTGCCTCAGTACCAACGGTCCAGACGTAGAAGGGTCAAACCAACGCCTCACATGTGGCACGCCGTACTGCCCCAAACCCGAAGGTTCAAAGGGCAGTTCAAGACGGTCACATAATCGAGTTAAGGTTTGTTGTCTTCTAGAGGGTCCATCGCGTTACTTGCACTACTTAGAACGTCGTTAAACTACGGAAAAATCCAACACTTGGAAATTTCCCGACAGGGGAAAAATTGGGTATTTATATCCGATCGAACTTTTTAACATATTCTAAAAATTATCCGGAAAGCCACACAGACAAAATTTGATAATCCGATCGAATATACTAAGTCCCCAAAACAACCCTGAAAATTCAACTCTTGAAAAAATATTAAAAATTCCCAGAAGACTCAGCACTACAAGACATGAGTTACTGTGGAAGACACGTGCTGTAATTCAATACAGTGGCCGCGGAACCGCCGCGCATCCCATGGTGGGGGCCGCGGTTCTGCGCCTCTGTTGTCGAATTACCATTACGTGCTTCACAGTATCTCATGTAATTCCCTGCTGAATTTTTTGGAAATTTTTAATATGGAAAAATCCACGTTTTTAGAAAAAGGACAGAGAGCTATTTTGGGTTCTCAATTTCGGTTCGATCGGACTTCAAATTGCGTCTGGACTTCGCCTAAGGCTCTAGCTAGGCTCTGATACCACTGTAGGGTTCCTAGACACACTAGTGAGGTCTCACAAGGCGTCGAGCATGCCAATTTCAAATTATCTAGGTGCCGAGAAACCCTAATACGGATCGTTTGCTAGAAATCTAGGCGAAAAAGTAATCTAGTTAACAGTTAACTAAGGGATACGGATATACAACCTTTGTAGATCCGTTTGTCCACCTCCATAGCTCCATGAAGAAGTCATCTCCGCTGTACAAATCCGAAATCCGGGCTCTTGCGTCGGCTTCATCGGAGAAGAAGCGGGCTAGGTCATCGACGACGTGCCGAAGATGATCTACGTCGAGGCATCGCTAAATCAAGCTCCGACTTCACCAAGTCCAAAAACTTGTGAAGAGAACACACTCTACTACTTGGCAAGAGGTAGACGATGAAGAAATAGGAAGTGGGTAGACTTTAGATTTAGATTTCTCACTCTTTATCATCAATCACCATTGATGAAGAAAACTTTTTCTTCCTTGCTCATGAAGAAGAAGAAGAAAGAAATATATGATAAGTTAATTAAAAACAATAGAAAAATCAAAACTTATCATAATGTTAACTAGAGTCAAGTGTAGAGAATGAATCATGGTTAGTGGGAATGGTTAGGGTTAAGGATGAGATAAGAATGGTTGACTTGATCAAAGTTTCATGAAGCTTCAACTAAACTCCAAATTAAGCCACCATTCTTTTCTCCTCTTTTCCAAAATGAATAAACAAATAAATAAATGAATAAATAAAGGAAATGAAACCCTAACCATTCTTTTAACCATGGTTTAATTCTTTGCACTTAACCAAGTAAACATGTATCATCAAACATGATACAATCAAATGCACAAAATCATATCGCATATGTAATGCGCACACCCGAGTGAGAAAATCCATTTAAAGTGAACCGATACTAGTTAATGCAAAGTAATATATCAAATATATAATTATGCATTAAATAATTAAATCAACACTTGATTCAATGACCCGGTCATGTCGCACACAACCGACTAGTATATAATGTATCGGCTTATCAAATCAACCTTTGATTCGATAACTAGGGTATATCGCATATAACCTAATCGATACATTCATCGCGAGAATGGAATACGGTATCACATACACGCATTATTCTCGGTCCCGCACATATCTCATATGCGCTCCTATTTCGTTTTGCTTGAGCCAGGAAACCTCTGTGTAGGACTCTAAAGACTCGTCAATACGCCGGCAGCAGATGATGATCATATCAAGCACCCACAAGCCGCAAGCGGTCTGCTAAACGTAACGGCCACCCGGGTATTGAACGATCTGAAGATCGACGAGCAAGCCCGCTCACACTCCAGTGAATCCAACCAGTAACACTACCGTACAGTCCGGTCTGATCGTCTGATATGTCGCATATCTCGCCTAGGGGTGGTAAACGTCAGACCCCAATAGCTCGATAAGTCGTGTCGATATGAGGCTCATAACGGGTCGAGAAACTACTGGTAACACTTACCAGCAATTCTCTGATCAGCCCTGGCCAGGGACTTCCTGTTATAGCCAATCGAACACAGCGCAACATCAACCCCCTATACCGGGAGAGACGAATCCCCTCCTATCGCTCATTGCCTCCATGTGACTCGGGACTGTACCCAAAAACCACCGTTTTGCACGCCCTCTTGGACGTGGTAAGATGGAAATCAAAGCACAGTGGGAACCACACAAGACTCTATGACGATCTCGGGTCAACAGACTACTCTGTACCAGTGTCACCAGAGAACTGCCATCTGACGTGAGGTATAATACCATCTGGGAGTTCTCGGCGAGTCCGTCCAGTGTACCCAGTCTCTACTGAGCACCCGTATATCATCTCTGATGTCAAACACCAATGGATATGGGATCATCCATCGCCCATCTGTATGGGTCGAGAAGGTACACGCTAGTCTACTCTGGTATATCGATGCCCCATCTCGATACACCCACGACTAGGGACTTTGAAGGATGTACTTATGGACTACCATGTCCCCACTAGTATGATCCGCATCACAGTCCAGGTAGTTAAGTACACATCCTAAGGGCTTTACCAACATGTAACAGAGAGACAATCAGTATACACGTTAAGGTAAAGTTCAACCAGATAGCATACTATCATGTCGAGCAAGAAAGTCCTCCCTATATATGTCCCAGCATCCACTACAATATACATCCTATGTACAGTAATGGCCTCTAGGGTATACATATAACTAACAACTGTTTCCCCCAATCAGAGCAAAGCTCTGTTTGAATTTCAAAAATTCAAAAATTGAAGCAACGCTTCAGATTTCTTGCGCTGCATGCAACGCGCCACGTGACAAGAGCAGACATGCCAGCACTGCGCCCAAGACAGCGCACCCAATCAAAGCAAAGCTCTATTTTAAAATAAAAATAAAGGAAGCAACGCTTCAGATGACTTGCGCTCTGCGCTACGTGACACGTGTCAGCGCAGTTGCGCTGCGCTCTGCGCTGCGCGACACGTGTCAGCGCAGTTGCACTAACGCAGTTGCGCTGCGCTCTGCGCTGCACGACACGTGTCAAGCGCAGGTGCGCTTGCGCCAACTGTGCCAGAATTTAAACAATAAAATTTTGGAAAGTTCTTTCTAATCTTGTTAAAATAAGAAGATTATCTTCTGTAAAACAGAAACCCTAAGATCAAAGATCCAGCGGTGAGGAAATATCCCTAAATCAATCAGAGAAAGATCTCTTTAACTGATTTAACAAATCAATTGACCCTATATAAAGGCCCCTAGACTCCAAGTCTAAAAGGGACAGAGATAGAGATATAGAACTCCTCTAAAACTTTGAGAAGAACTCGAAGAAAAGAAAAAGGTAAAACCTTTAGAAAAAAGAAGAATTTCTTCTAAAAAAGATCAAAGATCAAGATCTTTAATAAAATAATAATAATAAAAAAGAAGTAATTTTACTTCTTTATTAGATCTTTCGATCTATATAAAGGCATTGCCTTTTGATGAACTACTGGTTCTTGAAATTTGAGGTAGAACCTCTCTGGAAAAAGAAAAACTTGTTTTCTTTGATCTAAATTTGATCAAGATATTAAACAGTGCCTTGCACTTTTGAAATTTGCACTGTTGCGCTCCTTGGATTGGCGCAAGCCACCAGAGAGCGCCACGTGTCAATCATAGAACAACTGCGCCTTGCGCTTCTAAAAACAGAGCACTGCTCTCTTGGTTCGGCGCAAGTCACCAGAGCGCGCCACGTGTCAGCAGCGCACTAGCGCAGCACACTGCACTAACAGATTTGCGCTCACCAGCACGTGACACGTGTTACCTTCACATGAATTTGCGCCTCACGCTCCTCAATTGGCGCGTGACACGTGTCACCTCCACATGAATTTGCGCCTCGCGCTCCTCAATTGGCGCAAAGCGCCTGACAAGCCACGTGGGGCATTGTCAGAACATTTAATGCAGTGCATTAGTAAAAAGAGCAGAGCCCAATTAAAAGGTCTATCAGACCAAAATGCAATGCATTATTAAAAAAAGGGGCAGAGCCCAATTAAAGGTCTATCAGACCAAATAAAAAAAAGGCAGTGCATTATTAAAAAGGGCAGAGCCCAAATAAAGGCCTGACATGCCAAACACAAATAAAATGTTGAATATTCTCAACTGGACTTAGCCCAATTCTGGCCATAAGTCCTCAAATTAAATTGACTGAGCACGACTGCTCTCTCAAATCAATTTACACCCGGTTCAAGGGTACATCTCTGAACTCCTCTGATATTTGTCGTTGTAATCCTTCAACGTCGTCAGAGAGGTGACGGGTCCCGACAACCACACATTGCTACGGACTGTGGGGTCTTTAAACTCATGGACTAATGCGTCCTTAAACCAATATTCGTCCCCAAAATGGGAACAATGGACCGCCATGTCCCTAAACTGGCAATGGACCGCCATGTCCCTAAACTGGCAATCGACCGCAATGTTTCTAAACTAAACAATAGAACCCATATGCTCTCTTGTTGGATCTAAACGATCCCGTTAAGTCGATCTTAGTCTCAAATTAGATTAACGTATCCTTAACAAACGTTTGAGTTGATCTTAGTCTAAAATAAGGCTAACGTATCCTTAAACCAAAACCCCAAACCCAAATCTAAGAAAATACGGATTTGGACTAATCCACGTCCTACGGGCGACGACATAAATTAGTCTCCGTATACAATCCACGGGCAACCACGAACAAAACAAACACCCACGACACGAAGTGAACATCTGGAGAAGGAGAAAGTTGTTACCGCGATGCGGTAGCGTAATTAACTGCAGGGGTTTGCGCCTGCAGGGAAGAGCGTCCCCACAATCAAAAACCCTTCGAACGAGGGGGAATCTGACGAAGTCTGCTACATCGGACGCATCCGTCTAAACCTTCGATACACGGTGCCATAAATCAACTTGGCATCTTCGGAGAGGTGGACGGATAAAACCAAATAGTATCTGCCCCGAATCTCAGGCAAGACGTCTCTACGTCGTGCCGTCATTCGGAGGGGAACAGATTCTGGCACACCCGGTTGGACCTTTTCCTCTTTCTACTCCAAACTTCGTGCGTCATATTCGCGAATGAACCGCGGTTTGTTAATGGTTGCCCTCGGGTTTCAAGTTACTAAGATTTGGTCTCTTGCTTGGCGCAGAAATCAAACAGCAATGGCGTTCAACTGCTCGAACTGCTCCAACTGCAAGTGCAACCGACGCTCCACCTCACCCGGAGGTGTAGCCTATGGACCGCAGGCGGCATCACTATTCACGATGCCGGTGGAACAAATTACCCAAGCTACTACCGGTCTGTTTTTCGGGACCATGCTCCCGCCAGCGAGCTTCACCATCCCTGTACCCATATCGGAAGCTTCAAAGAAGTCGGTCTTCGATCGACTTGCTACGCCCACGGCCCCTCTCAACGGGTCGTCCAATTCTTCAGTCTTCACCAGGCTGAACTCGGGCTCCAAAGGGCCTACCAAGAAGCCCATAATATCTGAAGTGGCCATCCAAAGAAGATAGCTGCTCCTGAAGTCGTCAAGGCGGCTTCTCCTCCCAGAGGTTCGGTCTTTGCGAGACTGACTGCTCCCGTTCCCGCTCCCGCTCAGAAATCTGTGTTTGACCGGTTGGACACGGCTTCTCAACGGACGTCAGTCTTCAAGAGGCTGACACCGGCAACAGCCCCTCACCTGAACAGGGGGAAAGATAAAGCCGTCGCTGAACCAATCCCAACAACCCGTCATGCCCGACGTCGCCACTGGCGCCGGATAAGGAAGGCTGGGGGCAACTCCCCCTCTGGGCTAACTCCACCAGCTCTAACGGTGGAAATTGATGCTACTGTTCCAACCGGGAACAGCTTTGAGCTACTGAACAGGGTACGCAGGAATTCGCCAACTGCTGTGCTCAAAAAGTCTCCTCCACCGGTAGAGACCGTCGTAGAAACAAAGCCGGAGCAGTCTCCTCAACGGCTGTCTTCTAAAGTCTACAAGACTTGGCGACGAGTCCGAGAATCGGTTATTGATCCGAACTTCTCCCATCAGCATAAGAAGTCGAAAGCCCGACAGGAAGACAACCACCCTGTTAAGCAACGGAAGACGACGGCCACCTGGGTGCCCACAGCAACGGCCCCCTCTGTTAGTTATATGTATGCCCTAGAGGCCATTACTATACATAGGATGTATATTGTAGTGGATGCTGGGACATATATAGTGAGGACTTTCTTGCTCGACACGATAGTATGCTATCTGGTTGATCTTTACCTTAACATGTATACTGTTTGTCTCTCTGTTACATGTTGGTAAAGCCCTTAGGATGTGTACTTGACTACCTGGACTATGATGCGGATCATACTAGTGGGGACATGGTAGTCCATAAGTACATCCTTCACAGTCCCTAGTCATGGGTATATCGAGACGGGGCATCGATATACCAGAGTAGACTAGCGTATACCTTCTCGACCCATACAGATGGGCGATGGATGATCCCATATCCATCGGTGTTTGACATCAGAGATGATATACGGGTGCTCAGTAGAGACTGGGTACACTGGACGGACTCGCCGAGAACTCCCAGATGGCATTATACCTCACGTCAGATGGCAGTTCTCTGGTGACACTGGTACAGAGTAGTCTGTTGACCCGAGATCGTCATAGAGTCTTGTGTGGTTCCCACTGTGCTTTGATTTCCATCTTACCACGTCCAAGAGGGCGTGCAAAACGGTGGTTTTTGGGTACAGTCCCGAGTCACATGGAGGCAATGAGCGATAGGAGGGGATTCGTCTCTCCCGGTATAGGGAGTTGATGTTGCGCTGTGTTCGATTGGCTATAACAGGAAATCCCTGGCCAGGGCTGATCAGAGAATTGCTGGTAAGTGTTACCAGTAGTTTCTCGAAGTGTTATAAACCTCATATCGACACGACTTATCGAGCTGTTGGGGTCTGACGTTTACCACCCCTAGGCGAGATATGCGACATATCAGACGATCAGACCGGACTGTACGGTAGTGTTACTGGTTGGATTCACTGGAGTGTGAGCGGGCTCGCTCGTCGATCTTCAGATCGCTCAATACCCGGGTGGCCGTTACGTTTAGCAGACCGCTTGCGGCTTGTGGGTGTTTGATATGATCATCATCTGCTGCCGGCGTATTGACGAGTCTTTAGAGTCCTACAAAGAGGTTTCCTGGCTCAAGCGAAACGAAATAGGAGCGCATATGAGATATGTGCGGGACCGAGAATAATGCGTGTATGTGATACCGTATTATTCTCGCGATGAATGTATCGAATGGTTGTATGCAATATAACCTAGTTATCGATTCAAGCGTTGATTCGATAAGTCGATACATTGAATACTAGTCGGTTATGTTCGACATGACCGGATCATTGAATCAAGTGTTGATTTAATGATTTGATGCATAATTATATATTTGATATATTACTTTGCATTAACTAGTATCGGTTCACTTTAAATGGATTTTCTCGCTCGGATGTGCGCATTACATATGCGATATGATTTTGTGCACTTGTTTGTATCATGTTTGATGATACATATCTTTTTGGTTAAGTGTAAAGATTTAAACCTTGGTTAAGTGGATAATTAGGGTTTTACTTATTCATTTATTAATCCTTTTATTTTTGGAAAAAGGAAAAGAAGTGAGAGAAAAATGGTGGCTTATTTTGTTTGCAACATGAAGCTTCATGAAGCATTCATTAAGTGACCATTTTTTGTCTCATCTCCTTAACCCTAACCATTCTTTAACCTTGGTCAATTCTCTACACTTAACTTAGGTTAATATTATGATAAGAATAAATTTATTATTCTTTTCATAATAACTTATCATAACACTTGCTTCTTCTTCTTCCTTTCTTCAAGTGAAGAAAGCAAGCTCCATCAATGGTGATTGATGGAAATGAGTGAGAAATCCAATTCTAAAGTCTACCCACTTCCTATTTCTTCATCCTCTACCTCTTTCCAAGTAGTAGAGTGTGTTTTCTTCACAAGTTTCTTGACTTGGTGAAGTCGGAGCTTGATTTAGCGATGCCTCGACGTAGATCATCTTCGGCATGGACATCGATGACCTAGCCCGTCCATTCTCCGATGAAGCCGACGCTAGAGCCCGGGACTTGTTATGGACAGCGAGGAGACTTCATTGCAGAGCTATGGAGGTGGAGAACCGGATCTACAAAGGTTGTATTTCCGTATCTTATAGTTTAGTTGTAAACTAGCTCGCTTTTTCGCCTAGATTTCTAGCCAACGATCCATAGTCGGGTCTCTCGGCACCTAGAATTTTTGAAATTGGCATGGTTGATGCCTTGTGAGACTTCATTAGGGTGCCCAGGAACCCTACAGTGGTATCAGAGCCTAGCTAGAGCCTTAGGCGAAGTCCAGACGGAGTTTGAAGTCCGAACGAACCCGAAACCCGATCACAAAAATGCTCTCTGTCCTTTTTTCAAAAACTGAGTTTTTTCCAAATTAAAAATATGCAGAAAACCCAGCAGGGAAATCTAAGAATTACGGCGCAAAATTGGGGTCATGAACAGTGCAAACTGCGGCAGAACCGCGGCAGATGCCTGCCTTAGGCGGCGGTTCCGCGGCAGATTGATGACGTCAGCCCTAACTGTTTGCACAGTAATTCATTGTTTCAGGTGCTGAGTTCTCTGGGTATTTTTAAAATTTATTCAAGAGTTGAATTTTCTGGAGTTGTTTTGGGGATTCGTATGTTCGATCGGATTATCAAATTTTGTCTGTGTGGCTTTCCGGATAAATTTTAGAATATGTTAAAAAGTTCGACCGGATATAAATACCCAATTTTTCCCCTGTCGGGAAATTTCCAAGTGTTGGATTTTTCCGTAGTTTAACGACGTTCTAAGTAGTGCAAGTAACGCGATAGTCCCTCTAGAAGACAACAAACCTTAACTCGATTATGTGACCGTCTTGAACTGCCCTTTGAACCTTCGGGTTTGGGGCAGTACGGCGTGCCACATGTGAGGCGTTGGCTTGACCCTTCTACGGCTGGACCGTTGGTACTGAGGCACGAACTGAATGTTTTTAGACTTGTTTCATGTGTTGATCTGTATCGGGAAAACTTGGGTGTTTGACTGTTCGATCGAAAAGTTTAACATTTTCTATTTATCTGGAATGGGTTACAATAATTGGAATTCACAATAGTTATGTGATAACTAAATGAATGTTATAAACATAGCAGTTTAGTCTCACTTGATCGGTTGCCACGGAATTTTGATGTGATCAAAACTCCGTCGCAATCACGTAGCGTACGCGGATACTCACCGGGTAAACTTAATAGACAGCCTCACTCCATAGCCCCGACCAAGTGACTGTAGGAGAACCCCGTCGCCGAAAGCATCCGTTCGGGTGCTCGCGGTGGCGGTGTTCCGCCTTGGTGCACTTCGTCGACGGCGTCGGGGGTGCGGCCGCCTACTGAAGTTTGCGACGAGCATTCGATCAGGATGTCGGGAATCTTGTTGAATTGCCCGACTTGATATTGAAAAAAGTTTTCGATTTTGAGACTAAAATGCGGGGTTTATAATTGTTAGGCATGCGATGTCTAAAGAATTCATTTGGTCAGGCATGCGATGTCTGAGGAGGTTGCGGATTCCAACTGTTGTAGTTTTACACTTTCTTTTCTGTGACCGTAAGTGTAATATGTGATATCGCCGGTTTCGTTGCTATATGTCAACGACAATTGGGATACGCATATTTACTTACGTTGATGACATGTGATGTTATGTGTTGCTGGATATGTTATATTGGATCGTCGTGTTTGAATAGCCGGGGGTTTTTATGTGAGATGAGTATTTTTCATTTTCATTCATGTAAAAACTTGTATGTAATATTCTTTTATTGGGGCGCTTCCAGGTTGCGGAAGATGTCACCGTTTGTATATTATTTACTTTTCTGCACTAGGATAGACCCAAGGAGGGGAGCACAAGTAACCGGGTTCTGGAGTCCAGTGGGAGACCAACTCGAGGAGTCGAGTCCGGGTCTCCTAACTCTAGAATTGGTAGGGTTGCTTGCCGCTCTTGTAGGGGTCTAGGGGTGTGGGTTTGGCTATTCATCGCGACCGTGGAATCCGTGTTTTATACTGGCTCGTATTGAAAACACGGACGTCCTAGTATATCCAATATTTCATATGATTCTTCTGCTGCGATATCTGTGATGTGATCATGTGATGTTCTGTGATAAATACAGTATATAGTATATATGATATATTATATAGATGTTACTTATGTTTTACACCCGCGCTAGCCCTGCCCTGCTCTGCCGTTAGTTACCTAACCTAACGGTGCACGAGGGGACATCGAGGCGAATGCGGATGGCATAAGTGTACGTCGTATTTATCTGTGATGTTTAGGTACTTAAATGATGGGACTTCATTAATGTGATTAATGAAATAAAAGAAACCTAAGATTTTGTAGAATCGAATTTCAAAATAAAACAGGTAGCTACAGTTCTTGCTTTGCACAGAGGTATATGTGATATATCCTGCACCTTATTCGATGAGGAAAGGACCGAGATCCCTTCACCGGGAGTGACTCCTTTAGCAATAACTGGCAGATGCTACACACTCGGTTTGTCTTTTGATGCTTTTAAGAGTTTTTGCTTTGCACAGTGATATATGTGATATATCCCGCACCTCATTCGACGAGGAAAGGACCGACGATCCCTTCACCGGGAGTGACTCCTTTAGCAAAACTAGAAAAGCCTCAAAAGCACTCCATTTTAAAATCATTTGATTCTACAACGATATCAAGTTCATTACGCAATAGGTTTTCAGAAAAACCTGTCGTAGCCCTCCGTCATTTCAGATAAGTTGTATATAGTATTCGTGCTGCATTTGTTAGCTTTCGTCAAGGTGCAGTGTGCGGTAGCTATATGCTGCTTATCTGCCAGCATACGATGCGATTGGATTAGGGTAGTCGTGCGGCTTTGTTGGCTTTCGTCAAGGGTCGTGCGGGTGGGTTTAATTCGATCAAGAAATGTACGGGTTGAACTTGACTAGCGGGCTATGGTTTGTTGGCTTTCGTCAAGGTCATAGCACGTTAGGGGCAAAATATTATCGGGAATTTCAAGTGTTGAAATTTGCAATGAGATTGCATACCTTCTATGAGATAGTTGGATCCCGATACCCGCTGCGAGTAAGTGTTACTCCTGGGAGAGTTTTATACATTACAATTAGCCGATCAAGTAGGTGTCTAGAAAGGTGTCAACGGGGTTACGCCTCTAGAAAAACGAGGTTTACATTAATTAGGTTCGTACGAAAGCACGGGGGACCTCCCTCAAAGTACCGACACTGGCCTGGCTGAAAGATTGGCGAACTTGTAGTGTGTAATTAATCCCGGCTAGTCTTTCCTTTTAGGGTTTGAAGGAAGATTTGATAAAAAGCAGTGGGAGCCATCCTGATTAGATAAAATAAATAACCAATCTATTCTTGCTAGAGCGCACGCTGAGTGTTTTCTTCTCTCTCTCTCCTGGTAGCGACTATATCACGCCTTAATCAAGATAATAATACGGATTATTGACCGAACCCGCTTGTTATACTGAGCTGGGGAACGTTGGTCCCGCTCCAACTTATAATTGTTATAAGACAGAGCAGGAAGTTGGGGATTACCAGAATTCCCGTGCTGCCCAAACGAAGAGAATGCATGCTGATGCATCATCTTCGGGTGTGTTCATTACAAGAATTGTTTCTCAGTATTCTTTACGTCCTGGGTATGTGATACCAGATCAGGATCCCAGATATGTAATCTGTTACATAGGGCTACAGAAAGGTAGAGAACTGAGAACGGGTGATAAGTTTCATGAGGCAGAAAACGGGGCAAGTGTTGCAGCCAAGTCTGTTGGTCACTGTCACCCTGTATTATGAATACATTGATTCTGAACAAATGTTATTAGATACCGAACCTGATATACAAAATCATATCTATCTCTTTATCAGTAAAGAAATGATAAAATTTTGTATAGATGGATAATGTTTTGAACATTTCCTATATCAAAAGTTGATCGGTTCAGGCACGTTATCTAAAAGCATTGACGTTCTAAATCAAACTACAGTTCTTTAGTATACAGAACACACACAAGAGGAAGAGTTCAGAAATGAATGAATCCTTCTTGAGGTATTGTAGACTAGGTCATATCAATGCGACCCGACTGGCTGAGTTACATTTAGATGCATATTTAAATCAGTTTGAATTTACATCTTGTGAAACTCGCCAGTCATGTCACAAAGATAAGATGACCATAGCTCCGTTTACTGGAAACAGAGAAAGAGTTCGTAAACTCTTGGGATGATACACATTGATGTATAAAGGTCCCCTGTCTACATATGCCAAGACCGGTTCTTTGTACTTCATTACATTCTCTAATAATCTCTCAAGATTCAGACATATGTTCCTGTTGAAACACAAGTCCGAACCTTTTGAGATATTCACAGAATATGATTTAGAAGTAGAGAACCAAAATACGGGTATAAGTATTATGTCCTATGATAAGATCAGGGAGGAGAATACTTGTGCATGGAATTCCTGGACTATTCTAAAGGAGAATGAGATTCTGTCTCAGCATTACTCCTCTGTATACACCATAGCACGATGGTATATCGGGGCGGAGCAGATACACCCTATTTGATATGGTGTGCTCTATGATGAGTACTACTGAGTTACCTATTTCTTTTTGGGAGTTATGCACTTGAGAAGATGCATACCTATTGAATAGGGTTCAAATCAAATCAGTTGCCTACAGCTTCATATGTGATATGGAAAGGGAAGAGCCCATATCTTAAGTTGGTTAAGATTTGGGGTTGTCCGGGCTATGTCTAAAAGCAAAATCCGGACAAGCTCGAGGCAAGGACTGTTATGTAGAACTGGAAATGTTCCAGCTATACGAACTGCAGCTGATGATTTGATAGAACCAAAGGATTCAGTAGATTCCAACGAACCTCAGCCTCTCCGCCGATCTAGTAGGGTTCCTCACCCACCTGAGAGATACTTCGATTTCTCTATGACAAGTGGGAGCGAGGATTGCATCATGAGATGATGACCCAACTAGTTTCGAGCTGGCCAACGAGAGTAAGACTCTGTAAGAATGGCTGGATGTTTATCGATCTGAGATGGAATCCTTATACACCAGCAAAGTATGGACTTTGGTTGCTATATCTGAAGGGTTAAATCCCCATCAGGAGCAAGTATATCTTGAGAAGATTACTTGGTGTAGATGGAAAGGTTGAGACTTTCAAAGCTAGACTTGTTAAAGGTTTTCGTCATCAACCAAGCATGGATAATGATGAAACTTTTTCAAGCAGCTATGCTTAAGTCCATCCAGATCATACTTGTCACGGCTACATACCATGACTGCGATATCTGGTGGTTGGGTGTCTTGACTGCTTTTCTAAATGATGTTTTAGAAGAGGGAGTCTATAAGTACACAGCCAGAGAGCTTCGTAAACAGTGGGAGCAGCGGAAACGTGTGCGAGATGCTTTATAGGATAAAGCAGGCATCGCGGAGTTGGAACGTCTGTTTTGATGAATTAGTCAAAGAGTTTGACATCATCAAAATGGTAGATGAACCTTGTATAAACAAAAAGGTAGTAGGGAGTATGGTGATGATCCTCGTAGAGTACGTGGATGACATACTCTTGATAGGGAAGGAGTTTCCTATGCTACGCGCGATCAATCTCCGCTTATCACAATGATTCTCCACATAGGATCAAAGTGATACCTACTAAATCCTGGATTTTGGATCTATGAGATAGATCTAATTGGATGTTAGGATTCTTACTAGTTGTAGTGAGATGGTATCAATCGATCCTGGGGAGAATCACTGGAAGGGTTCCAGGGTGATAATGACGACTGAATGTCAGTCGCAGGCATTGTCTTTACCCTCAGTAGAGGGACGGTATGTTGGAAGAGTTCCAAGCTAGATACCGTGACATACTAGACGATAAAGGCAGGATACATCGCTACTTAAGATGCTACCTAAGAGGCTGTTTGGGTGTATATAGGTTCATGAGATGAACTATGTTCCTCCCATTGTGTGACAATGGAGTTGTGGCTTATGCCAAGGAACGCCGGTCCCATCAGTGATCCAGACATATTCTAAGGCAGTATCACTTGATCATGGAGATGGTTGATCTCCAGGAAGATCGAGGTTAGGAAAGTAGACTCGGAGGACAACACAGCGGATCCACTCACAAAGGCCTGTTCCCAAAGAGAGACTTTTATGGGATGGTTGAGTATGAGATACTACAACCACTGCTACAGATGGCCCTAGTGCAAGTGGGAGATTGTTAGTTATATGTATGCCCTAGAGGCCATTACTATACATAGGATGTATATTGTAGTGGATGCTGGGACATATATAGTGAGGACTTTCTTGCTCGACACGATAGTATGCTATCTGGTTGATCTTTATCTTAACGTGTATACTGTTTGTCTCTCTGTTACATGTTGGTAAAGCCCTTAGGATGTGTACTTGACTACCTGGACTATGATGCGGATCATACTAGTGGGGACATGGTAGTCCATAAGTACATCCTTCACAGTCCCTAGTCGTGGGTATATCGAGTCGGGGCATCGATATACCAGAGTAGACTAGCGTATACCTTCTCGACCCATACAGATGGGCGATGGATGATCCCATATCCATCGGTGTTTGACATCAGAGATGATATACGGGTGCTCAGTAGAGACTGGGTACACTGGACGGACTCGCCGAGAACTCCCAGATGGCATTATACCTCACGTCAGATGGCAGTTCTCTGGTGACACTGGTACAGAGTAGTCTGTTGACCCGAGATCGTCATAGAGTCTTGTGTGGTTCCCACTGTGCTTTGATTTCCATCTTACCACGTCCAAGAGGGCGTGCAAAACGGTGGTTTTTGGGTACAGTCCCGAGTCACATGGAGGCAATGAGCGATAGGAGGGGATTCGTCTCTCCCGGTATAGGGAGTTGATGTTGCGCTGTGTTCGATTGGCTATAACAGGAAATCCCTGGCCAGGGCTGATCAGAGAATTGCTGGTAAGTGTTACCAGTAGTTTCTCGAAGTGTTATAAACCTCATATTGACACGACTTATCGAGCTGTTGGGGTCTGACGTTTACCACCCCTAGGCGAGATATGCGACATATTAGACGATCAGACCGGACTGTACGGTAGTGTTACTGGTTGGATTCACTGGAGTGTGAGCGGGCTCGCTCGTCGATCTTCAGATCGCTCAATACCCGGGTGGCCGTTACGTTTAGCAGACCGCTTGCGGCTTGTGGGTGTTTGATATGATCATCATCTGCTGCCGGCGTATTGACGAGTCTTTAGAGTCCTACACAGAGGTTTCCTGGCTCAAGCGAAACGAAATAGGAGCGCATATGAGATATGTGCGGGACCGAGAATAATGCGTGTATGTGATACCGTATTCCATTCTCGCGATGAATGTATCGAATGGTTGTATGCAATATAACCTAGTTATCGATTCAAGCGTTGATTCGATAAGTCGATACATTGAATACTAGTCGGTTATGTTCGACATGACCGGATCATTGAATCAAGTGTTGATTTAATGATTTGATGCATAATTATATATTTGATATATTACTTTGCATTAACTAGTATCGGTTCACTTTAAATGGATTTTCTCGCTCGGATGTGCGCATTATATATGCGATATGATTTTGTGCACTTGTTTGTATCATGTTTGATGATACATATCTTTTTGGTTAAGTGTAAAGATTTAAACCTTGGTTAAGTGGATAATTAGGGTTTTACTTATTCATTTATTAATCCTTTTATTTTTGGAAAAAGGAAAAGAAGTGAGAGAAAAATGGTGGCTTATTTTGTTTGCAACATGAAGCTTCATGAAGCATTCATTAAGTGACCATTTTTTGTCTCATCTCCTTAACCCTAACCATTCTTTAACCTTGGTCAATTCTCTACACTTAACTTAGGTTAATATTATGATAAGAATAAATTTATTATTTTTTTCATAATAACTTATCATAACACTTGCTTCTTCTTCTTCCTTTCTTCAAGTGAAGAAAGCAAGCTCCATCAATGGTGATTGATGGAAATGAGTGAGAAATCCAATTCTAAAGTCTACCCACTTCCTATTTCTTCATCCTCTACCTCTTGCCAAGTAGTAGAGTGTGTTTTCTTCACAAGTTTCTTGACTTGGTGAAGTCGGAGCTTGATTTAGCGATGCCTCGACGTAGATCATCTTCGGCATGGACATCGATGACCTAGCCCGTCCATTCTCCGATGAAGCCGACGCTAGAGCCCGGAACTTGTTATGGACAGCGAGGAGACTTCATTGCGGAGCTATGGAGGTGGAGAACCGGATCTACAAAGGTTGTATTTCCGTATCTTATAGTTTAGTTGTAAACTAGCTCGCTTTTTCGCCTAGATTTCTAGCCAACGATCCGTAGTCGGGTCTCTCGGCACCTAGAATTTTTGAAATTGGCATGGTTGATGCCTTGTGAGACTTCATTAGGGTGCCCAGGAACCCTACAGTGGTATCAAAGCCTAGCTAGAGCCTTAGGCGAAGTCCAGACGGAGTTTGAAGTCCGAACGAACCCGAAACCCGATCACAAAAATGCTCTCTGTCCTTTTTTCAAAAACTGAGTTTTTTCCAAATTAAAAATATGCAGAAAACCCAGCAGGGAAATCTACGAATTACGGCGCAAAATTGGGGTCATGAACAGTGCAAACTGCGGCGGAACCGCGGCAGATGCCTGCCTTAGGCGGCGGTTCCGCGGCAGATTGATGACGTCAGCCCTAACTGTTTGCATAGTAATTCATTGTTTCAAGTGCTGAGTTCTCTGGGTATTTTTAAAATTTATTCAAGAGTTGAATTTTCTGGAGTTGTTTTGGGGATTCGTATGTTCGATCGGATTATCAAATTTTGTCTGTGTGGCTTTCCGGATAAATTTTAGAATATGTTAAAAAGTTCGACCGGATATAAATACCCAATTTTTCCCCTGTCGGGAAATTTCCAAGTGTTGGATTTTTCCGTAGTTTAACGACGTTCTAAGTAGTGCAAGTAACGCGATGGTCCCTCTAGAAGACAGCAAACCTTAACTCGATTATGTGACCGTCTTGAACTGCCCTTTGAACCTTCGGGATTGGGGCAGTACGGCGTGCCACATGTGAGGCGTTGACTTGACCCTTCTACGGCTGGACCGTTGGTACTGAGGCACGAACTGAATGTTTTTTGACTTGTTTCATGTGTTGATCTGTATCGGGAAAACTTGGGTGTTTGACTGTTCGATCGAAAAGTTTAACATTTTCTATTTATCTGGAATGGGTTACAATAATTGGAATTCACAATAGTTATGTGATAACTAAATGAATGTTATAAACATAGCAGTTTAGTCTCACTTGATCGGTTGCCACAGAATTTTGATGTGATCAAAACTCCGTAGCAATCACGTAGCGTACGCGGATACTCGCCGGGTAAACTTAATAGACAGCCTCACTCCATAGCCCCGACCAAGTGACTGTAGGAGAACCCCGTCGCCGAAAGCATCCGTTCGGGTGCTCGCGGTGGCGGTGTTCCGCCTTGGTGCACTTCGTCGACGGCGTCGGGGGTGCGGCCGCCTACTGAAGTTTGCGACGAGCATTCGATCAGGATGTCGGGAATCTTGTTGAATTGCCCGACTTGATATTGAAAAGAGTTTTCGATTTTGAGACTAAAATGCGGGGTTTATAATTGTTAGGCATGCGATGTCTAAAGAATTCATTTGGTCAGGCATGCGATGTCTGAGGAGGTTGCGGATTCCAACTGTTGTAGTTTTACACTTTCTTTTCTGTGACCGTAAGTGTAATATGTGATATCGCCGGTTTCGTTGCTATATGTCAACGACAATTGGGATACGCATATTTACTTACGTTGATGACATGTGATGTTATGTGTTGCTGGATATGTTATATTGGATCGTCGTGTTTGAATAGCCGGGGGTTTTTATGTGAGATGAGTATTTTTCATTTTCATTCATGTAAAAACTTGTATGTAATATTCTTTTATTGGGGCGCTTCCAGGTTGCGGAAGATGTCACCGTTTGTATATTATTTACTTTTCTGCACTAGGATAGACCCAAGGAGGGGAGCACAAGTAACCGGGTTCTGGAGTCCAGTGGGAGACCAACTCGAGGAGTCGAGTCCGGGTCTCCTAACTCTAGAATTGGTAGGGTTGCTTGCCGCTCTCGTAGGGGTCTAGGGGTGTGGGTTTGGCTATTCATCGCGACCGTGGAATCCGTGTTTTATACTGGCTCGTATTGAAAACACGGACGTCCTAGTATATCCAATATTTCATATGATTCTTCTGCTGCGATATCTGTGATGTGATCATGTGATGTTCTGTGATAAATACAGTATATAGTATATATGTTATATTATATAGATGTTACTTATGTTTTACACCCGCGCTAGCCCTGCCCTGCTCTGCCGTTAGTTACCTAACCTAACGGTGCACGAGGGGACATCGAGGCGAATGCGGATGGCATAAGTGTACGTCGTATTTATCTGTGATGTTTAGGTACTTAAATGATGGGACTTCATTAATGTGATTAATGAAATAAAAGAAACCTAAGATGTTGTAGAATCGAATTTCAAAATAAAACAGGTAGCTACAGTTCTTGCTTTGCACAGAGGTATATGTGATATATCCTGCACCTTATTCGATGAGGAAAGGACCGAGATCCCTTCACCGGGAGTGACTCCTTTAGCAATAACTAGCAGATGCTACACACTCGGTTTGTCTTTTGATGCTTTTAAGAGTTTTTGCTTTGCACAGTGATATATGTGATATATCCCGCACCTCATTCGACGAGGAAAGGACCGACGATCCCTTCACCGGGAGTGATTCCTTTAGCAAAACTAGAAAAGCCTCAAAAGCACTCCATTTTAAAATCATTTGATTCTACAACGATATCAAGTTCATTACGCAATAGGTTTTCAGAAAAACCTGTCGTAGCCCTCCGTCATTTCAGATAAGTTGTATATAGTATTCGTGCTGCATTTGTTAGCTTTCGTCAAGGTGCAGTGTGCGGTAGCTATATGCTGCTTATCTGCCAGCATACGATGCGATTGGATTAGGGTAGTCGTGCGGCTTTGTTGGCTTTCGTCAAAGGTCGTGCGGGTGGGTTTAATTCGATCAAGAATTGTACGGGTTGAACTTGACTAGCGGGCTATGGTTTGTTGGCTTTCGTCAAGGTCATAGCACGTTAGGGGAAAAATATTATCGGGAATTTCAAGTGTTGAAATTTGCAATGAGATTGCATACCTTCTATGAGATAGTTGGATCCCGATACCCGCTGCGAGTAAGAGTTACTCCTGGGAGAGTTTTATACATTACAATTAGCCGATCAAGTAGGTGTCTAGAAAGGTGTCAACGGGGTTACGCCTCTGGGAAAACGAGGTTTACATTAATTAGGTTCGTGCGAAAGCACGGGGGACCTCCCTCAAAGTACCGACACTGGCCTGGCTGAAAGATTGGCGAACTTGTAGTGTGTAATTAATCCCGGCTAGTCTTTCCTTTTAGGGTTTGAAGGAAGATTTGATAAAAAGCAGTGGGAGCCATCCTGATTAGATAAAATAAATAACCAATCTATTCTTGCTAGAGCGCACGCTGAGTGTTTTCTTCTCTCTCTCTCCTGGTAGCGACCATATCACGCCTTAATCAAGATAATAATACGGATTATTGACCGAACCCGCTTGTTATACTGAGCTGGGGAACGTTGGTCCCGCTCCAACTTATAATTGTTATAAGACAGAGCAGGAAATTGGGGATTACCAGAATTCCCGTGCCGCGCAAACGAAGAGAATGCATGCTGATGCATCATCTTCGGGTGTGTTCATTACAAGAATTGTTTCTCAGTATTCTTTACGTCCTGGGTATGTGATACCAGATCAGCATCCCAGATATGTAATCTGTTACATAGGGCTACAGAAAGGTAGAGAACTGAGAACGGGTGATAAGTTTCATGAGGCAGAAAACGTGGCAAGTGTTGCAGCCAAGTCTGTTGGTCACTGTCACCCTATATTATGAATACATTGATTCTGAACAAATGTTATTAGATACCGAACCTGATATACAAAATCATATCTATCTCTTTATCAGTAAAGAAATGATAAAATTTTGTATAGATGGATAATGTTTTGAACATTTCCTATATCAAAAGTTGATCGGTTCAGGCACGTTATCTAAAAGCATTGACGTTCTAAATCAAACTACAGTTCTTTAGTATACAGAACACACACAAGAGGAAGAGTTCAGAAATGAACGAATCCTTCTTGAGGTATTGTAGACTAGGTCATATCAATGCGACCCGACTGGCTGAGTTACATTTAGATGCATATTTAAATCAGTTTGAATTTACATCTTGTGAAACTCGCCAGTCATGTCACAAAGATAAGATGACCATAGCTCCGTTTACTGGAAACAGAGAAAGAGTTAGTAAACTCTTGGGATGATACATGTTAATGTATAAAGGTCCCCTGTCTATATATGCCAAGACCGGTTCTTTGTACTTCATTACATTCTCTGATAATCTCTCAAGATTCAGACATATGTTCCTGTTGAAACACAAGTCCGAACCTTTTGAGATATTCACAGAATATGATTTAGAAGTAGAGAACCAAAATACGGGTATAAGTATTATGTCCTATGATGAGATCAGGGAGGAGAATACTTGTGCATGGAATTCCTAGACTATTCTAAAGGAGAATGAGATTCTGTCTCAGCATTACTCCTCTGTATACACCACAGCACGATGGTATATCAGGGCGGAGCAGATACACCCTATTTGATATGGTGTGCTCTATGATGAGTACTACTGAGTTACCTATTTCTTTTTGGGAGTTATGCACTTGAGAAGATGCATACCTATTGAATAGGGTTCAAATCAAATCAGTTGCCTACCGCTTCATATGTGATATGGAAAGGGAAGAGCCCATATCTTAAGTTGGTTAAGATTTGGGGTTGTCCGGGCTATGTCTAAAAGCAAAATCCGGACAAGCTCGAGGCAAGGACTGTTATGTAGAACTGGAAATGTTCCAGCTATACGAACTGCAGCTGATGATTTGATAGAACCAAAGGATTCAGTAGATTCCAACGAACCTCAGCCTCTCCGCCGATCTAGTAGGGTTCCTCACCCACCTGAGAGATACTTCGATTTCTCTATGACAAGTGGGAGCGAGGATTGCATCATGAGATGATGACCCAACTAATTTTGAGCTGGCCATCGAGAGTAAGACTCTGTAAGAATGGCTGGATGTTTATCGATCTGAGATGGAATCCTTATACACCAGCAAAATATGGACTTTGGTTGCTATATCTGAAGGGTTAAATCCCCATCAGGAGCAAGTATATCTTGAGAAGATTACTTGGTGTAGATGGAAAGGTTGAGACTTTCAAAGCTAGACTTGTTAAAGGTTTTCGTCATCAACCAAGCATGGATAATGATGAAACTTTTTCAAGCAGCTATGCTTAAGTCCATCCAGATCATACTTATCACGGCTACATTCCATGACTGCGATATCTGGTGGTTGAGTGTCTTGACTGCTTTTCTAAATGATGTTTTAGAAGAGGGAGTCTATAAGTACACAGCCAGAGAGCTTCGTAAACAGTGGGAGCAGCGGAAACGTGTGCGAGATGCTTTATAGGATAAAGCAGGCATCGCGGAGTTGGAACGTCTGTTTTGATGAATTAGTCAAAGAGTTTGACATCATCAAAATGGTAGATGAACCTTGTATAAACAAAAAGGTAGTAGGGAGTATGGTGATGATCCTCATAGAGTACGTGGATGACATACTCTTGATAGGGAAGGAGTTTCCTATGCTACGCGCGATCAATCTCCGCTTATCACAATGATTCTCCACATAGGATCAAAGTGATACCTACTAAATCCTGGATTTTGGATCTATGAGATAGATCTAATTGGATGTTAGGATTCTTACTAGTTGTAGTGAGATGGTATCAATCGATCCTGGGGAGAATCACTGGAAGGGTTCCAGGGTGATAATGACGACTGAATGTCAATCGCAGGCATTGTCTTTACCCTCAGTAGAGGGACGGTATGTTGGAAGAGTTCCAAGCTAGATACCGTGACATACTAGACGATAAAGGCAGGATACATCGCTACTTAAGATGCTACCTAAGAGGCTGTTTGGGTGTATATAGGTTCATGAGATGAACTATGTTCCTCCCATTGTGTGACAATGGAGTTGTGGCTTATGCCAAGAAACGCCGGTCCCATCAATGATCCAGACATATTCTAAGGCAGTATCACTTGATCATGGAGATGGTTGATCTCCAGGAAGATCGAGGTTAGGAGAGTAGACTCAGAGGACAACACAGCGGATCCACTCACAAAGGCCTGTTCCCAGAGAGAGACTTTTATGGGATGGTTGAGTATGAGATACTACAACCACTGCTACAGATGGCCCTAGTGCAAGTGGGAGATTGTTAGTTATATGTATGCCCTAGAGGCCATTACTATACATAGGATGTATATTGTAGTGGATGCTGGGACATATATAGTGAGGACTTTCTTGCTCGACACGATAGTATGCTATCTGGTTGATCTTTATCTTAACGTGTATACTGTTTGTCTCTCTGTTACATGTTGGTAAAGCCCTTAGGATGTGTACTTGACTACCAGGACTATGATGCGGATCATACTAGTGGGGACATGGTAGTCCATAAGTACATCCTTCACGGTCCCTAGTCGTGGGTATATCGAGACGGGGTATCGATATACCAGAGTAGACTAGCGTATACCTTCTCGACCCATACAGATGGGCGATGGATGATCCCATATCCATCGGTGTTTGACATCAGAGATGATATACGGGTGCTCAGTAGAGACTGGGTACACTGGACGGACTCGCCGAGAACTCCCAGATGGCATTATACCTCACGTCAGATGGCAGTTCTCTGGTGACACTGGTACAGAGTAGTCTGTTGACCCGAGATCGTCATAGAGTCTTGTGTGGTTCCCACTGTGCTTTGATTTCCATCTTACCACGTCCAAGAGGGCGTGCAAAATGGTGGTTTTTGGGTACAGTCCCGAGTCACATAGAGGCAATGAGCGATAGGAGGGGATTCGTCTCTCCCGGTATAGGGAGTTGATGTTGCGCTGTGTTCGATTGGCTATAACAGGAAATCCCTGGTCAGGGTTGCTGAGATTTACTGGTAAGTGTTACCAGTAGTTTCTCGAAGTGTTATAGACCTCATATCGACACGACTTATCGAGCTGTTGGGGTCTGACGTTTACCACCCCTAGGCGCGATATGCGACATATCAGACGATCAGACCGGACTGTACGGTAGTGTTACTGGTTGGATTCACTGGAGTGTGAGCGGGCTCGCTCGTCGATCTTCAGATCGCTCAATACCCGGGTGGCCGTTACGTTTAGCAGACCGCTTGCGGCTTGTGGGTGTTTGATATGATCATCATCTGCTGCCGGCGTATTGACGAGTCTTCAGAGTGCTACACAGAGGTTTCCTGGCTCAAGCGAAACGAAATAGGAGCGCATATGAGATATGTGCGGGACCGAGAATAATGCGTGTATGTGATACCGTATTCCATTCTCGCGATGAATGTATCGAATGGTTGTATGCAATATAACCTAGTTATCGATTCAAGCGTTGATTCGATAAGTCGATACATTGAATACTAGTCGGTTATGTTCGACATGACCGGATCATTGAATCAAGTGTTGATTTAATGATTTGATGCATAATTATATATTTGATATATTACTTTGCATTAACTAGTATCGGTTCACTTTAAATGGATTTTCTCGCTCGGATGTGCGCATTACATATGCGATATGATTTTGTGCACTTGTTTGTATCATGTTTGATGATACATATCTTTTTGGTTAAGTGTAAAGATTTAAACCTTGGTTAAGTGGATAATTAGGGTTTTACTTATTCATTTATTAATCCTTTTATTTTTGGAAAAAGGAAAAGAAGTGAGAGAAAAATGGTGGCTTATTTTGTTTGCAACATGAAGCTTCATGAAGCATTCATTAAGTGACCATTTTTTGTCTCATCTCCTTAACCCTAACCATTCTTTAACCTTGGTCAATTCTCTACACTTAACTTAGGTTAATATTATGATAAGAATAAATGTATTATTCTTTTCATAATAACTTATCATAACACTTGCTTCTTCTTCTTCCTTTCTTCAAGTGAAGAAAGCAAGCTCCATCAATGGTGATTGATGGAAATGAGTGAGAAATCCAATTCTAAAGTCTACCCACTTTCTATTTCTTCATCCTCTACCTCTTGCCAAGTAGTAGAGTGTGTTTTCTTCACAAGTTTCTTGATTTGGTGAAGTCGGAGCTTGATTTAGCGATGCCTCGACGTAGATCATCTTCGGCATGGACATCGATGACCTAGCCCGTCCATTCTCCGATGAAGCCGACGCTAGAGCCCGGGACTTGTTATGGACAGCGAGAAGACTTCATTGTGGAGCTATGGAGGTGGAGAACCGGATCTACAAAGGTTGTATTTCCGTATCTTATAGTTTAGTTGTAAACCAGCTCGCTTTTTCGCCTAGATTTCTAGCCAACGATCCGTAGTCGGGTCTCTCGGCACCTAGATTTTTTGAAATTGGCATGGTTGATGCCTTGTGAGACTTCATTAGGGTGCCCAGGAACCCTACACCCTCAACTTCGATGGCCCACAAGAGAAGAAGGCCAGAGAAAATCCCCACGCCTGCGGAAAATGTCAAAGGCAGTGAACCCAAACGCCCTAAGTCTGGGGGTATGGTGGTACACACCGTCTACATGGCGTCCGGGAAAGAGCACAGCCGTATATCCACAGGTCATAGACCGCTTACGCGATCGGTGACTAAAGCTCAAGAGCAGCAGCAGAAGCTCTAAGAAATGATGACTGCGATGGCCGCGCTCACCGGGCCAAAAGAAAGCCCAGAAGCATCCTCGGATCAACGCCAGGAGCAAGAAACCGATGCCGAATTCCTTCGGAGAATACTGGAAAAAAAAGGATAAAGAGGCTGCGGAACAAGCAGCCAATATAAAAAGAATGGCCCTTCTGTTCCAGGACATGGTGGGTATGATGATCCAGCAGGATCCTCCTGCTGAAGATCCTCCGATTGTCCTTGAAGATGACCGAGGAGAAACGTCAAATCCACCGCCGGCTCTTTCAACAGCCAAGGAGGAGACAATTTCCAAAGCTGCCCTGGATGACTATATTGCTCAACAAATACGAGTCCACCAGGCAACTGAGGCAGCCGGTCAAGTTGTCAAAACGGGGCGACCATATCCGAGCTGGTATGATCGGATCAAATACCCGCCGGGCTACACGATCCCGAAGTTCCATGTCTATAAGGGGAAAGGCAATCCCCATCAACATGTTGCCTAGTTCAGGGCTCTTTGTGGCAACACCGGCGGCGATGATAAGCTCATGTTTCGCCAATTCGTCGGCAGTTTGTCGGAGACGGCGTTTGAATGGTACTCCGAGCTTCCGAACGACTCCGTCAAAACTTTCGCTGAAATGGAGTTGTTGTTTACCCAGCGTTTCGCAAGTGCCAGCGAGCGTACTCCTATAACAGCTTTGATCAATGCGAGAGTAAAGCCGGGCGAAACTTAGGTTCAATATGCAATCTGATGGCGGAACTTATGGTCAAAATACGAACAACGCATCGAAGAAGCGCCAGCGGTGGGCATGTTCGTGGGCACCCTAGATCCTCTTGCAACTATTTCATAGTTCATGATGTTCTTTAAACTAACCACGTTCCAGGCCTTGATTGACAAATTAGCCCAAATGGACCAGATGGGCCATAGACCGTCTCCTCCAAAGCCGGACTCTCGAAATAAAAAGGGGAAAGGAAAAGCGATCGTTGTCGCCAATGCTCAACAACAGCCGAGCAACTTGAAGCCGGCTGTCTGTCAAAACAATATGCGTCCGTGCCTATCCCTCGAGGAGAGGCTAGGACGTCCTTACTCGTTTCCTCAATATAAAATGAGAAGACTGTTCGAGCTGGCAGTGCGCAACAGACTCATCAATCTGCCAGATTCAAAGCGTCCGTTGCAGCCAAACGACGTCAACGATCCCAATTACTGCCCCTACCACCGAGTATTGGGTCACCCAATCGAAGATTGCTACGTATTCAAAAACTGGATTGAAGACCAATACCAACAAGGCAAGTTCGCATTATCCGAAAAATGGAGGGTGAACCCGCCGCAACCTCATACCCCTAAAAAGGTGAATATGCCGGGGGCAACGTGCTCCCTTGTTGAAGAAGCTCCGTGGGAGGTCGTGCTATCAGCCAAAACCAAAAGAATGCTGAATGATCTCCAGACATGCCCGGTGATCAGGTGGAAGAACCCGCTAGAACCCCAGATCATTGAAGGAATGCTGAAACCGCGCCCAACTCTAAAGATCGGTGGTGATGGCCCAAGCACTCACACCCATCCGTCAAAGTTTTCAAAGAAGAAGAAGAAGAGATCCAAAAATCCCATGAAGCCTGGCGACAAGCGCACGGACTTACAGAAACAGATTGACGCGCTGGAGGAGTATAATCAGAAAGTACGGACTCCCATCACGCTCCAAGAGTTCCTCAGCCACGTCATTCAGGAAGAAGATGATGGATAAAGCTCGTCGGATAAATCTGAGGGTTACGTAGCAAGTTGTCATATGATCGCCCACTCATTTACAGAAGATGAGAAAACTCCTTGTATTGAGAAGCTGGGGGCAGATCCTAAACCGGAACTTCTGGGGCCATCAGATGAAACAATTGATGCATTCCTCAATGAAGCTCTTTTGAAGAGTAAAGCTGATCGGGAACGCGAGACGGTCATATTTGAAAGGGCCAAGCGCCGGCGACTAGACGAAAGAGTTGAGACACTCCCGGCAAATCAAAAGACATCCGTTGTGGATAAAAACAAATTCAAGATGAGGAAAAGGTTTGCTAAAGCCATATCAATGGAGATGAAGCTACCACCCTCTGAAAGAAACACTGCCGGCAAAGCAGAAATGCACCCTTCCTATTGCTTGTATCATCGGAAGGTTTTGCACCCCACCAAAGAGTGCAAAGCTTTCAATAGATGGTGGCAGGGGTATGTTGTTCACCGGCAACATTTTAAGCGGGAGAAGCGCAAAACTCGTCAGGAGCGGAAAAGTACGACCGAGGAGCTTATAAGAACTACCAGCGATTGTCGCATGGTTAACGCCGGGGAAGCGCAAATTCTCACATTCGGGAGCGACTCTGACGAGGAAATGGCTCTTAGCCCTCTCTTTAAAGAGTCCACCTCGGGAAAAGAGGAAGAGCCGAAGGCCTACGAAAATATCCGGCTGCGTAATCGTACGCTACCCGAAAAGAATCTTGGACCCTCAAATAAAAAAGATAAGGGAAAAGAAAAGCTCTCTGAGGATATCGCCCTAGATGACCAAGTCATGGAAGAGCTAACCGCCAAGGACCCGCCAAAGAGAAATAAGGTGGACTACAACGTTCTGGCACACTTGAGGAAGTTACCCTCGCAGCTCAGTATTCTCGATGCCCTCTTACTATCAAAAAAAGCAAGAGATTCATTGATCAAAGCGCTACAGGAGCCGGAGCAATTCCAAGCTTTTCTCGCCGAAGAAAAGATGAAGGACGAGCTGGAGGAAGTACACACAGCCGATATCACCTTCAGCGACGAAGACCTCCTCCTTGGGACATGTGAACACAATCGTCCCCTCTATGTCTCAGGATATTGCCACGATATAAAGATAGGCAAAATCCTGGTCGACAATAGGTCTTCCATCAATCTTCTCAACGTACGAGTATTGAAGGAAATCTGCATGAGCGTCCAGCATCTCGCTCGGGATAAGATCACCATCTCCGGGTTTGACTCTCAATCATCATGGACTCTTGGGTCTATGATACTGATGTTACGCTTTGGGCTACTCGTCACGGACATTAAATTCTACGTCATAGACGCCAAGACATGCTATAATGCTTTGCTCGGACGGCCTTGGTTACATGAGAACAACATCATCCCTTCTACACAGCATCAGTGTATGAAATATTTTAAGGATGGTCTCGAGTATACCGTAACGGAGAGTTGAACCCATTCTCCGTAAACGAGGTCCGTAAGTACGAAGATGCAAAATACTTCTTGCCAGATTTCGAAGACACGGAGAGGTGTCACAAGCCGGAGAACAAAGCTATCACCACCATCCCTGTCTTCGGGAGTGATACTGAGGAAGAGGAAGAGATGGTTTATTCGGGTCCACCCCAACACAACAAGCCGGGACCGTTCGCTCCCATGTTGATCTTTGGCAGCAATTCGGAAGATGAAGTCCACACTATATTCTTTGCTCGGCCTTCAATACAAGTTTTCGCTGATGAAGAGCAAAGTCTGCAAGTCGCCATGGTTCCACTTAAACATCATAAAGAACTTGACGCGCTTGATACCTACAGTGTAGAAGAGCTGCAGACGTTCTATGTCCCTCCCAGGCGAGAAGGCGAAAAGGCGATTCTATTCTACCGCTCCGGGAAAACTAAAGTGGAAAAAGAAATCTGGCACGGTGCGAAACCTATGCTTGACAGGCTTCAACCCATCCGTCTGCCTAGATATTACACGGAAGGATTGAAAAGGCTATTGAAGCGCCAAGGGATACCCTTCAAATAGACCGCTCGAAAAGCTAAATTCTATGACAGGGTCTGGAACGTTCCTGGAACTCAGCACAAGTTGCCTAGCGGGAGAATGGAAGCAATCGGGCTTGGATATGTTCGGTCCAGGAAACGGGAGCTACTCCGCGACTGCTATGTCGTGCATCACTTTGATGAAGAAGGGGATGCTCAATGGGAAGATGTTAACCCTCAACGAAAAAAAGTCCCCGACGTAAAAATGCCCAGTCCGTCGTTCGAAGAACAAATGGACAAGCTTATAAAGGAAGCTGGTCAAAAAGTTTGAGACGACCACAACCGTGAAATGGCCATCTACGAGAAAGCCAGGACGCAACGCCTCCTTCAACAGGCTGTGAAAGACGAAAATGCCGCTCCCTGTCAACCTGTTGTAAAAAAGGCCCGATGCAGAGCTAGAAACAAGTTAAAAAGCGGAAAAGTCATTCAGCAACAACAAAGCAGGACCAAGAAGCCACGCAGTCGGGAATCGAGCGGTCCGGATTTGTCCCTTATGAAGAAGATGGGTCGAGCATACTCTTTTCCTCAGGACAAGACAAAGAAGAAACTTGACCTAGCTATAAAGCACCAAATTCTTACACTTCCAGAGTCCAATCACCCCGAACAAACAGGCGAAGTCTCACACCCAAACTATTGCTCTTATCATAGGGTAGTAGGGCACCCTCTCGAAAATTGCTTCACCTTCAAGAATTGGGTCGAAGATCAGTATCAGCTCGGCAAGTTTGCTCTATCTGACAGCTGGAGGGTAACGCCGCCACAGAAGCATGAACCCAAAGCCACGAGAACAAAACCAGATCCACATTGGTCTTGGAAGCGAGCTCTTGCTTGTCATGTGATAACGATATCAAAAGAAGAGCCCGAGAATATGGATGATCTTCCTTGGTGCTTCGAAAACAGCAATGACGAGGTGATCTCAGAATTCCCACCAGCGCCAAAAGAGCTGGAAGATGGGATACACACCACGGCGAATAACATCAAGAAAATTGAGTTGGGGACGGCGAACGACTCGCGACCGACATTCATTAGTGAGATGTTGTCTGAAGGAAGGGTGGCTTCATTAAAAGACGTGCTTATGCAATATAAAGATTGCTTCGCATGGAACTATTCTGAAATGCCAGGACTAGATCCAGAAATTGCTGTGCATAAATTGGTGATATCCCCGGACGTTAAACCAATCAAAAAAGCACCAAGAAGAATGCGGCTCGAGCTTGAGATGAGCATTAACGCCGAAGTTAAGAAGCTGATCGACTCTGGGTTTATCCAGAAAGTTCAGTATCCCGATTGGATCGCCAACATCGTTCCGGTGATGAAGAAAAATGGGACTGTGCGCATATGTGTAGACTTTCGGGATTTCATTAAAGCCTGCCCAAAGGATGATTTCTCAGTACCGGTCACCGAGCTAATGATAGATAACACGTCCACTCATGAGGTTTTCTCTTTCATAGACGGCTCATCAGGATATAATCAGATAAAGATGCATCCTGAAGACCAGAAGCACACCGCTTTCCGGACCCCGCTGGGTATATTCTGCTACAAAGTGATGCCCTTCGGTCCAAAGAACGCCGGTGCCACCTATCAGAGGGCCATGACGAAGATCTTCGATGACCTTATACATGAAATCGTCGAATGTTATATCAACGACCTCGTGGTGAAAAGCAAATCGTATGAGGAACATCTCGAACATCTGAAGATCGTGTTTCAACGTCTTCGGCAATACAACTTGAAGATGAACCCGCTCAAATGCACGTTCGGAGTTTCCTCGAGCAAATTCTTAGGATTCATCGTCCAACACCGAGGTATTGAGATAGATCCGTCAAAGATCGAGGCGATCATGGAAATGCCTCTGCCAAGGACTCTCAAGCAATTGCGGTCTCTCCAAGGGAAGCTCGCATACATCCGGCGATTTATTGCCAACCTTTCAGGCAAGTGCCGCCCTTACAGTCATCTGATGAAGAAGGGAACCCCTTTCGTTTGGGATCACAAATGCCAGAGTGCACTGGACGAAATCAAACAATACCTGCAGAATCCGCCAGTGTTAGCCGCTCCGGTCAAGGGAAAGCCTCTCATTCTTTATATAACCGCCCCCGAAGATTCCTTAGGCGCATTATGGGCACAAGAGAACGACTAAGGGAAAGAAAGAGCTCTTTATTACTTAAGTCGAGTTCTCCTGGGGGCAGAAAGCAACTACCCCCAATCGAAAAACACTGCCTGGCGTTGATCTTCGCAATAACAAAGCCCAGGCACTATGCGTTGGCGCATGAAGTCCGTCTCATTTCGAAGGTGGACCCCCTTAAATATTTAATGTCGAAGGCCATATTGACAGGGAGACTCGCTAAATGGGCCTTACTCTTAATGGAGTTTTCGATAACCTATCAGCCTCTTAAGGCAGTGAAAGGCCAGGCCATCGCCGACTTCCTCGCTGAGCATCCGATACCGGCCGATTCCCCTCTGAATTGCGAGCTGCCAGACGAACACACGTTTGATGCGATCGACAGTAGTGATACCCAATGGGAACTTTATTTTGATGGAGCGTCTTCCATGAAGGAGCGCAAACAAAGCACCCCTATAATCAAATCGGGGGTAGGCCTCATCTTCGTAACGCCACAAGGAGGGATAATGCGCTTTGCTTTCTCCTTAACAGAGCCGAGGATGAACAATGAAGCTGAGTACGAAGCTTTGATAACAGGTCTCGAGATCGCCATCGACATGGGAATTGAAAACCTCCTCATATACGGAGATTCTCAACTGGTCGTTAGTCAAGTAAACGGCGACTACCAAACATGCAAGCCAGAGCTGGTGAAGTATGGCGAGTGAGTGCAGCGACTGCTGACTCAAATTCCCTCCTACATGCTGGAAAGCATACCGCGTGCATAAAATAGCAAGGCGGACACGTTAGCCTAGCTCGCTAAATAACTGGATGATGAGAACCTCGATGACGACAGAATCATGGTACAAAACCGTCGGGTCCTCACACCGGTAGAAATATCTCCGGAATCATCTAAGAAAAAGGAACCGATTGAACAGACGGCCCTACAAGTAAAAGACCAAGAGAAAGTTGATGATTGGAGAGAAGTCTTTATAGACTAATTCAAATCCCGTCGAACGCCTGAAGATGCGTCCTCAAAACATCAGCTCATGAAGCGAGCCATATCTTTCGCCTTCGTCAATGATATTCTGTACAAGAGGTCGTTTGATTCTCTGTGGTTGAAATGCTTGGGACCTAAAGAAGCAAAAAGAGTCATCCAAGAAGTTCACGATGGACTCTGCGGTTCTCACCAAGCCGGGCCGAAGATGAAGCTGAAAATCAAGCGGATGGGTTATTATTGGCCCACGATAATCCAAGACTGCCTCGAGTATGCGAAGCAATGCCACTCGTGCCAGATCCATGGGGACTTTATCCATCAGCATCCAAACCACTCCATCCAACAGTAGCTAGCTGGCCGTTCGAAATGTGGGGGACTGACGTAATCGGCCCCATCGAACCAGCATCGTCCAGGGGACATCGATTCATTTTGGCAACGACTGAATACTTCTCCAAATGGGCAGAAGCAGTACCGCTGAGGGAAGTGAAGACGGAGAATATCCTCCATTTCTTCAAGACGCACGTCATTTATCGGTTCGGAACTCCGAGACGGATCATCTCTGATAACGGGCCAGCCTACAGAAGCCACAAAATTAGCCGCTTCGCGCAACAACACAACATAGACTGGAGATATTCCTCAGTTTATAATCTCCGAGCTAATGGTCTAGCTGAGGCTTTCAACAAGACCTTGACGAAGATCGTGAAGAAGACGGTGTCCCGAAATAAAAGGGACTGGCATGAGAGACTGCAAGAAGCTCTCTGGGCTTATCGAACTACGTTCAAGACGGCCATGAACACAACGCCGTACGCGTTGGTATTCGGTACAGAAGCAGTACTCCCCCTCGAAATAGAATTACCCTCTCTACGAGTGACAGTCCACTACGAGCTGACCGACGAAGAAAATGCTCACCTTCGGCTTGAGGAGCTTGATGCCCTTGATGAAACCTGGCTCATAGCGCAACAAAATCTGGAGGCTTATAAAGCAAAGATGACGCGCTCATATGAAAGATTGACCAGGCCAAGGACATTCTGCCAAGGCGAATTCGTGCTAGTGGTCAAAAGACCTATGATCCCCAATCGCGCCAAGCGGGGAAAATTCGAGCCAAACTATGAAGGCCCGTACATCATAGACAAGATCTACCAGGGTGGAGCCTATCTACTCATGGATATGCACGGTGAAAGGCCTTTCAGGCCGATAAACGGTCGCTTCATAAAGAATTACTACGCTTAATGAGTCACAGCCTAGGTCAATGATAGATGACGACGACTATGTCCGCTCGCTATCTTCCTAAGCCCAAACTCTATAAGTAGTAGCCGGTCTTCTTCAACAACGGACCGAAACGTTCTTAAACTAATGACGGACCACTACGTCCTAAAACTAACTGTTGACCGAGATGTCGACAAACTACGGTGGATTGCAACATCCCAAAACCGATACAAAAAAAAGAAAAGAATAAAAAAATAATAATAAAAAATAATAAAAATAAAAACGGTATGTCCATAAGCAAAAAGTGCGCGGATGAAAACCCGAAAAGGCTCCGTGAGTAAAAACAGCAGGGCTACCGATGAGTATTTGTGAAAACCCGAAAGGGCGCAACCTCGTTATAAAAAAAAGAAGAAGAAAAGAAGAATAAAAAGAAAGAAAACGGTATGTCCATAAGCAAAATGGGCACGGATGAAAACCCGAAAGGGCACCGTGAGTAAAAACAGCAGGGCTGCTGGCGAGTGTTTGTGAAAACCCGAAAGGGCGCAACCTCGTTAAAAGACACTTACAGGATCCTCTCGACCTTGTAAGGAGAAACCACCCGCGTGAGATCCTTACGACTCACAAGGGAGCAACACACTTAGGGATCCTCACGATTCCTAAAGAGAAATTACACTTGCGAGATCCTCACGACTCGTAAGGAGAACTCTCTTATGGGACCCTCACGGCTCATAAGATTTGAAAGTCTTAAGTTACAAAGACCTGAACCTGTTCTTAAGCAACCCTCACAACCTTCGATATTGCCCTACAAGTGATTCAATACTGACCCTTGTATACATTCCACGGGCGCGAATAAGCATTTCCCCAGCAAAGTCCCACCCTTGACTAGGGATATGTTCGCACGGTGAACAACCCTTGTAAGTCCTCTCGACTTATAAGTAGAAAGCACTCTTGTAGGATCCTTACGACTTATAAGAGAACATACACTTAGGAATCCCCACGATTCCTAAGGAGAAAACACACCTACGAGATCATCACGACTTATAGGGAGAAATACCTTTGTGAGACCCTTACGGCTCATGAAGTCTAAAGCCTTAGTCGACAGGATCCTAACCCTATTTACTAAGCCACCTTTGTTCGACATCGACAGAGGCAAATGATAATTCGCTCCTGGCAATATCCCAGTCGTAGCGGTGCTGATGCCGAAATCGGTGTCTAATCGCAAGCTTGCGGCGAAAAGACAGCAAGCCACACATGCATACAAAATAGCTGAAATGATGGGGCAACTTGCAACGAAATCAGCAAGTTAAAATGTATGCATACAAAAACAGCCGAAATGATTGGGCAGCTCGCAATAAAAAGCAGAGAGTAAAAAGAAAAATAGCCAAAATGATTGGGCACCGCGAAAAATAGCCGAAATGATTGGGCAATCGCGATCTTCGCAATATAAAAGCTGAAATGATAGAGCATCGCGGAAATAAAATAATAATAAAAAAATGAAAAAAAATGAATGAAACTTTTGCCCTACAGGTGAGATCACATCGATCCCTGTATACAATCCAGGGGCACAAACAAAGAGGGAACCATATCTTCCCAACAGGCTCCACCAGAAAGCGAAGCCAGATCTCGACGGTTCATAAACAACCCAGAGACAATCTCGACATTTGTCGCAAAATTGCAGACATAATGTCAACAAACGAAGCAAAAAGAAATCCCTAGCTTCAGGGTCTCGACGTCGATATCGACAACTTAGAGATCACCAACGGCGTTTCTCCTCATTCCGGCAGGATGCAGATGCAACGTCAACGAAAGACCTCACGGTCAAAACAAGGCGAAGCGACGGCAAAATCCTAGCTTCACCTCAACATTCGTCTCGATACAGCAGACGAGATGTCAACAACGGCGTTCCTTCACAATCCAGCAGGATGCAGATCCAACGTCAACGAAAGACCTTACGGTCAAAACACAGCGGAGTGACGGCAAAATCCCAACTCCACCTCAGCATTCGTCTCGTTACAGCAGACGCAATGTCAACAACGGCGTTCCTTCGCAGTCCAGCAGGATATAAATGCAACGTCAACAAAAGACCCCATGGTCAGCAAAGCGGAGTGACGGCAAAATCCCAGCTCCACCCCAGCGTTCGTCTAGATACAGCAGACGCAACGCCAAAAGCAAATTAAGCAAAGGCCAAATTCCTAGCTTCAGGGTCTTGACGGCAAGTCATATAAAGCCTGAAAGACAATCGGAGATCATCTCGCACCAGTGCGGAGTGGTCACCATCTCGACGTTCGTCTCGACACAGCAGACATAACGCCAAAGCAAATGAAGCAAAGGCCAAATTCCTAGCTTCAGGGTCTTGACGGCAAGTCATATAAAGCCTGAAAGATAATCGGAGATCATCTCGCATCAGTGCGGAGTGGTCACCACCTCGACGTTCGTCTCGACACAGCAGACGCAACGCCAAAGCAAATGAAGCAAAGGCTAAATTCCTAACTTCAGGGTCTTGACGGCAACTCATATAAAGCCTGAAAGACAATTGGAGATCATCTCGCACCAGCGCGGAGTGGTCACCACCTCGACGATCGTCTCGATACAGCAGATGAGATGTCACCCCAGCGTTCTTCCCCCAGCAAGATTCGGACGCGTCAAAGCAAATGAAGCAAAGGCTAAATTCCTAGCTTCAGGGTCTTGACGGCAAGTCATATAAAGCCTGAAAGATAATCGGAGATCATCTCGCACCAGTACGGAGTGGTCACCACCTCGACGTTCGTCTCGACACAGCAGACGCAACATCACCAAAAGGAGCCACGGCAAAATCCCTAGTTCCAAACCTCGACGGTTCACCAGCAACCTAGAGACAACCGCGACATTCGTCTCGATACAACAGACGCAATGCCAGCAAATGAAGCAAAGGCCAAATTCCTAGCTTCAGGGTCTTAACGGCAAGTCATATAAAACCTGAAAGACTATCGGAGATCATCCCACACCAGCGCGGAGTGGTTATAACTCATCGGGGCTATCCAAAATGAGCCTAACCTCAAGTAAAAAGCGGCATGGCAAAATTGCTAACGCTTGCTCTTCCAACGGTCAAACTGCCTAGGAGGATTGCTTGAAGACGTCTTGTCCAGCCTCCGAAGGGATCAGAGACACGATAATCGCAAGGCTACTCGAACAACAAGATTGCCTATCGAGGAATACATCAGCCAACGTGATGGTACGACGGACAAAACCGTAAGTACCACAGACCCTAACGGACCTCTGTCATAAAGAGCAGAGGTTAACTATGACGTTAGGATATTCTTCCGAGAACTGCTCGATTCGTCTCGACTCGTGAAGAAATTAGTGTCTTCGCGAGAACTTCTCGATTCGTCTCGACTAGTAAGATAAAGCCTTAGGCAGCAGGGATTAAAAAACCTGTTTCCTAAGCACTGGGACCCTGCAAGTCGGTCCAAAATGGACTCTTGCACACTATTCACGGGTCATACTCTCCAAAGTCGAATCTCGACAAGAAGGGAAACAACCGCTTACGGGTCCTCTCGACCCGTAAGAGGGAAAATGCTCTTATAAGATCCTTACGACTTATAAGAGAAAACGCACTTAGGGATCCTCACGATTCTTAAGGAGAAAATACACCTACGAGATCCTCTCGATCCGTAGGGAGAAAAGTCTTTGTGAGTCTCTCACGGCTCATAAAGTTGAAAAGTCTTAGGCAGCAGATCTAAACCTGCAGCCTAAGCCATCACTACCTCTTGAAGAAGCCAAGACAGGATGCTCGCTCTATCATCTATCGACCATGTTTACTAAGGTATCATGCTGATAATAAAAGAAAGAAGAAAGCGGAGAAATCACACAAGACATTATGAAGAATGTATATCTTTTATTCATAAATTCGATTGAGTACAAGATAGATTGTGTTAAAGAATAAAAGAAACAAATACATTTTATTTACAATTACAAATGATACAAAATGTTCATGGAGAAGGAAGCGTCTTCAACAAATCCGCAAGCTGCTCTCGCACTTCCTTCAACTCCTCCTCCTGAGTGGCTGCCACCGCCAATTCTGCTTCCACCTGAGCCCGCTGCTGCAGCAAGGATGAAAGCCGCTCCTCAACTGCCTGCTGAGCTGCCTCCTGATTTGGTGCATCCCGCTCGACGACGTCAAGTTGCTGTCTCAGTGTTTACCCGTCAGAGATGCATCGCAGAAGGCCTTCAAAGATAACCTTCAACTGTGCAGCATTTGCATCCACCTGAGCATGCAGTCAGGCAGATTTGCTCGAAGTCTCTCCGCGCTCCTAACGCTTTAAAGCAACTTCTTGTTCAAGATGGCGGAAGTAAGAAGCGCTCTGCTCGATCCATGCCGCCCGTTGAGTGCTCGCGGCCAAGATCTCGGAGGCAGGACGCATAAGCTCCAGCTGGTGCAGGTGGGCCTCGATCTCCCTGCAGTGATTAACCCAAGACTCGATGACGCCTTCATTATGAAAATTTGCAAGCGTCGCTAGCATCGGATTAACTTCCGCAACGAAATATGCGGCAGATGGGAGAGCTTCTGCGTCAAGCTCTTCGATGCATCCGCTCAGCATACTCAAACTCATCGCAGCACCCTTTGAGGATGGATGCCTGAAGAATGGGCCTGCCGGCATCGTGATGCGAGACTCGAAGGGGGCCGGAATCGGAACGACAGCTGCAGAACAAAACACAATCAAATGACGATTCAAAGAAATATAAGAAAGTCATCAAAGATGGAGTCTACTATACCAGCCGCAAGAGGAGGCAAAGCCGGGAGGACCGGTGGCACGGCTGATCTTACATCTCCTCCTTCGATCTGTAGCACTGCAATCAGGGCAAGGAAGAATCAGAAACAAGTTCATTATTGGAAAAAGAAAGAGTATTAATTGAAAACTATACTCACCAGCGCCACTGGAGGAAGCAAGCTCCGACGGGAAGGAGAAGTGCGGGTGCAGCACCTGGTAAAGGTGATCAAAAAGTACTCCTGCAAAGACACAATAGTACAACATCAGTACATGAATTATACGGCCGAAAGATAAGACAGATGGGTCACAAGTCCATACCTTCCATCATTTGCGACGGTGTGAGAGAAGGTAGAGAGGTGGCCACCGTCAAGGCAGTAGCTGACGGCGCTCCCTCGAGCAATGGGGCATCAACACTGGTCGCGCCTGCGTTAGAAACAAGATAAGTACTGTCAGAAAAGTTACAGAATAAAGAAAAGGACGGTAACCCAAAATTTACCTGATGAGTCACCAGCCGAAACGGCGGCGTCTCCCTCCTCCATTGACACGGGTCCACCTCCCGTTGCCTCATCGCCAGACTCTACAGGAGCCGTCGTCGTGCTCGCGAGGCCGGGAGACGGCGAGGGACCGAAGGCTGGGAGAGCAATGATCGGAGCGGCGCCCGACTCTTGAGAAAGAGCGGCCGTCTCGCCATCAGCGATCATGCCCGTCTCACCCGCTACCCCTTTAGGCTCAGCGGTCGCAGCCGTCTCGTCCACCGCGGCCATGGGTTCATCGGTCGCAGCTGCCCCAGGCTCGGTTGTAGAAGCCGTCTCATTTGCCGCTACCTCACGCTCGGCAGTGGTGGCCGTCTCAGGCGCAGTAGGCATGACTGTCTCACCAGCTACTATCTCAGGCCCGGCGACTACGGTTGCACCGCCTACCGTCGGCTCGGTTTCGACTGCTACCTTCTCCACCGTCCCCTCAGGCTTGACGGTTTCCGCTGCTCCTTCAGTTGGACTCGGCCCTACAGGATAAGATGTATCAGAACCGATAGTTTTATCATTCTTACAACAAAAGTCTCGAAAAACACATTACCTGAGGTGGATTGATCATTGGCCTCCCGAGCTGTGCGCGCCGCCTGTCTATGAGCAGTAGACAAGGCGACCAGAGACTCTTCCGAAGGAGTAGCAGCACGAAGAACGGCGCTTGGGCCCGCTCCCACGGCCAAAGCAGCGCTGCGCTCCTTCGCTGCGTGCCTCAAGCGCTTCCTCTCTTCCCGGGTCGTCACGACGGACCTCTTGGAAGCTTCCAACAAGGCATCGTCATCCGCGTTTAGAGTTGCCTCCAAAGCCTTCAAGGCATCCATCATCGGCTTTTTGAGCTGGGTCTCTTGCGGCAATTCCGAAGAGACCGGAACATCGGTAGCTGGCCCGGGAAGAGTCCCCGCATCGGCTTGCGCAATAGATCCCGCGGTCCCTGGAAAAAGACAAAGAAAAGGTTAGATTAGCCATAATAAAAGAGAATAAAGACTCACTGAGCCGAGACGCACCAACGCCCGATAGAGCACGTTTCCTTTCCTCCTCCTGGAAGGTTTTCAGGGAAGCAGCGATGGCTTCTTCGGTAGAGACGCCTGTTAAAAAAAAGGAGGAAAAGCATTAGTCAAACACAATGATAAAAGTACGATGCAATGACGGAAAAATATAGCTAGTCATTACCCGATTGCGCGAGTTTAGCCAACCACGCTTCGAGCCTTGCCGATCGCTCAGAAGCCGCGATGGCGGCCGCCGTGTCGGTGTCTGCTGGATCTATAAAGAAACCCTTGTTGCTTCCATACTCGCTTAGGCCTTTGGTGAGAGGAGCCTGAGGCTCTAAGCCGAGGATGGCATCCAGGGAAAGAACGGGCTTCTTCTTCCTCTTCTGCCCACGGGCCCCGGTCGCCGCCAAAATCAGCTTACGCTTCGCAGGCACCTTAGGACGGCGGGTCCCGATGTCCGAGCCCACGCCAGACTCCGGCGAAACCACATTCACCATCTCCACCGGAGCACAGGGCGCTGGGGCACGTCCGCGGTTGTACGGGGCAATCCGCACGGAGGGCTCAGCACGCGTGGTGGCTCAGCTCCGGCATCTCTCAGCGGAGGAACGACAGGGATCCTTGGCCTCAAGGAAGCTTTGCGGTCGCTGCCGGGAGGCACACCCTTGCGGTCAACCAACAATCGCATTTCTTCCTTAATAACGGCGCCCGTCGAATGCTGGTACCACGCCGTATATGTATTAAGGATCTGTGGGACGCAAGTCGGCTCGCTGATAAAAAATGAGAGCCCGTATTCAGACGCATGAAGTGATGTAGCGCACTCCGCATCCCTTCTTCAGTGGCAGCAGGTTCCAGCAAGAAAGCCTCCAACGGCACTCCTTGATTATAGCTTAGTTGCTGAGCAAAACAATGCGGGTTGTATCTCATGAAAAGCGCCGTATCGTTTTGCCTAAACACCAAGAAACCCGGTCTGATAGAATACAAATGGAGGGTCTCCCGGGCTGTCAGAACTGAGGCCCCGTCTTTGAAAATATCTTGCAATGACCGCACTGTGGTAGTAGACGCCTTTCCGATGGTTAACACTTTGTCGGTGAAGGTCATCCCGTCTCCAATTGTGCGGGTACGAAGGAGCAAACCTCTGGCATGCCGCGGCGACGGATTTACAATTGAGGCGCCGACCAATCGCATGATCCGAGGGAAGCTGCACCTGTCATAGAACGAAGGCCTTTTGTGCATACCAAAAACGCCAAGTGCATGTAGCTCAAGCCATGACATGAAGTAATGCATCGAGAAGATCGCGTGTGGTACTCCAGGTTCATTAGCATCCGCCGCTTGACTAAGGCCATGATACAGGTGGGCTAAGCCGGCGATCCCGACGGCCACTTTTACCCCAATAGTCATCCGGTGAGCTGGGTAAAAGACAGATGGCCTCATATGGCGAAGATGCATTGGGAGCGCAAACCAACTCAGCCATAGCCCAAGAAATCCTAAGAATAATGCTTCCTCATCCATCCCAGGGACTGCAACCTCCGCAAAAGGGACAACCGGGGAGTTAGGAAGGAAGAAACCCTTCTGATCTACCTCCGTCGCTGGTAGGTTGTCCAAACCTAAACCGAAAGGGTCATCAAGCGTGGAAAACTTAGCAGCTTCCGCCGAGAGGACTTTCAGGTGAAGGAAACGAGCGATGAAATCCTCATAATTAACCCCGCGACTCCCAGATTCGATAAAAAGGCCCTCGTAGATATTCAACAGTTTGATCAAACTTGGAAACTGATGTTGAACAGCATTCTCCGGGGTAAGGCCCATGATCACTGGCTTAGCACCGAAGACATATTCGTCCGTGGGAAGCAGCTCCTCGTAATGCTCCCCTATGACCGGTAAGCCGGAAACTTCTGTGAACTCCTCTAAAGAAATCGACACTTCCCAGTCCAGTGCGAGGAAAGTGTGAGTAGGGATATTCCACTGCTCCAAAAAAGCCTTAACCCACCAAGTAGGAAGCGTGGGATATTGGAAGAGAGAAGCATAAACAGCGGTGTACAACCTAAGCCTCATCAACTGCGACTTCTTCGCTGACAAAATATAGCGAGCCCATGGCAGATAACCGATCGGATGACGGGGGATCAGACTTATATTATATGGTTGCCCCCAGGTCGCGCTTCGCCTTGACAAATACGGCGTCCCAAGATATCTAAAACCATGGGAGGCTGAACGGGAATTGCAGCTATGGCGGGATGAAGAAGGCCTTCTGAAGTCCAATCGACCATCTCCACGGCACATTTCACCGGGGGTGGGTTGGCATAATGGATCGCCATGATGGGCTCTGATGGTACTGCGCATGAAAAGCTCTGTCGACCCCTGATAATTTGATTGTACCACGACCCCCAAAGGTGAAGATTCTTATGTTTCGGATCATGGTCTCTGATCAAAGCTAGGACCTCCCGGTCTACGGGTGCTCCAGGGAATCCTCCCTCCGAGCGAATGAATGGGAACGAGGTATCGAAAGACATGTTGCCTGTAAAAAGAAGAGGGACGGAGATCAACTGTCAGTATTATAATTTTTAATTTCTGACACTTGAAACTTTAAAAGTTGTACCACACTGCAATGCAGTGGAAAGGGGACCAAAGGGGGACCCACAAAATCTAGATAACAATGCATCAGTTAATAAGACAGCCCCATCATTGGATGAGACTGTCAATTAATGAGGAGATCCCCAAAAGAATATTCTTATTAAATGAGAAATCCCTTGAGACAAGGAGAAAATCTCCCTTTTCAGAGCAAAGCTCTGTCACAGAGTGACACTTGTCAAACTCTGGTCACAAGGGAATAAAATTCCTTAAAAGAGCCTAGCTCTGTAATAATGATGGAAAAATCCATCAAAGGAAAATTAACTCCTAAAAATGAAAGTGTGGGATCTTAAAGATCCATGAAAAACTCTTGAGAATTCTCCATCAAAAGATCAAAAAGATCTATATTTTGTCCAAGAGCAAAACTCTGTTCATGGGTTAAGAAACCCTGAAACAAGATCTCTTTAGATTCATGGATTCTTGAGAGCAAAGCTCTGTATATAAAACCCTAAAGGGGTTTTTTTTAGATCAGAAGATCTATGAGAGCAAGGCTCTGTTGGTTAAAATTAATTTAATCTAAATTTTTACCTAAAAGTTTTTAGAGTTTAACTCTTGGAGTTCTTAAAAACGAGATCAAGGCTCTGAAAAAATCAATTTCTTGAAGATGATAGTCATCTGCTGAGGACCAAGGGTCCTATTTATAGGCGCTTAAGCGCCCCTTCAACTCCTGAGTTGATCTGACGGTTGGGATCTTGCCACCGCTGCACTCACGTGTGCGCCACGTGAGCGCAACGGTGGGGGCATTTGTTTCCCCCCAATCAGAGCAAATCTCTGTTTGAATTTCAAAAATTCAAAAATTGAAGCAACACTTCAGATTCCTTGCGCTACGCGCAACGCGCCACGTGTCAAGAGCAGACACGCCAGCGCTGCACCTAAGACAGCGTACCCAATCAGAGCAAGGCTCTGTTTTAAAATAAAAATAAAGGAAGCAACGCTTCAGATGACTTGCGCTCTGCGCTGCGCGACACGTGTCACGCGCAGTTGCGCTGCGCGGCACGTGTCAGCGCAGTTGCGCTAGCGTAGTTGCGCTGCGCTCTGCGCTGCGCGACACGTGTCAAGCGCAGGTGCGCTTGCGCCAACTGTGCCAGAATTTAAACAATAAAATTTTGGAAATATCTTTCTAATCTTGTTAAAACAAGAAAATTATTTTCTGTAAAACAGAAGCCCTAGGATCAAAAATCCAGCGGTGAGGAAACATCCCTAAATCAATCAGAGAAAGATCTCCTTAACTGATTTAATAAATCAATTGGCCCTATATAAAGGCCCCTAGACTCCAAGTCTAAAAGGGACAGAGATAGAGATACAGAACTCCTCTAAAACTTTGAGAAGAACTCGAAGAAAAGAAAAAGGTAAACCTTTAGAAAAAAGAAGAATTTCTTCTAAAAAAGATCAAAGATCAAGATCTTTAATAAAAAAATAATAATAAAAAAGAAGTAATTTTACTTCTTTATTAGATCTTTCGATCTATATAAAGGCATTGCCTTTTGATGAACTACTGGTTCTTGAAATTTGAGGTAGAACCTCTCTGGAAAAAGAAAAACTTGTTTTCTTTGATCTAAATTTGATCAAGATATTAAACAGTGCCTTGCACTTTTGAAATTTGCACTGTTGCGCTCCTTGGATTGGCGCAAACCACCAGAGAGCGCCACGTGTCAATCACAGAACAACTGCGCATTGCGCTTCTAAAAACAGAGTATTGCTCTCTTGGTTTGGCGCAAGTGACCAGAGCACGCCACGTGTCAGCAGTGCACTGCGCTAATAGACTTGCGCTCACCAGCGCGTGACACGTGTCACCTCCACATGAATTTGCGCATCGCGCTCCTCAATTGGCGCAAAGCGCCTGACAAGCCACGTGGGGCATTGTCAGAACATTTAATGCAGTGCATTAGTAAAAAGGGCAGAGCCCAATTAAAAGGTCTATCAGACCAAAATGCAATGCACTATTAAAAAAAGGGGGCAGAGCCCAATTAAAAAGTCTATCAGACCAAATAAAAAAAAAAGGCAGTGCATTATTAAAAGGGGCAGAGCCCAAATAAAGGCCTGACAGGCCAAACACAAATAAAATGTTGAATATTCTCAACTGGACTTAGCCCAATTCTGGCATAAGTCCTCAAATTAAATTGACTGAGCACGACTGCTCTCTCAAATCAATTTACACCCGGTTCAAGGGTACATCTCTGAACTCCTCTGATATTTATCGTTGTAATCCTTCAACGTCGTCAGAGAGGTGACGGGTCCCGACAACCACACATTGCTACGGACTGTGGGGTCCTTAAACTCATGGACTAATGCGTCCTTAAACCAATATTCGTCCCCAAAATGGGAACAATGGACCGCCACGTCCCTAAACTGGCAATGGACCACCATGTCCCTAAACTGGCAATCGACCGCAATGTCTCTAAACTAAACAATAAAGCCCAAATGCTCTCTTGTTGGATCTAAACGATCCCGTTAAGTCGATCTTAGTCTCAAATTAGATTAACGTATCCTTAACAAAAGTTTGAGTTGATCTTAGTCTAAAATAAGGCTAACGTATCCTTAAACCAAAACCCCAAACCCAAATCTAAGAAAATACGGATTTGGACTAATTCACGTCCTACGGGCGACGACATAAATTAGTCTCCGTATACAATCCACGGGCAACCACGAACAAAACAAACACCCACGACACGAAGTGAACATCTGGAGAAGGAGAAAGTTGTTATCGCAATGCGGTAACGTAATTAACTGCAGGGGCTTGCGCCTGCAGGGAAGAGCGTCCCCACAATCAAAAACCCTTCGAACGAGGGGGAATCTGACGAAGTCTGCTACATCGGACGCATCCGTCTAAACCTTCGATACACGGTGCCATAAATCAACTTGGCATCTTCGGAGAGGTGGACGGATAAAACCAAATAGCATCTGCCCCGAATCTCAGGCAAGACGTCTCTACGTCGCGCCGTCATTCGGAGGGGAACAGTGACGGGTCCCGACAACCACACATTTCATGGACTGTGGGGTCCTTAAACTCATGGACTATGATGTCCTTGACCTTGACCGTGATGTCTTAAAACTAACGTTGGACTGTGGGGTCCTTAAACTCATGGACTATGATGTCCTTAACCTTGACCGTGATGTCTTAAAACTAACATTGGACTGTGAGGTCCTTAAACTCATGGACTATGATGTCCTTAACCTTGACCGTGATGTCTTAAAACTAACATTGGACTGTGAGGTCCTTAAACTCACGGACTGTGATGTCCTTAACCTCGACCGCAATGTCTTAAAACTAACATTGGACCGTAATGTCCCTAAACTAATTATCGACCGCAATGTCACTAAACTAACAACAGGGCCCAATTGCTCTCTTGTCGGATCTAAATGATCCCGTTAAGTTGATCTTAGTCTAAAATTAGAGTAACGTATACTTAACAAACGTTTAAGTTGATCTTAGTCTCAAATGAGGCTAACGTATCCTTAAACTCAACCCCCCCAAACCCAAATTTAAGAAAGATACGGATTTGGACTAATCCACGCCCTACGGGCGACAACATAACTTAGTCTCCGTATACAATCCACGGGCAACCTAACATAAAACAAACACCCACGACACGAAGTGACCATATGGAGAAGGAGAAAGTTGTTACCGCGACGCGGTAGCGTAATTAACTGCAGGGGCTTGCGCCTGCAGGGAAGAGCGTCCCCACAATCAAAAACCCCTCAGTCGAGGGGGAATCTGACGAAGTCTGCTACATCGGCCGCATCCATTTAAACCTTCGATGCATGGTGCCATAAATCAACTTGGCATCTTCGGAGAGGTGGACGGATAGCACCAATTAGCATCTGCCCCAAATTTCAGGCAAGACGGACCTACGCGGTCGCGTCTCTGTGTTTGGAGGGGAACATGCACGTGTCATCCACTAACCCTCCACACACGTATATAAATCGGCATGCTTTCAACGCTATTTCCCATCTAAGTACGCATATATTTGTAAGTGAACACTCAAACGGGTGTGAACAGCGCTAGTTTAGGAACATTTCGGTCTGACATTCCAGCATTTGGGGACGAATATTAGTTTAAGGACATTTTGGTCCAACATTCCCGTGTTTGGTACGAGGGAAGAAGGGTTGTTAGTTGTTAGGACCCGCCAGATTTCTGAAGACGTTGAGAAATTACGACGACATATATCAGAGATGTAGAAAGATGTACCCTTGAACCAAATCTCGTATTTGAGGGAGAAGAGCATGGTGGATCTAAGAATCGTTAATCTTATATGAAACTAAGATTAACTTAGAAATATTTTAAGGATCATTACATTTAGTTAAAATCCAACAACAGAGCATTTAGGCTCAGCTGCAAGAAAAACTTCAGAGAGACTTAGCCAATTTAGGCTTGGTCTTGGGCTTTTTCCTTTTATTCGGAAGTGCTAAGCACTTATTTGTTCCTCTAGCGCTCACGTGGGAAGCATGTGAGGCACTCAGACATGGGCACTGCCCAATCAATATTAAGCACTTAGTCATTTTGACTACATATATATATATATATATATATATATAGTGCTCGGCACTTTTATACAACGCTCACGTGTGTTTCACGTGAGGCGCTGAGTCCTCACCTCTGGGCACTCACGTGGGAAGCACATGAAGCGCTGAGTTTATATTTTTGGGCGCTCACGTGGGACTCACGTGAGGTGTTGTGCTTTTTCTTTATTGAGCACTCACGTGGGAAACACGTGAAGCCCTGAGTATTCTATTTTAGGCGCTCACGTAGGAAACACGTAAGACCCTGAATCTTTTGTTTTAGAGATTTTAATCTCTGTTAATTTTTTCTGAAGAAGTTTTAACTTCTGTTAATAGCATTTTGACTATTAATGATCACCAAAATCTCTGTTTTGAAGATCCGGGATCGGTTTTATTGGAGAACTAAGTTCTTCTGTTCTTTTTGTAAGAACTAAGTTCTTTATGTAGGGTTAAACCCTGTTTTCAGAGGAATTAAATTCCTAGAACATATGTCTTTTCTCTTTGTTCTTTTTATCTAATTTTTTCCCCTAGATTTTGAGTTTGAAGAACAGGATCTTCTCGATAAGAATTAAATTCTCAACTTGTGGAGAGATCTGTCTTACAGATCTCAGATCCAGAAAAACAACTAAGTTCTTTTAATGAAGGGTTAAACCCTTGTTTTTACTTATGCCTGGCAAAGAAAATATGTTTTATCTCTGTTTTTTCTTTACTTAGGGTTGGAGAGAACGAGGAGACTTTTTTTGAAGGAGAATTAAATTCTCAGTTTGTAGAAAACTTATGGGGTCGATTCTCCTTTTTTAAGACTTAAAGTCTTGGGTATTTTATATAGAGAAGGCAAATTGTTAATTAGTTTGAGAAAATCTCTCATTTGAGAGATACCAATTGATTTAATTAGCCTCAAAGATTATTTGGGGGATTTTATCTACCGTTGGATTTTTTATCCAGAGAATTTCTGTTTCACAGAATATATATTCTTATTTTTAACAAGATTAGGGATGTATTTTCCGATATACAGAATTTAATTCTGTCAAACGGTGATTTTTAATCACCATTGGATTTTTAATCCAAGGGTTCAGAGTTTATCTTTCTCTTTTGGAAAGATTAGGAAAATATTTTCCCAAATTTAGAATTTAATTCTATTATTGGATTTTTGATCCAACAGCTCTCTGTTTAACAAAGAAGATCTTTTTTATTTTAAAAAATAGGTCAGGGAGATGTTTCCCCTAATAGAATTTAATTCTATCATTTGATGATTTTTTAATCACCATTAGATGTTTGATCCAACGGCTTTGTTTAACAGAGAATGTCTCCAGATTTTAGGGAAATAATTCCCCATGTAGAATTTTGCTCTCAATTTGGGCGCTGGCACTCACGTGTTGTGCACGTGGGCGCCGTCTAAAAATTTAATTCTTGCAGAACCAGACGCCACGTGCTTTACACGTCGGCGCTCACGTGTATTTCATGTGAGGCGCCATCAGAGGATTAGCCAGCGCCCACGTGTGTTTCACGTGAGGCGCTGTCTCAATTATTATTTTTCCTGAGTCAACATTTTCCTTTTCAACGCCTTCTTTTAGTCGGATCTTAGAAATAGTTCCACAACATTTTCTGTGCCGAGAATTGAATACTTTCTCTTTAAAATATGAAGCAATGTTCTTCTTCTCATTCATAAGGAAAGAACCATTTTAACAGGGTCATGGCCTGTAATCGCCCACTTGCTCCTCGGCACCCATGGAAGGTGCCTATCGAGGAAATTATTCCTCGTTTTGTTGCACGCTTGGCGAATCCCGCTCTTACGAATGATCAATGCGACACGGTGATGCACGAGCTCCTGACCCGTAAGAGATCCCCTCTCCCCGTCGGCTCTATTTGGCTCCGGGTGATCTTACTGGTCGTGCTCGATGATATTCCTCCTCATCCAGTGAAGATGACTCTTGCGATGCTCAATACAGCGAAGGAAAAGATCAACTACGTCCATGGGGCATGCTTGATTACCAAGCCTCTGAAGGATCGCTCCATTCATTTGCTGAGCCGGATACGGGCTCAACGGGCCATCATGTCTGCTTTCACCAATGAGCATTGTATTGATCGATGGGGAGCGACTCTTCGTGAGGATCGCCGCTTCGATAGGGTAGAGAAGGCTGAGAGGGTTTTAGAAAACTTTGTTTATTGTTTTATAAACCCTTGTAGTTTTGATCACATGTTTGGTGATCTCTTCCCCGTAGAATAAAATGTTTATTTAAATGCATTCCTTTTATCATTGACGGCCGAATGCTTCATTTCCAACACATGTTCTTCCTCTAATTGTATCGTTTAAACATATATGCATCATGCACGTGTGTACGTATCATGCGCTAACCTTCCACACGTGTATATAAATCAGCATGCTTTCAACGTTATTTCTCATCCAAGTACGCATATGTTTGTAAGTGAACTCTCAAACAGGTGTGAAAAACATACACACAACTACACACAAACACATACACATACAAACAAGGCCAAAGCTTAATTCATCATCATTCTCCTCTACATTGAACTCTTGTCAAATCTCACCCTAACCCCTACCCTAAATCCAAAATATTAAACTCAATTAAGAAAACCCTTAATTTTAAAGAACTTTACCGTAAAATAAAAACTACAAAGTCTTGAAATTGAAACATAAACGTAAGACTCATTCAAATTAAATCTAAAACTAAGTGTATGATACTCGATAATAATGTGAAATTTTCATATTCTCATCAATAATCATATGTCAAAATCAAAATGCAACTTAGTCCTCGTCTATCGGTTAACATACATTCATTGTTCGTCTTGACATAAAACTACACGAAAGTTGTTAAATATCGAACGGTATCGTTCGGTTCTAACAACCGTCGTGTAGTCTATGTGATGAGAAGATTCAATCATACGATAACCGATAGATTTGTCCGGTGTGGACAGCTTAGAAATGTATAAAGCAGACACCTGCATTCACTTGTGTTTTCATTCGTTTCGAGATATTTCATCGGTACCTTTCCGCTGGTTCTCCGTGTACAACGATAGATTAGATGTTCGTTTCAATGTTGTTTGACAGCATTGAAATGATCATCTTTTCTATTACAGTGTACTCGGAGAATAGTGGAGAGGTGCTACCGAAATTTTCTCGAAACGGATGAAAACACAAGTGAATGGGTGTATATTCTATACATTCTTAATGGGATAGAAGATTTTCCCCCGACAACCGTTACCCTCGACATCCAATAAAAAACATTTAATATTATCATCATCTTTCTTGAAAGAAGAATCCAACTCCCAAGCAATAGGATTAGAAGGAGAAAGTTCTCAATAGAAATTGGAGGATATTAGAAGGAGAAGGTTCTCAATAGGAGTGCCCGTGCGCGTCTACCTGGCTTGCCGCCTTGTCATGATCGCGCACTCGACGAAAGAGCTTGGAGGAGAGCCCAATTCATTAATAATTGAAACCAAACCAAACCAAGTCGTCAATTAAACAAAACACTAACACTTCTTAGTATCCGTCTATCGTGTATTTGTCAAGAAATCTTAATTCCATGACTTTTGTCTATAGGAACCTTACTTTTTCCGAACTGTTCCAATATGGCACTTCCGTACCTCCACAACAAGAGTTGGATGTAAGTCGATACTCCCTCAAGAGTTAATGAATTTTTCGTTAACGATGTCAATTTTTTCATCGATTTTTCCTACGCACATCTTGAGTTACCGAATGAGCACGAAATCCATTATCCTTACTCTAAATGTATGAACAAGTGATTGCTCAAGAAGTCGGAAGTTGAGTTACATATCGTGAGATACAGTTTCGTTAGAGATTACACTACGTGGGAACTGCACAGAGAAGAAGTCGTTGTAACGGAATACGAGGCATGGGTGCAAGAGACGGAAAACGAATTTATTGAAACGGAAACCAAAGAGTGGTAAGAGATAGTAGAAGAAGAGGAGGAAGATGAATGGCAGTTTTCAGAAGACGAATCCATCAAATAAGATAATTATGTATTCACGCCGATCGATGATATGGATGGGCTGATAAATGTCGCGGGACTTCCTAATGATACGGAAAGCACTAAACCATCGTTATTGGAGAAGTACAAAGCTAACTCAAGAATCTTTCTATATCCAAATTGCGAAAGGTTTTCAAAACTGTCCTTCTTCGTATGTCTCTTCCAGACCAAGTGGAAGAACAAATAGAGCGACAGGTCTTTCACCGATCTCCTAGTTTTGCTGAAGAAAGCTTTTCTTGATAGAAACGAAGTGCCACCGAAGTAGTACGCGGCATAAAAGATAATCACAAATATCAGTCTAAAGTGTGAGAAGATCCATACATGCGAGAATGACCGTGTTTTGTTTCGGAATGAACATGCTACACTCAGAAACTGCCTCGTGTGCGGGAACGATCGATTCAAGCTTAAGAAAGACTCTCATTCGAGTGATGTGCCTGTGAAGATTTTTCGTCATTTTCCACTAATACTGAGACTGCAATGGTTATTTATGTGTGAAGAGATGGCGTCCGAAATACAGTGGCACCATAAAGCGCCTCGTGAGGAGAGAAAATGAACCATCCTAGAGACTCGATATCATGGAAAGTTTTAGATGAAAAAAATCTTTCGTTCAGTGCAGACCCTCGTAATGTGAGGCTGGGAATTGCGAGCAACGATTTCAGTCTATTTGGGATGGTTCGCGGCGGGCGCACTCACGGTACTTGTCCCATTGTGATAACTATATACAACCTACCGCCAAGGAGGGTTATGACGGAATCTTATTTTATGATAACACTTTTAATCGACGGTCCATCGTCTTCTGGGAAACACATCGACGAGTACCTTCAACCCTTGATCGATGAGTTAAAGTCGTTATGGGAAACTGGTGTAAGAACCTATCATATACATAATAAACATTTTTTTCAGATACGTATTGATTTGTTATGGACAATTAATGATTTTTCTGCCTACGGCATGCTTTCGGGATGGACAACTCAAGGTAAGTTTGCGTGCCCTTTTTATCATATTGACACAAGCAACGTACACTTGAAGTTTAGCAGGAAAGAGTCTTATATGGGTCACCGACATTTCTTACCTATAGCTCACAGATTCAGAAGGAATGAAGAATTGTTCAACGGCAAGACGGATACCGGTATGCCTCCCAAATCATTGTCTAGTAACTACATACTGCAACAATGGAAAGATTATCAAAATATCAAATTCGGAAAGACACTAAACAAAGATACAATGTCATGCCCACCCGGCTAGAAGAGACTTAGTGGTTTATTTCAGCTTCCGTACTGGTCCGATCTACCGCTACGCCATAATTTAGACGTCATGCATATCGAGAAGGGTGTTTCTGAGCACGTCATCAATCTTTTGCCGTATAAGGATGGAAAAGCGAAAGACAATCTCAACACCCGTCGTGATTTGACGAATTTGGATGATTCGTCCATTAGAAAAGAATTGCAATCTCGGCCTGTGGATGGTAAACCGAGTTATTACGAGATTCCAGCGGCAATCTACAATATGACAAAAGATGAGAAGCGGCGGTTCTTGCAGGTGTTGAAAGAATTGAAAGTCCCCGATAGTTTCTCATCAAATATTGTCAAACAGGTGCAGGTAGAGAACAGAAAAATCGTATGACTTAAAAGCTATGATTACCATATAATGATGCGACATATTCTTCCTTTGCATCAGTAAAATCATGAGATAGTAGAGCTCGAAAAAGATATCCTTCGATCCTCTGCAGGCTCGAAACTATCTTTCCACCTTTCTTTTTCGACAATATTGTTCACATGTGTAACGCCCCACGTCCCAGTACAGATGGTATTGTCCGCTCTGGCCGAAACAGCACGGTTTTGTCCTTCGGAGCAAACCGGATCCGGCCAGAGGCCACTTCCCAGAAGGTCACCCATCCCAGAATTTCCCTGGCTCGAGCACATTTAACTACGGAGTTCTCAAGCTTTTGTAGTGCCGGTTCACTTAAAAAGCGCCTCTATAATTGAGGGTAGGATCATTACATTTATAATGCAGTTCAGCCCTCTTTCGGAATGTGATTCAAGGACCCGATGTCGTATTTCTAGAGTGGGTCCCACGGATTCTAAAAGTGGGCCCCCACGGATTCAAGAGATGGCCCCCTCCCTATGGCATTGCACTTTGTTCCGTGTGGCACTTTGTGCCATGAGCAAGGACCGGGGCCTAACATCCTCCCCACCTAGAACAATGGTTCTTCCTCAAATCACAGACCTACTACTGAGGGACCTGGGCCGCCATAAATATAATGACCCACGCCCCAGTACAGATAGTATTGTCCGCTCTAGCCGAAATCGCACGTTTTTGTCCTTCGGAGCAAACCAGACCCGGACAGGGACCACATCCTAGGAGGTCACCCATCCCAGAATTTCCCTGGCTCGAGCATGCTTAACTACGGAGTTCTCAAGCTCCTGTAGTGCCGGTTCACTTAAAAGGCACCTCTATAGCTGAGGGTGGTATCATTACATTTATAATGCAGTTCGGTTCTCTTTCAGAATGCGATTTAGGGACTCGATCCCGTTGTTCTAGAGTAGGTCCCACAGATTCAAGAGGTTGCCCCAACGGATTCAAGAAGTGACCCCACCCCATGGCGTGTCACTTTGTTTCGTGTGGCACTTTATGCCGTGAGTAAGGACCGGGGCCCAACAACATGTCCGTCCATCTGGCAACCAAGGTCAAGATTGGCGGTCTAGTGCCACTGTTGGATCTATCCCATTGAGAGATATGAAAATATTTATTATTCATCATTTAAATTGCAAAATATCATCATGGAAAATTAATATTTATAATTTTTCAACAGATACCTATTAATTTTTAAAAACTATATTCACAACAAGTATCGTCCTGAAAGTTCGATTCTGGAAGGTTATCTTTCAAAAGAAGTAACGTCTTTCTGTGCTCGTTTCCTGAACGACGATATTAAGAGCAAGCCGAACAAATCACCGTGTGTGCTTGACAGTCCAATTGGAACTAGAAAACTGAAAAACATGTCTTACGATCTCATTGCCGGTGTACATGCATACATCTTGCTAAACAGCGAATATTTTACTACTTATGCAGAGTAAGTTTTTCTAATTTCATCCATTTAAACGTTCGAAATTAAATATAATCTAACTGATATAACAGTAAATTAACGAACAGAGCACACAAAACTATACTCAAGAGATCGAATCCTAGCACATGGTCGGATGATAGAATCGTCAGAGACGCACTTTCGCCGCTTGGTGTAGACAAGAAGTCGACGGACAAATGAATCATGGAGAGCAGATTGATGGAGAAGCTCAGGATCTTTTAATCGGTCCAACGACTACAGCTACGTTTTACAACGGGTACAGGGTTTCCGGCTACAAATTTGAGATCGAAAGGACGGAACGTGTTAAAGCTATACAAAATAGCGGCGTCGCAACCGCCGAAGACAGAGGAAATGCTTACTGCAGTGTTCTTGAGGAATTTATAGCGGTCTCATACATGCAAAAGGCTGTCCCTTTTTTATATTCTAATGCAGATGATATGATACTTAATTTGAACGGGGTATAAAGATCGATGAATACAAACTCACTTTGGTAAATACCAAACGAACAGCCTACGAATACGATAACTTTATCTTTCTCTCAATGGCAACATAAATATATTATTCTCGGGACTTGAAAAAAGTTGACTAGAGTGTTGTTTGTCGTTGAAAACCGAGAGATTATTATAATGTGTCGACGTTGAATGACTCTGAAGATAGGAGTGACGAGGAAGAGGCGATAACACGTCTCAGTTCTTCTATTGAACGTACCAATGATCCAAACTATTCTACGCCATCCATCAATACATTAGTAATACATGACATCGGGCAATTAATTGTCACATATCAAGAGAATCCACCAAACAAATCTTCGGCTAATGTACCGAAGAAAAGTGTTAGGTAATGAAATTGAACTGATTGTTTTAAATTGTATAATGATTATAAGTAATTTTATAATATTTGGAAAAATATGTAGGGTAGGATGGCAGGCGCAGGCTCAGATTTTAAACGTTATAAGAAAAAACATCTAGACGAAATTGGCCAGAGCTCAGCAGCCGCAGCAACGCCTATACCTTGACGCACCCCCGTACTAGCTCTTCAGCAGCCACAGCAGCTGCAACAACCCCCTATACTAGCGCCCCAGCAGCCACAACAGCTACAGCAGCCCCGCCTACCCTTATTAGCACGGTAGCAGATCCTCCTACTCCAGTCACTCCTGCACATGGTATATAGATATCTATTGAATTTTTAGTTTTCTATTAAATTAATTATATTGAATCATTTAATAGTTTATTGTTTGCAGATCCGCATACGACTGGAGGGATGACGTCTGTCGTCAGTTCTAGCATCACGCCAGGGACAACAAGTGTAATCGTTATTGCTTAATACTTTTAAATAACTATTGTAATTTAAATTCGTAAAATTCTATATACATACTTTGAATATTATACTATTGTGTCTGTATATCTATCTTTTTACAGGCTCTAGCATTGCTAGGACGAGAGGTCCTACTGGGCTTAATTTTATTTGTTAACTATTGTTGCAAATTACTTATTAAAAATCATGAGTAATTGTATGTGTGTGTGTGTGTGTTCGTGTGTGTGTGCGCGCGCATGACACACACACACACACACACAAAGATACACACACACATTTACATGCACACACACATACAACCAAGGCCAAACCTTAATTCATCATCATTCTCCTCTACATTTAACTCTTGTTAAATTTCCATGCCCTAATTTTATCATAGAAACAGAAAGATCCCACCACCTACACTGCTGCCAAGGGATGGGCCGCGTTATACAAAGGTACGGACGAGTTCATGGTAAGTTTCTTATAATCAAGTCAATTCTGTATTTTACGTTAATACGTGTGTGTGTGTGTATTCTTTACAGAAACAGTTCAAGGTAAGGACGAACGCCTTAGGATTTGGCCCCGCCAACCCGATCACCGACATTGTTCATGTCCTGGATTCGCTATCCAGTGGACATCATGGTAGGTATGAGCGCGGAGTTGATCTCGGACCTCACCGACTTGATGCCAGGCGTGCCATCATCTACGAGTACGCCGTGGTCCAGACGTCGGCAGATGCGGCAGTTGCGTCGCAAGAGGAGATTCGTGAGCTCCGCAATATGATGGCGCGGCAGCAGACGCAGCTGCAGATGCTTACGGTGCAGTTCCAGGAGCTGTCGCAGACAACTGTAGAGGCCATTCGGCAGGCCATACGAGACGAGGTTGGGAATATGTTCAAGTCACGGGACGATGAAGGTGGATCGTCCCAACGACCTTAAATTAGATTTATTCATTTATTGATTTATTGACATACACGTTTTTTGTGTATTTATTGTTTATATTGGATTTGAATATATATTTTGTTTATAATTACATGTGATTCGATTCATATTAATTCTTGATTATTATATTTTGTTTATAATTGCATGAGATTTGATTATATTATAATTGCGTGATATTTGTAAATGAAAGTATCGCGCGTAGGGCACAGCGATTCCAATTTTTTTTTAAAATACATAAAACAAATAGTCACGGTTTTAACCATGACAAGATATATTAAGTAATGGTTTTAACCATTACCATTTGTTTGATGCTTGAGAGATAAATCAGATATCAGTTAGTCTTGGGTAACGATTGATGTTTTGGTAACGGTTTTGACCGTGACCATACTTTATGAATTGTAACGGTTACAACCGTGACCATATATATGGAAAAACCATTACTATATTATAGGCCCCATGTTGATTTCTTTTAGAAATCTGAACCCATTTTGGTAACGCCGGCTATATGGTCACGGTTTAAACTGTGACCAAACACAATATGGTCACGGTTTTAACCGTGACAAGTCCTATGGTGACGGGGTTTATGGCAACAGTTGTGTCACGGTTAAAACCCTCACTATATCTTGTTTTGGTCACGGTTTCAACCATGACCAAATCTCTGCTATGCGGTAGTGAAAGCATTAACAAAATTAAAATATTACATTTATACTTTATTTAGGTCGACATATGAGGTAAAAGCCAAAGACTAAAGACGTATGAAATAAAGCCAGATCTATAATGATGCAAAATTCCAAACATGTGAATCATTGATGGTTTCTTCTCAAATAAAGAACTCAAGAAAAAAAGAAAATTGTACTTCAATTAATTATCAGATTTCAAACTATTAAGATATGCATATCTTTTATATATTTTTGTATTTATCTTTTTATATTGGGGTTTACGTGTATTATACGTATATTACGTATTAGGATTTCATCTTGTGGGCTATATATAGAGAGAGACTCATATTATTCATTGAATTTTGATCAATCGTTAATAATATTTTTCCTCTCTCAAATTCAATGATTTCTAACATGGTATCAGAACTTACCTTACCATTGATTTTTGCCGTCATTGTTAATTGATCATCTCCACCATCTCGTCTTCTCGTCTTCTCGATTGCCACATCTTCCCATCATCGAATCTCTCTCCATCTGACGACTCCGACGCCACCATCGATCTATTTCTCCTTCTCCTCTTATTCAAACCTAAATTTCTCTTCTTGCCCTTCGTTTCTTACTTATTCAGCATAATTTGATGCTTCACATCAAAATAACCATCATCATCGACATCATCATCTGAAATCGCAAAATCAGAACCTGATGAATCTAAATCCTCTTTAGTTCTCCTCCCCTTCCCTTCGATTTTCTCGTCATATTCACATTCTTTCTATCTTTTCCGTGATTACTAATAACAACAAAATCCTCCTCGATAAAATCATCATCATTATATGTATCCAAAGATCTATTCATCCTCATCTCCTTGCTCTTCTTTTCTCGCTTATCCACAACAACATGACACTCCACATCCGTCATAGCTGTTCTCGTCTTCCGAAACATCCATCAGCAATTTCTATATCCTTTTTATAAGACGTCACCCCACAATCAAAGTCACCTTCTTTTTCGACTTCTTCATCCGCATCTATTTCTTTATGGTTACGATCAACTTCTTCTTTTGGTGGTTCTTCTTCTTCTTCTTTTACTCCTCTATAGACCGTGTCATCTTCCTTTTTCTTCGTCTTCCTCTTCTGCAACTACAACGTGGATAATTATTTCACTTTATTTTTCTATTTATTCTATTTTGTTGGTGATATTTTCTTCTCCTTTCCTTCTTCTATCTCAATGTGGGCAATGTCATCTCCGCCTCTTCCTTTTCCTTCCTCTTTTAATACTTCTACTTCAGTATGAACGATGCCATTTGTTTCTCTTTCGTTTTCTTCCTATTAACTATTTTTTTCATGTGATTTTATTTTTATCTTTCTTCTTCTTCTTGGTCTTTTTTTCCTTGGTCTAACTTCATCTTGATCTTGATATAGCTTCTTCTTGATTTTTTTCCTTCTTATTTTCTTAATAGGACATCTTCTTGATCCTTTCATCATTTTTACTTCTTTGTGGAACTTCTTATTGACCTTTTGATCATTTTTATTCATTTTTGGAACTTCTTCTTGATCTTAATTCAATACCATATCAAGTTCAAGCAACTATTTTTTTATAATGTTTTCTACCAACATGTTCTTCTTCCTTTAAGTATTTCCAGCGAAAGAGACTGCAGGTTATTCGGTTCACCTTGCAATCTGTGAAAGAGACCAAAATGTATTAGTTCGCCATACTCGATACTTTAAATCTGTTGTTCTTCTCCGTCGTTTTACAAGTTGCATATTTTGGTTCAAGATGTTATCCAAACTCTCGGTTATCCATCGTGAGTTTGAAGGAGACTGTTAGATTATAAGATATTTGAATATAAATATTGTATTAGATATTTTGGACATTTTGCGCTATTTCTTGGGGATCGAATTTGCTTACGCTTCCCGTGATTATCTTCTGTCATAGTAGAAGTGCATTTGTGATCTTCTTACACGAGCTATGGTTGACGATTCTATTATTACTGACGGTATTTCTACAGTTATGCCGATAGAGCTTCATCTGAAATTTCATTAAGTAAATTGAGCGATTTTATCTACTTCAATTCCACAGATCAAGTGCCCGATCTCTTTACAATATCTCAAAAACGTACCTAACTTTTGCATTTCTTGCCCAAATTCTCGGTTTATGATCCACCGAGAGTTTGAGGGGGGCTGTTAAGATATGCTTATCTTTTATCTTATCTTTTATATATTTTTGTATTTATCTTTTTGTATTGTGGTTTACATGTATTATACGTATATTACGTTTTAGGGTTTTATCTTGTAGGCTATATATACAAATATGGTGTACATTGTATTTTGATCAATCATTAAAAATATTTTACCTGTCCCAAATTTAATGTTTTCTAATACACACTATCCATATCATCATCGCCATCCCATTCTAATGCTTTAATTGATTCTTTAACTTTAAAATTCACACAGTGTATTCCGCTCCACTTTTCCTTACTCTCTTTGTATGTTGACATCAATTTTCATGCCATCCTTTTTGTAACACCTTAGTACGATCGTACAATATTTAACGATATTAATTAGTACTTTGAGTTTATTTTAATTATTATTGTTTGGGTTGTGATTGGTGTTTGGATAGTATGTATGTTTATCGGACCCGACCCACTTGCGTGAAATCTGTTATGGGTTGATAGTTAGATAGAATATATTTTATTAATATTTATCAATAGACTAAATCTATATGAATCTCAAATAATATATATACAATATTTAAACTATATATATATATATATATATATATATATTCTGATAGCCATACGTTATGGGTATTTTTATATTAATTGTTAGTATACTTTTATCATATTTAAATATCTCATGATATTTTATTGACGGTTATCTATTACATATAAATCCTAAACATCCTAAAATACTATGTATAATATGTTAGATTAGAATATTTTTCTAACCATTATATTTATGGTTTAAGTGGGCTACGTATGTGTTGATAACTTCTGATATATTTTTAAGTTTTAGTAGAGACGGATCAAGAATCATAATATTTTTATAAAAAATATTATTTAGTTATTTAATTATACACACACACCTAATATAAAATAAAAAATATATTCCTTTTATTTAAAACTCATCTCTCTCTCTTTTCCTCTCTTTTCCCTCTTGTCTCCAAGCCCGACACCCTCATCGCCACCCTCTCTTCGACCATCACCTACAACCCACTCATCTCACCATCATCGCCCTCACCTCATCGCCGACTCCCTCTCCCACAAGACCTCGTCGCCACCCTCCTCTCTAACCGCAGCACACACCATTGCCTCACCTTGCTGAGAACTCAACCTCGACCGACCCATCATCGCAACCATTATCAAACATGATATCCTCACCAAGTAACCGCCAACATCTCACTCGCTGCCACTCTCCATCATCGCTGACTCCCTACACTTCGTCTTCATCACCGAGCACCTTGTAGCCGAGCATTCGAGCCAACTCCGACCATCTCCAGCATCAACATCTTCTTCTTCTTATTCTCTATCACCACCAATACACCTCTCCTTCACCTGAGTGCAACACGACCGAGCACCACCCAGCAGACCGAACCCATAATCGTCGCAGCCCAACTCCAGTCTTCGCCCTTATCGTCGCCGATTGTCTTGTTTCCTCTCGCTACCGAAATGATCATCATCAGCAACATCTAAAACGAGACAGCACCCCTAGTCAAGCCAAGCACCTTATAACCGAGCAAAAACTTCTAACCGAGATCAAATAGTCATCTTTCATCGTAATATAACAAGCAAGCTATTGGTAGTCAAACATGCTACATGTATCCTAAGGTCCGTGTTTCTAAGTTATTTATCTTACATGTATTTGAAACCAATTAATATACTCATCCATGTAACACAAAAGTATATATCCAGTCACCCTCCGGGACCACGGACGCAAGATATATCCCGTTACCCCTGGGACCATAGATGCAAGATGTATAAATCAATAATGATTTTTGTTCCGTTAACCTCCGGAACCACGGAAACATGTAATATTCCTTTGAATTACACTTTTGATTTTCCCATTTTCCCAGATTACGTTTTCCAAGTCAGGTATGAAGATAATATCTACTTAATGCCAACACAGAAACATGCAGCTACAGGTTACGTCTATCAAGACAACTGATCATGTCTATTAGGATAATAAGCCAGGATTGTTGTTATCAGTAAATATTACAGGCAATAGGTATTTAACATGATAACAAAAATAGTAACAGTCTGGCAGGTTACAAGCATGTCAATGATAGTATATTAAATTAGATAAAGTGCTTATTTCGTAAAAATATCATGTGAACATGTCATGATGAATACGGTTGTAACCGTTATCTAGATGCGATATATGATGTAACGAAAATAACCATATTAATTCCTACAAGTTGAATTTATCCATTTGACCGCATTATAATAGTTTTGTCTTAATTATTAGGTATTATTATTTAGATATACTTGCATAAACAGTATACTGTAAAAACTTACTAATGTTAACCATCTACAATATACGAATTGTATGTATGTGTGTGTGTGTGTATTGCGTAAACTATAGCGTGTAGCAAGTTAGAAACTTGCCTAAGTCGATCGATCACGGAAACACAAACACAGCACGATGAAAGATGACTATTTGATCTCGGTTAGAAGTTTTTGCTCGGTTATAAGGTGCATGGCTCGACTAGGAGTGCTGTCTCATTTTATATGCTGATGATGATGATCGTTTCGGTAGCGAGAGGAAACAAGACAATCGGCGACGTTAAGGGCGAAGACTGGAGTTGGGCTGTGACGATTATGGGTTCGGTCTGCTGGGTGGTGCTCGGTCGTGTTGCACTCAGGTGAAGGAGAGGTGTATTGGTGGTGATAGAGAATAAGAAGAAGAAGATGTTGATGCTAGAGATGGTCGGAGTTGGCTTGAATGCTCGGCTACAAGGTGCTCGGCGATGAAGACGAAGTGTAGGGAGTCAGCGATGATGGAGAGTGGCAGTGAGTGAGATGTTGGCGGTTGCTTGGTGAGGATATCATGTTTGATAATGGTTGCGATGATGGGTCGGTCGAGGTTGAGTTCTCAGCAAGGTGAGGCAATGGTGTGTGCTGCGGTTAGAGAGGAGGGTGACGACGAGGTCTTGTGAGAGAGGGAGTCGGCGATGAGGTGAGGGCGATGATGGTGAGATGAGTGGGTTGTAGGTGATGGTCGAAGAGAGGGTGGCGATGAGGGTGTCGGGCTTGGAGACGAGAGGGAAAAGAGAGGAAGAGAGAGAGAGATGAGTTTTAAATAAAAGGAATATATTTTTTATTTTATATTAGGTGTGTGTGTATAACTAAATAACTAAATAATATTTTTTATAAAAATATTATGATTCTCGATCCGTCTCTACTAAAACTTAAAAATATATCAGAAGTTATCTACACATACGTAGCCCACTTAAACCATAAATATAATGATTAGAAAAATATTCTAATCTAACATATCATACATAGTATTTTAGGATGTTTAGGATTTATATGTAATAGATAACCGTCAATAAAATATCATGAGATATTTAAATATGATAAAAGCATACTAACAAGCAAGCAAGCTATTGGTAGTCAAACATGCAAGCTATTGATAGTCAAACATGCTAAGGTCCGTGTAATATTTACTGATATCATTGACATGCTTGTAACCTGCCAGACTGTTACTATTTTTGTTATCATGTTAAATACCTATTGCCTGTAATATTTACTGATAACAACAATCCTGGCTTATTATCCTAATAGACATGATCCGTTGTCTTGATAGACATAACCTGTAGCTGCATGTTTCCGTGTTGGCATTAAGTAGATATTATCTTCATACCTGACTTGGAAAACGAAATCTGGGAAAATGGGAAAATCAAAAGTGTAACTCAAAGGAATATTACATGTTTCCGTGGTTCCGGAGGTTAACGGAACAAAAATCATTATTGATTTATACATCTTGCATCTATGGTCCCAGGGGTAACGGGATATATCTTGCGTCCGTGGTCCCGGAAGGTAACTGGATATATACTTTTGTGTTACATGGATGAGTATATTAATTGGTTTCAAATACATGTAAGATAAATAACTTAGAAACACGGACCTTAGGATACACGTAGCATGTTTGACTACCAATAGCTTGCTTGTTATATTACCTGTGACTGATTTTGTTTATACTCATACCTCACTCTTACACGTGACATCCTATATAGCATATTGTTCACTTTATTATTATTATGATATTTTTAACGCACTGACGTCTGGATTTTGCATGGCCCGGATCCTTTGGCCTTATCACAAGAGAATCAGGAATACTTTGATAAGATTGTCTAACAGTGAAGAGCTTTCCGCTTGTTTTACTTTAGTGATGTTTTAGGTTTATTTTCTAGTTATGGTTTTGTCGTTGTGATCCCATAAGAAACGGGGTTAGGATATTATTTCTTTTGTTAGATCTTTATTTGTTTTCGCTACCTTTTCCTTATTATTTATTGTGCCAGTTTGGACATGAGATAGATAGATATTTATTTACTGTACTTGATATCTAATTGACAGCCGTAATGTGATTATAGAAGGATTTTTCCTCACCATAGGTAACATGGTTGGCTTTGTTACGTTCCGTGTTCACGTATTTTGGAAAGCGGAACGTGACACTTTTTGTTTCCAGTAACGTCTCTATAGGTTTATTCTAAAATCACAAACATTTTGATGGTATAAAATTTATCTTAATCACGTAATTTTACTATAAAGCCATGCATCATGTGCAGAAAACTAGCGTGAAACAGTTAGAAAGCAAAGTCATAGGTCTATAATGAATTTAAACTTGATGATAGCCACAAAAGGAAATTACGTCGCTTGAAAGAAAAGGAACTTTAAAACAACGAACAAAAAATCTCAATATCCTTATGTCATAGCAGCCGCTAAGTAACGTACCAACAATTAATGCCTAATTTGATTTTTCTTCTTATGTTCGGCTTCTTTCTTAGCCGTGACGCTTTCTGAATTACAACACATGTTCAGTCTTTTATTTGTACTTCCGTAACGACGTGTGGCCTCATCATTTCACCCAGATCACCAACCCATATCGACCCCTGTTCGTCCACCGATATGGACTAAAAAAGAAGAAAGAAAAAATAGTTGGTTTTGTTCTACTTTTGGATGCTCAATTTCAAGCAATTAAGAAGGATTAAGGATTGAAGGTCATGAATTTTGAAAGATGGAGTTAAAAGCTCAAAGCTTATCCTTGTCCTATTTTCATGGAAGTGTGTTGTGTGAATGGCTGAGGCATTCACATGTTACACCATTTGCGCTTCCTAATCCATGAATCTTTTGATGATTTCTTGTGTGATATAAATAGTCATCGCAGTTTCATGTTCAAAATCCACAGTATATGGGGTCCTAGGGTTGTCATTTCATTTCTAGATTGATGGAGATTTTTGCTCATGATTATTACATGTTTCAGTTTTCTAAATCGTAGCTGGTTGTTCAATTTTTGACCAGATTTCATAAAGTCATCTAAACTTAACTCTAAATTTCTAAGTATGCCATACCTAGCTTTCGTTGGAGAGCTCGGGAAAACTCTGATTAATCAGAGTTTAAAAAATTCCAACCCAACCTAAATTTCTTAAACTTTAAAGAGCATAAAGAAAGCACATGTTTGGAAGATAAATCCAAACCAACATTTTGGAAGTTAAGAAACACCAAAATCAAACGCCTATCGAAATTAAGATTTTAAAACTAAGAAAAGGTCTTACGAACAAGAATTAGCATATACATCCTTTGCCTCCACTTAAAAATTAACCTCAATTTTCCTTACTCCATATCTGCAACATTTCAAAAAAAAATTTAAATGTTATTTCAGAATTTTAATTAATAATAGAATTTTAGATAATACTAAAAGGAGGTTTATTAAAGATTATGGTAATTAAGTGTAGTAGTAACTAATTATAAAAGGTTTTTATTTGTAAGAAGGGTTTTATTTGCAAAAGGTTCTTGAAATTTTAATAAGAGGTATGGTATATGATAAAGGAATTGATCATGCATACACATCACACACATCGCGCTCTCATATCACTCCACCTCATGCTCACCCTACTCACACCTCCTTCTTATGATTTTCTCATTTTTCATTTGGATAACTCATTCTCAAAACCTTCATCACACAAAAATAAACACTGGTTCCTCACCTAACCAAAATAATGAGTTCTTCATGAAGTTTTCTCAAAAAACTCAGGATAAAGCAGATACCAAGTCCAAGATGATCCAAGTTTGCATCCATGAGCTTGGAAGTTCTGTAACCTCTCTTTAATTAGGTAAAAATTTATCCTTTACTAGTTTTTAAGTGCTTTAAGTTTCAAAGTTTTAGTATGATATCATAAAAAGTTAAGTTTTGTAGGATTTTTGATATTAAATTAGTATCTGCTGTAACAAATGAACTCTGAAAAATAATTTTAGAATTTTCTGAGATGGTGAGAACAACTTGATATCACACCCTAAGCCCATACCTAATTGGGCCCCACTTGGCCGCAGATTTAATAGGAATGGCTGCAATTTGCGGCTGGGGTTTTAAATTGGGATGTGGGATTTTTACAGTAGCTTATATACATTCTAAATAAGACTAGTGTATATGCAATTTTGTCCCAGATCACTTGTGTTAAAATCTGGAACAAATATTCTATAAAAATTTAATGTTTTACGTTTTAAAAACTTAAGTTTTGATTTTCGTAATTGCCGAGAGGTAGTTTGATACTGATAACACACGTTAAAATACGTCGATGATACAATCCAGTTATATACGTTAGAAGGATAGCAACGTTTACGTTTCGATTCTTATTATGCGCTTGGCTAAATATATAGGATTGGTCGCGGAGACATCCGACACGGCGAGGAAGGGTAAGGCGTTCGCGAGCTTCGTCTAGTGCGTACTGATATTAGGTGAGTAGGGAGACGTTTACAAGTGGGAAATCGGACAAATGGTGTATAGCACCCCGACTACCAGAAGTTTTATAAAACCTCGTATCGGTTTATAAACACCATTAGCGATACGTAATCATATTTATGTCATATGCATTATATTGAGTATCATGCTATCTTTATTGTATATCATACTTACTAGAATAGATATATTGAATAGAATACAAGCACAAATACCAACAATTGCCATATTGCATAATCACATACGCATATATAACATTACACATCGTTGGTATTGCCATGACACTTAGAAACTGCTATGCTATTAGTATTTTAATGGCATCCATGCTAATCGAAATGATTGTGTACTACGATTTGATATTTGAATATTATTGTCATATATATTCATGTGTTGTAGTTGCCTACGATTGCAAGACTGAACCGTTCATTAATGATATCATAGATTTGATGTTTTTATGGATTTAAAAAACCGCGGATATCTTTTATAAAACGGATTATGTTTTCAAAAGTGTGGTTTTCTCATGATATGATGATTTGGCGTCTACCATGAATTTTGGTTTTCATGATGAGATATCCGAATCGAGAGGGGGGTAACCGATTACAGATACATGGTGAACCCGGTACGACTTCGAGGGGTAGGAAGACCGTAGGGAGGTACGGGGAGTCTAGCGAGGATGATCGATATCGGAGATGACTTTAGAGCGTGGCAGATATCCGGAGGACTCCGACCGTGGCTGAGTTGATATCAAGAGAGGACCGATCGGTTGGACGATGCCTATGATATTAGATTTTGTATCGATGATAGACATGAGTTTTATAAGGATTTGATGATGATGGATATTATTAATATGAGATTTCATTCATATGGTATTTGGATTCATTATTACACATGTCATATTATATCTTGTGATATATATTTCTATTCTCTGAGTTGGAAACTCATCCTCGTTGTGCCTTATCTCCTTGCAAGATAGACCGCACAGACGCATAGCAGAGTCATGGATTCATAATTTGGAGTACATCGCAGATTTTGCAAGATGGGTTACACGTATAGTAACCGTCTCTTTTGTTGATATTGTATATTGCATCTAGTGTCATTCCATCAGATCACCTGTATATTCTTTTGACTTAGATAGAGTTTGTGACTTTATGGATATTCTTTTGAGTCGAACTCGGATAAAGTCGACTAGTTAGCTTTATTATGTAGTTCGTTTTATATTTACTTGTGATCTTTCGCTTTCGAGCGTCGTATATAACTGCGTGGTTATGATTCCGTCATTGGACGTTGAGATAGCTCCCAAGTGGTGATGACTTATAATTATATGTATATATACCTGTTTTTATCAATAATTACAATGGAGGTGCTGGCGAAATTTCAAATAACAAAAACATTTTAACCCTATTTCAAAACACTTGACATATGTTTTTAAATAAACAATCTTTGTAATTAATTTAGGTTTCATAATAAATTCCTTTTGAAAACTTCACCTTCTTTAAAATTTCTTTTTAAAAAAGGTTTAAATCTTGGTTTTTGGCTTATTTGGGTCGCGTCGTCGACATCTCTAGATGTCATGTGATCTAAGTGTCGGTCACGTGCCAAGTTGGGTCATGACAATATCCCATAGATTCTATTTGTTGAGACTGAAAAATAAAATAGCAATTTAGCATAATAAAAGCTTGTTGATTTGATTTTTCTCAGGGTTCATGCAAAAAGTTATGTCATATTCGGATTGTGATTCGACTCCAATTTTGTCTAGTCTTTAAAATGTCTCGTAAGATGTCATGATTATTTTTTATTTACTAGAGCGCGAAAGGGAAAATGGTGAGTCCCGTTATTTATGTTGAATTGAAACTTTTAGATCTGTATTAGTTATTAAAAACATCAAAAATACCCGCACAGTCTGATCTTAACGTCATTACTTTTTGTTCATTGTTTAAATAAACTTAATATTTGGTTCATATCTGCTCATTCATATTACGAAGCAATTCGATTCATTATAATTTTCTTAACATGTATTATTTTTATCAAATAATTTAGTTAAACTTAAACATTACGGCTTTTTAGGCTTTTGTTTGTATTTTGCCTCTCAATTTAGTAGAAGATAACTTTATAGCCTTTCTATTTTTTCCGACATTATTTCATTAATAGTTCATAATTAGTACATTCATTAAGGAGTACTTCGAAAATTAACTTTTTTTTGTAATCAACGATCGTTAAAATAGAGGGCATGCAGGTGTTTTCACTAACACGAGGGGGGAAAGGAAGAAGAGTGCAAACTAAAGCCCAATCCGCTACCTTAATGGCCTCATTTCAAAAACCTCCGCCTCGGATCGGGTCCAATAAATGTCTTGAATACACACCCGACCCGTTAATTGCTGGCTAGGGTTTCCTTGAACCTTTTTCTGCTGCCGCTGCTACTGCTGCAAACATTTGAGCGGGATTGGCAACGGAAGTACGCATTATTTTTCCTTTTCTTTTTTCATTAAATTCAATTTAAGGAATATGTTTCCATGACCTACGATTTCAGTCCACATAAAAATAGGATTTTTTTAAATTTTAAATTTTTTGAGGGTTAAATTTAGTGATTTTCTAATGAGTCCTTTGGTTGCAGTTGAAATGGGAAACTTTACGAATAAAAAATTGTGTTATAATCATGTATTGGATTCTTCAATATATAAAAAAAAGTCATCTTTTAAGTAAAACAGTAAGAATTTTTTCTGAAATCTCATTCGGAAAAAAGAGTAAATTGTTGGAAAAAAAACCGCCCTTTAAAAAGGGATCAAAAACTTCCTGAGCTTTTTGAACTTGTTGAAAACCCTCTTGGCCCATCAATTTTTTTTTGAAATGCTTTAAGGTTTGTATATTTTGGTATATCCCAAAACTGTCCCTAATGACCCATGTGCCTAAGTACAAAGAGACAGCTGCCAATTTATGAGCACTTAATGCCTCTCTTCGTCGTCGATGTAACCGCCCCCGTCGCCGCTGTAACCGCTCTCGTCGCCGTCGTCTCCCTCATCGCAATCTCGCCTTCCCAAGTCGACAACAAAACTTCCGACCCAAATCATCTCTCGTCGTCAAAGGAAGGGGCTTCTTGCCGGGAGCAAGTAGCGGTTGCGATGGTTGAAGATGGAGGCGAGGTTGTCGGAGAGACGGCGGAGGGCATCGATGTCGGCGGGGGGGGGAGACGTCATGAGGGGGGAGAACCCATCAACAAATTTGATCAAAATTCCAAACCTTAAAGCCAAATCTAGGCTCACATTATAAAGAGAAGCAAAAATACCTTGCTCTAATGGAACCAAAGAGAGAAAGCTCCGATGGGCATGGCATTTATGAGAATACAAGCAATTATCAGACGATTTTAGACCAGAACAGAGAGAGCTCCAGAAACCATGGCCACGAACATTAAAGAAGAAAAAAACTAAACTAAAAATTGATCTCCTTTCTCTTCTCTCTTTTCTCTATCTTTTGTTTACAAGCAAGATTGAACAAGTGGAGAGTTGTTGGCCACAGCCATTAAAGGAGCAAGATTGAACATGTAACATCTAAACACTTGTATGTAACTTCTAATAAGTTACCTGTAACTTCTGGACAGTTGCCTATAACTTGTACGCGGTTGTCTACAACTTCTAATTAGTTGTCAGACGCCTGGGGCCAGGCGTCTGCAATTAAAAAATTTCCTAGAGATGTCTGTCCAGACGTCTGGCAACTAATTAGAAATTACAGGCAATTTTTTACAAGTTATAGGCCTAGAAGTTACATGCAACTTATCAGAAATTACAAGCAAGTATTTCTGCTTGTAGCAACAAGATTGTGCCTTCCCATTTTTTTCCCCTTAAGCTTCTTGATTGTTGATGTTGAGCAGATGTGTGTGTGTGTGACAGAATGAATGTGTGGGAAAATGATACAGAGAAGAGGAATGGAATTAAGTTTTGAGTTACATGTAACTTCTTTTTTTTCTTTTCTCCTTGCAATTCCAACACAACCCATCAAAATTTTGCTTCTCTCATCATCATCATTTTCCAATACAACCCATCAATATTTTCCAACACAACCCATTAAGTACTTGCAAAATTAGACCTTTCATTTTCTCCACTAACCAGTTACATGTAACTTTTAACTAGTTGTCTGTAACTTCTAAACAGTTGCTTGTAACTTGTTCTAAGTTGCATGTAATTTCTAAACAGTTGTCTATAAGTATCAAAGACACTGCAAAGCAAAAGCACAATCCATGATCTTTGCAACTAAATTCACAACATGTGATGTTTCTTTGCGCCAAGGCTTGGCCACAATGTCTTTATAGCACTAGCCACACCAATATGAAAATATGTCAAAATGCAGGCAATTAGTGTGGTTTTGCACATGGAAGCAAACAAAACTATAAACTTTTAAGTTTAAATTAGGAGGAAATTTTACGGAGGCAAAATATCAAACATTTGGAATGCATTTACCAAATTTCCATATCAACAAACATGAACTGACATGGTGACCTTTCCCATGAATAGAAATTCATGTCACCTTTCCCATGAATAGAAATGGAACTCCTCATCCTTACACTCGAACAACATTACAACAACCACCAAATACTAACAACAAAATAAAAAAATAATTGATCCAATCTTCATTCTTTCCTTTAAATTTGCTGATGGAACTGGAGCTCATATATAACTCCACGAGCCTACAAAAAAGAATTAGAATTCATAACTCGGTGAATCAAAACAGTTTAGAAATTACAGGCAATTTGTCAGAAGTTACAGGCAACTGCTTAGAAATAACTTCTAAGCGGTTGCCTGTAAATTTTTGAGTTGCAGACGTCTGTACCTGACGTCTCCTTGAAAAAATTTTGAACGGCCTACGTTTGGTACAGACGTCTGCTAAAGGAAATTTTTTATATGTCAGTTTCTGTTTTTAAAAGGAGACGTCTGTTCGTCTCTAGGAAATTTTTAAACTGCAGACGTCTGGTCCCAGACAACTACTTACAAGTTACATGCAGCTGTCTAAAAGTTACATGCAATTTATCAAAAGTTACAGGCAATCCACCACACAATCATTCTCTCAACAACTTCTTATCAAACTAATAAAAATAAAATTTTTGACTTTCTCAACAATATCCATATACTTAAAGCTAAGAAAAAAATTCACCTTTCTATTCCATTACAATAAACTCCCACATTCTAAAATTATCAGACAAACAAATCAGCTTGTATATTATCAATTGCAACAATCATATGAAAATGAAATGATTTTCAAAAAAATGATATCCAAAGAAGTTGAACTCCCCTCTAATTTTATTGAAGAAAAGGCAAACCTTATGGCTCAAAGATCACCAAAAAACCTTATAGCTTAAAGAAGTTTTGATCTTAAAGAAGTTTTGATCTGAGAGTTAATTATCCTTTCCTCTTCTCAAGAGCCAGCAAGGCAGCAACAAGAGAGGGAGAAAATATCTGAAGAAGTTGATATTTACTGCATCATCCTGTGTTCAAGTTTGAGAATTTGGGAAAAGGTGATTTCTTTTCTTTTTTTTTTGGCCTTTTGTCTATAATTTGTGGGTTTGAGGATATGGGAATTGTTTTTTAGAGTGATTTTGGTTAGGGATTTTTTAAATCTTTGATATTTGGGTGTAGATATCCAGCAGCTAGAATTTTAATTTGGTTTTTTGGTGATCTTTGAGCTATAAGATTTGCCTTTTCTTCAATTAAATTAGAGGGGAGTTCAACTTCTTTGGATATCAAGTTTTTGAAAATCGTTTCATTTTCATATGATTGTTGCAATTGATAATATACAAGCTGATTTATTTGTCTAATAATTTTAGAATGTGGGAGTTTGTTTGTTGTAATTGAATAGAAATGTGAAATTTTTTCTTAGCTTTAAAGTATATGGATATTGTTGAGAGAGTCATTAATTTTATTTTTATTATTTTGATAAGAAGTTGTTGAGAAAGTGATTGTGGGGTGGATAGCATGTAACTTCTGATAAGTTGCCTGTTATTTCTAGGCACTTGTCTGTAACCAGTTGCCAGAATTCTCCAATTCAAAATTTTCTTAAGGAAACGTCTTCTCCAGACTTCTAGCAACTAATTATAAGTTACATGCAACTGCTTAAAAATTACAGGCAACTGCATAGTAGTCAAAGACAACTTATCAGAAGTTACAGGGAAATGCTCCTGCTTTCTTTTCTTTTCTCCTTACAATTCCAATACAACCCATGATATTTTGCTTTCCTCATCATCATTATTTTCCAACAAAACCCATCAATATTTTCCAACACAACCCATTAAGTTTTTTAATTGTTAAGTTGGTGTTGAGGAGATATGTGTGTGTAAGAGAGAGAATGAATGTGTAGGAAAAAGATACAGAGAAAATGAATGGAATTAAATAGAGAAGAAGAAGGGCATGAGCTCTAAACAAGATATTGGGATGTCGACTTGAAAAGGCGAGGTTACGACGAGGGAGACGACAGCGATCTGAAGGGCAGATAGACGATCGAAAATGGTGGCTTGCCGGAGAATCCGGGACTCGCCGGAAAGGAGAGAGATGGCTTGGGGATTTGAGGAGATGGGAGCGAGAGAAATTTTGAATGGTTGTGAATGAATGAGGGTATTTTGGTCACTGTACCAAATAAAAAATACCCAGGCCTTGGGCTATGGGCTTTTAGACCAAGTTTGTAAATAGTAGACCCATTCTTCCTATTTCGAAAATACCAGCGACTTTTTGACCCTTTTTTCTTGGGCCGGTGGTTTTTCAACAATTTTCCCTAAAAATAAATATATAAAAATAATTGTGCCTTGTAAAGCCCAACCGTCTAAATGGGCGTTGGTTTGGGTGGTGAAATCAATTGCAGATCCGACCCGGTAAGGCTTCACATCTTGTACCCAAAACCTCAAACTTTCGCCCTCTATCTCTCTCTCTCAGGAGGTAAAAGGTGTGTTTTTTATTTTTAATTTTCAACCATTTTGGTGATCAAATTGCTGGTTTTGAGAATCATTTGTACTTGAGTTTTCCATTAATTTCACTGTTTTCATTATTCAATCATCTATCACAGCCATTTTGATTGATTTTAGGTTTTTGGTGAGGAAATTAGGCATTCAACAATGTTTACGTCTAGGGTTATTGCGAGGGTTCTGTTTTCTGCAGCAAAATCAGAATCTTCTACTGCTTCTTTTGCTGCTGCTGCTTCAGCTACAATGAGAATGGCTCGAAATCCTTTGGAGGAGTTTTTTGAGTTGGATAGAAGCACCGAAGAAGAGAAGCCTGTTGTATATGGTATTGTTTTACTTCCTACATTTAAATTTTACGAAATAATACGAAATTAGAGGTAGCTCACATAAATGATACCATGAGAGAGAACCGATTAAGATGATCTCGACATGTAGAACTAGGACGAACTGCGCCAGTTCTTGGTTAAAGTAGATGCATTGGTTGTTTGTTTAATCGAGAAGGTGGCAGAGAAAATAACATGTCTGTGAGACGAAGGCCTAAGCGTGTCGGTAGTGAGAAAAATTGTAGCTAATTAAGCAAAACAAACATTCATGAGTGGGGGCAGTTATAAAGGTAGATGACCCTTAACTGAGCTTAATATATAGAAAGGGATTCATGTAACTGACCCAAAAGTTTGGGATAATGCTTGTTATTGTTGTTGCGATTATAGTATTATAATCTCAAGTCCTTCAATGATTTGTGTTGCTGCATACATCTCATATTGTTGCTATTGCTTGCTTTAGTGTCTCGGAGGATCTAGTCCTTAGGGAGTCCGGATTGCCAATCACTTGTCTGAAAACTTATTTTTGCTGGAAAGCCGACAAGTCTATGTGATATGCTTATCGGCAATTTCAATGACGAATAACCTTATAGGCACACATTTCACTGGTTGTCCACTTACTAGTTATTAGTGCATTGTTTAACCATCTGTTATTTTGATTACAATACATTTATCTATGTACCTCAACCTTGTCATTCTTTCTTCATCAAAATCTCTGTGTACTTTTCTTTTGGTCGAACTTGCTTATTCTTATTGTCAAAGAATGTATCTTCTATTTGCAGTTTTCCTATCAACCTACAACACACAATTTCCTTAGATGCATTTCGTGACAACTATTCTGCTCGTTGAGCATGAAGCATTATTTTTTAATCCCACCCTTGCCAGATAAATAGTATTTTCTTTCATCATCTTCTTTGACTCAAAGCCACACCATCATTAATCTTTCGTTATATTGTGAGAACAACGTGTCATCTGGATTGTGATATTTACTCTATAAGCACTAAAGCAGGATGATCAGATTGAAACCTTCGCTCACTCTGTCAATTACATTACATACTATGGCTTCTAATCATTGAGTTGACAGAGAAGGCTTAACTTGAGCAACAAATGCTCAGCCTTAATACTTAAACAAAGATGACAGCCACTGTTCTGTGAATCCTAGGTTCATGGATTTCACGTATGGTTGAAACCCTTAGGAAAATTTTCTTTAATATATTTGTATCTCCCTCTTCATGCCCCGTTCCTTTAATGTATCCTCATGACACTAATTCATTGTGGTATCTAGCTACTTGAACATTTCTTTGCCCTCCTCTACCTCATCCTTGAACACTTCCTTTATGTTATAATATATTGAAAGCTGGTTAGAATTTGCTGTTCATTTGGAATGTTTTTCTCAATCCTTGGCATAAGTTGTGATACGTTTGATATTGTCTACTAAAACTTGGTCATTTTCTGTTTTCCAGCCCTTTATAGGATATATGATTCGTGCCTCACCCCTACCCCCACCCCCACCAAAAAAACCCACGAAAATAACCAAGAAGATAATTTTTTCCCCCAACTTACAATATCTTACGCTAATTCAGTTATGTGGTATCACTTTATTTGTTCTGGAAGGTCAAGTAACCGATATTAAATGCAACCTTGGATTATGCCAAGTTATTAACCATTTTTCAGGAATCAATGTCAAAGTTTAGACCACATTTTCCCCCATTCCAGTTTCTCTTAAAAGTTGCTTGCATGAGAATTTGATGGCATTTTAAACCCATGATTATGTTTACAAACATTAATTTTCAGATATAATTCTATTTAAATAAATTACCTCACCATTTATTAGATGATTGAGATATGTATACTCTAAAGCTGTATTCTTACTGGTGTATCTACAGGTCGTGGTTGGAAGGCTTCTGAATTGCGTCTCAAATCTTGGGACGATCTTCACAAGCTATGGTATGTTCTGCTCAAGGAAAAGAACATGTTGATGACTCAGCGTCAAATGCTTCATTCGCAGAACCTTCGGTTTCCTAACCCGGATCGAATTCCAAAGGTATGCTATCGATCTTCCTTGTAGTTTTGCGGGTATAGGTTAATTAGTACTTCATATAGTAGTAGTACTTACTACTACTATATGAAGGGTGAGGGTTGTGGTAGGCTTGTGACAGCCAACGTAAAACTTTGTCACATTCTATGACATGAACCATAATAAGAATATCGTTGGGGCGGCCCCTACTCAGTGACGCGCTATATCGGATCCCGGGTGTAGTGTTAAGTATGCAGGGCTTTTAGGTCGTCGTCCGGAAGCGGTGCGCTATATTGGATCCCGGGTATAGTGATAAATAAGTAAGGGTTTCATAGGATCCGTCTAGTTTCTTAGAACATAGGTTCCCTTACGGATAGACTAACAGAATTAGTGGAGATGATGATTAGGAGGAGAGTTGGTATTATGTGTTTGGAAGAAACTAAGTGGGTAGGTGAAAAATGTAGAGTCATAGAGCCTTAGGATTATAAGTTTTGGTATACGGGTAGAGGCAAAAGGGCAAAAGGGAGACCGAAGAAAACATGGATGGAGGTGATACGAAACGATGTGGTTGCCAAAGAACTCAATGAAAGTATATTGTTCGATAGGAGTGAGTGGAGGCGGAGGATTCATGTGCTGGACCCGGCGTGATTCTCATGTTGGTTCATGTAGCCTACCCCATATGCTTGGGATAAAAGGCTCAGTTGTTATATGCGGGTAGAGATAAAAATCATAATGGGGTAGGCGTAATTATGGATAGACGGTAGCTTGAGGATGTAGTTGAGATTAGGAAAAAATGTGATAGAATTTTACTGGTTAAGTTTATTCGAGGTTGGGAGATCCTTAATATTATTAGTGCTTATACACCACAGATAGATCCTAATGACGCTAATAAGTGTATTCTGGGAGGATTTAGATGAGATGGTGCAAAGGATACCTAGTGGAGAGAAGTTATTTATTGGTGGTGGTCTCAATGGACATGTGGGTACCAGTCATAATGGGTTTGATACTATCCATGAAGGTTTGGTTTTGGACAAAAGAATGAAGTAGGTAGCTCGATTTTAGATTTTGCCTTATCTTTTGATTTGATCTTAGCAAACACTTGGTTTAGAAAAAGAGTCACTTTATCACCTTTAGGAGCGGATCAAGTGCAAATCAAGTAGACTTTTTTCTGACGAGAAGGATCAATAGAGGTTGTTGCATCCATTGTAAGATAGTGCCAGGTGAGAGTATAACCACTCAATATAGACTTTTAGTTCTAGATTTTCGATTTAGAAGAGAATCTAGGAAGATTAGACATAAGGTAGAACCTAGAATTAAATGGTGGCGACTGAAAAAGGTAACCAAAAGATTTTTATAGATCGTGTAGTTCAAGAGACGGATTGGCAGTTTGAAAATGATTCAGACAGAATATGGAACAAGATAACTAGTTGTATCAAGAGAGTGGCTAGAAATCTACTTGATGAGTCGAGAGGTGGTGTTTCACCATCTAAGAACACATCATGGTGGAACGAAGAAGTAAACACTGCTATTAAAATCAAGAGAGATTCTTATAAAAATTCGAAGAAAAGTAGACATGCAGAGAGATTTGAGAAGTATAAAATAGCTAAAAAGGAAGTTAAGAAAACTGTTCGGGAAGCTAAAACTAAGGTCTACAAGGTGTATGAGAAGTTGAACACTAAGTAGGCTGAAAATGATATATACTGGATTGCTCCGATGCAGGAAAAGAAGACCAGAGACTTATGTGCAGTGAAGTGTGTCAAAAATGAAGATCAGAAGGTTTTAGTTCAAAATGAGAATATCAAGGAAAGATGGAGAGATTATTTTGATAAATTGTTCAATGAGAACTTTACTAAGAATTTGGATGAACTTGTCATTCAATCTTAAGATATAAACCGTGATTTCATGCGTAAAATAAAAATACCAGAAGTTAAAGAGGCTTTGAAGAGAATGAGATCAAGAAAAACGGTTGGTTCAGATGGGATTCCTATCGAGGTTTGGAGATACTTAGGAGAAATAGGCATTAAATGGCCGACAGATCTGTTTAATAAGATTTGGCAGACCAAAAAGATGCCAAATGAGTAGAGACAAGGTACCCTTGTACCTATCTACAAGAACAACTGTGACATTCAAAATTGCTCAAACTACCATGGAATAAAACTTATGTGTCACACCATGAAGGTTTGGGAGAGAGTGATTGAACACAGTCTAAGAAAGGATGTTAAGATAACAGAGAACTGTTTGGGTTCATGTCTGGACGATCGACGACAGAGCCTATTCATTTGCTTCGTCAACTTATCGAGCGTTTTCGAGAGAGAAAGATTTGCATATGATATTGATTTAAAGAAAGCGTACGATAAGATACCTAGAGAGGTATTATGGGGGACAATGATGAAAAAGAGGGTCTCCGTCAAGTACATTGATATAATCAAGGATATGTACGATGGAGTAGTGGCAAATGTCAGAACTTGCGGCGGCCTAACGAGTGATTTTCCGATTACAATTGGTTTATATCAAGGATCTGCATTAAGTCCATTCTTATTTACCATCATGATAAATGAGCTTACTAGAACTATCCAAGATGAGATACCTTGGTGTATGCTATTCGCTGAAAATATTGTTCTAGTAAATGAGACGAAAGCAGGGGTTAATGTCAAATTGGAGTTATGGAGGCAAACGTTGGAATCTCGAGGGTTCAGATTGAGCATGTCTAAGATATCATATATGCATTGCAAATTTAGGAAATAGAGAAGTCGAGACCACATTATAGTATAACACTGGAAGGATAAGAGATATCACCGAGCGATCGGTTTAGATATCTAGGTTCTATCATCCAAAAGGATGGAAAGATCGATAGCGATGTTAATCAAAAAATCCAAGCAGGTTGGTTGAAATGGAGGAGTGCAGCAGGGATTTTGTGCGATCGTAACTTTCCGTTAAGGTTGAAAGAGAAGTTTTATTGGAGCGTTATTCGGCCTATCTTATTATATAGTACAGAATGCTGGGCTCCTAAGAAGTATCATACACAGAAGATGCACGTAGCGGAGATGTGAATGCTTCGTTGGATGTGTGGTAACATTAGAAAAGATAAGGTGCGAAATGAGGATATTCGTGCAAAAGTTGGTGTAGCACCTGTGAAGGAGAAGATGCGGGAACACCGGTTAAGATGGTTTGGTCATGTGCGATGCAGACCTATAGAAGTACCTGTTCGACGAATGGATACTATCAATATAGGCAATGTCAAAAGGGCGAAAGGGAGACCGAAAAAAATATGAATAGAGCTGATACAAAAAGATATGGTTGTCAAAGGCCTCAATGAAAGTATATTGTTCGATAGAAGTGAGTGGAGGCAGAGGACTCGTGTGTTGGACCCGGCGTGATTTTCATGTTGGTTCATGTAACCTACCCCATATGCTTAGGATAAAAGGCTCGGTTGTTGTATAGTAGTAGTACTTGCTCTCTCTAGTGATTTGTTAGCATAAAGATCCACTTTGCTCACCGATCATAAACCCTTAAAATTTAAAAACATTCAAATTCAACTGTAATCAACTCAAATGACTGCCTAAGTTAACCATAGAGCTTGTATGTATTTTTAAGGGTAGAATTTGAGGTTTTTGAGTTGGTTGATGAAAAGAGGGAGTGTTTGCGCTAATAAATCACTCGAGGGAGTATAGGGGAAAACTACAAGGATGTTTTGTACAATTAACCCATTGTTATTTTTTGAAGATCGTAACATGCATTTTGATACAGAATGCTGGGCAAGAGATATCACCGAGCGACCAGTTTAGATATCTAGGTCCAAGATAGCATATATGCATTGCAAATTTAATAATCAGAGAAGTCAAAACCATATTGGTATAACATTGGAAGGGCAAGAGATATCACCGAGCGACCAGTTTAGATATCTAGGTTCTATCATCCAAAAGAATGGGTAGATCGATAGTGATGTTAATCAAAGGATCCAAGCTGGTTGGTTGAAATGGAGGAGTGCAACAGGGATTTTGTGTGATCGTAACTTTCCGTTAAAATTGAAAGGGAAGTTTTATCGGAGCGTTATTCGGCATGCCTTATTATATGGTACAGAATGCTGGGCTCCTAAAAAGCATCATACACAGAAGATGCACGTAGCGGAGATGCGCATGATTCGTTGGATGTGCGGTAACACTAGAAAAGATAAAGTGCGAAATGAGGATATTCGTGCAAAAGTTGGTGTAGCACCTGTGGAGGAGAAGATGCGGAAAAACCAGCTAAGATGGTTTGGTCATGTGCGGCGCAGACCTAAGGAAGCACCGGTTCGATGAATAGATACTCTCGATATGGGCAATGGCAAAATGGCATAAGGGATACCGAAGAAAATATGGATGGAGGTGATACGAAACGATATGGTTGCCAAAGGACTCAATGAAAGTATATTGTTCGATAGGAGTGAGTGGAGGCGGAGGATTCATGTGCTGGACCCGGCGTGATTCTCATGTTGGTTCATGTAGCCTACCCCATATGCTTGGGATAAAAGGCTCAGTTGTTGTTGTAACATGCATTTTGATCTTTATGTTAATGAAAAAGAATGCTGCACTACTGACCTAATATCTTCTTGTTATTGAACTAAGCTTTGATTCAAAAGAAAGGTATATATTACTTTGAAACCTATGCACATGCAAGTAAAATAACTACAATTAGAACGCTTTTAGCATCAGCATCAATCCGTAAGCATGTTCCTGCTATTTCTATTCATTGTGATTGCAAAGCTGATTTTGAATTATTAACACAGAAAACTAGAAATTCTAATTGAACATGCATATGCAGAGAAGATATAAGTCAGTGAAACAGCTATTAGGCCAATATATATCACTTGACTATGTGCAATCAAAGCACAATTTAACTGACCACTTAACAAAAGGTCTAGCTAGGATTGCGGTCCTTTATTCAGCCCAAGGGGTGAGGTTACACCCAAATATATAAGGACATCGACGGTAAGAACCCTACTTCTACGATGGGCGTACCCCGAAGGAAGTTCAAAGGGTAGTAATAAACCGGACTGGTATACCTATCAAAGAGCGCTCACATATACTTGTGGAACTCGAGTCTATATTGGAGCTAGGCACTCTTAAACCTCACCCTAAGGCAGAGTTGCTTTATAGAGTGATCGGTTTAAGATGAGTCTTGGAACTTGGATCCGAGACCTTGAGTGGGGTTCTTTCGATCTCTTACATCCTCTATGGGATCCATCTACGTGTGAATTACCGTGACACCGCGGTTATGGAAAATAGGGTACTTCCTACATACTCACATTAGATTCGGTATAGAGCGCATGACCATAATAACACGCCCTCCCGCCTTGATCATTGTTATAGATGTCTATGTTTGCTTTTATTAATTCTTGACGAAGGAGTCTAGTTCAAAGCGCTAGGTTTACTATGATCTTCTCAAGATGCAACAAAACGTTAATAGGTGTCGCTTCAAGGCCGGAAGCTACCTATACTGAATGCATAGAACATCATGCCTAAAACGTTATTTTTACTATCATGAATTTTTTTTGGGGGGGGGGAGGTTGTTGGATATTTTAATTAAAATATAAAATTTTATTTTGGGTCTACGAGACCTAATCAACCTTATGGGGCTAATTATTGTTTTGGTTGACATTTTCCTTTAGTTTGACTTGGTATTTTATTATTAAATTAAATATCCACTAAATAAAGTTGCTGCATGAATTTAGAGATTCTCAAGGAGAAAATCTTGAGAACATGGTTTATCTAACAACATTTTTCTCTTATTTAATTAACGATTTCTTTACAAAATGATTATAATCTCTATGTCTTCTTTTCTTCTCCTCTGTATTCTTTAAATATACTTTACTCATTAAAAATTGGGCATAGCTACAACAATGATCTGTCATCCAAAGAATTCATGCATCTTGGATATTCCGGTAGGAGGGAGTACTATCGCTAAAGAAAGATTGCCCAGATTGGACGCACGAGCATCGGTACTCTTACCTTTAGGGCAAGGGCAGTGCTTGCATGCTTCTCCGAAGGCCGGTAACAATTTTAATTTTAATTATATATATAAAGTATTTAGAGAACAAAGTTCAAACAATTCTAATATTACTTAAGGTGTATGTATATAAGGACCCAAAGTTCAAATCAATGTTACCCAAAACGCGGAACGTTTCGGTACGAGAAACGAAAGTTGTTGTGGAACTCGATACGATAAGGATAGTCTTCCTTCATATGATAATATAAGATGGAATACATACCACTAGAAAGTGAAGTGTTTGTGATTCGTTTGTATGCATGTGTGTGTATCGATCTATAATATACATATATATACTTCAATTATTTTGCTAAAACAAACATATTTTTTAGTATAATCCAACACTAACACAATTATATGCCTCATTTAACATATGTTTTTAATGGGTTCGATCGGAACGGTGATTCTTTCAATCCGGAGCGCTAGTATTCCTAAATCGGGAACGATAGTTCCAATTCGCAATTCGCTAGTGGTATAGCGATTTATGGTAACATAGGTTCAAATAGAAGGCGGTCCAAATAGAATAACTATTCTTACCTTCTAATATTACTTAAGGTGTACGTATATAAGGATTGGGAGTTCAAATAGAATAACTACTTTTAAGTTTTACCTTTAGATTGTTGGAACTTTATTCCCCAAATACTTTACATATATAATTAAAATTAAAACTGTTACCGGTATTCGGAGAAGCGTGCAAACACTACCTAAAGGTAAGAGTACCGACTCTCTTGCGGTCAGCCGAGGCAATCTTCCTTTAGCGGTATGACTCCCTTCTACCGAAATTTACAAGATGCACGAATTCTTTAGATGACAGATCGTTGATGTAGTTATGCCCAATTTTTAAAGAGTAAAGTATATTTGAAAAATATGGAGGAGACAAAAAGAAGAGAGAGAGATTATAATCATTTTGTAAAGAGAGCATTAATTAAATAAGAGAAAGATGTTAGATAGACCACGTTCTCAAGATTTTCCTTGAGAATCTCTAAATTCATGTAGCAACTTTATTTTGTGGATATTTAATTTAATACTAAATCAAACTAAAGGAAAGTGTCAGCCAAAACAACAATTAGGCCTGTAAGGTTGATCAGGCCTCATGAACCCAAAATGAAAGTTTAATTTTTTCTTTATCTTATATTTAATTAAAATATCGAACACAAAATGTATCTAGACCTCCACACTTTATCTATATTTAGAAGGAAAAAAATTAAAATATTCGGGAGCAAGATTCTTCTGATTTCAAATGAGATTCTCTGCTGCCTTGTATTCATACTGACCCAATTAGCAAAGGAAATCTCTTCTTTTAACATTACTCTGTCCTCAATGTATCAATAATTGCCTAAATATTTTCAAATCATTTTGTGATACTTGTAAGCAAACGATGAAAGGGAACTGAAATCCAAGTAGTTAAAAATTTGGATCATGTTTCCACTAGTTAGCAAGTTTCTTCTGGTTATGAGCAAGCCTGTGTTCTGTTACATATATATATTTATTTATGGAAGCTGATTGAGTTAGAAAAGGACATATTTCGTGTTTCTACATATTATATGTATGCTAAATGCTCTTAGAAAAAGCTTGATTTTATGTCCACTTCACCATTTGACCTAAAGAGTTCAGATTTCTATACTGGCCAATGTGTTGTCCCTCTTCTCTTTAAAGCTTCGTATTTATCAACAACAGAAGGAAAACATCAATACTTAATAAATTTTCCCATGCAAGCAGGCGTTGCATTGGGGTTGATTTAATTATGATTAGTTAAAATTATGAGAGGTTGGAAGTCTCAATTCGGTTTTAGCAATTGCGAATGCTTCTTCATTTATGTGGTGAGGTCGACCTAAAGAAGAATTGCAACATTGGAGGAGATGAAATTTGTTTAGAGCACTGGTTCTTTTACACTTACAGGTTCTCCTCAAGCAGTTTGTCGAGGTTTAGTAAGCTTTACGAAATATAAAGTGTTGTGTACATTCAGTAGCTATTTACTCTTTATATAGTATAGTTTGTATGGCTTACTCAAGCATATTATAGTTACTGTCAAAATATAAATACAAAGTCATCGAAAGATTATTATTATAAATTGCCAGACACGTTATGCAATGTCGCAGTCTCAATCATAATTCTTCATTTTTTTTAAATCATGTATTTCTGATCTCAGAAGATAGTTTGCTAGCAACCTTAACAACAGCATGTGGCAGTAAATTTACTTCATTGTCTTCCCCCTAATATATTTTTTAATTGCACAGGTAAGGAAGTCGATGAGCCGAATCAAACATGTGTTGACAGAGAGAGCAATTGCTGATCCTGATCCTAGGCGATCAGCTGAGATGAAGAGGATGATCAACGCGTTATAATACTGAACATGGCAAAATATTTTAGCCAATATATGAATCATCTTGTTGCTGAATCTATGGGTTTGATTGCTTTTGTGTTTGTTGAAATGTTTAGGCAAAAAATTTCGAATGCTGCTTTACCGTGGAACTGTGATCTTGTTCGGAAATGATCAACGCATTATTATGTAGAATGAATTCTCATGAACAGGCAAGTGTTATTTGTCATTTGTATTTGGATTTTTAAGTCTCTAACCATTAATGTGATGGTTTTGAAAATTATTTGTTCCTTGTCAAAATTTCTTTGCATGATTATTTTCCCTAATTTTTTATATTTTGTTTCCTACCGTTTCGTTTTGATATAAAAAGCTTTCACAGGTTTTGGGAGCTCAATTTTCACATGCATCTATTTTAATGCTATGCAGGCTTCCATTTAAATGCTATATGACATTTTCTTGTTAGTCCCATGTAATTTTAGAATCCAGAATTTAGTAATGAAATGACAATCATTTTGCTAAAATTCTTTTCTATTCAAAATGCTAGTCATTTGATTCTAAAATCTATATGTAATTTAGGACAATACATTTAATAGTGAACGTTATCCGGTATTCAATTGACGGAGGTTCAACGAACGCCGATCGATGGCTGTGGATGACTGGTGGTGGTGTCACGCTTCGCTTCCCAAAACACGAAAGTACATTACGTGATAAAGCCAACCATGCTATGTACGGCGAGAAAGAATCCTTTCATAGTCACATTACGGCTGTCAAGATTTCAAAAATAGTAAATAAAATCTAACTACCATATGTCCATCTACCACAATAGATAATAAACAAGAAATGTATAGCAGAAATGAATAAAAATTCAATAAAGAAATAATATCCAACTCACGTCCCTTATGGGATCACAACGATAAACTAAACTACGGAAATAAAATAAATTAAGTATCTCTAAAACTAATTATTAAGCTCCTCATTGCTCAGCTTGCTTGTCAAAATACTTTTTATCTTTCTGCGATAAGATCAAAGAAACTGGACCGTGCAAAACCCAGACGTCGGTGCGTCATAAATATCAATAACAATAGTAAAACAATGGGCTATATGTGTGTCACATGTATCCCAAAATCTGTGCTTTTATGTTTTCTATTCTACAAGTCTTTGAAATCAATTAATAGAATCGCCGATGTAACTCAATAGTATCCCGTGCGTGTCCGGGACCACGGTCAAGACCCTTGGACTGAGTCCGAGACGTGCCGCTAAACAGTAAAAACATGTATCATGTACAGCGAATGATATCAGCATCATCATTCCGGGGCCCGAAGCCCGTATCGACTGATCAGCCTCTAGAAATTAATGAACTGTTGAGCTATAAGTCAGGTTTCAGTATTAATTTCCCATTTTCCTCCAGGTTTCGTGTTCAGTCAGATATTAACGATATCTACCTAATGCCAACACAGGAACAGACAGCTACATGTCTTGTCTATCTAAATAACAAGTCACGTCCATCAGGACAACAAGTCAGGGTTGTCGGTATTGGTAAATAATCCAAATGGCAGGTATAGTAATGGCAGGATAACGTGTCGTGCACATGTCAAGCATTGTGTATTAAACAGAATAAATATTTGATTGTGTAACCAATCACAATAAAAGCAATAATATAACTGCCATGGCTATCTTTGATGTTGATGGAAACCGACTGCTGTTGAGGAATGAATAAAACAAAACAGAGTTCTGTGATATAGGGATGAGACTATCGGGATCAATGATTCAAGTTTATGTTATAGAATTTAGAATACAGAAGCCTAGATAGAAGGACACTCATTACGGGGAGCTCAAAATTAGAATTCTGTCAATCTCAAGTCTAAGTATCACAGGTCTATACATGCTGGGTTTCTTCAGGAATGTTGTTTCATAATTTGGTAGAGATTTGGGCTCACAGCCTTATGGCCCTACCTAAAACAAATAAAGCACACAAAAAAAGATTTAAATGCCAAAACTTGTTGGAATAGAAACGAGGCATGCCACTCATCATCTTGGTGAAATTATATAAACAAGGGAAATGAGAAAAATTGACTTTGAGAATAGGAAAAATACAACTTGCGTTGGAGTAAGCTATGCAACAAAACATGCACAAATTTGCAAGTCAATATTAATTGATGCAACCAACCAGCACAAGCTTAAGCTATTAATCACTTTTGAAAGGCATAGAGAGGCCAAGAAAGTACTCAATTATAGAGTCATTATTTGGTGGTGTTATGTATAAATACTGTTGATTTATGTACATCTCAAATGGTTAAACTACATTTACGCAGCTGTACCCCGGTTTGAAGGGGTGGTTAATTAATGATCACGATGTATCATTAAAGGGTTTATATATTAATTATCGAAAAGCAATAATAATATTACGACAAGATCTAATCTTGTCGTAGCATGTAAACATACTTGCCTTGAGGCCACGATTACGATAACGTATATGACAACAAAGATGGCAAAAGATCTCGGCTTGGCTTGATGTAAAGGTTGGTCGTAACTACGGCTGATGGGTTTGGAATAATAGAGGAGAAAAGGGGATGAAAACGTGAGAGAAGGAGAAAGAAGGAGAGAGACAGAGATGAGACGGGAGAGAGAGTGTTTATATATATATATATATATATATATATATATATATATGAGAATAATGGAGGAAAGAGGCCATAGGAGGGAATTTCCTCCTATGGCGTCGATAAAACACGCCCTCCATCGTGTTTTCCGACGATCGGAATGCATCATCTTCATCGTTATCGTCTAAAATGTGGGTACACCAAATTTCATGTGATTCTACAACTTTTTCACCGTTGATTTAGCAATGTAAAAAGTTCTATTGTCGGTAAACCGTTAATTTTGAACCCACTAATTTAACGGTGAAAAAGTTGTAGAATCACGTGAAATTTGGTGTACCCACATCTTAAATGATAACGATGAAGATGATGCATTCCAATCGTCGGAAAACACGATGGAGGGTGTGTTTTTTCGACGCCATAGGAGGAAATTCTCTCCTATGGCATCTTTCCTCCATTATTCTCTCTCTCTCTATATATATATATGAGATTAATGGAGGAAAGAGGCCATAGGAGGGGATTTCCTCCTATGGCGTGGAAAAAATACAACCTCCATCATTTTTTCCGACGATCGGCACCCATCATCATCATCGCTATCATCTAAAATGTACGTACACCAAATTTCATGTGATTCCACAACTTTTTCACCGTTGATTTAGTGGGTTCAAAATTAACGGTTTATCGACAATAGAACTTTTTACATTGCTAAATCAACGGTGAAAAAGCTGTAGAATCACATGAAATTTGGTGTACCCACATCTTAGATGATAACGATGAAGATGATGGGGGCCGATCGTCGAAAAAATTGGTGGAGGTTGTATTTTTTCCACGCCATAAGAGGAAATTTCCTCCTATGTCCTCTTTTCTCCATTATTCTCTCTCTCTATATATAAATATGAGAATAATGAAGAAAAGAGGCCATAGGAAGAAATTTCCTTCTATGGCGTGGAAAAAATACAACCTGCACCAATTTTTTCGACGATCGGCCCCCATCATCTTCATCGTTATCAGCTAAGATGTGGGTACACCAAATTTCATGTGATTCTACAACCTTTTCACCGTTGATTTAGCAATTTAAAAAGTTCTATTGTCGGTAAACCGTTAATTTTGAACCCACTAAATCAACGGTGAAAAAGTTGTGGAATCACATGAAATTTGGTGTACACACGTCTTAGATGATAACGATGATGATGATGGGTGCCGATCGTCGGAAAAAATGGTAGAGGTTGTATTTTTTTCACGCCATAGGAGGAAATCCCCTCCTATGGCCTCTTTCCTCCATTAATCTCTCTCTCTCTCTCTCTCTCTCTCTATATATATATATATAGTTATATAGTTTAGGGTAACTAGGTAATATCAAACTATATCAAATTTTATCATAATCTCGTCCAAAAATATATTTTTGAGAATAACACACATACGTAAAATTTTAAACCATAATGCGATAATCTAATATTAAATGCATATACCCCCTAATAAGATTTAAATAAAAATATAAAAGTTTAATAAATATTTGGTTATCATATATTATGGGATTTGAACATAATAGATAAGAACGAAAATAAGATATGGGGTGATATACCATGCAAAGTCAGTTAGCAAAATATTATTTATTCATATCTTGTGACTATAAATATATATATAGAGATATAAATATATATAGTGTATGTATTACTAAATTCGCGTAGATACACTTTACTGGTAAATATTAGATATAATCTTGCACCATATTGGGTTCTAAACATGCGGGTCGGGTCGGAAAACCATTACTACTATTCGAATCGCTCGCAACCCAAATAAATAAAGGAATTATAAAACAAAACTTAAAATACCAAGTTATACTGTATAAATATACTAGGGTGTTACATTATACCCAACTATAAAAGAATTTCGTCCTCGAAATTCACGGAACATGAAAAAGACAAGAAGATACGGATCTAAGGAAAAAAATATGAAAACTTCTGTCGAATTCCGTCTCCACGCTGCCCATGTTGAGCTCTTCCTGAGTGAACACGTATTTTAGGCTCTTGTAATCAGCAAATACTTCTACTCTTTCGCCAAATAAGTAGTGTCTTCAAATCTTCAGCGCAAAGATCAATGCTGCTAGCTCCAAATCATGAGTTGGGTAGTTCTTCTCACGAGTCTTCAATTGCCTCGACGCGAAATCTTCATATGCTGCATCAAAACACATCCTAAGCCTTTCCCAGATGCATTGCTATGAATAACTAGTCCTCCGAAACCATCTAACACTGTCAGAATAGGAGCGGCTGTCAATCTCTGCTTCAATGCTTCAAAAGCTTATGACACTTCTCAGTCCATATGAACGGTAGCTCCTTTCGTGTTAGATTGGTCAATGGTTATGTTATCTGGACGATGTTCTCCACAAACCTTCTATATTATCCAGCAAGCCCAAGGAAACTTCTGATCTCCCCCATATTCTTTGGAATAGGCTAATCAAGAATAGCGGCAATCTTTTCGGGGTCAACTACAATCCCATCTCTGGATACAACATGACCCAAGAACTTCACTTCTTCGAGCCAAAACTCGCACTTGCTCATGTTAGCATATAACTTTTCTTGTCTTAACGTCTGCAGTACGATTCTCAAGTGTTCTTCATGATCTTCTTTGCTTCTCGAATAGACCAAAATATCGTCAGTAAATACCACTACGAACTAATCCAGATATAGTGAAAAGATCCGGTTCATCGAGTCTATAAATATTATCGGTGCATCAGTAACTCCAAATGGCATTACTGTGTACTCATAATGTCCATATCGAGTTCGGAACATCGTCTTGCAAACGTCTTCTGCTTTCACCCGAACCTGATGATACCCTGATCACAAATCCAACTTTGAGAATACTCTCACGCCACTGTGCTGATCGAATAATTCGACGATGCGAGGGATTGGGTACTTATTCTTAATAGTCACCCGATTTAACTCTCGATAGTCGATACACATCCTCCACGTGCCATCTTTCTTCTTGACTAGAAGAACTGGAGCTTCCCATGGTGAACCGCTGCTGCGAATCCAACCCTTCTTTAGTAATTCAGTAACTTGTTTTTTTTACCTCTTCCAATTCTACCAGTGCCATCAGATAATAGGCATTTGAAATTGGCGATACTCTTGGAATAAGATCAATCACGAACTCCACATCTCATTTTGGCAGTAAACCCAAGATGTCCTTGAACACATCCATGAAATCCCGAACTAGTACTAGTGCTTTTTGCTTGATTACTTCCATCGACGAAAAAAATGCACTTGTCGGCCTAGCCCTAAATTCAATCGGCCCGACAGATCTGCTACCTCCCAAGAATATGAACTCCGGATGTCCGAGAATCTGGAAAATCACTTTTTTCGCCCTATAATCAATTTGGGTGTGGAAAATACCAAGAAAATCCATTCCTAAGACCACATCGTAGCTGCCAGTATCAATCACCAAAAAATCCGCGAATAACTCCCGTCCGCAAATAACAATCGAGCAACCCTTACACTCACTACTAAATATAATTCTCTCATTCCCAGTGTGTATGTCGCAAGAACTAGATAGAGCCGTGTGTGGGATAGAGTGTGCACTAATAAATTTGGACGACATAAAGCAATATGATGCACCTGAATCGAATAATACTAATGCGGAGAAATTATAAACTGTTAAGAATATGTATGCCCTAGAGGCCATTATTGTATGATATAGTGGATGCTTGGATATATATAGAGAGAACTTTCTTACTTGACATGATAATATGCTCTGGTTGCTCTTTATCTTAACATGTACACCTATTTTAGTATACTGTCTCTCTGGTACATGTTGATAAAGCCCTTAGGATGTAGCCTTGACTACCAGGACTATGATACAGATTATACTAGTGGGGCTTGTGTAGTTCGCAAGCACATCCTTTAACAGTTCTTAATCGAAAGAATATCGAGACGGGGCATCGATATTCCAGAGTAGACTAGTGTGTACGTTTCTTGACCCTCTATAGGGCGATGGTTGATCCAACAACCATCAGTGTTTGACATCAAAGATTGTGCACAGGTGCTCATTAGAGAATGGGTACACCGAACATGACTCACCGAGAACTCCTGGATGGTACCATACCTATCGTCAGATAGCAGTTCTCTGGCGACACTTGTACATGTTAGTCTATAGACCCGAGATCGTCATAGTGTCTTGTGTGGTTCCCACTGTGCTTTGATTTCCTCCCTACCATGGCTCAAAGGAGTCGTGCAAACAGGTGGATTTCGGATACAGTCCTGAGTTACATGGAGGCAATGAGCGATAGGAGAGTTTCGTCTCTCCCGATATTGGGAGTTGATATTGCGCTATACTCGATTGTCTATAATAGCAAGTCTCTGGCCAGGGCTGATGAGATTTACCGGTAAGTGTTATCAGTAGTTTCTCGAAAGGTTATAGACCACACATCGGCATGACTTGTCAAGTTAGTAGGGTCTGACGATTCCACCCCCAGACTCGATATGCGACATATCAGACGAAGAGACCGGACTGTACGGTAAGTGTTTCTTATAGGCTTTACAGGAGTTTGGACAAGTTTGCTTGTTGATCTTCTATTCGCTCAATACCTAGGTAGCTGTTACGTCCAGCTAGTACCGCTGACGGCTTGTGGGTATCTGATACGATCATTACCTACTGCTGGCGTATTGACGAGTCTTTAGAGTCCCATACAGAGGTTTTCTAGCTCAAGCGAAACGAAGTAAGGCACATATGGAGATATGTGCGGAGGCTTGATTAAATACGAGTATGTGATACTGTATTCTAATCTAGCGGTATTTGATATTGGTTAGGTTATATGTGATATAACCGGATTATTGAATCAAGTGTTGATTCAATGATTTGATTTATGTATATATATTTGATATTGGCCGGTTATATATGATATGACCGGATTATTGAATCAAGTGTTGATTTAATATCTGATATTGAATATTAACCAGTTATATGTGATATGACCGGATTATTGAATCAGGTATTGATTTAATAATTTGATATACATATATATATATATATATGATATTAGTCGGTTATATATGATATAACCGGATTATTGAATCAAGTATTGATTTAATAATTTGATATATATATATATATAGAGAGAGAGAATAATGGAGAAAAGAGGCCATAGGAGGAAATTTCCTCCTATGGCGTGAAAAAAATACAACCTCCACCAATTTTTTCGACGATCGGCCCCCATCATCTTCATCATTATCATCTAAGATGTGGGTACACCAAATTTCATGTGATTCTACAACTTTTTCACCGTTGATTTAGCAATGTGAAAAGTTCTATTGTCGATAAACCGTTAATTTGAACCCACTAAATCAACGGTGAAAAAGTTGTGGAATCACATGAAATTTAGTGTACGCACATCTTAGATGATAACGATGATGATGATGGGTGCCGATCATCGGAAAAAATGATGGAGGTTGTATTTTTTCCACGCCATAGGAGGAAATCCCCTCCTATGGCCTCTTTCCTCCATTAATCTCATATATATATATATATATATATATATATATATATATAAACTAATATTTTGCTCACTTTAGATTTTCTTCTCTATATTTTGCCCACTTTAGATTTTCTTCTCTATATTTTGCTCACTTTAGATAATCTTGCACCATGTTGAGTTCTAAACATGCGGGTCGGGTCGGAAAACCACTGCTACTATTCGAATCACTTGCAACCCAAATAAATAAAGGAATTATAAAGCAAGATTTAAAATACCAAGTTTTACTGTATAAACGTACTAGGGTGTTACAGACGGTGAAGGTGACCTTCGGCCGGCGACGATGATGGTCGGTCGACGATCAACGGCGGCGGCAGGGTGTGGGCGGCGATCAGCGGAGGGCAGCTGCATGCTGTAGGCGGCGATCGGTGGATGGCGGCGACGGGAGACGGTCAGCGGCCTTCAGCGATCGACCGGTGATGGTGACGGGGACGATCGACCGGCGATGGCCGGCCAACGATGGTGATGGCGACCACCGGCGGCGACGATCGTTGGCCGATTAATGGTGGTAACGATTAGTGAGGTTCGACGGACGCCGATCGATACCGATGGATGACTGGTGGCGTGAAGGCATCCGTTGACTGGCGATGAAGATGGTCGGTCGGCGAAGGCGGCCATCGACTAGCGATAAGAATGGTCGGAGGCGACAATTGGAGGCAGTGAAGGCGACGGTCGGTGGAAGCCAAGGCGACCGTCGGCCGGTGACAAGGATGGTAGGTCGGAGGCGGCGATAGGTGACTGTGGCGGGCGAGGGCAACGGTCGGCGGATGGCGGCTGCATGGGACAATCGGCGGCCGTCAGTGACCAGCGTTGGTCGGCCAATGGCGACGATGGCGGCAGCGGTCGCTGGCCGATTAATGGTGGCGGCGCTCAGTGGTCGCGATGCCTAGCAAGACAGTTTATTTAAATTTTGATCTATTATGTATACCATGACATTTTAGAAAACTCATGGTTACATGGTGATTAGGTGATTGATTGGTTTTCTCATTTTTGTAGTACAAGTTGAATGATGAATTCTAAAATCCAAATTCTCGCATTCTAAAATGCTAGTTTCAACTAATACTATTAAGTAAATTCTAATTTTAAATAATTTGGGACTAGCACGAATTTTCAAAATCCAGAATTGCATTTTCAAATGACTTGGGGCAAAACCCCCTACATGACCTGTTCTATAGCTAAAAGAGAGGTATATGTATATATTTTTATGTAACTCGAGAAACTTATAGATTGCAAAAGATACTGTGCCGTATTACTTTTTGAAAATTTTCTTCTTTTAAGCATAATGTAGAAAATCATACCGTTTCATCGTACATGAAAAACGAAGAGTTTTGCTAACATGTTGCAATTTTTGGTATGGGAAACTATTCGAAGCTGGAAAAAATCGAAAACAAGAATGTTGAAACAAGATAAGAGGGGCATATTATATTGTCTTTATATATTTCAAGGGAAAAAGAAAAATGCAAATAACCTCTCCCATTTCTCACTCAATTCCTCTTCTACCTAACTCTTCAACCTAAAAATAGGTAGAATTTTTTTCTCGAAAAAAGGAAAAAAAGAAACAATATAAGCAATCCAACAAATTCAACGGTCAAATTGTGAAACCCAAATTCCCATCAAATCCTTTGTCTCGTAAGCAACAATTTGCGTCTAATTCCACGATTCCTTTGCAACTTCCCACAAATCCCGCCGGAGGTCAAATCCGTAATTTCCCAGCATCCATCTCTTCTCATCCGTCCGATCTCTAACACATCCAAACCAACGGGGAAGATCAACTCTGGGCTGATTATTTTATTGCAAGCTAAGAAAATAGATTAGATTACAAGGTAAGAACAAAAGAGGAATCTTTTTTAATTATCCCCCTTCTCTCTCTTCATCTCTTTCGTTGAAGTTGAGGAGAGAGAGAGAGAGAGAGGAGAGAGAGCATTAGAGGGGGGAGAGAAAGGAGGGCTTTATTCATCACAGAAATCTTTTTAGGGTTTTGAGATTTGTAGAAGAGAGGCGAAAATGCATATGATGCGGCGCCTCAAGAGCATCGCTTCCGGTCGCTCCTCGATCTCAGATCCAGTAAGCTCCTTTCTGTTTCTTTTGTTTTTGGATTTGTTGTTGATAAGGAATGAGATCGCATTGGTTTTCGAGATCTTGGGATCCTCGAAGCTTTCCATTTTTGGGACGTAGTTTTGTTATTAATTGCTGATGAAGTACTTATTGCCATCCTTAATTGGTCAAGATTCATTCTTGATGGAGTTAGATAGTAATGCTTATCAGAATTACTGTCTCTTGATAAATGAAGTGGCATTGGAGCTACTGTGCTGTCGTCTTGCTAATGCTGAGTTAATTGCTGGAAATTATTTGATCTCAATGTTTGATTTGATATAAAAGTTTATTATAGCAACAATTTATCAGGCCTTTTAGCTGGGTTGATTGGACTTGATAAAACCCTTGTAGCTCTATGCTCATTAATCCCTGCGAGAGATAAGAGATACCACATGTTTAATGCAAAGGGTTTTGGGTGTTGCCTACTGGTTGAATGAATTTGCGTGGATTCTATATGGGAACATGCATTGGTCTGTTTTCCAAAAAATCCATCTTTTCATGTCACCCTTTTCCCTTTGTGCAAACATATGTTATCATGGTGCTTTCTTGTTTTTTGGAACTTGTCCTAAGTCATTACGTATAAGTTATGTAACTTTCTTTTGTGGGAAGTGTTCCGATTCAAGAATTTGTTGATCAGATATAATGTAATCAAAATCGACAGGTTGCTCCATGATTGCAAGATTCGGGAGGGAATATAATTGGTTATGTGGTAGCTTGGCGTTGAAAATATTTTCTTTTTTGTTGGATGAACATGGATATTTTAAAAGAGATGGGTGCTCAAGAAGAATATATGCAGTTAGGCCTCAGATATGGTAATTATGGCATTTGTCCAATTTATGGCAATCCAATCTAGCAGTTTCTCAAAATTACCTCTTCACCGCAACATTTTTTCTTAATTAGAAGCTTGAGACTAATTAATTACTTGAAATGCTGTAAAGTTGATACCACTATGTTGTTGACTGCAATTCTGGTCCTGACAAATTCTTATGTAAAATTCACAAAACGTGAAATTCTAATCCAGCGCTTCAATCATGTATTTCTTTTTCTAAATTGAGTTTGAGAAGAAGAAAATTAATTAATCTAAATGTTAGATTTACTCAAAAGTTTATTATAGTAACCAATAATTATGTCTTTAAATTGGCGGATTTGGCTTGATTAAACCCTTGATGCTTTGACCTATGCTCATCAAGCTCTACGAGAGGCACTACATGCTTGGTGAGAGGGTGCTACCCCCAAGACAGAAGGAAGGATTTGGGAATAGTCGACAGCTTGAATGAGCTTGCATGGATACTATGCGGGAACATAAATTAGCAACCTAATGTTTATAGTTTGAAAAAAGCCTTGTGTTCTTGTCACCCCCTTGCCTTTGGGGAAATAGATGGCTACAGACTTATTTGTAACTTTCCTTTTGTGGGAAGTAACCCGATTCAAAATGTTGTTGATGAGATAGTAATTGATAGGTTGCTCGATGATTGCTAAGTTAGGGTGAGAATATAATTAGTAAAAGTACTTCGCAGTGGAAGTATTTTTTTGTTGGATGTACATGGATTATTTGATAGAGATGGAAGCTCAAGAAGAATATTGCATGTAGGCATTATAATTAACAATCAGTAATGTTGGGGATAATCTTAGGGAATTAAAAGGAAAAGCAACAAACGAAGTCGTTAAACGAGGCACTGCATTCACTATCTTTAAGATATTGATTTCCTCACCGTGGTGGAGATGGTGTCAATGGAAATTGAAATTCTACTCCTATGATACAATGCACAACTCTTTTTTCATAGTCTATAAGATCCGCACTCTCTTATGACTACATTTAAAAAGGTATCCCGGTCGGATTAAAACAAAGAAAAAGGAATGAAAAATAAATTTTCATAGTTTTCTCGTAGTTAATGTTACCATCGTGCGTCGTATATTGACACATAAAAACGGTTCTTAGTGAAAAGACGTGTTTATTTCTCAATTAGTCACATCCCTTTACAAAAGGTCTTTATACTAATATTTTATTTATGTTGTTATTAGGAAATATCTGACATATAATAATATAAATAAAAATAATAAATTAAGCAAATAAATAAAGTAAAATAAAAAACTTTGGATTGTTATACAATGTATACATATAGATGTACTTTGTCTTGAACCTTGTGCTGAACAAGGATTGAATATATTAGAAAAATAATTCAATCTCAAGTACCAAATCACAAATAAATAAATGCTCACAGCTGTATATGGATACTTAATTTTTTAAGGCAACACATTGTAGGCCATCACTAATTTGAGTTTCGCAAGTACTCTAGGGTTATCATTTTGAAAGATGTCCACACTTTCTTACTTCCGAAGGCAAATCCATAAATATCCACTACATCGTTTCACTCCTTAAGATTTGTTAAGAACTTATTTTCAGTTTGAATCATGGATTTATGTGCACTAACTATATATGAGACTTAATAATTAGTGAACCGTTGCCACTATTTCACGTAATTTTCTTGCACTTTGAAATATAACCTCGTAATATTTCTTGGAACATCGCAAAGAATGTCTCTTAACTTGGTAATAACCTCATATCTATCCATGTTTTATTAGTTTATTATAAGATTAAAGTAGTTAAAATTTGCCCATCTATGTCAAGTCCTCACATGACTATATCTATCAAGAATACGAAGTAATTGTTAAGAAACCAAATAAAAATTTGCATGTAATCAAATAAATAAGTAATCATTTATAGGTTTTGATCTTTTTTAGTGACCCGATTAGCATTATCATAACTGACCTTCATATTGCAAAGCAGGTCATGCAGAACATATCAAAAACACGTGTTTCGTATTTTCACTCATTCTGTCATATTGTCGATGTATATATATTGACAATACTTGTCAATTATATAATAAATAAATTCCACCGTATACGATTCGGTTACTATTGTCCCTAACCTTTCACTGTTGGTTCATCCTACATGCTAATAGTTGCAACTTGAAATGTGTTATGATCAATAAGTTAACTCAGTCAACATTTTGATGTTGGGTTTAAAACCTAAATACACAATCTTTGGGTTACTGCTACGAATGTGCAATTTAAAAGGGAACAAATATTCATAAAATTAATGGTTAAAATGGTCAAAATAACTTCATTTCTTAATTTAAAGGAAACCAAATATCAAATTAGAAACACCTTTTCATAACATAATAAGTTATTTTATTTTAATATTAAATTATTTAAATATCAATACTTTTATCTATAGTACTTTTTCCAAATATATGTCCATTCAAATTATTAATGTGCAAGCACCGAGTTATCATAAATGCTAAATTAGTAGGGAAACTTATATAAATGGCACATATCAAATAAAGGTACATGTAATAACAAATGGATTTTGGGAGATTATGATTTCATGTGTAAGCATCAAATCACTTTAAACTTATTAAAAGTTTGTATGTCTAAATTCAAGGGGCTGGCATGATCATATCCTTATGTTCAACCTGTCGATTAAAAGGACATTGCATATTCTTGAAATTATGAACAGTAAATGTCAATTGATATGCAAAGTTCATGTTGAAATTTTAGTTATTTTACATGGACTTGTCCATATATTTAGTTACAACTAACAATACAAGTGCGAAATTATATAAAAGTTGCTTAAGAAAGGGCTCATCAATTAATTGTAGCAAGTATAGAATTGAAATATTAATCTGAAAAATACATGCCATGCTATTTAGAAATGCCATCTTAATTCGATGGACACCCCAAAAGTGAATTCAAGATCAAAGCCCTCTTTGACTTTTGTTGTGTGCCACTATTCGTAACTTATTTTCGTTTGTTAAGTAGTGTGAAGAAATAGAAACAATATGAGATAATCCTTAACTCTAAGAACATAACATGAACAACATGTAATAGAAAAAATAAATATAAAATAAAATTTAAATAATACTTATCTCTGTTTTGCCTTATCAACATGCACTAGAACCAGATCAATTGAAACCTTCTTATTCTTTGTCCAAAAGCCTAATGTTTCGATTTATGATTTTATTGAAGCAACATTCACTAATGGGGATAATCATTAGAGGAGAAAGAAAAAGCAAAAAGCAAATTCGTTAGGCAAGATATGACACTCCTTGTCTTTAAGATAGTGGATTTTCCATGGTGGTGTAGATGGTTTCAATGAAAATCCTTTCTCATGATAGGATGCCTAACTCTCTTTTGAAGTCTATAAGATTTGCATTCTTCTATTCCGGAAACCAAATATCCGGATCCAATTAAAAGAAAAAAGAGAAAATAAAATAAATTTCCATCTATTTCTTGTAGTTACATGTTATCATCTTATGTCTTCTATAGAAATATAAATGTCTTTTAGTGAATGGATGTGTCTGTTCATCCTTAATAAAATGGGCGTTTACACTAATATTTTATAATGTTATTATTAGAAGATATTCAACAAGTGAAGTTTCTTGATTATATGTATCCCTGCATCTACTTTCTCAAAATTACCTCTTGCTGCTTTTGAATGACATTAGTTTTACAAGATTTTCTTTTCTTATATGAATTAGGAACCTATAATGAAGACTAATTTATTACTTGAAATGCTCTAAGCCCCTCTTAGTCAATTGAAACTCTTAGATGGAGTTAGAACATTTAAAACTGGAATTGGATTAGTTGAACTTTTGTTGAACCAGAATTTTTTATGAGTTCGGGAACTATTGGAACTAAAATACCAAAATATAGTTCAACTTTTGATGATATTCATATTTATTTCCTATTTTATTTAATCTGCGACCAATTAATTACTTACATCTAATATAAGCTAATAATGGTTCAATGACATGAATGATAATATCAATAAAAAATTAATAATAAGTAATATTGGTTATTACTAGTTATTATTGTATTTATTAAATAACAACATCACTAATTTGCTTAAATATCAAGGAGTAATATAGATTAATTAAATACAAGATAAATATATTAAACGTACAATTAGCAATCTCATGGAAGTATAAAATTAAGTAAATTAATGATTTTTTGTTTTGAGATGAGAGAAAAAAGAATGTGTAAGAAATGAGTGAGAGAGAGGGTGAGAGAGAGAATTTAAAAGGTATGGTCATTGTTAGGATAAAATTGAAAGGTACTATTTAATAGAACTAAAAGTTAGAACCTTTTTTTTGTTAGTTCCCGTTTCAGTACCTTTCATGACTAACACCAAAATTTTAAAGTTCTGGTTGACTAAAAAAAGTTTTTTAATTACTCTTCTAGATTTAATTTAGTTGCAAAGCTTTAGGTTCCAATTGGCAAGCCCTATTTCAACTTGACAACACAGTGTAGTTGATGAGTGCATTTCGATTTTTGCAATTACTTACGTAAAGTTCTCTACACGTGAAATTCCTCATCATAGACGGCATATCCAAGGTGGGTTGAGCTTAGGCAATGGACGAACACATGGATGCAAAGTTTCAATATGTGTGTGAGTATGTATCCGGTTACGAAAGTAGATAAATAGAAAATTATATACTCTTATACCATACCTGAACTTAGCACATCGGTTTGTGGCTTGAAAGGATAGCAGGATGATCATTGTTCGTATCCTTTGAGCAACACTATTTTTTCTCTAAATTACCACATGTAAATCTCATGCCCTGTTTTTTGTAAATTGCCAGTTTTGAAGTCATGTCTTATGATCAATAATCTTCTATTATTGTACCATATTCAAGCTATTACATATACAATATAAGATAAAAATGAAAGAGTTTACTTCTAAATTCTTATATTTAATTCTTAGCTTTTCATCATCTAAGTTCTTTTCATCAAAATGTAGTATTATTCAGGTGAAAAATTGATTATCTTTTATGACCATATGTCGATCAGATGCAAACCTTTTTGACTAACAAGTAACAACTATCAAATTCATTGTCGAGAAAACTTATTTAGTTGTTCACAACTTTGTTAAAAAAAAGTTAATAACATTTGAAATAAACTTGAAGTTAGTCGAGCGGTTTGAGGCTCAATGTTAAGACAGATATGATTGTTGTTTAAGTATTCCGTTTTGTAACAAAAAAATGACCATTTAAAAGTACTTTTTTTTATTATATATACCCCCTCTAATATTGCATATTCATTTATACTCCTGTAATCTTTGTATTTGTGAATACCCCCCTTAAGCTTTCATGTTTTAAAAAAAACTTCGTCTTGGGAGTGGGTGTACATATAGGATATATTAGCTTATTTAAAGTTAGAAATATTACACTTTCTAATAATTTTTTATTTACCACTTAATTTTTGTTGTGAAACCTTGTGGATTATGTCTAACTTTACTTACTCTTTAAATTTACCACTCAAACCTTCATAAATTAGGATCTTATTTAACCGAGACAATGAGTATGGTATATTAGTATAAACTACAACAATTTGATGAAGTTTTAGAGAAATATATTTCTTATATAATTAATTAGAAAAGATTAAAAAAACTGCAATGGATTGGGAAGAGTGCTCATTCTCCTTTTTAAGACAAAGAAATGTTTATCATTATAATTTGAAACAACCAAGTTTTGAACATAATAGCCATTAAAAGGTGCTTTTGTAACAATTTCAAAGATTTCAAGGGGTGTATATAAATACAAAGATTAGAGGGGCGGGGGTTATATATAAGTACTGTAGGGTGTTTTTCGTCACCCTATTGAGATGGGAATACGTGCGCGCTTGTCAGGCGCATTACAGATTCCCTTGTCTAGGATAGGCTGGGGTTTATTGATTGTGGGGATCCGAATCTCCGGCAGCCTCGGACTAAGCAGCCGTTAATTACCCCTCGCCTTTGGAGCGAGAGAACCTTCGATTAACGAGTTAAACTGGTCATGCGAACTCAATGTGCAGTGTTGTGTTTTGAAGGGGTTTTGGATATATCGGGGGCCGGCAGAGTTTTTACGGGGGTCCCGCTACCCGGATAGCGGGCTGGAGGTCAAGAGGCTAGCAGCCACTTGCGGGGTGTAGGGCAGCGCCCCGTTAGAAATTTTTTCTAACGGAAACAGTGTGGTGGAGTGTGTGTGTGCATATGTGTATATATACCTATATATATACAAAAAGGAAAGGGCATCCATAGGATGCGTGGGAGAAGGCGCCAGCGCCTCACGTGAGCGGCACGCGAGTGCTTAGGCGCTTGAGCGTTGGCGCGAGCGCTTTGGGCGCTAGCGCCCCAACGTGCCCAGCACGTGGGCGCTCGGGCGTTGGCGCTAGTGCCCCACGTGCCTGACACGTGGGCGCTCAGACGCTGGTGCTAGCGCTTTGGGCCTTAGCACACCACGTGCCCGGCACGCGGGCGCTTGGTCGCGGGCGCTTTGGGCGCTTTGGGCACTGGCGCTAGCGCACCACGTGCCCGGCACGCGGGCGCTCGGGCGCTAGCGCCCCACGTGCTCGGCACGTTAGCGCTCGGGAGCGCTAGTGCTTGGGTGCTAGCGTTTTGGGCGCCAGCGCCTCACGTGCCAATCACGTGGACGCTCGGGCACTGGACGACAAAAAGGGACTTGGTCCCTGCACTGGGAGTTGTACTTCCAAAAAGAAATACTTATTATATATATATATATATATATTTGAGGAGTTAAACTCCTAAGATATTTTTGGAGCTGATGAAGGGGCTTCTTTCTTGAGCCCTGGATCTTCTCCAAAGTGGGATTTTCGGATATGAGTCTCCTTCTTCCTCCTCTGTTGGCCGGATCTTGAAGAATAAGAAGTATGAGATTTAAAAAAAAATCTCCCCCTTTTGAGATCTAATGGAAGATCTGGGCTCGTCTTTGTGGGTTTTGTGGTGAAAAACTATTTAGTTTTGGAAAAGAAAGAGTAAAACTCTTGATTTAATTCAAAAGGAGGGAACAAGGTTTTAGAACATTTTGGAATGAGGAGGCACAAGAACCCTAGTTTTTGAAGAGAATAAAAAGTGTATGCTTTATTCATCATCATGTTGCTTTATATAGGCTTACACATTTACATATAGCCTCTTAGGCTTTACAAAATGGCATTTTGCCCATCCCATGTCTCATGTGCTATTTCTTTTTGCACATAAGCCATGGGCTTTACAAAAATTTGGCTTTATGCCCATTCATGCATAAAAAAATTACATCAAAATTATTTATTACATGATTTTTTATGTCAGCATAGGGGGGAGGCCGGCCGCTTCATGTTCGGGCTTGACTCGGACATGAACCCACTTGATCTCGGCTTGGGCCCACCTGGCTTGGGGTTCACCTTGACTTTGACTTGGTCAACCGGAGTGCAATTTTCGACCCCAACAAAGTGCCCCCATCAATAAATGTATACCACATATGTGGGTCGTGTGCATGAAATTGATGAATCTTCTTTCGCGTGGAGGCGACTTGCTTTGGTTCCCACTTTTTGAGATGCACCGCCCATTTTACGACATGGACGGTCGACGTTTGCGTCTCCGAGGCGGAGTGTCCGTGATAAACATTTCCCTGGCCCGGAGCGATTTGGTTCCCGCTTTGTAGGAAGTCTGCACTGTCCTTTTTACGACATGGACGGTCGACGCTTGACGCGTCTCCGAGACGGAGTGTCCGTGGTAGACGTTTCTTTGGCCCGGAATGATTTGGTTCCCTCTTTGTAGGAAGCCTGCACTGCCCTTTTTACGACATGGACGGTCGACGCTTGACGCGTCTCCGAGACGGAGTGTCTGTGGTAGACGTCTTCCTGGTCCGGAGTGATTTGGTTTCCGATTTGTAGGAAGCCTTGTAACGTCCTAGTTCGATCATACGTTTCTTTTTCTTTTGGATATATTGGGTTTTGTTTTATTTTTATTATTATAACTTGGAGTTTAATACTTTTAATCAAGATATATACATATAATTATGGTTTTTCAAGTTTGTCAAATATGCATATTATTAGTATTTAAATATTTATTTGTCCAACACTATTTTATAACCATATTTATATTTTAGTATCATAGTTTAAACAAAATATATTTTATTTGGTATTTCTTTAAACAATACATATACATAAGATTTTACCCCTTTTTAAATTCTATTTATAAGATATTTTGTCTTACGATATTTATTTGTTTAAAATATTTAATTTTGAAAAGTCATGAGAGCCCCTGTTAAATCTTTTAACCATATAAATATTTTTACTAAACTAACAACTCAATTTTCTCTCTCCAATCACCATATATGTCTCACCTGATAACTTTATTCTTTTAAAACAAATATTATTCTCTCTCTCCAAACAAATATCTTTTCCAACAAATTTCTTTCTCTCCATATTCTATTCTATCTACATATATTTTTCTATATCACTAACTATATTTCACCAAACCCCCGCTATTTTTCTATATATATTCTCTAACAAAATCTCTCTCTAATCTAATCTAATCTCTCTCAGCAGATTCTCTTTCTCAAATCTACTCTCTTTAATTATTTTTCTACAAACCTATATACATACATATATATATAATTGAAGATATTTTGTTATGATAGTTTAACTGAAAATATATTTTAGTTGTTTGATATCATAAAATCCTATATATATATATAACTAATTATATTTATTTTCATTAACCCATAACCATATACATATCTACATATATTTTCACTATTTACTAATATGTATATATACATATACTTTTCTATCACTCTAACTATATACAAACTAATATGTATGTATACAACTTTTCTAATATCTTATAGAAGTATATAACAACCCGTTATATCTCTCTTTTATAAAATCAAATTCAAATCTCATCTCATCAGAATATTTCTCTCTCCAATTATAATAATCTCTCGAATCTTTAACATCTCTTTTCCCTATAAATAACAACCTAATTATTATCATCTCTTCCCTTCTCATATAAATCAACCTTCTCTTTTTCCCATCATAATATTTTCTTCTTCAAAATTAGCCGAGCAATCAACCTTGGAGTTCTTTGTGTCGTCGTGTTTATCTGTCTCCGAGGCAAGTACTCTTGCTCTTTTTATTTTGTCGATGCAACATCGGCGATTGTATAAATTAGTTCTTAACCTGTACAAGTTTGGATATTAGAGGAAAGAGGTTTCTTTCAGAGTTTTATCATCTGTCATTATCGGAACACTTGCTGATATATTGCTGACTGTTAACTTGCAACTACAAATTTCATTATAAATTAGGTGCAAAATTAGTTGTATAAAATATTGTTAAATATTCCCCCTAAAGTATGAGTGAGTATAGGCATAAAGTTATGAACTTTTTCTAAGGCTAATGGTCACATAAATTTTTCCCCATCGAGCTATACCTGAAAACCATTTCTTTTGTTAAGTACCAACTGCTGTTTGCTTTTTCTCTATGTGATGCTATGACATGATTACTATGCACAAGAATCCTTTTTCATGCTTTATACACATTCGAGACTCATGTTGATTTACATGTATAGAACACCTTGATTTGACATGCCTATTCATGATCCTTGTTATTTATATTAAAATGAAATCATTAATTGGAATGCTGAACAACATGCCATGACACACTACTATTCACCAGTTTTATTTCCATACAATTACCATACCACAAGTTCCTGTATTTTCAGCATTCTTAATTAGTGATTTAGTTTTTACCATAGCAGCTATAAATACGTGGGTGTTGGGGTAGTTTGAGTGTGCGTTGTACAACAGGATCTCAGGAGTCCCATGCCGGCAGCTCGTAACGGGCTATAGCGGTCTCATGTTTACAGCTCGTACCGGGCTATATCGGTCTCATGTTTACAGCTCGTACCGGGCTATAGCGGTCTCGTGTTCATTCCACAGTTGGGCCCGTGTTTCCTAGCCCCTGGGGCACCACTCTTGGGTTAGGAATACTCCTGCAGAGGTTGACGCACACACTTAAGCTTACGATATGATAGTTTACCTTTTAGTGACCAGTTGGGTTATGACTTGACCTCTTACATGTTGGTTTCATAGTATTAATGCATTTATTTATATATCTGTTTTGATTGCGCACACGGGCTTCACTACATTCAGATATTCATGTTATCATACTACACACACTTTATACGTTGAGTACTTGCTGGGATGTTCTGACATCCCTGAGATTTGCCATCTCAGGTTTAGAGACAGATTTTCAGGATGAGCAGGATCGCAGCGGCTACCAGGACATTACCGAAGATCAGTAACCTGTAGGTTTATTTCCTTTCTGTTAGTATTTAGCATGTACACCCTTGTGGGACATTAGGACTTTTGTATCTCTTTTGGATGTTTTTATTTCGAATCTAGTATATTAGATCTTTATTTGCATCAATTATCTAGTGGACCTATTTTTAGTATTCTTTGTGGTTTCGTTGCAGCATGATTATCAGTATTATTCCTTTCGATATTGGATTTTATTTTTGACAGGTTAATCTAGACAGCTTTATGTGACTATGGAAGGATCTTTCCTTACCGTAGGTAGCACGGCTGGTCTTCGTCGCTCTCCGTATTCCGTATTTTGGGAAGCGGGGCGTGACAAGCCTGCACTGCCATTTTTACGACATGGACGATCGACTCTTGACGCGTCTTCGAGACGGAGTGTCCGTGGTAGACGTTTCCCTGGCCTGGAGTGATTTGGTTCCCTCTTTGTAGGAAGCTTGCGCTACCCTTTTTACGACATGGACGGTCGATGCTTGACGCGTCTCCGAGACGGAGTGTCCGTGGTAGACGTTTCCCTGGCCCGGAGTGATTTGGTTCCTTCTTTGTAGGAAAGCCTGCACTGTCCTTTTTACGACATGGACGGTCGACGGTACTGAGTGTCGCTGGTTGTTCAACTTGTCCCCGGCACGGAGTGTCGCTGATCGACTTGTCCCCGGCGTGGAGTGTCGCTGGTTCGACTTGTCCCCGGCACGGAGTGTCGCTGAGGTTCGACTTATTCTCGGCACGGAGTGTCGCTGTTCGACTTGTCCCCGGCACGGAGTGTCGCTGATGTTCGACTTATCCCCGGCACGGAGTGTCGCTGGTTGATTCCGAGTCGAAGCATAATTCTGACAGGGAAGGCAGACACGCCGAGGCGAAGCATGATTTCGACATGGGGTATATTCTGGGACGAAGCATGATTCTGCCGCAGAGATTGTTGGTTTGATTTGGGTTGGCATTAGCATCGCTACACTGGAATATGGTACCAGAAGCGAATCATCATTTGCTATGAGAGGATTTGAGGATTTTTTTCGTCGGCATCTGCATTGCTGCACTGGAATAATGCCAGGAGCAACTCATCATTTGCCCCGGGAGGATTTGGGAATTGGTTTTTGGGTCGGCATCAGCACCGCTACACTGGAATATGGTACCCGGAGTGAATCATCATTTGCCTTTGCTTATTGGGAAGCGATGGCTTAGGGGATAGGTTTAGATCCCTATCACCTTTCAATTTTATGGGCCGTAAGGGTCCCATAAAAGCATTTTCTCGCTACGAGTCGTAAGGATCCCGTAAGCGCATTTTCTCCTTAGAAGTCGTGAGGACTCCCAAGTGTGTTTTTCCTTTGTGAGTCATAAGGATCCCACGAAGGTGTTTTCTTACGAGTCGAGAGGATCTCGCAAGTTTTGTTCTCCTCATGCATCGTGAGGACACATGAGTGGATTTCCCTCGTTCCCAGTTTAACGACTTAGAGGTCATATGTTTCCAGTTTAACGACTTAGAGGTCATCTGTTTCCAGTTTAACGACTTAGAGGTCATTTGTGCCCAGTTTAACGACTTAGAGGTCATTTGTTTCCAGTTTAAAGACTTAGGGGTCTATTATGCCCAGTTTAACGACTTAGAGATCATCTGTTCCCAGTTTAAAGACTTAGAGGGCATCTATTCCCAGTTTAAAGACTTAGAGGTCATCGTGTCCAGTTTAACGACTTAGCGGTCATCTGTTCCCAGTTTAAAGACTTAGGGGTCTATCGGATTGAAAGCTTGGAATTTTGGGGTAGGGGTCGGCATCAGCGTTGCTAATACTGAAGCACATGTGCCAGGAGCAATTCATCATTTGCCTTTCCCTGTTGGGGAGCGATGGCTTAGGAGACAGGTTTAGATCCCTATCACCTAAGACTTTTCAATTTTATGGACCGTAAGGGTCCCATAAAAGCATTTTCTCCCTACGAGTTGAAATGATCTCGCAAGTTTGTTCTCCTCATGTATCGTGAGGGCGCATGAGTAGGTCTTCCCAAATAGAGCATAATTCCAAGGGCGGAGATCAGCCGCGTAACTGGTGATTGCGGTGGGGCATGGGTATGATGAGAATTATTTGAGCCCGTGGATTGTATACGGTAGTCAATTTGGGGACTGGCCGTAGGGCTGGAAGAATTTTGGGAAATTGGATTTTTGTTGGCGTTTGCATCGCTGCACTGGAATATGCTACCAGGAGCGACTCATCATTCGCCATTGGGAATTTGAATTTTGGTTGGCGTCTGCATCGCTGCACTGGAATATGGTAACAGGAGCGACTCATCATTCGTCGTTTTTTTTACCGCGATTGCTCTATCATGTCAGCTTTTCTTATCGCGATCATTTCAGCTTTATTTATTCACGGTTGCCCCATCATTTCGGCTTTATTTTTCATGTTTATTTTTACTCGGTTATTTTTATTGCGAGTTGCCCCATCATTTCGGCTTTTCTTTTGTTTTTTATTTACACACTTTTTTTTATTTACATTTTCAGTTTAACGACTTAGAGGTCGATTATTCCCAGTTTAATGATATGGTGGTCAGATTGCTTATCCCAGCTCCTTGAACTTTGATCTTTGGCGGAGTTGTGTTGATGACTGTAGCTCTGTGGCTTGTCGGTACATCTGACGACTGTGGGGCTTTCCCAAGTTTGTATTGGTTCTCCACCCAATCTTTGAAAATATAGCAGTCTTCGATGGTATGACTCACCATTCTATGATATGGGCAGTATATGGGATTGCCGGTCATATTCATTTCATGTGGTCTCTTCGGAACAGGCAGTTGCAGACCGTTGTTCAAGGCGTCCGCGAATATTTTGCGGACTTCATCCCTCCTGAAGGAGTATACCTTCTTCTTTCTCTCCAATGGAGTAGGTGGCTTTACTGATGCTGGTCCTTGAGGCCGACCAGTCTTTGGTTCGTCATTTTTTGATAATGGCACATGTCTGAGAGAATCAGGTTCCCGAAGGGCTTCGGTCTCCATTTGTATGAAATCGGCGGTCGTAGCTTGACTGTTTGCTAACACGCCTTTAGACAGTTCTATCTCTCCCGTCTTGTATTGCTTTTCGACCCAATCTTTGAAGACGAAGCAGTTCTCAATGGCATGACCTATCACTCTATGATAGGGGCAATATTTTGGGTCGTCGGTTATATTTGCTTCTTGCGGCCTCTTTGATTCTGGCAGTTGTAGACCGTTTCTTATGACGTCCTTGAATATCTTGTGGACTTTGTCCCTTTTGAAGGATGTATCGGAGGGTCTGGAGGCTGATCGTGGCCGTTTTTCACGAAGGCGCTCCACTCTTAGACTGAAGGGGGTATCAGTTGGCTGCCTCCGGGTATCAATCCCTGGCTCATGAACCAAAATTTGATTCTGCTGTAATTGCAATCGGGCGACTTGGGTCACGAGATCTGCCGCGACGTTTGCCAATTTATCGACCTTAGACCGTACCTTGGCTAACTTCTCATCCCTGTTCTGAAGCTGCCTCTGATGCCATCGGAATAATACTTGTTCTATAGTTTCGGTTATGACAACCAGGTCATCCTTATTGCCTGAGCTCAATTCCGCAGAAACCCCGGGCTCTTTTGGCTTATCGACCTGAGGGAGCTCTTCATCATTTAGACTGAGTCGACGTTGGGTAGCGTCCACCATATCATCACCATGGCTGTGAAGCATAGGAGGGTTCGTTTCTTCATGTTCGACCATGTAGACAGTGTGGACCACATATCCAACAGTCTCTTTATCTTTGGCGGGGTAACCCCGTTCTTGGAGCCTCATGAAACTCAGCCTAGTATGAGCCCTAGCCCTTTTGTTTGCTCTGTATCTAATCCTTTTCTGCCTTAGCTTCTTGATTTTGAGGGCTCGGCGGGCATCCGTTTTCTGTGAAGCCACCGTGAGTCGATTGATAGGGAGCTTAAAGAAGATACCCGATGGAGCAGTTATCGAGGGTACCGCTGGAGTTTTCCTGAGATGCCCCGTTGCTTCGTTGACGTTGATGGCCTTGCCCCCAGCTGGAGCGATAGAGAGTCGTTTGGAAACGGATTTGTGCTTGGGCAGAGGTGCCCTCGCGAATATGACATTCGGCCTTTTCCCTTTTGAGACCGGTTTGTCTGTTACCGGAGCTTGAGGAGCTGGGACGGCGTTAGCTGACGCGAAGCTCCTCTCATTGTCGCCCGAGACTGGCCGGGAGGACCGTCTTGACGTCCATGTTCATCGTGTAGGAGATGGGAGCTGTGTCGAGAGCTGAGCTGATCCTTAGAGACATTTTGTTGCTTCCGGAGATTGCGATTTGAAATTTGTTAACCTGCACAAAGAAGTTTGATTTCAGTACAGGCAATCGATATGTACATTGATTGAGTTCGCATGAACGTTTAATCCGAAATATAGGAGGAATGATAGGTCCCACCGGGCGTGCCAGAATCTGTAGGGTGTTTTTCGTCATCCCATTGAGACGGGAATACGCTCGCTTGTCAGGCGCATTACAGATTCCCCCTGTCTAGGGTAGGCTGGGGTTTATTGATTGTAGGGATCCGAATCTCCGGCAGCCGCGGACTAAGCTGCCGTTAATTACCTCTCGCCTTTGGAGCGAGTGAACCTCCGATTAACGGGTTAAACTGGTCATGCGAACTCAATGTGCAGTGTTGTGTTTTGAAGGGGTTTTGGATATATCGGGAGCCCCGTAGAGTTTTTACGGGGTTCCGCTACCCGGATAGCGGGCCGGGGGTCAAAGGGCTAGCAGCCCCTTGCGGGGTGCAAGGCAGCGACCCGTTAGAAATTTTTTCTAACTGGAACAGTGTGGTGGACTATGTGTGTGTGTGCATATGTGTACATATACCTATATATATATACAAAAAGGAAAGGGCATCCATAGGATGCGTGGGAGAAGGCGCCAGCGTCTCACGTGAGCGGCACGCGAGCGCTTGGGCGCTGGCGCTTTGGGCCCTAGTGCACCACGTGCTCGGCATGCGGGCGTTCGGGCGCTTAGGTGCCAGCGCTTTAGGCGCTAGCGCCTCACGTGCCAAGCACGTGGGCGCTGGGCGGCAAAAAGGGACTTGGTCCCTGTACTGGGAATTGTACTCCTAAAATGAAATACTTATTATTTTGTATATATATATATATATATATTTGAGGAGTTAAACTCCTAAAATATTTTTGGAGCTGATGAAGGGGCTTCTTCCTTGAGCCCTGGATCTTCTCCAAAGTGGGATTTTCGGAGATGGGTCTCCTTCTTCCTCCTCTGTTGGCCGGATCTTGAAGAACAAGAAGTATGCGATTTAAAAAAATCTCCCCCTTTTGAGATCTAATGGAAGATCCGAGCCCCCCTTCGTGGGTTTTGTGGTGAAAAACTATTTAGTTTTGGAAAAGAAAGAGTAAAACTCTTGATTTAATTCAAAAGAAGCGAAGAAGGTTTTAGAACCTTTTGGAAGGAGGAGGCACAGGAACCCTAGTTTTTGGGGAGAATGAAAAGTGTATGCTTTATTCATCATCATGTTGTCTTATATAGGCTTGCACATTTTCATATAGCCCCTTGGGCTTTACAAAATAGCATTTTGCCCATCCCATGTCTCATGTGCTATTTTTTTTTGCACATAAGCCATGGGATTTACAAAAATTTGGCTTTATGCCCATTCATGCATAAAAAATTACATCAAAATTATTTATTACATGATTTTTTATTTCTCGTATGGTGGAGGCCGGCCGCTTCATGTTCGGGCTCGACTCGGGCATGAGCCCACTTGATCTGGGCTTGGGCCCACCTGGCTTGTGGTTGACCTTGACTTTGATTTGGTCAACCGGGGTGCAATTTTCGACCCCAACAAGTACAAAATATTGCACGGGGTATATGTAACTCAAGAAAGTATTGCCCTTCTTGACCTAAAGTTCTAGCTCCACCACTATTCCCCATAACTGTCATTCAATCATAAATTGAGCCATCGATCCAGAAGCAGATAGCGTGCTTACATCTGAGAAGTCGATTTGTTTGTTTTATGAGGTTCTCCAATATTAACAAGGGGAGTTTACATTGTTTAGTAAGAAAATGAGGTACAGGCTCTTGGTAGAGAAGGTAGTGTCCTGTCATTGCCATTTTTGCATGTGTTGTATAATTATGTTGATTTTGCTCAGTTGACTTTCTGAAACCTTGTACATCTGTGATTCTTTGTTTTGACTGCTCATAGTTTGGCTACTATTATCAGGATGGCGATTCTGGGACCAAAAGGGCAAAAATGGACCAGGATGCGGGTGGCGAAGTTCCTGCAGAACCTGACATGGTTGGAGATAAAGCTATGGATGTAGATCTACATACACCACCAACTCAGTTGGATACTGATGCAAGCACATTAAGTATAGATCCTAATGGTAGAACTGAGGCAGGTGTTGATCACCTTCCAAAGGAAATGCATGAAATGACAATTAGAGATGACAAAGCTCATGATCAAAATGACAAGGTTCGTGTTTTTCGTATATACATGCATTTCCCTATATGTCAGTTGCATGCAGATGCAGGCTGCAGCCATCATTAACATTTAACTCTTGTTCAAAATCTCAAGTATAATGGCTTGTACAGATTGTAGAAACATCAATGTTGAGAGGAAATGGAACGGAGACAGGCCAGATAATTGCAACTACAATAGGTGGCAGAAATGGCCAGCCAAAACAGGTGATTTGATTTCCACTTCTAATACTAGCGCTCGCATCTTACGGATCTTAGTTTCCTTCACATGAGCTTAGCCATACAACTCATACATCTTACGGATTATGACAAGTTTCACCAAAGATTCTTTTCCACCCTTCACCCTTATCTATTTTATATCCTCCGTACATATATTCTTGTCATTTCTTTTACCACATCTCTCTTTTTCCCGTATTTCATTAGCTCATGGTATATGTATTGAGTGAACATAAGGCTTTAAGGAACTTTTTTGACCCCCATACTTGTAATCAAACATGCACTACTTTTCTTCATATACAATTTGGTTCCTTCTAACTGTTTTCTCCACCTTCAATGCAGTTATGAAATTTTTATGTATTATGGGATTTCATGAAATCTTTTGTATTATGAAATTTCATGGAACTTTTGTGTTGAAATTTCATGGATCTTTTGTATTATAACTTATGAGATCCCCGTCCAAGTATTTCCTTACCCCAAAGCTACTCTGTTGTTATCCTTATATATTCCTAACTCTTTGAAACTCTAAAAATCTTTAAAAGGAATAATATATCTCGTTTTATCCTACATATTCTCTAATTAAGCCAGCCTACAAATTCTCAGATTAAGCTTTCAGAATTTGCAGATACTTCGACTTTTCCTTGGCTTATAGGTGCCTTGTCAATGCTATTTTTTCTTGTTCCTATTCCCTTTTTTGCATATTTCATACTTATTTTAAATGTCAACTAGCTGTCTATTATTCAAATACTTTTCCTTTATATGTTCCCTTTTCTAGGGGTCATGTCATACTGATATAAGAGCATCACATCTCTGTTTTCCTTCTTAACATTCTATGGCCATAATACGTGAGCAATCCTGGCATGATATGGAATGTGAAGACCTGCCGCAAAACAGTGAATATAGCAATCTATGCTTGTACAAACATAATAGGGTTTTTTTGATATACAACCCTCAAAGGTGAGGGATTTTGAAAAAAACACCCCCAAAGATCAAAATTTTTAAAAACAACCCTCAAAGATTGGTTGTTAACTAAACACAACTCTATGTTATACTTACCCATGTTTGACCTTGGTTTACGATTAACCATGGTTATTTGGGATATTTTCAGATATATTGAATACCCAATTTGCCCTAGATCCCATTCATCCCCAAAAATCGTATCCCCTCTCATCCCAACATGCAAACCCCTAGTTCCACCTCTCTTCCTTATCCTAAAAGTAAGCCATCACCCAAGTCCTCCAACTCAAATCCTCAATCTGAAACAAAATTCACATAATGCCCGCTATTTTCTCTCTCTCTCGGAATCCCTCTTCATCCTCAACTCCCCCATTCACCATGTTTCTCTCCTCCACTCCCTCATCCTCTCCTCCTCTCTTTCACAAGATCTTATCCATCTCCTCTGAACTCCGTCTATACTCGATCCACCACATCATCAGAAAAACCAAACATATATGTGATTTAATGCCATAAAGTAGAGTTCTCGCATCTCGGGGTATGTTGAGGAGAATGATGAAAGAGCAGAATGGATAAATTAAGGTTGCAGGTCATTTAAAGCTGAAGCAAATAGGGAGTTATTGTTTTTGTTATAGATGTTGCTTCTTTTTTTCTTTTTCTTTTTTGCCAAAAGATGATGTTATTTTGTTGGTGATGAGAAGTGTAATTTGGGTCTGGGAATGTGAAGAGAAAGGAGGGATAAAAGTTGCTTTGTATAAACCCAATAGCTAGTTCTAACACCGTTAATAACAGAAGTTAACTTCAAGGTTCTTTTTAGTTAACTTAAAATCTTTGGGGGGGTTTAAATTTTTTGATCTTTGGGGGTGTTTTTTCAAAATCCCTCGTCTTTGAGGGTTGTATATAAAAAAAAAGACATAATAACGTCTGGGCAATGTGTCCAAGGAGTTAAATGTTTGTTTTGGTTGAGAAAGGATTCAATAAGAAGATTGGTCAATGTGTTGGGTGTTTTTCGTCACCTCATTGAGATGAAAATACACGCGCGCTTGTCAGGCGTACTACAGATTCCCCCTGCCTAAGGTAGACGGGGGTTTATTGATCGTGGGGATCCGAATCTCCGGCAGCCGCGGACTAAGCTGCCGTTAATTACCTCTCACCTTTGGAGCGAGAGATCCTCCGATTAACGGGTTAAACTGGACATGCGAACTCAATATGCATTGTTGTGTTTTGAAGGGGTTTTGGATATATCGGGGGCCCCGCAAAGATTTTACGGGGGTCCTGCTACCCGGATAGCGGGCTGGGGGTCAAGAGGGCTAGCAGCCTCCTTACGGGGTGCGGGGCAGCGCCCCGTTAGAAATTTTTTCTAACGGGAACAGTGTGGTGGAGTATGTGTGCGCGTGCATATATATGTGTGTGTGTGTATGTAAAGGAAATGGCATCTATAGGATGCATGGGAGAAGGTGTCTGCGCCTCACGTGAGCGGCACGCGAGAGCTTAGACGCTTGGGCGCTGGCGCGAGCGCCCCCACGTGCCCGGCACGCGGGCGCTCAGGCGCTGGCGCTGGCGTCCCACGTGCCCGGCACACGGGCGCTCGGGCGCTGAGCGGTAAAAAGGGACTTGGTCCCTGCCCTGGGAGTTGTACTTCCAAAAAGAAATACTTATTATTTTGTGTTTGTGTGTGTGTGTGTATATTTGAGGAGTTAAACTCCTAAGATATTTTTGGAGCTAATGAAGGGGCTTCTCCCTTGAGTCCTGGATCTCCTCTAAAGTGGGATTTTCGGAGATGGGTCTCCTTCTTTCTCCTCTGTTGGACGGATCTTGCAGAACAAGAGGTTTGAGATTTAAAAATCTCCCCCTTTTTAAGATCTAATGGAAGATCAAAAACTATTTAGTTTTGAAAAAGGAAGAGTAAAACTCTTGATTTAATTCAAAAGAATGGAAGAAGGTTTTAGAACCTTTTGGAAGGAGAAAGAGCCACAGGAACCCTAGTTTTGGGGGAGAATGAAAAGTGTGTAGATATTTTCATCATGTTGCCTCTTATAGGCTTACAAATTTACATATAGCCCCTTGGGCATTACAAAATGGTATTTTGCCCATCCCATGTCTCATGTGCTATTTCTTTTTGCACATAAGCCATGGGCTTTACAAAAATTTGGCTTTATGCCCATTTTGCTTACATTCATGCATAAAAAATTACATCAAAATTATTTGTTACATGATTTTTATTTTGGCATGGGGAGGCCGGCCGGGGGCTCGACTTGGGCATGAGCCCACTTGCTTGGGCTTGGGCCCGCTTACTTGGGGTTGACCTTGACTTTGACCCGGTCAACTCGGGTGCAAATTTTGACCCCAACACAATGTAATTGCCGTAGTTGAATAAGCTAAAAGGAAATAGATAATGATAATTAGTACTAGCATTAATTGTTATATCATCATCATGGTGATTAATGATGATAGCTTTGAGTCCGTTCATATTTTGCTTAAAAAGCTTTCCCAAGCCTGTGCTTGGCTGATGAAGACAAAGCAGCTGCATCATTCTTTAAGTTAGTCCAATCTGAAGCCTCTGGGGGTCTAATCAAACTTCGTAAACTTGCAAAGAAGAAATACGAATGAAATCTTCTGTAATTAAACTATATGTGATGGCTCTATGGGACTTATCTCATTACATAATATTGCTCTTTTGATGGTTTAAACTTTCAATTCTAAATGCAACATATAATGTACTCTAGGGGACTTATCTCATCACATTATATTGCCCTTTTTTATTATTTCAACTTGCAATTCAAGTACAATTAAATAGAACTGGGTGCCAGATGGTATGATTCATTAGTTAGTGCAGTCATTTTAATTAGAAGAGAATCAAGAGGTACAGAAGGGATACTTTTCTCGACTCTATCCTCGCCTATTCTTCTTGTATTACCCTTTCTTAGATTAGTTCTTTCCTCTCTTTTTTATTAAGGGTGCTGTTACAGAGGAATAATTGCCTGAAAAGTGATTGTTTTGAAATATCATCTCTCATTTTATTTTCTTACATGATTTATCTTATGAAGTACTACATAATGGTAGTATATAGTGTGCAGCATTCATGGGTTTATAATTTTATACATAGTAAAATGTAGTGAGCTTATTTTCTCCGAATCCTGATGTCGTATACTGTTCAAAGATAGCTTGATTCAAGTTTCAGCTTGATATGTAACATTGGTTTGCCAAATGGATGCCAGACAATCTCCTACATGGCCGAGCGTGTGGTTGGCACTGGCTCTTTTGGTGTTGTCTTTCAGGTATGCGGTGTTGGATTGCTTTCATCTACCAAATTTTCTCTCACAATAGTCTTCCTTTCATTTGTTATATTTGTGGCAGTCACCAATGTTGCTCTGTTGCAGGCTAAGTGTGTTGAAACAGGGGAAAAGGTTGCTATTAAGAAGGTGCTGCAGGATAAAAGATATAAGAACAGGGAACTTCAAGTTATGCACTTGCTTGAACATCCTAATGTAGTTCAGCTGCGACACTATTTCTTCTCTACCACTGACAAAAATGAGGTGTACCTGAACCTTGTACTTGAATACGTTCCTGAGACCGTTCATCGTGTCACAAAGTATTATAGTCAGATGAAACAACATGTGCCTATCTTATCTGTGCAACTGTACATGTATCAGGTGACTTATGACCTAATGCAACAAACTTACTGATCTACCATCCTCCCTATACAGAATATTTTTCTAATATATCTCCTTGCATATTGGTTCTTTTCTTTTCTGCCTTTTTTCCTTATGGTGTAGATATGTCGTGCTCTTGCTTACATTCATGGTGTTGTAGGAGTGTGCCATCGTGACATAAAGCCACAAAATCTGCTGGTAAGAGATCTTTATTTTTCCAATCCAAGGGGGGAAAGAATTGTGCATCTGCATTTCATGGTTACTTCTGCACATGCTTATCTTGTGTGAATCAAATCCGTGCAATATGGATTGGAGTATTAATATATCCACTCTCAGCGACAACGTTTGCAGTAATAGAATCAGAGACAGAACTAATTCATTATCTTGAGCCATTCACTCTTTGATAGATGTCTTGTTTTCCTATGTTCCAGGCTTCCAGCATCTGTGTTGAACTTTTTTCCTCTTAATTTTTAAAATTTTGGTTATGATTTGTAGTGTTTATCGTTGATCTTGGATTGTTCATCTCCGATGTTACAAATGTTCTTTGACCTTGTTATTGAATATTGACATAGTAGTTCAATTAATGCAGAAGAATCTGCGGTTATATTTAGGGTTTACTGCATAAAGATCTCCATCTTAAAATTAGCTTCTAAATCATCTGTTGAAATATTAATATTTCTTGCAGGTCAATCCCCACACGCATCAAGTAAAGATATGTGATTTTGGCAGTGCCAAAATGTTGGTATGTAACTTCCTCTTCAACCCCCCCCACCCCCCCCCCCCCACCCCCATTTATCGACTAGAATTCTGTTCTTTAACTGTGGAAATTAAATGGCTCAATTTCAGGTTCCTGGCGAGCCTAATATATCTTACATTTGCTCAAGATATTATCGAGCTCCTGAACTCATATTTGGGGTTACAGAGTATACTACGGCAATAGACATGTGGTCTGCTGGTTGTGTTTTAGCTGAGCTTCTCTTAGGACAGGTAGGCCTTCCGATATTGTTGAGTTTATTGGATAAATTACAAGGCTATGCAATGCATAAAGGGAAGTCACAGAGACTTTAATGAAGATGAAAACCGAAATCTTCTTCTTCTTCTTCTTCTTTTTAGATCTTTAATAACGATGGGAATATTGTTCATATCATAGCATGAGAAGAAACTCTACAACGGGGTCTTGTATATGTACAGTAGGGCCTATTAAATATAGCACCTAAGTCCAACTAAAATCAGAAACTTTAACGTTAATCAGAATTTTGCAAATAAACCCAAAAGCAACTACAACTAAAGCAAATAATATATTCAGACTTATTCCCAAAATAAAATGGCTAACAAGCTAAACCAAATAAACAATCCAGGGTCTTTAATAAATTCACACATACATATGAAGCTTGTCACAATCACTTGGCCTTCTGAGTTGCAACCCCAACCAAGTTGCTGTTTTAAGGATCTTGTAGTCAACCCATGATATTTGGGATAAAGGCTATGATATTCCCGTATTTTGTTCAAATCCCGTTTATCTTATTTTCATAACATTTGATCAATTATTATTCTGCAGCCTATCTTTCCTGGAGAGAGTGGTGATGATCAGCTGGTAGAGATTATTAAGGTTTGTGTTCATTTATCCTTATCCATATCTAGGGCCTTCAATGTTTCCTTGATTGGATATTGTTCTACTATATTTATTTGTTTTGCTAATTTAAGTTTGTCTCAATGCTGCATTTATATAAGATTTTAGGTACCCCAACACGAGAAGAGATCAAGTGCATGAATCCCAATTATACAGACTTCAAGTTTCCACATATTAAAGCTCATCCATGGCACAAGGTCAGTAAATATAGTGCATGCATTAATAAATAAAATTTGGATGGCTGACTCACCATACTTTTTTTATCAGCTTTTCCAAAAGAGGATGCCGCCTGAGGCTGTTGATCTTGTATCGAGACTGCTCCAATATTCACCAAACTTGCGGTGCACAGCAGTAAGAAATTATGACTTTTGATTTCGGCCTAGTAAAATTTGCTTATGCTGAAATCTTACAATGCATTAAGTTTGAACACGCCAGAGGCATTCGTGGACAATTTTAATCAGAAGACCATAGCATTTATTTTTCGAGATTACATATTTACTTAATGGTATTATCGTTGAAAACGCTATGCACCAACTGTGGCATCATGAGTAACTTGTTATGTTCATCTCTCTATATACTGAACTAAAACTCTGTACGGAAATATAACTGACTCGAAATTAATGGCTTAAGCTGATCATTAAACGGTTGGTCACAACAATCTAGATGAGCAGTCATGAAGTAATATCAGTACCGGGCATTAGCTGCAACAGGGTTCATATTATACTTAATTTCAATATATGGCAATTACCACTGTATGTGATTGCGCCTCAGAGTTACATAAATTCATTTACTTGTACCCTCTAAATTTTTTATTCCTACACTAAATTTCCAGCAGGTCCTTGGCATTGTACTGTTTATCTTGGTTTTGTAAAATACTCAAAATTTCATAGTGCCCCCATCGCTGCTAGTACTTTCTCAATTTTTGTGTATCAACATTTTAACTTGGTTATCATATCGAATTCAAAATAACTTTTTTGTATGAAATATGCAGTTGGAGGCCTGTGCGCATCCCTTTTTTGACAAATTGAGAAACTTTAATATACGCTTGCCAAATGGAAACCCCCTACCTCCGCTATTTAACTTCACGCCTCAAGGTGAGAATTCTTTCCCTCTACTATTTATATTATTTTATTGCCTAAATTGAGGTAAACCCTACTGTTTTACCTTATTTGCATTATACCACCCATAGTGTAAAATATCTACACTTTGCCCCTTTTAATGTCTGTTGGCTATTTCAGCTTCTGCTATCTTTTATACCCAAAAAGCCTTGGGTCAAAATATTTATTACGACAGTTAATGAAACATTGGCAGAAAAAAAATGATAGAATGGAAAAATAATAACTGCGTTAGGGTCAGAGGGGCAAAGCGCGTGTTCTTAAAACTAAAAGGCGGTTTTGTTAATCGGGCAAAATTGAGGGGGGTTCCCTGCAATTTAGCCTACTTTATTTGTTCTTATTATCTTACAAAGTTCTCCACCCAATCTTTCTGTAGAGCTCGAAGGTGCTTCTCCCGAATTAATTCAGCGGCTCATGCCCGCCAGTGCAAAAACATAAATTCGTTAGTGGGCATTAAACTTTATGAAGCAATGGTCTTCAAGTTCTCGATGATTTTAATGGTATCGGTGTCAGACACCTAGAAGATAAATGGAGAAACCTGTAGAAAAGTTGAGTGTTTGTGGACGTAGCCCGATTGAAGATATGGGGACACGAAGCTTTCGTATATTTGTCCACCGATGTTGTTGAAATTTATAACTTGCAACTACTGTGTGATTGCTGAAAAAGCCAATGTGCCACTTTGTTGTAGATCACTTCCAGTAGCTGACGATTCATCGCATTTTGCAATGCAGAACTTTAAATGTAGAAAGCGAATGATGGTGTCTCTATGAATATGTAATGTTATGCTCTCTTGTTTTCTCCCTTTTGAGTACTTTTGTTAATAATCATTATTGATTGTTTTATGAGCTTCATGTCAGCATTTGATGGCCATGTTGTTTCCTTAAACTGCATTTTGTTTTCGTATTCAGATTTGGCAATAAAAAGTCAATGTGGATTTTGAATTTTAGTTGGTAATCTAATATTTGGGTGAGGATCTAGTTTTTAAAATTCTCTGTAGTATTCTAATGGAGGTCTATATCCGTATTGAGTATAGAAATGGGTATTCTGCTATATGATCCTCCAAGGATCCGCTCATGTTGCACTTTAATATCTTAATGATTTTCTCAGTGTATAAATATCCTAAGCTATAGTCCATTTCTGCTAAACCTCCGTATTGTTCTACATGAGAGTATTTGATTTCTACTAAACCTCCGATTGTTCTACATGAGAGTATTTGACCGATATCTCAGGAAAAAGTAATGTAAGATTAGAAAAAGCTCACGATTGTGTTTTCTGACAAGAGGTTAATTACAGATTAACTCAAAGCACCTAACTAATGATGGGCGTGTCTTATTATGATATACGTAGGAAGGAAATCATTAAGGTATTTAAGCACGTAAAACTTCAAGGGATTATATATAATTTGCCCTAAATAAATTGGATGATTAACAAAGCATGATACCTGGTGGAGGTCTGGATCTCCTTCAGATGTTATCTTCCATTGATCTCTTCGCGTAATGGCGGACGACTGAGATTTAATCTGGAGGTTGTCTCCTTTAGCGTGTGGATCTCAATGGGCTTGGATTTGAGGTTGAGCCGAGCTACCTGCAAGGAAGTCCCGGGATGGTTATACCACCGAGGACCCTCCGACGATCAAGTTAGTAGTACAAGTTGGGCAGAGTAGTGGCTTAGTGGAAAAAACCGCGTACCTCGATCGTGTGAGGGAGGGGTTTATATAGCGGCAACAATGGGCAGGCAGACGCGAAAATCACGCCGGCCGTTACGTCTCTGGCGTCACGCCCGCGTGATAGGCGGGATCCTGCATTAATGGCGAGACAGGCTCGTTAATGGAGGATCGTGGGCGGCGGATATCTCACGCATGGCGAGATTCGCAGAGGCGTCAGTGATCAGTGCCGCGGGTCGGTCTGGTTGAGACCGAGGAAGATGGGCTCGGCGGGAGGCTCGGACACGAGCGGGAGGCCGAGGCGTCTTGGTTCTGTGATAGCTCGGAGGCAAGCCGAAAGGTGGTCTGGGAGGCCACCGGAGGTCGGGAGACTCTTCGGGTCGGAGGCCCGAGGTGCGATCCCAACCGAGCTTACTGATCCTCTCTCGTAGGTTCTGGGACACGTCATCTGCAACGTGTCAGCATCTGGAGAGTCACCGATATCGAGCCTCATCATTAGCCCCTTCTCTCGTCTCGACCGGCTCCTGGGTCAGGTCGAGAGTGGTATGATCGATCATTCGAGCTGAGCTCTCATTCGAGATATCGTCGGTGCGCATTCCCGGGCAGAGAGTAGTATTTTCTTGATGGCGTCAGCGGATCAGGAGAGAGATCTCGCATCAAAGGGAAGCGCCGGATCATGTGTACGTTCGTCGAAGCGACAACCCACGTGTCTGGCGTTGGTTGGCTGAAGTGACGCGTCGTAGGAGTTCCCGCGCCCGATGGGACGCGCCCAACGCGAGTACGACAGGTGGAACGTTGTCGGCCGTTGGTTACGAAACGATGTTTTGGCAGGAGGCGATTGGAGCCGTAGGATGTGTACGCCGGCAGCTATAAATAGATGTGGGATCCCCATCGGGTCCCATACCTCTTCGTAGTTTCCTCGTCCCTGGTCGTGTCAGCTCGGTGCTCTTCTCCTCAGGTCGGATTCCTTGCTTTTGATCTCCTGAGGACACCTTTTTTTGATCAGGTTAGATGTCTTTTTTCGAGAAGTCTGTAGATGTAGTGCGGGTAGAGTCTAGGGAGTCTTCTGGAGCTTCTTCTTCTACTTCTTTCTCTTCTTCCTCTGAGTCGGAGTCCCCCGGGGAGTTAGGGTTAGTAATGCTTCCCGGGGTCGTGCGACGGGGGTGGTCCCAGAGCACAGGTCGCGGGTGTTCTTGGTGTGATCTTCGTTGAGACGTGCGGAGGAGCTCGCCAACATCAAGACTCATTTACTCATTACTCTCGGCTATTCGCTTCGTCTGGCCGAGGAGGGGGAGAGGGCAGACCAGGTACGGGGCAATGAGATTGCCTTTTACCTGGAAGCTTTTTGGGCCAGTGTTAGTTATATGTATGCCCTAGAGGCCATTACTATACATAGGATGTATATTGTAGTGGATGCTGGGACATATATAGGGAGGACTTTCTTGCTCGACATGATAGTATGCTATCTGGTTAATCTTTACCTTAACGTGTATACTGATTGTCTCCCTGTTACATGTTGGTAAAGCCCTTAGGATCTGTACTTGACTACCTGGACTATGATGCGGATCATACTAGTGGGGACATGGTAGTCCATAAGTACATCCTTCAAAGTCCCCAGTCGTGGGTGTATCGAGACGGGGCATCGATATACCAGAGTAGACTAGCGTATACCTTCTCGACCCATACAGATGGGCGATGGATGATCCCATTTCCATTGGTGTTTGACATCGGAGATGATATACGGGTGCTCAGTGGAGACTGGGTACACTGGACGGACTCGCCGAGAACTCCCAGATGGTATTATACCTCACGTCAGATGGCAGTTCTCTGGTGACACTGGTACAGAGTAGTCTGTTGACCCGAGATCGTCATAGAGTCTTGTGTGGTTCCCACTGTGCTTTGATTTCCATCTTACTACGTCCAAGAGGGCGTGCAAAACGGTGGTTTTTGGGTACAGTCCCGAGTCACATGGAGGCAATGAGCGATAGGAGGGGATTCGTCTCTCCCGGTATAGGGAGTTGATGTTGCGCTGTGTTCGATTGGCTATAACAGGAAATCCCTGGCCAGGGTTGCTGAGATTTACTGGTAAGTGTTACCAGTAGTTTCTCGAATTGTTATAGACCTCATATCGACACGACTTATCGAGCTATTGGGGTCTGACGTTTACCACCCCTAGGCGAGATATGCGACATATCAGACGATCAGACCGGACTGTACGGTAGTGTTACTGGTTGGATTCGCTGGAGTGTGAGCGGGCTTGCTCGTCGATCTTCAGATCGCTCAATACCCGGGTGGCCGTTACGTTTAGCAGACCGCTTGCGGCTTGTGGATGTTTGATATGATCATCATCCGCTGCCGGCGTATTGACGAGTCTTTAGAGTCCTACACAGAGGTTTCCTGGCTCAAGCGAAACGAAATAGGAGCGCATATGAGATATGTGCGGGACCGAGAATAATGCGTGTATGTGATACCGTATTTCATTCTCGCGAAGAATGTATCGATTGGTTGTATACGATATAACCTAGTCATCGATTCAAGCGTTGATTCGATAAACCGATACATAGGATACTAGTCGGTTATATGCGATATGACCGGATCGTTAAATCAAGTGTTGATTTAATGATTTAATGTATAATTATATATTTGATATATTACTTTGCGCTAACTAGTATCGGTTCACTTTAAATGGATTTTCTCACTTGCTTTGTACAAGTTGTATATGTGATATACTTTTTGTGCAAATGATTGTATCATGTTTGATGATACATGTTAACTTGGTTAAGTGTAAAGATTAAGCCATGGTTAAATTGATGATTAGGGTTTTCTTTTTCTTAATCATTTATTTATTTGTTTATTTGGAAAAGATTAGAAATGAAATGGTTGCAAATTTTGTTTCTTTCTTTGAAGCTTCATGAAGCTTTGACTTTGTGACCATTTTGTCACATGCTTAACCCTAACCCTTGCAATTAACCATGGTCTATTCTCTACACCTAATCATGGTTATTATTATGATAAGTTTCCTTTTTCTTTTCTTTTAATGAACTTATCATAATAGATCTTTATCTTCTTCTTCATCTTCTTCAATGAAGAAAGCTTCTCTTCATCAATGGTGGATTGATGAAAAGTGTGAGAAATCCAAATCTAAAGTCTACCCACTTCCTATTTCTTCATCCTCTACCTCTTGCCAAGTAGTAGAGTGTGTTTTCTTCACAAGTTTCATGACTTGGTGAAGTGAGAGCTTGATCTAGCGATGCTTCGACGTAGATCATCTTCGGCATGGACATCGACGACCTAGCTCGCCTATTCTCCGATGAAGCCGACGCTAGAGCCCGGATTTTGATTTGGACAGCGGAGATGACTTCATTGCGGAGCCGTGGAGGTGGAGCACCGGATCTACAAAGGTTGTATTTCCGTATTCTTATAGTTAAGTGTTAACTAGTTTACTTTTCGCCTAGTTTTCTAGCCAACGATCCGTACACTAGGGTTTCTCGGCACCGTAATTTTTGAAATTGGCATGTTCGATGCCTTGCGAGACCTCACTAGGGTGTCTAGGAACCCTACAGTAGTATCAGAGCCTAGCTAGAGCCTTAGGCGAAGTCTAGACGGAATTTGAAATCCGAACGAACCCGAAACCCATCTCAAAAAATGCTCTCTGTCCTTTTTTCAAAAACGTGGATTTTTCCAAATTAAAAATTGCTAAAAAATTCAGCAGGGAAAAATAAGAATTACGATGCAAATTTTTTTCGATGAACAGTATTTATTGCGGCGGAACCGCAGCAGAAGCCTAGCTTCTGCGGCGGTTCCGCGGCTGTCTGGTGACGTCAGCCCTCAATCTTTGCACAGTAATTCCTGATAAATTATGCTGGGTTTTCTGGAAATTTTTAATATTTATTCAAGAGTTGAATTTTCTGGGATTGTTTTGGGGATTCGGTGTTTCGATCGGAGTATCAAATTTTGTCTGTGTGGCTTTCCGGATAAATTTTAGAATATGTTAAAAACTTCGACCGGATATAAATACCCAATTTTTCCCCTGTCGGGAAATTTCCAAGTGTTGGATTTTTCCGTAGTTTGACGACGTTCTAAGTAGTGCAAGTAACGCGATGGACCCTCTAGAAGACAACAAATCTTAACTCGATTATGTGACCGTCTTGAACTGCCCTTTGAACCTTCGGGTTTGGGGCAGTACGGCGTGCCACATGTGAGGCGTTGGCTTGACCCTTCTACGGCTGGACCGTTGGTACTGAGGCACGAACGGAATGTTGTTAGACTTATTTCATGTGTTGAGCTGTATCGGGAAAACTTGGGTGTTTGACTGTTCGATCGAAAAGTTTAACATTTTCTGTTTATCTGGAATAGGATACAATAATTGGAATTCACAAATAGTTATGTGATAACTGAATGAATGTTATAAACACAGCAGTTTAGTCTCACTTGATCGGTTGCCACGGAATTTTGATGTGATCAAAAGTCCGTCGCAATCACGTAGCGTACGCGGATACTCGCCGGGTAAACTTAATAGACAGCCTCGCTCTATAGCCCCGACCAAGTGACTGTAGGAGAACCCCGTCGCCGAAAGCATCCGTTCGGGTGCTCGCGGCAGCGGTGTTCCGCCTTGGTGCACTTCGTCGACGGTATCGGGGGTGCGGTCGCCTACTGAAGTTTGCGACGAGTATTCGATCAGGATGTCGGGAATCTTGTTGAATTGCCCGACTTGATATTGAAAAGAGTTTTTGATTTTGAGACTAAAATGCGGGGTTTATAATTGATAAGCATGCGATGTCTAAGTAATTCATTTGGTCAGGCATGTGATGTCTGAGGTGGTTGCGGATTCCAACTGTTGTAGTTTTACACTTTCTTTTCTGTGACCGTAAGTGTAATATGTGATATCGCCGGTTTCGTTGCTATATGTCAACGACAATTGGGATGTGCATATTTACTTACGTTGATGACATGTGATGTTATGTGTTGCTGGATATGTTATATTGGATCGTCGTGTTTGAATAGCCGGGGGTTTTTATGTGAGATGAGTGTTTTTCATTTTCATTCATGTAAAAACTTGTATGTAATATTCTTTTATTGGGGCACTTCCAGGTTGCGGAAGATGTCACCGTTTGTATATTATTTACTTTTCCGCACTAGGATAGACCCAAGGAGGAGAGCACAAGTAACCGGGTTCTGGAGTCCAGTGGGAGACCAACTCGAGGAGTCGAGTCCGGGTCTCCTAACTCCGGAATTGGTAGGGTTGCTTGCCGCTCTCGTAGGGGTCTAGGGGTGTGGGTTTGGCTATTCATCACGACCGTGGAATCCGTGTTTTATACTGGCTCGTATTGAAAACACGGACGTCCTAGTATATCCAATATTTCATATGATTCTTCTGCTGCGATATCTGTGATGTGATCATGTGATGTTCTGTGATAGATACAGTATATAGTATATATGATATATTATATAGATGTTACTTATGTTTTACACCCGCGCTAGCCCTGCCCCGCTCTGTCGTTAGTTACCTAACCTAACGGTGCACGAGGGGACATCGAGGCGAATGCGGATGGCATAAGTGTACGTCGTATTTATCTGTGATGTTTAGGTACTTAAATGATGGGACTTCATTAATGTGATTAATGAAATAAAAGAAACCTAAGATGTTGTAGAATCGAATTTCAAAATAAAACAGGTAGCTACAGTTCTTGCTTTGCACAGCGGTATATATGATATATCCTGCACCTTATTCGATGAGGAAAGGACCGAGATCCCTTCACCGGGAGTGACTCCTTTAGCAATAACTGGCAGATGCTACACACTCGGTTTGTCTTTTGATTACTTTTAAGAGTTTTTTCTTTGCACAGTGATATATATGATATATCCCGCACCTCATTCGACGAGGAAAGGACCGACGATCCCTTCACCGGGAGTGACTCCTTTAGCAAAACTAGAAAAGCCTCAAAAGCACTCCATTTTTAAAATCATTTGATTCTACAACGATATCAAGTTCATTACGCAATAGGTTTTCAGAAAAACCTGTCGTAGCCCTCCGTCATTTCAGATACGTACTAGTTAGTATTCGTGCTGCGGTTGTTTGGCCTCCGTCAAGGCGTAGTGTACGGTAGCTAACTAGTGCTTATCTGCTAGCATATGATGCGATTGGATTAGGGTATTCGTACGGCGTTGTTTGGCCTCCGTCAAGGGTCGTACGGGTGGGTTTAATTCAATCAGGAAATGACGGGTTGAACTTGACTAGCGGACTATGGGTTGTTTGGCCTCCGTCAAGGTCATAGGACGCTAGGGGCAAAATATTATCGGGAATTTCAAGTGTTGAAATTTGCAATGAGATTGCATACCTTCTATGAGATAGTTGGATCCCGATACCCGCTGCGAGTAAGAGTTACTCCTGGGAGAGTTTTACACATTACAATTAGCCGATCAAGTAGGTGTCTAGAAAGGTGTTAACGAGATTACGCCTCTGGGAAAACGAGGTTTACATTAATTAGGTTCGTGCGAAAGCACGGGGGACCTCCCTCAAAGTACCGACACTAGCCTGGCTGAAAGATTGGCGAACTTATAGTGTGTAATTAATCCCGGCTAGTCTTTCCTTTTAGGGTTTGAAGGAAGATTTGATAAAAAGCAGTGGGAGCCATCCTGATTAGATAAAATAATAACCAATCTATTCTTGCAAGAGCGCACGCTGAGTGTTTTCTTCTCTCTCTCCTGGTAGCGACCATATCACGCCTTAATCAAGATAATAATACGGATTATTGACCGAACCCGCTTGTTATACTGAGCTGGGGAACGTTGGTCCCGCTCCAACTTATAATTGTTATAAGACAGAGCAGGATATGGGGGATTACCAGAATTCTCGTGCCACCCAAACGAAGAAAGTGCATGCTGATGCATCATCTTTGGGTGTGTTCATTATGCAGAACTGTTTCTCAGTGTCCTTTACGTCCTGGGTATATGATACCGGATCAGGATCCCGCATATGTAATATGTTACATAGGGCTACAGAAAGGTAGAGAACTGAGAACGGGTGATAAGTTTCATGAGGCAGAAAACGGGGCAAGTGTTGCAGCCAAGTCTGTTGGTCACTGTCACCTTGTATTACAAATACATTGATTCTGAACGAATGTTATTAGATACCGAACCTGATATACAAAATCATATCAGTCTCTTTATTAGTAAAGAAATGATAAAATTTTGTATTGTTGGATAATGTTTTAAACATTTCCTATATCAAACGTTGATCGGTTCAGGCACGTTATCTAAAAGCATTAATGTTCTAAATCAAACTACAGTTCTTTAGTATACGGAACACACACAAGAGGAAGAGTTCAGAAATGAACGAATCCGTCTTGAGGCATTGTAGACTAGGTCATATCAATGTGACCCGACTAGCTGAAGTTACATGTAGATGCATATTTAAATCAGTTTGAATCTACATCTTGTGAAACTTGCCAGTCATGTCACAAAAATATAATGACACCAGCTCTGTTTACTGGAAACAGAGAAAGAGTTAGTAAACTCTTGGGATGATACATGTTGATGTATGTAGGTCTCCTGTCTACACATGCCAAGACCGGTTCTTTGTACTTTATTAAATTCTCTGATGATCTTTCGAGATTCAGACCTATGTTCCCGTTGAAACACAAGTCCGAACCTTTTGAGATATTCACAGAATATAAGTTAGAAGTAGAGAACCAAAATACGGGTAAAAGTATTATGTCCTTTGATGCGATCAAGGAGGAGAATACTTGTGCACGGAATTCCTGGACTGTTCTAAAGGAGAATGAGATTCTCTCTCAGCATTACTCCTCCGAATACACCATAGCAAGATGGTATATCGGGGTGGAGCAGATACACCCTATATGATAAGGTGTGCTCTATGATGAGTACTACTGAGTTACCTATTTCCTTTTGGGAGTTATGCGCTTGAGAAGCTGCATACCTATTGAATAGGGTTCCAATCAAATCAGTTGCCTACCACTTCATATGTGATATGGAAAGGGAAGAGCCCATATCTTAAGTTAGTTAAGATTTGGGGTTGTCCGGCCTATGTCTAAAAGCAAAATCCGGACAATCTCGAGGCAAGGTCTGTAATGTAGAACTGGAAAGGTTCCAGCTATACAAACTACAGCTGTTGATTTGATAGAACCAAAGGATTCAATAGTTACCAATTAACCTCAGCCTCTCCGCCGATCTAGTAGGGTTCCTCACCCACCTGAGAGATACTTCGATTTCTCTATGACAGTGGGAGCGAGGATTGCATCATGAGATGATGACCCAACTAGTTTCGAGCTGGCCATCGAGAGTAAGACTCTGTAAGAATGGCTGGATGCTTAGTGATCTGAGATGGAATCCTTATACACCAACAAAGTATGGACTTTGGTTGCTATATCTGAAGGGTTAAATCCCCATCAGGAGTAAGTATATCTTGAGAAGATTACTTGGTGTACATGGAAAAGTTGAGACTTTCAAAGCTAGACTTGTTAAAGGTTTTCGTCATCGACCAGGCATGGATAATGATGAAACCTTTTCCAGTGGCTATGCTTAAGTCCATCCAGATTCTACTTGCCACGGCTACATACCATGACTACGATATCTGGTGGTTGGGTGTCATGACTGCTTTTCTAAATGATGTTTTAGAAGAGTGCGTCTATAAGTACACAGCCAGAGGGCTTCGTAGACAGTGGGAGCAGCGGAAACGTGTGCAAGATGCTTTATAGGATTAAAGCAGGCATAACATCTGTTTTGATAGATTAGTCAAAGAGTTTGACATCATCAAAATGGTAGATAAACCTTGTATAAACAAAAAGGTAGTAGAGAGTACGGTGGTGATCCTCGTAGAGTACGTGGATGACATACTCTTGATAGGGAAGGAGTTTCCTATGCTACGCTCGATCAATCTCCGCTTATCACAATGATTCTCCACATAGGATCAAAATGATACCTGCTAAATCCTGGGTTTTGGATCTATGAGATAGATCTAATTGGATGTTAGGATTCTCACTAGTTGTAGTGAGACGGTATCAACCGATCCTGGGGAGAATCACTGGAAGGGTTCCAGGGTGATAAAGACGACTGAATGTCAGTCACAGGCATTGTCTTTACCCTCAGTGGAGGGACGGTATGTTGGAAGAGTTCCAAGCTAGATACCGTGACATACTAGACGATAAAGGCTGGATACATCGCTACTTAAGATGCTACCAAAGAGGCTGTTTGGGTGTATATTGGTTCATGAGATGAACTATGTTCCTCCCATTGTGTGACAATGGAGTTGTGGCTTATGCCAAGGAACGCCGGTCCCATCATTGATCCAGACATATTCTAAGGCAGTATCACTTGATCATGGAGATGGTTGATCTCCAGGGAGATCGAGGTTAGGAGAGTAGACTCAGAGGACAACACAGCGGATCCACTCACAAAGGCCTGTTCCCAGAGAGAGACTTTTATGGGATGGTTGAGTATGAGATACTGCAACCACTGCTATCGGATGGCCCTAGTGCAAGTGGGAGATTGTTAGTTATATATATGCCCTAGAGACCATTACTATACATAGGATGTATATTGTAGTGGATGCTGGGACATATATAGGGAGGACTTTCTTGCTCGACATGATAGTATGCTATCTGGTTAATCTTTACCTTAACGTGTACACTGATTGTCTCCCTGTTACATGTTGGTAAAGCCCTTAGGATCTGTACTTGACTACCTGGACTATGATGCGGATCATACTAGTGGGGACATGGTAGTCCATAAGTACATCCTTCAAAGTCCCCAGTCGTGGGTGTATCGAGACGGGGCATCGATATACCAGAGTAGACTAGCGTATACCTTCTCGACCCATACAGATGGGCGATGGATGATCCCATATCCATTGGTGTTTGACATCGGAGATGATATACGGGTGCTCAGTGGAGACTGGGTACACTGGACGGACTCGCCGAGAACTCCCAGATGGTATTATACCTCACGTCAGATGGCAGTTCTCTGGTGACACTGGTACAGAGTAGTCTGTTGACCCGAGATCGTCATAGAGTCTTGTGTGGTTCCCACTGTGCTTTGATTTCCATCTTACCACGTCCAAGAGAGCGTGCAAAACGGTGGTTTTTGGGTACAGTCCCGAGTCACATGGAGGCAATGAGCGATAGGAGGGGATTCGTCTCTCCTGGTATAGGGAGTTGATGTTGCGCTGTGTTCGATTGGCTATAACAGGAAATCCCTGGCCAGGGTTGCTGAGATTTACTGGTAAGTGTTACCAGTAGTTTCTCGAATTGTTATAGACCTCATATCGACACGACTTATCGAGCTATTGGGGTCTGACGTTTACCACCCCTAGGTGAGATATGCGACATATCAGACGATCAGACCGGACTGTACGGTAGTGTTACTGGTTGGATTCGCTGGAGTGTGAGCGGGCTTGCTCGTCGATCTTCAGATCGCTCAATACCCGGGTGGCCGTTACGTTTAGCAGACCGCTTGCGGCTTGTGGATGTTTGATATGATCATCATCCGCTGCCGGCATATTGACGAGTCTTTAGAGTCCTACACAGAGGTTTCCTGGCTCAAGCGAAACGAAATAGGAGCGCATATGAGATATGTGCGGGACCGAGAATAATGCGTGTATGTGATACCGTATTTCATTCTCGCGAAGAATGTATCGATTGGTTGTATGCGATATAACCTAGTCATCGATTCAAGCGTTGATTCGATAAACCGATACATAGGATACTAGTCGGTTATATGCGATATGACCGGATCGTTAAATCAAGTGTTGATTTAATGATTTAATGTATAATTATATATTTGATATATTACTTTGCGCTAACTAGTATCGGTTCACTTTAAATGGATTTTCTCACTTGCTTTGTACAAGTTGTATATGTGATATACTTTTTGTGCAAATGATTGTATCATGTTTGATGATACATGTTAACTTGGTTAAGTGTAAAGATTAAACCATGGTTAAATTGATGATTAGGGTTTTCTTTTTCTTAATCATTTATTTATTTGTTTATTTGAAAAAGATTAGAAATGAAATGGTTGCAAATTTTGTTTCTTTCTTTGAAGCTTCATGAAGCTTTGACTTTGTGACCATTTTGTCACATGCTTAACCCTAACCCTTGCAATTAACCATGGTCTATTCTCTACACCTAATCATGGTTATTATTATGATAAGTTTCCTTTTTCTTTTCTTTTTAATGAACTTATCATAATAGATCTTTATCTTCTTCTTCATCTTCTTCAATGAAGAAAGCTTCTCTTCATCAATGGTGGATTGATGAAAAGTGTGAGAAATCCAAATCTAAAGTCTACCCACTTCCTATTTCTTCATCCTCTACCTCTTGCCAAGTAGTAGAGTGTGTTTTCTTCACAAGTTTCATGACTTGGTGAAGTGAGAGCTTGATCTAACGATGCTTCGACGTAGATCATCTTCGGCATAGACATCGACGACCTAGCTCGCCTATTCTCCGATGAAGCCGACGCTAGAGCCCGGATTTTGATTTGGACAGCGGAGATGACTTCATTGCGGAGCCGTGGAGGTGGAGCACCGGATCTACAAAGGTTGTATTTCCGTATTCTTATAGTTAAGTGTTAACTAGTTTACTTTTCGCCTAGTTTTCTAGCCAACGATCCGTACACTAGGGTTTCTCGGCACCGTAATTTTTGAAATTGGCATGTTCGATGCCTTGCGAGACCTCACTAGGGTGCCTAGGAACCCTACAGCCAGGATGCGTCTGCCCTTCTCCCTCGAGGTGTGTGCGGCGTTGAATTTTTTCAGGTTAGCCCCTGGCCAGTTGGTGCCGAACTCTTGAAGGATCCTCCTAGGGTTCCTGGTCCGGTTGAAACTGAGTATGATCCCCTTCAGCCTGAGCCTTCTCGTATCTTCTTTTTGCTACAAAAACCATCCTGGCGCTCGCAGGGGCGAGCCAAGTTGGGTATACATCTCTTTTTGGAGACAACGGGGGGACGCCGCCGGGTCAGGGGTCGTCGTAGTACCTTCTTCCATTCACGAATGGAAGAATAAGTTTTTGTTTGTGGCCTCGCCCGAGGGCGAGGATTGGTTTGTGCCCACTCAGTGGCAAGGGGCCAGCTGTCCGCAGGTGAGTCGGTCGAATGATGCCGACGTGGTGGCGGTGTCATAGTGGGAGCCCCTCCCTCAAGTCGATGTGCTGCTGTCTGAGCGGGCCCTCAGTTGGGCCGGGCTCAGCCCCACCCAGTACGCGGGTAAGTTAGGAGCTCTCAGGCGACCTGTTTGGACTTGTGCATTCTTTTATTTTCCTGGCATTACTAAATCCTCTTTATTTTGTCTTATACAGAATCCATGGACCTAAACAAGTTCTGGGCGGCAGTGGTTGATGTGAAGAAGGGGAAGAAGGCCGGAGGCGCCGGCCCTTCTCGCCCGTCGTCGGCTCCGGCTTCACCAGCGGACTCTTCATCCAGGCGCCCAAATGCGCCCTAGGCCCCCGAGTCCTGTCGAGCTCCGGCCCGAAAGCTTGCTCGGGAGTAAGAGCCTCGGGATACCAAGGTGGGGGTCGAGACTGGCTCTCCCGCGTCGCTCCTCAAGAGATTTCACAGGACGTCGCCCCTCTCCCCGCCCTCCCCGATCCTCATGGACGATAGGGATCTCCGCTTCGAGGTGTCCTCGGGGCTTTCCGTCACCGATAGCCTGCTCTCGGAGATGGAGAGGTCGGCCGGGGGCAGGATACCTCGGGGGACTCTCCGGGCCCAAATGGCGGCCATGGCTCAAGAGGCCGTGCAGGTTAGTGTTTGCACTCCACCTGGTTCTTTATTCAGCATTTTTGTTCGCGTGATCGAGCGCCACCATTTCCTTTTTAACCCTCTTTCTTTCCTTCAGGTCCTTCAGCACGTCGCCCTCGTCGTCAACATGGAGGACGAGGAAATTACCCCGGCGATGCTGGCCGCGGGCGAGCTCTCCTTTCGGAAGGAGAGCTCAAGGCAAGAGCTGGAGGCGGTGAGGGAGAGGATCGCCGCCCTTGAAGACCGGGTGGCGGCCGCGAATCGGGAGACCGCCAGGTACCGGGAGGCCGCTCGAGCCGTCGAGTCCCAGTTGGAGGATTCAAAGGTGCTCGTCGCCACCATGAAGAAGACGGCGAGCACCCTCCGGAAGGAGACCGAGGCGGCGAAGGATCGGGCATTGAAGGCGGTGGAGAACTATAAGAAGTCGGATCCGTTCTACGCCGACCTTACTGGAGCCGCCGCCGTCATTTGGCACGATACCCTCGACGCTGTCAAGGCTCAGATGCCGGAGTTCCCCGACGCCGAGCTCCGGGCCACGTACCCTCTCGAGGATGACGCGCAGGGGATCGCCCCCGGAGACGATGCAGGGGAAGAGGCCCCCGGTGGAAGCGTGAGGGGTAAGTCGCGGCCGGCACCGAGGTTCCCGCCGTTGGTGCCGACCCTAAAGATGCCGCCCCGGTGGTTGCAGTGGACGTGTGGCTCGTCAAAGTTCTCCCTAGCCCTGAGGCCTGAAGCCCCTCGTCTTCTTATTTTCTTTTGTAGTTCTGGAATTTTGTAAGCCCCTGGGCATTTTATAAAGCTGGGGAGCCAATAATACCTTTGTAAAGACTTTTTACTTTATAAATAAATTCCTTTTGCAGTAGTCTAACCATGCGTATTTTCCTTTTTTTTGTGGTAAACATTTGTACTTGCACAATACTGCTTTCATCTTTAGGTAGGTATTTCATCAAGCGATCACACGCCGAGTTGAATTCGACCATTTGCCAAGTGTGCGAAGACCGGTGAGAGGATGGTATCTCCATGGCCCCGAAGTCGAGATGGAGATCGCTTGGTAAGGTGCTTGAGCGGGGTAGATGCTTGTCCGCCTCTTGGCGAGGGCATTGATCCTTTGATCTCCCGGGTAGCTGCTTGTCCGCCTCTTGGCGCCGAGCTGACAGGGCTTTGATCCTTAGCCGGAAGGCATAGGGAGGCATGCTAAGGATGGACCGAGCAGGGTTGCTGCTCGGTTGCCTCTGGCGAGGGCTTTGTTCCTTAACGGGAGGGCATAGGGAGGCATACTAAGGATGGACCGGGCAGGGTTGCTACTCGGTTTCCTCTTGGCGAGGGCTTGGATCCTTAGCTGGGGAGGGGCCGTAAGGGGCCTGCTAAGGATGGGCCGAGCAGGGTTGCTTCCCGGTGCCTCTTGGCGAGGGCTTAGATCTCTGACGTCGTGGAGTAGGGAACTACCAGCCAGTGATAACCGAGCAGGGGCGAGCCCGGTTGCCTCTTGGCGAAAGCTTAGATCCCTGGCGTCATGGGGTAGGGAACTACCAGCCAGGGATAACCGAGCAGGGGCGAGCCCGGTTGCCTCTTGGCGATGGCTTAGATCCCTGACGTCGTGGGGTAGGGAACTACCAGCCAGGGATAACCGAGCAGGGGTGAGCCCGGTTGCCTCTTGGCGATGGCTTAGATCCCTGGCGTCGTGGGGTAGGGAACTACCAGCCAGGGATAACCGAGCAAAGGCGAGCCCGGTTGCATCTTGGCGAGGGCGTAGATCCTTAAGGATGGGCCGAGTAGGGTTGCTGCCCGATGCCTCTTGGTGAGGGCTTGGATCCTTAAGGACGGGCCGAGCAGGGTTGCTTCACGGTGCCTCTTGGTGAGGGCTTTGATCCTTAGTGCGGGAGGGGCCGTAAGAGGCCTGCTAAGGACGGGCCGAGCATGGTTGCTGCCCGGTGCCTCTAGGCGAAGGATTTGATCCCTGGCGTCGTGGGGTAGTGAACTACTAGCCAGGGATGACCGAGCAAGGTAGCTTCTCGGTCGCCTCTTTGGGAGGGCTTTGATCCTTAGCGCGGGAGGGGCCGTAAGGGGCCTGCTAAGGATGGACCGAGCAATGAAGCTGCTCAGTTGCCTCTTGGCGAGGGCTTAGATCCCTGGCGTCATGGGGCAGAGAACTACCAGCCAGGGATAACCGAGCAGGGGCGAGCCCGGTTGCCTCTTGGCGAGAGCTTAGATCCCTGGCGTCGTGGGGTAGGGAACTACCAGCCAGGGATAACCGAGCAGGGGCGAGCCCGGCTGCCTCTTGGCGAGAGCTTAGATCCCTGGTGTCGTGGGGTAGAGAACTACCAGCCAGGGATAACCGGGCAAGGGCGAGCCCGGTTGCCTCTTGGTGAGGGCATAGATCCTTAAGGATGGGCCGAGCAAGGTTGCTGCCCGGTGCCTCTTGGCGAGGGCTTTGATCCTTAGCGCGGGAGGGGCCGTAAGAGGCCTGCTAAGGACGGGCCGAGCAGGGTTGCTACCCAGTGCCTCTTAGAGAGGGCTTGGATCCTTAAGGACGGGCCGAGCAGGGTTACTGCCCGGTGCCTCTTGGCGAGGGCTTTGATCCTTAGCGCGGGAGGGGCCGTAAGAGGCCTGATAAGGACGGGCCAAGCAGGGTTGCTGCCCGGTGCCTCTTGGCAAGGGCTTTGATCCCTGGCGTCGTGGGATAGGAAACTACCAGCCAGGGATGACCGAGCAGGGTAGCTGCTTGGTCGCCTCTTTGGGAGGGCTTTGATCCTTGGCATCGTGGGGTAGGGAACTACCAGCCCGGGATGACCGAGCAGGGTAGCTGCTCGGTCGCCTCTTTGGGAGGGTTTTGATCCTTAGCGCGAGAGGGACCGTAAGGGGCTTGCTAAGGATAGACCGAGAAGTGAAGCTACTCAGTTGCCTCTTGGCGAGGGCTTAGATCCCTGGCGTCGTAGGGTAGGGAACTACCAACCAGGGATAACCGAGCAAGGGCAAGCCCGGCTGCCTCTTGGCGAGGGCTTAGATCCCTGGTATCGTGGGGTAGGGAACTACCAGCCAGGGATAACCGAGCAAAAGCGAGCCCGGTTGCCTCTTGGCGAAGGCTTAGATCCTTAAGGACGGGCCGAGCAGGGTTGCTGCCCGGTGCCTCCTGGCGAGGGCTTTGATCCTTAGCGTGAGAGGGGACATAAGAGGCCTGCTAAGGACGGGACGAGCAGGGGTGCTGCCCGGTGCCTCCTGGCGAGGGCTTTGATCCTTAGCGTGAGAGGGGACATAAGAGGCCTGCTAAGGACGGGCCGAGAAGGGGTGCTGCCCAGTGCCTCCTGGCGAGGGCTTTGATCCTTAGCGTGAGAGGGGACATAAGAGGCCTGCTAAGGACGGGCCGAGCAGGGTTGCTGCCCAGTGCCTCTTGGCGAGGGCTTGGATCCTTAAGAACGGGTCGAGCAGGGTTGCTACCCGGTGCCTCTTGGCGAGGGCTTTAATCCTTAGCGCGGGAGGGGCCGTAAGAGGCCTGCTAAGGACGGGCCGAGCAGGGTTGCTGCCTGGTGCCTCTTGGCGAGGGTTTTGATCCCTGGCGTCGTGGGGTAGGGAATTACCAGCCAGGGATGACCGAGTAGGGTAGCTGCTCGGTCGCCTCTTTGGGAGGGCTTTGATCCTTAGCGCGGGAGGGGCTGTAAGGGGCCTGCTAAGGATGGACCGAGCAGTGAAGCTTCTCAGTTGCCTCTTGGCGAAGGCTTATATCCCTGGCGTCGTGGGGTAGGGAACTACCAGCCAGGGATAACCGAGCAGGGGCGAGCCCGGCCGCCTCTTGACGAGGGCTTAGATCCCTGGTGTCGGTAGGTAGTGAACTACCAGCATGGATGACCGAGCAGGGTAGCTGCTCGGTCGCCTCTTGGTGAGGGTTTTGATCCTTAGCGTGAGAGGGCAGTAAGAGGCCTGCTTAGGATGACCGAACAGGGTAGCTGAACGGCGGGAGCGGCTGTTGGCGCGGCTAGGGTCCGGCTGGCGAAGATTTTCTCGGAATACCACCAGCAGTGCTTCCTCAACCCCCTGCCCCCTTTTTTGTAATAAGATTTTTTGGTATAAGGTTGAGGAGCCCACAATGCCCTTCAATGAATAAAGTTCTTCTTTTTCGACGTAATTTTGTCTTCTCTTAGCACTTTTTGCATATCTTGCCAGAAGCGAATCTAGGGATCCCAGAATCGCAAAAGAGAACAAAGTTTACGGAAAAAGTCTCTTACAACTTGGGAGACATAAAAAAGAGAAGTACATCATTTTCAAAAGACATAAGACATGCTTATTTTTACAACTTGGGGTGGTGGTTTCCACCGATTTCCCGAGTGGTGCCCGAGGTAACTGTCATGATTTGGCCGATCGTTAATTCCTCAGGATGGATCCGGTCTCTTTGCTCCCTGCCCGCTTGTTGCTTGTCACACAGGTATTTTGCCAGGTGCCCGGAATGGATTAACTCCTCGATGTAGTCGCGGAGTTGTTTACAACCCTCGGTAGGATGGCCCTGCGACCTATGGAAGGCGCAGTGCGGGCCCCGGGCTCGCTTGGCTGTGTTGCGATTGACCGGCCGGAGTTTGAAGAAACGCTCGGTCTTTACCTCCTCTAACAGATCGGCCTGAAAGATATTGAGAGGTGTATACTCCTGGAATTTTGGGGAGTATAGAGTAGTCTGATCGACCTTTTTCTTCTCTTCCCTGCCCCTCTGCTTTTGGTCAGCTTGGTCGGCCTGGGGTAGGTGGGCGTTTACCTCGGCTTCCAGTTGGATTTCTCTCTCGGTCCAGGCTTTCACCTCGGCCATGGTTAGGTTGCTCCAATGCAAAAGAGCGGAGCCACTCTTTATGCCTAAGACCCGACCTCAAGGCGGTGATGACCATTTCGTCCCGGTGTTCTGGGACTTCGAGGAGGGCGTTGTAGAAGCGGGTGACGTATCCTTTGAAGGTTTTTTTGTCCCCACTCTTTATTATGAAGAGATGGTCGACGGTCCGCTTCTGTCGTCTGTTCCCGATGAAGTGGCCGAGGAATTGGGTGGTCAGTTCATCGAAGGTCGAGATGGAGCGTGGCGCGAGTCCTTGGAACCAGTCTCTGCCGGAGCGGATGAGAGTGGCTGGAAAAGCGCGGCATTGGACGACGCCGGAACAGTCCTGAAAACTCATCCTGGTTGTGAACGCGTCCAAATGGTCCTTCGGGTCGGACTTCCCGTCGAAAAGTGAGACCTTCGGGGGCTTGTTCCGAGAGGAGACATGGACGACAAGTAGCTCTTCGGTGAAGGGCTTCGTGAGCGAGTCAGCGGCGTATTTAGCCCCGTCGCTCAAATGACGACCTTCCCGATGCATATGTTCGATCTTCTTTTCGAGGGCGTCGAGTCGGCCGTGGTATCCCGATGAGTCGGCATATTCAGATTTTTTGCCTCTGCTCCCGGAGGCCTTTGCCTGGCTACAACCCCGATTCCGTTCGATGACGTTCTCCAGGTCTCCTGGCGAGATTGTTTTCGAGCTGCCATGGCGAGTCCCGTGAGCGCGACCCCGTCGAGAGAGGGGGTGCCGGTCATGCCTGGGTGCAGGCGAGCTAACCGACACCTCCTCGGGAGGGTCAGGGGCGCGATGGGGCTCGGGGGCGAGGCGCTCCGGCGTAAGACCTCGGAGTTAAACTGTGCGGCGCCCACCGGGTCATTGAATATGTCGGCCCGGGGGATAGGCAGCTGCCGGATACAGCGAGGCGGTGATCGGTCGTGCCAACGTGGGCAGAGTATTCTCTCCCTCTGTAGGGGTCCCGGCCCCGCGGAGAGGGAGCGGCAACCTGGGGAGCTTGCCTGGCCGTTTGGATACGGACGAGCGCATCCACAACTGACGTGAGTCGATCTATCCGAGTGGATAGGGCGTGAATGGCGTTTGGTGGAGGAAGGGATTCTACCTCGTCTTCACCGTGGGGAGGCCGACGACTGGTGCTTGGATCGTCGCGGTGACCGCTTGCCATGTAGTCGAGATCGGAAGATGAACTTTTGGTTGAGTGAAAATGTTCCCACAGACGGCGCCAACTGATGGAGGTCTGGATCTCTTTCAGATGTTATCTTCCGTTGATCTCTTCGCGTAATGGCGGACGGCTGCGATTTGATCTGGAGGTTGTCTCCTTTAGCGTGTGGATCTCAATGGGCTTGGATTTGAGATTGAGCCGAGCTGCCTGCAAGGAAGTCCCGGGATGGTTATACCACTAAGGACCCTCCGACGATCAAGTTAGTGGTGCAAGTTGGGCAGAGTAGCGGCTTAGTGGAAAAAATCGCGTACCTTGATCGTCTTAGGAAGGGGTTTATATAGCGGCAGCAATGGGCAGGCAGGCGTGAGAATCACGCCGGCCGTTACGCCCCTGGCGTCACGCCCGCGTGATAGTCGGGATCCCGCATTAATGGCGAGACATGCTCATTAATTGGAGATCGTGGTGGCGTGGAACGCGGGATCGTGGGCGGTGGATATCTCGCGCATGGCGAGATTCACGGAGCCGTGGCGGAGGCGCCAGTGATCAGTGCCGCGGGTCGGTCTGGTTGAGACCGAGGAAGATGAGCTCGGCGGGAGGCTCGGGCACGAGCGGGAGGCCGAGGCGTCTTGGTTCTGTGATAGCTCGTAGGCGTGCCGAAGGGTGGTCTGGGAGGCCACCGGAAGTCGGGAGACTCCTCGGGCCGGAGGCCCGAGGTGCGATCCTAACCGAGATTACTGATCCTCTCTCGTAGATTCTGGGACACGTCATCTGCAACATGTCAGCATCTGGAGAGTCACCGATATCGAGCCTCATCAATACATGTGTTTGGAGTTGTAATTTTTTTCTTTCTTTCTTCAATGATCCCTTAAACGTGTTGGTTACACCTCTCTTGAAAAGTCTAAATAATATTACAATGGTGTTCACCTAATTGATATTTATGTCCCAACAAAATGTTTGGCGCACGGCAGCTGTCTCTTTTGGTAGAAATAAGAAAACCAAAAAGAAAGGGAATTTTTTTTTGGCATGATATGGTTTTTTAAACCAATGTTTTTAATAAATTGTATTTAACACACAGTGTGTGCGGTCGGATATTTCATCATATTAGTATTGAATGTTTTTGATATTATTGTTTTATTCTTACAATGAAAACGCGCTTTAAAACGACTATGTGACAAACAAGACTCTGAGAGTTGGTCCAAATAAATTTTTCTTGCTTGTGGTTTGGTTTTGTTTTGGAAAATACTTTAGTATGCCTCCTAAATTTAATTGTTTTCTTACTATTTAAGGCTCAAGAAAATGACACTGCACCAGCTTGGTGCATCCTCCATTCACTAACCTCACCTCGCTCCCTTGACAACTACCCTTGAATCGATCCAAAAAGAAAAGGAGAAATCCAATTTAAGAAATTTGTCTCCAATCCAATCCTTCTGTTTTTGTTTCGTCTATCTCTTCTTTTCGAATATGATCATTTTAGAAATTGAACCTGTAATTTCTCATTTTAAGAATAAAGTATTACTGCATAAGCTATGTTCATCCCTTCTGCCTCTTCACTTTTTCTTTAAGTCACTAGGTCAAAATGAAAACCAAATCGGATGAATATAAATTTTTTCAAATAGAACAAGCAATAGTCTTATGACTCCTATTGATAATTAGTTTAAATTATGTAAGAGAGACAAAAAGTGTGACCGAAGTTCAGAAAATGATCAAAACTGTTGGTTGTGTGCTATTTGATATACAGCAATACGAATGCAAAATCCATTATAAGTGGTTAGAAGTAAGCTTTAAATTGTAGGTTTTTGCAAACCTTCCGATCTGTAATTATCTGGACTTAAGCATATTGTTGACTGGATATATACTTTAGTTCTCACATAGATATAAGGCGATTTAGAAAACAAAAATACTCGTTTTGTTTCTTCCTTTAAATTAGCATCTTGTGTAATTTTTATTACAATTGACATCATAATCCATAAATATAGCTCACTGCTCATGGAAATCTAAAATATATACTCTTTATACTTCACATTCTTTACTTTTCTCATCAACCGATCATCTCTCGACAAATTGACGGAATTAAAGACAGTCCTAAGCAAACGTGGTTGGCATATGTAGAAACAACATAAGATCAATCGACTTATAAAATTAAAGATCGGTCTAAATGGACAAGCTCCGTAACGGTTTTCTTAAAACGGAAAGAGTTAATTTTTTTCTTCTAAATTTTACTCAATAGATGTAACAACAAGCAAGCCAAAGAAAAAATACTCAAAATATCCACTCTAAAATAAATACAAAATCTATCTAAAAAATCAAACGAAAATCTAGTTTCAAATTTATTTTAATTAATAATTATCCAAATATAATGAGACAAAATCCCCATTCCTAATGTCCGCCCTCTTTTCTCTCTCGCTTTCTCCTTTTTCTCTCTCATGCGTTGCCACTGAATCTTCTTCCTTTTTTTTTAAAAAAAAAGTTCTCATTTTTTTGAGGGAGAGAATGCAGTGATCGCCAAAGAGATTTCCATCTCGATCTCGAATCATCATCAATCGCAATGGGGAACTCGCTTGGGTGCTCAGCTTCAGGGGAGCGATTGGTGTCTGCTGCGAGAGATGGCGATCTCGTCGAAGCTCGGATGCTCCTCGATTTCAACCCTTGCCTCGCCAAATACTCCACCTTTGGCGGCATCAACTCGCCTCTTCACTTCGCCGCCGCTAAAGGCCACAACGAGGTCAGCTTTCTTTCTTTTCCTGGAACTTGTGGGTTTTTTTTGTGAATTTTTTGGGGATAGTTTTAGTAAAGTTTGCCTCTTTATTTGGTTCTTTTGTTGCTTAAATGGTGGAATTTGGATAGATTGTTGCGCTGCTGCTGGAGAAGGGGGCGGATGTGAATTCGAGGAATTACTGTGGCCAGGTTAGGGTTTCAGCTTCTTTCAGCCCTAATTTTGGATATTGGGGATGAATTTAGTGTATTATTATTACTGCTGCTGCTGCTCCTCCTCCTACTACTATTATTATTTGAAAATAAAATTGTTAATTTAGACATCGTTGATGCAAGCTTGCCGGCACGGTCACTGGGAGGTGGTCCAGACTCTTCTGCTCTTCAGATGCAATGTATGCAAGAATGAATGTTAAGATTGTTTTGTTAGAAACCGGAAATTTTGACATAAGGAAATTATGAGATATTTTGTGCATTTTGATAGGTTACAAGGGCCGATTATTTAAGCTGTAGGACAGCGCTGCATCTTGCAGCCATTGATGGTCATGTGAGATGCATAAGACTGTTGGTCGCGGACTTCGTCCCCAGTGCTCCTTATGATGTTGCCCATTCGACTGCTGAGAGCGATGATTCTAATTCTAGACGAAGATTTGATCATTCGTATGTTGGCATTATCTTTAATAGCTAGTGATCTTTATCCAATCTTAATTTAGTTTTGGGAGAGATAAAAATGGCATTTTTGGTGATGGTTTTTGTTTGGTTTCAGAGTTCTGGCGAGGTTTATTAACAAGGCTGCAGATGGGGGTGTCACGGCTCTCCATTTGGCAGCATTGAGTGGGTATTCTGATTGTGTGCAGCTATTGCTCGATTTACATGCAAGTGTTTCAGCTGGTGGTTCTGCAATAAATTTGATAGGTATAGGTAACTTTTCTTATTCATTGCTTGGGTGTTGATTGCTATTTGTTTGTGGGAGTATGGTATTGATTGTGAAATATGGCAGGAGCTGGAAGCACTCCTTTGCATTATGCAGCTTGTGGAGGGAGTCTCAAGTGCTGCCAGGCACATTTACTTGAACTCTACTTTCTTTGGAATTTTCAAGCGATCTTTCTCGTGCTTCTTTTTTTCCCGTAAAACATATGTTAGTTTTAAATCCATTTCCTTGTGCAGATACTGCTCTCACGAGGTGCCAGTCGATTGACATTGAATTGCAATGGGTAACTTTTTTTCTTTTGTTTTAGTAGTGCATATATGTCAATCTTCTTGATTCCATTAATAAACATCTTAGAATGTCTCGCTTTCGTACGTTAATTTTCAGGTGGCTTCCACTTGATGTTGCAAAGATGTGGGGTCGTCATTATTTAGAGCCGTTGCTAACACCCAATTCTGACTCAATCATACCTGTGTTTCCACTATCTAAATATCTTTCCTTGCCTCTTATGAGCATACTTAATACTGCAAGGTATTTTGTGAAAATTGTCATGTCAATGCTTGATACTGCTGTCATTATATATACTGGGATCTATTTATGGAGGCAATGACAGTTCAGACCTTTCAATTATTTGCCCCCCCCCCCTAATGTAACTTTAGACAGAATAGTGTATCTTTAATGCTAAAAAATCGAAAGGCACAAAGAAAAGAATGATGAAGTTATAAAGTTTTCACAATTTATCGGCGCTTGAAAGTTGTAAAGAGTTTCGAGTAGTTAAAGTTGAGAGAGTGATGGGCTTTCAATGACAGTTCAGACCTTTCAATTATTACGTCGAATCGCGGACCTGTCGTGGATCACTTGTTTTTTGATGGTGATTTGCTTCGTGTAAAAGGTAACGTGAGATTCGACGGAACATTTACTTCCTACGAGGCAGAGATCGAGAGCAACTTCTTCCTCTTGTAATCTAAACTCGAAGGTTTTGTAATTGTGAAGTTGATTAATAAAGGTAAATCATTAGTTTAGTTATTTAGTATTTAATTTTCTGCATTATGATCTCTATCCGTTCATTAGTTTAATTATTTAGTATTTAATTTTCTGCATTATGATCTCTATCCGTGCTTTTTTTTTCTATCTCCATCATGCGCGAGTAATTCTTCATTTCCTAATCCTCATTTGTTTAATATAGATCTGGAATCTATTCTCCTTTTACTCTAATCAACTCGGTTGTTTAATATAGATCTGGAATCTATTCTCCTTCTTTTACTCTAATCAACCCGTCTAAAGCAAGATTAAAAGTTCAACGCGCCCCTGAGCACAACCCGTCTCATCTCGGCTAGCTACACGCGACGCCGTTATTGATTGCGGTTACTACTACACACTCACATAGAATCAATCAAATGGCTGCTGAGGTTTGACCCATCTTATAAGAAGTCTCATCATTTGGTTTTACTTTCAACACTCAGGATCGAGCCATTGGCTATAATACCATGTAAAGAGTTTTGGGTAGTTAAAGATCGAGCCATTGGCTATGATACCATGTAAAGAGTTTTGGGCAGTTAAAGTTGACGAAGTGATGGGCTTTTTATAGGTACACATGGGCCTTTGATATAAGTGGGTTCCAACAATAAGTCTCAAGCCTTGTTGAGGTTTGACCCATTTTATATCTTATACCCATATGTTTCTTTTGTTGTTTCTAATGTGGGACTATCTTTAAAGTCCCATAATTTGGTTTTACTTTCAACAAAAGCAATTTGAATGCCTAGATGATACATCATATACCATCTAAAGAACCTTGAGTTCTTTGTATTTGCCCTTGCTAATTACTTTGCTCTGCACCTGCAAGAACACACCACCATTAGGGTGATTTGATGCCATTGGGAAGCCTGAAACATATCCAAGAAGACCGAATTGATCTATGCTTATGGATGCCTGATATAGAAACCAAATATGACATTTAAATGCATTTAAAAAATTGTTGTGCTGGTAAAAGAGTGGTGTGGGTAGTTGGAAGTTATGAGTTTGAGTCTAGCTACAGCCTACAGCCTTGCATACCAAAACAAAAGGAAAAAAGATGCCCTAGAAATCCTAAATTCCATTAACTACCCCCCTCTTTTAAAAAGAAAATTCATATCATTCTCATCTATCGGTTAATAATAATTCAAGCTTTCGAGGGGATTTGATCTTACTTTCCTAAGATGACAATGTTTGATTTTGCCCTTAATCAACTTACCAGCCTTACAGACTTGAATGGGTTCATATATATATATATATATATAATGTTAATGTTCTCTATGTAGTTATTGAAAGTAGTCTTGTCATTTCATTCAGTTGACTTTCGGTCAGGTTTCTCATCACCTCGTTAGGTCAGTTGGGGAGTTGTCTAACAATACAATTGGATGCTCGTTCCTTTATGAAGATCAAATGCTTTTAATTTCCTTTTTGGAATCTCTGTTTTAAGAAAAAATGTCTGATTCTTGTGTAGCTATAAATCAAACTATACATAGATGGATATTGATGTATATTATTATTGAAATGACTTGTTGATGATGGTAAGCTTTGTAAGAAACTAGATCTACTATACAGAACTGATGAGCACAGGTGGATAGATAGATGAATCTTTTTAGAAAATGGATAATCTCCAAGCTCAACATCAACATCCAATTCTAAAAGGTGGTGGGCGGTTCTGTTAAAATAGTAGAAATCTATCATGTTAATTCATGTTATGATCCCCCTACTAGCTACTGCTTGTACACAACCATGACCTACACCCCTATCCGTCTGACATGTCCACAAAGCCTCCACATTGAGATTACAAGTGCAAGCACATCATTATGAAGCTTTCAGGTTGACTCTACTAGGCCGCGCTAGATGACTGAGTGCTCAAAATTTCCGTATGTTGAGCTGGCCCGTGGACGTTATTGTACTGTGATCAAGCTCATGGGAAAATTACAACTTCACGCCCACGTTCTGAAGTGATATCATCACCTATACAGTTGTATACTTCTATAAATCAACTTTTTACTCTTGTGGACATGAAATGACTGTTAGTTAATGTACAGTTTTCTTAAACGTACATGGGTGCCAATTGAGTCACGGGTCATTATTTATAACCTGGTCTTCATTTACTGATTTTCTTTTGAACTGCAGGTTATACGATAGACCATGATGGCCATAACTTTCGATTGAGAATAAATATTTTTCTGATAATTATTACACTTTGAAGCCATACAGATGTCGATTTAATAGCTTACCTAATATTTAATTAGATAAATATAATGATGTCGTATTTTATTAGCCATATAGACATCCTACTTTGACTACATGCAGAAATTAAATAAGCACTCATCAATAATACTATATCGAAGTTATTATTACTATAATATTTAATTTCGTTCCTAATACATGGTCATATTTTATTTTGTATTATGTCAAGAATGTGACAAGAATTGTTAACATGCATTAAATCACAACCTTCATCGATAATAAGGAGAAACACCATAGCTTATAAGGACTACAAGACTTCTGTTTAGATCCCCATGTTTTGGCTTGTCGTATACAGTGGAATCAGTACACTCACTGCATACCCTATGGGAAGTTATCCCACTGGTGTGATCTGTAGGAATACATGTCCTGGACTTTCCAACGAGCATCCACATGTCTAGTCCTTATTTCTTCCTTCTCCGAACATGCTACGGTCGTGTTGACATGTGTAGAATAGAATGTTTCATTTCCCGTATGCACATGGCTATTCATATAATGATTCGGTGCTATCTGGTTGTGGTGCTACTATCTGGTTGTGGTGCTACTATCTGATTGTGGTGCTACGTAAAGGTCTTCATTATTTCCCTTGAAAGGTATTGTTTGCATTGAAAGATGATATAGAAATAGAAGTAGATTTTGTTGTTTTTTCTTAAAGTTTTATCATCTACAACGGTTCTAATTTACATTCAAGTTGTTGTTTTGTATGATCAAAAGTTAGTAATGTAACTAGATGAGATAGAAAACTGCAAACTAATCAAAGAAACATATAATAATTTATTTGACGGCATATGATCATCTATGTTTCTGTGTAACTACTGTTGTTATTGCAACATTGTTGTTCATGGCTGGATTTAGGTTATGTGAAAACAACAATTACCTTAAAATTGGTTCAGGGCAGTCTCGTTACACATCAAATCACTCGCTCACTATATATAACAGAATAGATACTAATTATGTCGCATCAAAATTTGGCAGTTGCCTTTTTTTTCCTGTTTAATTTCTCAAAAATACCATGGAATAACCTAAACCACCATTTACTTCTAAGTTTTTTTAATAATGGGTAATTTTTTTGGTACAGTGGGTATAGCTCTTACTAGTCTTTTTTTTAATATTTGTTTCTATACTAAATTCATTTTGCTATGATTTCTCATTTCAGAGAGCGTGGGTTGCAATCTTCTGCTGCAACTGACGATGTTGATACCTGTGCTGTTTGCTTGGAAAGGGCATGCAATGTAGCTGCTGAAGGTTTGTCTTTCCCATCACTGCCAGCTACTCAGCTGTCTTTATTTCACTTCATAGTAGTGAGCTCTTTTGTATCTGCTGCAGATTAAGTAGCTGTTGCCATCAGTAACAAATTTGTGATTAATCAATAATCATATACAAGTTTCATACCCCCAAAAAAATCAAGTCGTTCCTTATCGGCATATATATTTCCTCTCTTTGTGAGAGTCCACGGTTGGGAGACAACAGAAGTAACAAATGATCCTGACCTGCCAAAGATGAATGGTGTTACATTAGGAAGTTCTGATTCTGGTAATGATTACTAGTATGAACATCTATCGCAAAGTATGTCATTGAAAAAACTAATGACCGTGCCTCCTATTAATGGTTAGAGAACACAGTTAAAAAAGGCATGAAGCGCACATAGTATAACAATGTCTTGGGCAAAGTGGTGACAGCTGAAGCGATCAATATGCTCAATTATGGAAATGTTGAAAAAATGTATATAAGTTCAGCTTTTATACAACAGAATTATGAACTAATCTAAAACTTCCCACTTAAAACATGTGCAATCTTTTCCTTTCTAAACCTCATGGATCTCATTGTTGCTACATTAGTAAAGAGAGAATTAAATAGTTATCATTAAGCGTTGGAAAAAGAATGCTGTGTTCGTTGAATCACACTTTTTAAGCAGATGTTAAATCATGGCAATTGAAGCATACACTTATTTGCATGTGTTCCATAAAGTTAATGGCATCTGCCACATTAGAACAAGTTTCCCTATGAATTGAGAGAAAAACCCATGCCATGTCATTCATATCTTCCCTTCTCTTCCCTGGGGCACAATCTTTTCTCTATGTACTCTCAGTTCTCTCCCCCTTTCTCCGGTGACACCCTTGGCAAAACCACCTACAGTGAATGATCCTTCTCTGGTGAAATCTCTTGCTAAATCTCCTATCTCCATTTCTCTTTGCCTCTGCCTTCCTTTACGCTGGTGAAGCAGCAACTCCCATTTCCTTTAAAGTAAATTCTCTTGTAATTTTTTCTCTTATCTTTTCGTTCGACTGATAAGGACTTGTCTGAATGGATAATCAAGAAAGGGCTCGGAGATATTTAGGATAGATAAGTTTTTCCTATGTTATCATTTGATTTTAAAGGATTTGATTGATAGAAATATAGTACATTTGTTTCAAAATTCGATTTGGTTAGGAGGAGTTATATTTTCACTAGGATTAGTTATTTGGAATTTCTTGCTAAAAAGGGGCTGGTGTAATCTCTTAGATCTGGATTGAATGAAAATGGAGAACATAGATTGATTAAATGGTGTGCCGAGTCTCTCCTTTCTCTAGAAATTGCATGTGCTTCTCTATGCAATTCTTTATCCGAGTGCTTTTGTTCTTTGTTTTCTTTTATCAAAATATCATTTAGAATATGCTCCAAACCATTATGTGCGGAACATGAGGGCCGTGGAGTGAAAATTGGAGTGTGGTACGTTAACAATTATGTAACAAGGTATGATGGGGGCAGGCTTCTTCAGAAGGTTGAGATGGAACAAAATACGATGTGTGGTGAAACAAATACTTATTTCAAAGATAAAGATATTATTACTAGCTATTTTCAATTATTTAAATCATAATCACCTTTGATTATTATGCAATGAGAACATGCCCATGCTATAATTGTTGGTTGTGTAAACTGTATACCTTTTAAAGAAAATAAAGAGCTATCGTTTAAAGTAATATGCACTAGAAATATTTCCATCTTGTACTTGTTAATTGGAACACCAAATTTATGGTTTTGGAACAAAACAGTTCCACATTCTGGATTGGAAGTTAAACGGAAAATGTAGAGGAAATAGTTATGGTAACTCATCTCCAAGACTACATTATATGAAGACAAGCTTTTACTGAATTGCTTATAAGATGCCGAACTAATAACTGAATACAAAATCAATGAGCAATTGCTCAGTTGGTATGGCACTTCTCATCCTGGGAAGTGTGTGGGGTTCGAACCGCAGGAGGGGAAGTCGCCACAAATTAATGCTTTTGGGGAAAATTCATGGGTCTCCTTGGTGGGGAGGGGAGGGGGGGGGGTTGTGTCTGTGTGCGTGGGTATGATGTGTGCTTGGGTGAGGCTTACGGGCCAGGTCCCAAGAAAAAAACTTCCAAGAATATAACCTTGAAAATATAGCACCATCCTTCACTTGAGCTCTAACTTCAACTGTTTAATTTCTTCAGGTTGTGCTCATCAACTCTGCGTTAAGTGTGCGCTCTATCTCTGTTCAACAAGCAACATCCCATCTGAAATGGTGGGCCCTCCAGGATCGATCCCATGCCCTCTGTGTCGAAACGGGATAGTCTCTTTCACTAAACTCCCTACCACACCACCAAAAGAGCAGAAGCCTAACCTAGCTCTCACTCTCTGCAACCCATGCATTCTACATCCTCGTGCTGTGGTCCCACCAGAAGTAGAACTTCGCAAGAATCGTGTGGCTGCAGTTTCTTCAGAGATCATGTGCCCTCTTTCTTGCACTCCGTTTCCTACTTCTGCACTTCCCATGTGCTCGTGTGATGATGACCCATGCCCGGACTCTGTTGAAACTGAAGAAGATGTGATATCGAATAATAGCGTTCCAAATGAAGTGGAGGATAAAATAGATGAGCAGAGAATCGAGAGGACAAGTTGTTCGGGTATATTTTGGAACAGAAGAAGCTGCCACCGTGAGAACCAGTGCAATTCGGAGATAAATGCCTGATCTGTATATGTATTTGTTTGTGAATAGTTGGTCGATTATAATAGGATTTTGTATTTGATGATTAATTGTGGTTGTTAGAAGCGCAGGCCATCATACAGCAAAAATCTGTAACAAGTGTTTACTATTTTTCCATTGCCGGAAGAGAACAAAAAACTGTGTCAGACGAATGCGTTGTTTGTGTAGCTTGGAAGGGTTATGAGATGTGGAGTATTCAACTTTTCTATGTAGTGATTTGATGTATATTAGTAAAGCAGCTGCACATTGCCTTTGGACCTCCTTAGTTGATAATATGAATGGATGTTTATTATTGTTTTTTGGGATCTGTGTTGGCTGTAATCCTTTTTGGCTAATTGCTGGAGTTCTTACTGATAAATGCTGATACATCAATGAGTTGCAGCCATTTTCCTGTGAGTTGGTGTCTAGTTTTCCATCGTTTTTGGTTGGGTATTGTTTCTACTAAAATATATATTGAGTCCATAACATATCGATATAGAATTTCATATTTGCGATTCCACAACTATGAATGAAAGTAGGGGCAACATTGATATGAACAATATGTTTGAGAAAACAATTATCATAATAGAGGATAATAACTACTTGAAATTCACATTTTAGTAGGTCCTTGATATTCCAAAGGCCAAAGCAATCGTACGATGCTGCTGCCACACAATGCCTCAGTACAGAGATTTTTAGTTTAGTATAGCTTCATGTAGTTCCAACTTCACTGAAATCCAAACATTGATGTTCAGTTTCGCATAATTATAGCTCCAACATATAACTGGAACAACAAATTAAGAAGAGCCGTTTAGATTATACCATATACTCAAATTTTACACATTTTCTTTCTTTTTTTCCTTTTTGCCCACTACAACTGGTGGAATGCAAAAGATTAAAAAATACGTTTGCAACTACGCTCAAGCAAACAACACATGGCACTACAACTACAGATGTTAGAGGATGCATATAGCCCAAACAAATGCATTGATTTTGGAACCACAAGCAGCCGACACAGCTTATAGCAAAAGAAACAAGCCCAGTACAGCTAAATTTGTTACAAATGCTGCTATTACAAGTGTTGGGAGTTCATCATCTGACCGGACATTCAGTTCTATGGTAACAAGCCATCCACAATTTAACATATCCCGTTGCTCCTCATTTAACTTGCTTGAATTTTCAACGGGAGATTAACAAGCCCTATGGTCTACGGAGCTTTAGCTGTTTCTCTAACCAACGCTAGTTTGGCTAAGAGACCAGATAGTTGAAGGAGCGAGCCAACTCCGTCACAAATCCTCATGTGGGCAAATCCTGTTTCCTGAAGATTCAATGAAGAGCTTGAAGAAATGATGATTGTTAAATGCAAAATTTCGACGCAGAAGTAGTGTGGTTGACTGATTACCTTCAAGAATTCCAACTTGAGATACTCAGCCATGTCGTAATTTTTTATAATTCGGAAAAGTGTGGTGATTATGTCAGCAGAAGAATAACCCAAGTCATAAAGTTGCTTTAGTCCTAAACAGGCGTCATCAAATTTCCCCTCGAGTACATTAGGAACCATGTTCTTTACATGCAAGGGGTGAGGTTGGTCACATACCTATATTGCACCAAACCAAAAAATAAAAAATAAAAAATAATAAAAATAATTTAAAAAATCACATAGTGCGACAAGTGATTAAGTAGAAAACAGAAAGGAGGTAAGTAGCTTCATATAAAAGATTTAACCTCGAACACATTCTCCTGATTGACAAAACAAAATCCGCTGAATGTAGCTTGCAGATTGTTCAAAGCCTGCCTCATATCACCATCAGCAGTGAATATGATGGCCCGAGGCCTTCTGGCACATAAGGAACCTATAAAAGAATTTTCACAAAACGTTAAAAGCATGTCAGGTAACAAGTGATTGCTTACAGAAGCATATCATTCTTAATGCACATAGGTATTAAATGACAGAAGAAGCCATTAGATTCTCCTACGGACAATTATGTCCAGATCTTCCAAAGTAAAAATTCGAATATATATATTTGTGGGTTTTGAACAGACACTTCTAACAAATTGCAGAACAGCTTACATCTCAAATAGTTAAGTTTTACACCAAGAAAGCCGGCGGAAAAATGGTCTTATTTAAGTTAAACAGCAAGTGAAAGAAAGCATATTTCTAACAGGATGTTCGATTTTGCTTTCAGTTTTTCCCTTCAGCAGGATCGCTAATGGATTGGCAATGGATTCTTAATAGAGTCCAAGGAGTAGATATTTGAAGGTGGCGTAATATTGTGACATCAACTACTTTATCTACAACTCATGTTTCCAGATGCATTAATTTTAAGCCATCCATGCATGTGTGCAAATACTGAGAATATACGGTCTAGCAAAGAAATAAAAGGAGATGACAATTTTAATCATGCAACGATTTGTGCACCATAACCAAATGGGAACCTCTGATAATCAACCTCATGTCTCAATTTATCAACTGAACCCTGAATATAGTCTTGCTGGTTCAAGATATACAGGCACAAGGCTGCAAGTCTCATAAAGAATTTAAATCTATGGTAAGCATTATTAAAAAGGGAGTTCGATCTAAATTGGCTCAATACCGCTAAAAAGCTAATGACATCTTGGTTTCTTACCGAAAAGGCTATATCAAGTGTAAAGTTTTGATGCTTTACACAGATATTATGCTTTTAAACTTACATTAATCATCTACATATCTAAGTTGATATCATTACTGTCGGTTTTGAGTGGAAAAAAATGATTTATGGTTTTTTTTATTAGTTTATGGAAATTTTGTTTTTTTTGGGGTGGGGGTGGGGTTGGTGGGGGGGGGGGGGAGATTTGCTATGATTTCTCCACAATCTAGCAAGCAATACAGATCACTATATTGTGGCTCGTTAAGTACTTGATCTCAAATATCTAAATGCTTTTATATGACCAAGAAAGCCAATTAAAATCTGAGAAATTATGTGAATATTATATTATGAATGATTTAACATGATTAACTCGAGGAACAGCCAAGCCAACTTCTGCTTGTTGCTTGCTAGGCTGTGTATACAATCAACACAGATCGTTCCAAAACTGGTGAAATATCTAGAGAAAGGTAGAGAACTGCATATGTTGGAACATAAATTAGATGGGATGCTTCAGCCATCAAGAACTTAAAACAAACTTTCCCAATGTTACTCGGTTCTACTATGGATAAGGACAATGGAATATATACCTAAAAGATGTAATTGCCTAACATACATTGACAAACATCAACATAAACAAGAACCAGTAAAAGGTCATACAAAAATGAAATCAAAACAAACAATAGGGGGGAGGCCTGGTTGGGAGTTTTGCATTGGAAAGCACTATATTAATGTCTTTGGAACACAAATTTTAAATTTTTTTCAGAAACCATTATTCTAAAGACCAGTTTGTATACATATCCAACGAAATAAAAACACTTTGGCTCTTAATTTGGACCATGGGTCCATTTCAGTCATATAACATTTTTAGTTGATCAAACCTTGGTAAAATCTATGCCTACCAAGAAAAGTACCCACTGTATCACTTTGTCATGTAAGAGCTGAAATTATGTGTTATTCCCCAAATAAAATTGGGTTTTGCAACTTTCGTTGCGACTCTAAGTAGGCATTTGTCAGAGATAATTGAATATCCAGACAAAGTTTGAATACTATTGTTTTCATGCATATGCAAATATATCTGTGCCATGTGCTTTTAGTGCCGCATATCAGATTATTTACAATTTAATCAGATTCTGCATCCACCCACAGATTTTATTTTTTTTTATTTTTTTGGTGGGGGAGTGTTTTTACTTTTAAGTGCTGAGATATCCCCCCAAAAATGTAGAAACATTCAGAAAATAAATAAAAAATCTTCTTAAAGTGTAAAATAAGAAATAAACAAATAATGACTAATGTTAGCGGACAAGTTTAGGAAATAAGTAGCAGCATATCCAGTCAAAAGTAACACCTATCATCTAAACAATTAAATAATTAACAATGAACATCTAAAAAAAATCTTAACAAGTAACGATTGGCATCTACAACAATTAATAATTCGTGATGAACATGTTAAAATTCTCAATTTGTGGTATATAACAATGTAACCATCTAGAACAATAAATAAGTTAACAATATAATAGCATCTTAAATAATTACCTAGTAAGAAGTAGCTATTAACAACAAAACAAGTGCTGAAGAACAGTATGCATAAACAATTAACAAGTATTCGTCCATTTAATGAGTTATTTGCCACTATGAGTTCGCATGTCAAAACCATGGTTTGAATCTCGACCAATATCGGTCCGAGGTGACCGATTCCGATCCAAAAGAGATACCGAGTAATATTAGGTTTACCCATGGAGTTCTAGTGTTAAATTTATTAATGAGTTAGTGGGTTCATTAATAGGTTAATGGACACGGTTTATTTGACATCATCGATTAATGAAAATAAATATTGAAAAAGAATATAGTTATTTTCACCAAATATTAAAATAACTACTTTAGACATCATTAATTGCTAAAGAATTTGCCAAATTGTGTATAGTTGCTTTGACCTTTCTTTGGGGGACAACATACTAAAATGAAAAAAAATGTCAAGCTATGTAAAATCCAATATTTCCCGTCCGAGACGACCAATATGGCTGATTTTGATCCAAAAATTGTGCGATACCGATATGAAGATATTAAAACCTCATAAGAATTATGCAGCCACTTTATGGATTTGTGCGGAAATCTGCACTACAAAATAAAATGTGCGGTGATCATGTCACATTTCCATATAATGTTTCGGACTAAACATATTCATTATGACCACAGTCATTAACTATTTCTAGGCATTGACAGTTCACTACTGTGCTGGAGCGCTAATAACCATTGTAACTGGCTTTAATTTGTTGTTGTTTCTGCTTTCTTCTCTTTGCTAATTTTGTAACCAGCAGATGCAGTTGCCGGTCTATTCTAAAATTCCTGCAAGACAGTACAACACCTTTCAAAACCGCATTTCTCATCAGCACTAATTCCTCTTTTCCTACCCAATTATCAACTTGAATTTCTCTAAGAATCTAGGGTTGAGTTGACCTCAAGTCTGCTTCATGGAGGAATCTCACCATCGTAATGCAAGAAGGTCCTGGGCCTCATATCGTCCCCCCCCCTCTTTTTGGAGATAAACTGGGCCTCATATCGTTAGATTTTGATGCATCTTTTTACCTACCTTAATTCAACAAATGAAAGTATAAAACCAAATGGTTCCATTATAGTCTAGATAATAGATCTGCCTGGAGAATTGATATTATATCTAAACCATATATCTTCCATATGCCTAACATCTATTTTTGACGGTTTATATTTAACCAACTTTGACTCAGTAAAATGTTAGAATCTAACAAAGAACAAACTACCAATTGCATACTTGCAAATCTTACTAACTAGATGATTTTTAGTAAAAAAATTTAATGAATAGAATCTACTGAGATATGTTGGCAATGATTGATTCTGCGAAAGGGTTTGAAATCTGAACTAAAATCAGCCAATCAGCCAGGCGATGGACGGACATGGAGAGAGAAAGAAGAGAGATTAGAATCTAGGACCAAAGAATGAAACTCTGATGCCATAAATTATGCAACCAATGCATACTATTCAACATGTACGTTTTACACCAAGGAAAAGATGTTTAATAACCATTTTTACGCCGATGGACATGAATAGCATTATAATATTAAGCCCCCAATTATAACTCTCCCCCCACCCTCTTCACCTCATCTAATACCACCAGCGTCCCAAACACCAGGGAAAACCCCCCAATGAAAAGGGTCTTTTCCTTTTGGAATAAGACATGTGATCCTCAAAGGCTTCTTAAAAATAATTTAAAAAAAACTCATTGACAAAGTGCCGTAAATCCAACAAGTAAAGGAATATATAGTGACTTCTTCAAGTTATTTTCACATGAAGCAAACTGCTGGTCAACAAAAAAATAGACCCATCCTAATATTCATTATATGTTTGGATAAGCACCATCTTAATAAACAGTTGGGAGGAACGGGTTGTAAGTTCAGCCATGCTCTTCATCACTGTTATAGCATTATACCATGCACATGGTGTCAGATATGATGTGGAACTACAAAGTCATAAGCTTCCACAGGATAAACAAACTCCTAAGATGTGAAGTGTATGGCTAGGTTTCTTTCCACTCTCTTTTTTTTATCATTTGCACCTGACAAGTTTCATTTAGTTTAAAATTATTGGAATTTCTTAAGAAAGATACAGGGTAATCTGACATGGGTATCAAACAACTAACCAAATCAGGAAGCTTTCAAAATTCCTTTACATAAATCAAAGAAAGAAATAAAGAACTTAGCAGTTAGCACCAAGATGTATTGTTGTAAAAGCCTTGACAAAAATCATCATGACTTGAACATCTATTAGAGCAATAATTGAGAGCGAGGGTTTCCAAAAGAGAGTCCCCAAGTGAGGAACCATTGACATACTAAGAGGATTTATGAAATGACTGATATAAAGTTGTTGGGTAGTACAAGTCAAACAACTCAATCTAAGAGTCTGGCCGAAAACTGAAAAGAAAAATAATCAAGCACCATTTAAACTTTAATTGATGGGTCCGCTGTGCATAGAGAATCATATGAAAACAGTTGAAGGTCCAGCTAGAGTAACATAGTCAGTTGCAAATTCAAAGGTTGCAGCTATCTAAATAATTGGCCGCCCACAAACTTCAGAAAACAGATAATGCCAATTTCAGTCAAATATGTCTCTGCAATAATCCTTGAATCTTTAATCTCATGATATCGATAATGACTTCTCATAATAACAATATAAGTGATAAACCTAAAGCTGCAACCCATCATTATATACCGAGACAAGTGTCAAAAGAAACAGATGATGTTATTGAAAAGACAACGTCACAATGCAGTAGTACAATGATGTAAGTTGGTTTTATGAAGTTAAATAACAGGGTAACATATATAAAAACTTCTTTTGAAGAAATCCTAGGAATATATGATATAACAGATAATTGCAGGAATAGTCTCGCTAGAAAGTGAGAAAGCAACATCAACTAAGATAACAACGTGTTCACTGACAAAACATCTATTTTCAGCGGAAAGAAATCGTTTCAACCGTACAAACCTTAAAGATCGAATGCATGTCCAACCATAAAGTCAAAAGAGGACAAGAACCTTAATAGACAATTGATGGATTTGCATGGAACTTCTTGAGATAAATATTAACAGGGTGTATATTGTCACCAAAATCAACAAAATATTGCAGATGCATGAAATTTACCTTTCTCTGAATCCACCACAATCATAAGACGACCAAGAATCTCTTGATCGGACAACCTCGAAAATCGAACGAGTGCACATCTACTCTGAATAGGTTCAATAATTTTGGATGAAGTATTGCAAGCAAGAGCGAATCGGGCAGAGTTAGAGTAGATCTCCATAGTCCTCCTCAGTGCTTGTTGTGCTCCAGATGTCATGCTATAATTTCCCACAATAACAAAAAAAAGTGAGTCGTTGATACAGAGAAGGGGATGAAACGCTAGCTAGATATAAAGACAAATCCATCAAGTTACCTGTCGGCTTCGTCCAGAATTATAATCTTGTGTCGGCCTGGAGGTAAAGTCACTTTCTTCTGTGCAAACATCTTGATCTTGTTCCTCACGACATCAATCCCCCTGCAATATACCAATCAAAATTATTGACCCCCTCTGAAATAAAAATACAGCAACCACAACAACTGGAGTCAAGTATATGAATCCTAGTTTCCTTTTGGTTTGTATTTGCCATAGTGATGGAGGTCCTTTTCGGGTCTCCGTAAGATGTTGTCTTCCGTTGATCTCCCGGTGGATTTCGGCGGTGATCTTCTGTTGCGTGTGGGTCTCAATGGGTTTTGAGGAGATTGGTGATTTGAGGAGTTTAGCGCCGAGTACCTGCAAAGAAGTCCCGGGATGGTTTGGTACCACCGAGAACCCTCCGATGATCAAGTTAGTACTAGATCCGAGCAGAGTAACGACTAAGTGGAATAAAAAATGGCTTACTTGACCCCTCTGTGATGGGGGTTTATATAGCGGCGGCGGCACGCAGCAGCAGGCGCGAGAATCTCGCCGGCAGTTACGCTCCCGACGTTACGCCCGCGTAAAGAGCGGATCGCCCATTAATGGGGATCGTGATGGCGTGGAACGCGGGACGTTGCTGGCGGAGAATCTGCGCGTGGCGAGATTTGCGGAGCGGCGGTTACGCTTGTGAGTTGTGCAGTTGCTCGGTCGGAGGGACCGAGGAAGACGGCCTCGGCTGGGGAGCTCGGAACCGAGCAAGAGGGCTGAGGAGTCTTGGTCTTGTGGCAGCTCAGGGCGAGCTAAGGGGCCAAGGAAGCAAATTTGCAAGGGGCCCCGAGGAGGGTCAGCTTGTGCTTGCAGATCGGGTACCAGGGTGGCCTGGTCGGCCTTTGTGGGCCCTTTCTTCTGGGTCTTGGAACATGTCATCCGCCACGTGTCCTGATCTCGCATCGCCAATATTGAGCATCATCATTAGCCCCCCACTCTTGTCCCGACCAGCTAGCGGGTCGGGTCAGGAGTGGACTGCCAGGCCTCCCGAGGTGAGCTCCTTCCTAAGGCTTCGTCGGGACGAGTCCTCGGACTGTCGGTTGTCTTTTCTGTCAGCGAATCAAGGTGAGATCTCTGCATTTAAGGAAGATGCGCCGGTTCGTGCATTCTGCCACTGAAGCGACGGTCCACGTGTCAAGCGTCGATTGGCCGACGCGACGTATGCAGGCCTGCGGCGTCTGATGGGATGCGGTCCAGCGCAGGATCGACACGTGGAGCGATTGGAGCCGCTGGACGCGAGGAGTCGTTTTGGCGGGAGATGACGGGCGTCGTTGGATGAGGTCGCTTGCAGCAATAAACAGGGGTGGGGCCCGTCCTTGGGCCCCTACTCTTTCATATTTCCCTCTTCTAAGTCCTGGTTGCTCGGCGCTCATCTTCGTTCTGTCGCTTTCGGTTCCCGAGGATTCCCTTTTTCAAGGTTAGATATCTTCCTTTGTAGAGTCAGTAGATGTTGTAGGAGTAGGTTTTAGGGACCCTTTAGTTGTGTCCGAGTCCCCCCGGGGAGCAGGGGTCGGATCCTCTCCTCGGGATCGTGCTGCGGGGGCAGCCCCCAGGGAGGAGGCGGCAGATGCGGCCCCCGGCACTTTGTGTTGGGTGAGGCATGAGGACGAGCTCGCCACTGCTCGGGCTCGGTTCCACATCCCCTCGTGTTATAAGCTCCGACTGGCCAAGGAGGGAGAGAGGGCGGATCAAGTACGGGACAGGGAGATCGCCTTGTATTTGGAAGATTTTTGGGGCGGAATGCGCCTGCCCTTCTCTCCCGAGGTCGTTGCAGCGCTGAATTTTTTCGGTTTGGCCCCCGGCCAGTTAGTGCCGAACTCGTGGAGGATCCTCCTCGGGTTCTTGATCCGCCTGAAATTACAGGCGGTTCTCTTCAGCCTCTCCCTTCTTGATTCTTCTCCCGTCTTCAAAAATCACCTTAGTGGTCGAGCGGGCGCAGACCCCAACCTCTTGATTTCGGTCATGTGGCGCGGTAGCGCATCCGTTTTCTTACTACATCCGTTTTCTTGCTCAAGTTCAACCCGAGATGGGTCTATCTCTCTTTCAGAAAGCGGCCGGGGGACGCTGCCGGGACCGGGGTCGTGGCCTTGCTCTCTTCTATTCATGATTGGAAGAAGAAATTTTTCGTTTCCCCTCCCGAGGACGAGGACTGGCCCGTGCCTACCAAGTGATCGAGGGAGAAATGTTTGCCGGGAAACCAGTCCAATGACCCCGCCGCGGTGAGAGTGGCGTCGTGGGAGCTCATCCCCCGACCTGACGTGCTGCTGTCTGAGAGGGTCCTGAGTTGGGCCGGGCTCAGCCCCGTTGAGTTCATCGGTAAGTTAGGCTTGCTTTTTTGGCTTGTGTTTTGCTCGTGTCGCTAATTTGTTTTGTGCAGGATCCATGGACTTCGACTCGCTTAAAACCTCCATGCGCCAGCCGAGGAAGGTTACGAAGGCTGGGGGCGCCAGCTTTTCTCGCGCGAAGCCCGCCCCGGCTCCTACTGCTTTGGTGGTGGTGTCCCACGAGCGTTCGGGGGCGGATCCCGCCCCGGGTCCCAGCAGAGTGTCGGGCCGGAAGCGAGCCCTGGTTCTGGAGGATCCGAGCTCGGAGGAGGAGATCGGCTCTCCCTCGGAGCCGCTCAAGAGGAGCTCCCAGAGACCTTCCCGGGGCCGGTCCTCGCCGATCATGGTGGAGGAAGGGGGCCTCTGGTTCGCGGTGCCATCGGGGCTATCCGTTGCGGATAGCCTTCTGCATGAGATAGAGGCCTCGGCCGGAGGTAGAGTTCTCGGGGGGACCTTCAGGGCTCAGCTGGCGTCTATCGTCCAGGAGTCCGTGCAGGTAAGTGTTTGATCCATTGTGAGATTCGGTGCCTCCTTCATCTTTCTGATCTCTTTCGTATCTCTTAGGTTCTCCAGCACGTTGCTCTCGCCTTGCGTATGTAAGCCGAGGTGGTAGCCGAGGTGCTGGAGACTGCGGGTCGGCTCGCCTCGCTGGAAGAGAGCTCCAGGCGGGAGCTGAAGGCGGTGACGGCGAGGGTTGCCGCCTTGGAAGACGAGGTAGAGGCCGGGAAACGGGAGGTAGCCCGGTACTGCGAGACTGCCGAGGCCAAGCTCAGGGATGCTCAGGTGCTTGCCGGCAACCTGAAAAGGACGGTGAAGACCCTCTGGAAGGAGCTTGGGGCGGCGGCCGAGGCGTCCAAGTCGGCCAACCTGAAGGCGGCGAAGGCGGTGGAGAGCTACAAAAAGTCGAAGGACTTCTATGATGACCTGGCCGTGGCTACGACCTGCATCTGGCACGAGGCCCTCGATGCCGTTAAGGCCCGAGTGCCGGAGTTTGCCGACGGAGATCTCCGAGCCGAATCCCCCCTCACGGACGCCGATGAGCAGGGGGAAGAGGTTCCTGACGAGGAAACCGCCGAGAACCCCGCGCGTCACGTGGTGGATGTCGAGGACCCCGAGGTCACATCTGCCCCCGTCTTCCTCCTTTTATTTCTTTGTTTTTGGAATTTTGTAAGGCTGGGGAGCCCAAAAAATACCCTTTGTAAAGCCTTTGTCTTTGGTAGTAATAAAATTTTTCTTTGGTTTCATTAAATCGTGCTCTATCATCTGTTTGTGAAGAATGCTCGTAAGATATCTCTGCTTGCACCGTTGTGTTTTCATGTCAGGTTGGCCATCTGCCTAGCGATCGTCCGTCGAATTGATTTCGATCACTCGCCGACGAGCATGCCAAGCGCTACCGAGGAGGTATCCCCATGGGCCCCGAAGTCCGGGGGAGATCGTTTGGACCTGGATAGACTTGATGCCCCTCACTGGGGTCTCGGATCCTCTGCGGGTGACAGGCAGAGCGATATTCGCCGTATTTGTGCCGAGCGTGAGTGGGAGGCTGCTCGCCAGCCCCATGGGGGGTGCCATCTTTTGACTTATGGCAATGCGAGCATCGACCACCAGCCGGAGATGACCGAGCAGGGTAGCTGCTCGGTTGCCTCTTGCGAGGGCTTTGATCCTTCAGGACGGGGACCGAGTGGGGTTACCGTCCAGTGCCTCTTGGCGAGGACTTTGATCCCTGTCGGTTGTGGCAGGAAGCTACCAGCCGGGGATAGCCGAGTAAGGACCCGACTGCCTCTGGAAGGACTTTGGTCCTTAGCGCGGGAGGGGCTGTAGGAAGCCTGCCAAGGACCTTTGGCTGGGCAGGGTTTCTGCCCGGTACCTCTTGGCGAAGGCTTTTGTCCTGACGGATAGCCGAGCGAGGGATCCTCAGGCTCGACTGTCTCTGGAAGGGCTTTCTGATCCCTGGCGTTGCGGTAGGGAAGCTACTGAGGTGCCTCTAAGGAGGACTTTCTGATTCCTGGCGTTGCGGTAGGGAGGCTACCCGCCAGAGATGACCGAGCAGGGTAGCTGCTCGGTTGCTTCTTGCGAGGACTTTGATCCTTAGAGTTGGAGGGGCTGTAAGAAGCCCACTAAAGATGACCGGGCGGTGAAGCTGTGCGGTTGCCTCTTGGCGAGGGCTTTGATCTCTGGCGTCGTGGGTAGGCAACTACCAACCTGGGATGAATGAGCGGGGTAGCCGTTCGGGTGCCTCTTGTGAGGGCTTTGATCCCTGGCGTCGTGGGTAGGGAGCTACCAGCCGGAGTTGACCGAGCAGGGCAGCCGCTCGGTTGCCTCTTACGAGGGCTTTGATCCTTCAGCACGGGGACCGAACATGGTTACCGCCCAGTGCCTATTGGCGAGGACTTTGATCCTTGTCGGTTGTGGTAGGAAGCTACCAGCCGGGGATAGCCGAGCAAGGACTCGACTGCCTCTGGGAGGACTTTGGTCCTTGGCGTGGGAGTGGCTGTAAGAAGCCTACCAAGGACCTTTGGCCGGGCAGGGTTACTGCCCGGTACCTCTTGGCGAGGGCTTTTGTCCTGAAGGATAGCCGAGCGAGGGATCCTCGGGCTCGACTGCCTCTAGGAGGGCTTTCTGATCCCTGGCGTTGCTGTAGGGGAGCTACCCGCCAGGGATAGCCGAGCGAGGGTCGGGCTCGACTGCCTCTGGGAGAACTTTCTGGTCTCTGGCGTTGCGGTAGGGAAGCTACCCACTAGGAATAGCCGAACAGGGTAGCTGCTCGGCTGATTCTTCATGAGGTTTCGCCCGACCATCCAGTCATAGGTATGGGGAACAGGAACGGTCGCGGCAAACGCGCGCGCAACATGCACATTGAATGTGGGGGAAGGCGAAGCACCATGGTCGCGTCGTTTCAATTCCGCCAGGGAAGGCTCGTTGATCGTCGCGTGGCAGCGAATTTTTTGGGCGAAGGCGGACGACTGTTGAGTTCTGTTGGGACGCAGTGGGCTATATAAGGCTGAAGGAGCACCGGTCCTTCTTTTCTTCGTAAACAGGTCGTTGAGGATGCAGGAGTTCCCCTTTACTATCCCCGATATCATCCATTTCGCAGACGTATACCTCTATGACCAGAACTGCACCGAGGACACGGTGCAGTTGGTCTACGAGAGCATCGAGGACCACTTCGGCCGGCTGCTCCCCCGACGCTCCTCCCTGCTGCAGCTGCTGATGTACTCCATCTGGAGGGCGTCGCCAGGGTTTTACAACCCCCTGTCCGAGCAGCTCTATGGCGAGGCCGTGGGCAAGCTGCGGTCTCTGAGGCGCTTCGGCCTGATCTGAGTGAACCGCTGGTTTGCTCAGAGGTGCTCGTCCGCGAGTGCTACGAGCTGAGGCTCGGGGCCAACGCGCGCGGGGGAACCGAGGGCAGAGGTTGGATCTCGCGAGGCTTCGGCTGGCGGAGATTTTTACCGAGTATCACGAGCAGTGCTCTCTGCACCCCCTTCCCCCGCTGTTGTAATTTTCTTTTTCTTTTTGTATGTATGGCTGAGGAGCCTATAATACCTTTTTTGAATAAATAAGATCTTTCCCTCTTTTCCGCAATGTTCCATTGATCTTTATTAAATTAACAGACCCTAGGAAGAGTTTACATTGCCCAAAAGGAAAAGTACATGCTAATAGATGACCTTATTAGCGTGGCCCGAGCTCCCAGGGGGCTTGTTGGTCTCCGTGCTCGGCACCGGGTACGGGGCTCCCTGAGCGTCGGACAAGTTATTTGCCGAAACGAGCATGATCTGGCCGATGGTCAGCTTGGCGGGAGGGGGACACTGCTCCTGCTGGCGGTCGGCCTGCCGTTTGTCTCTCAAGTAGGCGGCGAGGTGCTCCGATTGGATGAGCTCCTCGATTTAGTCCCGGAGTTTGCTTACAATCCTCCGTGGCGTGGACCAGCGTCCGGTGGAAAGCGCAGTAAGGGCCCCGGGTTCGCTTCGCGGCCTGACGCGGGATTGGAAGGAACTTGAAGAACCCCTCGTTCTGAACCTCCTCTAGCAATACTGTGAGGGAGACGTTGAGTGGGGTATACTCCTGGAACTTCGGGTGATAGGGCTGCTGACGCTCCAGCCTCTCCTCCCGAGCCCTTTTCTTCATGTCGGACCGTTCTGCTCGGGGGAGGTTTGCGTTCACCTCGGATTCCAGCTGAACCTCATGCTCGGTCTACGGCTTGATCTCGGCCATGGTCTTAAGTTGTGCCAACACAAAGGAGCGCAACCACTCCTTGTGCCTCAGACCAGATCTGAGTGCCGTGATGACGGTCTCGTTCTGGTGCTCGGGGACCTCGAGAAGGGCGTTGTAGAAGCGGGTGATGTAGGCCTTGAACGTCTCTTTGTCCCCACTCTTAACCGTGAAGAGGTAGTCGACCGTGCGCTTCTGCCGACGGTTTCCAACGAAGTGGCCGAGGAACTGGGTAGCCAGCTCGTCGAAGGTCGAGATTGAGCGGGGCTCAAGCCTTCGGAACCAGTCCCGACCTGCGCGGATGAAGGTGGCTGGGAAGGCCCTGCACTGGGCGGCGTCGGAGTGGTCCTGGAAGCTCATCCCCGCGGTGAAAGCGTCTAAATGGTCCTTCGGGTCGGTTTTCCCGTCGAATAGAGAGACCTTTGGGGGCTTGTTGCGCGAGGAGACGTGGACGGCGAGCAATTCCTCAGTGAACGGCTTTGTGAGCGAGTCGAAGGCGTATTTAGCCCGTCGCTCGAGAGGTGAGCCTCCCGGCATATGCCCTCGATCTTCTTCTCGAGTCGCCCGTGGTATCCCGAGGAATCGGCGCCTTGGGATCCTTGGCCTCTGCTGCGGGAGACCTGCGTCTGGGAGCGGCCTCGGTTCCTCTCGATGAGGTGCCTCAGATCCCTGGGAGAGATGGCTCTTGAGCCGCCGAGGTGAACCCTTTCTGTGCGACCCCGCCGAGGGAAGTGGTGTCGACCATGCCTGTGGACAGGCGAGGTGACTGACATCTCCTCAGGGGGTAAGGGTCGTGAGGAGGCTCGAGGCGATGCGTTCTGGCGGTGGACCTTGGCGTGGAGCCATGGGGTGCCCAGCGAGCCTCGGGGAGTATCGGCTCGAGAGATCCGTGGCCAGGAGTTGTAGCTTGCTGGTGGTCAGCCGTCCTGACGGGGACAGAGCCTTCTGGAGGCGGTGGAGCGGCGATCTGGGGCCCAGGCCCGGCCGCTTGGACACGGACGAGCGCCTCCACGAGGGACTGTAGCCGATCTATCCGGCTGGCGAGGGCGTCGATGATGGTCACTGGAGGAGGCTTATCCACGCCTCCGGTGGGGAGAAGGAGGCGCCTGGTACCGAGATCTTCAGGAAGGTTGCTTGCCATGCGGACGGAGATCGGAAGGCCAACTTTATTTTTGTGGAGTTTGCTTTCCCACAGACGGCGCCAACTGATGGAGGTCCTTTCAGGTCTCCGGCAGATGTTGTCTTCCGTTGATCTCCCGGTGGATTTCGGCGGTGATCTTCTGTTGCGTGTGGGTCTCAATGGGTTTTGAGGAGATTGGTGATTTGAGGAGTTTAGCGCCGAGTACCTGCAAAGAAGTCCCGGGGTGGTTTGGTACCACCGAGGACCCTCCGACGATCAAGTTAGTACTAGATCCGAGCAGAGTAACGGCTAAGTGGAATCAAGAATGGCTTACTTGACCCCTCTATGATGGGGGTTTATATAGCGGCGGCGGCACGCAGCAGACGCGAGAATCTCGCCGGCAGTTACGCTCCTGACGTCACGCCCGCGTAAAGAGCGGATCGCCCATTAATGGGGATCGTGATGGCGTGGAACGTGGGACGTTGCTGGCGGAGAATCTGCGCGTAGGGATATTTGCGGAGCGACGGTTACGCCTGTGAGTTGTGGAGTTGGTCGGTCGGAGGGACCGAGGAAGACGGCCTCGGCTGAGGAGCTCGGAACCAAGCAAGAGGGCTGAGGAGTCTTGGTCCTATGGTAGCTCGGGGCGGGGGGCCGATGAGGCAAATTTGCAGGGGGCCCCGAGGAGGGCCAGCTTGTGCTTGCAGATCGGGTACCAGGGTGGCCTGGTCGGGTTCTGTGGGCCCTTTCTTCTGGGTCTTGGAACATGTCATCCGCCACGTGTCCTGATCTCGCATCGCCAATATTGAGCATCAACACATAGTGTACAACTAGATTCACATTACCTATCATCTGATGTCTTCTAATTTTATGTTGGATGGTTTATACAGCTCTCCTCTTTGCTGCTAGCTCAGGACAAAAAAATGGAAAAAAATGAGACTTTTAACCGAAAGTGGGAAAATTTTCGTGCCTGTCATCTGATGCGTTGAGTTCGAGAACCGCCTCCTTGCAGTTAGGGCCCAGGAGCTCATGCGCGAGGGCGAGGATGCTCGTCGTCTTCCCGGTCCCTGGAGGTCCCTACAACCAAAAACACCCAATCGAAACGATAAAGCAAAAATTTATCCAAAACCCTAATTTTTTTGGGGGTGATGGGGTTTTAATTACCGAAAGGATGATGTTGGGCATGTTGCCATCGCGAGCGATGACTTGGAGGCGAGAGATGGCGTCGGTGTTGCCGACGACGTCAGCGACCTTAGTGGGTCGGTACTTCTCGACCCATGGGATCTCGTAGTAGGTGGCGGACGAGGACGAAGATGAAGAAGCCATGTGAGAGAAATGGGGAGCCTGAAAAGCCCTTGGAATTTGGAGGGAATTTTAAAGGGAGGAGCTGAGGAATATAATGCCCAATTGCGGCCTGCTGACACCAGCAGTGAAAATCGGGTCGGTTTTGACCTGAACGATCCTACCCGACCCGACCCGGACCGACATTTCCGGGTTTTTCTTATACATATTCTACAGCAGCGTAAGCAAGCTTTGCATTCGAAAGGAAAGAACTGCGGAGGCTTCTTATCTTAGCTCTTTGAAAAAGACGCGACACCGCTGGCAAGTGCGGCGCAGCACGTCTATTTAAGCAATGCACACAGAAAGAGGTAATGAGACCGGTCTGAATGCTAACGTACAAAAGCGTTAGCGCAACCGTTTTCTTGCTCCCTCCTGACCTAATCCAAAAGCGAAATCAGCTACATTGAGCAGTAACACACCAAGCGGATAAACCATGTTACGAATCATTGGGTCGGCGGATCATATTTTATCTTGCAGTTTGGAGAATCCATGTTTGAAGTGTGGTACAGATATAGAAGAAGTAAGGAGATCTGTATCAAGACATGCGATTTCAGGTACTGTCGTTTCCGGAATTCACTTTGGAAACTATTGAAAGTGCAAAGAAGAGATCAATCAAGATTATCTTAAAATGCTGTCTGTTGAGAAAAGGGCTGATCCAAGGATATTAGTTCGAAGCAAAATTTGGAGTTTGCCGGCATATTGATGTTCCATTTACGAGCAGAGGATTTGGATTAGGGCCTTCGGTTTTTTTTTATTTTAAAGAAGTTTCATAGGTCCTGAGCATGGATCGATCACCCATAATCCAAACTTTTTATGGTCAGTGCTTTAGATTCCTATCGCAACAACATGCTTCTATTGAAGCATATGAGATGGCTAATAAATAATAAACGGAAGTAAAGTCAGAGAACCGGTACAGAAGCATTTCGAAAGTGCAGTGAGAATTGTTACGGAAACATCTGAAAAGTGTATCTTAACCGCCAATTTATGTGAGAAAACCGGAAATACCAGCTAAAAACCTTTATGCGGCCGATCCTAAAATTTCATGGAAATGACTGCTTGATATTATTATTATTATTATATATTTTTGGCAGATATATACCTTCAATTCAATCTTTTTCCCTCCAATTAAATTTTTTATTTAAATTTCGATATTTAGTGCCTATTTGGTTGGAAGACTGTGAGAGAATTGGATTGCGGAATAAAAAAAATGCGAGGATTTCACAATTTTGTGTTTGGTTGTGAGATTTGGATTTGTAGGATTCTTTTGTTTTTTTATGGGAGGCCCACCACAAGAAAAGGATCTTGGATCCTAAAAAATTTGGAGAATTTGCAAAGATTTGGCACTATTGTACTTTTAGATGGGGCCCGGATACTCTATTTATTTAATAATCCTCTCCGTATCTATCCATCTTTCTCTAAAATCCTCATATCCAAATCCTATTTTTTTCCCACCAATCAAACAAGAATTATAAGTATAAAATCCAACACCAACAAAACAACAAATCAACAGATAAAAATTTTCAACTCTAATATTTTGGAATCCAAATTTCATAATTCTGCGACCAAACAGCTCTTTGGTAATCTGTTTCAATCCAGACAACCATTCTTCATCATGTAGCTAAAGCCAAGTAAAAGAAAAAAAATTGGAAAAGTAGGAAAACCTTAACAGAACGGCTAAACCCCAAGAAAGAAGAAGCCAGAGGCCACCGCAGAGCTCAAAAAACATTGAACGTGTCCCCTTTCCCTCTCCCATAGATTCCATCTAAACCCCCCCCCCCCCCCCCCCCTCAATCTCAATCTCGCTCACATTTCCAAATCCCCAATTCAATTCCAATTCCAATTCCAATCTCAGTTACTGCGATGGCGACGATCATGGATCCGGTCCCGCTCCTGCCCATCGACGCCGGCGGAAGCCACCATGGGCACCGCCACATCCGCCTCGGCCTCCGCAGCGCCGCCCACTTCCTCCGCCGCGCCACCAGCCGCCGGATGGTCAGGGAGCCGTCGCTGCTCGCGCGGGATGCGGCGGCGGCCGAAATGATGGAGCAGGGGGCCGGCACCTGGGCCCACTCCAGGCCGGTGGTGCTCCTCGACGTGCTGTGGAACCTCTCCTTCGTCTCGGTGGCCGCCGTGGTGCTCATGCTGAGCCTGGACGAGTCCCCGGCGTTTCCGATGAGGCTGTGGGTGTTTGGGTACGGGCTGCAGTGCTTGTTTCACATTGTGACGGTTTGTGTCGGTATTCGCGAGCGGAGGAGGATGCTGGATGAGAACGGCAGGGATGATGACGAGGAGAAGGCGAGGTAAAAATACTGAATTTATCTTATCATTATCGTTGTCGCCTAATTTAGTTAGAATTTTCCCCTTAAAATAAGTATCATGTGCTGTTGTCCTCTTCATAATGACTAATGTAGTTTGGCGAGACTGATCTGTTCTACGCATGCATGTGGACGATTTACATCTGGTGCCAATCTTTAACTTGCCGATACTTGAGTGATTGTTTTTGATGTAAAGGTGTGGGTTTCTGCATGACATTTGTAAACTTCATTGCATGTAAACTCTGCCGTAACGGATCATGGAAGCTGTAGTGTGATGGGAGTTTGATAATGGAGTAGCCAGGATGATGAAGAGAAGATGAGAGAAAACTAAAAGAGTTTGAATTTTGTCTCGTTCGCTGTGAAATCTTGGTGAATGATTCCCGGTTCTTTTGTTCGGTTTAAAGAAAGCAACAACGAGTTTGCTGTTATGTTTACGTTTAACTTAGCATTTTAAGGGAAACTTCCGCCTAAGGAATATTTTCAAGCATTGAGTTTTAGTACAAAGTAGGCTGAAAATCAAAGCCACAAGATACACAAAACAGGTTCATACTTTATTTGTGTTGTCCAAAGCGATCTATCAAGTGGCAGCAAAATAACACCCATTACATGCTTCCTTCTTTTTTTATGGAAAAAAGGAGATGGGAGAGTTACATTTGTGCATGCATGCCAGTTTGTACCTGCAGATGGCTAGTGTGGTTTGGATGGAATGGAAAAAGGAAGAGCATGAGCAAAAACTTGCACCGGAAATGCTACCTCACCGTAGTGAACATACAATCAATAGTTTGAGATTGCATCAGTTGCTTTAATCGAACTTCCCATGCTGCATTCATATAACTGAAGAATCCTTCACAGAATCAAGTGGTAAGTTATAAGGGGCATATTCTATGTATGGTTGGAAGTTTGGCTCATTAATCAGACCTGAATATGACCCAAATCATTCCCGATATCTATGGCAGCCATAAGTTTTGAATTGAAATTTTAATTAGTGGTATTTTTGAGTTGGGCGTGGGTTGAACAGACTGATCATGATTATAGCTGGAAACCCAAAGGGCAGGCTATATTTCTAAATGATTAACCCTGACCCCCAACTTAATTAACATGCAACATGTTCTGGATAGGAGTTAGTTAATGAAGCTTTGTAGTATCTTATTTCTCTGTATGACTTAAATGGCCAATTGATGTTTCCTTGAATGAAAAGTAGTAAACTATGGGAAATACTAAGTCATGCTCTACATGGACTTCTTTTTAGCCTAATGCTTGTCTGGACGATATTTTATTCACTGCTTATTTTGAACATGAAAAGGTCCATGGATGAAATGCAGAAAATCTTTAGGAAGAAAAGGTTAGAGGTATTTCCTTTAAATGTTGGAAGCTAACAACGACCACTTGATCTGTTGTCCAATTATATTTTCATCAATCAAAGCTGTTGAGCATCAGGCAGGGCACGGTTTACACCTTATATTCTGAATTTGAAACCCAATGGGTATTTAGAGTCAACCCTGACCAAATTCTGACCTAATCAGATGCCTTGTACATAGAATTGGGCCATTGTTTTGCACCAGATACCATTTCGGGTTTGGGTATGGTTATGGAAAATTTGAACTGCCCTAACCCTTTACCAGCTTTAATATTATGGGAGATTTATCTACGACATCCAATATCATATTTCCCAAAGAGCTGTCCTTGAGGTTCCGCAACTAATTTGAGGGAACTACTATATCATTTTGGACAATGAATTTTAGAAGTTGCTCTATGGTATATTTTTATGTTTAGTTGCAGTTGTGATGCATATATTTATATGTTAAAATATTCAGTGTACATCCATATAATTAAGTATTATGTTCTGAATTCATAATAGAAAGCAGGGCTGACTCAGAAAAACTTTTAGATCTCTCTTTGAAATATGAACAGATGTTGTTATAGGAATTTTTTTTGGCATCTTACTTCCTAATTTAAATAAATTATTCTTCATAATATTTATCATGAGATTTACTCTGGCCATCTTGCTGACAAGAGCTCCACCTTTTATTCACCTAAAGGTTTTTTATTTTATGAATCGTTTCTTTCTTTTTGTGTGTGCCAGTATTGCTAAGTCTCTGGAATCTGCAAACACAATGTTTTCATTCATATGGTGGGTAATTGGTTTCTATTGGATCACTACGGGAGGCAAAGCCATGTCCCATGATGCACCCCAACTTTACTGGTTGAACTACTTGCCTACAAAATTGTCTTGAATTTGAGCCATCTACTTTTTATTAATTTTCTTATTGTTTACCTTTTTTCCAGGCTTTCTGTAGTTTTTCTGGCGTTTGATGTGTTCTTCGTGGTGTTCTGTGTTGGTATTGCATGTATCATTGGAGTCTGTGTTTGCTGCTGTCTACCTTGTATAATTGCAATTCTATATGCCGTGGCAGATCAGGTGATTTATCTTAATTACTTACATCTTGTCAAATGTCTAAAGAATACTATTATGATGTTCTTAGGAACTTGTTCACCAAAACCATCGAGCACGAATGCGTTTGATCAGGAAAAATAATGTTATTAATGATTTTGGGAAACCAACACCAGCATCGTGTTCTTGACAAAATAACCGGGACACGTGGTTTCACCCATGTCTGTTCTTCAAAATTATGACTCAAGGACACAGCTAAATTTTTGCACCAAGAGATTGGGCATTACATCGGCAGAATTACTTTGTTCATTCAATTCATTTTCTGAAGCAGGAAGGAGCATCTGAGGAAGACATCCGCAAACTTCCTAAGTTCAAATTTAGAAGGATAGAAGATCTTGAGAATGGTGAGATTACCGGACCCTCTGGTGGAATGATGACAGAAATGGGCAGCGATGCACCCATCGAGCATGCTCTTTCGACAGAGAATGCTGTAAGCTCTGAAGTTTGACTCTTTTAACTGAAACTTTAATACCTGTAATTTTGAATCTTAATATGTGGTATATATTCAGTTAACATATGTGAGTAGGAGTAGGTAAATATAACCATTTGACTTTCTAATCTCTTGTCCTTCAAGTCAACAGTCCATGCCCTATCCCCTTCAAACATAATGCATGACGATATCTGATGACAGCTGTCGATCAGTATTGTCCATGGTTTGAAAACTTGATTTCGATTTCGACCATGGTCTCCTTTCAAAGTTGGTCGGTTTCGGCGGGTTCAGCTACATTCACTGATTTTGGTTTAGGTTTCACAGAAGATGCACGTAGCGGAGATGCGCATGCTTCGTTGGATGTGCGGTAACACTAGAAAAGATAAGGTGCGAAATGAGGATATTCGTGCAAAAGTTGGTGTAGCACCTATGGAGGAGAAGATGCGGGAAAACTGGCTAAGATGGTTTGGTCATGTACGACGCAGACCTATGAAAGTACCGTTTCGACGAATAGATACTTTCGATATGGGCAATGGCAAAAGGGCAAAAAGGAGACCGAAGAAAATATGGATGGAGGTGATACGAAACGATATGGTTGCCAAAGGACTCAATGAAAGTATATTATTTGATAGGGTGAGTGGAGGCGGAGGATTCATGTGCTGGACCCGGCGTGATTCTCATGTTGGTTCATGTAGCCTACCCCATATGCTTGGGATAAACGACTCAGTTGTTGTTGTTCCATTTTTCGGTGATTACACATACACATGGATGCATACACGTGCGCATTCACACGCCAGACGAATTACATCACATATATTGTGCGTGTGTGTAATTAATATAATCAATTAATTGCATTCAGTATTTTCATAAAGCATGCATTATAGCATTTCCCTAAAGAATGCAATACATATTCAATCAAATGTATTATATTGTTTTCTTAAAACATGCTATACACCATACTCTTATATTATTTCCATAATACAGGCTAATCACCATTAAATGATTTCCACAAAACATAAAGTATTTCTATAACAATGAATGGATACCATTTAATAACATTAATCCATCTCATTATATCATGCATGATATATAATTATCTAATCATATATTTTCCAATTTCAGCAAAATACTCATGCTAAATTTGCTTACAGCCATTATTTTTCTTTAATCGTTTTCCTCATTAAAAAAATGAAAGGGATAATTTCAAAAAGAAAAACAACTAGGGCAATGACTATTGCTTTAATCATAAAGCCAAAGGTATTAAAAGTACTCTAGACGCACTCCTCTTCTCTAGATTGCCCTATTCACAGTAATACTTCACCTGAACCTAGTAGATTAGATACTATATACACTACTTGGCTGGTGATTGGATATAGAGCATGGTATGAAATTTCCGCCGATCTTGATCCGAGATGGCTAATTCCGATCCAAAAAATTGATCGTCTAAATTTTGAGACTGATACCGTTAGATACCGAGTTATTTTGGGTTTAACATTTGACCAGTATGATTCTAGTATTACGTTTATTTATTGTTAGTGGGTTTATTATTAGGTTATTGGGCTACAATTTATTTGACTTCATTAATTACTAAAAGGTATCAATAAAGTATTATAGTACTAAGTATTGAAACAACCATTTTAGAAGTTATTATTTACTAGGAATTTACCAAATAATTATTTATTTTTTAAAATTCCATAAATTTTAATTATTTTTTCAAAACAATATAAAATATTATATTTTTGATTCAGGATGCGATTTCGATCCCAATAGCCTGATTTCAATACCGATTTCAAGATTTTAAATCTTATTCTTGACATAGAGGTTGGGTAGCTTTGGGACTTGAACTCCTATCCCACGATTCCCATCTCTCAAACTAATCACCAACCTCGTAGCCTATATGGAACCTACGGGGTTGGTAGGTTAAATAATTTTCTTCATTAATATCCAAACCCTTCTTACTTACCCCTACTCATTAGCTTTTTGGCTTTCAACCCTAGATTCAAGACTAAACCTTTTTCTCCTTAGAACATCTCTGCCCATCATGGGAAGCAGCGACAACGACAACAGATTAGTCTTTCTTTCGTTATGCTTGTCTTTCCCTTTTCCCCCCAGAGTTCTTTCCTTACTTTTCTTTTCACCATCCAACAACCGAGAATATGTATTGGCCGGTATAGGTCATTCTATTGCCATTACGACCAAGTGTTTTAGACCGACATAAACCTATTTCGGCTAAAACGTCACTGTATCACCTGATACAACGCTGACATCGGTATAGACTTTACTAATCGGCCTCTGCCGATACTAGTCTGGAATGGTTGAAATTTACAAATGTCGACTTATTTCTCCAACCATGATATTAGCTGATAACTTATTATTTCAATTCTTTGATGTTTCGTAAGTTTGATACCTATATTTTGAGGCTATCTTTGAGAACTTGATTTCTGTTTTCCAACTTTCAAATTTGGTTAATTATGGTGAGTTGCAGCAAATTTCATCAATTTTGGTTTAAATTTGGTTCGGTTTTCACTTTATTTTGGTGCGTATATATAGTAATTTTTTAATATTTTTGTTACTTATATTAATAGGATTTTAGTTGTATTATGTACTTAAAAGTACATTAAAATACATTTCTTTTAAAAATAGCAACTTTTCATTAGGAAAATATTTAATAAAGCATTTGATGAAGGGTAAATTCATTTTGATAAAAACCAAGTACATTTCAAAAAAACTTTTGAGCTGCATTATGTGTAGTTTTTTGAAAGGATATGGGCCTATGTGAAAACACATGGGTGTGTATCACTCTCTCTCACACACACACTCTCTCTTCCTCCCTCTAGTCTCTCCCTCACTCTCTTCAACCTATCCAATGAGAGAAAGGCAACAATAAATGCTACACTACAAGCGAGAGCAATAATGTTGACAAAGTGACGACGATAACAAGATGGCAAGTCAAATCATGTATGAGTGCAAGCAATGTATTTCCTTTTCTTCTTCCTTCTCCTTTTCCGCTTTTAAAATCCGGCATGTGCAAAAGCCTAGAAAAATTGGATTTAAGGTTTACATTTTTTTTATTCATATTAGTTTGTCGATACATATCGATATGTTGAAATTTAATCTGAAATTGACTCGTAGTGCCTGAAACCAAGTTCCATACTATAGTTTCGATTGGTCCCTTCGAGACCAGTTCGAAATGGTCGAAACTTTGCTGTTTTGGTTGAGTTTTCAAACCATGATTTAAGGACACTTCATTGCAAAACCCCTTTTATGCCTTGTACAAAGATGATAGAATATTTTCGCTATATTATCAACATGTCTTAGCGAAGCTTTTTAAGTCACACCAATGCCAAATAAAAGAATCTAAGCCAACTATATCAAACAAAGGATTACGTTCTTAAATTGATCTTTCAACATGGAAAATAAATCTGCATAATCACCAAAGCTGTTCACCTCTTTATTTCAATTTTTTTAAGGCACTCTACGTTCTATGTCTATATAAGTCTGCTATCAAAAGGTGACTTCAAGATAGAAATGAATGAACCCATCTAAGGCTATCCTTTCTTTGTTGGCTTTAGGGTATTGGTTTTGACTTAAGCCAAAAAAGGCTAAGTTGGGGAGTCTACATATATATGCGCGCGCGCGTGCTTCTATGCAAGTATAAAATGATTTGAGTCTTCTTTTGGTTTTACCTTGTGAATTTCCCCCGTGCATCCTTCATTTTATATTTTGTAATGATCCCAAAAATATTTTAACTTCATCTCTCTAATACATGGCAAGAAACCTAGAAAGATAGGTCTCTTTTATAATTTTATTTTTCTCATGTGTTACTTGTTAGCTTGCGCAAAATAGCAATTACATAGTGGACGTTACATGCTTGACTCCGTATACGATTCTTTTAAGTAAGACGGAATGCATAGAGAAGGAAATTTGATTTTTATTATTCCAAAGGCGATGGAAAGCTCTCATCGTTTTTATTCAATATTCTTCTCTTGTTAGTAAATATAAATCATATGGATCAAGTGCATAAACCAGTGGGATGATCATATCCAGGTCAAAATAGCTCACATATTCTGCATGAGTAATATTTGTGTTTGGATTATTGCAAAAGCATAGATTTCGGTTCATCTTAAAATTAAACATACATGATGTTCAAAGTTTTTGCTCATCTAGTGACAATCCTTTTTTTGTATCTCCATACATTTTTAAATTAGCATATGCTTACTTTATTTATAGCAAATAATATGTTGTCATTAATATGTTTACTTAGTAGATGAAATTATACGAAGGCGACTTTATATAAATTCCTAACACCATATTTATATGATTGTTAATATTGTTTTATTAAAGCCACACAGATGTTAGTTTCGCATATATTATAACATGCGGATCACCACTCTGTTAATAATCAACATTATGAAATGTGGTATGAACCATCTTGGAATTGAACGGTGTATTTTATATTACATATATGTGGTAACAGTCATATGTGGTAAAAAGGTGAAAGTGGAAAATTGAAAATAAAGAAAGAAGCAGATGAAAATTCAAGCAAAGAAATGAAGAAATAAATTGTTATACCTTATGCTAATATATAAATTTATATATGTTAGAAAATTTATATTTTTAAAGATGTGAAGTAGCAAAACTCCATCTCTAAGTTTTTGCCGAAAAAGTTATATTGTTCGAATTTTTGTCGGATAAGTGAGTAAAGATGAAGAAAATCCTAAAAGATAAGTGATAGGAATAGAAAGGAAAAGAGAAGTTACTAAAATAGCGTTTATATATAGATTTAATTTGGTGGTTATAAGTCTAATATAGTAGTTGATCTTCTACCTTTTAAAATGACCAAAACCCAATTACCCAAGCCGAACCCGACCCGAAGTAAGCAGGTTTGGCTAAGGTATAATCAGGAATTTATGATAATCGGGTTGACTTCAACCCGACCAAATAATTGATAGGGTTAGGTTCAAGTTCGGTTTTTATGCTCTAACCCTTAAGATGACCCAAATCCATAACATAAAGCCAAAGTCCCAACTCTAAACTCCTAAGGCCTAAGCCGAATTTCCAACATAAAGTCAATTCTCATTATATTAAAGTGCTCTTTGACTTCCCTCAAACCCTAAATTAACAATAAACTCAATTTTATAGCTTCGATCCTAAATTATACTAATCCTTAAACCCACAAACACAATATTTTCCTCTGTTTATCTCTTCCGTAGGTTTTCGTGCCAAAATAAGACCTGCTTTCTTACCAAAATCACACCACCCGAGCGGTGCTTCTTAATTGAATTGAAGTCTCTCTCTTTGTACCACCAATGAGGATACTTTGGGTCGGATCGGGTTGAGCCGACTAATGGTAGGTTGGGTTCGGGTCAAACATGATCCGACTCGAACTATACTCGACCGATCCGATTGACACCCCTCGATCCAGCATGCAACATTCAAATTCTATGTGTTCTTGCCGTAATGTTTGCATACACGTTTTTAGCTTTGTAATGAAATTCTTTAGCATAATGAACCATGCATGGCATTACTAAAGAGCACAATGCATATGCGCTACATAACACACATTTTGCAACATGATGTACGATTGTGTGCATAAAGTTTGTATAAGAAATTATATTTGACACTCTAAATCATTAAACATGTTACATGTGTTGACTCATTTAAATTCATATACTTTGACTCGAACGGAAGTTCTATAATGCTAAATATGATCAAAATCTTTTAAAATATCCTAAGAAATAAAAGATATGAAATTTTCCTCCACCAAATGATCTTAAATTCATCATTTTTAACAATTTGCTCAAGTATAATCAAGTATGTGAACCTCACTAAACTGGTGATGTAGTTTTCATTATAATTCAACTAAGGAAAACAATTTGGTATTTTATATTTCCTAATTAAGAATGTCGAAACTATAGTTCTATTCACCATGATGTTTAAACCGATCATTTCGCACAATGTTGATCCATGGGCGATTGATGGATCACAATCAATGATCTCAATTCCAAATTTATAAGCTCCAAACCATAGTTTGGTTCTTTAGACTCTTTGAATCGATCAATTTGTAATGTTTGGATTTGTACAAAGGCACCTTCAAATCATTTAATTAATTCTTAATCTATTTAGATATCATTATCATACCTAAACGTGTGAATTTTAAAATTTGATGATCTAGCTTGAATATTTAGTTAACATGAATTGAAATTAATGCTTACAAGAACGTTTTTTATTAAAGCTCTTGATCTTTCTATCTAATAATATATAGGTTACTTTACTCCTAGGACATACCAAGTAAAAAATACAAGATATTTTTGCATGATCGGCTCCATCCATTTAGATCTCCATCGTTTAAAACATAAATACACCAAGTTTCATGTGATTTGGACAATTGGACACCATTTGCTAATTGATTGCTTGTAGGAAAATTCTCTTGTTGGAAAACCATTCATTTTGTAACCACTCGATGCATGGACAAAATGTATTCAGATCAAATAAAACTTAGTGTATCCATGCTTATCAAGATGCCCGAAGCCGATTATGCAAACAAGTTGTGTTTTGGGTTATTTATAATTTAGTAAGACCTTAATAATGAAGATAACATAACAAATATTGCATGAAAATTAAAAATTAACGTAAATTTATTTTCTTCATGTCTCTCGGAAAGCCTTTGGCCAAAACCATAGCCATCAAATATATATCCTCCTTGTTGGCTATTGAAATAGGTTGCTCTAATTTTATACCAAATTTTTTTGTAGTGACTCGTATAATAACTAATTGATAATGAACAATATCGTTTGGTCGTAGACCTTTTATGTAATTTTCACGTGAACCTATGATTTGCGTATAGTCTTAACTAATTCAAGGCAAAAGAGTAGTAAGAAGATGTTGTGCCCCACAACTAAATTTAATAATAGTTGTATACTTTTTGAGTAATATAAGTTTCTTATCGGCCTGAAGTTGTATATGCACTTCTTGGAGAGTTTATAAAGTTTGTCATTTTCATGGGATGCTGTTTATAGCAGAGAGCATATTGAAATGGATGCTTATTACATGGACTTCGAGGGATTTAACAGAGCTTTAGCGGTAAAAAGTGTCGGTCTAATTTGTTAAAATACCCGCAGGTAGAAAATTTAGACGAATAGAAGAAAGTATTGAATAAATAATTAACTTGGATATCTTATTGTTTGTATGAGCCATAGAGCTTCTATGAAGTTATAAAATATAGTAATCATTTTAGAGCATACTATATTAAATTACTCAGTAGCTTAAAAACAACAATATATATGTCATAAACAAGTTTATAAATTAAGGTCAAAAATAACATTATTGAGTATTAGTCATCTACATTTTATAATTGAATAGGAAACCCACACCGATAGAAGAATATATCAAAATATCAAAGTGCAAAATATAACATACCAATATAATAAAAGGAATACATTTTACCATTGTTGAGATCGTAAAACGATAGGACACAGTTGAATACATGGTTATACTCGTTCCTTGAACCCTGCTAATTTGATTAATAATTGTCAAGCTTATGTTTGGTATGCGTTGACATGCGGTCTTACTGCATATGTGGCCATATATGCATTGTGGCTTTCGAAGAGGGAAATATATGTAAGAAGGAACAAAAAGAGAATAAATAATAAATTGATGATAAATTAAGAAAGAAGTTTTAAAAACGTAAAATTTTATAGTTAATACTTATAAGAACTACAAAATCAAAAAATGTTTCTGAAGAATGAAACACTCAAGGCCCTTTCTTTATGGTTTTACCAAAAAGATAGTTGTTTTTCCTAAGTTTGTGTCAAGAAAGTGAGGGCATGAGGGAAGACGAAGAAATTCATAGGAGAAAAAAGAGAGATGCTATAAAAAAGGGTTCATCTAAGTTTAAACTGATTGGATAATAGGTCCAATACAGTGAGTTATTGACTCATACAACGTAGCATCATTTGTATTGTATATGTCTTGTTTGCGTAAAACATCCCTTATATGGAGACTTTAGTTTCGAAATTGAACTTTGCCTGTAGAATGGGCCATGTGTCTAGAGATTACATGTGAAAAGGATGCATAGCGCATATGTGGTGCATTGAACATATTTTTACAACAATGCATGGATAATTCTTGAAGGTAAAGCCAACTATTGTTGTAACGAATTTGGGTTGCATGAAACAAAGCACATGTTGAATGCAACCGAGATACTATGTACCCCGACCAAAGTTATGAACTTGTCTATGCGAAGGTTCATGTCCCTTAAAATGGTGCTTCAAGCCTAAGCTACTAATAGGCTTTATACCACCTCTTTATGCATATAACAATTGCCTTATGATTGCTTTTTGCTACGGACCGTAGTGAGGCTTTAGGGCCTTTTCACGTTGGTGCTTTATTTATCTCGTAGGACCATTCCTTCAAATATTCTTCGATATGAACAATTTATTGTCCAATTATTGTTTTTATTGCTTCATTGCTACAATATAAATAAAACATTGTTCTTATTGTTCAAATGCGGTATTTGAATATCGCCTGATATATATTCCAATCTATCATTTGAGATATCATTTCTTATTGACCAACATTCCTGACCGTATTATATTGTATTATTTTGATGATGTGTCGTGCGATATTGGATATTCCTAGATATAAAGTCCATTTTCTCATCAAATATCATTTTTTTATTCACATAAATGGTAATTATATAATATTGCATTTTTGTTTGTGTGGTATATATCATAATTGTGCTTTTCAGCCAATTTATTTTTCGCATATTTTCTATAACATAATTGTTTTGCAAATACAAGTTATTTGTAGGTTCTTAGGATTCATTATTTCTGCAGTGAAAAATAATAATGGTAATAATGAATAATTTGTTTGGAAAGTACTAACTTATCAAACCTTATAAATGTTCATATTAAATTACCTACAGACTAAATTACACTATTTGCTTGCACTGCGTGGCAGTGCGGATGCTTTAGAGACAATTTCAAGTAATAATGACAAATAAGTACAACTAATCATGCTCTACAACTTTATTGATTGTGTATTTGAATTTTTTGTTATTTTGTTGCATGGTAGAAAATTTATGCCTTTGTTTATGACATGTAATTTTTTATATATTATAAATGGCATCTATTCATTATAAGTGCTCTTAAGTAGAAATAATTACATGCATGAAGCATACACACGATGCTTGATAAGAACTTTGAGAATCCGACAGTGACCTGAATTCCCACTTATAGTCCGATATATGCCGTCTGATGTAGAAAAACCTTAACCGACACGAGTCTGATATCCAATATTAAAACCTTGGGTTACGAATATAGAATTATGTTAGAAATCATGTGGTTGCTTGACAATATTTTTGGTTACTCGTCCATCGAGTCTTTTAACGTTCTTCAACTTTAGTGTTTTGTTTTCTTAGAATTTTTAATGTCTTAAAAAATCTTTCATATGGTGGACCCCAAGAGTAAAATCCCCGTCCTCGACCTTTGAAAGTTAGAAAGGATAGAGATTTCAGGTGAGGATAGGCGATTGCTACTTAGTTGGGCCGATGTTAGGCTTTACATTACTATTCAAGCTTGGCATACTCTGGACCCTGAAAAATATAGCTGAGCAGGCTTATGGTTATCAAACTTAATGCATCATCTATAAAGTAATTATCTTAGACTCTTAGTCGTCTGCAGGTTTCATCTCGAGGATTATTCATGTTCATTTCTACAAATTTACGTCTCTCCAGCAAATGAGCAAAATCGATAATGTTCATCCTTTTGTCTAGTCACAAAGATGGTAATACACCCAGACCCCGACCACCCCCAGCATGCTATCTAAAAAACAGTAATACACCTGAACAGCTGAACCACCCCCACCAGCCGAAATCTTGAACCTTGCCTGAACCACCCCCACCAGGCCAACTCACATTACCACCCCAAGGATTTAATGGTATTGAATCACTGGTCATTAGTTAGTAGGGAAAGTTGAGAAGATCCAGCGTCCTGCATTTTCGTGGGTCTATCCTGTCTTCTAAGATGCAAATTGCAGTTATCCATGTTATCCCTGTAGAGATAAGTGTTGTAGATTTCATTGGATATCATATACAGGGAACCAAGGATTTCTTTTTCAGGTATCCTCATATTGCAAAATTGATAATTTTTACATCCTATACTCGAGTCACAAAGATAGCAATACACGTGAACCCAAATCGATAATGTTTATATCCTATACTTGAGTCACAGATAGCGATACACGTGAACCCCACCACCCCCAGCTTGCCGTCTGAGAAATAGTAATGCACCTGAACCACCCCCACCATGTCAACTCACATTTCCACCTGTTGAAAGTAAAAACCAAATGACGGGGTTTTAAAGATAGTCCCACATTGGAAACAAAAAGAAACACATGGGTATAAAGATATAAGATGGGTCAAACCTCAGTAAGGCTTGAGTCTTATTGTTGGAACCCACTTATCATTAAAAGCCCATGTGTAAAAGCCCATCACTTCATCAACTTTAAATACTCTAAACTCTTTACACCACCGAAGGATTTGATGGTATTGGATCAGGTCAATAGTTATTAGGGAAAGTTGAGAAGATCAGCATCCTGCATTTTTGTGGGTTTATCTTGTCTTCTAAGATGCAAATTGCAGTTATCCTTGTTATCCCTGTAGAGAAAAGTATTATAGATTTCATTTGGATATCATATTTTTTGCCCCGAACGGGGAAACATGTCACTAAATGCAGAGAACTGAGGGTTCCCTTTTCAGGTATCCTCGAATTGCACTTGCAGATGCCCCTAAATTTCTTGCGATTATTCATTTTAAAATCTGCTAGAGGTTTGCCCTAATTTTGTTTAGGTTCACTTATATGGAAACATCTCCAACTCTGCGATTTAATTCTCATCCATTTTGTGCATGATTTTCTGAATATGAACTTTCAACCGTCAGATTCTTTAATTCTATTTGAATTTTTGTTTTTCAATGTGGGACTAGATTATGGCATAAGCAGACCACTTATCCATAAACTTTATGATTAATTTCATTTTACACATTTCATGTATGCCTCAAAGGAATGTAAACGGGTACAAATAATCTAAGATGACTCCATATCCATATCCGATTTTGAACAAAAGTGATAGTAATTTTCATTTTGGATGACTTTTGGTTTGGTTACTCACTTGCCAACAACCACGGGATACAAATATGGTAACACCAATATCCACTCGAATCCGTATCCGACATTTAAATGCAAGTATTATAAAAATAGCAATATTGACGTTGGTGGTATAGTTTTTCCAAATATTTGTCTCATATTTGAATCCGTATCCGAGTTTTACCAAATACGGGTAGTAATTTTCATTTCCAATAACAATCGGTATCCACATCCGCCAATGACTACCGGACACATATATCCGCTCCGTATCTGATCCGTTTACATTCCTATTTCCTCATCTCCAACTGTTAACTCTTCAATTAGTTTATTAGCATTTTCACATCCCTACAGCAATCTGAATGCCTTGGTAACCCTTAAACTGCGATTCGAAAAGCAGCAGGGCTACTGAACCAGTTGATGGGTGATCAGTGCTGGATGGAATATGTATTGTGCCATAAGCAATTAAACCCAAAAATTTCAAATACTTTATTGGTCATGCCACTGTACAACTTAATGTCCTCTTCTATCAGTAGTTACTGCAATCTGAAATTAAATAGCACTTATAAACCCTAAACCATGATTCCAGATGTGTCGGGGGTAATAAAGCAATTAAGAGGTTATTATTGCTGGTTGAAGTATATATGTGGTAATAAGCTCTTTAGTTTTACCCGAAATAATTATATTTTATCAGATTTTTGACTTGCGTCACTGTAAACCTCATTATCCTCTTATATCAACAAGTTTGGAGTGAGATTTTTATTTTTTCATTTGACAAACTTTTTGTGGGACATGCAGGACTGCTGCATCTGCATCACTTCCTATGATGATGGCGCGGAGCTGCGCGAGCTTCCTTGCAGCCATCATTTCCACAGCCACTGCATCGAGAAATGGCTCATAATCAACGCCACTTGCCCCCTTTGCAAGTTTAACATCCTTAAGGCCAACAACAGCAATGGCATTGAAGAGGTGTAGGCGAAAGTTGACGAGCTCCTGTTCCCCCTGTTGGCATATCGAGATAGCTCATGCCTTTGGTGGGAGAGTTTGTTGTAAGTGTTGGTTTAACATGTTCTAGTACAAGTCACTGCTTTCTATAGCCTACCCCATCTGTGAGTAATGTTTCTATTCCCCCCTCCTGTTGTTGTTAATTGTCGTCTAAAAGAACGTATATAGTCCCTTGTGCCGTTGTTACTTGTCATATATATATATATATATATATATATATATATATATATATATAATAGCAAGCTCATGGTGAATTCAGTGTTCTGGGAAGATCTCAAGTGGTGTTACAACGCACTGCGTTCTTTCTCTCTTTACTGGTTTATTTGCCGTGAATTTCATTACATAGACTTTGTTGTTGTGAAATGGTTTGCCATTGAATTACTGCTCCAGAATCTCTACATAAAGTGATGTCAAACTATTCAGAGATGGAAACTGAAAATTTTCAGAGAGATTTCCATATGGTGGTTTCATATTGTTGGAGCTCTGCTTCTTTGATTGCATTGCATTTGACAATTGCAATGTGAATATTGAAAAAGGCTGGGGTTATCGAAAACTCAGTTCGAGATTGTTTGTGAGCTCAGTTGGTTCAGTAATCCAGCCACCGGCGAACTGTACCTGAGCCGAGGGAATTGATGTGAACCCAACATAATCTGACCCAGCTTAAGACAGGCTTAAGATGGGACGAAGCGAACTAAGCCAAGAGCCATATCTGAATATAAACCCAGAGAATTGGTTGCACATAAGCATTCTGTCCTTTGCATAAATTTCTACTTTCTATGTTTGATACGCAGCTTGGCCGCTGAAGACACTGAAACTTTCGATTATCGAAATTTTGCAACTAACTATACACTTGTGTAACCAAAAGCTAGTGCATTTCACCGATGTCATGCCCCCGTCATTTTCCGATTATAAACAGCATAGATAAATATATTCAAATGGATAATATGCGGTCTTTATAAGTTAGTAAGGTGGCAACTACGTGGTCAGTTTGGGGCTATCAGGGACTAGTCTCGATAATGGTTTGGGGCTATCTGGGCCTAGTCTCAATAACGATACGGGCAAAAGTTGAAATTAGTTCAACAATTCTGATACGGGCAAAAGTTGAAATTAGTTCAACAATTCTAAAAGACGCATAAAATAAGTATAGCTCTGAACAAAACATAGCCTCTGTTTACCGTTGAAAGCAGAGACGAACCAGGTTAGAACGTCTTGTCTGAATTTATGAGCAGATGCTATTTGGGACATATCCATCCACCTTTTCGAAAATTCCAAGTTGATTTATGACACTGTATATTTGAGATTTGGACAGATACGACTGATGTAGCGTAACTTATCAGATTCCCTCCTTTTGAGAGGTTTTTGATTGTGAGCACACTCTTCCCTTTAGGCGCAAGTCACTGCAGTTAATTACGCTATCACACCGCGATAACAATTTTTACCTGCTCCGGTAGGTCACTTGGTGTTGTGTTATATACATTGTTTATTATGGTTGTCCGTGAATTGTATACGGAGACTTGTTTATACCGTTGTCCGTAGGACGCGGATTAGTCCAAATTCGTGTGTGTGTGTTATAAATTTGGGATCGAACTTAGAACGCGAATCTCATGTAAACGAGATCCATCAGTTCGAAATATGTCATCTGAGAATCGTTAGTCATCTTTAAGACTAAGATCAACTCAGAAATATGGTTAAGGCTCGTTAATCATATTTTGGATTAAGATTAACTTAACAAGTATGGATTAAGGATCTTTAGTCATCTTTGAGACTAAAATCACTTAGGTTTATTGATATTTTGATCAATATATTGCAGATGAGAAGCGAAAGTTTTGATACTTAATTTAATTTTAATTAAGTAATCAAACAATGGTTTGTTGTTCAAGTGCACAAGTATTTATGGAACGCATATGCCATTTTGTTTTATTTGAAAAGAGTGCACACGCTTTGTACATGTCTACACACTGTTTTGAATCAGGATGTTGTGCACATATATATCACGTGACTCACATTTGTTATAGGTTCAGAATTATATCTGTGCGTATGTATGTATGCACGCATGTATTTAGTAAGTCAATGTGCATATCACGTGACACTCGCACATCATGGGTAATTTTCAACAAGTGCGCACATATGTATATCACATGACGCACATGCCTTTATAGACGGCATCCAACAAGTGCGCACATGTGGATATCACGTGATGCGCATGCATTCATAGGCAGCTTCCATGATGCGCGCACACGTGGGTATCACGTGATGCACACATCTCAAGGGCATTATTTTCCCAAGGACAGCAATTTTTTACTAAGCGTGCACTAATTTTGGTGCGTACTTGTTTCTATTAGAGAGCAGAAGTTTTCCCCGAGAAGCAAAGGCTTCTGTTTTATATTCTTTTCTTCTTTTATCTTTCCAAGAAGCAAAATCTTTTATTTTTATCTGTTTTCAACTCATATGCATGCGTTTTATGGTGCGCATCTTATTTTTCTTGGATTTTAGAATCAATCTCTCGCAAAAGTATAAACTTTATGAACGAAAAACGCATCCTAGATCATTTGAGCTTTTAATAGCGAATCAATGGATTCAAAAAAGAAGCAAATGCTTCTGTTTAAAAGCAGAAGCTTTTTTAATGGAGGAAAAGAGAATTATTTCTCTTTATTTCTATCTTGCACACTTTTTGCCGAGCAAGAAGACTTGAAATTTTTTCAAGCTTATAGGGGGGTTTCTGACTCTGATTTCTTCATATGAGGCTCTTATTTATAGTAGAGAAGAAATTATGGTTTGTTTGATTTGTTTTGGTTTGTTATGATCTTAATATGATTTTAGATTGATTAAAAAGATTTAATTGATTTATATCAATTAAGGGTGACATGCACATCGTTAGATTTTTGATCTACAGATCTGTTTGTTAAGGTTTTTGACCAACAAAATATTTTTCTGTTAATTAAGAATCGGTTGCACACTATTCATGTTTCAGCAAGATCCCAAATTTATTTAGTTTGTTATTATTGGGATGTTTTTTGGTCAAGTGCGCAATGCGCATGTGCGTTGCACGTGCATGTGGCGAACATACGCGCACTTGTCATATGCGCATCCGCTTTGCACATGCCCGTGGTTAGCATGCGCACATGCTTTGCATGCACACATCGCGCTTAATGACTTCTGTCAAGTGTGAGTGTCACTGATGCGCACATGCATTGCTTACATGTCATATGATTGTCATTAAACATGTGCGCACTTTTTGGAGATGGATTTTAGCCATATACGTATCTATTGATTTATTAATGGTTGCGCACTTGTATTTTCGCATGTTTTCAAAGCGACGAACAAGTGTCAAGCTGTGATTCGTTGGTTCTATCTCGAGATTCGCGGAAATGCAAACCGTCATTTAGACCCTATAAATAGGTGTCATTTTCTTCATTCCTTTAAGAGTTATTCTGAAGTTTTTGCTTTCTGTTAGAAACCTTTGGTTCTTCGTTAATTGGGCAAGTGCGCATGCGCACCTCTGCCTTTTACATACTTGATTGAGCTTGCGCACCTTTGGGTTGCGCACTTGATTTATCATTAGCTTGCGCACCCTTTTGGTTGCACACTTGATTTAATTTAAGATAATTTTAAAAAAGTTTCTTTGATTTCAAGGACGTCATTTAAGTTTAGCTCTAATCATCCAATTTCATCCTTTAGCTTCAAAGTTGGATGTTCATATTCCGCTTCTTCAGTGAACTGACGTCTTTTCAGTTTTTTTCTTTCAGGTGTCATGGCCAACTGTCTATATTCCATCAGGAAGATTGTTTCTCATGCATGCATTCATTTTTACGAATCGACCTTCATTGACGCTCAATGCGAGGCTGTTCTCCGTCGTTACGAGGCTCATGGTGGGTGAAAGCTTCATCGACGTTCCACTCTACTTCAATTAATATTTCAAGCCATCCACAATACCATTCCTGAGAGTGTGGACGTAATACCCTTCCCTGCTCTTGACCAAGCCATGAGCAAAGTGCATTTAGTCTTCTTGATGGGGTTTATCTCGCAAGGGTTGAGAGATCATGCAACCTCCTTCTACATGTAATTTTCCAACAGAGAGCGATCTTGTCCGCATATGATAGAAGCGAACAGGCGCCTACAACAATGGAGGAAAAGGCTTTCGAGTCTTTGTCAGAGTTTGTTTATAATTTTACTCATCCTTATAACTTAGTCAATTTACTGCCGCTTTGAACTTTTGGGCGATGAACAGTCTTTATTTTATTTATCTTTTATTCTTCAGTAGTCGGTAGTTTGTAATTCACCTTTTCCTGTCATTTGAATGAAAAAGCTTCTCTTCTTTTATGTTCGCACTTCTTTTTGAAATGGCTTTACTTTTGTTTTAAGAGCCCGTTGTTAGCATATGCGCACATGTCGTGCATTAGTCTTCATGTGCGCACGTATATAGATGTGCAAGTTAATCGGGTCATTTTTCATCAAGTATGTACTTGAACATGTGCGAACAAATACCCTTCACCAACTGTGCGCACGTGTTTTTCACGTGTGCGCAACGGTGTAAAGCTACCCACTGTTCAATCTGCTTTGGGACTTTGCGAGCAGTTGGACCGTCACAATTAAATGGGAAGTCGTACCATCGGGCAATCGAATCGTCACGATCTTCTTATAAGTAAGGCCTGACTTCCGGTCGTACTTGCACTTTTTCCTGCATACCTGCTCCCTTGAAGCTTTAGCTTCTGTCCAAAGAATTTCATTCTTTGCCTTCGTCTGGTAAGTGCGCATGCGCACTTCTGCCTTTGGCTTGATTGGCACATGTGCAAAGCCTTTGCTTCACTTGATTAAGCGCGCACTCTTATGTGTTGCGTACTTAACTTCTCAAGCGCACCTCTTTATTGTGCGTTGATCTTTAGTGTTACTCGACTGGAGATGAGCATTTGTACTTTAGTGCGCACTCCTTTTAGCTTCGCATTTCATACTCAGAAAATCTTTAGATTTTCATGAAGCAGACCTTTCGAGTCTTGGTCTTCTGATAAGTCAACCCTCACCCGATGGGATTTCTCGGCTCAGAAGCTAGGGATTTCGTCTTGTAAACTTACCGTATTTCCTTCTTATACTTTAACTGAGCGCTTTTCCTTTCTATGCAGGTCATATGTCTAGCGACTCCTTCGTCGACTCCTCTTTTCCTGGGATAATTCCCATCAGGGGAATTGTCAACTATTCTCACATCCGCGTACGTCATCCCGGTTTCAGTAATGCGGATTGTGAGGACATACTCCGACAACTGGAGTAGCAAGCCAGGGCTATAATCCCTGTTGATTCCTCTCTGCTCGCCGTCATCTTCACCAAGATCCTGGATAGCTTTCCTGCTGATCCTATGTTCGTGCCTATCGTGGCACTTGATGCCGCTGAGCCAACATGCTGCGATTTCGTTCGCTTTGGCTGCTTCATCGCATCTTCCAGCAACGAAATATTATCCATTCTTATGATCGGGTGGAAAATATTGATGGAGATCCTGACGCACTCCATCGCGAGCAGATGCACCAAGAGATGGTAGGGGAAGCTACTTGCAAGCTCGGGGATTTTGAATTTTATTTCATCAATCCCCGCCATATAATGCATGTACCCCTTTGAATGAATAAATAAAATTTCTTCTTTATTTTCTTGTGCTATCGCCTTGTGTTGTATTTCTGTAACTTACAATTTCTTTTCTTGTGCCGTTGTTCACACCGGAATATTGCATTTAATATTGCTCATTCTTCTGTTCGTTTATTTATAGATATGTGTTTTTGATCCGTGTTTGCTACATGATTACAGCTTCCTAGTCCCAAATAACGAAAATCATGCAAAATCTCCATAGTTATACCAAAATCCAGAACATCTGCCAAAACAGATAAAATCCGGGTTTCGATCATTTACACCCGTCCAGTGCCGCTTACCAGTTCAAGAGACAAGACAAATAACAGTGGTTATTCGTGTCTCGGACAAATATAGAGCACGAGAGGGGCAGCACAAAGATCAAGAGGTGCGCGGAGCTCGAGAGAGATCAAGGTCAAAGAGATTAAAAGTGTAGCCAGTTTGGACCGTTGAAAATCTGAAGATATTTTGGAACCATTTTGCAATTTTGGACCTGTCAAACAGAAGACAAAAGCAACACGAGGAAGCCCAAGAAAAACAACATGCCAAAGCCTCTAAGTGACCGCGGAACCGCGGCCAATAGGCCTTTTGGGCGGCGGTTCCGCGGCCATGTCATGTCTTCTCCAGATCATATTTTGGGGGTAGTTTGGTAATTGTATAGGGGCTCAGAATATCGCCCTAGGGTTTCATTTTTCTGCTTATAAATACTCCAGTTTTGAGCCAAGCCAAAAATGCTTTTCTTTACTAGGATTTAGTTTAGTTTAGTTGTAGTTTCTTCTTCTTCTTATCTATTCTACATGAAATTGTAGTCAGAGCTTTTGAGTGGAAGATTAATGAAGATGAATGTGTTTTTATTAACTTGTATCTTTAAATTCTTGTATTATAATTTTAATTCCTAGTGTAACTTTTATTTGTTGTTGTTAAGCGGTTGTTGTTATTTATTGTTTTGTTTTCCTTCTCTTCTAAATCGTATTTTCAAGCCATGATACTCTATGGAGTCCCTTGCTTAAGTGAGGGCCCAAGTAGTTAGCTTGCTACCATTTGTAAAAACCGTATTTTTCTCTTCTTTCTCTTCTTTCTTGTTTCATTTTTTCTTTAAATGTGTGAATAAATTCCACACTTGTAAGGGCTAAGGAAGGTTAGCATGAGGGACGGAAAAATCTCTTGTGCTTCTCTTCGCCAAATATTTTAAAATGAACCTAAACCAAACAAACATGACCCTCTCACTTAGGCGCGCTATAAGTGACATATAACCGCCACCTAAGTCGAGAATTCCTTTGGGCACACTACAACGTGACATATAGTTGTGACTTAATTGGAGACATGGCTGCGTATGTTTGGCCTATGGTTGGAAATAAGAGCATGTAGCGGACGAACAAGGGGCACTAGGAATGGATTTAGTATTGGAAAGCTTGCTTAAACCCGCAAACCCCATTCCTATATCCTCATAATCCCCGCTACTTCCGATTACCCAACATCATTTTAAGAATGGCAAAAGACAAGCACAAGACTAATCCTAACTCTACTAATCAACCCTAACCCTAACAAATTTACTTGAACATAAAATACGAACATTTAGGAAAGAATTGAACATACATATACACTTTCATTGACTCGTCTAAAAATAAGAACGAACATACGAACCATCTCCCTGCGGATGACCCGTGCTCAACCGGATAGCTGCAAAGCGACACCGTCTTGATTGCGGTAAGTAGGACATATAGAACGCTTAGCGTAACGCATATAAAAAATGTGGAATAATCAAATGGTGCCGATACCGGGAAAACGGTAACGTAATTCTTTCTTGTCGTTTGGATTAATTTTTGTGTGTGTGTATATATATATATAAATATAATAAAAAAACATCTTATTATTTTTTAATATTTCTTGTGTGCAAGTGTGCAGGCAAATCTGGAGCAAGTACAGTCATCAAATAAAGAAACATAGCCTTTTATATTAGAGAACAGAATAAGGGGAGTGCACAGAACAAAATTGAAGCCTTAATTCAACTCTTACACCGCGGAACCGCGGTCAAATAGTGGGAACGACGGCGGTTCCGCGGTCATTATTTGGCTTCTGAGTCTCAAAATTTTTGTACTCCTCCTCCTTCTTTAGAAACCCTTCTAAACTCCACTGAATTGTACTTTCTGCAGGTTTCTTTGCTCAAATTGCGCCGCCGCCAATTAAATTTTTTGTTATTTTAGATTTTGTTTGTTTAAACGCTTTGCATATAATAATACGAACATTAAAGGGCTTGAACACTAATTAAGATTGGGTGGGGATTTCATCACCTTTTCTAAGACCCCACAAATCACAAAATGCATACACATTATCTTGAGTTAATAAAAAGTATCTAGACCAAACCTTTAAGAACTTGTCACGCTCATTTAGGACAAGTAAAGGTTGTGGGGAATCGGTCGTTTATCTAAACTTGACTTTATAGTGTATAGGCTAGACAAGTGAGGAGGTAATTTTAAAAGGCCCGTCTCACGGTGATTCGTGAGCGGAACCCTCCTTACCTTACTTGTGCTTACTTGTCCACAATTGGCAGTGAAGAGGCGATTCGAGAGTTATCCTTCAATTTGTCGCTTGGAAGTCTGGGAGCGGTCTAGTTGGACTTTGAAGACTCTAGCTCTAGGTGCTGTTTGTGTATATTGTGATTGTGATTGTGTAAAGTTTAGTCCCATAATTCCGTATTTTTTTTTTCAAAAACCAAAACAAACAATTTCAAAAATCCAAAAACTCCAAAAAAATCAAAAAATCCTAAAATTTATAAAATTTCGTCCACCTTCCATCCTCCCTACCTTTCACTCTTTTCATAATATGGGTACCCCAAAACGACCAACTCTTGCTGAACTTTGATGCCTACAACCAGACATTTTTTCATATGGTTCTTACTTTGGTTAAACTTCAAACGATCCATCTATGTCCAAAATTTCTTTGAGAGATCGAATAGACGCGTCTAGGACCAACAATTGGATACCGCACTCCACTTTGTATCTACCATATCAAACTTTCACACCTTTTCATGTTGATATCCCTTCCGAGAGTCATGTTTCGACTCCGAAACCCATGTCCATTACTGACAGAATTGAACAATCTTGTAACCGATCTGTCACGTCCCGCTTCCCAGTGTACGGGTAAGGAGACGCGACGGGCCACACGACGTATTAACTTTGAACTAAACATGCTAAGCGTATCTAAGCAATATAAAGTAAAATGTAAACAAGAGACATGAATATAAATGAACAACAACTTTTATTTATTTAACAATTGTTTACAAGTACAACTGGAAATGTAAATACAAGAATAAAAAGAAATGCCTAAACAATGGTATAACTGAAATGAAAAGTATATACAAGTGCCTATAGCTCTGGGTCGATGGAAAACTGTTCCAAGTTCTTAGTACTGGGCTTGATCTCTAGTGAGTCGGATCCACCTGACTACATTCCAAAAAAAGAAGAAAAGGAATGTCGTCAGCAAACAATCGCTCGGTATATCCCAAAGGAAGCGAGAAGTAAAATAGACAGAAACGAGAAAATAACTGTATAATGTTATCTTTTGTTTTGTTATCGCAGTTGTTTGTAGCTTGGTACAGAATATGCCAGTGTATACGAGAGGAGTCCCACTATTCCGGAGACTAAGGTATACGGAGCACAAGGAACCGTTAAGCCACGGTACAATAACAATAGATATTCAGGTTAGGTGTATTAAAGTGACCGTCTCGTGCCACTTCTAACACATTCCGTACCAGTCTACCCCTTTAAAATCCCATAATGTCTTTTGTATTGATCGTATTGTTTTGTTTTATAGATGGATGCCTTTCCAAAACCATGATATCATGTAAACAGAATGGATATAATGGATAGTCATGTAATCAGAGTATATCCATGGCTCGGTTCAGTCGAGTCCTATTGATATAGATGGAATTCTGGTATAAACGGATTCATGTTATATTATAGTTATACTTGAATTGGATTCAAGTCACATTGATTTTATATTAGATGGAGACTCTGTCCAAGTCAGACACTTTGAAAAGAAATTGAAGTCCTGAATTAGTTTTGATGTTATCGGTAACTGCTGCACATGGACGGCAGGATTTGTGTCTTTTTCAAAGATAATTACCGTGTTGATAACACCGTTATTAGGTTGTCTATCTTAGATAGGCAAGCACCCATATTCTTCGGCTCCGTGAGGCTCAAGAGAACTGGTCCCGCTTAAACCTATGTTTACTAGGATCCTTATTGTAAATTAATATAACTTGAGAGGGTTTTATGAAAAATAGTTTTGATATAATTTCAAAATACACCTCAAGTATTTAATTATCGTCTTTAGGGTTTTCATAATTGTAATTTTTATAAAGTGAAATATTCCAGTGGATATAACCTAGTTTTCATATATATGGTATTTTAGTGAAATCTTGGAATGATATTGAATTGTAAAGATAGTTTTATGAAATTTGTGATTCCTTTGATTTAGAAAACATGGAATATATGTATTGTATGCTTAAAGTATTTTGATAGTGTGTATATATATAATATTTTAAAAATATATAATTTATTTATTAAATAGAAATAACATTTTCTTAAAAATTGCATTAAAAATTCCATCGAGATTGAATGCTCCTTGCTGAGGTCTGCATCTCGCTCTACTAGGCCCGAGAATGTGCGATAACCTGCACCATCCCGATCGGGGTCTCCAAAATGGGTTGTAGAGGCGCAATTGCACGGAATTAAATAACACACATTTTAAAGAAAACGGTTTTTGAATGTTTAAGGTATTTAATCGTAAATTAATATCTTCCCATAAACTAATGTCCCCAAGAGTTATCGTGCTATGTCAAAAATGTGTGTTGTGATGAGCTAGGTCATTACCTCGTGAGTTTTCTATACGTAATACAAGGGAATTTGTTGAATTGTGTCGAAAGTAAAGTATATGGTATTTAACCGTAAAAATGCGATAAAAGTTGCATAATAGATTCTTTTGAGATGAAACTTGTTCTAATATGTTTGTTTATGTTTGTTGATCATTATGAGGGAATATTGTATTTTATTGTTTAAGAAAAATGGAGTTTTTAAAGAAAACGAATCGGAAGTCGGAATAACTCCGCTTCCGACGAGTTTTGAAAATAGATTGTTTTAGAATAGAGACAGAGGAGGGGAGTGGAGACTTACAGGTTAAAAATAAAGAGAGGAGATGGAGGAAGCTTTTGAAACCGTCGAGACGTCGTTTCGTCGCCGGATTCTTCTTGAAACTTCGCCGGAACCTTTCCATTTGCTAACTCCACTTGCACAACTTGGGACTTGGAAATTTTAAAGAGTTTTTATATAGAATTTCTGAATGAAGAGGGGTGAAATGTAGTGTGGTATTTATAGGGAATATTAGGGTTTAGGATACGAAGAATGAATTAAAAAATGCATTAAAGAATTAAAGAGAGGAATTATCACTCTCTGGATGTTTTCAGAGTAAACAAACAACATGGGTGTCACACCCCGCTTCCCAAGGTATGCTAAAGTGGGCACGTGACATAGCCAACCATGCTACCTGTGGATAGGAAAAATCCTTCCACAGTCATATCACGGCTGTGGAGATATCAAGAACAGGAAAGTAAACTAACTATCTAGTACATGTCCATAAGCCAGAGTAAAAGAGTCAAGAGATAACAATATGCGGAAGCCAAAAGATATAATAAATGAAACACCTGGAGTGAAATTACGTATCGACAGGAAGCTCACCGCTCGTCTAGCAGCGGCCAAACTCCTAATCAGTCTGCAACAAGGTAGAAGAATCTGGGCCATGCAAAACCCAGACGTCAGCGCGTCAAGTCATCAAGTAATAACATAATAAACAGGGTAACAGGCAATGCGAATATAAACATGACTAAAGCAAGGATAACAATAATATAAATCAGAGCAGTGCAGTGGGTAAACTAAACTGTTCTATCAGGTGCTAAAGTCTTTGAAACCAAATAATGTAATTCTCATCGTAACTCGTCGGTAGTTATTCCGTAACACCCGGAAAGACGGCAAACAATGGGTATTCCGTAACGCCCGGAAAAACGGCAAACAATGGGTATTCCGTAACGCCCGGAAAAACGACAAACAATAGGTATTCCGTAACGTCCGGAAAAACGGCAAACAATAGGTATTCCGTAACGTCCGGAAAAACGGCAAACAATAGGATGGCCCTTGGAGTTACGTTCGGTTACAATACTGATTTCCCCATACCCCCAAGTTATATGTGTAAGTCAAGTCAGGTATCCCGAAATCAAGAAACTAATGCCAACACAGAATCAGGTAAACAGGTTTATCTGGATAGACAACAGGAACGGTCCGTGAGGACTACATGTCAGGTTTGTTGGCATTAGACACAAGATCAGGTAACGGGTCAGGTCATGGTACATCAGGTCAAGTCAAGCAGTATACGGTACCATGTCGGGTCAATCAATATGTATGTAGCAAGTCAGGTCAAGATGTAAACAATATCATAGGTGTGCTCATACTCAGTTATCTAATCAAGTATGGTTATCAACAACACGATATAAGCAATGAATTAAGCAATAGGCAGATTCATTCAATTAGCAATACAGTTGTCAATTGTGTCACAGAGATGATTTCAATATTATAAGAATGCAGTAAGACAATTATAGCCATTTAATCAAGTTACCAAGTTAAGATTTCATGGATGCAATGATATCTACATATATAGGTTCCAAGTTTGAAAGATAAAATGTTATATAACAATATTGAACATGAAAAAGAGAAATGATCATACCAAAGTTAAATTTATCGGTTTAGGGTGTCATTAATATATATGTAAATATTGTTTAGCATGTAGCAAGGGGTACTTGCCTCGACGGGTCGCGAATCGGGAAAACGGGACGTAAAACGTCGGCGGGGAAAACTCGCAACGGGCGCACGGTTCACGGAATGAACCCAAACGACGAACAGTGAAGCCACACGGGTCGGGGTACCACGCTGGAACGTCGGGACGCATCGCCGGCACGGCCGGATTCCGACGAACCCAAAAACAGTGAAACTACGATTTCAAGAATTGTAATGGAAGAAGGAAAAAGGAGAAGAGAGGAAGGATGGTGGAGAGAAGACTTACAGGGGGTTATACGAAGGCCGGGGCACGGAGGCGAAACCGCCGCCGGCGACAGATCCGGCGGCGCAAATACGTGCAGGGTGCGCAGATGGCCGCGGGAGCAGGTGCAGGGTGCACGGGGTTGAATGAAGGAGGAAGGAGGGTGCAGTGGAGATGAAAGGGCGAGGAGGCGAGGATGATGGCGGGAGGCGACGACGAGGTGATCGTCGGTAGCAGGTGCAGGAGCGGGGTGAAGCGGCTAGAGCTCGCGAAAGAAGAAGGAGGAGGTGGCAAGGAGAGGGAGGCTCGGTTGAGGGCGAGGAGGCGACGAGCCCGGTGGTGGTGGTGTCGGCGTTGGGGCTGCGGCGGCGAGGGCAAGACGGCTGGGGTTTGCGCAATGGTGGGTTCTACGATCGTAAAAGAAAAGGAGGAAAGAGATAGAAATATATATATAGAAGAGAGAGAGAGATAAGAGAGAGACGGGAAGAGAAAGAGACGGGGGGGGAGAGAGAGAGAGAGATAAGAGAGAGATAAGGGGGCCCACGGGGAAAAAGGAAGTTGTGATTGGCTGAGAAGGGATTTTGTGGGTTTTAGGAAAAGATTAAAAGATTTATAAGATTTAAACGAACAGTAATATCATATGGTTACATAAAAATATACTATGGTTTAAATATTAAAATTTTGGGATTTTGGCGCAAAGTAAAACATTTCCAAATCGCGCTCGGGTCGGGTCCAAAAATTCGAAATTGAAATAATAGAATCTTAAGCGGGATCCAAAAGTGAAAATGAAGTATTTTATGATTAAAAAGCATACCCCCAAAACGGACACACGTACGTGCACGTAGCCATCCAAACTCGCCCGTTTCACTGAACGGGATGAGAACACGATGCACGGACGCTACAACAGGGTTAGGGGTGTCAAGTAGGCTAAGATGAATATTTTTAATTTTATTTTATATGCCAAAAATTTGTTATATGCAGAAATGAATTTGCCGGGTAAAATTTATAGTAAGTAACAATCAAGCAAGATAAATGAAATGAATGCCACACTACGTTCAAAAGGTAACTGAAATTAGTAGAATTGGGCTCGGGTGTTACATTATACCCAACTACAAAACGAATTTCGTCCTCGAAATTCCAAGAATACAAAGATAGATAACTACAAGAAAAGGTGAGGAAACTTCTGCCGGATTTCATTTTCTCGTTCCCAAGTGGACTCTCCATGCGAGCGATTACCCCAAGAAACAAGCACAAGAGGGATCACCTTGTTCTTAAGAACCTTTTCTCTTCGATCCACGATTTCAATCGGTCGTTCCTCAAAAGTCAAGTCTTCTCGTACTGTTAACTCCGAATGATCCAATACGTGCGTTTCATCTCGAACATACCTACGGAGTTGAGATACGTGAAACACGTCGTGCACATTCGCCAAGTACTGCGGTAACGCCAAACGATACGCTACCTCACTGACACGCTCCAAGATCTCGAAGGGTCCAACGAATCGAGGACTAAGCTTCCTCGGCTTCCAAAACGAATCACCCCTCTAGTCGGTGATATCTTCAAGAAAACCAAATCACCCACGGCGAACTCTAGAGGTCTTCTTGACGTGTCTGCCCAACTCTTCTGTCGGTCTTGTGCTGTCTTCATATGATTTCTGATAGTGTTAACCTTCTCAACTGTCTGCACAACCAAATCTGGTCCCTATAATCTTCGTTCACCGACATCGTCCCAACAAACAGGTGAACGGCATTTACAACCATACAAAGCTTCAAATGGAGCCATCTGGACAGTTGCCTGAAAACTGTTGTTGTAAGAAAACTCCACCAACTGTAGATGATCTTCCCATGAACCCTTAAAGTCCAACATGCATGCTCTCAACATATCCTCAAGAGTTTGGATCGTTCTCTCCGACTGACCATCAGTTTGAGGATGATAAGCTGCGCTAAACTTCAATCGAGTCCCCAAACTTTCCTGTAAACTCCGCCAAAAGTGTGATAAGAACGAGTGTCCCGATCGGACATGATGCTCACCGGTACTCCATGCAATCTTACAATCTTTTGCATGTACCGCTCTACCAAAGTCTCTGTTGATTGACCAACCCGGAAAGAAATGAAGTGAGCTGCCTTGGTCAAACGATCAACAATCACCCATACAACATTGTTGCCTTTTGGATTTCGCGGTAAAGCCGTCACGAAATCCATGGTATTTGTTCCCACTTCCACTGAGGAATTGGAAGTGGTTGCAATAAACCAGCAACCCTTTGATGTTCAGCCTTAACTTGCTGACACACCAAGCACTTCGCCACAAAGCGAGCAATCTCCCGTTTCATGCCTTCCCACCAGAAATGCTGTCGAATATCTCGGTACATCTTTGTGCCTCCTGGATGTACAAAATAAGCTGAATTGTGTGCCTCCTTCATAAGCTCCTCACGAATATCTCCCTTTGGCACACATAAACGGTTACCATACCTCAACGAACCATCTTTGTGGATCAACAAATCTGTTCGTAGTCCGGCTTCAACCTGTTCTCGAAACTTTTGCAGTCTAGGATCCTGCGATTGTGCTGCTGTAATATTCTCGATCAACGATGACTATACTTGCAGCTGCATCAGCTGCCCCGTAGAATGCGGTAGCACAACCTCCAAGTCAAATCTTCGAAAAAAATCTTCAACGAGCTCCTTCTGCGTAGTTAACACCTGAATTGCTGGTAACCGACTAAGTGCATCCGGCACGACATTAACCTTCCCCGGATGGTACTTAAGATCAAGATCGTAGTCAGCCATCAGCTCCAACCATCTACGCTGCCTCATATTAAGCTCCTTCTGTGCGAACACATACTTCAAGCTCTTATGATTAGTAAAAACTTCGCCCCTTTCGCCCAAAAGGTAGTGTCCCTAAATCTTCAAAGCGAAAAAAATCACAGCCGCAAGTTCCAAGTCATGAGTTGGATAATTCTTCTCATGGGTCTTCAAATGTCTCGATGCGTACGCTACAACCTTCCCATGCTGCATCAAAACACATCCCAATCCTTTCCCAGATGCGTCGCTGCGAATCACCAATCCTCCGGAATTGTCTGGCACGGTCATAATAGGGGCGGTTATCAACTTATGCTTCAACGTCTCAAAAGCTAACGCACATTTGTCCGTCCATACAAAAGGTACCTCCTTGCGCGTAAGCTTGGTTAACGGCTCCGCCAGACGAGCAAAGTTCTCAACAAATCTTCTGTAATACCCGGCGAGTCCAAGAAAACTTCTTATCTCCACAACATTCTTTGGAATCGGCCAATCTCGAACTGCTGCAATCTTTTCTGGATCGACGGCAATTCCATTGCCAGACACAACATGCCCCAAAATTTTACTTCCTCCAGCCAAAACTCGCACTTGCTCATCTTCGCATATAACTTCTCCTGTCTCAACGTCTGCAGTGCGATCTTCAAATGCTCAGCATGCTCTTCAAAACTCTTCGAGTGAACCAGAATATCGTCAATGAACACCACAATAAACTGGTCCAAGAATGGTGAAAAGATTCGGTTCATCAAGTCCATGAATACTGCCAGCGCATTCGTTACTCCGAAGGGCATCACTAAGTATTCGTAATGTCCATACCGAGTTCGGAACGCCGTCTTGCAAATATCTTCTACTTTCACTCGGACCTGATGATATCCGGATCGCAAATCCAGCTTCGAGAATACGCTCGCGCCACTGAGCTGCTCGAAAAGTTCGCCAATGCGAGGGATCGGGTACTTGTTCTTAATAGTCACCCGGTTTAATTCTCGATAGTCGATACACATCCTTCTTGTGCCATCCTTCTTCTTTACTAGAAGAACTGGAGCTCCCCAAGGCGAGTTACTGCTTCGAATCCAACCTTTTTCAAGCAATTCAGCAATCTGTTTCTTGACTTCTTCCAACTCTACTGGTGCTATTGGATAATACGCTTTGGATACTGGCGCTGCACCAGGAATAAGATCAATTGCGAACTCCACGTCTCGCTTCGGCGGTAAACCCGATATATCTTCAAACACGTCCATAAAATCGCGAACAACAGCCGGCTCTTCACTCAAATCAACTTCCACTGCTGCAAGAATATTGTTTGTCGGCCTAGCCCTAAACTCGACTGGCCCGAAAGAACTGCTTCCTTACCGCAACTGCTGTCTGCTGCAAACTCCCTTTCATCCCAGATAAACTTTGCTGCTCTCGGTTGCCGCAAGTACTTATGAGAAAGTGGTCAAACCCAGGGAGACAATCTGCCTCTGGATGTCCACGTCCAAGCTGCGCGTGAACCTCCGTGCCCTGTCTGTATCGTTGGCAACTAAAGGTCCAGCGAATCTACTGAGTCTTGTCCATTCTGGTGCATGCACATCCACGGGTGCTCCATTCTGCTTTAGCCCGATGAATCTCTTCCATTTCCTCCCGTGCAGTCCGCGGGAAGAACTTCTCCAGGAAACTCTTTGAAAAATCCGCCCACTTGATCGGCTTGGGCAAGCGGTTCTCTTCCACAGGCCACCATTCTCGGGCGTAGTCCACTAACTGAAAGCGTACCACATCAACTCTGTTCTCATCTGGAATCTGTACCGCAAAAAGCAAATTCTCTGTGTCAACTAGCCACTGCTCTGCTGGCAATGGCTCCTCCAAATCAGTAAATGTAGACGGACCCAAACGCCTGAAATCTGCTACGGTCCCTACTCGGTCAACTGGTTTAGCTCCAACATTGTTCACAGACTGCTGAACGATCTGCAAACCTTCCTGAAACGATTCCGCTTGCTGCTGGATCAGCTCGGTCTGTTTCTTTTGATTCTCTAGTATTCCCTTTGTTACTCCAAGCATGGCGGCTTCGTCCACACGACTTTGGTACGTCTTCAAATTCTTACCGGCCATATCAAAACACCCAACATTAGCATGATGATAGATTCAAAATATAGATCAAGGCTAGAACTCCAAGATACTTAAATAGAGTGCCGCATTGTAACTATGCCGCGGTATCATAGCCACAATTACATAACTCCACCCAAGTCGCCTAAGTCCTAGAGATAACAAGGAATCAGGTTTCGAGTCGATATGCAAAGGAAGTTTGCACATCGTAAAAGATATAATCAGGAAGAATGTGATTCAAGAATGGTAAACGGCAAGGTGGCAGGACATGTTTCCTAAACACGGGTATTCCGATTCGTGTATTGGGTACAATACCCAACTACAAAAGAATCAACCCGACTATCCTATGACTCTGATACCAAAAGAACCATGTCACGCCCGCTTCCTAAGGTACGCTAAAGTGGGCACGTGACATAGCCAACCATGCTACCTGTGGATAGGAAAAATCCTTCCACAGTCATATTACGGCTGTGGAGACATCAAGAACAGGAAAGTAAACTAACTATCTAGTACATGTCCATAAGCCAGAGTAAAAGAGTCAAGAGATAACAATATGCGGAAGCCAAAAGATACAATAAAAGGAACAGCTGGAGTGAAACTACGTACCGACAGGAACCTCACCGCTCGTCTAGCAGCTGCCAAACTCCTAATCAGTCTGCAACAAGGTAGAAGAATCTGGGCCATGCAAAACCCAGACGTCAGCGCATCAAGTCATCAAGTAATAACATAATAAACAGGGTAACAGGCAGTGCGAATATAAACATGACTAAAGCAAGGATAACAATAATATAAATCAGAGCAGTGCAGTGGGTAAACTAAACTGTTCTATTAGGTGCTAAAGTCTTTGAAACCAAATAATGTAATCCTCATCGTAACTCGTCGGTAGTTATTCCGTAACGCCCGGAAAGACGGCAAACAATAGGTATTCCGTAACGCCCGGAAAAACGGCAAACAATAGGATGGCCCTTGGAGTTACGTTCGGTTACAATACTGATTTCCCCATATCCCCAAGTTATATGTGTAAGTCAAGTCAGGTATACCGAAATCAAGAAACTAATGCCAACACAGAATCAGGTAAACAGGTTTGTCTGGATAGACAACAGGAACGGTCCGTGAGGACTACATGTCAGGTTTGTTGGCATTAGACACAAGATCAGGTAACGGGTCAGGTCATGGTACATCAGGTCAAGTCAAGCAGTATACAGCACCATGTCGGGTCAATCAATATGTATGTAGCAAGTCAGGTCAAGATGTAAACAATATCATAGGTATGCTCATACTCAGTTATCTAATCAAGCATGGTTATCAACAACACGATATAAGTAATGAATTAAGCAATAGGCAGATTCATTCAATTAGCAATACAGTTGTCAATTGTGTTACAGAGATGATTTCAATATTATAAGAATGCAGTAAGACAATTATAGCCATTTAATCAAGTTACCAAGTTAAGATTTCATGGATGCAATGATATCTACATATATAGGTTCCAAGTTTGAAAGATAAAATGTTATATAAAAATATTGAACATGAAAAAGAGAAATGATCATACCAAAGTTAAATTTATCGGTTTAGGGTGTCATTAAGATATATGTAAATATTGTTTAGCATGTAGCAAGGGGTACTTGCCTCGACGGGTCGCGAATCGGGAAAACGGGACGTAAAACGTCGACGGGGAAAACTCGCGACGGGCGCACGGTTCACGGAATGAACCCAAACGACGAACAGTGAAGCCACACGGGTCGGGGTACCACGCTGGAACGTCGGGACGCGTCGCCGGCACGGCCGGATTTCGGGGAACCCAAAAACAGTGAAACTACGATTTCAAGAATTGTAATGGAAGAAGGAAAAAGGAGAAGAGAGGAAGGATGGTGGAGAGAAGACTTACAGGGGGTTGTACGAAGGCCGGGGCACGGAGGCGAAACCGCCGCCGGCGACAGATCCGGCGGCACAAACACGTGCAGGGTGCGCAGATGGCCGCGGGAGCAGGTGCAGGGTGCACGGGGTTGAATGAAGGAGGAAGGAGGGTGCAGTGGAGATGAAAGGGCGAGGATGATGGCGGGAGGCGACGACGAGGTGATCGTCGGTAGCAGGTGCAGGAGCGGGGTGAAGCGGCTAGGGCTCGCGAAAGAAGAAGGAGGAGGTGGCGAGGAGAGGGAGGCTCGATTGAGGGCGAGGAGGCGACGAGCCCGGTGGTGGTGGTGTCGGCGTTGGGGCTGCGGCGGCGAGGGCAAGGCGGCTGGGGTTTGCGCGATGGTGGGTTCTACGATCGTAAAAGAAAAGGAGGAAAGAGATAGAAATATATATATAGAAGAGAGAGAGAGATGAGAGAGAGACGAGGGAGAGAGAGAGAGATAAGAGAGAGATAAGGGGGCCCACGGGGAAAAAGGAAGTTGTGATTGGCTGAGAAGGGATTTTGTGGGTTTTAGGAAAAGATTAAAAGATTTATAAGATTTAAACGAACAGTAATATCATATGGTTACATAAAAATATACTATGGTTTAAATATTAAAATTTTGGGATTTTGGCGCAAAGTAAAATATTTCCAAATCGCGTCCGGGTCGGGTCCAAAAATTCGAAATTGAAATAATAGAATCTTAAGCGGGATCCAAAAGTGAAAATGAAGTATTTTATGATCAAAAAGCATACCCCCAAAACGGACACACGTACGTGCACGTAGCCATCCAAACTCGCCCGTTTCACTGAACGGGATGAGAACACGATGCACGGACGCTACAACAGGGTTAGGGGTGTCAAGTAGGCTAAGATGAATATTTTTAATTTTATTTTAGATGCCAAAAATTTGTTATATGCAGAAATGAATTTGCCGGGTAAAATTTACAGTAAGTAACAATCAAGCAAGATAAATAAAATGAGTGCCACACTACGTTCAAAAGGTAACTGAAATTAGTAGCATTGGGCTGGGGTGTTACAATGGGGGTAGTGGGGTAAGCGAAGGGGTTCAGGGATAAAAATTTTAGAGGGTTACCTACGGGGGGGCCTGGCGGCGCCGGCCCCATAGGCAATCTCGCCGGCCTAATACCGTCGGCCTTGGCTTAGATTTGTGCCACGTGTCTCTGTCGCTTGGTATAACTCAGTGCACGTGTTTGATTACTTTATGACTTTTCATTTTACGTGTAGTGCACGTGTTTGATTACTTTGTGACTTTTCATTTTACGTGTAGTGCACGTGTAAACTTTTGGGCTTCTAAAAGATTAAAAGAAAAAACAATTAAAAATATATGTGGCTGGGGGATTCGATCACAGGGGCTACGTCACAACAGTGCAAGGCTTTACCAATGAGCTACAAGTTATTTCTTGCTGTTCAAAAGCAATTCAAATACTTATAGTGTATATAGGATTGCAAAATATTCCATTTGTACATTAAAATTTAATCAAATTTCCTGTATACTGAAACAGAGTTGTTACACGATCTTTCACTCCTTTCACCACTCCAAATTTGTTAGGACAACAATTCCAATCACCTTCTTATCATAATGTTGATCCTAATCCTGTATATTTTTCACATCCATCCGATTCCTATCAATCCTATCTGACTTTTATGCCTTCTCTAGACATTGCTTCTGATCATCACTATAGGAGTTTCACGTATCCACGCGGATTTGAATCTTTTACTGAAACCCTTTACAACCCATGTCTAGTCTTGAACAGTCATTGGAAGAATTTCGGGTAGCGTCGTGCCACCAGATAGAGAAATTGAATGCATCCCTGGCCGTCCTCATACAACCTAACGAACTAGTAGTTAGTTCCCAACTAGCTCAAAACTTTCCAATGTATGATGCAGCGATAGGACAATTGATTTGGATGCGATTTTATCGATCAAAAAAATATATATTACCGCAATCAAGAACGGCGTCGCTTGGTAGCTAGCCAGTGAATAGGGGTCGGTCCACAGGGATGTTGTAAATCTCCTAAATGTTCTTACGAGCTAATTCCAAAGGGTGTTTGATCTTTTAATTAAATCTAAAAACTAAGTTGTGTTATACTAGGATTAGGAAACTTGCTAGGATTAGATTTAGGTAAAATTTGGTAAATAAAGATCTACATCTCTTTTCAATGCCTTAAATTAGATATCATATTAGGAGTTATGGTAATTATTAATAAAGGGGATTAGGATGATTGGAAAGATGTTTCTTCCTCTAGATCCTTGTCCGTCCTTTATTAATCCTTACCCTAACTTCCATGGAAAACTTACAGATCCGGTCTTTTATACTACGGTATCACCGTTACCTCGTGGGTAGAGTACCGTAGGGAGCGGAATAAGAAAGTATGCATGGAGTCCTAATTGTTCATAAGAGGTTGGTAAAGAAAGAGATAAGAGATCTTCATCTCTCAAACCCTTCCCTATTCCTAACCCTAACAAGCGAGGAAACTACTCGCTCATCGAGGGATCTACGAAAAACATAATTTTTATTTTGTTTTGATTTAAGAGATTAAAGATCTACTGCAAGTTAATAAAAATTCTAAACTAGATTAAACTAGGGCAAGAAAAGAAATTACCTAGGGCAGAAATTAAAACTAAAACTAGGGCAGAAATTAAACCTACTTACGAATTGATGCTCTCCAAACTTCAAAGGAAATCTGAAATTTTATTGATGAAAAGAGGCATGAAAAAATACAATGAATTGGGTCTCTATTTATAGGACATAGAAAACCCTAGGTTTACAATTGCCGCACGTCTGCATTTACAAAAATACCCCTAGGAAGACTAGTCAGCGCCGCCTCCAAGTTATGGTAAAATTTTTACCAAGTACGGGCTCTTGATGGCCGCGGAACCGCGGCCTAAGCATGGGTTGGGCCGCGGTTCCGCGGCCCAGTAGTAGACTTGGAGTATGAATTTTTTCTGGGCTTTTTCTGGGAATTCTGAGCTTCCTTATTCTTTGGTCCTTTTATCAAAATAGCTTCTACGTTTCTTCCAGATCTCCAGTGAACAATTGCAGTGGACTTTTAACCGTTCGTTTTGTAATCTTGGACCTTGCGTTGCCTTATACTGATCTTTGTGTAGGTTTTATCAAAATCTTTCTGTTTGCTGGTCGTAGTCTCACTTTTGCATCGTCTTTTATCTTTTTCATTGTTTTAGATCCAAAAACCTGTAACCTGTACTATGTAGCAGACATGGGTCAAAAACACCTGTTTTATTGTAAAATGCATAAGAATGGGGAATATAATAATGTAAGAATATGATATGAGCAAATACCTCCAAACTTATCTTTTGCTCGTCCTCGAGCAAACCTAGTTTTATTCTCGACAAAAACCTAACCTCACTTTCGCAGGGAAACACGATTGCACTGAGCTCGTGCAACAAGCCGTTAAACCTCTAGGTGTCCCTAGTAGGAGGAGTGTTGTCTCCTGAGGGTTTTCAGCGGATACTACCCATAAAATCCTATCAATTCGGCTTTTCGACTTTAATTCTCCAATTAGGTTTTCCAACAAGGAATTCTATTATCGTTGACTCGTAAATTATCCACCCATATTCTTCGCACTTCCTCATCATTTAACTTAAGATTATATACGTTCTGCAGACCTACTTAGCTTTCGGCATCTCTTTAAGTTTTCCTTCTAGAGTTCCATCTCCACTTAGGAATTTTTATCAACTTCACTAAAGATACAAGTTCTATTCTTCACTCCTTTCTCTCATATAAACTCCAATTATATATCCCTACGTGTGTGTATAAATCACCCCTACACTTGGAAATTCAAATCAAGCAATCATATTCTTGTCCGTTGTCCAAAGCACTTCTTAATTGGTGAATTTTTAATTGAATTTTGCTTACACATCCTTCATGCGACCGTTAATACTTCTTGAGATACCAACGACCGATTACAAAATGCGTTTGCACTTTATAGCGTACTTCCTAGTCTTGTAACACCTAAGGCTTTTTAGCAGTGACTCCCAAACCAGTTGGTCTAAGGCACTAGGTGATGAAGCACCCTCGCTAAATATTTTTCTATTTTTGTAGCCTTAAGTAATCACAAAAACCAGTGTTCATTTTTTTTTTCTTTTATTCACACTTGTATTTTTTTTCCTTCGTACTAAGGACTTTAGACAAGAGCATTTTAAGGTCTCTTCTACTATTCCAAGCTTCAAGGTGCGTGATTGTGCAATTTGTAGGGTATACATTTTCAGAATCTAGACTTAAGCTAGGAATTATCTTTCAAACTTATACTCTAATAAAGATATCAATACTTTTCCTTTGTTTCGACTTAGCCCAAGAAGTGGACTCAAAATTTGCCTATTTCTAAATAAACTACAAAGACATATACTTTCTACCGTTAAACTTTAAGGAAGGTTATTTTTAGAGTTTTTAATTTACTAAGTCTAAGATCTAGTTTTTCCTAACCAGTTGACCTATTTGTCAAACTTAAGTCAAATACGGCCAAAATTGAATACATTAATTTTTATAATTTTTGAAATTTTCAATTTTTATGGGTTTTTCTTTTATATTTTTTTTTTCAAAATTTTCAAATTTTTATGATTTTTATATAAGGATGCAATACAGAAATATACATATGAATGCGAAGGAAGAAGACTTACCGAGCATAACCCCAAACTTAAACTGGACAGTGTCCTCACTGTCATGCTGCACCAAGTGGGTCGATAATGTCGGCAATTTCCTGTTTATTAATATATTTACAAATGATACACACCCCCAAACTTATTTTAAAAAAAAAGTTTTGGAAAAATTGATTGGAAATTCGGGGGTGAAAGTGGAGGAGAATTAATCAGTGTAGATCGGCTCCTGTAAAAACAGGAGCTCCTCCGAATGGTCCGCTGTGAAGAACGGTTTCAATCGATGTCCATTTACTTTGAATAAAGTACCGTCTTCCGGATTTTCAAGATCGACCGCACCGTGCGGGTAAACGGTGCGAACTACAAAAGGTCCCTTCCATCTAGAACGGAGCTTGCCGGGATGATAATGTAACCGAGTGTCATAAAGTAAAACCTGTTGACCAGGTTTAAATGTTTTTCGCAGAAGATGTTTATCGTGGAACACCTTAGTTCGGTTTTTAACAATTACGGTATTATCATAAGCTTCATCCCGCAGCTCTTCTAGTTCATTTAATTGCAGCTTTCGATTGCTGCCCGCATCTTCTAATGATAAATTCAACTCTTTGATTGCCCAAAATGCCTTATGCTCAATCTCTACTGGAAGGTGGCAAGCCTTCCCGTAAACAAGCCGGTATGGAGACATGCCAAGATCGGTCTTGTATGCAGTACGGAAAGCCCATAGTGCATCGATCAGTTTGAGTGACCAATCTTTACGGTTTTTAGAAACCGTTTTCTCCAAGATTTGCTTGATTTGCCGATTTGAAACCTCGGCTTGCCACATGTTTAGGGATGGTATGGCGTTGACAGCTTGTGGGTAATAGAATATTTGCGCATTAAGGACTCAAAAGTCCTATTGCAAAAGTGAGAACCATTATCACTTATTATCGCTCGAGGGTGCCCAAACCGAGAAAAGATATGTTCTTTAAGAAATCGAACGACAACCTTATTGTCATTCGTTCGGCTAGGCACAACCTCGACCCACTTTGAAATGTAGTCAACATCCAAAAGAATATACATATTCCCAAAAGAATTGGAAAATGGTCCCATGAAGTCTATTCCCCAAACATCAAAAACATCCACAACCAAAATTGGTTGGAGCGGCATTTCGTTTCTCTGCGATATCCGCCCCAAGTGTTGGCACCGGGAGCATGTCTTGCAGTATTCATATGCATCCTTAAAGAGTCGTGGCCAATAGAATCCACACTGCAAGATTTTCTCGGCTGTCTTCTTTGGGCCGAAGTGCCCGCCACACGCTTGATCGTGGCAAAAAGACAGCACACTCTTAAACTCGTTGTCCGGTATACACCGACGAATGATTTGGTCGGAACAGTATTTAAAAAGATAAGGTTCATCTCAGTAAAAATGCTTTGCTTGGGACAAGAATCGAAGTTTATCCTGTTTCGACCAATCTTTAGGTATCAAGCCGGTGGCTAAGTAGTTTACGATATCAGCGAACCATGGTTCGCAAGAAACGGTTAAGAGTTTCTCATCGGGAAAAACATCTTTGATTGGAAGTTCAAGTGTGGGCGAAGAAGGAAGTCGTGAAAGGTGATCGGCCACTACGTTTTCACATCCTCTTTTGTCCCTTATGACAAGGTCAAACTCTTGTAGCAAGAGGATCCAATGTATTAGCCTCGATTTAGCATCTTTCTTCGCAAAAAGGTGGCGAAGAGCTGAATGGTCCGTATAGACAATAACTGGAGAGCCGATTAAATAAGGCCGAAATTTTTCAAGTGCAAACACAACTGCTAAAAACTCTTTTTCTATTGTTGTGTAGTTTAGTTGGGCTTCATTTAATGTACGGCTAGCGTAATAAATCACGTGCAACATCTTATTAATGTGCTGTCCAAGAACGGCACCAATGGCAAAATCTGATGCGTCGCATATAATTTCGAAGGGATGCGTCCAGTCTGGAGATGAAAGAATGGGCGCAGAAATGAAAGAGTGTTTCAATGACTCGAACGCTTCCATGCAAGTTGAGTCAAAATCAAATGTTGTGTTCTTGGCCAATAAGAGAGTCAAAGGTCTAGCAATCTTGCTAAAATCCTTGATGAACCGCCTATAAAAACCGGCGTGGCCAAGGAAAACTCGGATGTCTTTGACGCATTTAGAAGGAGGAAGATTAGAAATGACCTCAATTTTGGTTTTATCAACCTCTATGCCGTTTTGCGAGATGACATGTCCTAAGATAATGCCTTCTCATACCATAAAGTGGCACTTCTCCCAATTTAAAGTTAGGTTCTTATCCCTACAGCGGGTAAGAACTGCGTCAAGGTGTAGCAAACACTCGTCGAAGGAGTCACCAAAAATGGAGAAATCATCCATAAAGATCTCCAAAATTTTTTGAACCATGTCTGAAAAGATCCCCATCATACACCGCTGAAATGTAGCAGGTGCATTGCATAACCTAAAGGGCATGCGACGATAAGCAAAAGTGCCAAAAGGACAAGTAAATGTGGTTTTATCTTGATCCTCTTTAGCGATGGGGACTTGGTTATAGCCGGAATAACCATCTAAAAAGCAGTAGAACTCGTGCGCAGCCAATCGTTCTAGCATTTGGTCAATGAAAGGTAAAGGAAAGTGGTCTTTCCTTGTCGCGGCATTGGGTTTTCTATAGTCGATGCAAACTCGCCACCCAGTTTGGGTGCGAGTAGGAATTAACTCATTTGCCTCATTGGTAATGACCGTGATGCCCGATTTCTTTGGCACTACATGAATGGGGCTAACCCATTGGCTATCCGAGATAGGGTAAATGATACCACTATCAAGAGATTTAACAATCTCCTTCTTGACAGCCTCTTTCATTATGGGGTTGAGGTGTCTTTGTGGATCCCTTACCGGCTTGGCATCATCCATCAAGTGTATATGATGTTCAACTATGAGGGGACTAATCCCCTTGATGTCCGCCATAGACCAGCCAAAAGCTTGCCGATTATTTTGTAAGATTGTTAAAAGGGCCTTCTCTTGCTCGAGAGCTAGAGAGGCCGATATGATGACGGGTAGGGTCTCATTCTCACCTACATAAACATATTTAAGGTGCGACGGCAAAAGCTTTAGTTTGAGTTTATGAGGTGAAACAATTGATGGTAACAATGGAGTAACTGTTTCAAACTCGAAGGATTCCATTAAAGGTTCAAATCCAGTGTACGCGACCGAGTCGGATGGTTCAACTAACTCATCCGAAAAAGCAAAAGACTCAAGCTCGGGTGGTGAGTCTTCAAAATCGTCTACAAAGGTGAAACACTCATAATCGTTGTCCGCCGTGAAAGCTGTGTCGGATTCTAGGAGGAACGCACTAGTGGCGTCAATACTGCTGTGATCAAACAAAATTTTTTCGAACTCACAGTCCTCCTCCGCGATCTCATTGATCGAGCAAACATCAAGTACGCTAGAATTAGGCTCGGCAGGCTGATTTCCCAACTTAAAAATGTTGAGTTCAATTGTCATATTGCCAAAAGATAGATTCATTGAACCGTTACGACAATTGATCACCGCGTTAGAAGTCATAAGGAATGGTCGACCAAGTATCACCGGAATTTGACTTCGGGGGTTAGCGACAGGTTGAGTATCCATAACAATAAAGTCAACGGGGAAAATGAAATCCCCTACTCTAATTAACACATCCTCCAACTCTCCCCTAGGATGGGTGATTGATCGGTCGGCCATTTGGAGAGTACAATGAGTGGGCTTAAGCTCTCCAATGCCTAATTGCTCGTACACAGAATAAGGTAGAAAATTGACACTAGCACCAAGATCTAATAGTGCTCTATTGATGTTCTTGTCCCTAATTGTTATTGAAATAGTAGGGCAACCGGGGTCCTTGTGCTTTTGGGGTAAAGATTGGACAAGAGCATCGCTAACAGCATTAGCCATGAAAACTTTCTTTGGTACTTGTGACTTCCTCTTTTTGGTGCATAAGTCCTTTAAGATTTTTGCATATGAAGGAACTTGTTGGATTACATCCAAAAGAGGGATATTGATGCTAACCTGTTTGAAGAACTCTACAATCTTCTCCATTTATAGAGTTGGTTTATTAGATCTCAACCGGTTTGGAAAAGGAATATTTTGAAAAGTTGTTGAGTCCAATTTTTACGGATCAGATTGTTGAGTTGGAACGGAACCCCGTGTAGATGTGTTCGTGTTGTGAGAAGTGGGTCCATTCGAGCTAGAAGAAGTAGAGCCGTGTGAAGGATAAAGAATAGGCTCTAACGACGAAGAAGAAGAAGAAGGTGAAGAAGATGACGAAGGACCACCAGCAAGGGTGTCATTGTTAATTCCCATATTATTTTGCAACACTTTTCCGGATCTCAACGTGGTCACAGCATTTACGTTATGATTCTGCTGTTCATATGCAACATGTGCGTGATCGGGATTTGGCAGTGGTTGAGATGGAAGCTTTCCTTTTTCTCGCTCTTTCAACGCAGCATTGAGTTGTGCAATTTGTGCCTCAATAGATTTGATACTTTGATCGTGTGAGACACTGTTTTGCACCAAAGATTGAATAGAAGTTTTTAACCTTGCTGCGGATTGTGTAGATTGCTTTAGGAACGCATCTAGACTTCTTTCGAGCGAGCTAACCTTGTCATTCTGAGGTGGAACAAAATTGTTTGGCGGGTAAGAAGTGTTAGGCACAAAATTGTTCACTTGATTAGGGTAAGGTTGCTGTTGGAAAGGTTGTTGAAATTGAGTTTGTGAAGATGCTTGTTGTTGTGGAGGAGGAGGCCTTTGAAAATTGTTGTTTCCTTGGAATTGTTGATTTTGGTTCGAAGCGAAATTTGGGTGACTCTTCCAACCCGGATTGTATGTCGAAGAGTATGAATCATTTCTTTGTCGTTGCTGAAAGGCAGCATTAACTTGATCATGTCCTTGAGTAGATGAATTGTAAGGACACTCTTCTGTGAGATGTGATGGATCCGAACAACAAGCACAAACAGTTCATAGAGGCACAACAGGGGCAGGAGAAGGCGATGAGATTTTGGTCTCAATCGCTTCTAGCTTTTTCGTAAGAGCGGCCATCTCGGCCTTCATAGCAATCGACATATCTAAGTGATGTATGCCTGCCCTAGACTGACCACTAGAAGAAGATGATGTGGTCTTGATGCTCTCCCACTGAATTGTTTGTTCACTAAGATCCTCAAGAAACTGCCACGCTTCCTCACTAGATTTGGATAGAAAGTGACCTTGACAAATGGTTTCTAGCAACTGCTTCGTTGCCGGGTTCAATCCCTCGTAATTTGTTTGGCGAAGTTGCCAATTTTCGATCCCATGGTGAGGGCATTGAACGAGTAGGTCTTTGAATCTTTCAAAACACTTCCAAAATGGTTTGGAAGGAAGCTGGGAAAATTGTATAATCTCATTACGGATTCTAGCAGTTTTGTGATGAGGATAGAACTTTTTAAGAAAGGCTTTCACAAACTCTTCCCAATTCTTAATTGAATGCGACGCGGTGCTGTATAGCCACTTCTCGGCTAAGTCACATAAGGTGAAATGAATGACCCTTAGCCTTATAGCATCGTCGGATAATTGGGTTGTTTTCATCATAGCGCAAACATTTTGGAATTTGTTGATAAAGATATTTGCATCTTCGGATTCCAAACCATGAAACTTAGGCAGCATATTGATGAAGTAGGGTTTGATCTCAAAATTGTCCCCATTTGCCGGAGGGAGTGAAAGACAAGTAGGTAGGGCGGTGCAGATGGGGTAGAAAAGATCCTGGAGCACGACTCGTGTAGGCGCTTCAACAGGCGGATGATTCGGGTTATTCGCACCTAACGGAGGTGGAATCATTCCCGTCGGTAAGGTGTTGTTAGGATTGTATCCCGACATACCTTCGGAAGAAGAATTTGAGGTGAAAGTGAAGAAGTTGAAAGGATTTCGACTTCGGAGTCGAAAGGTTCGTCGGTCGGTACCAACGAAACACGGACTAATCGGGCGCTAGTGTCCCTAATCCAACCGGACATACACTAAAGGGGTAGTGTAGTCAAAAAGACAGAATGTGGAGGTAAGAAAACGTCAATGAGAAGAAGTGGTGTAAGTGAGGTGCAAAGATTTCTTTAGCGACAAGTTGCAAGTTTTTGAAAAGATTTTTCCTTTTTTATGTAGGCTTTTTGCAAAAAGATTTTTGAAAAGAGACTTTTGACACAAATGCAATCAACCACAAATGCACAATCAGGCCTAGATCTAGGGTCATCTAGGTCAGCTAGACAGCTCCAAACTGTTCCAAAGGGCTAGAAATAGAACCTCAAACCGCCTCTTCACCGCCAATTGCGGCCAGGTAAGTAGGAGGCTCCCCGCTACAAGTAGCGGTCCTAATTAAGTAACCACTTGCCTTAGACACACTTGCCTAGACATCGCAAAGTCAGGTTAGGATAAACGGTCGATGCCTATAACTAGTCCTCTGTCCTATTGAGCGCGGCGTCCTTAGGGCTGAGTCCAGTATTTTTTAATTAAGAATGGTCAACACAAATGCTTTAAGTGATTTCTGGGGTCCTGGGAAGGGTGATGAAATTCCCACCCAATATGAATTGGTCAAAAGCCCCTTAAAGTCCGATTAAAATATGCAAAGCAGTAAATCACTTGCAATCAATTTTCTTTTAAGCGCGGCGCAAAGAATCCTGCAGAAAATCAATTATTGGAAGGGGGAAGATTTTTTAGCGCAAAGAATCCTGCAGAAGATTTGGCAAAAGATATATGGGGATTTGCAGAAGGGAGAAAGAGGAAACAAACCGACAAAATTTCGCGCGCTGACGACAAGGTGGGACCGCGGATCCGCGGCGGTAGGACGATTGCGCGGCGGAAACGCGGTTCTATGGTGGGTTTAGGTCTCCGGATTTTCTCCGCTGCTCTGGTGTTGAAATTCCCTTTTGTTTTGATCTCCTGATTTCTGTTTCGCTCTCTGGATTGGTTCAGATCCGTCGATCCTGCAAAGATTCACACAAGAAACCCTTCAAACAATAAAAGATGATAGAATTTTTATATTTTTCAAAATTTTCAATTTTTATGGTTTTTATATTTTATATTAACCCGAAATTACAAAAAGGAAATTTTACGCCATCCCCGGCAACGGCGCCATTTGATTTGCAGAAAGATTTTATCGATCAAAGATATATATATATATTACCGCAATCAAGAACGGCGTCACTTGGTAGCTAGCCGGTGAATACGGGTTGGTCCACAGGGATGTTGTAAATCTCCTAAATTTTTCCTAAATCTCATAATGTTGATCCTAATCCTGTACATTTTTCACATCCATCCGATTCCTATCAATCCTATCTGACTTTTATGCCTTCTCTAGACATTGCTTCTGATCATCACTATAGGAGTTTCACGTATCCACGCGGATTTGAATCTTTTACTGAAACCCTTTACAACCCATGTCTAGTTTTGAACAGTCATTGGAAGAATTTCGGGTAGCGTCGTGCCACCGGATAGAGAAATTGAATGCATCCATGGCCGCTCTCATACAACCTAACGAACTAGTAGTTAGTTCCCAACTAGCTCAAAACTTTCCAATGTATGATGCGGCGATAGGACAATTGAATTGGATGAGATTTTATCGATCAAAAAAAAATATATTACCGCAATCAAGAACGGCGTCGCTTGATAGCTAGCCAGTGAATATGGGTCGGTCCACAGGGATGTTGTAAATCTCCTAAATGTTCTTACGAGCTAATTCAAAAGGGTGTTGGATCTTTTAGTTAAATCTAAAAACTAAGTTGTGTTATACTAGGATTAGGAAACTTGCTAGAATTAGGTTTAGGTAAAGTTTGATAAATAAAGATCTACATCTCTTTTCAATGCCTTAAATTAGATATCATATTTGGAGTTATGGTAATTATTAATAGAGGGGATTATGATGATTGGAAAGATATTTCTTACTCTAGATCCTTGTCCGTCCTTTATTAATCCTTACCCTAACCTCCATGGAAAACTTACAGATCCGGTCTTTTATACTACGGTATCATCGTTACCTCGTGGGTAGAGTGCCGTAGGGAGCGGAATAAGAAAGTATGCATGGAGTCCTAATTGTTCATAAGAGATTGACAAAGAAAGAGATGAGCGATCTTCATCTCTCAAACCCTTCCCTATTCCTAACCCTAACAAGCGAGGAAACTACTCGCTCATCGAGGGATCTACGAAAGACATAATTTTTATTTTGTCCTGATTTAAGAGATTAAAGATCTACTGCAAGTTAATAAAAATTCTAAACTAGATTAAACTAGGGCAAGAAAAGAAATTACCTAGGGTAGAAATTAAAACTAAAACTAGGGAAGAAATTAAACCTACTTACGAATTGATGCTCTCCAAACTTCAAAGGAAATCTGAAATTTTATTGATGAAAAGAGGCATGAAAAAATATAATGAATTGGGTCTCTATTTATAGGACATAGAAAACCCTAGGTTTACAATTGCCGCACGTCTGCATTTACAAAAATACCCCTAGGAAGACTAGTCAGCGCCGCCTCTAAGTTATGGTAAAATTTTTACCAAGTACGGGCTCTTGATGGCCGCGGAACCGCGGCCTAAGCATGGGTTGGGCCGCGGTTCCGCGGCCCAGTAGTAGACTTGGAGTATGAATTTTTTCTGGGCTTTTTCTGGGAATTCTGAGCTTCCTTATTCTTTGGTCCTTTTATCAAAATAGCTTCTACGTTTCTTCCAGATCTCCAGTGAACAATTGCAGTGGACTTTTAACCGTTCGCTTTGTAATCTTGGACCTTGCGTTGCCTTGTACTGATCTTTGTGTAGGCTTTATCAAAATCCTTCTGTTTGCTGGTCGTAGTCTCACTTTTGCATTGTCTTTTATCTTTTTCACTGTTTTAGATCCAAGAACCTGTAACCTGTATTATGTAGCAGACATGGGTCAAAAGCACCTGTTTTATTGTAAAATGCATAAGAATGGGGAATATAATAATGCAAGAATATGATATGAACAACAATTTGAGGATTTGAGTAGTGAGAGTGAGCAGTACACCCTTCCAAATCAAACCTACCCATTCCAAATTGAATTCCACAACTCCAGTTTCGAAAGTCTATCGAGTGCCCCAAATGAGTCACCAATTGAAGATAGAACATTTGATGAGTTATGCGACTATATAGTGTTTGATTTACCCGATTGTGAAGGGCCCATTTCAAGTGAAACTAATGCCAATCCCTTTGATCTCTATACCTCCACTCTAGAATCACAATTGATTGAAAACCATGCTTTTGATGAGGTGTCTGAGAAATTTGACTTTCACTTGATTGAGGGTATTGACGCTGTGGATAATTTGGATGATGAACCCACAATTCTGGATGAGTTTTTCTCACCAATTCATCATGTCCTTTCACTTCCGTGTGGGCATCATCTTGAACCATTAACTGTTTTTCCCGAACCCCATATGCGTCTGGATATTGTTGATGATCAATGCATGGATGAGCTGAATTTTGTGGATATCATTGAGGATGAAATAGTTTTACTAGATGAGTCGGATTTTCCAATTCATCATGTCCCTTTCATTGACTGTACACACCCTGAACATTTAACCGATACCACTCCTCAATTACTTTCCTCCATCCTTTCGTCGTTCCCACTTTGCAAGCCACCATATCACCTTCATTTCCTATGTCTGGTTTACCAAGTTCGGCTAGCCCATGTTTTCTTGTGAATCTTGAGAGGTTTGACCCCATTTCTCAACATATTAATAGATTAGTACACTCCCTTTTTTTACTTCGATCGTTACAAACTGTACTAATCTATTCAATCAATTTCCACCCTCAAGTTCGTATTCTATTTCTTTCTCCCTTCCGCCATTCGTCTCCTCTACCGAGACCGTATCCCGCTTCTATCCACACATGGTCTCGCGTATTCTTCCTCTCTTTCATCTACGCATTCTTTCATCAACCTGGGCATTATAATGATAAATTTTTTGAATTGTTGGTGTTAACTTTCGGTCTATGTAAGGCCTTGTATAGATTGAAACTGTTCTCTCCCCCTTAACTCTGAACTTCACCGCTTAAACAGTAGAAACACTGTTTCACTTAAGTTTGGGGGGGAACTTTGTGTGTGTGTGTGTGTGTGTATTTTGGTTTGCATTTTCTTTTATAAAAACAAAAAAAAAAAACAGGACAACACCGATAGATTTTGACCCTCTTGGTATAGCATGACAGTGAGAACACTGTCAAGTTTAAGTTTGGGGGTGTGCCCGGTAAGCTTTCTATATTTGCAATCATGTGTATATTTTGCATTTGCATACTTATTTTAAAAACCTACAAAACCTAAAAAAATTTCCAAAAAATATAAAAAACTTTGTCGTCAAGTTAGCTAGTAGGGTAACTTAGATTTTTATTCCGAAAAGTTAGCTTGATAGGTTAGAAATAAATAAATCTTAGGCTTAGGAATTGAAAAGCCTAAAAATAACCCTCCTTCAGTTTAATCTTGGTAAATATACGTTCTTGCAGTTTTTTTAGAAGTAAATAATCTTGAATTCAGTTCTTGAGTTAAGTCGAGATGAAGGGAAAGTATTGAAAGTTTTATTGAATGATAAGTCTGAAAAATAGTTCCTATTTTTATGTCCAAATTTAGAAAGTATATACTCTACAAACTGCACTTACATGCACCTTGAAACTTGTGATAGTAGAGGATACCTAGAAATACTCTTGCCTGAAAACCTAGTATGAAAGAAAAAATGGTATTTAAAGTTAACTACCAATAGAGCATCATTGAAAAATATATCCGGTCTTGAAAAGAAAAAAAATAAATTACAAGACCTGAAAACTGCTATTTATGCTTTAATAAGCTCACACATTCAGTAATCGGGTGATTAATGCCCCAGGAAGTAGTAATAGTCGCATGAAGGGTGTGTGAGTAAATTCGTCCATCTTTAATGAAAAGAAGTAGTATTAGGCATTAGGGCAAGAGTACTATAGCTTGAATTGAATTCTTGAGTGTAGGGGTGAAAAATTACACACACGTAGGGGTATACAATCAATGTTTGGAGGAAAGATAGGGATAAAGAATAAGTCTTATGTTTTCCGTAAAGAAAATAAAATTTCCGGATTAGAGACTGCGCTTTAGAATGAAAACTCAAGAGAAACTAAGATCTTTCTAAACCGTCAAAACGTATAAGATCTTAGGTTGAATAAATAGGAGGTGTGAAAAATAAGGGATGGATATTTCTAATTTAGGATGATAGAGTTTCTAACTTAGATGATAAACTGTAGATTAAAATCAAAGTTAACTTATGAAACTAGCTGACGGGATTTTGTGGGCAGTATTCGCTGAAAATCCTCAGGAGACAACACTCCTCTTACTAGGGACACGTAGAGGTTTAATGGCTTGTTGCACACAAGTGAAACCGTGATGCCTACAAAAGTGAGCATAGGGCTTTTTGAAAATAAATGGTTTTGCTCGGGATGAGCAAAAGATAAGTTTGGGGGTATTTGTTCACACCAGAATATTGCATTTAATACTGCCCATTTTTTTGCTCGTTTATTTATAGGTAGGTGCTTTTGATCTGTGTTTGCTACATGATTACAGGTTACAGGTTCCTAATCCAAAATAACGCAAATCACGTAAAATCTCCACAGTTTTACCAAAATCCAGAACATCTGTCAAAAACAGATAAAATCCGGGTTCCGGCCATCTACACCCGTCCAGTGCCGCTTACCAGTTCAAGAGACAAGAAAAATAACACTGGTTATTCGTGTCTCGGACAAGCACAGAGCACAAGAGGGGCAGCACAAAGATCAAGAGGTGCACGGAGCTCGAGGGAGATAAAGGTCAAAGAGATTAAAAGTGTAGCCATTTTGGACTGTTGAAAATCTGAAAATATTTTGGAACCATTTTTCAATTTTGGACATGTCAAACAAAAGACAAAAGAAACACGAGGAACCCCAAGAAAAACGACATGCTAAAGCCTCCAAGTGACCGCGGAACCGCGGCCATGTCATGTCTTCTCTAGATCATATTTTGGGGGTAGTTTGGTAATTTTATAGGGGCTCAGAATATAGCCCTAGGGTTTCATTTTTCTACCTATAAATACTCCAGTTTTGAGCCAAGCCAAGAATGTTTTTCTTTACTAGGATTTAGTGTAGTTTAGTTGTAGTTTCTTATTTTTCTTCGTCTATTCTACATGAAATTGTAGTGAGAGTTTTTGAGTGGAAGATTAATGAAGATGAGTGTGTTTTTATTAACTTGTATCTTTAAATTTGTCACAACCCGGAATTTAGCTCGTGACCGGCACTTAAATCACGCAACGTTTAAAGGCGTAACGTAACTCAAGTAAGCCGAAGCCCAGAAATCTAAACATTTTTGCGGAAAATAGTGGAGGTGCGGTTTTGAAATAAAGGTATAATGAAATCGAGTTTTTCTTTAAATACATGGGTAATGAAACATGAAAATGCAAGTGGATTATACTATAGTTGAAAACACATTTTTTTTCGTCCTTGAAATTTCGGGCAGCACCTCCCTTGTATATTTTGATCCAAAACCACATACAAGCAATATATATTGGCATCCCCAAATAGGAGCTAGCTCTTCGCCAAATTGGCGGAAACACAACCACGCAAGTAAGCAATATATATACGACGCCCAATGGCGAAGATCAACACAGAAAGAATAAATAAATAGAGCAAGACATCAAAACCTCGAAAGAAGTGAACATACAACCATCGCTCTAAGTCTCGCAACCACACAAGTCTTTCTAGTCCACTAATATACAAATTCTAGTTCTGATTGATGGAGTTTATTTATATACAACAGAATATAAGTACGAGAGTGAGCATGATCCAATATGTGTCCTACCTACCAAAGCAATACACCATGGATGAAGCTGTGTGCTAGCGATACCGCTACTGATCCCAAGTGGTCAAACCTGCAAGAACTGTGACACAATGGGGGTGAGTTGCCAACTCATGAGTAAAAAACATCAGCAGTTAGAAATCAAATAAAACAACGATTTCCTAGGTCATACTATATCATGAATGTAATACTATGATATCTAGGGTGACTATGAATGCATATATGTCAACCATAGAGTCAATGCCAATAGCATGTAGAAATAAACATCTGACATCGTATGCCTGTATGCATATGGATATTATCCACGTGTCCATCAACGACACCAACAATATCATGAAATCTGAGTGTCCAACATTGACACTCGAATCATCACGAAAACATATGCCTGTATGTATGAGGATATCAACCACGTGTGTCCATCAACGACATATTAAAATCATGGAACCTGAGTGTCCAACATCGACATTCGAAATATCATGAAAACCCGTGTCCAGCATCGACACGTAAATCCTCATATCTTAGGCGCCACATACTCAGATCGGTCATCATATCTATCTCATCTCAGGCGCCGCATACTCTGATCGGCCCTCAATCCATCTCACGACTCCGGTTGGTATCCTCTGGATAACTGCCAGGTCCAAAAATATCACCGGTAGGTAGTACCCCCCTTCCAGGCTCACCGCCTAACTATACGAATCTTCTTGCCCCGGAGTACCTCATCGGGTCCACAATGTTCCCGTAGATGGTGCCTACCACTCCTCGAATCGGGTATACTCATAGTTCAGAACCGAGAAAACTCATGGTGGACGCCTCAAAATATCATATCAAGAGAAACCAGGGTTTTAAAACAATATACAATTTCCTTTGAGATATAGCCACGGTTCTCAAATCCAGATATCTCATAAAAATAGCATCTCAATGCATATAACCATAAAGTACGATGTATGCAACATAGAACAGTAATATGAGCATATCAAGTATATCATGCAAGCATGTCCTATGATAATACTGAATAATGAATGTACTTATGGTTATGAACAATATCATGATACAGCAGTTCTATTGTGCAAGTGGCATGGCAATTACCGATGATGAATGTGTGTGAGCCGGAAATTCTGTGTATGTGTAACATGTGCATCATCGATAATTGTGCATGTGTACTAGCAGACGATATCATAACAAATAATGGAAACACCGGTATATACAATGCAATGAGAACATCATAAACATAGAATAAAAGTAAACCGTAAATGTTACATTATATAAAATATACGTATCTAATCTAATGTCTACATAAGAGACTAACTAAAGTAGTGTAGAAAGGGATCAAAATATCTATAACATATCCGAGTCGATGAATCTATCAATCGACAATCCAGCCTCATAGCATCATGTATGGTATAATCCATAGTACGACATCCTCGAGTCAAGGGTGTGGATCAAACATCCGGTAGAACTCATCGCGTACGGTAATCCATTGTACGACGGCATTAAACAAAATAGGGATTCTAGCGACCTATACAATAATGAGGGTATGGATCTAAAGTCTCGTACGACATATCACTCATTATTCTCATAAATTTATATATATATATATATATATACACACACACACATATATCTCAAGTCACATCCGTGTCACTCTCATATCATGTCTTGGCAAAAGTATCTATATTATCATATCGCCCCGTATTCATATATCGACATATTAAACCAAGTTATCTTATATCATCATATTCTCTTTTCACTATGTCAATATCTTATATCAAGTCATCTTGCATGTACATCATATCTTATTAATTTCACAACACATCTATCTCAATCTCATGTTGTGTTTATCGATCTCATATCATGCCATAATAAATCTCATACTTATTCTCTTTCAATTACATATATATCACGATTCACATCCACATTTCAAATTCTCATATATCAATCCGAGACATCCTTATCTATCATTTTATTTCACACTAAATCCTTTGATCACATCCTTAGGTTCCCAGTATAGGTTTCTCCGACTACATTCTATATATGTAGCGGTTTCCATTTTATAATTGCGGGGATGCTGTACGCCATCCACCCGATTTTCCCCGTAGATATAAATCTACTCACCTGTTAAAACTCCTTGCTTATCCGAAGCCGATGTGTTTCATGGTCTCGGAAGTCTACGCGAAGGTACCTACAATCAAAACACATCGAAACGCAATTAAAACCAAGTCCGGAAAACCGATACGACACACGATGTGCTCATAAGTTAGAACCTATAGCCTACGCATGTAAACACAACCAAATAACCCTCGTCGTTGACGTACAAACTTCCAACGATGATATCCAAATTCAAATACCAAAACCCAAGTTTCAGAAATCGCAAAACCGAAATCAGCAACTAAGGAAATCATTCCCAGATTTCACCCTAGGCCAAACTAGGGAATTTTGCATATAAGGTTGCTCTAGATATCACATAACCAAGCCATGGTCCAAAAATTAACACATTTAACCACAACTTGGCCGCAATTTGCGGCCAAAACAATTAAATCTACGGCCATAACAAGTCATTAGGGGCTAGGGTTTCAGGGGGTGTTTCTAGGTTGCCTGCTCGTCTCATGGTCATAGGAACTTATTTTATGGTGGTCTCGGGTCATCCCAGATTCCAAAATAACATCACAATTCTGTCGAAATTCCAAAGTGGGGAAATTCTAACTTCGTGTTTTGGGGTTTAAGTCTTCTAATTGGTCCAGAAAATCATCACCTAAGTCTTGCAAACACACACTAAACCTCACTTGCATCTTTACAATTCAAATCACCTACTAAACCTCAACCTACAAAATTCTAAGATCACAAAACATGCTAAATCAAACACTAAACTAAACTAGGAGGTAAAGAAACTAATTACAAGGTGGGAAGTGAGAATTATTTCTCATGAGAGCAACTCAAGAAAAACCCTAGATGCTCAAAGTCTTCAAAATCCAAACTTGGACTTGTTAAGGGGTGTCGGATGAGATGGGGATCATTTTTAATGAAGGTAGCATGAGGTTTTTGGTGAAGATTTGTAGATGTTTTCATGGGGTAGAGGAGGTGGAGGAAGCATGAAGAAGGAAATGAAGATGATGAGGTGATGAAGGAAAATAATGGATGAAGGAAACAAATGAGGGCAAAAGGTCAAGGGTAGGCGCCTCTCTCTGTTTCTCTCATGGCATACCATGCCTCATGAGTGTGTCCCTTCTCTCTCTCCGATAAGTGTGTCACTTTTTCTTTTCTTACAAATAATTCACATAATACAATTGAAACAAATACAAATGAAACAACATGTAACAAAATGCTACATGGTGCACTAGCCATGACTAATTAAAAATACGGATTTGGCATAATCGTGATTAGTAGTGCACTAATCAAGTTTAATTTAAACCTGCATATAATTAATTATAAAAATTCCAAAATCATAAATATCTTTATAATAAATAATTCATTTTAATCTCCACTTATATTCCAAATATTGGTATATATTTATACCATTTTACAAAAAACCCCTATTTGCAAATCGAATAGTTTTCGCGAAATATATTATTTTAATATTTAAATTCCAAAAACAATATTTTATATTTTTGAAATATTACAAAATTCTTGTATTGTAATTTTAATTCCTAGTGTAACTTTTATTTGTTGTTGTTAAGTGGTTGTTGTTATTTATTGTTTTATTTTCCTTCCCTTCTAAACCGTATTTTCAAGCCATGATGCTTTATGGAGTCCCCTGCTTAAGTGAGGGCCCAAGTAGTTAGCTTGCCACCATTTATAAAAACCGTATTTTCCATTCTTTCTTCTCTTCTTTCTTGTTTCATTTTTCCTTTAAATGTGTGAATAAATTCCATACTTGTTAGGGCTAAGGAAGGTTAGCACGAGGGATGGAAAAATCTCTTGTGCTTCTCTTCGCCAAATATCTTAAAATGAAACTAAACTAAACAAAAACAACCCCCTCACTTAGGCACACTATAAGTGACATAGAACCGTGACCTAAGTCGAGAATTCCTTTGGGCGCACTACAGCGTGACATATAGTTGTAACTTAATTGGAGATATGGTTGCGTATATTTGGCATAGGGTTGGAAATAAGAGTATGTAGCGGACGGACAATGGGCACTAGGAATGGATTTAGCGTTGGAAAGCTTGCTTAAACTCGTAAATCCCATTCCTATGTCTTCCTAATCCTCGCTACTTCTGATTATCCCAACATCATTTTAAGAATGGTAAATGTAACGCCCTAGTTCATTTATACCAGTTCTAGTTCAAGTATTTTTTTATTTATGGTATTTTCTTGTTTATGGTTTATCCTGGCTCATTATATGGATCCGTGCGCTTTCATTATTTGTACAGTGCATACTCGCATTATTTCTAGCATCTGCATTTTTTTAATATAACATTTAAAGTCACATAAAATATTTTTAAAATACATTGCATGGCCTGTATGATACCCCTAATCCTGTCGTAGCATCCGCGCATCTTGTTCTCGTCCCGTTCAGTGAAACTGACCTGTTTGGATGGCTACGTGCACGTGCGTGCATCCGTTCTTGGGGGTAAGCATTTTCGTTATCCGGATATCCAATTTTAATTTTGGTCGACACGTATATTTTCCGTATTTTAAAACCGGATTTTTAGACCCGACCCGGACGTGTTTTGGACTGTTTTTGTATCCCGCCTAAAATTCAAAGTTACTAATATTATATTCTAATAAGTTTTTTTAAAAGAAAAACTGTTACTAAAATAAATACGATTTAAAATTGTTTTAACTAAAAGATTTTAAAAAAAAATATAATTTAACAATCTCTCTCTCTCTCTCACCGACACTCTCTCTCTTTCTCGTTCTCTTTTCTCTGTCTCTCTCGTTGTCTCTTTCCCTCTCTTTCTCTCTTCCTTTCTCTCTCCTCTCGAGCGCTTTCTCTCTCCCCCCGCGAACACTGTTCGCTTCTCGAGTCGCGTCACCCCTCTCCCTTATGCTCACCTCCCTTCTTCTATTTCTCTCCTCCTCTATTTAAAAACCCACTGCTTCCACAGAAACCTACAGAAACCCTAATCCTAACTTCGAACCCTCGCCTCCTCGTCGCCTTCATCCCCTTGTCGTCAACCCCTCGGCGACCTCACCTCCATCTCCTCCACTCTTCTTCCTCTCCATCCCCTAGCTCCAAACCCTGCTAACCCATTCCCGACCACCATTACTCGACCCAAGAAAACCAAACTCCTCGCCTGCCTCGCCTTGTCGTTGCCACCACCACTGACCCCTTTGCCTCCTCCTCAACCATCTCTGCACCTTCCTCATCTCCATCTCTTGACCTCCTGACACCACCACCTCCTCAAACCGAGCCTTCCCTGCATACTCCGATTCCCCGATCCCAGAAACCCCATCGCCTGCACCTCGCCATCGACCAATCACCGTCGTCGACGACTCCCTCGCCTCTACCTCCTCTGTCCCATATCCAGTAAACCCAAAGAACCAATCCCCTCTCTTCTTCTTCACTTTTCTTTTCTTTCTTGTTTTCTTGATCCGTGTTTTCCGATTGTCGCAGCAGCCGTGCTTGATGCCGATGATCCAAGCAATCCAGTGAACGTCCCTTGCCTGCGTGATTACCCCTCTTGCCTTGCCTGGACCCGTCCCGTGTGCCGTGTATGCGTTGTGACAATTTCCCGACGTCGGACGTGCCATACGCATCTGTCGTGTGATCCAATCGAGGCAAGTTTATCTTGCTACATGCTATAATACTTATCTTGCATCCATATGAATAAAAATATTAAATGTTGATTGAATTGTACATACATGTTAAGTTTTACTGTTTTCAGATACCCGTATGCATCCATATCGTTTATTATACATGTAGTTGCATCTACAAATCATTTTAATCCATGTTATTGTCGTAGTATCACCCCATGCTTAATAATGTGCATCCCACTTAGTCTTGGAGCTGTAAATATAACCCCTGATCGATATTTGTGCATCCATACCATTAATTATATATCTAGTTGCATGCAATATCACGTTATTTCATATTACTGCTACATTAACACCCCATGCTAGATAATGTGCATCCTACATAGTAACGAAACTGTAGTCGTAACCCCTGATAGTTATTTGAGCATCCATGCTTATCTGTGCATACATACCATTAATTCTGCATACCTAGTTGGACGCCATATTACATTAACTCATATTATTATCACATTAGTACCCCATGCTTGATATTGTGCATCCTACTTAGTCATGATGTAACCCCTGATAGATAATTGTGCATCCATGTTTTTACTGTACATCCGTACTTTTACCCTGATCCAATACTTGTTACATTTTACTGTTGAGCACCCATATGATACACTGTTCACCATTTGACATGACCTGATACACCACTACTTGACATGTTACCCGATCCTGTTTCTAATGCCGACAGTCCTGACATGTTGTCCCGATGGACATATCCTGTTGTCTGTATAGACAAACCTGTTCCTGCTTGATCCTGTGTTGGCATTAGCTTCATATTTATCAATATCCGACTTGAACACATAACTTGGGGGTAAGGGGAAATCAAGAATGCAACTGAACGTAACTCAAAGGGCTATTGCATCATGTTACCGTGGTCCCGTGGGGAATGAACGGGACATAGACTCACAGTTTATCATATCTTGTTACGGTGGTCCCGTGGGGAATGAACGGGACATAGACTCACAGTCTATCATATCTTGTTACCGTGGTCCCATAGGGAATGAACGGGGCATAGACCGATGGGTTACGATGAGGATTACATTAATTGATTTCGAAGACTTTATAATAGATAACTCAGTAGTATAGTTTAGATTACTCACTGCACTTCACCTGCACGTATAAACTTCACTGTTCTATATCCATGTTTACTGGTTATATTCATGTTATTGTTTATACTCATGCCTGCATATCTCATGTATCCTGTTCATTTATTATTGTTTGATATTATGACGCACTGACGTCTGGGTTTTGCATGGCCCAGATCCTTTATTACTCTCGCAGGCCGACCAGGAGTACTTCAGTCGACAGGCCGAGCAGTGAGGACCTGTTAGTATTTTAGTTTAGTTTTCTTTCAGCATTTTCATTCCTGATGTGAGCCCGTATTTATGACGTACTTTCCAGATGTTATTGTTATTTGGATCTATTGCTTCCGCATATTATTTCCTGACTCGTTTATTCTGGCTTATGGACATGTACTAGATAGTTTATTTTATTTGTACTGTTCTTCATATCTTGTAGACAGCCGTAATGTGACTGTGGAGGGATGTTTCTCAGCCACAGGTAGCATGGTTGGCTCTGTCACGTGCCGATCTTAGCGCACTCTGGGGAGCGGGACGTGACATGGTTTGTTTGGTATCAGAGAGTAGGATTTAGGTTAATCGGGTTTGATTCTTTTGTAGTTGGGTATTGACCCAATACACGAATCAGAAAACATGTAATTAGGAACATGTCCTGCTACATTGTTATCGTGATTCTTGAATCAAATCTTTCTCTTGATCCTGTGTCTTGACGATATGCAAACCACTTTGCATCTCGACTTGAAACTTTTGGTTCCCTGTTGCTTATCTCTAGGATTTGGGCGACTTGAGTGGAGTTATGTGATTGTAACTATGTACCACGGCATGGTTACAATGCGGTACTCTATTTAAGTAACTTGGAGTTCTAGTCTTGATTCATATCCTTGATTTATGGTCATTATTCATCACAAGTTTTGAATCTTGTTTATCATACTAATCCTCTTCGGTGTCTTGGTTGCAGGATCATGGCAGACAGGAACCTGCGATCATACCAGAGGCGTGTTGATGACGCCGCATTGCTTGGAGTAATTCGTGGGATACTGGAGAACCAGAAGCGGCAAACCAAGCTGAACCAGCGGCAAGCCGAGGCTTTTCAGGAAGGTTTGCGGACTGTCCAGCAGTCCATAAACAATGTTGCGGCCAAACCAGTAGAGCATGTGGGTACCGTGGCGGATTTTAGGAGACTTGGTTTTTCCATTTTCACTGGTTTGGAGGAGCCGTTGCCAGCGGTGCAGTGGCTAGTCGATACGGAGAATCTAATCGTTGCAGCACAGATTCCAGATGACAAGAGAGTGGATGTTGTACGCATCCAATTGGTGGACTATGCCCGCGAGTGGTGGCTCGTGGAAGAGACCCGTTTGCCCAAGCTGATCAGTTGGGCAACTTTCTCGCAGAGTTTCTTGGAGAAGTTCTTTCCGCAGACTGCACGGGAAGAAATGGAAGAAAGGTTTATCAGCTTGAAGCAGAATGGCGGATCCGTGGATGCGCATGCGGCTGAGTGGACATGGCTCAGTCGATTCGCTGGACCTTTGGTGGCCAAGGAGGCTGATAGGGCACGAAGGTTTATGCGCAGTTTGGACGTGGAAATCCAGAGGCACATTATATTTCTGGGATTGACCACTTTCTCACAAGTGCTTAAAGCGGCCAGAGAGCAGCAGAGCTTATCAGTGAAGACAGGGGGCACGTAGCAGCAGAAAGTTGTGGTGTGGAAGCCGGCGTTTACGCCGAACCGAGCTCCTATATGCAGAGGTATTCCGGTGAATAGACGTGGTGTTGTACCTATGAAGAGGCCCATCGCACCTGAGCAGAAAAGAAGAGCATTTTGCGACTACTGCCAACGATCGGGTCATTTCTGGAGAGATTGTCGAAGGAGATTTGGACTTTGTCTTATTTGTGGATCAGCTGATCATACCATTGATACTTGTCCGTCGAAGCTACGTTTGAAGAAAGATACTCCGAGGCCACCGCAGAGGCCGATTCAGGGGTAGAAGCATATAACTCAGGGACCTAATCAAGCTCGAGCCTTTACCCTGACGGCTGAGGAGGCCAAGGCTTAAGATGAAGTTGTTTCAGGTATCCTACTTGTTCATGATTTTCCCGCATTAGCATTATTCGATTTTGGTGCATCCCATTGTTTTATGTCGTCCAAGTTTATTGCTGCACACTCGATTTCTTGCATGACCCTATCTAGTTGTTGGGACATACACACTGGGAATGAGAAGATCATATCTAGTAGCGAATGCAAGGATTGTTCAGTTGTTATTTGCGGACTGGAGTTATTTGAAGATTTCTTGGTGATTGATATCGGCAGCTATGATGTTGTCTTGGGAATGGATTTTCTCGGCACTTTCCACGCTCACATTGATTGTAGGGCAAAAAAAGTGATTTTCCAGATTTCCGGACATCCGGAGTTTGTTTTCGCCGGAGAAAGCAGTTCTATCAGGCCAGTCGAGTTTAGGGCTAGGCCGACAAGCACCGTTCTTGCGTCGATGGAAGTTGATAAGGAGGAAGTGCCAGCTGTAATTCGAGAGTTCATGGACGTGTTCGAGGACATCTCGGGTTTACCACCAAAACGAGATGTGGAGTTCGCGATCGATCTTGTTCCTGGTGCAGCGCCAATCTCAAAGGGGTACTATCCAATTGCACCAGTGGAGTTGGAAGAAGTCAAGAAGCAGGTTACCGAATTGCTTAAGAAGGGTTGGATTCACAGCAGCAATTCACCTTAGGGAGCTCCAGTTCTTTTAGTAAAGAAGAAAGATGGCACAAGGAGGATATGCATTAATTATCGAGAATTAAACCGGGTGACTATTAAGAACAAGTACCCGATCCCTCGCATTGGAGAATTGTTCGAGCAGCTTGGTGGCACGAGGGTATTCTCGAAGCTGGATTTGCGGTCCGGATATCATCAGGTCCGAGTTAAATCAGAGGATATTTGCAAGACTGCATTCCGAACTCGGTATGGACATTACGAGTATTTAGTGATGCCATTCGGAGTCACGAATGCACAAGCAATATTTATGGACTTGATGAACTGAATCTTTTCACCGTTCTTGGACTAGTTTATAGTGATGTTCGGTCACGTCCCGAAAGGATGGGACATAACCTGTTTATTGATGATATTCTGGCCTATTCGAGAAGCCTTGAAGAGCATGCAAGACACTTGAAGATCGCATTGCAGACATTGAGGCAAGAAAGATTGTATGCAAAGATGAGCAAGTGCGAGTTTTGGCTTGAAGAAGTGAAGTGTTTGGGGCACGTCGTATCCGGAGATGGAATCGCCGTTGATCCCGAGAAGATTGCAGCAGTTCAAGATTGGCCGATTCTGAAGAACGTAGCAGAGATCAGAAGTTTTCTTGGACTTGCCGGATATTACAGAAGGTTCGTGGAGAATTTCGCTCGCTTAGCTGAGCCTTTGACCAAGCTTACACGTAAGGATGTACCGTTCGTATGGACGGATAAGTGTGCATAAGGTTTTGAGGCGTTGAAGCAAAGGTTGATAACTGCTCCTGTTTTGACCGTACCAGACGGTTCCGGAGGATTGGTGATTCACAGCGACGCATCTGGGAAAGGTTTGGGATGTGTTTTGATGCAGCATGGGAAAGTTATAGCTTACGCATCGAGACAGTTGAAGACCCATGAAAAGAATTACCCAACTCATGATTTGGAGCTTGCAGCAGTGATTTTTGCTTTGAAGATTTGGAGACATTACTTATTGGGCAAAAGGGTCGAAGTATTCACCGATCACAAAAGCCTGAAGTACGTGTTCACGCAGAAAGAGCTTAACATGAGGCAGCGTAGATGGTTGGAGCTGATGGCTGACTATGATCTTGATCTTAAGTACCATCCGGGGAAGTTAATGTAGTGCCAGATGCGCTTAGTCTGTTACCAGCAATTCGGATGTTGACTGCACAGAAGGAGCTTATCGAAGATTTTCGAAGATTCGAGTTGGAGATTGTGCTACCGTATTCTTCGAGATAGTTGATGCAGCTGCAAGTACAGTCGTCATTGATCGATAATATTAAAGCAGCGCAGTCGCACGACCCAAGATTGCAGAAGTTTCGAGAATAGGCTGAAGCAGGACTTCAAACGGACTTGTTGATTCATGAAGATGGTTCGTTGCAATATGGTAGCCGTTTGTGTGTGCCGAAAGGAGACATTCGTGAAGAAGTTATGAGGGAGGCGCACAGTTCCGCATATTCCGTAAATCCAGGAGGCACGAAAATGTACCGCGATCTAAGACAGTATTTCTGGTGGGAAGGCATGAAAAGGGAGATTGCTCGCTTTGTAGCGAAGTGCTTGGTGTGTCAGCAAGTTAAGGCCGAACATCAAAGGGCAGCTGGTTTATTGCAACCACTTCCGATTCCTCAATGGAAGTGGGAACATATAACCATAGATTTTGTGACAGCTTTACCGCGGAGTCCAAAAGGCAACAATGCAGTTTGGGTGATTGTTGATCGATTGACCAAGGCAGCTCATTTCATTCCGTTTTGAGTTGGTCAGTCAACAGAAACGTTAGCAGAACGGTACATGCAGGAGATTGTGAGATTGCATGGAGTACCTGTGAGCATTGTTTCTGATCGTGATACCCGGTTCTTATCGCACTTCTGGAGGAGCTTACAGGAAAGTTTGGGGACGCGATTGAAGTTTAGCACTGCTTATCATCCCTAAACAGATGGCCAGTCGGAGAGAACGATCCAAACTCTTGAAGATATGTTGAGAGCTTGCATGTTGGACTTCAAGGGTTCGTGTGAGGATCATCTACACTTGGTGGAGTTTTTGTACAACAACAGTTTTCAGGCGACTATTCAGATGGCTCCATTCGAAGCATTGTATGGTCGCAAATGTCGTTCACACGTTTGTTGGGACGATGTTGGAGAACGAAGATTGTTGGGCTGGATTTGATCGTGCAAACAGTTGAGAAGGTTAGTACTATCCGGAATCACATGAAGGCAGCACAAGATCGACAGAAGAGTTGGGCCGACACATCAAGAAGACCTCTAGAGTTCGCTGTTAGTGATTTGGTATTCTTGAAGATATCACCGACTAGAGGAGTGATCCGTTTTGGGAGTCAAGGCAAGCTTAGTCCTTGAATCGTGGGGCCTTTCGAGATTATGGAGCGTGTCGGAGAAGTGGCTTATCGATTGGCGTTACCACAATGTTTGGTGAATGTTCATGACGTGTTTCATGTATCTCAACTCCGTAAGTATGTTCGAGATGAAACACACGTGCTAGATCATTCGGAGCTGACTGTAAGGGAGGATTTGACCTTTGAGGAACGACCGATGTCGATTGTTGATCGAAGAGAAAAGGTCCTCAAGAACAAGGTTATCCCTCTCGTACTTGTTTCTTGGGGGAATCGCTCGCATGGAGAATCGAGTTGGGAATGTGAAGACGAGATTCGACAGAAGGTTCCATACCTATTCTTGTAGATTCTTGATTGTTTATCTATTCTTGTTTTTGGAATTTCGAGGAAGAAATTCTTTTTGTAGTTGGGTATAATGTAACACCCTAGTTCATTTATACCAGTTCTAGTTCAAGTATTTCTTTATTTATGGTATTTTCCTGTTTATGGTTTATCCTGACTCATTATATGGATCCGTGCGCTTTCATTATTTGTACATTGCATACTCGCATTATTTCTAGCATCTGCATTTTTTAATATAACATTTAAAGTCACATAAAATATTTTTAAAATACATTGCATGGCTTGCATGATACCCCTAACCCTGTCGTAGCATCCGCGCATCTTGTTCTCGCCCCGTTCAGTGAAACAGACCTGTTTGGATGGCTCCGTGCACGTGCGTGCATCCGTTCTTGGGGGTATGCATTTTCGTTACCCGAATATCCAATTTTAATTTTGGTCGACACATATATTTTTCATATTTTAAAACCGGATTTTTAGACCCGACCCGGGCGTGTTTTGGACTGTTTTTGTATCCCGTCTAAAATTCAAAGTTACTAATATTATATTCTAATAAGTTTTTTTAAAAGAAAAACTGTTACTAAAATAAATACGATTTAAAATTGTTTTAACTAAATGATTTTTAAAAAAAATATAATTTAACAATCTCTCTCTCTCTCTTTCTCCTTCTCTTTTCTCTCTCTCTCTCGCTGTCTTTTTCTCTCTCTCTTCCTTTCTCTCTCCTCTCGAGCGCTTTCTCTCCCCCCTTGTGAACACTGTTCGCTTCTTGAGTCGCGTCACCCCTCTTCCTTACGCTCACCTCCCTTCTTCTATTTCTCTCCTCCTCTATTTAAAAACCCACTGCCTCCACGAAAACCCACAGAAACCCTAACCCTAACTTCGAACCCTCGCCTCCTCATCGCCTTCATCCCCTCGTCGTCAACCCCTCGGAGACCTCACCTCCATCTCCTCCACTTTTCTTCCTCTCCATCCCCGAGCTCCAAACCCTGCTAACCCATTCCCGACCACCATTACTCGACCTAAGAAACCCAAACTCCTCGCCTGCTTCGCCTCGTCGTTGCTACCACTACTGACCCCTTCGCCTTCTCCTCAACCATCTCTGCACCTTCCTCATCTCTATCTCCTGACCTCCTGACACCACCACCTCCTCAAACTGAGCCTTCCCTGCACCCTCCAATCCCCCGATCCCAGAAACCCTATCGCCTGCACCTCGCCGTCGACCGATCACCATCGTTGACGACTCCCTCGTCTTTACCTCCTCTGTCCCATATCCAGTAAACCCAAAGAACCAATCCCCTCTCTTCTTCTTCACTTTTCTTTTCTTTCTTGTTTTCTTGATCCGTGTTTTCCGATTGTCGCAGCAGCCGTGCTTGACGTCGACGATCCAAGAAAACCAGTGAACGTCCCTTGCCTGCGTGATTATCTTTCTTGCCTTGCCTGGACCCGTCCTGCGTGCCGTGTTTGCGTTGCGACGATTTCCCGACGTTGGACGTGCCATACGCATCCGTTGTGTGATCCAATTGAGGCAAGTTTATCTTGCTACATACTATAATACTTATCTTGCATCCATATGAATAAAAATATTACATGTTGATTGAATTGTACATCCATGTTAAGTTTTACTGTTTTCGGATACCCGTATGCATCCATATCGTTTATTATACATGTAGTTACATCTACAGATCTTATTAATCCATGTTATTGTCGTAGTATCACCCCATGATTAATAATGTGCATCCCACTTAGTCTTGGAGCTGTAAATGTAACCCCTGATCGATATTTGTGCATCCATACCATTAATTATATATCTAGTTGCATGCCATATCACGTTATTTCATATTACTGCTACATTAATTTCCCATGCTAGATAATGTGCATCCTACATAGTAATGGAACTGTAGTCGTAACCCCTGATAGTTATTTGAGCATCCATGTTTATCTGTGTATACATACCATTAATTCTACATACCTGGTTGGACTCCATATTACATTAACTCATATAATTATCACATTAGTACCCCATGCTTGATATTGTGCATCCTACTTAGTCATGATGTAATTCTTGATAGATAATTGTGCATCCATGCTTTTACTGTACGTCCGTACTTTTACCCTGATCCAATACTTGCTACATTTTACTGTTGAGCACCCATGTGATACACCGTGCACCACTTGACATGACCTGATACACCACTACTTGACATGTTACCTGATCCTGTTTCTAATGCCGACATTCCTGACATGTTGTCCCGATGGACATATCCTGTTGTCTGTATAGACAAACCTGTTTCTGCTTGATCTTGTGTTAGCATTAGCTTCAGATTTATCAATACCCGACTTGAACACATAACTTGGGGGTAAGGGGAAATCAAGAATGTAACTGAACGTAACTCAAAAGGCTATTACATCATGTTACCGTGGTTCCGTAGGGAATGAACGGGACATAGACTCACAGTCTATTATATCTTGTTACCGTGGTCCCGTAGGGAATGAACGGGGCATAGACCGATGGAAATTCGGGGGTGAAAGTGGAGGAGATTTATCAAATGATACACACCCCCAAACTTATTTTAAAAAAAAAGTTTTGGAAAAATTGATTGGAAATTCGGGGGTGAAAGTGGAGGAGAATTAATCAGTGTAGATCGGCTCCTGTAAAAACAGGAGCTCCTCCGAATGGTCCGCTGTGAAGAACGGTTTCAATCGATGTCCATTTACTTTGAATAAAGTACCGTCTTCCGGATTTTCAAGATCGACCGCACCGTGCGGGTAAACGGTGCGAACTACAAAAGGTCCCTTCCACCTAGAACGGAGCTTGCCGGGATGATAATGTAACCGAGTGTCATAAAATAAAACCTGTTGACCAGGTTTAAATATTTTTCGCAGAAGATGTTTATCGTAGAACACCTTAGTTCGGTTTTTAACAATTACGGTATTATCATAAGCTTCATCCCGCAGCTCTTCTAGTTCATTTAATTGCAGCTTTCGATTGCTGCCCGCATCTTCTAATGATAAATTCAACTCTTTGATTGCCTAAAATGCCTTATGCTCAATCTCTACTGGAAGGTGGCAAGCCTTCCCGTAAACAAGCCGGTATGGAGACATGCCAAGATCGGTCTTGTATGCAGTACGGAAAGCCCATAGTGCATCGATCAGTTTGAGTGACCAATCTTTACGGTTTTTAGAAACCGTTTTCTCCAAGATTTGCTTGATTTGCCGATTTGAAACCCCGGCTTGCCACATGTTTAGGGATGGTATGGCGTTGACAGCTTGTGGGTAATAGAATATTTGCGCATTAAGGACTCAAAAGTCCTATTGCAAAAGTGAGAACCATTATCACTTATTATCGCTCGAGGGTGCCCAAACCGAGAAAAGATATGTTCTTTAAGAAATCGAACGACAACCTTATTGTCATTCGTTCGGCTAGGCACAACCTCGACCCACTTTGAAATGTAGTCAACATCCAAAAGAATATACATATTCCCAAAAGAATTGGAAAATGGTCCCATGAAGTCTATTCCCCAAACATCAAAAACATCCACAACCAAAATTGGTTGGAGCGGCATTTCGTTTCTCTGCGATATCCGCCCCAAGTGTTGGCACCGGGAGCATGTCTTGCAGTATTCATTTGCATCCTTAAAGAGTCGTGGCCAATAGAATCCACACTGCAAGATTTTCTCGGCTGTCTTCTTTGGGCCGAAGTGCCCGCCACACGCTTGATCGTGGCAAAAAGACAGCACACTCTTAAACTCGTTGTCCGGTATACACCGACGAATGATTTGGTCGGAACAGTATTTAAAAAGATAAGGTTCATCTCAGTAAAAATGGTTTGCTTGGGACAAGAATCAAAGTTTATCCTGTTTCGACCAATCTTTAGGTATCAAGCCGGTGGCTAAGTAGTTTACGATATCAGCGAACCATGGTTCGCAAGAAACGGTTAAGAGTTTCTCATCGGGAAAAACATCTTTGATTGGAAGTTCAAGTGTGGGCGAAGAAGGAAGTCGTGAAAGGTGATCGGCCACTACGTTTTCACATCCTCTTTTGTCCCTTATGACAAGGTCAAACTCTTGTAGCAAGAGGATCCAATGTATTAGCCTCGATTTAGCATCCTTCTTCGCAAAAAGGTGGCGAAGAGCTGAATGGTCCGTATAGACAATAACTGGAGAGCCGATTAAATAAGGCCGAAATTTTTCAAGTGCAAACACAACTGCTAAAAGCTCTTTTTCTATTGTTGTGTAGTTTAGTTGGGCTTCATTTAATGTACGGCTAGCGTAATAAATCACGTGCAACATCTTATTAATGTGCTGTCCAAGAACGGCACCAATGGCAAAATCTGATGCGTCGCATATAATTTCGAAGGGATGCGTCCAGTCTGGAGATGAAAGAATGGGCGCAGAAATGAAAGAGTGTTTCAATGACTCGAACGCTTCCATGCAAGTTGAGTCAAAATCAAATGTTGTGTTCTTGGCCAATAAGAGAGTCAAAGGTCTAGCAATCTTGCTAAAATCCTTGATGAACCACCTATAAAAACCGGCGTGGCCAAGGAAAACTCGGATGTCTTTGACGCATTTAGAAGGAGGAAGATTAGAAATGACCTCAATTTTGGTTTTATCAACCTCTATACCGTTTTGCGAGATGACATGTCCTAAGATAATGCCTTCTCATACCATAAAGTGGCACTTCTCCCAATTTAAAGTTAGGTTCTTATCCCTACAGCGGGTAAGAACTGCGTCAAGGTGTAGCAAACACTCGTCGAAGGAGTCACTAAAAATGGAGAAATCATCCATAAAGATCTCCAAAATTTTTTGAACCATGTCTGAAAAGATCCCCATCATACACCGCTGAAATGTAGCGGGTGCATTGCATAACCTAAAGGGCATGCGACGATAAGCAAAAGTGCCAAAAGGACAAGTAAATGTGGTTTTATCTTGATCCTCTTTAGTGATGGGGACTTGGTTATAGCCGGAATAACCATCTAAAAAGCAGTAGAACTCGTGCGCAGCCAATCGTTCTAGCATTTGGTCAATGAAAGGTAAAGGAAAGTGGTCTTTCCTTGTCGCGGCATTGGGTTTTCTATAGTCGATGCAAACTCGCCACCCAGTTTGGGTGCGAGTAGGAATTAACTCATTTGCCTCATTGGTAATGACCGTGATGCCCGATTTCTTTGGCACTACATGAATGGGGCTAACCCATTGGCTATCCGAGATAGGGTAAATGATACCACTATCAAGAGATTTAACAATCTCCTTCTTGACAGCCTCTTTCATTATGGGGTTGAGGCGTCTTTGTGGATCCCTTACCGGCTTGGCATCATCCATCAAGTGTATATGATGTTCAACTATGAGGGGACTAATCCCCTTGATGTCCGCCATAGACCAGCCAAAAGCTTGCCGATTATTTTGTAAGACTGTTAAAAGGGCCTTCTCTTGCTCGAGAGCTAGAGAGGCCGATATGATGACGGGTAGGGTCTCATTCTCACCTACATAAACATATTTAAGGTGCGACGGCAAAAGCTTTAGTTTGAGTTTATGAGGTGAAACAATTGATGGTAACAATGGAGTAACTGTTTCAAACTCGAAGGATTCCATTAAAGGTTCAAATCCAGTGTACGCGACCGAGTCGGATGGTTCAACTAACTCATCCGAAAAAGCAAAAGACTCAAGCTCGGGTGGTGAGTCTTCAAAATCGTCTACAAAGGTGAAACACTCATAATCGTTGTCCGCCGTGAAAGCTGTGTCGGATTCTAGGAGGAACGCACTAGTGGCGTCAATACTGCTGTGATCAAACAAAATTTTTTCGAACTCACAGTCCTCCTCCGCGATCTCATTGATCGAGCAAACATCAAGTACGCTAGAATTAGGCTCGGCAGGCTGATTTCCCAACTTAAAAATGTTGAGTTCAATTGTCATATTGCCAAAAGATAGATTCATTGAACCGTTACGACAATTGATCACCGCGTTAGAAGTCATAAGGAATGGTCGACCAAGTATCACCGGAATTTGACTTCGGGGGTTAGCGACAGGTTGAGTATCCATAATAATAAAGTCAACGGGGAAAATGAAATCCCCTACTCTAATTAACACATCCTCCAACTCTCCCCTAGGATGGGTGATTGATCGGTCGGCCATTTGGAGAGTACAATGAGTGGGCTTAAGCTCTCCAATGCCTAATTGCTCGTACACAGAATAAGGTAGCAAATTGACACTAGCACCAAGATCTAATAGTGCTCTATTGATGTTCTTGTCCCTAATTGTTATTGAAATAGTAGGGCAACCGGGGTCCTTATGCTTTTGGGGTAAAGATTGGACAAGAGCATCGCTAACAGCATTAGCCATGAAAACTTTCTTTGGTACTTGTGACTTCCTCTTTTTGGTGCATAAGTCCTTTAAGATTTTTGCATATGAAGGAACTTGTTGGATTACATCCAAAAGAGGGATATTGATGCTAACCTGTTTGAAGAACTCTACAATCTTCTCCATTTATAGAGTTGGTTTATTAGATCTCAACCGGTTTGGAAAAGGAATATTTTGAAAAGTTGTTGAGTCCAATTTTTGCGGATCAGATTGTTGAGTTGGAACGGAACCCCGTGTAGATGTGTTCGTGTTGTGAGAAGTGGGTCCATTCGAGCTAGAAGAAGTAGAGCCGTGTGAAGGATAAAGAATAGGCTCTAACGACGAAGAAGAAGAAGAAGGTGAAGAAGATGACGAAGGACCACCAGCAAGGGTGTCATTGTTAATTCCCATATTATTTTGCAACACTTTTCCGGATCTCAACGTGGTCACAGCATTTACGTTATGATTCTGCTGTTCATATGCAACATGTGCGTGATCGGGATTTGGCAGTGGTTGAGATGGAAGCTTTCCTTTTTCTCGCTCTTTCAACGCAGCATTGAGTTGTGCAATTTGTGCCTCAATAGATTTGATACTTTGATCGTGTGAGACACTGTTTTGCACCAAAGATTGAATAGAAGTTTTTAACCTTGCTGCGGATTGTGTAGATTGCTTTAGGAACGCATCTAGACTTCTTTCGAGCGAGCTAACCTTGTCATTCTGAGGTGGAACAAAATTGTTTGGCGGGTAAGAAGTGTTAGGCACAAAATTGTTCACTTGATTAGGGTAAGGTTGCTGTTGGAAAGGTTGTTGAAATTGAGTTTGTGAAGATGCTTGTTGTTGTGGAGGAGGAGGCCTTTGAAAATTGTTGTTTCCTTGGAATTGTTGATTTTGGTTCGAAGCAAAATTTGGGTGACTCTTCCAACCCGGATTGTATGTCGAAGAGTATGAATCATTTCTTTGTCGTTGCTGAAAGGCAGCATTAACTTGATCATGTCCTTGAGTAGATGAATTGTAAGGACACTCTTCTGTGAGATGTGATGGATCCGAACAACAAGCACAAACAGTTCATAGAGGCACAACAGGGGCAGGAGAAGGCGATGAGATTTTGGTCTCAATCGCTTCTAGCTTTTTCGGAAGAGCGGCCATCTCGGCCTTCATAGCAATCGACATATCTAAGTGATGTATGCCTGCCCTAGACTGACCACTAGAAGAAGATGATGTGGTCTTGGTGCTCTCCCACTGAATTGTTTGTTCACTAAGATCCTCAAGAAACTGCCACGCTTCCTCACTAGATTTGGATAGAAAGTGACCTTGACAAATGGTTTCTAGCAACTGCTTCGTTGCCGGGTTCAATCCCTCGTAATTTGTTTGGCAAAGTTGCCAATTTTCGATCCCATGGTGAGGGCATTGAACGAGTAGGTCTTTGAATCTTTCAAAACATTTCCAAAATGGTTCGGAAGGAAGCTGGGAAAATTGTATAATCTCATTACGGATTCTAGCAGTTTTGTGATGAGGATAGAACTTTTTAAGAAAGGCTTTCACAAACTCTTCCCAATTCTTAATTGAATGCGACGCGGTGCTGTATAGCCACTTCTCGGCTAAGTCACATAAGGTGAAATGAATGACCCTTAGCCTTATAGCATCGTCGGATAATTGAGTTGTTTTCATCATAGCGCAAACATTTTGGAATTTGTTGATAAAGATATTTGCATCTTCGGATTCCAAACCATGAAACTTAGGCAGCATATTGATGAAGTGGGGTTTGATCTCAAAATTGTCCCCATTTGCCGGAGGGAGTGAAAGACAAGTAGGTAGGGCGGTGCAGATGGGGTAGAAAAGATCCTGGAGCACGACTCGTGTAGGCGCTTCAACAGGCGGATGATTCGGGTTATTCGCACCTAACGGAGGTGGAATCATTCCCGTCGGTAAGGTGTTGTTAGGATTGTATCCCGACATACCTTCGGAAGAAGAATTTGAGGTGAAAGTGAAGAAGTTGAAAGGATTTCGACTTCGGAGTCGAAAGGTTCGTCGGTCGGTACCAACGAAACACGGACTAATCGGGCGCTAGTGTCCCTAGTCCAACCGGACATACACTAAAGGGGTAGTGTAGTCAAAAAGACAGAATGTGGAGGTAAGAAAACGTCAATGAGAAGAAGTGGTGTAAGTGAGGTGCAAAGATTTCTTTAGCGACAAGTTGCAAGTTTTTGAAAAGATTTTTCCTTTTTTATGTGGGCTTTTTGCAAAAAGATTTTTGAAAAGAGACTTTTGACACAAATGCAATCAACCACAAATGCACAATCAGGCCTAGATCTAGGGTCATCTAGGTCAGCTAGACAGCTCCAAACTGTTCCAAAGGGCTAGAAATAGAACCTCAAACCGCCTCTTCACCGCCAATTGCGGCCAGGTAAGTAGGAGGCTCCCCGCTACAAGTAGCGGTCCTAATTAAGTAACCACTTGCCTTAGACACACTTGCCTAGACATCGCAAAGTCAGGTTAGGATAAACGGTCGATGCCTATAACTAGTCCTCTGTCCTATTGAGCGCGGCGTCCTTAGGGCTGAGTCCAGTATTTTTTAATTAAGAATGGTCAACACAAATGCTTTAAGTGATTTCTGGGGTCCTGGGAAGGGTGATGAAATTCCCACCCAATATGAATTGGTCAAAAGCCCCTTAAAGTCCGATTAAAATATGCAAAGCAGTAAATCACTTGCAATCAATTTTCTTTTAAGCGCGGCGCAAAGAATCCTGCAGAAAATCAATTATTGGAAGGGGGAAGATTTTTTAGCGCAAAGAATCCTGCAGAAGATTTGGCAAAAGATATATGGGGATTTGCAGAAGGGAGAAAGAGGAAACAAACCGACAAAATTTCGCGCGCTGACGACAAGGTGGGACCGCGGATCCGCGGCGGTAGGACGATTGCGCGGCGGAAACGCGGTTCTATGGTGGGTTTAGGTCTCCGGATTTTCTCCGCTGCTCTGGTGTTGAAATTCCCTTTTGTTTTGATCTCCTGATTTCTGTTTCGCTCTCTGGATTGGTTCAGATCCGTCGATCCTGCAAAGATTCACACAAGAAACCCTTCAAACAATAAAAGATGATAGAATTTTTATATTTTTCAAAATTTTCAATTTTTATGGTTTTTATATTTTATATTAACCCGAAATTACAAAAAGGAAATTTTACGCCATCCCCGGCAACGGCGCCATTTGATTTGCAGAAAGATTTTATCGATCAAAGATATATATATATATTACCGCAATCAAGAACGGCGTCACTTGGTAGCTAGCCGGTGAATACGGGTTGGTCCACAGGGATGTTGTAAATCTCCTAAATTTTTCCTAAATCTCATAATGTTGATCCTAATCCTGTACATTTTTCACATCCATCCGATTCCTATCAATCCTATCTGACTTTTATGCCTTCTCTAGACATTGCTTCTGATCATCACTATAGGAGTTTCACGTATCCACGCGGATTTGAATCTTTTACTGAAACCCTTTACAACCCATGTCTAGTTTTGAACAGTCATTGGAAGAATTTCGGGTAGCGTCGTGCCACCGGATAGAGAAATTGAATGCATCCATGGCCGCCCTCATACAACCTAACGAACTAGTAGTTAGTTCCCAACTAGCTCAAAACTTTCCAATGTATGATGCGGCGATAGGACAATTGAATTGGATGAGATTTTATCGATCAAAAAAAAATATATTACCGCAATCAAGAACGGCGTCGCTTGATAGCTAGCCAGTGAATATGGGTCGGTCCATAGGGATGTTGTAAATCTCCTAAATGTTCTTACGAGCTAATTCCAAAGGGTGTTGGATCTTTAGTTAAATCTAAAAACTAAGTTGTGTTATACTAGGATTAGGAAACTTGCTAGGATTAGGTTTAGGTAAAGTTTGATAAATAAAGATCTACATCTCTTTTCAATGCCTTAAATTAGATATCATATTTGGAGTTATGGTAATTATTAATAGAGGGGATTAGGATGATTGGAAAGATATTTCTTACTCTAGATCCTTGTCCGTCCTTTATTAATCCTTACCCTAACCTCCATGGAAAACTTACAGATCCGGTCTTTTATACTACGGTATCATCGTTACCTCGTGGGTAGAGTGCCGTAGGGAGCGGAATAAGAAAGTATGCAGGAGTCCTAATTGTTCATAAGAGATTGACAAAGAAAGAGATGAGCGATCTTCATCTCTCAAACCCTTCCCTATTCCTAACCCTAACAAGCGAGGAAACTACTCGCTCATCGAGGGATCTACGAAAGACATAATTTTTATTTTGTTCTGATTTAAGAGATTAAAGATCTACTGCAAGTTAATAAAAATTCTAAACTAGATTAAACTAGGGCAAGAAAAGAAATTACCTAGGGTAGAAATTAAAACTAAAACTAGGGAAGAAATTAAACCTACTTACGAATTGATGCTCTCCAAACTTCAAAGGAAATCTGAAATTTTATTGATGAAAAGAGGCATGAAAAAATATAATGAATTGGGTCTCTATTTATACGACATAGAAAACCCTAGGTTTACAATTGCCGCACGTCTGCATTTACAAAAATACCCCTAGGAAGACTAGTCAGCGCCGCCTCTAAGTTATGGTAAAATTTTTACCAAGTACGGGCTCTTGATGGCCGCGGAACCGCGGCCTAAGCATGGGTTGGGCCGCGGTTCCGCGGCCCAGTAGTAGACTTGGAGTATGAATTTTTTCTGGGCTTTTTCTGGGAATTCTGAGCTTCCTTATTCTTTGGTCCTTTTATCAAAATAGCTTCTACGTTTCTTCCAGATCTCCAGTGAACAATTGCAGTGGACTTTTAACCGTTCGCTTTGTAATCTTGGACCTTGCGTTGCCTTGTACTGATCTTTGTGTAGGCTTTATCAAAATCCTTCTGTTTGCTGGTCGTAGTCTCACTTTTGCATTGTCTTTTATCTTTTTCACTGTTTTAGATCCAAGAACCTGTAACCTGTATTATGTAGCAGACATGGGTCAAAAGCACCTGTTTTATTGTAAAATGCATAAGAATGGGGAATATAATAATGCAAGAATATGATATGAACAACAATTTGAGGATTTGAGTAGTGAGAGTGAGCAGTACACCCTTCCAAATCAAACCTACCCATTCCAAATTGAATTCCACAACTCCAGTTTCGAAAGTCTATCGAGTGCCCCAAATGAGTCACCAATTGAAGATAGAACATTTGATGAGTTATGCGACTATATAGTGTTTGATTTACCCGATTGTGAAGGGTCCATTTCAAGTGAAACTAATGCCAATCCCTTTGATCTCTATACCTCCACTCTAGAATCACAATTGATTGAAAACCATGCTTTTGATGAGGTGTCTGAGAAATTTGACTTTCACTTGATTGAGGGTATTGACGCTGTGGATAATTTGGATGATGAACCCACAATTCTGGATGAGTTTTTCTCACCAATTCATCATGTCCTTTCACTTCCGTGTGGGCATCATCTTGAACCATTAACTGTTTTTCCCGAACCCCATATGCGTCTGGATATTGTTGATGATCAATGCATGGATGAGCTGAATTTTGTGGATATCATTGAGGATGAAATAGTTTTACTAGATGAGTCGGATTTTCCAATTCATCATGTCCCTTTCATTGACTGTACACACCCTGAACATTTAACCGATACCACTCCTCAATCACTTTCCTCCATCCTTTCGTCGTTCCCACTTTGCAAGCCACCATATCACCTTCATTTCCTATGTCTGGTTTACCAAGTTCGGCTAGCCCATGTTTTCTTGTGAATCTTGAGAGGTTTGACCCCATTTCTCAACATATTAATAGATTAGTACACTCCCTTTTTTTACTTCGATCGTTACAAACTGTACTAATCTATTCAATCAATTTCCACCCTCAAGTTCGTATTCTATTTCTTTCTCCCTTCCGCCATTCGTCTCCTCTACCGAGACCGTATCCCGCTTCTATCCACACATGGTCTCGCGTATTCTTCCTCTCTTTCATCTACGCATTCTTTCATCAACCTGGGCATTATAATGATAAATTTTTTGAATTGTTGGTGTTAACTTTCGGTCTATGTAAGGCCTTGTATAGATTGAAACTGTTCTCTCCCCCTTAACTCTGAACTTCACCGCTTAAACAGTAGAAACACTGTTTCACTTAAGTTTGGGGGGGAACTTTTTGTGTGTGTGTGTGTGTGTATTTTGGTTTGCGTTTTCTTTTATAAAAACAAAAAAAAAACAGGACAACACCGATAGATTTTGACCCTCTTGGTATAGCATGACAGTGAGAACACTGTCAAGTTTAAGTTTGGGGGTGTGCCCGGTAAGCTTTCTATATTTGCAATCATGTGTATATTTTGCATTTGCATACTTATTTTAAAAACCTACAAAACCTAAAAAAATTTCCAAAAAATATAAAAAACTTTGTCGTCAAGTTAGCTAGTAAGGTAACTTAGATTTTTATTCCGAAAAGTTAGCTTGATAGGTTAGAAATAAATAAATCTTAGGCTTAGGAATTGAAAAGCCTAAAAATAACCCTCCTTCAGTTTAATCTTGGTAAATATACGTTCTTGCAGTTTTTTTAGAAGTAAATAATCTTGAATTCAGTTCTTGAGTTAAGTCGAGATGAAGGGAAAGTATTGAAAGTTTTATTGAATGATAAGTCTGAAAAATAGTTCCTATTTTTATGTCCAAATTTAGAAAGTATATACTCTACAAACTGCACTTACATGCACCTTGAAACTTGTGATAGTAGAGGATACCTAGAAATACTCTTGCCTGAAAACCTAGTATGAAAGAAAAAATGGTATTTAAAGTTAACTACCAATAGAGCATCATTGAAAAATATATCCGGTCTTGAAAAGAAAAAAAATAAATTACAAGACCTGAAAACTGCTATTTATGCTTTAATAAGCTCACACATTCAGTAATCGGGTGATTAATGCCCCAGGAAGTAGTAATAGTCGCATGAAGGGTGTGTGAGTAAATTCGTCCATCTTTAATGAAAAGAAGTAGTATTAGGCATTAGGGCAAGAGTACTATAGCTTGAATTGAATTCTTGAGTGTAGGGGTGAAAAATTACACACACGTAGGGGTATACAATCAATGTTTGGAGGAAAGATAGGGATAAAGAATAAGTCTTATGTTTTCCGTAAAGAAAATAAAATTTCCGGATTAGAGACTGCGCTTTAGAATGAAAACTCAAGAGAAACTAAGATCTTTCTAAACCGTCAAAACGTATAAGATCTTAGGTTGAATAAATAGGAGGTGTGAAAAATAAGGGATGGATATTTCTAATTTAGGATGATAGAGTTTCTAACTTAGATGATAAACTGTAGATTAAAATCAAAGTTAACTTATGAAACTAGCTGACGGGATTTTGTGGGCAGTATTCGCTGAAAATCCTCAGGAGACAACACTCCTCTTACTAGGGACACGTAGAGGTTTAATGGCTTGTTGCACACAAGTGAAACCGTGATGCCTACAAAAGTGAGCATAGGGCTTTTTGAAAATAAATGGTTTTGCTCGGGATGAGCAAAAGATAAGTTTGGGGGTATTTGTTCACACCAGAATATTGCATTTAATACTGCCCATTTTTTTGCTCGTTTATTTATAGGTAGGTGCTTTTGATCTGTGTTTGCTACATGATTACAGGTTACAGGTTCCTAATCCAAAATAACGCAAATCACGTAAAATCTCCACAGTTTTACCAAAATCCAGAACATCTGTCAAAAACAGATAAAATCCGGGTTCCGGCCATCTACACCCGTCCAGTGCCGCTTACCAGTTCAAGAGACAAGAAAAATAACACTGGTTATTCGTGTCTCGGACAAGCACAGAGCACAAGAGGGGCAGCACAAAGATCAAGAGGTGCACGGAGCTCGAGGGAGATAAAGGTCAAAGAGATTAAAAGTGTAGCCATTTTGGACTGTTGAAAATCTGAAAATATTTTGGAACCATTTTTCAATTTTGGACATGTCAAACAAAAGACAAAAGAAACACGAGGAACCCCAAGAAAAACGACATGCTAAAGCCTCCAAGTGACCGCGGAACCGCGGCCATGTCATGTCTTCTCTAGATCATATTTTGGGGGTAGTTTGGTAATTGTATAGGGGCTCAGAATATAGCCCTAGGGTTTCATTTTTCTACCTATAAATACTCCAGTTTTGAGCCAAGCCAAGAATGTTTTTCTTTACTAGGATTTAGTGTAGTTTAGTTGTAGTTTCTTATTTTTCTTCGTCTATTCTACATGAAATTGTAGTGAGAGTTTTTGAGTGGAAGATTAATGAAGATGAGTGTGTTTTTATTAACTTGTATCTTTAAATTTGTCACAACCCGGAATTTAGCTCGTGACCGGCACTTAAATCACGCAACGTTTAAAGGCGTAACGTAACTCAAGTAAGCCGAAGCCCAGAAATCTAAACATTTTTGCGGAAAATAGTGGAGGTGCGGTTTTGAAATAAAGGTATAATGAAATCGAGTTTTTCTTTAAATACATGGGTAATGAAACATGAAAATGCAAGTGGATTATACTATAGTTGAAAACACATTTTTTTTCGTCCTTGAAATTTCGGGCAGCACCTCCCTTGTATATTTTGATCCAAAACCACATACAAGCAATATATATTGGCATCCCCAAATAGGAGCTAGCTCTTCGCCAAATTGGCGGAAACACAACCACGCAAGTAAGCAATATATATACGACGCCTAATGGCGAAGATCAACACAGAAAGAATAAATAAATAGAGCAAGACATCAAAACCTCGAAAGAAGTGAACATACAACCATCGCTCTAAGTCTCGCAACCACACAAGTCTTTCTAGTCCACTAATATACAAATTCTAGTTCTGATTGATGGAGTTTATTTATATACAACAGAATATAAGTACGAGAGTGAGCATGATCCAATATGTGTCCTACCTACCAAAGCAAAACACCATGGATGAAGCTGTGTGCTAGCGATACCACTACTGATCCCAAGTGGTCAAACCTGCAAGAACTGTGACACAATGGGGGTGAGTTGCCAACTCATGAGTAAAAAACATCAGCAGTTAGAAATCAAATAAAACAACGATTTCCTAGGTCATACTATATCATGAATGTAATACTATGATATCTAGGGTGACTATGAATGCATATATGTCAACCATAGAGTCAATGCCAATAGCATGTAGAAATAAACATCTGACATCGTATGCCTGTATGCATATGGATATTATCCACGTGTCCATCAACGACACCAACAATATCATGGAATCTGAGTGTCCAACATTGACACTCGAATCATCACGAAAACATATGCCTGTATGTATGAGGATATCAACCACGTGTGTCCATCAACGACATATTAAAATCATGGAACCCGAGTGTCCAACATCGACACTCGAAATATCATGAAAACCCGTGTCCAGCATCGACACGTAAATCCTCATATCTTAGGCGCCACATACTCAGATCGGTCATCATATCTATCTCATCTCAGGCGCCGCATACTCTGATCGGCCCTCAATCCATCTCACGACTCCGGTTGGTATCCTCTGGATAACTGCCAGGTCCAAAAATATCACCGGTAGGTAGTACCCCCCTTCCAGGCTCACCGCCTAACTATACGAGTCTTCTTGCCCCGGAGTACCTCATCGGGTCCACAATGTTCCCGTAGATGGTGCCTACCACTCATCGAATCGGGTATACTCATAGTTCAGAACCGAGAAAACTCATGGTGGACGCCTCAAAATATCATATCAAGAGAAACCAGGGTTATAAAACAATATACAATTTCCTTTGAGATATAGTCACGGTTCTCAAATCCAGATATCTCATAAAAATAGCATCTCAATGCATATAACCATAAAGTACGATGTATGCAACATAGAACAGTAATATGAGCATATCAAGTATATCATGCAAGCATGTCCTATGATAATACTGAATAATGAATGTACTTATGGTTATGAATAATATCATGATACAGCAGTTCTATTGTGCAAGTGGCATGGCAATTACCGATGATGAATGTGTGTGAGCCGGAAATTCTGTGTATGTGTAACATGTGCATCATCGATAATTGTGCATGTGTACTAGCAGACGATATCATAACAAATAATGGAAACACCGGTATATACAATGCAATGAGAACATCATAAACATAGCAGAAAAGTAAACCGTAAATGTTACATTATATAAAATATACGTATCTAATCTAATGTCTACATAAGAGACTAACTAAAGTAGTGTAGAAAGGGATCAAAATATCTATAACATATCCGAGTCGATGAATCTATCAATCGACAATCCAGCCTCATAGCATCATGTATGGTATAATCCATAGTACGACATCCTCGAGTCAAGGGTGTGGATCAAACATCCGGTAGAACTCATCGCGTACGGTAATCCATTGTACGACGGCATTAAACAAAATAGGGATTCTAGCGACCTATACAACAATGAGGGTATGGATCTAAAGTCTCGTACGACATATCACTCATTATTCTCATAAATATATATATATATATATATATACACACACACATATATCTCAAGTCACATCCGTGTCACTCTCATATCATGTCTTGGCAAAAGTATCTATATTATCATATCACCCCGTATTCATATATCGACATATTAAACCAAGTTATCTTATATCATCATATTCTCTTTTCACTATGTCAATATCTTATATCAAGTCATCTTGCATGTACATCATATCTTATTAATTTCACAACACATCTATCTCAATCTCATGTTGTGTTTATCGATCTCATATCATGCCATAATAAATCTCATACTTATTCTCTTTCAATTACATATATATCACGATTCACATCCACATTTCAAATTCTCATATATCAATCCGAGACATCCTTATCTATCATTTTATTTCACACTAAATCCTTTGATCACATCCTTAGGTTCCCAGTATAGGTTTCTCCGACTACATTCTATATATGTAGCGGTTTCCATTTTATAATTGCGGGGATGCTGTACGCCATCCACCCGATTTTCCCCGTAGATATAAATCTACTCACCTGTTAAAACTCCTTGCTTATCCGAAGCCGATGTGTTTCATGGTCTCGGAAGTCTACGCGAAGGTACCTACAATCAAAACACATCGAAACGCAATTAAAACCAAGTCCGGAAAACCGATATGACACACGATGTGCTCATAAGTTAGAACCTATAGCCTACGCATGTAAACACAACCAAATAACCCTCGTCGTTGACGTACAAACTTCCAACGATGATATCCAAATTCAAATACCAAAACCCAAGTTTCAGAAATCGCAAAACCGAAATCAGCAACTAAGGAAATCATTCCCAGATTTCACCCTAGGCCAAACTAGGGAATTTTGCATATAAGGTTGCTCTAGATATCACATAACCAAGCCATGGTCCAAAAATTAACACATTTAACCACAACTTGGCCGCAATTTGCGGCCAAAACAATTAAATCTACGGCCATAACAAGTCATTAGGGGCTAGGGTTTCAGGGGGTGTTTCTAGGTTGCCTGCTCGTCTCATGGTCATAGGAACTTATTTTATGGTGGTCTCGGGTCATCCCAGATTCCAAAATAACATCACAATTCTGTCGAAATTCCAAAGTGGGGAAATTCTAACTTCGTGTTTTGGGGTTTAAGTCTTCTAATTGGTCCAGAAAATCATCACCTAAGTCTTGCAAACACACACTAAACCTCACTTGCATCTTTACAATTCAAATCACCTACTAAACCTCAACCTACAAAATTCTAAGATCACTAAACATGCTAAATCAAACACTAAACTAAACTAGGAGGTAAAGAAACTAATTACAAGGTGGGAAGTGAGAATTATTTCTCATGAGAGCAACTCAAGAAAAACCCTAGATGCTCAAAGTCTTCAAAATCCAAACTTGGACTTGTTAAGGGGTGTCGGATGAGATGGGGATCATTTTTAATGAAGGTAGCATGAGGTTTTTGGTGAAGATTTGTAGATGTTTTCATGGGGTAGAGGAGGTGGAGGAAGCATGAAGAAGGAAATGAAGATGATGAGGTGATGAAGGAAAATAATGGATGAAGGAAACAAATGAGGGCAAAAGGTCAAGGGTAGGCGCCTCTCTCTGTCTCTCTCATGGCATACCATGCCTCATGAGTGTGTCCCTTCTCTCTCTCCGATAAGTGTGTCACTTTTTCTTTTCTTACAAATAATTCACATAATACAATTGAAACAAATACAAATGAAACAACATGTAACAAAATGCTACATGGTGCACTAGTCATGACTAATTAAAAATACGGATTTGGCATAATCGTGATTAGTAGTGCACTAATCAAGTTTAATTTAAACTTGCATATAATTAATTATAAAAATTCCAAAATCATAAATATCTTTATAATAAATAATTCATTTTAATCTCCACTTATATTCCAAATATTGGTATATATTTATACCATTTTACAAAAAACCCCTATTTGCAAATCGAATAGTTTTCGCGAAATATATTATTTTAATATTTAAATTCCAAAAACAATATTTTATATTTTTGAAATATTACAAAATTCTTGTATTGTAATTTTAATTCCTAGTGTAACTTTTATTTGTTGTTGTTAAGTGGTTGTTGTTATTTATTGTTTTATTTTCCTTCCCTTCTAAACCGTATTTTCAAGCCATGATGCTTTATGGAGTCCCCTGCTTAAGTGAGGGCCCAAGTAGTTAGCTTGCCACCATTTATAAAAACCGTATTTTCCATTCTTTCTTCTCTTCTTTCTTGTTTCATTTTTCCTTTAAATGTGTGAATAAATTCCATACTTGTTAGGGCTAAGGAAGGTTAGCACGAGGGATGGAAAAATCTCTTGTGCTTCTCTTCGCCAAATATCTTAAAATGAAACTAAACTAAACAAAAACAACCCCCTCACTTAGGCACACTATAAGTGACATAGAACCGTGACCTAAGTCGAGAATTCCTTTGGGCGCACTACAGCGTGACATATAGTTGTAACTTAATTGGAGACATGGTTGCGTATATTTGGCATAGGGTTGGAATTAAGAGTATGTAGCGGACGGACAAGGGGCACTAGGAATGGATTTAGCGTTGGAAAGCTTGCTTAAACTCGTAAATCCCATTCCTATGTCTTCCTAATCCTCGCTACTTCTGATTATCCCAACATCATTTTAAGAATGGTAAATGTAACGCCCTAGTTCATTTATACCAGTTCTAGTTCAAGTATTTTTTTATTTATGGTATTTTCTTGTTTATGGTTTATCCTGGCTCATTATATGGATCCGTGCGCTTTCATTATTTGTACAGTGCATACTCGCATTATTTCTAGCATCTGCATTTTTTTAATATAACATTTAAAGTCACATAAAATATTTTTAAAATACATTGCATGGCCTGTATGATACCCCTAATCCTGTCGTAGCATCCGCGCATCTTGTTCTCGTCCCGTTCAGTGAAACTGACCTGTTTGGATGGCTACGTGCACGTGCGTGCATCCGTTCTTGGGGGTAAGCATTTTCGTTATCCGGATATCCAATTTTAATTTTGGTCGACACGTATATTTTCCGTATTTTAAAACCGGATTTTTAGACCCGACCCGGACGTGTTTTGGACTGTTTTTGTATCCCGCCTAAAATTCAAAGTTACTAATATTATATTCTAATAAGTTTTTTTAAAAGAAAAACTGTTACTAAAATAAATACGATTTAAAATTGTTTTAACTAAAAGATTTTTAAAAAAAATATAATTTAACAATCTCTCTCTCTCTCACCGACACTCTCTCTCTTTCTCGTTCTCTTTTCTCTGTCTCTCTCGTTGTCTCTTTCCCTCTCTTTCTCTCTTCCTTTCTCTCTCCTCTCGAGCGCTTTCTCTCTCCCCCCGCGAACACTGTTCGCTTCTCGAGTCGCGTCACCCCTCTCCCTTACGCTCACCTCCCTTCTTCTATTTCTCTCCTCCTCTATTTAAAAACCCACTGCTTCCACAGAAACCTACAGAAACCCTAATCCTAACTTCGAACCCTCGCCTCCTCGTCGCCTTCATCCCCTTGTCGTCAACCCCTCGGCGACCTCACCTCCATCTCCTCCACTCTTCTTCCTCTCCATCCCCTAGCTCCAAACCCTGCTAACCCATTCCCGACCACCATTACTCGACCCAAGAAAACCAAACTCCTCGCCTGCCTCGCCTTGTCGTTGCCACCACCACTGACCCCTTTGCCTCCTCCTCAACCATCTCTGCACCTTCCTCATCTCCATCTCTTGACCTCCTGACACCACCACCTCCTCAAACCGAGCCTTCCCTGAACACTCCGATTCCCCGATCCCAGAAACCCCATCGCCTGCACCTCGCCATCGACCAATCACCGTCGTCGACGACTCCCTCGCCTCTACCTCCTCTGTCCCATATCCAGTAAACCCAAAGAACCAATCCCCTCTCTTCTTCTTCACTTTTCTTTTCTTTCTTGTTTTCTTGATCCGTGTTTTCCGATTGTCGCAGCAGCCGTGCTTGATGCCGATGATCCAAGCAATCCAGTGAACGTCCCTTGCCTGCGTGATTACCCCTCTTGCCTTGCCTGGACCCGTCCCGTGTGCCGTGTATGCGTTGTGACAATTTCCCGACGTCGGACGTGCCATACGCATCTGTCGTGTGATCCAATCGAGGCAAGTTTATCTTGCTACATGCTATAATACTTATCTTGCATCCATATGAATAAAAATATTAAATGTTGATTGAATTGTACATACATGTTAAGTTTTACTGTTTTCAGATACCCGTATGCATCCATATCGTTTATTATACATGTAGTTGCATCTACAAATCATTTTAATCCATGTTATTGTCGTAGTATCACCCCATGCTTAATAATGTGCATCCCACTTAGTCTTGGAGCTGTAAATATAACCCCTGATCGATATTTGTGCATCCATACCATTAATTATATATCTAGTTGCATACAATATCACGTTATTTCATATTACTGCTACATTAACACCCCATGCTAGATAATGTGCATCCTACATAGTAACGAAACTGTAGTCGTAACCCCTGATAGTTATTTGAGCATCCATGCTTATCTGTGCATACATACCATTAATTCTGCATACCTAGTTGGACGCCATATTACATTAACTCATATTATTATCACATTAGTACCCCATGCTTGATATTGTGCATCCTACTTAGTCATGATGTAACCCCTGATAGATAATTGTGCATCCATGTTTTTACTGTACATCCGTACTTTTACCCTGATCCAATACTTGTTACATTTTACTGTTGAGCACCCATATGATACACTGTGCACCATTTGACATGACCTGATACACCACTACTTGACATGTTACCCGATCCTGTTTCTAATGCCGACAGTCCTGACATGTTGTCCCGATGGACATATCCTGTTGTCTGTATAGACAAACCTGTTCCTGCTTGATCCTGTGTTGGCATTAGCTTCATATTTATCAATATCCGACTTGAACACATAACTTGGGGGTAAGGGGAAATCAAGAATGCAACTGAACGTAACTCAAAGGGCTATTGCATCATGTTACCGTGGTCCCGTGGGGAATGAACGGGACATAGACTCACAGTTTATCATATCTTGTTACGGTGGTCCCGTGGGGAATGAACGGGACATAGACTCACAGTCTATCATATCTTGTTACCGTGGTCCCATAGGGAATGAACGGGGCATAGACCGATGGGTTACGATGAGGATTACATTAATTGATTTCGAAGACTTTATAATAGATAACTCAGTAGTATAGTTTAGATTACTCACTGCACTTCACCTGCACGTATAAACTTCACTGTTCTATATCCATGTTTACTGGTTATATTCATGTTATTGTTTATACTCATGCCTGCATATCTCATGTATCCTGTTCATTTATTATTGTTTGATATTATGACGCACTGACGTCTGGGTTTTGCATGGCCCAGATCCTTTATTACTCTCGCAGGCCGACCAGGAGTACTTCAGTCGACAGGCCGAGCAGTGAGGACCTGTTAGTATTTTAGTTTAGTTTTCTTTCAGCATTTTCATTCCTGATGTGAGCCCGTATTTATGACGTACTTTCCAGATGTTATTGTTATTTGGATCTATTGCTTCCGCATATTATTTCCTGACTCGTTTATTCTGGCTTATGGACATGTACTAGATAGTTTATTTTATTTGTACTGTTCTTCATATCTTGTAGACAGCCGTAATGTGACTGTGGAGGGATGTTTCTCAGCCACAGGTAGCATGGTTGGCTCTGTCACGTGCCGATCTTAGCGCACTCTGGGGAGCGGGACGTGACATGGTTTGTTTGGTATCAGAGAGTAGGATTTAGGTTAATCGGGTTTGATTCTTTTGTAGTTGGGTATTGACCCAATACACGAATCAGAAAACATGTAATTAGGAACATGTCCTGCTACATTGTTATCGTGATTCTTGAATCAAATCTTTCTCTTGATCCTGTGTCTTGACGATATGCAAACCACTTTGCATCTCGACTTGAAACTTTTGGTTCCCTGTTGCTTATCTCTAGGATTTGGGCGACTTGAGTGGAGTTATGTGATTGTAACTATGTACCACGGCATGGTTACAATGCGGTACTCTATTTAAGTAACTTGGAGTTCTAGTCTTGATTCATATCCTTGATTTATGGTCATTATTCATCACAAGTTTTGAATCTTGTTTATCATACTAATCCTCTTCGGTGTCTTGGTTGCAGGATCATGGCAGACAGGAACCTGCGATCATACCAGAGGCGTGTTGATGACGCCGCATTGCTTGGAGTAATTCGTGGGATACTGGAGAACCAGAAGCGGCAAACCAAGCTGAACCAGCGGCAAGCCGAGGCTTTTCAGGAAGGTTTGCGGACTGTCCAGCAGTCCATAAACAATGTTGCGGCCAAACCAGTAGAGCATGTGGGTACCGTGGCGGATTTTAGGAGACTTGGTTTTTCCATTTTCACTGGTTTGGAGGAGCCGTTGCCAGCGGTGCAGTGGCTAGTCGATACGGAGAATCTAATCGTTGCAGCACAGATTCCAGATGACAAGAGAGTGGATGTTGTACGCATCCAATTGGTGGACTATGCCCGCGAGTGGTGGCTCGTGGAAGAGACCCGTTTGCCCAAGCTGATCAGTTGGGCAACTTTCTCGCAGAGTTTCTTGGAGAAGTTCTTTCCGCAGACTGCACGGGAAGAAATGGAAGAAAGGTTTATCAGCTTGAAGCAGAATGGCGGATCCGTGGATGCGCATGCGGCTGAGTGGACATGGCTCAGTCGATTCGCTGGACCTTTGGTGGCCAAAGAGGCTGATAGGGCACGAAGGTTTATGCGCAGTTTGGACGTGGAAATACAGAGGCACATTATATTTCTGGGATTGACCACTTTCTCACAAGTGCTTAAAGCGGCCAGAGAGCAGCAGAGCTTATCAGTGAAGACAGGGGGCACGTAGCAGCAGAAAGTTGTGGTGTGGAAGCCGGCGTTTACGCCGAACCGAGCTCCTATATGCAGAGGTATTCCGGTGAATAGACGTGGTGTTGTACCTATGAAGAGGCCCATCGCACCTGAGCAGAAAAGAAGAGCATTTTGCGACTACTGCCAACGATCGGGTCATTTCTGGAGAGATTGTCGAAGGAGATTTGGACTTTGTCTTATTTGTGGATCAGCTGATCATACCATTGATACTTGTCCGTCGAAGCTACGTTTGAAGAAAGATACTCCGAGGCCACCGCAGAGGCCGATTCAGGGGTAGAAGCATATAACTCAGGGACCTAATCAAGCTCGAGCCTTTACCCTGACGGCTGAGGAGGCCAAGGCTTAAGATGAAGTTGTTTCAGGTATCCTACTTGTTCATGATTTTCCCGCATTAGCATTATTCGATTTTGGTGCATCCCATTGTTTTATGTCGTCCAAGTTTATTGCTGCACACTCGATTTCTTGCATGACCCTATCTAGTTGTTGGGACATACACACTGGGAATGAGAAGATCATATCTAGTAGCGAATGCAAGGATTGTTCAGTTGTTATTTGCGGACTGGAGTTATTTGAAGATTTCTTGGTGATTGATATCGGCAGCTATGATGTTGTCTTGGGAATGGATTTTCTCGGCACTTTCCACGCTCACATTGATTGTAGGGCAAAAAAAAGTGATTTTCCAGATTTCCGGACATCCGGAGTTTGTTTTCGCCGGAGAAAGCAGTTCTATCAGGCCAGTCGAGTTTAGGGCTAGGCCGACAAGCACCGTTCTTGCGTCGATGGAAGTTGATAAGGAGGAAGTGCCAGCTGTAATTCGAGAGTTCATGGACGTGTTCGAGGACATCTCGGGTTTACCACCAAAACGAGATGTGGAGTTCGCGATCGATCTTGTTCCTGGTGCAGCGCCAATCTCAAAGGGGTACTATCCAATTGCACCAGTGGAGTTGGAAGAAGTCAAGAAGCAGGTTACCGAATTGCTTAAGAAGGGTTGGATTCACAGCAGCAATTCACCTTAGGGAGCTCCAGTTCTTTTAGTAAAGAAGAAAGATGGCACAAGGAGGATATGCATTAATTATCGAGAATTAAACCGGGTGACTATTAAGAACAAGTACCCGATCCCTCGCATTGGAGAATTGTTCGAGCAGCTTGGTGGCACGAGGGTATTCTCGAAGCTGGATTTGCGGTCCGGATATCATCAGGTCCGAGTTAAATCAGAGGATATTTGCAAGACTGCATTCCGAACTCGGTATGGACATTACGAGTATTTAGTGATGCCATTCGGAGTCACGAATGCACAAGCAATATTTATGGACTTGATGAACTGAATCTTTTCACCGTTCTTGGACTAGTTTATAGTGATGTTCGGTCACGTCCCGAAAGGATGGGACATAACCTGTTTATTGATGATATTCTGGCCTATTCGAGAAGCCTTGAAGAGCATGCAAGACACTTGAAGATCGCATTGCAGACATTGAGGCAAGAAAGATTGTATGCAAAGATGAGCAAGTGCGAGTTTTGGCTTGAAGAAGTGAAGTGTTTGGGGCACGTCGTATCCGGAGATGGAATCGCCGTTGATCCCGAGAAGATTGCAGCAGTTCAAGATTGGCCGATTCTGAAGAACGTAGCAGAGATCAGAAGTTTTCTTGGACTTGCCGGATATTACAGAAGGTTCGTGGAGAATTTCGCTCGCTTAGCTGAGCCTTTGACCAAGCTTACACGTAAGGATGTACCGTTCGTATGGACGGATAAGTGTGCATAAGGTTTTGAGGCGTTGAAGCAAAGGTTGATAACTGCTCCTGTTTTGACCGTACCAGACGGTTCCGGAGGATTGGTGATTCACAGCGACGCATCTGGGAAAGGTTTGGGATGTGTTTTGATGCAGCATGGGAAAGTTATAGCTTACGCATCGAGACAGTTGAAGACCCATGAAAAGAATTACCCAACTCATGATTTGGAGCTTGCAGCAGTGATTTTTGCTTTGAAGATTTGGAGACATTACTTATTGGGCAAAAGGGTCGAAGTATTCACCGATCACAAAAGCCTGAAGTACGTGTTCACGCAGAAAGAGCTTAACATGAGGCAGCGTAGATGGTTGGAGCTGATGGCTGACTATGATCTTGATCTTAAGTACCATCCGGGGAAGTTAATGTAGTGCCAGATGCGCTTAGTCTGTTACCAGCAATTCGGATGTTGACTGCACAGAAGGAGCTTATCGAAGATTTTCGAAGATTCGAGTTGGAGATTGTGCTACCGTATTCTTCGAGATAGTTGATGCAGCTGCAAGTACAGTCGTCATTGATCGATAATATTAAAGCAGCGCAGTCGCACGACCCAAGATTGCAGAAGTTTCGAGAATAGGCTGAAGCAGGACTTCAAACGGACTTGTTGATTCATGAAGATGGTTCGTTGCAATATGGTAGCCGTTTGTGTGTGCCGAAAGGAGACATTCGTGAAGAAGTTATGAGGGAGGCGCACAGTTCCGCATATTCCGTACATCCAGGAGGCACGAAAATGTACCGCGATCTAAGACAGTATTTCTGGTGGGAAGGCATGAAAAGGGAGATTGCTCGCTTTGTAGCGAAGTGCTTGGTGTGTCAGCAAGTTAAGGCCGAACATCAAAGGGCAGCTGGTTTATTGCAACCACTTCCGATTCCTCAATGGAAGTGGGAACATATAACCATAGATTTCGTGACAGCTTTACCGCGGAGTCCAAAAGGCAACAATGCAGTTTGGGTGATTGTTGATCGATTGACCAAGGCAGCTCATTTCATTCCGTTTTGAGTTGGTCAGTCAACAGAAACGTTAGCAGAACGGTACATGCAGGAGATTGTGAGATTGCATGGAGTACCTGTGAGCATTGTTTCTGATCGTGATACCCGGTTCTTATCGCACTTCTGGAGGAGCTTACAGGAAAGTTTGGGGACGCGATTGAAGTTTAGCACTGCTTATCATCCCTAAACAGATGGCCAGTCGGAGAGAACGATCCAAACTCTTGAAGATATGTTGAGAGCTTGCATGTTGGACTTCAAGGGTTCGTGTGAGGATCATCTACACTTGGTGGAGTTTTTGTACAACAACAGTTTTCAGGCGACTATTCAGATGGCTCCATTCGAAGCATTGTATGGTCGCAAATATCGTTCACACGTTTGTTGGGACGATGTTGGAGAACGAAGATTGTTGGGCTGGATTTGATCGTGCAAACAGTTGAGAAGGTTAGTACTATCCGGAATCACATGAAGGCAGCACAAGATCGACAGAAGAGTTGGGCCGACACATCAAGAAGACCTCTAGAGTTCGCTGTTAGTGATTTGGTATTCTTGAAGATATCACCGACTAGAGGAGTGATCCGTTTTGGGAGTCAAGGCAAGCTTAGTCCTTGAATCGTGGGGCCTTTCGAGATTATGGAGCGTGTCGGAGAAGTGGCTTATCGATTGGCGTTACCACAATGTTTGGTGAATGTTCATGACGTGTTTCATGTATCTCAACTCCGTAAGTATGTTTGAGATGAAACACACGTGCTAGATCATTCGGAGCTGACTGTAAGGGAGGATTTGACCTTTGAGGAACGACCGATGTCGATTGTTGATCGAAGAGAAAAGGTCCTCAAGAACAAGGTTATCCCTCTCGTACTTGTTTCTTAGGGGAATAGCTCGCATGGAGAATCGAGTTGGGAATGTGAAGACGAGATTCGACAGAAGGTTCCATACCTATTCTTGTAGATTCTTGATTGTTTATCTTTTCTTGTTTTTGGAATTTCGAGGAAGAAATTCTTTTTGTAGTTGGGTATAATGTAACACCCTAGTTCATTTATACCAGTTCTAGTTCAAGTATTTCTTTATTTATGGTATTTTCCTGTTTATGGTTTATCCTGACTCATTATATGGATCCGTGCGCTTTCATTATTTGTACATTGCATACTCGCATTATTTCTAGCATCTGCATTTTTTAATATAACATTTAAAGTCACATAAAATATTTTTAAAATACATTGCATGGCTTGCATGATACCCCTAACCCTGTCGTAGCATCCACGCATCTTGTTCTCGCCCCGTTCAGTGAAACAGACCTGTTTGGATGGCTCCGTGCACGTGCGTGCATCCGTTCTTGGGGGTATGCATTTTCGTTACCCGAATATCCAATTTTAATTTTGGTCGACACATATATTTTTCATATTTTAAAACCGGATTTTTAGACCCGACCCGGGCGTGTTTTGGACTGTTTTTGTATCCCGTCTAAAATTCAAAGTTACTAATATTATATTCTAATAAGTTTTTTTAAAAGAAAAACTGTTACTAAAATAAATACGATTTAAAATTGTTTTAACTAAATGATTTTTAAAAAAAATATAATTTAACAATCTCTCTCTCTCTCTTTCTCCTTCTCTTTTCTCTCTCTCTCTCGCTGTCTTTTTCTCTCTCTCTTCCTTTCTCTCTCCTCTCGAGCGCTTTCTCTCTCCCCTTGTGAACACTGTTCGCTTCTTGAGTCGCGTCACCCCTCTTCCTTACGCTCACCTCCCTTCTTCTATTTCTCTCCTCCTCTATTTAAAAACCCACTGCCTCCACGAAAACCCACAGAAACCCTAACCCTAACTTCGAACCCTCGCCTCCTCATCGCCTTCATCCCCTCGTTGTCAACCCCTCGGAGACCTCACCTCCATCTCCTCCACTTTTCTTCCTCTCCATCCCCGAGCTCCAAACCCTGCTAACCCATTCCCGACCACCATTACTCGACCTAAGAAACCCAAACTCCTCGCCTGCTTCGCCTCGTCGTTGCTACCACTACTGACCCCTTCGCCTTCTCCTCAACCATCTCTGCACCTTCCTCATCTCTATCTCCTGACCTCCTGACACCACCACCTCCTCAAACTGAGCCTTCCCTGCACCCTCCGATCCCCCGATCCCAGAAACCCTATCGCCTGCACCTCGCCGTCGACCGATCACCATCGTTGACGACTCCCTCGTCTTTACCTCCTCTGTCCCATATCCAGTAAACCCAAAGAACCAATCCCCTCTCTTCTTCTTCACTTTTCTTTTCTTTCTTGTTTTCTTGATCCGTGTTTTCCGATTGTCGCAGCAGCCATGCTTGACGTCGACGATCCAAGAAAACCAGTGAACGTCCCTTGCCTGCGTGATTATCTTTCTTGCCTTGCCTGGACCCGTCCTGCGTGCCGTGTTTGCGTTGCGACGATTTCCCGACGTTGGACGTGCCATACGCATCCGTTGTGTGATCCAATTGAGGCAAGTTTATCTTGCTACATACTATAATACTTATCTTGCATCCATATGAATAAAAATATTACATGTTGATTGAATTGTACATCCATGTTAAGTTTTACTGTTTTCGGATACCCGTATGCATCCATATCGTTTATTATACATGTAGTTACATCTACAGATCTTATTAATCCATGTTATTGTCGTAGTATCACCCCATGATTAATAATGTGCATCCCACTTAGTCTTGGAGCTGTAAATGTAACCCCTGATCGATATTTGTGCATCCATACCATTAATTATATATCTAGTTGCATGCCATATCACGTTATTTCATATTACTGCTACATTAATTTCCCATGCTAGATAATGTGCATCCTACATAGTAATGGAACTGTAGTCGTAACCCCTGATAGTTATTTGAGCATCCATGTTTATCTGTGTATACATACCATTAATTCTACATACCTGGTTGGACTCCATATTACATTAATTCATATAATTATCACATTAGTACCCCATGCTTGATATTGTGCATCCTACTTAGTCATGATGTAATTCTTGATAGTTAATTGTGCATCCATGCTTTTACTGTACGTCCGTACTTTTACCCTGATCCAATACTTGCTACATTTTACTGTTGAGCACCCATGTGATACACCGTGCACCACTTGACATGACCTGATACACCACTACTTGACATGTTACCTGATCCTGTTTCTAATGCCGACATTCCTGACATGTTGTCCCGATGGACATATCCTGTTGTCTGTATAGACAAACCTGTTTCTGCTTGATCTTGTGTTAGCATTAGCTTCAGATTTATCAATACCCGACTTGAACACATAACTTGGGGGTAAGGGGAAATCAAGAATGTAACTGAACGTAACTCAAAAGGCTATTACATCATGTTACCGTGGTTCCGTAGGGAATGAACGGGACATAGACTCACAGTCTATTATATCTTGTTACCGTGGTCCCGTAGGGAATGAACGGGGCATAGACCGATGGAAATTCGGGGGTGAAAGTGGAGGAGATTTATCAAATGATACACACCCCCAAACTTATTTTAAAAAAAAAGTTTTGGAAAAATTGATTGGAAATTCGGGGGTGAAAGTGGAGGAGAATTAATCAGTGTAGATCGGCTCCTGTAAAAACAGGAGCTCCTCCGAATGGTCCGCTGTGAAGAACGGTTTCAATCGATGTCCATTTACTTTGAATAAAGTACCGTCTTCCGGATTTTCAAGATCGACCGCACCGTGCGGGTAAACGGTGCGAACTACAAAAGGTCCCTTCCACCTAGAACGGAGCTTGCCGGGATGATAATGTAACCGAGTGTCATAAAATAAAACCTGTTGACCAGGTTTAAATATTTTTCGCAGAAGATGTTTATCGTGGAACACCTTAGTTCGGTTTTTAACAATTACGGTATTATCATAAGCTTCATCCCGCAGCTCTTCTAGTTCATTTAATTGCAGCTTTCGATTGCTGCCCGCATCTTCTAATGATAAATTCAACTCTTTGATTGCCCAAAATGCCTTATGCTCAATCTCTACTGGAAGGTGGCAAGCCTTCCCGTAAACAAGCCGGTATGGAGACATGCCAAGATCGGTCTTGTATGCAGTACGGAAAGCCCATAGTGCATCGATCAGTTTGAGTGACCAATCTTTACGGTTTTTAGAAACCGTTTTCTCCAAGATTTGCTTGATTTGCCGATTTGAAACCCCGGCTTGCCACATGTTTAGGGATGGTATGGCGTTGACAGCTTGTGGGTAATAGAATATTTGCGCATTAAGGACTCAAAAGTCCTATTGCAAAAGTGAGAACCATTATCACTTATTATCGCTCGAGGGTGCCCAAACCGAGAAAAGATATGTTCTTTAAGAAATCGAACGACAACCTTATTGTCATTCGTTCGGCTAGGCACAACCTCGACCCACTTTGAAATGTAGTCAACATCAAAAAGAATATACATATTCCCAAAAGAATTGGAAAATGGTCCCATGAAGTCTATTCCCCAAACATCAAAAACATCCACAACCAAAATTGGTTGGAGCGGCATTTCGTTTCTCTGCGATATCCGCCCCAAGTGTTGGCACCGGGAGCATGTCTTGCAGTATTCATATGCATCCTTAAAGAGTCATGGCCAATAGAATCCACACTGCAAGATTTTCTCGGCTGTCTTCTTTGGGCCGAAGTGCCCGCCACACGCTTGATCGTGGCAAAAAGACAGCACACTCTTAAACTCGTTGTCCGGTATACACCGACGAATGATTTGGTCGGAACAGTATTTAAAAAGATAAGGTTCATCTCAGTAAAAATGGTTTGCTTGGGACAAGAATCGAAGTTTATCCTGTTTCGACCAATCTTTAGGTATCAAGCCGGTGGCTAAGTAGTTTACGATATCAGCGAACCATGGTTCGCAAGAAACGGTTAAGAGTTTCTCATCGGGAAAAACATCTTTGATTGGAAGTTCAAGTGTGGGCGAAGAAGGAAGTCGTGAAAGGTGATCGGCCACTACGTTTTCACATCCTCTTTTGTCCCTTATGACAAGGTCAAACTCTTGTAGCAAGAGGATCCAATGTATTAGCCTCGATTTAGCATCCTTCTTCGCAAAAAGGTGGCGAAGAGCTGAATGGTCCGTATAGACAATAACTGGAGAGCCGATTAAATAAGGCCGAAATTTTTCAAGTGCAAACACAACTGCTAAAAACTCTTTTTCTATTGTTGTGTAGTTTAGTTGGGCTTCATTTAATGTACGGCTAGCGTAATAAATCACGTGCAACATCTTATTAATGTGCTGTCCAAGAACGGCACCAATGGCAAAATCTGATGCGTCGCATATAATTTCGAAGGGATGCGTCCAGTCTGGAGATGAAAGAATGGGCGCAGAAATGAAAGAGTGTTTCAATGACTCGAACGCTTTCATGCAAGTTGAGTCAAAATCAAATGTTGTGTTCTTGGCCAATAAGAGAGTCAAAGGTCTAGCAATCTTGCTAAAATCCTTGATGAACCACCTATAAAAACCGGCGTGGCTAAGGAAAACTCGGATGTCTTTGACGCATTTAGAAGGAGGAAGATTAGAAATGACCTCAATTTTGGTTTTATCAACCTCTATGCCGTTTTGCGAGATGACATGTCCTAAGATAATGCCTTCTCATACCATAAAGTGGCACTTCTCCCAATTTAAAGTTAGGTTCTTATCCCTACAGCGGGTAAGAACTGCGTCAAGGTGTAGCAAACACTCGTCGAAGGAGTCACCAAAAATGGAGAAATCATCCATAAAGATCTCCAAAATTTTTTGAACCATGTCTGAAAAGATCCCCATCATACACCGCTGAAATGTAGCGGGTGCATTGCATAACCTAAAGGGCATGCGACGATAAGCAAAAGTGCCAAAAGGACAAGTAAATGTGGTTTTATCTTGATCCTCTTTAGCGATGGGGACTTGGTTATAGCCAGAATAACCATCTAAAAAGCAGTAGAACTCGTGCGCAGCCAATCGTTCTAGCATTTGGTCAATGAAAGGTAAAGGAAAGTGGTCTTTCTTTGTCGCGGCATTGGGTTTTCTATAGTCGATGCAAACTCGCCACCCAGTTTGGGTGCGAGTAGGAATTAACTCATTTGCCTCATTGGTAATGACCGTGATGCCCGATTTCTTTGGCACTACATGAATGGGGCTAACCCATTGGCTATCCGAGATAGGGTAAATGATACCACTATCAAGAGATTTAACAATCTCCTTCTTGACAGCCTCTTTCATTATGGGGTTGAGGCGTCTTTGTGGATCCCTTACCGGCTTGGCATCATCCATCAAGTGTATATGATGTTCAACTATGAGGGGACTAATCCCCTTGATGTCCGCCATAGACCAGCCAAAAGCTTGCCGATTATTTTGTAAGATTGTTAAAAGGGCCTTCTCTTGCTCGAGAGCTAGAGAGGCCGATATGATGACGGGTAGGGTCTCATTCTCACCTACATAAACATATTTAAGGTGCGACGGCAAAAGCTTTAGTTTGAGTTTATGAGGTGAAACAATTGATGGTAACAATGGAGTAACTGTTTCAAACTCGAAGGATTCCATTAAAGGTTCAAATCCAGTGTACGCGACCGAGTCGGATGGTTCAACTAACTCATCCGAAAAAGCAAAAGACTCAAGCTCGGGTGGTGAGTCTTCAAAATCGTCTACAAAGGTGAAACACTCATAATCGTTGTCCGCCGTGAAAGCTGTGTCGGATTCTAGGAGGAACGCACTAGTGGCGTCAATACTGCTGTGATCAAACAAATTTTTTTCGAACTCACAGTCCTCCTCCGCGATCTCATTGATCGAGCAAACATCAAGTACGCTAGAATTAGGCTCGGCAGGCTGATTTCCCAACTTAAAAATGTTGAGTTCAATTGTCATATTGCCAAAAGATAGATTCATTGAACCGTTACGACAATTGATCACCGCGTTAGAAGTCATAAGGAATGGTCGACCAAGTATCACCGGAATTTGACTTCGGGGGTTAGCGACAGGTTGAGTATCCATAACAATAAAGTCAACGGGGAAAATGAAATCCCCTACTCTAATTAACACATCCTCCAACTCTCCCCTAGGATGGGTGATTGATCGGTCGGCCATTTGGAGAGTACAATGAGTGGGCTTAAGCTCTCCAATGCCTAATTGCTCGTACACAGAATAAGGTAGCAAATTGACACTAGCACCAAGATCTAATAGTGCTCTATTGATGTTCTTGTCCCTAATTGTTATTGAAATAGTAGGGCAACCGGGGTCCTTGTGCTTTTGGGGTAAAGATTGGACAAGAGCATCGCTAACAGCATTAGCCATGAAAACTTTCTTTGGTACTTGTGACTTCCTCTTTTTGGTGCATAAGTCCTTTAAGATTTTTGCATATGAAGGAACTTGTTGGATTACATCCAAAAGAGGGATATTGATGCTAACCTGTTTGAAGAACTCTACAATCTTCTCCATTTATAGAGTTGGTTTATTAGATCTCAACCGGTTTGGAAAAGGAATATTTTGAAAAGTTGTTGAGTCCAATTTTTGCGGATCAGATTGTTGAGTTGGAACGGAACCCCGTGTAGATGTGTTCGTGTTGTGAGAAGTGGGTCCATTCGAGCTAGAAGAAGTAGAGCCGTGTGAAGGATAAAGAATAGGCTCTAACGACGAAGAAGAAGAAGAAGGTGAAGAAGATGACGAAGGACCACCAGCAAGGGTGTCATTGTTAATTCCCATATTATTTTGCAACACTTTTCCGGATCTCAACGTGGTCACAGCATTTACGTTATGATTCTGCTGTTCATATGCAACATGTGCGTGATCGGGATTTGGCAGTGGTTGAGATGGAAGCTTTCCTTTTTCTCGCTCTTTCAACGCAGCATTGAGTTGTGCAATTTGTGCCTCAATAGATTTGATACTTTGATCGTGTGAGACACTGTTTTGCACCAAAGATTGAATAGAAGTTTTTAACCTTGCTGCGGATTGTGTAGATTGCTTTAGGAACGCATCTAGACTTCTTTCGAGCGAGCTAACCTTGTCATTCTGAGGTGGAACAAAATTGTTTGGCGGGTAAGAAGTGTTAGGCACAAAATTGTTCACTTGATTAGGGTAAGGTTGCTGTTGGAAAGGTTGTTGAAATTGAGTTTGTGAATATGCTTGTTGTTGTGGAGGAGGAGGCCTTTGAAAATTGTTGTTTCCTTGGAATTGTTGATTTTGGTTCGAAGCGAAATTTGGGTGACTCTTCCAACCCGGATTGTATGTCGAAGAGTATGAATCATTTCTTTGTCGTTGCTGAAAGGCAGCATTAACTTGATCATGTCCTTGAGTAGATGAATTGTAAGGACACTCTTCTGTGAGATGTGATGGATCCGAACAACAAGCACAAACAGTTCATAGAGGCACAACAGGGGCAGGAGAAGGCGATGAGATTTTGGTCTCAATCGCTTCTAGCTTTTTCGTAAGAGCGGCCATCTCGGCCTTCATAGCAATCGACATATCTAAGTGATGTATGCCTGCCCTAGACTGACCACTAGAAGAAGATGATGTGGTCTTGGTGCTCTCCCACTGAATTGTTTGTTCACTAAGATCCTCAAGAAACTGCCACGCTTCCTCACTAGATTTGGATAGAAAGTGACCTTGACAAATGGTTTCTAGCAACTGCTTCGTTGCCGGGTTCAATCCCTCGTAATTTGTTTGGCAAAGTTGCCAATTTTCGATCCCATGGTGAGGGCATTGAACGAGTAGGTCTTTGAATCTTTCAAAACACTTCCAAAATGGTTCGGAAGGAAGCTGGGAAAATTGTATAATCTCATTACGGATTCTAGCAGTTTTGTGATGAGGATAGAACTTTTTAAGAAAGGCTTTCACAAACTCTTCCCAATTCTTAATTGAATGCGACGCGGTGCTGTATAGCCACTTTTCGGCTAAGTCACATAAGGTGAAAGGAATGACCCTTAGCCTTATAGCATCGTCGGATAATTGGGTTGTTTTCATCATAGCGCAAACATTTTGGAATTTGTTGATAAAGATATTTGCATCTTCGGATTCCAAACCATGAAACTTAGGCAGCATATTGATGAAGTGGGGTTTGATCTCAAAATTGTCCCCATTTGCCGGAGGGAGTGAAAGACAAGTAGGTAGGGCGGTGCAGATGGGGTAGAAAAGATCCTGGAGCACGACTCGTGTAGGCGCTTCAACAGGCGGATGATTCGGGTTATTCGCACCTAACGGAGGTGGAATCATTCCCGTCGGTAAGGTGTTGTTAGGATTGTATCCCGACATACCTTCGGAAGAAGAATTTGAGGTGAAAGTGAAGAAGTTGAAAGGATTTCGACTTCGGAGTCGAAAGGTTCGTCGGTCGGTACCAACGAAACACGGACTAATCGGGCGCTAGTGTCCCTAGTCCAACCGGACATACACTAAAGGGGTAGTGTAGTCAAAAAGACAGAATGTGGAGGTAAGAAAACGTCAATGAGAAGAAGTGGTGTAAGTGAGGTGCAAAGATTTCTTTAGCGACAAGTTGCAAGTTTTTGAAAAGATTTTTCCTTTTTTATGTGGGCTTTTTGCAAAAAGATTTTTGAAAAGAGACTTTTGACACAAATGCAATCAACCACAAATGCACAATCAGGCCTAGATCTAGGGTCATCTAGGTCAGCTAGACAGCTCCAAACTGTTCCAAAGGGCTAGAAATAGAACCTCAAACCGCCTCTTCACCGCCAATTGCGGCCAGGTAAGTAGGAGGCTCCCCGCTACAAGTAGCGGTCCTAATTAAGTAACCACTTGCCTTAGACACACTTGCCTAGACATCGCAAAGTCAGGTTAGGATAAACGGTCGATGCCTATAACTAGTCCTCTGTCCTATTGAGCGCGGCGTCCTTAGGGCTGAGTCCAGTATTTTTTAATTAAGAATGGTCAACACAAATGCTTTAAGTGATTTCTGGGGTCCTGGGAAGGGTGATGAAATTCCCACCCAATATGAATTGGTCAAAAGCCCCTTAAAGTCCGATTAAAATATGCAAAGCAGTAAATCACTTGCAATCAATTTTCTTTTAAGCGCGGCGCAAAGAATCCTGCAGAAAATCAATTATTGGAAGGGGGAAGATTTTTTAGCGCAAAGAATCCTGCAGAAGATTTGGCAAAAGATATATGGGGATTTGCAGAAGGGAGAAAGAGGAAACAAACCGACAAAATTTCGCGCGCTGACGACAAGGTGGGACCGCGGATCCGCGGCGGTAGGACGATTGCGCGGCGGAAACGCGGTTCTATGGTGGGTTTAGGTCTCCGGATTTTCTCCGCTGCTCTGGTGTTGAAATTCCCTTTTGTTTTGATCTCCTGATTTCTGTTTCGCTCTCTGGATTGGTTCAGATCCGTCGATCCTGCAAAGATTCACACAAGAAACCCTTCAAACAATAAAAGATGATAGAATTTTTATATTTTTCAAAATTTTCAATTTTTATGGTTTTTATATTTTATATTAACCCGAAATTACAAAAAGGAAATTTTACGCCATCCCCGGCAACGGCGCCATTTGATTTGCAGAAAGATTTTATCGATCAAAGATATATATATATTACCGCAATCAAGAACGGCGTCACTTGGTAGCTAGCCGGTGAATACGGGTTGGTCCACAGGGATGTTGTAAATCTCCTAAATTTTTCCTAAATCTCATAATGTTGATCCTAATCCTGTACATTTTTCACATCCATCCGATTCCTATCAATCCTATCTGACTTTTATGCCTTCTCTAGACATTGCTTCTGATCATCACTATAGGAGTTTCACGTATCCACGCGGATTTGAATCTTTTACTGAAACCCTTTACAACCCATGTCTAGTTTTGAACAGTCATTGGAAGAATTTCGGGTAGCGTCGTGCCACCGGATAGAGAAATTGAATGCATCCATGGCCGCCCTCATACAACCTAACGAACTAGTAGTTAGTTCCCAACTAGCTCAAAACTTTCCAATGTATGATGCGGCGATAGGACAATTGAATTGGATGAGATTTTATCGATAAAAAAAAAATATATTACCGCAATAAAAAACGGCGTCGCTTGATAGCTAGCCAGTGAATATGGGTCGGTCCACAGGGATGTTGTAAATCTTCTAAATGTTCTTACGAGCTAATTCCAAAGGGTGTTGGATCTTTTAGTTAAATCTAAAAACTAAGTTGTGTTATACTAGGATTAGGAAACTTGCTAGGATTAGGTTTAGGTAAAGTTTGATAAATAAAGATCTACATCTCTTTTCAATGCCTTAAATTAGATATCATATTAGGAGTTATGGTAATTATTAATAGAGGGGATTAGGATGATTGGAAAGATATTTCTTACTCTAGATCCTTGTCCGTCCTTTATTAATCCTTACCCTAACCTCCATGGAAAACTTACAGATCCGGTCTTTTATACTACGGTATCATCGTTACCTCGTGGGTAGAGTGCCGTAGGGAGCGGAATAAGAAAGTATGCATGGAGTCCTAATTGTTCATAAGAGATTGACAAAGAAAGAGATGAGAGATCTTCATCTCTCAAACCCTTCCCTATTCCTAACCCTAACAAGCGAGGAAACTACTCGCTCATCGAGGGATCTACGAAAGACATAATTTTTATTTTGTTCTGATTTAAGAGATTAAAGATCTACTGCAAGTTAATAAAAATTCTAAACTAGATTAAACTAGGGCAAGAAAAGAAATTACCTAGGGTAGAAATTAAAACTAAAACTAGGGAAGAAATTAAACCTACTTACGAATTGATGCTCTCCAAACTTCAAAGGAAATCTGAAATTTTATTGATGAAAAGAGGCATGAAAAAATATAATGAATTGGGTCTCTATTTATAGGACATAGAAAACCCTAGGTTTACAATTGCCGCACGTCTGCATTTACAAAAATACCCCTAGGAAGACTAGTCAGCGCCGCCTCTAAGTTATGGTAAAATTTTTACCAAGTACGGGCTCTTGATGGCCGCGGAACCGCGGCCTAAGCATGGGTTGGGCCGCGGTTCCGCGGCCCAGTAGTAGACTTGGAGTATGAATTTTTTCTGGGCTTTTTCTGGGAATTCTGAGCTTCCTTATTCTTTGGTCCTTTTATCAAAATAGCTTCTACGTTTCTTCCAGATCTCCAGTGAACAATTGCAGTGGACTTTTAACCGTTCGCTTTGTAATCTTGGACCTTGCGTTGCCTTGTACTGATCTTTGTGTAGGCTTTATCAAAATCCTTCTGTTTGCTGGTCGTAGTCTCACTTTTGCATTGTCTTTTATCTTTTTCACTGTTTTAGATCCAAGAACCTGTAACCTGTATTATGTAGCAGACATGGGTCAAAAGCACCTGTTTTATTGTAAAATGCATAAGAATGGGGAATATAATAATGCAAGAATATGATATGAACAACAATTTGAGGATTTGAGTAGTGAGAGTGAGCAGTACACCCTTCCAAATCAAACCTACCCATTCCAAATTGAATTCCACAACTCCAGTTTCGAAAGTCTATCGAGTGCCCCAAATGAGTCACCAATTGAAGATAGAACATTTGATGAGTTATGCGACTATATAGTGTTTGATTTACCCGATTGTGAAGGGTCCATTTCAAGTGAAACTAATGCCAATCCCTTTGATCTCTATACCTCCACTCTAGAATCACAATTGATTGAAAACCATGCTTTTGATGAGGTGTCTGAGAAATTTGACTTTCACTTGATTGAGGGTATTGACGCTGTGGATAATTTGGATGATGAACCCACAATTCTGGATGAGTTTTTCTCACCAATTCATCATGTCCTTTCACTTCCGTGTGGGCATCATCTTGAACCATTAACTGTTTTTCCCGAACCCCATATGCGTCTGGATATTGTTGATGATCAATGCATGGATGAGCTGAATTTTGTGGATATCATTGAGGATGAAATAGTTTTACTAGATGAGTCGGATTTTCCAATTCATCATGTCCCTTTCATTGACTGTACACACCCTGAACATTTAACCGATACCACTCCTCAATCACTTTCCTCCATCCTTTCGTCGTTCCCACTTTGCAAGCCACCATATCACCTTCATTTCCTATGTCTGGTTTACCAAGTTCGGCTAGCCCATGTTTTCTTGTGAATCTTGAGAGGTTTGACCCCATTTCTCAACATATTAATAGATTAGTACACTCCCTTTTTTTACTTCGATCGTTACAAACTGTACTAATCTATTCAATCAATTTCCACCCTCAAGTTCGTATTCTATTTCTTTCTCCCTTCCGCCATTCGTCTCCTCTACCGAGACCGTATCCCGCTTCTATCCACACATGGTCTCGCGTATTCTTCCTCTCTTTCATCTACGCATTCTTTCATCAACCTGGGCATTATAATGATAAATTTTTTGAATTGTTGGTGTTAACTTTCGGTCTATGTAAGGCCTTGTATAGATTGAAACTGTTCTCTCCCCCTTAACTCTGAACTTCACCGCTTAAACAGTAGAAACACTGTTTCACTTAAGTTTGGGGGGGAACTTTGTGTGTGTGTGTGTGTGTATTTTGGTTTGCGTTTTCTTTTATAAAAACAAAAAAAAAACAGGACAACACCGATAGATTTTGACCCTCTTGGTATAGCATGACAGTGAGAACACTGTCAAGTTTAAGTTTGGGGGTGTGCCCGGTAAGCTTTCTATATTTGCAATCATGTGTATATTTTGCATTTGCATACTTATTTTAAAAACCTACAAAACCTAAAAAAATTTCCAAAAAATATAAAAAACTTTGTCGTCAAGTTAGCTAGTAGGGTAACTTAGATTTTTATTCCGAAAAGTTAGCTTGATAGGTTAGAAATAAATAAATCTTAGGCTTAGGAATTGAAAAGCCTAAAAATAACCCTCCTTCAGTTTAATCTTGGTAAATATACGTTCTTGCAGTTTTTTTAGAAGTAAATAATCTTGAATTCAGTTCTTGAGTTAAGTCGAGATGAAGGGAAAGTATTGAAAGTTTTATTGAATGATAAGTCTGAAAAATAGTTCCTATTTTTATGTCCAAATTTAGAAAGTATATACTCTACAAACTGCACTTACATGCACCTTGAAACTTGTGATAGTAGAGGATACCTAGAAATACTCTTGCCTGAAAACCTAGTATGAAAGAAAAAATGGTATTTAAAGTTAACTACCAATAGAGCATCATTGAAAAATATATCCGGTCTTGAAAAGAAAAAAAATAAATTACAAGACCTGAAAACTGCTATTTATGCTTTAATAAGCTCACACATTCAGTAATCGGGTGATTAATGCCCCAGGAAGTAGTAATAGTCGCATGAAGGGTGTGTGAGTAAATTCGTCCATCTTTAATGAAAAGAAGTAGTATTAGGCATTAGGGCAAGAGTACTATAGCTTGAATTGAATTCTTGAGTGTAGGGGTGAAAAATTACACACACGTAGGGGTATACAATCAATGTTTGGAGGAAAGATAGGGATAAAGAATAAGTTTTATGTTTTCCGTAAAGAAAATAAAATTTCCGGATTGGAGACTGCGCTTTAGAATGAAAACTCAAGAGAAACTAAGATCTTTCTAAACCGTCAAAACGTATAAGATCTTAGGTTGAATAAATAGGAGGTGTGAAAAATAAGGGATGGATATTTCTAATTTAGGATGATAGAGTTTCTAACTTAGATGATAAACTGTAGATTAAAATCAAAGTTAACATATGAAACTAGCTGACGGGATTTTGTGGGCAGTATTCGCTGAAAATCCTCAGGAGACAACACTCCTCTTACTAGGGACACGTAGAGGTTTAATGGCTTGTTGCACACAAGTGAAACCGTGATGCCTACAAAAGTGAGCATAGGGCTTTTTGAAAATAAATGGTTTTGCTCGGGATGAGCAAAAGATAAGTTTGGGGGTATTTGTTCACACCAGAATATTGCATTTAATACTGCCCATTTTTTTGCTCGTTTATTTATAGGTAGGTGCTTTTGATCTGTGTTTGCTACATGATTACAGGTTACAGGTTCCTAATCCAAAATAACGCAAATCACGTAAAATCTCCACAGTTTTACCAAAATCCAGAACATCTGTCAAAAACAGATAAAATCCGGGTTCCGGCCATCTACACCCGTCCAGTGCCGCTTACCAGTTCAAGAGACAAGAAAAATAACACTGGTTATTCGTGTCTCGGACAAGCACAGAGCACAAGAGGGGCAGCACAAAGATCAAGAGGTGCACGGAGCTCGAGGGAGATAAAGGTCAAAGAGATTAAAAGTGTAGCCATTTTGGACTGTTGAAAATCTGAAAATATTTTGGAACCATTTTTCAATTTTGGACATGTCAAACAAAAGACAAAAGAAACACGAGGAACCCCAAGAAAAACGACATGCTAAAGCCTCCAAGTGACCGCGGAACCGCGGCCATGTCATGTCTTCACTAGATCATATTTTGGGGGTAGTTTGGTAATTGTATAGGGGCTCAGAATATAGCCCTAGGGTTTCATTTTTCTACCTATAAATACTCCAGTTTTGAGCCAAGCCAAGAATGTTTTTCTTTACTAGGATTTAGTGTAGTTTAGTTGTAGTTTCTTATTTTTCTTCGTCTATTCTACATGAAATTGTAGTGAGAGTTTTTGAGTGGAAGATTAATGAAGATGAGTGTGTTTTTATTAACTTGTATCTTTAAATTTGTCACAACCCGGAATTTAGCTCGTGACCGGCACTTAAATCACGCAACGTTTAAAGGCGTAACGTAACTCAAGTAAGCCGAAGCCCAGAAATCTAAACATTTTTGCGGAAAATAGTGGAGGTGCGGTTTTGAAATAAAGGTATAATGAAATCGAGTTTTTCTTTAAATACATGGGTAATGAAACATGAAAATGCAAGTGGATTATACTATAGTTGAAAACACATTTTTTTTCGTCCTTGAAATTTCGGGCAGCACCTCCCTTGTATATTTTGATCCAAAACCACATACAAGCAATATATATTGGCATCCCCAAATAGGAGCTAGCTCTTCGCCAAATTGGCGGAAACACAACCACGCAAGTAAGCAATATATATACGACACCCAATGGCGAAGATCAACACAGAAAGAATAAATAAATAGAGCAAGACATCAAAACCTCGAAAGAAGTGAACATACAACCATCGCTCTAAGTCTCGCAACCACACAAGTCTTTCTAGTCCACTAATATACAAATTCTAGTTCTGATTGATGGAGTTTATTTATATACAACAGAATATAAGTACGAGAGTGAGCATGATCCAATATGTGTCCTACCTACCAAAGCAAAACACCATGGAAGAAGCTGTGTGCTAGCGATACCGCTACTGATCCCAAGTGGTCAAACCTGCAAGAACTGTGACACAATGGGGGTGAGTTGCCAACTCATGAGTAAAAAACATCAGCAGTTAGAAATCAAATAAAACAACGATTTCCTAGGTCATACTATATCATGAATGTAATACTATGATATCTAGGGTGACTATGAATGCATATATGTCAACCATAGAGTCAATGCCAATAGCATGTAGAAATAAACATCTGACATCGTATGCCTGTATGCATATGGATATTATCCACGTGTCCATCAACGACACCAACAATATCATGGAATCTGAGTGTCCAACATTGACACTCGAATCATCACGAAAACATATGCCTGTATGTATGAGGATATCAACCACGTGTGTCCATCAACGACATATTAAAATCATGGAACCTGAGTGTCCAACATCGACACTCGAAATATCATGAAAACCCGTGTCCAGCATCGACACGTAAATCCTCATATCTTAGGCGCCACATACTCAGATCGGTCATCATATCTATCTCATCTCAGGCGCCGCATACTCTGATCGGCCCTCAATCCATCTCACGACTCCGGTTGGTATCCTCTGGATAACTGCCAGGTCCAAAAATATCACCGGTAGGTAGTACCCCCCTTCCAGGCTCACCGCCTAACTATACGAGTCTTCTTGCCCCGGAGTACCTCATCGGGTCCACAATGTTCCCGTAGATGGTGCCTACCACTCATCGAATCGGGTATACTCATAGTTCAGAACCGAGAAAACTCATGGTGGACGCCTCAAAATATCATATCAAGAGAAACCAGGATTTTAAAACAATATACAATTTCCTTTGAGATATAGCCACGGTTCTCAAATCCAGATATCTCATAAAAATAGCATCTCAATGCATATAACCATAAAGTACGATGTATGCAACATAGAACAGTAATATGAGCATATCAAGTATATCATGCAAGCATGTCCTATGATAATACTGAATAATGAATGTACTTATGGTTATGAATAATATCATGATACAGCAGTTCTATTGTGCAAGTGGCATGGCAATTACCGATGATGAATGTGTGTGAGCCGGAAATTCTGTGTATGTGTAACATGTGCATCATCGATAATTGTGCATGTGTACTAGCAGACGATATCATAACAAATAATGGAAACACCGGTATATACAATGCAATGAGAACATCATAAACATAGCAGAAAAGTAAACCGTAAATGTTACATTATATAAAATATACGTATCTAATCTAATGTCTACATAAGAGACTAACTAAAGTAGTGTAGAAAGGGATCAAAATATCTATAACATATCCGAGTCGATGAATCTATCAATCGACAATCCAGCCTCATAGCATCATGTATGGTATAATCCATAGTACGACATCCTCGAGTCAAGAGTGTGGATCAAACATCCGGTAGAACTCATCGCGTACGGTAATCCATTGTACGACGGCATTAAACAAAATAGGGATTCTAGCGACCTATACAACAATGAGGGTATGGATCTAAAGTCTCGTACGACATATCACTCATTATTCTCATAAATATATATATATATATATATACACACACACATATATCTCAAGTCACATCCGTGTCACTCTCATATCATGTCTTGGCAAAAGTATCTATATTATCATATCGCCCCGTATTCATATATCGACATATTAAACCAAGTTATCTTATATCATCATATTCTCTTTTCACTATGTCAATATCTTATATCAAGTCATCTTGCATGTACATCATATCTTATTAATTTCACAACACATCTATCTCAATCTCATGTTGTGTTTATCGATCTCATATCATGCCATAATAAATCTCATACTTATTCTCTTTCAATTACATATATATCACGATTCACATCCACATTTCAAATTCTCATATATCAATCCGAGACATCCTTATCTATCATTTTATTTCACACTAAATCCTTTGATCACATCCTTAGGTTCCTAGTATAGGTTTCTCCGACTACATTCTATATATGTAGCGGTTTCCATTTTATAATTGCGGGGATGCTGTACGCCATCCACCCGATTTTCCCCGTAGATATAAATCTACTCACCTGTTAAAACTCCTTGCTTATCCGAAGCCGATGTGTTTCATGGTCTCGGAAGTCTACGCGAAGGTACCTACAATCAAAACACATCGAAACGCAATTAAAACCAAGTCCGGAAAACCGATACGACACACGATGTGCTCATAAGTTAGAACCTATAGCCTACGCATGTAAACACAACCAAATAACCCTCGTCGTTGACGTACAAACTTCCAACGATGATATCCAAATTCAAATACCAAAACCCAAGTTTCAGAAATCGCAAAACCGAAATCAGCAACTAAGGAAATCATTCCCAGATTTCACCCTAGGCCAAACTAGGGAATTTTGCATATAAGGTTGCTCTAGATATCACATAACCAAGCCATGGTCCAAAAATTAACACATTTAACCACAACTTGGCCGCAATTTGCGGCCAAAACAATTAAATCTACGGCCATAACAAGTCATTAGGGGCTAGGGTTTCAGGGGGTGTTTCTAGGTTGCCTGCTCGTCTCATGGTCATAGGAACTTATTTTATGGTGGTCTCGGGTCATCCCAGATTCCAAAATAACATCACAATTCTGTCGAAATTCCAAAGTGGGGAAATTCTAACTTCGTGTTTTGGGGTTTAAGTCTTCTAATTGGTCCAGAAAATCATCACCTAAGTCTTGCAAACACACACTAAACCTCACTTGCATCTTTACAATTCAAATCACCTACTAAACCTCAACCTACAAAATTCTAAGATCACTAAACATGCTAAATCAAACACTAAACTAAACTAGGAGGTAAAGAAACTAATTACAAGGTGGGAAGTGAGAATTATTTCTCATGAGAGCAACTCAAGAAAAACCCTAGATGCTCAAAGTCTTCAAAATCCAAACTTGGACTTGTTAAGGGGTGTCGGATGAGATGGGGATCATTTTTAATGAAGGTAGTATGAGGTTTTTGGTGAAGATTTGTAGATGTTTTCATGGGGTAGAGGAGGTGGAGGAAGCATGAAGAAGGAAATGAAGATGATGAGGTGATGAAGGAAAATAATGGATGAAGGAAACAAATGAGGGCAAAAGGTCAAGGGTAGGCGCCTCTCTCTGTCTCTCTCATGGCATACCATGCCTCATGAGTGTGTCCCTTCTCTCTCTCCGATAAGTGTGTCACTTTTTCTTTTCTTACAAATAATTCACATAATACAATTGAAACAAATACAAATGAAACAACATGTAACAAAATGCTACATGGTGCACTAGCCATGACTAATTAAAAATACGGATTTGGCATAATCGTGATTAGTAGTGCACTAATCAAGTTTAATTTAAACCTGCATATAATTAATTATAAAAATTCCAAAATCATAAATATCTTTATAATAAATAATTCATTTTAATCTCCACTTATATTCCAAATATTGGTATATATTTATACCATTTTACAAAAAACCCCTATTTGCAAATCGAATAGTTTTCGCGAAATATATTATTTTAATATTTAAATTCCAAAAACAATATTTTATATTTTTGAAATATTACAAAATTCTTGTATTGTAATTTTAATTCCTAGTGTAACTTTTATTTGTTGTTGTTAAGTGGTTGTTGTTATTTATTGTTTTATTTTCCTTCCCTTCTAAACCGTATTTTCAAGCCATGATGCTTTATGGAGTCCCCTGCTTAAGTGAGGGCCCAAGTAGTTAGCTTGCCACCATTTATAAAAACCGTATTTTCCATTCTTTCTTCTCTTCTTTCTTGTTTCATTTTTCCTTTAAATGTGTGAATAAATTCCATACTTGTTAGGGCTAAGGAAGGTTAGCACGAGGGATGGAAAAATCTCTTGTGCTTCTCTTCGCCAAATATCTTAAAATGAAACTAAACTAAACAAAAACAACCCCCTCACTTAGGCACACTATAAGTGACATAGAACCGTGACCTAAGTCGAGAATTCCTTTGGGCGCACTACAGCGTGACATATAGTTGTAACTTAATTGGAGACATGGTTGCGTATATTTGGCATAGGGTTGGAAATAAGAGTATGTAGCGGACGGACAAGGGGCACTAGGAATGGATTTAGCGTTGGAAAGCTTGCTTAAACTCGTAAATCCCATTCCTATGTCTTCCTAATCCTCGCTACTTCTGATTATCCCAACATCATTTTAAGAATGGTAAATGTAACGCCCTAGTTCATTTATACCAGTTCTAGTTCAAGTATTTTTTTATTTATGGTATTTTCTTGTTTATGGTTTATCCTGGCTCATTATATGGATCCGTGCGCTTTCATTATTTGTACAGTGCATACTCGCATTATTTCTAGCATCTGCATTTTTTTAATATAACATTTAAAGTCACATAAAATATTTTTAAAATACATTGCATGGCCTGTATGATACCCCTAATCCTGTCGTAGCATCCGCGCATCTTGTTCTCGTCCCGTTCAGTGAAACTGACCTGTTTGGATGGCTACGTGCACGTGCGTGCATCCGTTCTTGGGGGTAAGCATTTTCGTTATCCGGATATCCAATTTTAATTTTGGTCGACACGTATATTTTCCGTATTTTAAAACAAGATTTTTTAGACCCGACCCGGACGTGTTTTGGACTGTTTTTGTATCCCGCCTAAAATTCAAAGTTACTAATATTATATTCTAATAAGTTTTTTTTAAAAGAAAAACTATTACTAAAATAAATACGATTTAAAATTGTTTTAACTAAAAGATTTTTAAAAAAAATATAATTTAACAATCTCTCTTTCTCTCTCACCGACACTCTCTCTCTTTCTCGTTCTCTTTTCTCTGTCTCTCTCGTTGTCTCTTTCCCTCTCTTTCTCTCTTCCTTTCTCTCTCCTCTCAAGCGCTTTCTCTCTCCCCCCGCGAACACTGTTCGCTTCTCGAGTCGCGTCACCCCTCTCCCTTACGCTCACCTCCCTTCTTCTATTTCTCTCCTCCTCTATTTAAAAACCCACTGCTTCCACAGAAACCTACAGAAACCCTAATCCTAACTTCGAACCCTCGCCTCCTCGTCGCCTTCATCCCCTTGTCGTCAACCCCTCGGCGACCTCACCTCCATCTCCTCCACTCTTCTTCCTCTCCATCCCCTAGCTCCAAACCCTGCTAACCCATTCCCGACCACCATTACTCGACCCAAGAAAACCAAACTCCTCGCCTGCCTCGCCTTGTCGTTGCCACCACCACTGACCCCTTTGCCTCCTCCTCAACCATCTCTGCACCTTCCTCATCTCCATCTCTTGACCTCCTGACACCACCACCTCCTCAAACCGAGCCTTCCCTGCACACTCCGATTCCCCGATCCCAGAAACCCCATCGCCTGCACCTCGCCATCGACCAATCACCGTCGTCGACGACTCCCTCGCCTCTACCTCCTCTGTCCCATATCCAGTAAACCCAAAGAACCAATCCCCTCTCTTCTTCTTCACTTTTCTTTTCTTTCTTGTTTTCTTGATCCGTGTTTTCCGATTGTCGCAGCAGCCGTGCTTGATGCCGATGATCCAAGCAATCCAGTGAACGTCCCTTGCCTGCGTGATTACCCCTCTTGCCTTGCCTGGACCCGTCCCGTGTGCCGTGTATGCGTTGTGACAATTTCCCGACGTCGGACGTGCCATACGCATCTGTCGTGTGATCCAATCGAGGCAAGTTTATCTTGCTACATGCTATAATACTTATCTTGCATCCATATGAATAAAAATATTAAATGTTGATTGAATTGTACATACATGTTAAGTTTTACTGTTTTCAGATACCCGTATGCATCCATATCGTTTATTATACATGTAGTTGCATCTACAAATCATTTTAATCCATGTTATTGTCGTAGTATCACCCCATGCTTAATAATGTGCATCCCACTTAGTCTTGGAGCTGTAAATATAACCCCTGATCGATATTTGTGCATCCATACCATTAATTATATATCTAGTTGCATGCAATATCACGTTATTTCATATTACTGCTACATTAACACCCCATGCTAGATAATGTGCATCCTACATAGTAACGAAACTGTAGTCGTAACCCCTGATAGTTATTTGAGCATCCATGCTTATCTGTGCATACATACCATTAATTCTGCATACCTAGTTGGACGCCATATTACATTAACTCATATTATTATCACATTAGTACCCCATGCTTGATATTGTGCATCCTACTTAGTCATGATGTAACCCCTGATAGATAATTGTGCATCCATGTTTTTACTGTACATCCGTACTTTTACCCTGATCCAATACTTGTTACATTTTACTGTTGAGCACCCATATGATACACTGTGCACCATTTGACATGACCTGATACACCACTACTTGACATGTTACCCGATCCTGTTTCTAATGCCGACAGTCCTGACATGTTGTCCCGATGGACATATCCTGTTGTCTGTATAGACAAACCTGTTCCTGCTTGATCCTGTGTTGGCATTAGCTTCATATTTATCAATATCCGACTTGAACACATAACTTGGGGGTAAGGGGAAATCAAGAATGCAACTGAACGTAACTCAAAGGGCTATTGCATCATGTTACCGTGGTCCCGTGGGGAATGAACGGGACATAGACTCACAGTTTATCATATCTTGTTACGGTGGTCCCGTGGGGAATGAACGGGACATAGACTCACAGTCTATCATATCTTGTTACCGTGGTCCCATAGGGAATGAACGGGGCATAGACCGATGGGTTACGATGAGGATTACATTAATTGATTTCGAAGACTTTAGAATAGATAACTCAGTAGTATAGTTTAGATTACTCACTGCACTTCACCTGCACGTATAAACTTCACTGTTCTATATCCATGTTTACTGGTTATATTCATGTTATTGTTTATACTCATGCTTGCATATCTCATGTATCCTGTTCATTTATTATTGTTTGATATTATGACGCACTGACGTCTGGGTTTTGCATGGCCCAGATCCTTTATTACTCTCGCAGGCCGACCAGGAGTACTTCAGTCGACAGGCCGAGCAGTGAGGACCTGTTAGTATTTTAGTTTAGTTTTCTTTCAGCATTTTCATTCCTGATGTGAGCCCGTATTTATGACGTACTTTCCAGATGTTATTGTTATTTGGATCTATTGCTTCCGCATATTATTTCCTGACTCGTTTATTCTGGCTTATGGACATGTACTAGATAGTTTATTTTATTTGTACTGTTCTTCATATCTTGTAGACAGCCGTAATGTGACTGTGGAGGGATGTTTCTCAGCCACAGGTAGCATGGTTGGCTCTGTCACGTGCCGATCTTAGCGCACTCTGGGGAGCGGGACGTGACATGGTTTGTTTGGTATCAGAGAGTAGGATTTAGGTTAATCGGGTTTGATTCTTTTGTAGTTGGGTATTGACCCAATACACGAATCAGAAAACATGTAATTAGGAACATGTCCTGCTACATTGTTATCGTGATTCTTGAATCAAATCTTTCTCTTGATCCTGTGTCTTGACGATATGCAAACCACTTTACATCTCGACTTGAAACTTTTGGTTCCCTGTTGCTTATCTTTAGGATTTGGGCGACTTGAGTGGAGTTATGTGATTGTAACTATGTACCACGGCATGGTTACAATGCGGTACTCTATTTAAGTAACTTGGAGTTCTAGTCTTGATTCATATCCTTGATTTATGGTCATTATTCATCACAAGTTTTGAATCTTGTTTATCATACTAATCCTCTTCGGTGTCTTGGTTGCAGGATCATGGCAGACAGGAACCTGCGATCATACCAGAGGCATGTTGATGACGCCGCATTGCTTGGAGTAATTCGTGGGATACTGGAGAACCAGAAGCGGCAAACCAAGCTGAACCAGCGGCAAGCCGAGGCTTTTCAGGAAGGTTTGCGGACTGTCCAGCAGTCCATAAACAATGTTGCGGCCAAACCAGTAGAGCATGTGGGTACCGTGGCGGATTTTAGGAGACTTGGTTTGTCCATTTTCATTGGTTTGGAGGAGCCGTTGCCAGCGGTGCAGTGGCTAGTCGATACGGAGAATCTAATCGTTGCAGCACAGATTCCAGATGACAAGAGAGTGGATGTTGTACGCATCCAATTGGTGGACTATGCCCGCGAGTGGTGGCTCGTGGAAGAGACCCATTTGCCCAAGCTGATCAGTTGGGCAACTTTCTCGCAGAGTTTCTTGGAGAAGTTCTTTCCGCAGACTGCACGGGAAGAAATGGAAGAAAGGTTTATCAGCTTGAAGCAGAATGGCGGATCCGTGGATGCGCATGCGGCTGAGTGGACATGGCTCAGTCGATTCGCTGGACCTTTGGTGGCCAAAGAGGCTGATAGGGCACGAAGGTTTATGCGCAGTTTGGACGTGGAAATCCAGAGGCACATTATATTTCTGGGATTGACCACTTTCTCACAAGTGCTTAAAGCGGCCAGAGAGCAGCAGAGCTTATCAGTGAAGACAGGGGGCACGTAGCAGCAGAAAGTTGTGGTGTGGAAGCCGGCGTTTACGCCGAACCGAGCTCCTATATGCAGAGGTATTCCGGTGAATAGACGTGGTGTTGTACCTATGAAGAGGCCCATCGCACCTGAGCAGAAAAGAAGAGCATTTTGCGACTACTGCCAACGATCGGGTCATTTCTGGAGAGATTGTCGAAGGAGATTTGGACTTTGTCTTATTTGTGGATCAGCTGATCATACCATTGATACTTGTCCGTCGAAGCTACGTTTGAAGAAAGATACTCCGAGGCCACCGCAGAGGCCGATTCAGGGGTAGAAGCATATAACTCAGGGACCTAATCAAGCTCGAGCCTTTACCCTGACGGCTGAGGAGGCCAAGGCTTAAGATGAAGTTGTTTCAGGTATCCTACTTGTTCATGATTTTCCCGCATTAGCATTATTCGATTTTGGTGCATCCCATTGTTTTATGTCGTCCAAGTTTATTGCTGCACACTCGATTTCTTGCATGACCCTATCTAGTTGTTGGGACATACACACTGGGAATGAGAAGATCATATCTAGTAGCGAATGCAAGGATTGTTCAGTTGTTATTTGCGGACTGGAGTTATTTGAAGATTTCTTGGTGATTGATATCGGCAGCTATGATGTTGTCTTGGGAATGGATTTTCTCGGCACTTTCCACGCTCACATTGATTGTAGGGCAAAAAAAAGTGATTTTCCAGATTTCCGGACATCCGGAGTTTGTTTTCGCCGGAGAAAGCAGTTCTATCAGGCCAGTCGAGTTTAGGGCTAGGCCGACAAGCACCGTTCTTGCGTCGATGGAAGTTGATAAGGAGGAAGTGCCAGCTGTAATTCGAGAGTTCATGGACGTGTTCGAGGACATCTCGGGTTTACCACCAAAACGAGATGTGGAGTTCGCGATCGATCTTGTTCCTGGTGCAGCGCCAATCTCAAAGGGGTACTATCCAATTGCACCAGTGGAGTTGGAAGAAGTCAAGAAGCAGGTTACCGAATTGCTTAAGAAGGGTTGGATTCACAGCAGCAATTCACCTTAGGGAGCTCCAGTTCTTTTAGTAAAGAAGAAAGATGGCACAAGGAGGATATGCATTAATTATCGAGAATTAAACCGGGTGACTATTAAGAACAAGTACCCGATCCCTCACATTGGAGAATTGTTCGAGCAGCTTGGTGGCGCGAGGGTATTCTCGAAGCTGGATTTGCGGTCCGGATATCATCAAGTCCGAGTTAAATCAGAGGATATTTGCAAGACTGCATTCCGAACTCGGTATGGACATTACGAGTATTTAGTGATGCCATTCGGAGTCACGAATGCACAAGCAATATTTATGGACTTGATGAACTGAATCTTTTCACCGTTCTTGGACTAGTTTATAGTGATGTTCGGTCACGTCCCGAAAGGATGGGACATGACCTGTTTATTGATGATATTCTGGCCTATTCGAGAAGCCTTGAAGAGCATGCAAGACACTTGAAGATCGCATTGTAGACATTGAGGCAAGAAAGATTGTATGCAAAGATGAGCAAGTGCGAGTTTTGGCTTGAAGAAGTGAAGTGTTTGGGGCACGTCGTATCCGGAGATGGAATCGCCGTTGATCCCGAGAAGATTGCAGCAGTTCAAGATTGGCCGATTCTGAAGAACGTAGCAGAGATCAGAAGTTTTCTTGGACTTGCCGGATATTACAGAAGGTTCGTGGAGAATTTCGCTCGCTTAGCTGAGCCTTTGACCAAGCTTACACGTAAGGATGTACCGTTCGTATGGACGGATAAGTGTGCATCAGGTTTTGAGGCGTTGAAGTAAAGGTTGATAACTGCTCCTGTTTTGACCGTACCAGACGGTTCCGGAGGATTGGTGATTCACAGCGACGCATCTGGGAAAGATTTGGGATGTGTTTTGATGCAGCATGGGAAAGTTATAGCTTACGCATCGAGACAGTTGAAGACCCATGAAAAGAATTACCCAACTCATGATTTGGAGCTTGCAGCAGTGATTTTTGCTTTGAAGATTTGGAGACATTACTTATTGGGCAAAAGGGTCGAAGTATTCACCGATCACAAAAGCCTGAAGTACGTGTTCACGCAGAAAGAGCTTAACATGAGGCAGCGTAGATGGTTGGAGCTGATGGCTGACTATGATCTTGATCTTAAGTACCATCCGGGGAAGTTAATGTAGTGCCAGATGCGCTTAGTCTGTTACCAGCAATTCGGATGTTGACTGCACAGAAGGAGCTTATCGAAGATTTTCGAAGATTCGAGTTGGAGATTGTGCTACCGTATTCTTCGAGATAGTTGATGCAGCTGCAAGTACAGTCGTCATTGATCGATAATATTAAAGCAGCGCAGTCGCACGACCCAAGATTGCAGAAGTTTCGAGAATAGGCTGAAGCAGGACTTCAAACGGACTTGTTGATTCATGAAGATGGTTCGTTGCAATATGGTAGCCGTTTGTGTGTGCCGAAAGGAGACATTCGTGAAGAAGTTATGAGGGAGGCGCACAGTTCCGCATATTCCGTACATCCAGGAGGCACGAAAATGTACCGCGATCTAAGACAGTATTTCTGGTGGGAAGGCATGAAAAGGGAGATTGCTCGCTTTGTAGCGAAGTGCTTGGTGTGTCAGCAAGTTAAGGCCGAACATCAAAGGGCAGCTGGTTTATTGCAACCACTTCCGATTCCTCAATGGAAGTGGGAACATATAACCATAGATTTCGTGACAGCTTTACCGCGGAGTCCAAAGGGCAACAATGCAGTTTGGGTGATTGTTGATCGATTGACCAAGGCAGCTCATTTCATTCCGTTTTGAGTTGGTCAGTCAACAGAAACGTTAGCAGAACGGTACATGCAGGAGATTGTAAGATTGCATGGAGTACCTGTGAGCATTGTTTCTGATCGTGATACCCGGTTCTTATCGCACTTCTGGAGGAGCTTACAGGAAAGTTTGGGGACGCGATTGAAGTTTAGCACTGCTTATCATCCCTAAACAGATGGCCAGTCGGAGAGAACGATCCAAACTCTTGAAGATATGTTGAGAGCTTGCATGTTGGACTTCAAGGGTTCGTGTGAGGATCATCTACACTTGGTGGAGTTTTTGTACAACAACAGTTTTCAGGAGACTATTCAGATGGCTCCATTCGAAGCATTGTATGGTCGCAAATGTCGTTCACACGTTTGTTGGGACGATGTTGGAGAACGAAGATTGTTGGGCTGGATTTGATCGTGCAAACAGTTGAGAAGGTTAGTACTATCCGGAATCACATGAAGGCAGCACAAGATCGACAGAAGAGTTGGGCCGACATATCAAGAAGACCTCTAGAGTTCGCTGTTAGTGATTTGGTATTCTTGAAGATATCACCGACTAGAGGAGTGATCCGTTTTGGGAGTCAAGGCAAGCTTAGTCCTTGAATCGTGGGGCCTTTCGAGATTATGGAGCGTGTCGGAGAAGTGGCTTATCGATTGGCGTTACCATAATGTTTGGTGAATGTTCATGACGTGTTTCATGTATCTCAACTCCGTAAGTATGTTCGAGATGAAACACACGTGCTAGATCATTCGGAGCTGACTGTAAGGGAGGATTTGACCTTTGAGGAACGACCGATGTCGATTGTTGATCGAAGAGAAAAGGTCCTCAAGAACAAGGTTATCCCTCTCGTACTTGTTTCTTAGGGGAATCGCTCGCATGGAGAATCGAGTTGGAAATGTGAAGACGAGATTCGACAGAAGGTTCCATACCTATTCTTGTAGATTCTTGATTGTTTATCTTTTCTTGTTTTTGGAATTTCGAGGAAGAAATTCTTTTTGTAGTTGGGTATAATGTAACACCCTAGTTCATTTATACCAGTTCTAGTTCAAGTATTTCTTTATTTATGGTATTTTCCTGTTTATGGTTTATCCTGACTCATTATATGGATCCGTGCGCTTTCATTATTTGTACATTGCATACTCGCATTATTTCTAGCATCTGCATTTTTTAATATAACATTTAAAGTCACATAAAATATTTTTAAAATACATTGCATGGCTTGCATGATACCCCTAACCCTGTCGTAGCATCCGCGCATCTTGTTCTCGCCCCGTTCAGTGAAACAGACCTGTTTGGATGGCTCCGTGCACGTGCGTGCATCCGTTCTTGGGGGTATGCATTTTCGTTACCCGAATATCCAATTTTAATTTTGGTCGACACATATATTTTTCATATTTTAAAACCGGATTTTTAGACCCGACCCGGGCGTGTTTTGGACTGTTTTTGTATCCCGTCTAAAATTCAAAGTTACTAATATTATATTCTAATAAGTTTTTTTAAAAGAAAAACTGTTACTAAAATAAATACGATTTAAAATTGTTTTAACTAAATGATTTTTAAAAAAAATATAATTTAACAATCTCTCTCTCTCTCTTTCTCCTTCTCTTTTCTCTCTCTCTCTCGCTGTCTTTTTCTCTCTCTCTTCCTTTCTCTCTCCTCTCGAGCGCTTTCTCTCTCCCCTTGTGAACACTGTTCGCTTCTTGAGTCGCGTCACCCCTCTTCCTTACGCTCACTCCCTTCTTCTATTTCTCTCCTCCTCTATTTAAAAACCCACTGCCTCCACGAAAACCCACAGAAACCCTAACCCTAACTTCGAACCCTCGCCTCCTCATCGCCTTCATCCCCTCGTCGTCAACCCCTCGGAGACCTCACCTCCATCTCCTCCACTTTTCTTCCTCTCCATCCCCGAGCTCCAAACCCTGCTAACCCATTCCCGACCACCATTACTCGACCTAAGAAACCCAAACTCCTCGCCTGCTTCGCCTCGTCGTTGCTACCACTACTGACCCCTTCGCCTCCTCCTCAACCATCTCTGCACCTTCCTCATCTCTATCTCCTGACCTCCTGACACCACCACCTCCTCAAACCGAGCCTTCCCTGCACCCTCCGATCCCCCGATCCCAGAAACCCTATCGCCTGCACCTCGCCGTCGACCGATCACCATCGTTGACGACTCCCTCGCCTTTACCTCCTCTGTCCCATATCCAGTAAACCCAAAGAACCAATCCCCTCTCTTCTTCTTCACTTTTCTTTTCTTTCTTGTTTTCTTGATCCGTGTTTTCCGATTGTCGCAGCAGCCGTGCTTGACGTCGACGATCCAAGAAAACCAGTGAACGTCCCTTGCCTGCGTGATTATCTTTCTTGTCTTGCCTGGACCCGTCCTGCGTGCCGTGTTTGCGTTGCGACGATTTCCCGACGTTGGACGTGCCATACGCATCCGTTGTGTGATCCAATTGAGGCAAGTTTATCTTGCTACATACTATAATACTTATCTTGCATCCATATGAATAAAAATATTACATGTTGATTGAATTGTACATCCATGTTAAGTTTTACTGTTTTCGGATACCCGTATGCATCCATATCGTTTATTATACATGTAGTTACATCTACAGATCTTATTAATCCATGTTATTGTCGTAGTATCACCCCATGATTAATAATGTGCATCCCACTTAGTCTTGGAGCTGTAAATGTAACCCCTGATCGATATTTGTGCATCCATACCATTAATTATATATCTAGTTGCATGCCATATCACGTTATTTCATATTACTGCTACATTAATTTCCCATGCTAGATAATGTGCATCCTACATAGTAATGGAACTGTAGTCGTAACCCCTGATAGTTATTTGAGCATCCATGTTTATCTGTGTATATATACCATTAATTCTACATACCTGGTTGGACTCCATATTACATTAACTCATATAATTATCACATTAGTACCCCATGCTTGATATTGTGCATCCTACTTAGTCATGATGTAATTCTTGATAGATAATTGTGCATCCATGCTTTTACTGTACGTCCGTACTTTTACCCTGATCCAATACTTGCTACATTTTACTGTTGAGCACCCATGTGATACACCGTGCACCACTTGACATGACCTGATACACCACTACTTGACATGTTACCTGATCCTGTTTCTAATGCCGACATTCCTGACATGTTGTCCCGATGGACATATCCTGTTGTCTGTATAGACAAACCTGTTTCTGCTTGATCTTGTGTTAGCATTAGCTTCAGATTTATCAATACCCGACTTGAACACATAACTTGGGGGTAAGGGGAAATCAAGAATGTAACTGAACGTAACTCAAAAGGCTATTACATCATGTTACCGTGGTTCCGTAGGGAATGAACGGGACATAGACTCACAGTCTATTATATCTTGTTACCGTGGTCCCGTAGGGAATGAACGGGGCATAGACCGATGGGTTACGATGAAGATTACATTAATTGATTTCGAAGACTTTAGAATAGATAACCCAGTAGTATAGTTTAGATTACTCACTGCACTTCACCTGCATGTATACACTTCACTGTTCTATATCCATGTTTACTGGTTATATTCATGTTATTGTTTATACTCATGCTTGTATATCTCGTGTATCCTATTCATTTATTATTGTTTGATATTATGACGCACTGACGTCTGGGTTTTGCATGGCCCAGATCCTTTATTACTCTCGCAGGCCGACCAGGAGTACTTCAGTCGACAGACCGAGCAGTGAGGACCTGTTAGTATTTTAGTTTAGTTTTCTTTCAGCATTTTCATTCCTGATGTGAGCCCGTATTTGGGACGTACTTTCCAGAGGTTATTGTTATTTGGATCTATTGCTTCCGCATATTATTTCTTGATTCGTTTATTCTGGCTTATGGACATGTACTAGATAGTTTATTTTATTTCTACTGTTCTTGATATCTTATTGACATCCGTAATGTGACTGTGGAGGGATGTTTCCTAGCCATAGGTAGCATGGTTGACTCTGTCACGTACCGATCTTAGCGCACTCTGGGAAGCGGGGCGTGACAGCAAAAGAAAAGTACAAGACTAATTCTAACCCTACTAACCAAGCCTAACCCTAACAGGTTTACTTGAACATAAATTACGAACACTTAGGATAGAATTGAACATACATATACACTTTCATTGACTCGTCTAAAACAAGAACGAACATATGAACCATCTCCCTACGGACGACCCGTGCTCAACCGACTAGCTGCAAAGAGACACCGTCTTGATTGCGGTAAGTAGGACATATAGAACGTTTAGTGTAGCGCATATAAAAAACGCGGAACAATCAGCCGTAATTGTTTGGCTTACTTTACTCATCCCGGAGCATTCAGTGTTCCCTTCCCTCAGACATGTGGGCTAACTCGGCCTAACGTCAAATATACATAACCCTAGTAGCGTAAGAGTCCGTTAGGTTTGTGGTACTGGGTTAAGTCCATCGTACCGTCGCCTTGGCTGATATTTCCCAGACGTGCAATCCCTTAGGTTGCGGTTCGAGTAGTCACGCGTTTTTTGTGTCTCTGATCTCTTCTGAGGCTGGACAAGACGTCTTCAAGTAGTCTTCTCAGGTTGGTATCCACATTACCATTAGAAGATCCAGCGTTAGGTATTTCCATGACGCTTTACTTGAGGTCAGGCTTGATTTGGAGCCACCAAGGAGTCATGATTACACCCTTCTGAGGTAGGATGACATCCAATTGGCCTTTAGGCTTTGTATGTATTGCCGTCAAGACCCGAAATTAGGAATATTCCATCACTTCGCTTGATTTCGACCCTTGGGTCTTTAACGATGCCATGATCGCACATCGCTCCTTTTCATTCATGAACTGTCTACAGAAGTCGAGATTCAAACTACCTGCAGGGCAGGAAAATTTTATTTTATCATTTTTTTATTCTCCGCGATACTCTATCATTTCGGCTTTTCTTATCGCGAAGGTCACGATTGCCCAATCATTTCGGCTATTTTATTCACGGTGCCTAATCATTTCGGTTTTATTTTATTTTACTCGCTGATTTTTATTGCGAGTTGCCTTATCATTTCGGTTTTATTTGTATCTGGTACCTTATTTGGCATCAGTATTGTTATGACTGGAATATTGGCAGGAGAAAGTCATCATATGCCAGTGCCAATTTCGGCCAATGGTGGATTATGTAATAGGTTTAGATCCCTGGTAACTAAGACTTTTTCGACTTTACGAGCCGTAAGGGTCTCATAAAGATATTTCTCCCTATGAGTCGTGAGTATCTCATAGGTGAATTTTCTCCTTAGGAGTCGTGATGGCTCCTAAGTGTACTTTACTCTTGTAGGCCGTAAGGATCTTACAGGAGTATTTTCTCCTTACTAGTCGAGGTGGCTCACAAGTGTCATTCACCATGTTAAGCAATATTTCTCGTCTTTGATGGGACTTGGTTGAGAATATATTTATTTACGCCCGTGGATTGTATACAAGAGTCGATAGTGGACTACTTGTAGGGCATACATTTTATAAGGTTTTGATGGCTTAAGAACATGTTTAATTCCTTATAACTTAAGGCTTTTGAATTTCATAAGCCGTAGGGGTCTTACAGAGGATATATTCTCCTTATGAGTCGTGGGGATCTCGTAAGTGTATTTTCTCCTTAGGGATCGTATGGACTCTTAGGAGTGTTGCTCCTTTGTGAGTCGTAAGGATCTCACACAAGTGTTTCTCCTTACAAACTCAAGAGGACTTTGTAAATGCATCTTTTCTTTCTTTCAACGAGTTTGCGCCCTTCCAGATTTTCACAAGCTCGCCGGTAGCCCTGCTGTTTTTACTCGCGGTGCCCTTTCAGGTTTTCATCTGTGCCCATTTTGCTTGTGGACATACCTTTTTTTTGTTGTGGATGATCCAACATCGCTTGAGGAGACAGGCAACCCGTAAGGTAACACACTCTCCGCTGCAGGTCACGACGTTTTTCGAAGGATCGCATCATTGGTAGAGCTTCCTGGCCGATGGGGGATTTCAAGTGTAGCCTTACCGATGGGACCTGGAAGAGGTATGGATTGTTTATGCCTGTGGATTGTATACGGTGATCAATATGGAGACCCACCATAGGGCAAAACATATTAGTTTAGGGTCATTTTGGTCCAACATTAGTTTAGCGACGTTTCGTTCCAGGGGAACATAGTATAGAGTTATATTGTTTATGCCCGTAGATTGTATACGGTGATCCATATGGAGACCCATCGTAGGGCACGATGCCAATTTAGGGACCTAGTGGTCCAACATTCCCATGTTTAAGACAAAATGGTAGTTTAAGGACATTTCGGTCCGATACCAGTTTAAGGACGCAGTGGTCCAATAACAGTTTAAGAACGTGGTGGTCCATGATTCACATAATGCGGCGCATACGACTTTCAGAGTTTTGACTCAAGAAAATAGCGAGTGGACACAAGCGTCGTCATCTATGATTGAGCTAAGGCGCAACTCTTCAAGCGAAGTACTTTTTGAGGAATTTGCCGATTATTGGTCGAAATGACCTTTCTTCATGCATATCCATGAGCAGGTAAGGTTCACCTTGGTAGACTTTATACGAGCCTTCATAGTTTGGCTCGAAGTTCCCCCATTTTGCACGATTGAAAATCATTGGTCTTTTGACAATTAGCATGTGTTCGCCTTGGCGAAATGTTCTCGGCCTGATTAGTTTTTCATATGATCGCGTCATCTTTGCCTTATAAGCTTCCAGATTTTTTTATGCTACAAGGCGGGTTTCATCGAGAGCATCGAGTTCCTCGAGTCTAAGATGAGCATTTTCTTCATCTGTTAGCTCGTATTGAACTGCTGCTCGTAATGAGGAGAGTTCTATCTCCAGTGGGAGTATTGCTTCAGTGCCAAACACCAATGCATATGATATTGTATTTGTGGCCGTTTTGAACGTTGTTCGGTACGCCTAAAGAGTTTCATGCAGTCTCTCTTGCCAGTCCTTCTTGTTCCTGGATACCGTCTTCTTTATAATCTTGGTTAGGGTCTTATTGAATGCTTTAGCTAGACCATTGGCCTGAGAATTATAGACCGAGGAGTATCTCCATTTTATCTTGTGTTGATGTGTGAAGCGGCTTGTTTTTTGGCTTCTATAGGCTGGTCTATTATTCAAAATTATCCGTCATGAAGTTCCAAACCGGTAGATAACATGAGTTTTGAAGAAGTGGAGGATATTCTCCGTCTTCACCTCTCTTAGCGGTACTGCTTCTGCATACTTAAAGAAGTAATCAGTTGTTACTAGTATAAACCGATATTCTCTGGATGACGCTGGTTCGATATGGCCGATTATATCCGTTCCCTACATTGCCAATGACCAGCTAGCTATCGTCGGATGCAGCGGATTTGGATATTGATGTATGAACTCCCCATTTATTTGGAATGAGTGACACTGTTTCGTATATTCGAGACAGTTCTGAATCATCGTGGTCTAATAATAGGCCATCCTTTTTATCTTGAGCTTCATTTTTGGACCTGCATGATGGGAGCCGCAAAGTCCGTCATGTACTTCTTGGATGAATTTATTTGTTTCCTTCGGCCCTAAGCACCTTAACCAGACGAAGTCGAAGGATCTCTTGTATAGAGTATCGTTGATGAAGGCGAATGACAGAGCTCATTTTATGAGCTGATGTCTAGATGACACCTTAAAGTAGCCTATAAAGGTTTCTTTTCAGTTCTCGACCTTTTCTTCATTTCCTATTTGGAGAACTTCTCATTTAGTCATTACTTTTCCTTCAGGTGGTTCTATCAAAACTTCCGGAGGTATATTTGCTGGAGCTAGGATCCTGCAGCTTTGGACAATGATCCTTACATTATCGAGGTCTTCATCGGCCAATTCTTTAGCCAACTTGGTTAACGCATCTGCCTTGCTATTTTCCGCTCGCGGTACGCTTTTCAAGGTATAGAAAGGGATTTGGGTTAACAGCTGCTGCACTTTTTCGCCATATATTATTAGTTCTGGCTTGCATGTCTTGTAGTCACCATTTACTTAACTGACAATTAGCTGAGAATCTCTGTATATTAGGAGATCCTTGATTCTCAAATCGATAGCGATCTCAAGACCGGCTATTAAAGCTTCATATTTTTCTTCATTATTAGTTTTGGGTTTTGTCAAGGAGAGGGCGTCCTCCTTGCGGGGTCACGAAGATAAGACCTACACCGGCTTTGATTACGAGAGTGTTCTTCTTTCGCCGCTTCATGCAAGACGCTCCATCGAATTAGAGCTCCTATTGAGACTCATTTTCTTTCTCCTCCTCGACTGCGTTGAATGCGTGTTCATCTGGCAACTCACAGTTTAGGGGAGAATCGGCTGGTATCGGATGTTCCGTAAGAAAGTCGGCGATGGCTTGTCTTTTCACCGCTTTGAGGGGTCGATATGTTATCAAGAATTCCATCAGCAGTAGGGCCCATTTGGCAAGACTTCATGTTAGTATGGCCTTTGACATCAGATACTTAAGAGCATCCACCTTTGATATGAGATGGATCTCATGCGCCAAGACGTTGTGTCTGAGTTTTGTTATTGCGAAGATCAACACCAAGCAGTGCTTTTTGATGGGGGGTAGTTGCTTTCTGCCCCCAGGAGAACTCGACTTAAATAGTAAAAAGCTCTCTCTCTCTTTTCCTTTATCGTTCTCTTGTGTCCACAACGTGTCCAGAAAACCTTCAAGAGTCGTCGTATATAAGATAAGGGGCTTCCCCTTAACTGGAGCAGCCAATACCGGCAGATTTTGTAGGTATTGCTTAATTTCCTCCAATGCGTTTTGGCATTTCTGATCCTAGACGAACGGGGTCCCCTTATTCATCAGATGGCTATAGGGACGATATTTTCCGGAGAGGTTGGTTATGAACCGCTGGATATATGAGAGCTTTCCTTAGAGAGATCGCAGTTGTTTGAGGGTTTTTGGCGAGGGCATTGTAAGGTGTTTTTCGTCACCCCATTGAGATGGCAAATACGCGTCGCTTCTTAGGCGTATTTCAAATTCCCCCTGCCTGGGGTAGGACGAGTTTTATTGATTATGGGGATCCGAATTTTTGACAACCCTGGACTAAACTGCCGTTAATTACCCCTCACTTTTAGAGCGAGGGAACCTCCGATTGACGGGTAAAACTGGTCATGCAAACTCAATGTGCAGTGTGCGCGTGTTGTGTTTTAAAGGGAACTTAGACGTATCGGGGGACTCGCAAAGTTTACGGGGGTCCCGCTACTTGGATAGAGGGCTGGGGGTCAAGAGGGCTAGCAGCCCCCTTGCGGGATGCGGGGCAGCGCCCCGTTAGAAATTTTTTCTAACGGGGGACGTGTTTTGAGTGTGGAGCGTGAGGGAAAAAGAAGGGTGAGAAGCGTCCTAAGGATGTATGAGTGGCGCGTAGGCGCTGGGCGTCCGCGGGTCACGTGCGCGGCATGCGATCGCTGGAAACGCCAGCAGAGAAAGATGCTTAGCCCCTAGGCTAGGAGTTGAACTCCCGAGAGGCTTTGGAGTTGAACTCCTAAATAAGAATTAGGTATAAATTTGGAGTTAAACTTCTAAAAGATTTGGATTTGGAGTTAAACTCATAAAAGGTTTGGATTTGGAGTTAAACTCCTAAAAGGTCTGGATATGGAACTCCTTAAGGATTTGGATCTTGGAGTTGAACTCCTCGAAGATCTCCGGAGATGATAAAAGAGGATCCATTTCTTCTCCTTGTAGCCTCGGATCCTCCCAAAATGGGATTTTGGAGGTGGGTCTTCCTCCTCCTCCTCTCCTTTTGCTGGATCTTGGAGAAAAAAGGAGGTGAGATTAAAAATCTCCCTTTTAGGGATTTGATGGGAGATCTGAACTTCCCTTTGAGGGTTTTATGGTGAAAAACTATTTCCTTTTGGAAAAAGAAGAAATAAACTCTTAATTTAATTGGAAATGAAAAGAAAAGGGAGAACTTGAGAGAAAGGAGATCGAGGCACAAACCCTAGATTTTTTTAGAGAATGAAAAGTTCTTTGTTTTCTCATCATGTTTTCTTTTTATAGGCTACACACTTTACATATAGCCCATTGAGTTTTTCAAAATGGCACTTGTGCCCCCCATGCTTTATGTGCTTATTTTTTTTGCTCATAAGCCATGGGATTTACAAAATTTTTGGTTTTTGCCCATTTTTCATATATTTATATCTTAAAAAATGCATTTAAACTAATTTATCATCTCCTTTTTGGCATGGAGCCGGCCCTTTCCACGCTCGGTCTTGACTTGGGCTTAGGCCCGCTTTCTTCGGCTCGGGCCCACTTGGCTGGGGGTTGACTGATTTGACTTGGTCAACTGGGGTGTAATTTTTGACCCCAACAAAGTGCCCCCATGAATAAATGCACGATGAGTTGTGTGCGTGAAATTGATGGATTTCGTTCTATATAGAGATTAATATCGATGCTTCCCTTTTAGCGACGTGGACGGTCGGTGATGCCCTTTTAGCGACGTGGACGGTCGGTGCTGTGCTACCCTTTTTGCAGCTTGGACGGTCAGTGCTGCCATTTTTGCGACTTGGACGGTCGGTGCTTGATTTGACTTGCTCCGCTTCTTGCGGTGTCGGGGTTGATGTTGACTTGCTCCGCTTCTTACGGTGTCGGGATTTGATTTGACTTGCTCCGCTTTCTGTGGTGTCGGGATTTGATTTGACTTGCTCCACTTTTTGCGGTGTCGGGATTTGTTTTGTTTTAGGAGTTCCTTACCCGTCCAGCGGGACTTTTGAGCTTGGAAGCGCTGCTGGGTGGGATGTTGATTTGATTTGTTTGATTTCTGTCCTGTTTAGAGGGACTCCTGAATTTGAGAGGAACTTGGAATCTGGATTTTGTTTAACATTATTATTTCTGCACTGGAATAATGCCAGGAGCAACCCATCATTTTCCCCAGGAGGACTTTGGATTTGGTTTTTGGGTCGACATCAGCATCGCTAATACTGAAGCGTAGTGCCAAGAGCGACTCATCATTTGCCTTTGGAAAAACTTAAGGTTTGTGTTTTGGGTTGGCATCAGCACCGCTAACACTGAAGCGTAGTGCCAGGAGAAACTCATCATTTGCCGTTGCCCGTTGGGGAGCGATATCTTAGGAGATAGGTTTAGATCTCTATCATCTAAGACTTTTTAATTTTATGAGCCGTAAGGGTCTCATAAAAGCATTTTCTCCCTACGAGCCAAGAGGATCTCGCATGTGTATGTTCTCCTTAGGAATCGTGAGGATTCCTAAGTGTGTTGCTCCTTTGTGAGTCGTAAGAATATCATGCGGGGATTTTCTCCTCACAAGGTCGAGAGGACTTTGCGAGTGTATTTCATCTCCTTTCATGAGTTTTCGCCCGTTCAGGTTTTCACAAACTCGCCGGCAGTCCTGCTGTTTTTTACTCACGGAAGCCTTTCAGGTTTTCATCCGTGCTCGTTTTGCTTGTGGACTTTTTTTTCTTTTTTTTATCCTTCTTCTTCCTTTTTTGTTTCATCACCAGTAGGACTTCAGATGTAGTCTCGCTGGTAGAACTTGGGAGAGATATGGGTCACTTGCGCCCGTGGATTGTATACGGTTTTATAGGATGTATGATCCAGACAGTAAGGCCGGTGTGCTCAATTCGTCTGCGACTTAGAGTATTCACGCGTAGTATTTCTTGAGATATTGGCCATTGATGGGTGGTATGGGCCTTTCTCTCTCGGCACTTATTAGTTGGTAGGATCCTCCGTCGAACACTTTCTCGATGACGTATGGTCCTTCCCAATTTGGCTCGAATTTTCCCTTGACATGTCGATTGGGGATGATCGGTCTCTTGAGGACCAATACTAATTCGCCTTTCTTAAAAGTACGGAGACGTGTCATCTTACCATAGTCCCGTCACATTTGGGCTCGGTACAGCTCCAGATTTTGTTGTACTGCGAGCCTCCTTTCTTTGAGGGCGTCAAGCTCTTCGAGCCGAAGAAGAACGTTTTCCTCCTCCGTCAACTCGTGCTGGACGACCATTCTTAAGCTTGGAACTTCGACTTCGAGGTGGAGGATTGTGTAATATTTTGGAAAATTATAAATATAAATTTATAATTTTAAATATGAATATAATGAGTTTACAAAAATGATATCGCATATGAATTTTGGTATCGAATCGATATCCGCAAAAATGTAATTATTTTAGTAAAAATGGAGAAAAATGTGTGATACCATAAAAATGATATTTAAATTATTTTAATATGATATGAGATTTTATTAAAGGGTTATGGTATTTAAGTATTATGATAAGTGTTTTATTTCTTTTAAAAACATGAATTTTGATTTAGTGTAACTTGAGGGTACTTATTTAAAACGGTTTTTATGTTTGGAATGAGGGTGGGTATATGTTAGGGTTAGATTAAACCCTCACAACCTCCACAATACACATACACCCTCACCTCCTTTCACTTCATGCTTCAATCCTTACACCACCACCTTACAACCCTCCACCTCATTCTTTTCTACCTACCTCTTTCATCTAATTATGCATATCCATTCTTTTTTTTCATACTGAACCAATACTTCCTTCAAGCTTCAACACTAAAGTTTTCGCCAAACCAAAAGAGAAAAGTTATGATCCCTTCATCAAACTTGCTCATACCATCAAGTTAGAGCCACAACCATTTTAAGAAACCTCAAGCCATTAATTCTTGAGCTGGAATTCCCTTATGCACCATCCCTATAGGTATATCTCACCTCCTTTGCAAGTTTCTTTTGGTTACAGATCTGTCTTTGTGTACAAATATCTGAAACTAGTTTTTCTTGTGATGATTGTATGGGTAAATTTGAATCTGGAACTACTAAGTTAACCCACTAGAAAAACTAACAATACTAGGATATGGTGAGACCACTCGGAGACCACACCCAAAGTCCGAGCCCCTAATTCTCTAGTTCACTCGTCAGTTTTCCTCTTTTTCCCGTCGCCGCCGGCCTTTCAGGGTAATGGTGTTTTCGGTTTTTGTCAGTAGCTTTATTTGGTAATAATATAAGCTACTGTATTGTTTGATTTGTCTCGGATTTCTTATAGAGAAATCTGGGAGTGTTCTATTATTGTTTTATTAATGTTTCCGATATTTTAATACGGTTTTCCGTATTTCTATACCGCGACTGAAATATTGACGTTCGTACGTTAATGTCAGGGGTATTTGGTCATATTTAGAGTAAGTAAGCTATAGGTTCTAACCTATGGGTGCTTGGCTCATTGTTTTGGTATTGTTATGATATTTACGCCTATGTGTTATAACTACGATTGTAGGTGCGATCGCGGAGGTTTCCGAGACGGCAAGGACGGACAAAGCAATCGTGGATTTTGACGAGCTCGACAAGTTGGTGAGTAGATTTATATCTACGGGGGAAGTCGGGTGGATGGCGTATAGCACCCCCGTAACCATTTAACTAGAATAGTTATACTATCTACTTAGATTTTAATGATATGTTAGATAACTTAGTTTTATTAGATTGATGTTATTTCGCATCTAGTAGGTTATACATGTGATTATAATTGATATATGGTATGATGACATACGTACGTGACGATAGATCCATACGATATGGATATGATGTTGGATGGACATTGTACGAAGGATCATACCATACTTATGATGATGAGGAAAGTGTGCCGATTACGGCCAAGTGTCATTTGGACTCGTGGAGTCATGAGTTATCCCGACTTGGGACGTTACGCTTAAGTAAGCTATACTCTTTTAAAAACCAACGATTCGTATTCCATTTTAAATGATAAATGACAAGGATGCGATGCTATTTTCCAAAATGAATATTTATTTTAACTTAATGCAGCTTGCTTATTTCAAAACAACATTTCGTTCCATTTTCAAAGATAACGGTATAACTCATAGCAATTAGTTACGTTTAATAATTACGCGATACGCTTAGATTCCTTTATATGTTCGCGATACGCTTATCGATTATATATGTTCTCTTTTATACGAACACACTGATAGAACACTGCACAACTACAATGAGTACTATGTTGCACGTGCACAGACACATATGTTATACTACACCTCATTGGTACTGCCATGATACTGTAGGACCACTATACCACGCGATGTGTACGTAAATGCCGATACGTGGCGTTATGAATTCCCTATATCCGGAAATTTGATTGTAATTATATGCTATGGATATGAGTAGAATTACTTTCTGCTTTAAGCACTTATAGAACACATGCACAAATACTAATGATTGCCATGCTGCACGAGCACAGACGCGTATGCTATACTACACATCATTAGTATTGCCATGACACAGTAGAACTGTTATGTTGTTTGCACGCCTGACTATACTTATGTACAGTGCCTTTATTACCTGCCGAGTTATTGCGAATACTGGTACCATGAGTATTCGCATTTGATTCTTATGAGTTTCTATGATGTTTTTACCTATGATGATATATATCAGTGGTATGCGACGCTGCTATATATATATATAATATCATCAAAGTGATATATGCAATTATTCTTATTCTTTACTTGATAGTTCTGGATATGATGAGTTGACGTCCACCATGAGCTTGATATTTTTCTGATTTGATTTTATTCCGAACCGAGTGGGGGGGCTATACGGTTATGGACGTGCTATATATCCGGACTGAGTCGGGGGGGGATGGAGGGGTATAAAGTCGGATGTATGGTGGACCCGGTCGAGACTGAGGGGCAGAAAGGCCGCGATAGAGGCGGGGAGCCTAGTGAGGACACTCAATAACGGAGATAGATATGAGCACGGCGGATATCCAGGGGATACTGACCGGGGATAGGGATATCGAGGGGCGACCGATCTGTTGAGCCTGTGTCGACGATATCTGAATTTGCGTGTCGGTGATGGACACGAAAGATTTGATGATTTAGGGTGTCGATACTGGACACCCATATATTGATGTTTTGCGATCATTTGAGATATACCGTTATAGTTTATGGGACCAGGACTGATCCGGAAAACAGTACCTGAATACTATTTTACCGGTTGATACATATAAAAAAGGTTTCTAAACGAGCTATAGTCTCATTATTTTTGACATGCCTAGAATGACACAATGATCTTCAAAACTGTTAACCTCTTAAAACTCTTTACTAAACAGCGAGACATTTATCTTAAATAAAATACATATAATACTTCATACTATTACGTCTGCTTTTATGCCGGGGTATACGTATCTCGCGGCTATTTTAAAAAGAGGTTTTACATACATATTTTTAGGCTACCTTATAGGTTTATACCTGGATGCATGTTATATACATATGAGATGTTACAGTTACGTGATCGATAGTGATGCATTTATTGTACTTATGCATTATATATATATATATATATTAGTACAGGATATGATAGTACTATACTTATGACCAAGGATATCGTTGTGTATTTCGATTTCTACTTTGTGATATACTTTTATTCACTGAGTTGACAACTCATCCCCGTTGTGCCCTAGTTTCTTGTAGGATATACCACTCGGATCATCAGCGGCTTGCGGCACACACTTCTTTTTGGTGATTGCTTTGGTAGGTGGACTACTGTTGTATCATACCCATACTTGTATGTGTGTGTATATGTATATATATTCTTTTATATCTAGTAAAACTCCATCGACCCAGAACTTGTATAATTGTGGACTTAGAAGCGAAACTTAGAGTTTATGTGTTTGTGGGCGCCGCACTCGTTGGAGCCGACTTTTTATACTTGTTGATCTTATTTTGCTTTGCTTTTCTTCACCATTGGGCATCGTATATTTTGCGTGGTTGCTCCGCCATTTGGGCGTGGAAGCTAGCTTCCGTTGGGATGCTTTATATATTATTATGCTTGTAGCGGTTTTTATTCAAAATTTACAAAGAATGTGCTGCCGATTTTTAAAACACCATAGATGCTTTTCAAATATGCTTATTTAGACTTAAATGTTTATTTTAAACTGGTTCCATCTAATGACTATTTTTAAAATTTACCTCCAATATTTTTGTAAAAGGGTTTAGATTCCAGGCTTTCGGCTTACTTGGGCCGCGTCGACGTCTTTAGATGTCACGTGATTTAAGTGCCGGTCAGGTGCCACTTTTGGGTCGTGCCAGATTGCCTCCACTCCGAAAAGTAATGAGTATGGAGTGGACTGAGCTAGAGTGCAGTGCATGGTACGGTATGCCCACAACGCCTCGTTGAGCTTGAGATTCCAGTCAGTCTTGTTGGCTGAACTATTTTTCCTCAGGAGCTTGCATAGAGTTTTATTGAAGCCTTCGGCTAGCCTATTAGCTCTTGGATTATAGATGGAGGAATATCTCCAATTTATCTTGTGCTGAGTAGCGAACCTTGAGACTTTGAAGCTCTTGAAAGAAGGCTCGTTGTCAGAAATGATTTTTCTAGGTGTATCGAAACGGTATAGAATATTATGCTGGAAGAACGTCAAAATATCTTCTGTCTTGACTTCTTTTAGCGGGACAGGTTCAGCCCATCTAGAGAAGTAGTCAGTTGCGGCCAATATGAACCGGTGGCTTTTGGATGACGGAGGATCAATTGGACCAACTATGTCGGTGCCCCAAACATCGAAAGGCCATGACACCACCGTAGGATGCAGCGAATTAGGATGCCTGTTAATGAAGTCACCATGAATTTGGCAGAGATGACACCTCTTCGCATGCTCTTCGCAATCCCTTATCATGGTATGCCAATAATACCCAAGCCGTTTAATTTGAATCCGCATTTTGGGGCCAGATTGGTGAGCCCCGTAGACGCCCGAGTGAACTTTTTTCATGACTTTTTGGGCTTCAGCCGATGACAGACAGTTGAGCCAGAGTTGGTCATATGATCTGCGGTTTAGCATATTATTTATAAACATATATCGAAGAGCTCTCTTCTTCAGCTGAACCCTCGCAGATTTTTTTTCGTGCAGCTTGTCGTATCAAAGGTACTCTATGAAGGGTTCTCTCCAATCGGGCTCGTCTTGATTGATCAGAGCTTCTTCGGCATGATTGTTCTCTTGTTCTATGCTTTCTTCTTCACGCAAAAAGACTGGAGGCAGAATTTTCCGGCTTCTGACTATTATTAGAATTTCATTCATATCGGGATCAACTAGCTCCTTGGCTAAGCGAGCGAGTACGTCGGCTTTTCCGTTCAACGCCTTAGGAACTTTCATTAGTTCAATGTGAGCGAACTGTTTCATGAGTTCCACCACCCAGCTTCTGTATCGAGGTAATTCAGGCTTATATATCTTGTAGTTGTCGCTCACTTGGTTGACGACAAGCTGGGAGTCACCGTAAACCCGTAGCCGAAGTATTTCCATTTCTATGGCGAGCTCCAAACCAGCTATCAGAGCTTCGTACTCAACCTCGTTGTTTGTGTGAGGCTCAGTAAGGACAAAGGAACGTCGCAGGGTTCTTCCTGATGGCATGACGAACACCAATCCTATCCCTGTTTTATCTCCAGGACGCTTGATTTGCTGGAGGTCTTTATTGATGAGGCTCTGTCGAAGTAGAGCTCCCAACATGGCTCGTCATCCTTGAGGTACAGCATTTGTTTGTCGGGTAACTCGCAATTGAGCGGTGACCCTTCTGGTATGGGATGAGCAGCAAGGAAGTCGGCGAGGGATTTCCCTTTTACTGCTTTCTTAGGAGTTTAGATTATGTCAAATTCAAGGAGCATGACAGCCCATCTTTCCATTCTACCGGCTAAGCTTGCTTTGGTCATTAAGTGTTTGAGCGGGTCGATCTTGGAGATCAATATAACCCAATGAGCGAGCAGATAGTACCTCAGCTTCTTCACAGCGAATATCAGAGCCAGGTATCACTTTTCGATCGGGGAATAGTTGTGTTCCGCCCTGACTAAAGTTCGACTGAGCTAGTAGAGGGCATTTTCTTTTCCCTACTCATTGTTTTGGGCAAGGAGCACACCAAGTGACTCATCTAGCGCAGCAGTATAGAGAATCAACGGTTTATTTGGAATAGGAGTAGCAAGTACTGGAGGGTGCAACAGGTACTGTTTGATGCTTTCGAACGCTTCTTGATATTCGACATCCCAGACAAAGGGAGCTTCTTTCTTCATGAGTTTTTAGAAAGGTTGACATCTCTCCGATAGGTTCGAGATGAACCTTTGTATGTAGGCGAGTTTGCTTTGAACGAATCTTAACTGTATCAGATTCTTTGGAGGAGGCATCTCTATGATGGACTTTATCTTTGATGGGTCAACCTCAATCCCCCGATGTCGGAATATGAAGCCCAAGAATTTTCCCGACAACACGCCAAAAGTGCACTTCAGAGGATTCATCTTCAGATTGCATTCCCTTAGTTTGGTGAAAATGGTCCCGAGGTTTTGGATATGATTGGCCTTGGCTTTAGTCTTGATGACCAAATCATCAACATAACATTCGACGAATTTATGGATTAAGTCATCAAAGATTTTGGTCATTACCCTTTGGTATGTGGCACCTGCATTCTTCAGTCCAAACAGCATCACTTTGTAACGGTATATGCCTATTGGGGTTCGAAATGATGTATGCTTCTCATCCTTAGATGACCTTTTTATCCGATTGTATCTAGACGAACCATCCATCAAAGTGAACAGCTCATAATTTGAAGTGTTATCGACCATCGTTTCCATGACTGGAAGCGGGAAATCATCTTTGGGGCATGCCTTATTAAGGTCCCTGAAATCGACACAAATCCAGATCTGCCCATTTTTCTTCTTTACTGGGACGATGCATGCGATCCAGTCCGTGTATTTCTCTTCTCTGATGAAACCGGCTTTGATGAGTTTTTTGGTTTCCTCGATGACCTTTTCTTCCAGCTCTCTTCTCATTCTTCGAGGAGCTTGTTTGACTGGCTTGGCATCAGGAGATATAGCCAGCTTATGCACGGCTACTTTAGGGGATAGGCTAGGCATTTCTTTGTATGTCCACGCGAAGTAGTTGACGAGTTCCCATAGCAGGGCGATTATCTGTTCTTTCATTTGCTCTGACAAGAGTGAGCTGATATAGGTCGGCCTTAGACTATCAGGCGTTCCCAAATCAATCTCGGTTAGCCCGTCGAAGGTTATTTGTCCGCCATCCTCGAACTCTCTAGGGGCTTCTTCTGGCTCGGCTAGTTCGTCGTCATCATTTGACTTTCCGCTAGCTTCACTAACATGGATCATGTAGCATGCCTTGACGTCAGGTTGAATAAAACCTATGCTCCTTCTATCTGGGATTCGTCCATGTATGACTGCTCAGACCTGAGGCGGGTGCCACAGCCCCTCATAAAACTTTGCATCAATGTCCATTTGATATAACCGACCTCCGCACTTTCTAAAATATTCCCGCATCTCGGGCATATACTGTCACGACCCGAAGGTACGGAACGTGACTGGCACTTAGATTACGAGACGTCTAAAGGCGTAACGTAACCTAAGTCAGCCAAAGCCCAGAAAAATCTAAACCAAAAACAAAAGAGAGTGAAGGAAAACCTTTAATGAAGACGATTTTCAAATCAATTAAGTTGCAAAGAATCCCTTTTTAAAAACATCATAAAATTTCAGAAAATTTCGGCAGTCTCCCCTGTATTTTCTATCCCCCAAAATGGGTACAACAAGATAATAAACCTGTAATCATAAAAAATGGCATCCCCAAGCGGGAGCTAGCTCTTCGCCTAAGGCGGATCACAACCACATGCAATATAATAGTAGTATCAAGAAAAGAGCATAAAAGAAACGTAAAATATCAGAAAACACAACGCCGGCTCAAGTGAGCTCGACCCAAAAGAAATCACAAATATACAAATCTCTCAGTCTCATCACTAGGTCGCATATACAATATAAAGTGGTAGATGGAGAATACTAGATACAATGATAAAGCAAAAAGAAATAAGGTGTGCTCGCAACCCACCTACGGGCGATGTCGCGAGTCTGCGTAAAAGGAGCTGATAATAAGATAGCCCGCCTCTACAAGACTGACGGGTCCGACCTGCAAGACACTGTGGCACAACGGGGGTGAGTTGCCAGCTCGTGAGTAAATGTAACATCTAATAAGGCAATCGTAAGAATGCACGCAATGCACCACAACATGCATGTCCATATGTGATATAATATCTCTAGTATGCATGCACATGTATGCAATGTCATTTCTAACTCTTTAAGTGTTTTAAATGCTAAGGGTTCTGCGTTCTTAACTTTAGAAAATGAATATCTGTATAATAGCTAAGTACCATCAAGAAATCATCTGAAAACCCCTGTCAAGCATCGACACCAAATAGGAATCATATCTGTCTCAATATCGGGCTCCGTCAGTCCGGATCGGCCCATATCATAAATCTCACGACAACGGTCGGTATCCTCTGGATATCTGCCGCGCCAGACATCACCGGTAGGTAGTCTTCCCCTGCCAGGCTCATCGTCTACAACTCGATCTTCTTGCCCCGGGGTACCATACCGGGCCCACCATGTACCCGAAACGGTTCATCCACTCCTCGAATCGGGTCTCGAAATCCAACAGAAAACATGAAAACTCATGGTGGACGACACATACATCACGAGAAAACCGCAACTTTGTTTTGAAAATGATAAATATAAGGTTTTGTTAAATTCTTGCGGTTTTCCCCCAAAAATCCAGAAATCGCAGCAATACTGAAATTCTCAAGAAAATCATAATGTCCACATGTTATATAAGATAAATGTCTATGATATCAATGCATACGATATGAATTTTGCTAGAAATCTATATAAATATGATGATGATGCGAGGTATACGTATGCTATGCAATTTCATATATCAAGTATGAATGCAAGTGGCGATATTATGATAAACTGGTTCTATAGTGCACGTGGCATGGCAATTACCAAAGGCGTGTGTGTCACATGAATGGTGCGCGTGCAACAGATGCCAATGGTAATGGTGTTCGTGTCCTACGAAGTGATATCGCATAAGTATAGATGAATGTCCATGCAATCTAATATACTGTTCGCTATAAGGGTATGCAGTGTACATGAATGGATAAGCTAGCTAACGATATGAATCTTGCACAAAGTAGGGTAATCCTAACTAGGGGGGAGCCTCACGCCATTCAGACGATTCCCCCATAGATGAATACATCTACTCACCTGAAATCCCCGCTAATCCGATCCGACCACCGCCTTGCCTTTACGCGCCGTGTCCGATGTTTCCCCGACCGATCCTATATTTGCACAACACCAAGCATAAGATTACGTAACCTAAAACGATGCAAGTCACATTATACAAATATCGACGCTCTCGAATTAAACATAGCATGCACTCGGTGCGCGGGAAAACGCACGAAAATCGCTAACCTTTAACTAGAATCGTCATTTCGGGGAAATCGACAAAACTACAACCCGACTAGACGAAACCCCGCGTTCGCGCACTCTAATAGTCCTATACGAAGCTAATTATATCGCTAAAATAACGCAATTTGATCGCATTCTACTTTTTGTAAAAATCAATTAAGCAAATTTAATACCGATTCGATGCAAACATCGAAATTTTGTCGATTTAGCGAGCATAACACTACACTATTAACCACTCCAATCAATTAGATAACCAAACCCTAACTTAAATCCAACCACCATGCTACAAACCCTAATTTAAAATCAAATCCTTCTCTTGATTTTCCTAAACAAACATTTACTACTAAATTAATACTTCAAATTTCAATTCTAGCATATTTAAACTACAAGTTAACAAAAAGATTAGAATCTTCACCTCACAAGCTTGAACCCTAGCTTGATCAAGTCACCAAGAAGCCTCCTTTCATCAAGTTTTTGAACTAATTTGGGTTGAAGAGAGAGTGGATTAGGGTTTGGCTTTGAATGGGAGAGTGAAATTGTGTATTTATTGAATTTTTAGCAAGAAAAAGAAGCAAAAATGAAGTGGGGAAATGGGGAATTCTGCAGGTTTGGGGTCGGCCAGCAGGTAAGGGTGAGGAGGTGGGGAAATTTGGAGAAGTTTCTAGGTCAATAAACACCCCATGTTATCATTTAATGCTTTCACATCAACAATTTACAAAAAACCCCTCATTTTACACCATTTTTCCATTAAATTTCCCACCCTAAAACCAAAAGTTTGCAAGTCATGATATAATTTTATTAACACCATATTTTAGCTTATAAAGACTCCTAATTATGAAATTTACCTAATTAAATTTGTATTTATCACTAATTTAATGTATTTAAAAAGGCTTAAAATAATAAAAAAATAATTAATTACGATTTTTTTTTATTTAACTAGATAATTATAAGTGACATTTTAGTGACAAAATTATAGTAATATCTTATCTAAATTTTGTATAATTAGGTCTACAATGAAAAATACCTATTTTGACTTTTTACGGAAAAAGTCGAAAAATTAGCCGATTACCGAAAAACTGCCTAAACGATTTTCGAAGGGTTACAATCTTCCCCCTTTAAAGAAATTCGGTCCCCGAATTTAGAATATAACTACGCGTACCTTAAAAAAGATGGGGATATCTGTTCCTCATCTCGACCTCGGTCTCCCAGGTGACATCCTCGCTGTTCGGGCCACGCTAAAGGACCTTGACAGACGGTATGACCTTCGACCTCAATTTCTTCACCTGCCAATCCAAGATGACCACCGGCTGTTCGGTGAAAGATAGATCACGCTCTAGCTGGATCGTCTGGTGCTGAATCGCCTGGGAAGGATCATGAAGGTACTTGCGGAGCATCGAGACATGGAATACGGGGTGAACATCGGGGAAGCTGGGCGGAAGAGCTAACCGATAAGCGACTGGACCAACACGCTCTAGGATCTCGAAAGGACCAACATATCTAGGACTCAGCTTCCCCTTCCGCCCAAATCTCATCACACCTTTCATCAGAGAGACCTTCAGGAAAACATGATCGCCAACAGCGAACTCGAGTCGGCGACGACGCCTGTCAGCATATGATTTCTGCCTGCTCTGTGCCGCTCTCATCCTGTCCCGAATCAGCTGTATCTTCTCGGTCGTCTCCTGTACAATCTGCGGCCCCAAAATATTTCTCTCCCTGAGCTCTGTCCAACATACAGGCGATCGACATCTCCTCCCATATAAAGCCTCAAAAGGTGCCATCTGAATCGTCTCCTGGAAGCTATTATTGTAGGAAAACTCGATCAAAGGCAAATGACGATCCCAGCTACTACCGAAATCTAAAACGCAAGCTCTGAGCATGTCCTCAAGAGTCTGAATAGTACGCTCTGACTGACCGTCATTCTGAGAATGAAAGGCTGTGCTAAAACTCAATCGGGTGCCCAATGCTTCCTGTAGTTTCTACCACAATCGGCTGGTAAACTGGGTGCCACGGTCGGACACGATGCAAGTCGGAACACCATGCAGTCGCACTATCTCATCAATATAAACCTGGGCTTACTGAGAAAATCCAAAAGTGGTCTTCACTGGCAGGAAGTGAGCCGCTTTCGTCAGTCGATCAATAATCACCCATATAGAGTCGTACCCTCGACTGGTCCTGGGTAGACCCACAATGAAGTCCATGGAGACCTGCTCCCACTTCCACTCAGGGATGGGCAAAGGCTGTAACTCGTCGGCTGGCCTCTGGTGCTCGGCCTTGACTTGCTGACAAGTCAGGCATCTCGACACAAAGTCTGTAATATCCTTTTTCATCCCGTCCCACCAGTAAACCTCTCTCAAATCACGGTACATCTTGGTGGAACCTGGATGCACGCTGTATACTGATTTATGTGCCTCCTCGAGAATATCGTGCCTCAGTCCCTCTGAATCTGGCACACACAGTCGAGTCCCAAATCGAAGTATCCCCTGATCATCAATCACGAACTCAGAAACTCTGCCCTGCCGAATCTGCTCAATAATCTCTAAGATACGGGCATCGCCGGACTGTGCCTCGCGGATACGGTCAAGTAATTGTGGGCGTGCTCTGAAATGGGCCAGCTGTCCCCCTGTAGGAGTAAACTCGAACTGCACTCTGCTATCACATAACACCTGCCAATCCACCGTCGACTGCATCTGTACTGCGCTCAAACAAGATAAGCTACCTCCGGGCCTCCTACTCAAAGCATCTACCACCACATTCGCCTTGCCCGGATGGTATAGAATCTCGTAGTCATAATCCTTCACCAGCTCCATCCAACGGCGCTGTCTCAGGTTCAGATCTCGCTGCTGGAAGATATACTTCAAACTCTTGTGGTCAGTGAATATCTGGCACGACTCACCGTATAGGTAATGTCTCCAGATCTTAAGTGCAAATACCACTGCAGCCATCTCTAAATCATGGGTGGGGTAGTTCTGCTCGTGTTTCCTCAGCTGCCGAGAAGCATACGCGATAACTCTGTCGTGCTGTATCAACACACATCCCAGCTCCACTCTAGAAGCATCACAATATACCACGAACCCGCCTGATCCTGAAGGCAATGCTAACACTGGTGCAGTAGTCAGACGAGTCTTCAACTGCTGGAAACTATCCTCACATGCCTGGGTCCAATCAAAAGGAACCCCCTTCCGGGTCAACCCGGTCAAAGGTGCAGCAATGTGGGAGAAATCCTGGACAAAACGTCGATAATAGCCGGCCAGACCTAGAAAGCTGCGAACCTCTGTAACTGATACTGGTCTAGGCCAACGCTGAACTGCCTCGATCTTCTTCGGGTCTACACAAATACCGTCTCTCGTCACCACATGACCCAAGAAATCGACACTGTCTAACCAGAATGCGCACTTGGAAAATTTGGCGAACAGCTGATGCTCCCTCAAAGTCTGCAATGTGATACGTAAATGCTGCTCATGTTCCTCCCGGCTCCGAGAATAAACCAAGATGTCGTCAATGAACACAATGATGAACTGGTCGAGATACGGCCTGAATACGCGGTTCATCAAATCCATAAATGCTGCTGGGGCATTGGTGAGCCCAAATGACATCACCAAGAACTCGTAATGACCATATCGAGTACGAAAAGCGGTCTTCGGAATATCCTCCTTCCGAACCCGCAACTGGTGATAACCTGACCGTAAATCAACCTTCGAGAAGAACCCTGCACCCTGGAGCTGATCAAATAAGTCATCAATGCGGGGTAGGGGATACCTGTTCCGCACAGTAACCCGGTTCAGCTGACGATAATCAATGCATAAACGCATACTTCCGTCCTTCTTAACAAACAAGACGGGAGCACCCCAAGGTGACACACTCGGTCGGATAAGCCCTTTGTCCAGCAAGTCCTGTAACTGATCCTTTAGCTCTCTCAGCTCCGCCGGGGCCATCCGATAAGGCGGTATAGAGATAGACCCCGTGCCGGGGATCAAGTCAATACAGAACTCAATCTCGCGCTCTGGTGACAGACCAGGCAGCTCGTCAGGGAATACATCAGGAAACTCTCTCACAACAGGGACCAGGTCCAACGGAACCTCTGTGGAGCTAGTATCACAAATATATGCTAAGAATCCCTGACACCCTTTCCTCAAGAGCTGACCAGCGCGAAGAGAAGAAATCAAGCTGGGAAGGGTAGCACTACGATCTCCCTGAATAATAAGAACCGGCTCACCAGGAAAACTGAATCTGACTGCTTTCTCATGGCAGTCCACGGATGCATAACAGATGGCTAGCCAGTCCATACCAAGAAGAACGTCAAAGTCTAGCATATCGAGGAGAATCAAATCTACTGAAGAATCTCTCTCCCCGATACGAACGGAACACGATCGGTACACAAAACGGGCAACAAAAGACTCGCCTACCGGGGTAATAACGACAAGCGGCTGATCTAACGGAGAAGACTCTCGGCCCAATCTCGGTGCAAAGTACGTGGATACATAGGAATGTGTGGAGCCTGGATCAAATAATACCCGTGCATCAAAAGAACATACTGGCAGAGTACCTGTCACGACGGCATTGGATGCCTGTGCATCCTGAGGAGTCAATGCGAACACTCGGGCCTGTCCACCACTAATAGCTGGCTGTCCTCTGCCTCTACCTCGGCCTCTGCCTCTGCCTCTGTCGCCTCGTCCTCTCGGAACTGGACCGCCACGCCCACGGCCTCTAGAACCATCTGACTGACGTGGAGCATCGTAAGGAGTAGGAAGTAAAGCTCTCTGAGAAGGTGGTGAGGGTGGTAAAGTCACATGCGGGACTGTCGCCGCGCCCTGGCGTCCCATGGTACAGTCTCTGACACGGTGGTACTGACTCCCACACCGAAAACATCCTGGAGACGACTGCTGGGTCTGTGGATATGAACCAAATAACTGACCTCGTCTCAATCCTCTGCCTCCACCATCACCCGGAAATAATCTATCGCGATGTCTGCCCATCTGCCGCTGATCTGGCGTATCAGTACGGATCCTCTTCGGCCCAGAAACGACCGGAGTCTCAGAAATACGCTCCTCCAAAAGTAAGGCTGCATCCATCGCGGCAGCGTATGTATCAAAGTGCTGGGTGCCGATGGCAAGGAATAGCTGTGTATCAAGCCCTCGTACAAACCTCTTTATTCTCTTCTCTTCTGTGTCGACTAGGTACGGAGCATATCGAGACAACTGGGTAAACTGTATATCATACTCCGACACTGTCATCCCAGGAATCTTGCGCAAAGACTCAAAACTACGGGCTCGAGCATCTCGGACACTCTCCGGAAGAAAACCGGCAAGAAATGCAGCTGTAAACTCATCCCAGGTCATAGAAGGCAGACCTGCAGCTCGGCCTCTCTCTACTGAGTCGTACCATGTCTGGGCAAGACCCTCCAGACGAAAACTCGCAAACTCCACCAATCTATCATCAGAACACCTCAACGAACGGCAAATCCGAGCCATCCTATCAAGAAATGCTTGTGGGTCCTCTGTCGCATCTGTACCGGTAAAAGCTGGAGGTCTCAATCTCATGAACTCCTGTAGTGAAACAGGGATAGTCTCCGTAGTAGCAGCAGGAGTGATCATCTGTGCAGCAGGTACGATCGTGGTCTGTGCGGTGGAAGGAACGTCCTCGGATCTCTGTGCCCGGCTGGACTCAACTAAAGATCCCATCATCTGCCGCAACTCTTGCATGCCGGCCTCTAATATGGAAATACGGTCTGGATAAGGCGGATCAGTATGACCCTGAGGGGTAGGCGTATCCTCCCGCTCGATCCTCGCCTCAGACGGGCCCGCCCGAATCTCATCCCTAGCGGCAGCCCGCTGAGCTCTCGTAGTCTTTGGCGGCATCAAAGCTGGAATAAGAAACAGGACTGATAAGGACATTGCAATTGAATCAAGGAATGCAAGGAATCAAGAAAGGAAATACAAGCAATTATGTCCTAAGGTCACTTAGGCGGAGTACCGTATCGTAAGTATGCTGCGGATTATACCCACGCTACGCCACTCTGCTTAAGTCACCTACTCCATCTACCAAGGTCGTCCTACACTCAGAAAGGTAAAACCTCAGCTCTGATATCAACTTTGTCACGACCCGAAGGTACGGAACGTGACTGGCACTTAGATTACGAGACGTCTAAAGGCGTAACGTAACCTAAGTCAGCCAAAGCCCAGAAAAATCTAAACCAAAAACAAAAGAGAGTGAAGGAAAACCTTTAATGAAGACGATTTTCAAATCAATTAAGTTGCAAAGAATCCCTTTTTAAAAACATCATAAAATTTCAGAAAATTTCGGCAGAGTCTCCCCTGTATTTTCTATCCCCCAAAATGGGTACAACAAGATAATAAACCTGTAATCATAAAAAATGGCATCCCCAAGCGGGAGCTAGCTCTTCGCCCAAGACGGATCACAACCACATGCAATATAATAGTAGTATCAAGAAAAGAGCATAAAAGAAACGCAAAATATCAGAAAACACAACGCCGGCTCAAGTGAGCTCGACCCAAAAGAAACCACAAATATACAAATCTCTCAGTCTCATCACTAGGTCGCATATACAATATAAAGTGGTAGATGGAGAATACTAGATACAATGATAAAGCAAAAAGAAATAAGGTGTGCTCGCAACCCACCTACGGGCGATGTCACGAGTCTGCGCAAAAGGAGCTGATAATAAGATAGCCCGCCGCTACAAGACTAACGGGTCCGACCTGCAAGACACTGTGGCACAACGGGGGTGAGTTGCCAGCTCGTGAGTAAATATAACATCTAATAAGGCAATCGTAAGAATGCACGTAATGCACCACAACATGCATGTCCATATGTGATATAATATCTCTAGTATGCATGCACATGTATGCAATGTCATTTCTAACTCTTTAAGTGTTTTAAATGCTAAGGGTACTGCGTTCTTAACTTTAGAAAATGAATATCTGTATAATAGCTAAGTACCATCAAGAAATCATCTGAAAACCTGTGTCAAGCATCGACACCAAATAGGAATCATATCTGTCTCAATATCGGGCTCCGTCAGTCCGGATCGGCCCATATCATAAATCTCACGACAACGGTCGGTATCCTCCGGATATCCGCCGCGCCAGACATCACCGGTAGGTAGTCTTCCCCTGCCAGGCTCATCGTCTACAACTCGATCTTCTTGCCCCGGGGTACCATACCGGGCCCACCATGTACCCGAAACGGTTCATCCACTCCTCGAATCGGGTCTCGAAATCCAACAGAAAACATGAAAACTCATGGTGGACAACACATACATCACGAGAAAATCGCAACTTTGTTTTGAAAATGATAAATATAAGGTTTTGTTAAATTCTTGCGGTTTTTCCCCAAAAATCCAGAAATCGCAGCAATACTGAAATCCTCAAGAAAATCATAATGTCCACATGTTATATAAGATAAATGTCTATGATATCAATGCATACGATGTGAATTTTGCTAGAAATCTATATAAATATGATGATGATGCGAGGTATACGTATGCTATGCAATTTCATATATCAAGTATGAATGCAAGTGGCGATATTATGATAAACTGGTTCTATAGTGCACGTGGCATGGCAATTACCAAAGGTGTGTGTGTCACATGAATGGTGCGCGTGCAACAGATGCCAATGGTAATGGTGTTCGTGTCCTACGAAGTGATATCGCATAAGTATAGATGAATGTCCATGCAATCTAATATACTGTTCGCTATAAGGGTATGCAGTGTACATGAATGGATAAGCTAGCTAACGATATGAATCTTGCACAAAGTAGGGTAATCCTAACTAGGGGGGCGCCTCGCGCCATTCAGACGATTCCCCCATAGATGAATACATCTACTCACCTGAAATCCCCGCTAATCCGATCCGACCACCGCCTTGCCTTTACGTGCCGTGTCCGATGTTTCCCCGACCGATCCTATATTTGCACAACACCAAGCATAAGATTACGTAACCTAAAACGATGCAAGTCACATTATACAAATATCGACGCTCTCGAATTAAACATAGCATGCACTCGGTGCGCGGGAAAACGCACGAAAATCGCTAACCTTTAACTAGAATCGTCATTTCGGGGAAATCGACAAAACTACAACCCGACTAGACAAAACCCCGCGTTCGCGCACTCTAATAGTCCTATACGAAGCTAATTATACCGCTAAAATTACGCAATTTGATCGCATTCTACTTTTTGTAAAAATCTAGTAAGCAAATTTAATACCGATTCGATGCAAACATCGAAATTTTGTCGATTTAGCGAGCATAACACTACACTATTAACCACTCCAATCAATTAGATAACCAAACCCTAACTTAAATCCAACCACCATGCTACAAACCATAATTTAAAATCAAATCCTTCTCTTGATTTTCCTAAACAAACATTTACTACTAAATTAATACTTCAAATTTCAATTCTAGCATATTTAAACTATAAGTTAACAAAAAGATTAGAATCTTCACCTCACAAGCTTGAACCCTAGCTTGATCAAGTCACCAAGAAGCCTCCTTTCATCAAGTTTTTGAACTAATTTGGGTTGAAGAGAGAGTGGATTAGGGTTTGGCTTTGAATGGGAGAGTGAAATTGTGGATTTATTGAATTTTTAGCAAGAAAAAGAAGCAAAAATGAAATGGGGAAATGGGGAATTCTGCAGGTTTGGGGTCGGCCAGCAGGTAAGGGTGAGGAGGTGGGGAAATTTGGAGAAGTTTCTAGGTCAATAAACACCCCATGTTATCATTTAATGCTTTCACATCAACAATTTACAAAAAAACCCTCATTTTACACCATTTTTCCATTAAATTTTCCACCCTAAAACCAAAAGTTTGCAAGTCATGATATAATTTTATTAACACCATATTTTAGCTTATAAATACTCCTAATTATGGAATTTACCTAATTAAATTTGTATTTATCACTAATTTAATGTATTTAAAAAGGCTTAAAATAATAAAAAAATAATTAATTACGAATTTTTTTTTATTTAACTAGATAATTATAAGTGACATTTTAGTGACAAAATTATAGTAATATCTTATCTAAATTTTGTATAATTAGGTCTACAATGAAAAATACCTATTTTGACTTTTTACGGAAAAAGTCGAAAAATTAGCCGATTACCGAAAAACTGCCTAAACGATTTTCGAAGGGTTACATATACTATCTCGGGTTTAGAACGACACTTATGCCTCTTTCATAGGGAAGGCACGTGACAGAAAAATCGTCCGGGTGCACGACAGGATTTGACCCATAAAACTGGATTCATTTCTATCCACTATTTGTTCCGGGAACGTAGAAGGTTTTCAACCGGTCCATGGTGAAGACTGATAATACATCGAGCACTTTGCACATCTTCTCTGGCACCCTTATGATGGCCAGGGACTCTTCTGTAATTTTGAAGGTCTCTCTTAGCTTTGCTTTTTGCATGAGAGCCCAATCTGCACAGCTGTTGCAAGATGGGTCCTCTTCCTCTGATTCTTTAGTATCGCTGCCTTCAGTGTCGCTGCCTAAATGCGGGCGAATTTTGCTGATGGATGGGCTTTCAATATCAAACTCGTCTGTATCACTACCGAAATGAGGGCGAGTTTTACGGAAGGACGAACTTCCAGCATCGGACTCATCAGTGTCGTTGCCGAAACACGGATGCACTTGGGGGTTTTGCTTTCGAAAGTGACAACTGGCGCAGATTTGCTTTTGAGTTTCGGGGCCATTCTGTCCTCGGTCAGTTGTGGCTCAGCATTTTGGCAGTTCATAAAATACCGAGAATCTTCATATCAGACTTCATGCTGCTGGGTTCCCTAGGGCAGCTGCTGGGTTTCGGGAGGCATCGACCATGCCGTTTTCAAAAAATTAGCGCGCTAAAGAATCCTAACGCTGGAATCTTAACTAGAGAATTAGACGAACAAGCATGTAAACATCTTTACATCTAAGTGAACAAGGAATACAACCATTGTAGACTGGTCCTTCACTTCAATAGCTCCGTGTAGTAGTCTCTTCGCTCCAAGTAGTCATCTCCCGGACTATAGTGAGGCTCCATAAGGTGAAATGAACAAGCTTGCTTGTAGTCTTCAAGACCGAAGATGATCTACGTCGAGGAGACACTAACTCAAGCTACCTCTTCACTAAGTGATGAACTAGTGAAGAAACAACACAATCTAAATAGCTAGTAGAGAAGAGATTGATGAAGTAGGAATTTTGCTCACTTTAGAAATAATTTTCACTTATTTTCTTCACCTCCTAAAAAGCTAGAGAGTTTAAGGAAGGAGATGAAGAAAGCAACCATGGAATGAAGCAAGTGAAGAATGAATCAAGTGGTGAGAATAGCAACCATGGGTGAGTTAGTATCATATATTAACTCATGTAGCGACTAAACCATGTCTAACAATAATGGTTAGGTTAATAAATATCTTCAAGTAAAACAAAATTAGTGGACTTGGTCAATGGTTCCACAAGCTTCTACAAGCTTCAACCATGTGGCTAATTTCCAACTAATTTGATTTACTTTAAATAAATAAAACCCATCATTATTATAAGTATGGTGTTAGTCTCATACACCCATGTAACATGTGGCATCAAGCATGACACAAAAGATGTACATTAATATATATCACATTTATACTAAGTGTACACTAGTGAGAAAAAGAAATCTTAAGTGAGCTAATATTAGTTAATGTAAGATAATATATCAAATATATAATTATACATTAAATTATTAAATCAACACTTGATTTAATAATCCGGCTATATCACATACAACCGACTAATATCAAATGTATCAACTTGTCGAATCAACACTTGATTCGACAGCCCGGTTATATCACATATAACCAATCGACATCATATATCGCGAGAATAGAATATGGTATCACATAATCGTATTAATCTCGGTCCCGCACATATCACATATGTGCTCCTACTTCGTTTCGCTTGAGCCAGGAAACCTCTGTGTAGGACTCTAAAGACTCGTCAATACGCCGGCAGTAGGTGGTGATCATATCAGTCACCCATAAGCCGTAAGCGGTCTGCTAAACGTAATGGCCACCTGGTATTGAGCGATCAGAAGATCAACAAGCAAGCCTGCTCATACTCCTGCGAATCCAATCAGTAACACTACCGTACAGTCCGGTCTCTTCGTCAGATATGTCGCATATCTCATCCTGCGGGTGGTTAAACATCAGACCCCAATATCCCGATAAGTCATGCCGATGTGAGGCCCATAACGTTTCGAGAAACTACTGATAACACTTACCAGTAAATCTCAGGAACCCTGGCCAGGGATTTCCTGTTATGGCCAATTGAGCATAGCGCAACATCAACCCCCAATACCGGGAGAGACGAATCCCCTCCTATCGCTCATTGCCTCTATGTGACTCGGGACTGTACCCAAAACCACCGTTTTGCACGATCTCTTGAATGTGGTAAGGTGGAAATCAAACCATAATGGGAATCACACAAGACTCTATGACGATCTCGGTTCGACAGACTAACCTGTACCAGTGTCACCAGAGAACTGCGATCAGACGATAGATATAATACCATCTAGGAGTTCTCGGCTAGTCCGTTCAGTGTACCCAGTCTCCATTGAGCCCCCGTATACCATCTCTGATGTCAAACCCCAATGGATATGGGATCATCCATCGCCCATCATATGGATCGAAAAGCGTATACGCTAGTCTACTCTGGAATATCGATGCCCCATCTCGATACTCCCATGACTAGGAACTATTGAAGGATGTACTTACCGACTATCTCTACCCCACTAGTATGATCTGCATCATAATCATGGTAGTCAAGTACTCGTCCTAAGGACTTTATCAACTTGTAATAGAGAGACAATAAGTGTACATGTTAAGATAAAGAGCAACCGGATAGCATACTATCATGTTGAGCAAGAAAGTCCTCCCTATATATGTCCAAGCATCCACTATAATATACATCACATGTATAATAATGGTCTCTAGGGCATACATATAACTAACAATCTCCCACTTGCACTACGGCCATTTGTTGTAGTATCTCATACTGAACGCCCCATAAGAGTCTCTCTAGGGAAATGCCTCTATGAGTGGATCCGCCGTGTTATCCATCGCATCAACTCTCCTTATCTCGATCCCTTGGAGATCAACCATCTCCCTGATCAGGTGATACTGTCATCAGAATATATCTGGGTCGATGATGGGACCTGCATTCCTAGGCGAAAGCCACAACTCCATTGTTGTCATAATAACAGTTATTGGTGTAGGGTTCCTAGGCACACTAATGAGGTCTCACAAGGCATCAACCATGCCAATTTCAAAAATTGCTAGTGCCGAGAAACCCTAATACGGATCGTTAACTAGAATTTTAGGCGAAACAAGCAACTAGTTAACAACTTAACTAAAAGAAAGAGGCTACAACCTTTGTAGATCCGGTTCTACACTTCCTTAGCTCCACGTAGACGTCCCTCCGCTGTACAAATCGGATCTTGGACTCTAGTGTCGACTCCATCGGAGAAATGGGCGGGCTAGGTCATCAACTACGATGCCGAAGATGATCTACGTCGAAGCATCACAAGATCAAGCTCCCACTTCACCAAGTCATGAAACTTGTGAAGAAAACACCCTATACTACTTGGCAAGAGGTAGAGGATGAAGAAATAGGAAGTGGGTTCACTTTAGAATTGGATTTCTCACTCTTTTCATCAAATCACCATTGATGGAATCAAGCTTCTTCTTGAAGAAGAAGAAGAAGAAGATAATATTATGATAAGTTATTTTCAAAATAGAAAATAAAAGAATACTTATCATAAACCAACCATGGTCAAGTGTAGAGAATTGACTAAGGTTAGATGAATGGTTAGGGTTAAACATGAAGACAAAATGGTCACTTGGTCAAAGCTACATGAAGCTTCAACAAGCTTCATGAAAGAAAGAAAGAAAGAAACCATTTTGTTTTCTTTTGACATTTCTTTTTAATCTAAATTAAAAAGATAAATGAATGATAAAATAAAAACCCTAACCATTTACTTAACCAAGGTTTAATTCTTTACACAAAAACCTAGCAATAATGTATCATCAAACATGATACAATCAAGTGCACAAAAGTACATCACATATACAACTTGTGCAATGCAAGTGAGAAAATCCATTTAAAGTGAACCAATACTAGTTAATGCAAAGTAATATATAAAATATATAATTATGCATTAAATCATTAAATCAACACTTGATTTAACGATCCGGTCATATCACATATAACCGACTAATATGCAATGTATCGACTTATCGAATCAATCCTTGATTCGATAACTAGGTTATATCGCATACAACCATTCGATACATTCATCGTGAGAATAGAATACGGTATCACATACACGCATTATTCTCGGTCCCGCACATATCTCATATGCGCTCCTATTTCGTTTTGCTTGAGCCAGGAAACCTCTGTGTAGGACTCTAAAGACTCGTCAATACGCCGGCAGCAGGTGATGATCATATTAAACACCCACAAGCCGCAAGCGGTCTGCTAAACGTAACGGCCACCCGGGTATTGAGCGATCAGAAGATCGACGAGCAAGCCCGCTCACACTCCTGTGAATCCAACCAGTAACACTTACCGTACAGTCCGGTCTCGTCGTCTGATATGTCGCATATCTCGCCTAGGGGTGGTAAACGTCAGACCCCAATAGCTCGATAAGTCGTGTCGATATGAGGTCTATAACAGTTCGAGAAACTACTGGTAACACTTACCAGTAAATCTCAGCAACCCTGGCCAGGGATTTCCGGTTATAGCCAATCGAACACAGCGCAACATCAACTCCCTATACCGGGAGAGACGAATCCCCTCCTATCGCTCATTGCCTCCATGTGACTCGGGACTGTACCCAAAAACCACCGTTTTGCACGCCCTCTTGGACGTGGTAAGGTGGAAATCAAAGCACAGTGGGAACCACACAAGACTCTATGACGATCTCGGGTCAACAGACTACTCTGTACCAGTGTCACCAGAGAACTGCCATCTGACGTAAGGTATAATACCATCTGGGAGTTCTCGGCGAGTCCGTCCAGTGTACCCAGTCTCCACTGAGCACCCGTATATCATCTCTGATGTCAAACACCAATGGATATGGGATCATCCATCACCCATCTGTATGAGTCGAGAAGGTATACGCTAGTCTACTCTGGTATATCGATGCCCCGTCTCGATACACCCACGACTAGGGACCTTGAAGGATGTACTTATGGACTACCATGTCCCCACTAGTATGATCTGCATCACAGTCCAGGTAGTTAAGTACACATCCTAAGGGCTTTACCAACATGTAACAGAGAGACAATCAGTATACACGTTAAGGTAAAGAGCAACTAGATAGCATACTATCATGTCGAGCAAGAAAGTCCTCCCTATATATGTCCAAGCATCCACTACAATATACATCCTATGTACAGTAATGGCCTCTAGGGCATACATATAACTAACAATCTCCCACTTGCACTAGGGCCATCTGATAGCAGTGGTTGTAGTATCTCATACTCAACCATCCCATAAAAGTCTCTCTCTGGGAAAAGGCCTTCGTGAGTGGATCCGCCGTGTTATCCTCTGAGTCTGCTCTCCTAACCTCGATCACCCTGGAGATCAACCATCTCCATGATCAGGTGACACTGCCTTAGAATATGTCTGGATCACTGATGGGACCGGCGTTCCTTGGCATAAGCCACAACTCCATTGTCACACAATGGGAGGAACAAAGTTCATCTCATGAACCAATATACATCCAGACTGCCTCTTTGGTAGTATCTTAAGTAGCGATGTATCCTGCCTTTATCGTCTAGTATGCCACGGTATCTATCTTGGAACTCTTCCAACATACCGTCCCTTTACTGAGGTTAAAGACAATGCCTGTGACTGACATTCAGTCGTCTTTATCACCCTGGAACACTTCCAGTTATTCTCCTCAGGATCGATTGATACCATCTCACTACAACTAGTGAGAATCCTAACATCCATTTATATCTATCTCATAGATCCAAAACTCAGGATTTAGGAGGTATCCCTTTGATCCTATATAGAGAATCCTTGTGATAAGCGGAGATTGACTGAGCGTAGCATAGGAAACTTCTTCCCTATCAAGAGTATGTCATCCACGTACTTTACGAGGATCACCACCATACTCCCTACTACCTTTTTGTTTATACAAGGTTCATCTACCATTTTGATGATGTCAAACTATTTGACTATTACATCAAAACAGATGTTCCAACTCCGCGATACCTGCTTTATCTTATAAAGCATCTTGTACACGTTTCCGCTGCTCCCACTGTTTACGAAGCCCTCTGACTGTGTACTTATAGACTTTCTCTTCTAAAACATCATTTAGAAAAGCAGTCATGACACCCTACCGCCAGATATCGTAGTCATGGTATGTAGCCGTGGCAAGTAGGATCTGGATGGACTTAAGCATAGCCACTGAAAAAGGTTTCATCATTATCCACGCCTGGTCGATGATGAAAACCTTTAACATATCTAGCTTTGAAAGTCTCAACTTTTCTATCTACACTAAGTAATCTTCTCAAGATATACTTGCTCCTGATGGGGATTTAACCCTTCAGATATAGCAACCAAAGTCCATACTTTGTTGGTGTATATGGATTCCATCTCGGATCGCTAAGCATCCAGCCATTCTTATAGAGTCCCACTCCTGATGGCCTGCTCGAAACTAGTTGGGTCATCATCTCATGATGCAATCCTCGCTCCCACTGTTATAGAGTAACCGAAGTATCTCTTAGGCGGGTGAGGAACCTTACTAGATCGGCGGAGAGGCTTAGGTTCGTTGGTAACTATTGAATCCTTTGGTTCTTTCAAATCATCAGCTGCAGTTTGTATAGCTGGAACATTTCCAGTTCTACATAACAGATCTTGCCTCGAGCTTGTCCGGATTTTGCTTTTCAGACATGGCCCGGACAACCCCAAATCTTAACTAATTTAAGATATGGGCTCTTCCCTTATCATATCACATATGAAGCGGTAGGCAACTGATTTGATTGTAACCCAATTCAATAGGTATGCAGCTTCTCAAGTGCATAACTCCCAAAAGGAAATAGGTAACTCAGTAGTACTCATCATAGAGCACACCTTATCACATAGGGTGTTATTGCTCCGCCCTGATATACCATCGTGCTATGGTGTATACGGAGGAGTAATCCTGAGAGAGAATCTCATTCTCCTTTAGAATAGTCCAGGAATTCCGCACCCAAGTATTCTCCTCCTTGATCTCATCAAAGGACATAATACTTATACCCTTATTGGTTCTCTACTTCTAACTTATATTCTGCGAATACCTCAAAAAGTTCTGACTTGTGTTTCAATGGGAACATATGTCTGAATCTAAAGAGATTATCAGAGAATGTAATGAAGTACAAAGAACCGGTCTTGGCATATGTAGACAGGGGACCTTACATACATCAACATGTATCATCCCAAGAGTTCACTATCTCTTTCTCTGTTTCCAGTAAACAGAGCTATGGTCATCTTATCTCTGTGACATGACTGGCAAGTTTCATAAGATGTAAATTCAAACAGATTTTAAATATGCATCTATATGTAACTTCAGCTAGTCGGGTCGCATTGATATGACCCAGTCTACAATACCTCAAGAAGAATTCGTTCATATTTGAACTCTTCCTCTTGTGTGTGTTCCGTATACTTAAGAACTGTAGTTTGATTTAGAACATCAACGCTTTTAGATAACGTGCCTGAACCGATCAACTTTTGATATAGGAAATGTTCAAAACATTATCCAACAATACAAAATTTTATCATTTCTTTACTAATAAAAAGACTGATATGATTTTGTATATCAGGTTCGGTATCTAATAACATTCGTTCAGAATCAATGTATTGGTAATACAGGGTGACAGTGACCAACAGACTTGGCTGCAACACTTGCCCCGTTTTCTGCCTCATGAAACTTATCACCCGTTCTCAGTTCTCTACCTTTCTGTAGCCCATGTAACGTATTACATTTGCGGGATCCTGATCCGGCATCACATACCCAGGACGTAAAGGATACTGAGAAACAGTTCTATATAATGAACATCCGAAGATGATGCGTCAGTATGCACTTTCTTCGTTTGGGCGGCACGGGAAATCTGGTATTCCCCAATTTCCTGCTCTGTCTTATAACAATTATAAGTTGGAGCGGGACCAACGTTCCCCATCTCAGTATAACAAGCGGGTTCGGTTAAATATCCGTATTTATTATCTTGATTAAGGCGTGATATGGTCGCTACCTGGAGAGAGAGAGAAGAAAACACTCAGCGTGCGCTCTTGCAAGAATAGATTGGTTATTATTTTATCTAATCAGGATGGCTCCCACTGCTTTTTATCAAATCTTCCTTCAAACCCTAAAAGGAAAGACTAGCCGGGATTAATTACACACTACAAGTTCGCCAATCTTTCAGCCAGGCCAGTGTCGGTACTTTGAGGGAGGTCCCCCGTGCTTTCGCACGAACCTAATTAATATAAACTTCATTTTCCCAGAGGCGTAACCCCGTTGACACTTTTCTAGACACCTACTTGATCGGCTAATTGTAATGTGTAAAACTCTCCCAGGAGTAACTCTTACTCGCAGCGGGTATCGGGATCCAACTATCTCATAGAAGGTATGCAATCTCATTGCAAATTTCAACACTTGAAATTCCCGATAATTTTGCCCCTAACGTGCTATGACCTTGACGAAAGCCAACAAACCATAGCCCGCTAGTCAAGTTCAACCCGTACATTTCTTGATTGAATTAAACCCACCCGCACGACCCTTGATGAAAGCCAACAAAGCCGCACGACTACCCTAATCCAATCGCATCGTATGCAACAGATAAGCAGCATATAGCTACCGCACACTGCACCTTGACGAAAGCCAACAAATGCAGCACGAATACTATATACAACTTATCTGAAATGACGGAGGGCTACGACAGGTTTTTCTGAAAACCTATTGCGTAATGAACTTGATATCGTTGTAGAATCAAATGATTTTAAAATGGAGTGTTTTTGAGGCTTTTCTAGTTTTGCTAAAGGAGTCACTCCCGGTGAAGGGATCGTCGGTCCTTTCCTCGTCGAATGAGGTGCGGGATATATCATATATATCACTGTGCAAAGCAGAAACTATAGATGCTATCAAAAGACAAACCGAGTGTGTAGCATCTGCCAGTTATTGCTAAAGGAGTCACTCCCGGTGAAGGGATCTCGGTCCTTTCCTTATCGAATAAGGTGCAGGATATATCATATATACCGCTGTGCAAAGCAAGAACTGTAGCTACCTGTTTTATTTTTGAAATTCGATTCTACAACATCTATAGGTTTCTTTTATTTTCATTAATCATATTAATGAAGTCCCATCATTTAAATCACCTAAACATCACAGATAAATACGACGTACACTTATGCCATCCGCATTCGCCTCGATGTCCCCTCATGCACCGTTAGGTTAGGTAACTAACGGCAGAGCGGGGCAGGGCTAGCGCGGGTGTAAAACATAAGTAACGTCTATATAATATATCATATATACTATATACTGTATCTATCACAGAACATCACATGATCACATCACAGATATCGCAGCAGAAGAATCATATGAAATATTGGATATACTAGGACGTCCGTGTTTTCAATACGAGCCAGTATAAAACACGGATTCCACGGTCGCGATGAATAGCCAAACCCACACCCCTTGACCCCTACGAGAGTGGCAAGCAACCCTACCAATTCTGGAGTTAGGAGACCCGGACTCGACTCCTCGAGTTGGTCTCCCACTGGACTCCAGAACCCGGTTACTTGTGCCCTCCTCCTTGGGTCTATCCTAGTGCGGAAAAGAAAATAATATACAAAAGGTGACATCTTCCGCAACCAGGAAGTGCCCCAATAAAAGAATATTACATACAAGTTTTTACATGAATGAAAATGAAAAACATTCATCTCACATAAAACCCCCGGCTATTCAAACACGACGATCCAATATAACATATCCAGCAACACATAACATCACATGTCATCAACGTAAGTAAATATGCGCATCCCAATTGTCGTTGGCATATAGCAACGAAACCGGCGATATCACATATCACACTTACGGTCACGGAAAAGAAAGAGTAAAACTACAACAGTTGGAATCCGCAACCTACATAGACATCGCATGCTTAATCAAATGAATTCCTTAGACATCGCATGCCTAACAATTATAAACCCCGCATTTTAGTCTCATTATCGAAAACACTTTTCAATATCAAGTCGAGCAATTCAACAAGACTCCCGACATCCTGATCGAATGCTCGTCACAAACTTTAGTAGACGACCGCACCCCCGATGCCGTCGACGAAGTGCACCAAGGCGGAACACCGCTACCACTAGCACCCGAACGGATGCTTTTAGCGACGGGGTTCTCCTACAGTCACTTGGTCGGGGCTATGGGGTGATGCTGTCTATTAAGTTTATCCGGCGAGTATCCGCGTACGCTACGTGATTGCGACGGACTTTTGATCACATCAAAATTCCGTGGCAACCGATCAAGTGAGACTAAACTGCTATGTTTATAACATTCATTCAGTTATCTTATAACTTATTGTGAATTCCAATTATTGTATCACATTCCGAATAAGATAGAAAATGTTAAACTTTCCGATCGAACAATCGAACACCCAAGTTTTCCCGAAACAGCTCAACTCATGAAATAAGTTCAAAGACATTCACTTCGTGCCTCAGTACCAACGGTCCAGCCGTAGAAGGGTCAAGCCAACGCCTCACATATGGCACGCCGTACTGCCCCAAACCCGAAGGTTCAAAGGGCAGTTCAAGACGGTCACATAATCGAGTTAAGGTTTGTTGTCTTCTAGAGGGACCATCGTGTTACTTGCACTACTTAGAACGTCTTTAAACCTCGGAAAAATCCAACACTTGGAAATTTTCCGGCAGGGAAAAAATTGGGTATTTATATCCGGTCGAACTTTTTAACATATTCAAAAATATCCGGAAAGCCACATAGACAAAGCTTGATAATCCGATCGAATCCGCGAACTCCCAAAACACCCCAGAAAACTCAACTCTTGAGTGATATTTAAAAATACCCAGAGAACTCAGCACTGAATAAAGGAAGTTACTGTGCAAAATTGGGAGGGTGACGTCACACTATTGCCGCGGAACCGCCGCAGAAGCTAGGCTTATGCCGCGGTTCCGCCGCAATCTTGAAGTATCTTTTGTCAAATTTTGCACCGTAATTCTTATAATTCCCTGCTGAATTTTTTAAGCATTTTTAATCTGGAAAAAACCCAGTTTTTGAAAAAAGTCCAGAGAGCGTGAAATTTTAGGGTTTCGGGTTCGTTCGGGTTTCAAACTTCGTCTATGCATCGCCTAAGGCTCTAGCTAGGCTCTGATACCACTGTAGGGTTCCTAGGCACACTAATGAGGTCTCACAAGGCATCAACCATGCCAATTTCAAAAATTGCAAGTGCCGAGAAACCCTAATACGGATCGTTAACTAGAATTTTAGGCGAAACAAGCAACTAGTTAACAACTTAACTAAAAGAAAGAGGCTACAACCTTTGTAGATCCGGTTCTCCACATCCTTAGCTCCACGTAGACGTCCCTCCGCTGTACAAATCGGATCTTGGACTCTAGTGTCGACTCCATCGGAGAAATGGGCGGGCTAGGTCATCGACTACGATGCCGAAGATGATCTACGTCGAAGCATCACAAGATCAAGCTCCCACTTCACCAAGTCATGGAATTTGTGAAGAAAACACCCTATACTACTTGGCAAGAGGTAGAGGATGAAGAAATAGGAAGTGGGTTCACTTTAGAATTGGATTTCTCACTCTTTTCATCAAATCACCATTGATGGAATCAAGCTTCTTCTTGAAGAAGAAGAAGAAGAAGATAATATTATGATAAGTTATTTTCAAAATAGAAAATAAAAGAATACTTATCATAAACCAACCATGGTCAAGTGTAGAGAATTGACTAAGGTTAGATGAATGGCTAGGGTTAAACATGAAGACAAAATGGTCACTTGGTCAAAGCTTCATGAAGCTTCAACAAGCTTCATGAAAGAAAGAAAGAAAGAAACCATTTTGTTTTCTTTTGCCATTTCTTTTTAATCTAAATTAAAAAGATAAATGAATGATAAAATAAAAACCTTAACCATTTACTTAACCAAGGTTTAATTCTTTACACAAAAACCCTAGCAATAATGTATCATCAAACATGATACAATCAAGTGCACAAAAGTACATCACATATACAACTTGTGCAATGCAAGTGAGAAAATCCATTTAAAGTGAATCAATACTAGTTAATGCAAAGTAATATATAAAATATATAATTATGCATTAAATCAACACTTGATTTAACGATCCGGTCATATCACATATAACCGACTAATATGCAATGTATCGACTTATCGAATCAATCCTTGATTCGATAACTAGGTTATATCGCATACAACCATTCGATACATTCATCGCGAGAATAGAATACGGTATCACATACACGCATTATTCTCGGTCCCGCACATATCTCATATGCGCTCCTATTTCGTTTCGCTTGAGCCAGGAAACCTCTGTGTAGGACTCTAAAGACTCGTCAATACGCCGGCAGCAGGTGATGATCATATCAAACACCCACAAGCCGCAAGCGGTCTGCTAAACGTAACGGCCACCCGGGTATTGAGCGATCAGAAGATCGACGAGCAAGCCCGCTCACACTCCTGTGAATCCAACCAGTAACACTTACCGTACAGTCCGGTCTCGTCGTCTGATATGTCGCATATCTCGCCTAGGGGTGGTAAACGTCAGACCCCAATAGCTCGATAAGTCGTGTCGATATGAGGTCTATAACAGTTCGAGAAACTACTGGTAACACTTACCAGTAAATCTCAGCAACCCTGGCCAGGGATTTCCGGTTATAGCCAATCGAACACAGCGCAACATCAACTCCCTATACCGGGAGAGACGAATCCCCTCCTATCGCTCATTGCCTCCATGTGACTCGGGACTGTACCCAAAAACCACCGTTTTGCATGCCCTCTTGGATGTGGTAAGGTGGAAATCAAAGCACAGTGGGGACTACACAAGACTCTATGACGATCTCGGGTCAACAGACTACTCTGTACCAGTGTCACCAGAGAACTGCCATCTGACGTAAGGTATAATACCATCTGGGAGTTCTCGGCGAGTCCGTCCAGTGTACCCAGTCTCCACTGATCACCCGTATATCATCTCTGATGTCAAACACCAATGGATATAGGATCATCCATCGCCCATCTGTATGGGTCGAGAAGGTATACGCTAGTCTACTCTGGTATATCGATGCCCCGTCTCGATACACCCACGACTAGGGACCTTGAAGGATGTACTTATGGACTACCATGTCCCCACTAGTATGATCTGCATCATAGTCCAGGTAGTCAAGTACACATCCTAAGGGCTTTACCAACATGTAACAGAGAGACAATCAGTATACACGTTAAGGTAAAGAGCAACCAGATAGCATACTATCATGTCGAGCAAGAAAGTCCTCCCTATATATGTCCAAGCATCCACTACAATATACATCCTATGTACAGTAATGGCCTTTAGGGCATACATATAACTAACAATTGGATGCTCAATGGTAGGAACCATGTTCATCTCATGAACAAGAAATATCCAGGCACCCACTTTGCCAGTATCGTTGGTAGTAATGTATTCAGCCTTTATCGTCTAGTTTGTCACGGTATCTAGCTTGAAACTCTTCCAACATACCGTCCCTCCACTGAGGTTGGAGATAAAGCCTGTGACTGACTTTCAGTAGACTTTATCACTCTGGAAGCTTGAATTGGTAAAGGACTCCCACTGGAGTTCACCGTTACCAAAACCCTAAGAACATCTCTTCAGTGCTTCTCAAGTACTTAAGAATGTCCTTCATAGCTGTCCAGTGATTCTCCCAAGATCCAATTGATTCCCAATCACTACACCCAATGAGTTGGCTACATCTGGTCTGGTACATAACATCGCATACATGATAGTGCCTACTGTCGAAGCATAGGGTATCCTTTGCATGCGAGCTCTTTCCAAATCAGTCTTGGAAGACATCTTTTTGGAAAGAGTGGTTCCTGAGTAAGTGGGCGAACCACTACGCATAGAATCTTCCATACTAAACCCCTTTAGTACGGTGTTAATGTACCTGGATTTGGGACACTCCCAACATCCACTTAGATCTATTACCATAGATCATAATCCACAAGATGTAGTAGGTATCATCCAGATCTTCCTTGGAGAATCCTCGTGATAAGAGGAGCTTGATCGAGTGTAGCATAGGAAACCATTTCCTATCAAGAGTATGTCATCTACGTATAATACGTGGAAGACAACCTTACTCTCTACAACCTTCTTGTATATACAAGGTTCATCTATCTTTTTGATGAAGTCAAACTCTTTGACTGCTACATCAAAATAGATATTCCAACTTCGTGATGCATGCTTTAATCCTGATGGACTTAAGCATAGCCACTGAAGAAAAGGTTTCATCATAAACCACACTTGGTTATTGACGAAAATCCTTTTCTACTAGTCTAGCTTTGAAAGTCTCAACTTTTCCATTTACACCAAGAATCTTCTCAAGATCCATTTGCTCCTGATGAGTTTTACCCCTTCAGGTGCAACTACCAATGTCATACTTTATTGGTGTACATGGATTCCATATTTGATTGCATAGCATCCAGCCAATTCACAGAGTCCCCACTCGTGATGGCCTTCCTGAACCTGGTTGTGTCATCATCTACCATGATGCAATCCTTTCTCCCACCGTCACCGAGGAAATCGTAGTATCTCTCAGGTGGATAAGGAACCTTACCAGATTCGCGGAGAGGCTGAGGTTCATTGGAGACTATTGAATCCTTTGGTTTCACCAAATCATCAGCTGTTAGTTTGTCTAGCTGGAACTCCTTCCAGTTCTACCTTATGTCCACAAATTTCTTCACAAGAAATTCCTGTTCTTAAAAAGGTGGCATGCTGAGAAACAAAACACCTTTTGCTCCTCAGAAAGGTAGAAGATATTCCCTTGCGAATGTTCGGGATATCCAACAAACTTATACAGAATTGACTTTTTCTCGAGCTTGTCCGGATTTTGCTTTTCAACATAGGCCGGACAACCCCATATCTTAACTCGTTTAAGACACGGTCTCTTCCCATTCCATATCTCATATGGAGTGGTAGGCACTGATTTGGATGGAACCCCATCCAATAAGTATGCAACTTCTCAAGTGTATAACTCCAAAAGAAAATAGGCAACTCAACGGTACTCATCATAGAGCGCACCATATCTAATAGAGTGCGATACCTCCACCCCGATACACCGTTGTGTTGTGGTGTATGCGAAGGAGTAAGCTGAGAGAGAATTCCATTCTCCATTTAGAAAATCCAGGAACTCCATGCCTAAGTATTCGCCTCCTCGATCTCATCGAAGTACTTTAATACTCTTACCCGTCTGGTTCTTAACTTCAAGCTTATATTCCTTGAATTTCTCAAAAGTTTCAGACTCGCGTTTCAACAGGAATACATGTCAGAATATTGAGAGATCGTCGATGAATGTAATGAAGTAAAAAGAACTAAGCCTAGCATGTGTAGACATATGACCATATACATCATCATGTATCTGTCCCAAGAGTTCAATAACTCTTTCTCTGTTTCGAGTAAACGGAGTATTGGTCATTTTACCTTTGTGACAAGACCGACAAGTATAATAAAATGAAAATTCGAACGGATTCAAATATTCATCCTTATATAACTTAGCTGGTCATGTCGCATTGATATGACCTAGTCTACAATGTCACAAGAAGGATTCGTTCATTTCTGAACTATTCCTCTTGTGTGTGTTCTAATTACTTTGAACCATGGTCTGATTTAGAACGTATATGCTATTACATAACGTGCCTGATCCAATCAACTCTTGATTAAGGAAAATGTTCACAACATTATTCATCAATACAAAATTATATCCTTCTTTAACTTATTAAAGAAACTGATATAATGTTGTATATCAGGTTCGGTATGTAATAACATTCATTCAGAATCAATGTATTAATACAAGATGATATTCGCCAATTGTTTTGGCTGCAACAATTGCACCATTCTCTAACCCTTAAAGATATATCACCCTATCCCAGTTCTCTGCCTTTCTGTAGCCCATGTAACAGATTACATATATAGGATCCTAATCCGGTATCTCATACCTAGGACATAAAGGACACTGAGAAACAGTTCTTGGCAATGAACACACCCGAAGAATATGCATCAACATGCTTATTCCTCAATTGGGTTGCGTGGAAATACGGATAATCCCCTATTTTCTACTCGGACTTATAACAATTATAAGATAGAGCGGAACCAACGTTCCCCAGCTCAATATAATAAGCAGGTTCGGTCAATACATTCATATTATTATCTTGATTAAGGCATGTTACGGTCACTACCAGGAGAGAGAGAACAAAACACTCTGCGTATGCTCTTGCAAGATCAGATTGGTTATTAATTTATCTAATCAGAATGGCTCCCACTGTTTTTATCAAATCTTCCATCAAACCCTAAAAAGTAAGACTAGCCGGGATTAATTACACCCTACAAGTTCTCCAATCTTTCGGCCAGGCCAGTGTCGGTACTTTGAGGGAGGTTCCCCGTGTTTTCGCACGGACCTAATTAAAATAAATCTCGTTTTCCCAGGGGCGTAACCCCGTTAACACCTTTCTAGACATCTACTTGATCGGCTAATTGTAATGTGCAAAACTCTCCCAGGAGTAACTCTTACTCGCAGTGGGTATCAGGTCCAACTATCTCCTAGAAGGTATGCAATCTCATTGCAAATTTGAACACTTGAAATTCCCGATAATATTTTACCCCTAGTGACTTACGACCTTAACTATGGTCAACAAATCATAAGCACTAGTCAAGTTCTACCCGTCATTTCGTGATTAATTAGACCCACCCACATGACCCTTAACTATGGTCAACAAAATCACATGACTGTCCTAATTAATCGCATCATATGCTGTGTAGAAAGACATCACTTAGCTACCGCACACTACGCATTAACTATGGTCAACAAACGTAGCACGAATACTAAGTACTCTACTTCCTAAAATGATGGAGGGTTACGACAGGTTTTTAAGAAAACCTTTTGCGTAATGAACTTGATATCATTGTAGAAACGAGTGATTTGAAAAGGAGTGTTTTTGAGGCTTTTGCTAGTTTTGCTAAAGAGGTCACTCCCGGTGAAGGGATCTCGGCTCTTTCCTCATCGAATGAGGTGCCGGATATTTCATAAATACCACTATGCAAAGCATGAACAAAAAAATCAATAAAAAACAAAACCGAGTGGGTTGTAGCATCTGCCAGTTTCGCTAAAGAGGTCGCTCCCGGTGAAGGGATCTCGGCTCTTTCCTTATCGAATAAGGTGCTGGATATTCTACAAGGAATACCGCTATGTAAAACAAGAACTAGAGATACAAGTTTTTAAAACAAGATCCTACAATATCTTTAGGTTTCTTTTATTTCATTAATCTCATTAATGAAGTCCCATCAATTATGCTTCCTAAGCATCACAGAAGAAATGAAAGCAACAATATTTACTATATATCATATATATAATATAAGCATTCGTCTCAATATATCAAGTGATCACATCACAGAATATCAGCAGCAGAAGAACACATATGAAATATTGGATATACTAGGAATTCCGTGTTTTAAATTAAGCCAGTAAAAAATGCGGATTCCATGGTCGCGATGAATAGACAAACCCACATCCCTAGAACCCTACGAGAGTGGCAAGCAACCCTACCAATTCTAGAGTTAGGAGACCTGGTCTCGACTCCTCGAGATGGTCTCCCACTGGACTCTAGAATCCGGTTACTTATGCTCCCCACCTTGGGTCTGTCCTAATGCAGAAAAGTAAATAATATACATCAATGGTGACGTCATCCTCAACCTGGAAGTGCCCCAATAAAAGAATATTACATGCAAGTTTTTGCAAGAATGAAAATGAAAAACTTTCATCTCACATAAAAAACCTCGGCTATTCAAAACATGACGATCCAATATAACATATCACAGCAACACATAGCATCACATGTCATCAACGTAAGTAAATATGCGTATCCCAATTGTCGTTGACATATAGCAATGAAACCGGTGATACACCACATATTATACTTACGGTCGCAGAAAAGAAAGTGAAAACTACAACAATTGGAATCCGCAAGCACCTTAGACATCATAAACCCGATGTATCACATACTTCGGATTTCATGCCTAACCAAATGAATTCCTTATACATCATAAATCCGGAATATCACATATTCCGAATTTCATGCCTAACAATTATAAACCCCACATTTTAGTCTCGATATTGAAAACACTTTTCAATAACCAGTCGGGTAATTCAATAAGATTCCTGACAACCTGATTAAATGCTCGTCGGAAACTTTAGTAGACGGCCGCACCCCCGATGCCGTCGAAGAAGTGCACTTAGGAGGAACACCGTGGCCGCGAGCACCCGAACGGATGCTTTTGGCGACGGGGTTCTCCTACAGTCACTTGATCGGGGCTATGGGGCGTGGCTATCTAGTAAACTTACCCGGCGAGTATCCGCGTACACTACGTAATTGCGACGGATTTTTGATCCACATCAAAATCCCATGGCAACCGATCAAATGAGACTAACTTGCTAGATTTATAAAATTCAAATTAGTTTTCATAAAACTAAATATTATGCATTCTAAGTATTGTATCACAATCACAGATAGCTAGACGATATTAAACTTTTTGATCGAATCAACAAACACTTAAAATTTCCTAAAGAGCTCAACACTTGAGCGCAGTTTAAAAAATACCCCAGAACATGCCACAGCACCTATGGACCAACCGTAGAAGGGTCAACCCTTGTCTCACCTATGGCGCCGCGGAACTACCACAAACCCCTATGGTTTGATGGCGGTTCCGACGATCACAGAATCGAGTTAGGGTTTCGTTCTTCTAGAGGGTCCATAGAAAACACCTGCATGATTTTCTGAAGATTTTAAACTTAGAAAAATCTAACTCTTGGAAAATTTCCAGCGAGGAAAAAATGGGTTATTGATATCCGTTCGAACTTTTTAACGTCGTCTAAATAACCTGAAATGATGTTAGAATTACGACTACGAAGCACTCCGAATTGTTTTTACAGAAAAATAACATCACATGCAATCTCAGCAAAAACAAGCAACACCTGAAACACCAAAACCCAGAGCCAAGAACACCAGAGAAAATGCAACCCAAAACAATATAGAAAAACCGAGTTGGCTGGTTTTTATAGCAATGTGGCTGGCCATTTTCCGGTGGGTTCAATTTTCTATGGTGTTCATGTTACATCACATGCAGCATTCTGCAGTTGCTTAAAAAAATTTTAGAGGCTTGTAAAAATCGACAGAAACTATAGGTTTCGTTTCAATGTTTCGGAGTTGTTTCGGTTTCGTAATTCTACAAATATCATCTAATTCTCTAGCATGGCTCTGATACCACTCCTGGGTTCCTTAGGGCGGCCGCTGGGTTTCAGGAGGTATCGACCAGGCCATTTTCAAAAAAATTGGCGCGCTAAAGAACCCTAACGCTAGAATCTTAACTAGAGAATTAGACGAACAAGCATGTAAGCATCTTTACATCTAAGTGAACAAGAAATACAACCTTTGTAGACCGGTCCTTCACTTCAATAGCTCCGTGTAGTAGTCCCTTCGCTCCAAGTAGTGATCTCCCGGACTCTAGTGAGGCTCCACAAGGTGAAATGAACAAACTTGTTTGAAGTGTTCGAGGCCGAAGATGATCTACGCCGAGGAGACACTAACTCAGGCTACCTCTTCACTAAGTGATGAACTAGTAAAAAAACAACCCAATCTAAATGGCTAGTAGAGAAAAGGTTGATGGAGTAGGAATTTTGCTCACTTCAGAAATAATTTTCTCACTAATTTTCTTCACCTCCTAAAAAGCTAGAGAGCTTGAGGAAGGAGATAAAGAAAGCAACCATGGAATGAAGCAAGTGAAGAATGAATCAAGTGGTGAGAATAGCAACCATGGGTGAGTTAGTATCATATACTAACTCATGTAAAGACTAAAGCATGGCTAACAATAATGGTTAGGTTAATAAATATCTTCAAGTAAAACAAAATTAGTGGACTTGGTCAATGGTTCTACAAGCTTCAACCATGCGACTAATTTCCAACTAATTTGATTTATTTTAAATAAATAAAACCCATCATTATTATAAGCATAGTGTAAGTCTCATACACCCATGTAACATGTGGAATCAAGCATGACACAAAAGATGTACATTAATATATATCACATATATACTAAGTGTACACTAGTGAGAAAAAGAAATCTTAATTGAGCTAATATTAGTTAATGTAAGATAATATATCAAATATATAATTATACATTAAATTATTAAATCAACACTTGATTTAATAATCCGGGTATATCACATACAACCGACTAATATCAAATGTATCAACTTGTCGAATCAACACTTGATTCAACAGCCCGGTTATATCACATATAATCGACCGACATCATATATCGCGAGAATAGAATATGGTATCACATAATCGTATTAATCTCGGTCCTGCACATATCACATATGTGCTTTTACTTCATTTCGCTTGAGCCAGGAAACCTCTGTGTAGGACTCTAAAGACTCGTCAATACGCCGGCAGTAGGTGGTGATCATATCAGTCACCCACAAGCCGTAAGCGGTCTGCTAAACGTAACGGCCACCCGGGTATTGAGCGATCAGAAGATCAACAAGCAAGCCTGCTCACACTCCTGCGAATCTAATCAGTAACACTACTGTACAGTCCGGTCTCTTCGTCAGATATGTCGCATATCTCAGCCTGGGGGTGGTTAAACGTCATACCCTAATAGCCTGATAAGTCATGCCGATGTGAGGCCTATAACTGTTCGAGAAACTACTGATAACACTTACCAGTAATCTCAGCAACCCTATCTAGGGATTTCTTGTTATGGCCAATCAAGCATAGCGCAACATTAACCCCAATACCGGGAGAGACGAATCCCCTCCTATCGCTGATTGCCTCCATGTGATTCGGGACTTGATCAGTCGAAAATAATGTATTTTTAATACGGCAATTTCCCTATCATTTGCACTCATATAGAAGTGTTCGGCATTCATATTACACATATTAGCAAATCAGCCGTAAAATATCAGATTGCATGTGTTAGACTCTAAAACTGACATTTCTGAGGAAATTGTGTGTTTATCATGGCATCGCATCATCCCTGTATTGCGCAACACTTGTTTCGAGATTTGTGCAGGAAATTGCAGGATTAAAGCCAAAAGAAGCTGATAAAAAATACACCAACTCCAAGTCTTGAGTTCTGGTAGCAATCTAGAGGGCAAAACACAATTCAACATATCACAAAAGGGCCCATATGTCAATACCATAGAAGCCCAAAAGTTTCAAGCCATGAAGCCTCTAAAGCGCCGCGGAACCGCGGCGGGAGCCGGCTTGCGCCGCGGTTCCGCAGCGGTTTTGCCACGTCATCCGTCCAATTTTGCTGCATTATTCCTATTTCAGTGCCTAAAGCTCATAAATCTATGGCAAATTCCAGAAAACCCTCGAAGCTTCTTCCAGATCAGCAAAGAAGATTAATTAAGCTAATCCTAATTAAACTCCTAACAAACTTCATCTAGAAGCTTCTCCTCAACAAACTTTTGGAGGGAAATTCAAATCTTGCTAACAAACTTTTGGAGGGAAATTCAAATTTAAATTCCTAGATCTAGAGTTTTGAGATCAATAAATAGGATCCTAGATCTAAGGGTTGAGATTCAATCTTTAGTTAGCAAATCTTTGTTAATCTACCTCTTTCTTCATCTTCTTCCACAAGTCTAGTGACAAGACTTGTGCGAAACCCTAACCCTAATTCCACTCCAAATTCAAGATCCCGAGTACCAATCATACAAGAAGCCCTTCAACCTTTTAGGAGTGGAGCCGATCTCCAATCGAGCAACTGATCCAAGCTGATCCGCGACTCACGGAGCCGAGCGAAGCCAAATCGACGATCGAATTCTTCCTCTTGTAGTTCTTGAGCGAATGTAATGAAATTGTTGATATAAATAAAAGGTGAATTTCTTTAATCTTGCTTTCTTTAAATTCATGCATCATGATTCGATCTCAATTTATGATTGTAGTTCTTGTGATGATGTTTGAGTAAAACTCCGCTCGTAAAGGAGTCGAGACGATCAATAGAATGATGATGTAACAAATCTTAATACGATTCTTGAGTCCTACGAGCTTTGTAAACCCTAGCAAGTTCAAGAATCGATGACCTAGTTTCATTGCGATGCTTTCTTGATTGTGATCGCTCGAAATTAGGGATCTACGATCGTTTCTTGAATTTACTAGAGGCTAGAATGTGAATGATATCGACGAAAGAACAAGGGATAAGATGAAACCCTAGTTTCATAAGAAATCCTTAATTCTTGATCGATCATCATCAATCTAGTATCAATTCATCGAAGGATAAGAATACGTAATTGTAAGATTACATCACATCTATAGATCCGATCGATTCCTACGAGCCTCATTTCGATTCTTGATATTTGGGTGGAAAAATCATCAAACTATCAATTCTTGATTCTATCTTTTTCTTGTTATTAGATCTAGATTTTCTAATTCTTGAACTTCAATTACAAATCATAAATTGTTTTGTTTTGTTTTCTTTAAAGTTTCAACTCATCTAATTCAAAAGACGAACGATTACACTTTCCCTGTGGACGATCCGCACTTACTAACGCACTACAATCGACACCGTTATTGATTGCGGTCAAATATTTTTGGTTGTGATTTTTATACAATTTTCATAACACTACACAATCGAAAAATCTTTACAATCAAATGGCGCCGCTGCCGGGGATCATTTGAATTGATACTTTTACATCCAATCAAGAAATTCATTAAATCAGGACTGTACCAAAAAACCACCGTTTTGCATGATCTCTTGAACATGGTAAGGTGGAAATCAAAGTGCAGTGGAAATCACAAAATACTCTATGACGATCTCGGGTCGACATACTAACCTGTACCAGTGTCACCAGAGAACTGCTATCTGACGATAGGTATAATACCATCTAGGAGTTCTCGACGAGTCCGTTCAGTGTACCCAGTCTCCACTGAGCACCCGTATACCATCTCTGATGTCAAACACCAATGGATATGGGATCATCCATCGCCCATCATACGGGTCGAGAAGCGTATACGTTAGTCTACTCTGGAATATCGATGCCCCATCTCGATACTCCCACGACTAGGAACTATTGAAGGATGTACTTACCGACTACCTCTGCCCCACTAGTATGATATGTATCATAATCCTGGTAGTCAAGTACTCATCCTAAGGGTTTTATCAACATGTAATAGAGAGACAATAAGTGTACATGTTAAGATAAAGAATAACCAGATAGCATACTATCATCTCGAGCAAGAAAGTCCTCCCTATATATGTCCAAGCATCCACTATAATATACTTCACATGTATAATAATGGCCTCTAGGGCATACATATAACAAACACATGCACAACGAACGGCTAGATGTCTCCGTCAATGCGTTTTTCTTCGCCATTTTTATTATACTTAATGCATTGATGGAGAGTTGATGGAACGATGCTGTAATCGTGGAGCCACGACCGTCCTAGAAGAATCTTATAAGACGTGTTGGCATCGATCACGTATATTTTAGCTTCAGTTTGCAGATCCTGGCAGAGCTATGGACCCCAGAACTTGCTGGCAGTTTTGATTAAGGCCTTGGATGACTATCCTTTCCCTTGACAGGTGTCGGATATCCATTGACAAACTCTTAAGAGTCCGCAAGTTCATGATGTTCCTTGAAGACATCGGATCAATCAATATGCTATTAATCCGGTCTCCGTCGCGGTAACCTGTCACGTAAAGTGGTTGGTTGTGCTCAGCTATTCCCAGTAACAGGTCTTCATCCTTAAATGTGACCGCGGATGAATACAAAGCGTACTGGGCCTCTTTCATATTAATTTTCGCAAAACAAGCCTGATACCGCTCGGGGTTTTGCAGGGCATGAATGAGGACATCTCTAAGCTCCTTAGATAGGACCAAGGCATCATAAATGCTCAGGAGAGATGAAAGCTTCCAGAGATGGGCCAAGACATTATAGTCCACTGAGGAAGGGCTCGAGTTTTCATGAGCCGGCTTTCCGCCATCTTCTTCATTAGCGACTTGATTTTCCTTTCCTTTTAGGGCATTGCCCTGATTTGGCGGTAAAGCCTTGTCGCATCTGAGCTGGATTTGATTGGCCTTTATGGCGAGCTCCTCGTCCTCTTCGGGAAAACATAGCTCTTCCTCGGAGTCGCTACCAAGGTGGACGACGTAGCAAGTCACTATAGGGATCTCGTCATTGGAGTCTTCTTTTAGCTCCTCCAGAATCTCGGCCGCTTCTACGGGGAAGAACTCCTTCAATTGAATCAGAGTTCTTTTCTTTTGTTCACAGTTTTCGAAAGAATTGATGTACTTTTGAGTGGTCGATCTCCCCGCAGACTCTTTTTCACGTCGACCTGCACTTTTCTTCTTCTTAAGCTTTTTGGATTTTGGGCCTGATTGAGCCGAATTGGCAGCTGGAATGGTGGGCTTCTTTTTCCCTTCGCATTCAATTCTGGGCTCTTTCTGAAGCAATTTTAACATCTTCTTCGTCTTTTTGGACGTGTGCATGCTCCATAGAGGCCGCGGAGAGTCAGTTTCATTTCTCAGGGTAGCGAGTTCAACCGTCTACTCCCGGAAAGCTTCAGCTTGTGTCTGTATAAAGTTGGTGGTTATAGCTTGATTGTTCACAAACACACTCTTGGACAACTCGATCTCTCGAGTCTTATATTGCTTCTCGACCCAGTCTTTGAAATTGTAGCAATCCTCAATCGCATGGCTCACTACTCTGTGGTACGAGCAATACACGGGATTGTCGGTCATTCTTGCTTCGTGAGGTCTTTTTGACTCTGGCAATTGTAGACCGTTGTTTAGGGCATTTTTGAATATCTTTTAGACCTTGTCCATCCTGAAAGAGTATACCTTGTTCTTTTTCTCCTCTAGGGAAGGCCTTTCTCCTCCCTGCACTGGCTTTCGAGATCGGTTGATTTTGGATTTGCCTATCTTTCACTTTTCTTCATTGTCGGACGAATTGAAGACATTGGTATTGCTGGAATTCCCGCTTCTATGGTTGTCGTCTCTGTTGCTCTTCCAAGTCTTGTTTCTCTGAGAGTCTGGGGTAGACTCTTACTTCGAGCATTCTAACATTTGGACTTTCTTGGTCAGCTACTGAAACGTCTTGAGGACGGCTGTACACAAGAATGGGACCATCAAATTGCTGAGGTTCCCAATGAGGCTGACGGACTGGTCCTGCTCTAGCGACGGTTCGCACTTGACAGGGAGGTTGCGCCATTGGGCAATAAAGTCCGTGTTGCTTTCGTTTTTGCCCGTCTTGGTTCTCACGAGGTCAGCAATGGAGATTTTGTCACTAACACTCATGAATCTTTACCGAAATAGAGACTCCATTTGTGCGAAAGTAGTGACGGACCTATCTGGTATGCTTGCGTACCAGTTGAAAGCAACACCAGTTTGGCTATTGACAAACTGATGAAGAAGGAGCGCGTCATTGCCCCCTGTATTTCCGCAAGATGCTTTAAAGTGGGCGACGTGTTGTTCACGTTTCCCATCCCATCAAATCTTCCGAACTTAGGAATGACGTAACCGCTGGGGAATCGGATCAGATTGTACTGTGCGGGATATAGCCGCCCACTACTGCCAATGTCCTTCTGAGCCTCGGCCACCAATGTTTTAATCTTGCTGGTGACCAAGTCCATTATCTGATCTTGTGTTAGCGGGATAGTGCCATCTGGGGCCAAGGCGTCCCCAGAAGTAGAATGTGGCTGGCTTTCGTGCGGCTCGCGTATACTTGGACCTAAAGGTGCGGGCATCGGTTGCTTCGGGTCATTATCTCCCGGCTCATAAGTAGAGACATGTGCTTGATTGGAAGGCGCCTGAGCAATTTAAGCCGTGAGCTGCATCACAACATTCGTTAGGTCATCAATTTTTTAGTAGAGCTTGGCCATCTCTTTATCTTTGCTCCTGAACTGTTTTCGAAGCTCTTGAAGCAGCTCTTGCTCTGCGGTCCTGGGGCGGAAAGTCGGCTCTTCTTCGTTGTTCAAGCTTGATTCCATATGGACTGAGGGGTCCTTCTGCCTATCGGCCTCATCGAGAGGGTTTTCATCATCCAGCAGAGGCGGCTGATCTTGGGAAGCGGCAACCACATTCAAACCAGATTGTGCTTGGGATGTGGTGCCTCATCCTTGCTTTTGCTACGAAGGTTGTCGCTGGGACGCGTGCCCACCATGTAGACCGTGTGGATAACATATCCAGCCGTCTTTCCATCATTGGAAGTTGATTTCGTGGACCGTTGTCATGGCCCTTCTGTTTCAGGAACGGACAATCGATTGAACATGGCTGGCCTGACCGGGTTCTTGAGAGATGCTGGCGCTACTTTTCTAGCTTTGCCCAGCTGCTTTTGCGCGGAATAGAGCGCCTAATAGACTCTTGAAGAGACGGTGTCATTCTTTCTCTTTTGGGGCTGGGACACATCTGTAGGGTTCCTAGGCACACTAATGAAGTCTCACAAGTGATCAAACATGGCCAATTGAAATTTTACAAGTGCCTACAAACCCTAATACGGATCGTTAACTAGATATATAGGCGATGCAAGCAAGTAAACGGAAATATAGCTAAAGGGAAGGGGCTACAACCTTTGTAGATCCGGTCCTCCACCTTCTAGGCTCCGCGATGAAGTCCCCTCGCTGTCCAAATCGGATTCCGGACTCAAGCATCGGCTTCATCGAAGAAATGAACGGGCTTGGTCGTCGGCTTCGATACCGAAGATGATCTACGTCGAGGCATCACTAGATCAAGCTCCACCTTCACAAAGCCATGAAAACTTGTGAAGGAAACACCCTATACTACTTGGCAAGAGGTAGAGGATGAAGAAATAGGAAGTGGGTTCACTTTATAATTGGATTTCTCACTCAATTTCATCACTTGCCATTGGAGTAGCAAGCTTTTCTTCATGGAAGAAGAAGATGATGAAGAAGAAGAAGATATGATAAGTTATTAAAAATAGAAAAGAAATATAATACTTATCATAATCTTACCCTTGGTCAAGTGTAGAGAATCAACTAGGGTTAGTGAATGGTTAGGTTTTGTAGATGAAGACAAAATGGTCAAAGCTTCTTGAAGCTTCAAAGAAAAGAACAAAATAATCAACCATTTTATTTTCTTTCCAAATGAAGAATGAATAAATAAATAAATAGTCAATAAATACAAAACCCTAACCATTACACAACCATGGTTTAATCATACACTTAACTAAGTATGCATGTATCATCAAACATGATACAATCATGTGCACAAAAATATATCACATATACAACTTGCACAATTCAAGTGAGAAAATCCATTTAAAGTGAACCAATACTAGTTAATGCAAAGTAATATATCAATTATACAATTATACATTAAATCATTAAATCAACACTTGATTCAATGATCCGGTCATGTCGCATATAACCGGCCAGTATCCAATGTATCGGCTTATCGAATCAATCCTTGATTCGATAATTAGGTTATATCGCATACAACCATTCGACACATTCATCGCGAGAATGAAATACGGTATCACATACACGCATTATTCTCGGTCCCGCACATATCTCATATGCGCTCCTATTTCGTTTCGCTTGAGCCAGGAAACCTCTGTGTAGGACTCTAAAGACTCGTCAATACGCCGGCAGCGGATGATGATCATATCAAACATCCACAAGCCGCAAGCGGTCTGCTAAACGTAACGGCCACCCGGGTATTGAGCGATCAGAAGATCGACGAGCAAGCCCGCTCACTCTCCTGTGAATCCAACCAGTAACACTTACCGTACAGTCCGGTCTGTTCGTCTGATATGTCGCATATCTCGCCTAGGGGTGGTAAACGTCAGACCCCAATAGCTTGATAAGTCATGCCGACGTAGGGTCCATAACTTTCATGAAACTACTGATAACTCTTACCAATATATCACTGCAACCCTGGCCAGGGATTTCCTGTTATGGCCAGTCGAGCATAGCGCAACATCAACCCCCAATACCGGGAGAGACGAATCCCCTCCTATCGCTCATTGCCTCCATGTGAATCGGGAATGTACCCAAAAACCACCTGTTTGCACGACTCAGTAGAGCCGTGGTAGGGTGGAAATCAAAGCACAGTGGGAGACACACAAGACTCTATGACGATCTCGGGTCAACAGACTAAGCTGTACCAGTGTCACCAGAGAACTGCCATCTGACGTGAGGTATAATACCATCTGGGAGTTCTCGGCGAGTCCGTTCAGTGTACCCAGTCTCCACTGAGCACCCGTATACCATCTTTGATGTCAAACACCAATGGATATGGGATCATCCATCGCCCATCACATGGGTCGAGAAGATATACGCTAGTCTACTCTGGAATATCGATGCCCCGTCTCGATATTCCCACGACTAGGAACAATGAAGGATGTACTCATTGACTACCCAGGCCCCACTAGTATGATCTGCATTATAGTCCTGGAAGTCGAGTACTCATCCTAAGGGCTTTATCAACATGTAATCAGAGAGACAGAAAGTATACATGTTAAGACAAAGAGCAACCAGATAGCGTACTATCATGTCGAGCAAGAAAGTCCTACATATATATGTCCCAGCATCCACTACAATATACATCCAATGTACAGTAATGGCCTCTAGGGCATACATATAACTAACAATCTCCCACTTGCACTAGGGCCATCTGTAGCAGTAGTTGTAGTATCTAATACTCAACCATCCCCTAAAAGTCTCTCTTTGGGAAAAGGCCTTCGTGAGTGGATCCGCTGTGTTGTCCTCTGAGTCTACTCTCCTAACCTCGATCACCCTGGAGATCAACTATCTCCATGATCAGGTGATGCTGCCTCAGAATATGTCTGGGTCACTGATGGGACCAGGGTTCCAGGGCCGAAGCCACACTTCCATTGTCATACAATGGCAGGAACCTAGTTCATCTTATGAACCGGTATACACCCAAACTGCCTCTTTGGTAGTATCTTTAATAGCGATGTTACCAGCCTTTATCGTCTAGTTTGCCACGGTATCTAGCTTGGAACTCTTCCAACATACCGTCCCTTTACTGAGGGTAAAGACAATGCCTGTGACTGACATTCAGTCGTCCTTATCACTCTGGAACCCTTCCAGTGATTCTCCCCAGGATCGATTGATACCATCTCACTACAACTAGTGAGTATCCTAACATCCAATTAAATCTATCTCATAGATCCAAAGCTTAGGATTTAGTAGGTATCACTTTGATCCTATATGGAAAATCATTGTGATAAGCGGAGATTGATCGAGCGTAGCATAGGAAACTCCTTCCCTAACAAGAGTATGTCATCCACGTATTCTATGAGGATCGTCACCATACTCCCTACTACCTTTTTGTTTATACAAGGTTCATCTACCATTTTGATGATGTCAACTTCTTTGACTAATCCATCAAAACAGATGTTCCAACTCCGCGATGCCTGCTTTATCTTATAAAGCATCTTGCACACGTTTCCGCTGCTCCCACTGTCTACGAGGCCCTCTGGCTGTGTTCTTATAGACGTTCTCTTCTAAATCAATATTTAAAAAAGTAGTCATGGCACCCAACCACCAGATATCGTAGTCATGGTATGTAGCCGTGGTAAGTAGGATCTGGATGGACTTAAACATAGTCCCTGGAAAAGGTTTCATCATTATCCGTGCCTGGTTGATGACGAAAAACTTTAACAAGTCTAGCTTTGAAAGTCTCAACTTTTCCATGTACACCAAGTAATCTTCTCAAGATATACTTGCTCCTGATGGGGATTTAACCCTTCAGATATAGCAACCAAAGTCCATACTTTGTTGGTGTATAAGGATTCCATCTCAGATCACTAAGCATCCAGCCATTCTTACAGAGTCCCTACTCTCGATGGCCTGCTCGAAACTGGTTGGGTCATCATCTCATGATGCAATCCTCGCTCCCACTGTCATCGAGAAACCGAGGTATCTCTCAGGCAGGCGAGGAACCCTACCAGATCGGCGGAGAGGCTGAGGTTCGTCGGGGACTATAAAATCCTTTGGTTCTGTCAAATCTTCAGCTGCAGTTTCGAATAGCTGGAACCTTTCCAGTTCTACAGAACTGACCTTGCCTCGATCTTGTCCGGATTTTGCTTTTGACATAGGCCGGACAATCCCAAATCTTAACTTACTTAAGAGATAGGATCTTCCCACACCATATCTCATATGGAGTGGTAGGCACTGATTTGATTCGAACCTAATTCAATAGGTATGCAGCTTCTCAAGCGCATAACTTCCAAAAAGGAAATAGGTAACTCAGTAGTACTCATCATAGAGCATACCTTATCATATAGGGTGTGATTGCTCCGCCCCGATATACCATCGTGCTATGGTTTATACGGAGGAGTAATGCTGAGAGAGAATCTCATTTTCTTTTAGAATAGTCCAAGGATTCCATGCACAAGTATTCTCCTCCCTGATCTCATCATAGGACATAATACTTATACCCGTATTGTGGTTCTCTACTTCCTACTTATATTCTGTGAATACCTCAAAAGGTTCGGACTTGTGTTTCAACAGGAACATATGTCTGAATCTTGAGAGATCATCAGAGAACGTAATGAAGTATAAAAAACCAGTCCTGGCATGTGTAGACAGGAGACCTTACATACATCATCATGTATCAGTCCCAAGAGTTTACCAACTCTTCCTCTGTTTCCAGTAAACAGAGCTGGTGTCATTATATCTTTGTGACATGACTGGCAAGTTTCACAAGATGTAAATTCAAACTGATTTAAATATGAATCTAAATGTAACTTCAGCTAGTCGGGTCGCATTGATATGACCTAGTCTACAAAACCCCAAGAAGAATTCGTTCATTTCTGAACTCTTCCTCTTGTGTGTGTTCTGAATACTAAGAACTGTAGTTTGATTTAGAACGTCAATGCTTTTAGATAACGTGCCTGAACCGATCAACTTTTGATATAGGAAATGTTCAAAACATTATCCATCAATACAAAATTTTATCATTTCTTTACTAATAAAGAGACTGATATGATTTTGTATATCAGGTTTGGTATCTAATAGCATTTGTTCAGAATCAATGTATTGGTAATACAGGGTGATAGTGACCAACAGACTTGGCTGCAACACTTGCCCCGTTTTCTGCCTCATGAAACTTATCACCCGTTCTCAGTTTTTCTACCCTTTTGTAGCCCTATGTAACAGATTACATATCTGGGATCCTGATCCGGTATCAGATACCCAGGATGCGGAGGATACTGAGAAACAGTTCTTTGTAATGAACACACCCGAAGATGATGCATCATATGCACTTTCTTCGTTTGGGCGGCATAGGAATTCTGGTATTCCCCTATTTCCTGCTCTGTCTTATAACAATTATAAGTTAGAGCGGGACCAACGTTCCCCAGCTCAGTATAACAAGCGGGTTCAGTCAATACATCTATTTTATTATCTTGATTAAGGCGTGATATGGTCGCTACCAGGAGAGAGAGAGAAGAAAACACTCTGCGTGCGCTCTTGCAAGATTAGATTGGTTATATATTTTATCTAATCAGGATGGCTCCCACTGTTTTTATCAAATCTTCCTTCAAACCTTAAAAGGAAAGACTAGCCGGGATTAATTACACTCTACAAGTTCGCCAATCTTTCAGCCAGGCCAGTGTCGGTACTTTGAGGGAGGTTCCCCGTGCTTTCGCACGGACCTAATTACAGTAAACCTCGTTTTCCCAGAGGCGTAACCCCGTTGACACCTTTCTAGACACCTATTTGATCGGCTAATTGCAAAGTGCAAAACTCTCCCAGGAGTAAAAATTACTCGCAGTGGGTATCGGGATCTAACTATCACATAGAAGGTATGCAATCTCATTGCAAATTTCAACACTTGAAACTCCCGATAAAAGTTTTTACCCCTAGCACCTATGACCTTAACTATGGTCAACAAATCATAAGTACTAGTCAAGTTCTACCCGTCATTTCGTGATTAATTAGACCCACCCACATGACCCTTAACTAAGGTCAACAAAGTCACGCGACTGTCCTAACTAATCGCATCATATGCGGTGTAGGAAGGCATCACTTAGCTACCGTACACTGTGCCTTGACTATGGTCAACAAACACAGCACGAATACTAAGTACTCTACTTCCTAAAATGACGGAGGGTTGCGAATGGTTTTTATAAAAACCTTTAACGCTTTGAACTTGATCTCGTTGCGGAATCAAATGGTTTTTAAATGGAATGTTTTCGAGGCTTTTCTAGTTTTGCTAAAGGGGTCATTCCCGGTGAAGGGATCGTCGGCCCTTTCCTCGTCGAATGAGGTGCGGGATATATCATATATATCACTGTGCAAAGCGGAAACTATAGAAGCGATCAAAGACAAACCGAGGGTTGTAGCATCTGCCAGTTATTGCTAAAGGAGTCACTCCCGATGAAGGGATCTCGGTCCTTTCCTCATCGAATAAGGTGCAGGATGTTCTATAATGAACACCGCGATGCAAAGCAAGAACTGTAGCTACCTGTTTTTATTTTGAAATTCGATTCCACAACATCAATTAGGTTTATTTTCTTTCATTAATCTCATCAATGAATATCCCATCAATTAAGTCCACCTAAACATCACAGATAAATATAACGTATGCTTATGCCATCCGCATTCGCCTCGATGTCCCGTCTGCACCGTTAGGTTAGGTAACTAACGGTAGAGCGGGGCAGGGCTAGCGCGGGTGTAAAACATAAGCAACGTTTATATAATATATCATATATACTATATATAATATCTGTCACAGAACATCACATGATCACATCACAGATAAATCACAGCAGAAGAAACATATGAAATATTGGATATACTAGGACGTCCGTGTTTTCAATACGAGCCAGTATAAAACACGGATTCCACGGTCGTGATGAATAGCCAATCCCACACCCCTAGACCCCTACGAGAGCGGCAAGCAACCCTACCAATTCTAGGGTTAGAAGACCCGGACTCGACTCCTCGAGATGGTCTCCCACTGGACCCTAGAACCCGGTTACTTATGCCCTCCTCCTTGGGTCTATCCTAGTGCAGAAAAGTAAATAATATACATCAACGGTGACAACTTCCGCAACCTGGAAGTGCCCCAATAAAAGAATATTACATACAAGTTTTTACATGAATGAAAATGAAAAACACCCATCTCACATAAAAACCCCCCGGCTATTCAAACACGACGATCCAATATAACATATCCAGCAACACATAACATCACATGTCATAAACGTAAGCAAACATGCGTATTAATTGTCGTTGACATATAGCAACGAAACCGGTGATATCACATATTACACTTACGGTCACAGAAAAGAAAGTGTAAAACTACAACAGTTGGAATCCGCGACCTCCTCAGACATCGCATGCCTGACCAAATGAATTACTTAGACATCGCATGCCTAACAATCATAAACCCCGCATTTTAGTCTCATCATCGAAAACTCTTTCCAATATCAAGTCGGGCAATTCAACAAGATTCCCGAAAAACTGATCGAATGCTCGTCGCAAACTTTAGTAGGCGGCCGCACCCCTGATACCGTCGACGAAGTGCACTAAGGCGGAACACCGCTACCGCGAGCACCCGAACGGATGCTTTCGGCGACGGGGTTCTCCTACAGTCACTTGGTCGGGGCTATGGAGTGAGCTGTCTATTAAGTTTACCCGGCGAGTATCCGCGTACGCTACGTGATTGCGACGGACTTTTGATCACATCAAAACTCCGTGGCAATCGATCAAGGGAGACTAAACTGCTATGTTTATAACATTCATTCCGTTATCCCATAACTACTTGTGAATTCCAATTATTGTATCACATTCCGGATAAACAGAAAATGTTAAACTTTCCGATCGAACATTCGAACACCCAAGTTTTTCCGATACGGCTCAACACATGAAATAAGTCTAACAGCATTCAGTTCGTGCCTCAGTACTAACGGTCCAGCCGTAGAAGGGTCAAGCCAACGCCTCACATGTGGCACGCCGTACTGCCCCAAACCCGAAGGTTCAAAGGGCAGTTCAAGACGGTCACATAATCGAGTTAAGGTTTGTTGTCTTCTAGAGGGTCCATCGCGTTACTTGCACTACTTAGAACGTCGTTAAACTACGGAAAAAATTCAACAATTGGAAATTTCCCGGCAGGGGAAAAAGTGGGTATTTATATCCAATCGAACTTTTTAACATATTCTAAAAAATACCCGGAAACACACACAGACAAAATTAGGCAGTCCGATCGAATCTCCGAATCCCCAATACAACCCAGAAAATAAAACTCTGGAATAAATATTAAAATATTCCCAGGAAAACCAGCACAGCTTACTAAGAATTACGGTGCAAACTTCGATGCACAAAACGACAAACTAGCCACGGAACCGCCGCATGAGCATGCTTATGCCGCGGATCCGCGGCGACTTTAAGGAATCAGGCCATCGAATTTTACAGTAAGTCTTAGATCTTCCTGCTGATTTTTCTGCATATTTTTAATTCACAAAAATCCACGAATTTCAAAAAAGTCCAGAGAGCATGTTAAAATCGGGGTTTCGGGTCGATCGGACTTCTAACTCCGTCTACGCATCGCCTAAGGCTCTAGCTAGGCTCTGATACCACTGTAGGGTTCCTAGGCACACTAATGAGTCTCACAAGAGATCAAACATGGCCAATTGAAATTTTACAAGTGCCTACAAACCCTAATACGGATCGTTAACTAGATATATAGGCGATGCAAGCAAGTAAACGGAAATATAGCTAAAGGGAAGGGGCTACAACCTTTGTAGATCCGGTCCTCCACCTCCTAGGCTCCGCGATGAAGTCCCCTCGCTGTCCAAATCGGATCCCGGACTCAAGTATCGGCTTCATCGAAGAAATGAACGGGCTTGGTCGTCGGCTTCGATGCCGAAGATGATCTACGTCGAGGCATCACTAGATCAAGCTCCACCTTCACAAAGCCATGAAAACTTATGAAGGAAACACCCTATACTACTTGGCAAGAGGTAGAGGATGAAGAAATAGGAGGTGGGTTCACTTTATAATTGGATTTCTCACTCAATTTCATCACTTGCCATTGGAGTAGCAAGCTTTTCTTCATGGAAGAAGAAGATGATGAAGAAGAAGAAGATATGATAAGTTATTAAAAATAGAAAAGAAATATAATACTTATCATAATCTTACCCTTGGTTAAGTGTAGAGAATCAACTAGGGTTAGTGAATGGTTAGGTTTTGTAGATGAAGACAAAATGGTCAAAGCTTCTTGAAGCTTCAAAGAAAAGAACAAAATAATCAACCATTTTATTTTCTTTCCAAATGAAGAATGAATAAATAAATAAATAGTCAATAAATACAAAACCCTAACCATTACACAACCATGGTTTAATCATACACTTAACTAAGTATGTATGTATCATCAAACATGATACAATCATGTGCACAAAAATATATCACATATACAACTTGCACAATTCAAGTGAGAAAATCCATTTAAAGTGAACCAATACTAGTTAATGCAAAGTAATATATCAAATATACAATTATACATTAAATCATTAAATCAACACTTGATTCAATGATCCGGTCATGTCGCATATAACCGGCTAGTATCCAATGTATCGGCTTATCGAATCAATCCTTGATTCGATAACTAGGTTATATCGCATACAACCATTCGACACATTCATCGCGAGAATGAAATACGGTATCACATACATGCATTATTCTCGGTCCCGCACATATCTCATATGCGCTCCTATTTCGTTTCGCTTGAGCCAGGAAACCTCTGTGTAGGACTCTAAAGACTCGTCAATACGCCGGCAGCGGATGATGATCATATCAAACATCCACAAGCCGCAAGCGGTCTGCTAAACGTAACGGCCACCCGGGTATTGAGCGATCAGAAGATCGACGAGCAAGCCCGCTCACACTCCTGTGAATCCAACCAGTAACACTTACCGTACAGTCCGGTCTGGTCGTCTGATATGTCGCATATCTCGCCTAGGGGTGGTAAACGTCAGACCCCAATAGCTTGATAAGTCATGCTGACGTAGGGTCCATAACTTTCGTGAAACTACTGATAACTCTTACCAGTATATCACTGCAACCCTGGCCAGGGATTTCCTGTTATGGCCAGTCGAGCATAGCGCAACATCAACCCCCAATACCGGGAGAGACGAATCCCCTCCTATCGCTCATTGCCTCCATGTGAATCGGGACTGTACCCAAAAACCACCTGTTTGCACGACTCAGTAGAGCCATGGTAGGGTGGAAATCAAAGCACAGTGGGAGACACACAAGACTCTATGACGATCTCGGGTCAACAGACTAAGCTGTACCAGTGTCACCAGAGAACTGCCATCTGACGTGAGGTATAATACCATCTGGGAGTTCTCGGCGAGTCCGTTCAGTATACCCAGTCTCCACTGAGCACCCGTATACCATCTCTGATGTCAAACACCAATGGATATGGGATTATCCATCGCCCATCACATGGGTCGAGAAGATATACGCTAGTCTACTCTGGAATATCGATGCCCCGTCTTGATATTCCCACGACTAGGAACAATGAAGGATGTACTCATTGACTACCCAGGCCCCACTAGTATGATCTGCATCATAGTCCTGGAAGTCGCGTACTCATCCTAAGGGCTTTATCAACATGTAATCAGAGAGACAGAAAGTATACATGTTAAGACAAAGAGCAACCAGATAGCGTACTATCATGTCGAGCAAGAAAGTCCTATATATATATGTCCCAGCATCCACTACAATATACATCCAATGTACAGTAATGGCCTCTAGGGCATACATGTAACTAACAACATCTCGTTGTAGCATTGTTCGGACTGCTGTCTTCTTGATTCTGACGGTCATGGCGTTTTTCTGAACCCACTTAAGAGGTTCAAAGGAATTGCTGACTTTTACGGCCGACTCAGTCGTCGTCGCGCAGTAACCCTGCTCTTGGAACCTCACAAGATTCCACTTGGCCAGAGTCCTGGCCCTCTTGTTGGCTCGATACATGATCCGCTTCTGTCTCAACCTTTCTGTTTTGAGCACTTGGCAGGCTTCGGCTCTTCGGGAAGACACCGTAGACTGATTGGCAGAGAGTTCAGAGAAGACGCCTGCTCACGCGATTGTCAAGGGCACCGTCTGAGCTTGCTGGAGATACTTTATGGCTCCATTGGTTTTGACGGCCTTGCCCCCAGTTGGAATAGTGGAGAGCCGTTCGAATACGGATTTGCATTTAGGGTGGGATGCTTTGGCGATCACAACGTTCGGTCTCCTGCCCCTTGAGGTCGGTTTAGCCGCTTGGTTTGGTAGGATTTCTGCCAGATGAGCGCTTCCGGCAGGTTAGATGATGACGGAACAAAATTGGCGGGACGGTTCTTCCCACTGCCGACTGAGACTTGCGGGGAGAATCACGCGAGCATTGATCTTGACCACGCACGGGATCAGGGTCACGTCGTAAGCTGAATTTATCTTAAAAGACATTGTCGTTGAAAGTTGATTGCTGCACGGAAAATCATTATTTTAGTACAAATATCGGTATATTTGTTAAATGAGTTTGCATGAACGCTTGATCCAAGATATGGGAGGAGTGAAAGGTCCCACCGAGCGTTCCAAAATCTGTAGGGTGTTTTTCGTCACCCCATTGAGGTGGGAAATACGCGTCACTTGTCAGGAGTATTACAGATTCCCCCTGCCTGGGGTAGGCTAGGGTTTATTGATTGTGCGGATCCAATCTCCGACAGCCGCAGACTAAACTACCGTTAATTACCCCTCGCTTTTGGAGCGAGAGAACCTCCGATTGACGGGTAAAACTGGTCATGCGAACTTAATGTGCAGTGTACATGTGTTGTGTTTTGAAAGGGACTTTGACGTATCGGGGGCCTCACAGAGTTTACGGGGGTCCCGCTACCTAGATAGCTGGCTGGGGGTCAATGGGGCTAGCAGGGGGACGTGTTTTGAATGTGGAGCATAAGGGAAAAAGAGGGGTGAGGAGCATCCTAAGGACGCGTGAGTGGCGCGTGGGCGCTGTGCGCCCGCGTGTCTCATGCACGACGCATGGGCGCTGGACGCCAGCGGGTCACGTGCACGGCACACGACCACTGGTAACACCAGCGGAGAAAGGGGCTTAGCCCCTGGGCTGGGAGTTGAACTCCCGAGGGGCTTTGGAGTTGAACTCCTAAACAGAAATTAGGTATAAATTTGGAGTTAAACTCCTAAAAGATTTGGATTGGAGTTAAACTCCTATGTAAGAAATTAGATGTGGACTTGGAGTTAAACTCCTAAAAGGCATGGATTTGGAGTTAAACTCCTAAAATGTCTGGATGTGGAGTTAAACTCTTTTAAGGATTTGGATCTTAGAGTTGAACTTCTCGAAGATCTTCGGAGATGATCAAAAGGGGACCCATTTCTTCTCCCTGGAGTCTTGGATCCTCCCAAAGTGAGATTTTTGGAGGTGGGCCTTCTTCCTCCTCCTCTCCTTTTGCTAGATCTTGGAGAAAAAAGGAGGTGAGATTAAAAATCTCCCTTTTAGGGATTTGATGGGAGATCTGAACTCCCGTTTGAGGGTTTTATGGTGAAAAACTATTTCTTTTTGGAAAAACAAGAGTTAAACTCTTGATTTAATTTTAAATGAAAAGAAAAGGGAGAACTTGAGAGAAAGGAGATGGAGTTACAAACCCTAGAATTTTTTTTGAGAGAGTGAAAAGTCCTTCTTTATTTTCTCATCATGTTTGTCTTTTATAGGCTACACACTTTACATATAGCCCTTTGGGCTTTTCAAAATGGCACTTGTGCCACCCCATGTCTTATGTACTTATTTTTTTTTGCTCATAAGCTATGGGGTTTACAAAATTTTTGGCTTTTGCCCATTTTTCATATATTTATTTCTTAAAAAATGCATTTAAACCAATTTATCGTCTCCTTTTTGGCATGGAGCTGGCCCCTTCCACGCTCGGTCTTGACTTGGGCTTGGGCCCGCTTTCTTGGGCCCGGGCCTGCTTGGCTGGGGTTGACTGATTTTAACTTGGTCAACCGGGGTGCAATTTTTGACCCCAACAGGCATCTCCATTATTGCTTTGATCTTTGAGGGATCAATTTCAATATCTCGAGGGTGGATGATGAAGCCTAGGTATTTTCCTAGGAAGACTCTAAATATGCACTTTAGAGGATTTATCTTCAGATTATACTTTCGAAGACGCTCGAACACGATCTTTAGATCCTCCCTTTCCGTGAGATTTGCTTTTGACTACAAGGTCATCAATATAGCATTCGACGATCTTATGTATGAGGTCATCGAATATCTTCGTCATGGCCTTTTGGTACGTGGCTCTGGCGTTCTTCAAATCGAAGGGCATTACCTTATAGAAGAACACGCCCAACGGTGTCCGGAAGACGGTATGCTTTTGGTCTTCAGTATCCATCTTTATTTGGTTGTATCCTAAAGATCCATCCATAAAGGAGAATACTTCTGGGTGGATGTGTTATCGATCATTAGCTCAGTAACAGGTACTGGGAAGTCATCTTTCGGGCATGCCTTGTTGAGGTCCCGAAAATCCACGCAGATCCGAACCGTCTCATTTTCTTCATCACCGGAATGATGTTAGCGATCCAGTCGGGATATTGAACCTCTTGGTTGAAGCCAGAGGTGATTAATTTCCTGACTTCGGCGTTGATACTCATTTCGAGTTTAAGCCGCATTCTTCTTGATGCCTGTTTGACCGGCTTTATGTCGGGCGATATGGCCAGTTTGTGTACCGCCACATCTATAACTAAATCCTGCATTTCAGAGTAGTTCCTAGTGAAGCAATTTTTGTACTGTATAAGCACATTTTTTAAGGCGACTACTTGTTTTTCGGACAGTAGTTCACCGACAAACGTCGGTCTCGGATCATCTTCCGTTCCTAAGTTGATTTTCTTTAGGTTGTCTGCCGTGGTATGTATCCCATCCTCCAGCTCTTTTGGTGCCGGCGAAAATTCTGAGATCTCATCACCATCGTCTTCGTTTATGAAGCATCCGAAAAAGCCAATCATATTCTCATCTCTTCCTTCTTTGAGAGTGTTATCATATAACAGGTACGGGTTCACTTCCATTTTCGCGGTCGAGCTGGTCCCATCCTGATGGTATAGGTCAGCCCGTGCTTTTATGGCGGGCTTATCCTCCAGCTATCGGACAACATGAACCTGCCTTATTGATATTGGTCTTCCACCTAGTTCTTGAACGTGAAACAATATTCAAGGGGGTGACCTATTACTCGGTGATAAGAGCAATAATCCGGATGATGAACTTCATTTAATTGTTCGGGGGTGTCGAGACTCCGAAAGCGTCATCATTTGGTGTTTCATGACAAGACTGAAGATCTTCCCTGTCTTGTCTCGAGGGAACGAATACTTTCGTCCTATTTTCTTTATGAGAGACAGGCTAAGACCGAACTTTTCTCGCTTAGAAGACGTCTTGGACTTATTCTGTCGTCCTTGAACAAGTCTCACAATCCTCGCCTTATTTTTGCCTCCGCTTCGAGATCTTCCTTCTTCGAGAGAGAACACAGGGAGTTGTGGATGAAGAGCATTGTGATCTATTCCTCCCACTGATTGTTCACTAAGTTGTTGCGTCTTGGCTTTTTCATATATGGCCATTTCGTGACCATGGTTGTCTCAGCTCACTTAAGAAGCTTCTTTTATTATCTTGTCAATTTGTTCTTCGAGCGATGGACTTGAGGTTCTTCGAGCGAGGCTTTTCTCTCGTTCGGCGACATAGCTACTTGGAGAAATATTTTCTTCTCCATTCGAGCTATTTATGGTGTGGGAGCTGTAGATTTGCTCTTATTTCTTGGACCGAACATATTTCAGCCAAGTTGTTTCCATCTTCCCGTTGGACTTCTTTCGTTGAGTCCTAGAGATATCACAAATCCTTTTATAGAATTGGGATTGCTGAACAGTTTGTTCGAAAGGCACACCTTGACGCTTTAATTTCGTCTTTAATCCCTCTGCATAATATCTCAGCATACGGATGGGCTGGAACTTGTCAAGAGTCGGATCATCCCCATGCCAGACTTCTTTTTCCACCTGGGTCTCCATAGATTTATGGAAGAGGATCAACTTTTCACCTCTTTGCCTAATAGGCATGTAGAGGTTTCCAGTTCTTGTACGCTATAAGTATTAAGCGTGTCAAGTTCCTTGTAGTGTCGAGGCGGAGCCATCATAATATGTAGACTCTGATCTGCTTCAGCAAGAGTCTGCATTGATGGGCGAATGGAGAACACTGTATTAGTCTCGTCTTCGAAGTCACTGCCAAAGACTAGGATAGAGGCTGACGGTCCGGTTTTCTTGTTCTCTCTCTGAGACTGTCCCGAGTATACTATTTGTTTGTCTTCTTCGGTATCACTTCCGAAGACAAGGATGGTAGCCATGGATTTTTGCTTATTTTCTGGCTTGTGACACCTTTCAGTATCCTTGAAATCCAGCTGGAAGTATTTTGCATCCTCATACTTTCACACCTCATTTACCGAGAAAGGATCCAGTTCTCTTGTGACAGTGTACTCCAAGCCATCTTTAAAATACTTCATACACTGATGTTGTGTAGAAGAGATGACGTTGTACTCGTGTAGCCAAGGCCTACTGAGTAGAGCGTTATAACAGGTCTTGGCGTCAATGGCATGGAATTTAATGTCGGTGATGTACAGCCCGAAGCGGAGCATCAATATGGTCACGTCCCGCTTCCCAAAATACATAAGCACGGCACGTGACAGAGCCAACCATGCTACCCATCACTAGGAATAATCCCTCCATAGTCACATTACGGCTGTCAAGGTGATATCAAGAACAGTAAAATAAAATCTAGCTAACACATGTCCATTTGCTACAATGAACAAAATCAAGAAATCCATATAGTGGAAACAAATCAAGATCCAAATAAAACAATATTTGTATCATGTCCCTTATGGGCTCACATCGATAAAAATAAAACTACGGAAATAAAAGAAACTAAGCATCTCTAAATTAAACGTCTAGCTCCTCATTGCTCGGCTTGCTTGCTAAAGTACTCCTGATCTGCCTGTGATAATGTCAGAGGAACTGGGCCATGCAAAACCCAAACGTCAGTGCGTCATAATATCAAAATAATAGTAATAATCAGGATATGATGCTATTATTAAACAAGAATGTAAATAATAAACATATGTATAAAACAGCGAGGTGCATGTATGTGATGTATATCATAAAATCTGTGCTTCTAGGTTATCTATTCTACGAGTCTTTGAAATCAATTTAATGGAATCGTCGATATAACTCAATAATACCCTATGAGTGCCCGGACCACGGTCAAGATTCATGGGCTGAATCTGAGACATGCTGCTAAGCAGTAAACATGTAACATGTACAGATGAATGATGTCAGCATCATTATTTCGGGGTTGGCCGAGCCCGTAAAGGCTGATCAGTATCTGGAGTATCGAACTGTTGAGTTATAAGTTAGTTTTCATTATTGATTTCCCCTTATCCCCAAGGTTTTGTGTTCAAGTTTGGTATTGATGATATAAATCTAATGCCAACACAGGATCAAGCAGGTACAGGTCTTGTCTATATAGACAACAAGTCATGTCCGTCAGGACAACAAGTCAGGATTGTCGGCATTAGTAAAAGATCCAAATATCAAGTCTGGTAGTGGGTCGTGAACATGTCATGCAATGTATATTAACCAGAATAGACACCAAATGTAAAACTATAACCAATATCTAAACACGGTAACCACAACTAATGCCAGGATGTATATGTATCTATCTGTAATAACCATTTTACATCCAATACCATGTATAGTGCAAACTAGATACAATACTGAACTGATATAGTATTATAATAATATCGTGATGTTCCGGCATGCAACTGGATAACCCATTATCAATACGGATACAAACGGATACTATAAAACTGTAACTTGGTACTACTTGCTGAATATCAAAACGTATGTACTATAGTCAAGCATATAAATATAAATAAAGTAGCATGTTGTAAGTTTAAAACTTTCCTGATCGAATCTCACGTCAAGATATGGATGTTACGTTCCGACGCCGAAATAAAGTCACGGCGCAAAACTTACGCACGCAGGACTTGACCTGGTTGAGCAACTGCGTAACGTGGTAACTGGGTTAGACGACGACGGTGACTGGGTCATCTGGATTGTCGGCGACGTGTGCAACTCCGGCGAGACAATTGGAAAAGAAAGAAGATGAAGAATAAAAGAAGAAGAAGAAGATTAGGAGGTGGTTGTTGGCGATTGATGGGGTTCTCTGGACTTAGCGAGGGTAAGGATAGGGAAAAGGCGGTCGGCGGCGGGGTGACGGCGAGGTGGGTGGCCGATGGGGTTTTGAAAATGATCGGGGAATGAGCAAAGGAGGAGAAGAGGGTGTGGTGGTGGTGCTCTAGGGTTGCTGGGGAGACGAGGAGGGAGGTGACGGGATGATGGTGGTGGTCGGGTTCCAGCGACGAGGTTGGAGACGAGGGAAGAAGGTGGTTTCTCGATGTCGGGTGTCGGGCTTGTGGGGTTGGGTGGTATTCGGGAGAGGAGAAGAGGAGGAGGTGATGGCGAGGTAGGGAGAGGATGACGACGACGCTAGGGGCGGCGACGACGAAGGGCGGCGACAACGAAAGGGCTCGAAGGTAGGTTCTTAGTTGTGGGGGTTTGGAGCTCCGGCGATGTCTCGAGGAGGAAGAGGTAATGGCAAGGTAGAGAGAAAGACGAGGAGATGGGGACGGCGACGGAGAGAGGGTGACGAGGCGTGGGTTAGGGTTCGGGTTGGCGATGGGAGAAGAAGACGAGAGGGAGAGAGTGTATTTTTAGATATATATATATATATATATATATATATATATATATATATATATATATATATATAGGGAGAGAGTGTAAGGATGGGGTGATATATAGAGAGAGAGACAGAGAGAGACGAAGAGAAAGAGAGAGTTTTATTTTATTAAAAAAATAATTTAATTTAAATATATATTATATATATAACTGTATATATATATATTAGTTATATATTATATTATATATATATTGTGGGATTTATAGATAATACCAGATTACTCCGAATATTACCCGCATCCCTTCAAAAATCCTGTTTTTAAATATGAAGAATATACGTAAGAATTTAAACCATGATGCAATATCCTGTAATTAAAAATATATGCCCCCAAATAAGGATCTACGTAAATATATGTAGTGATCCAAATACTAGTCTGTCTAACCCATAAGATATGAACATGATATATGGGCGCAACCACCTGATATGGGGTATTATGACATGTAAGGCTAGATAGGAAAATATATTATTTGGTTTTATATTGTATTATAAAATGATATGTGGATTGTAAAATATATTATATGTGTATATATATTTTAGATTTGCATGGATACACTATACTAGCAAATATTTGATGTAATCTCGAACCATATTGGGTTTCAAACTGCGGGTTGGGTCGGATAATAACCATAACTACTAATTGCATTATTCGCAACCCAATAGCCACAATAAGAAAGAATTTTACCGCAAGATTTGAAATACCCAAAAATATAATATAAAATAATTAGGGTGTTACAAATATTACGGACCCAAGCGTCCGTGACGACTGTGAGTCGAACCCTGAGATCGTAATTTTATCTCGGGTAAGATGCTGAACATTCATACATATCTTTTTTAGCACTCTCATGTTGAGGAGGTTGACGGAGTATTCGTTATCGACAAGGATTTTTCCTATCTTGATATCATGGCAGTACCTGGTAACATACAGCGGTCGATAATGCTCGCATATACCAAGGAGTAGATCTTCCTCACTGAATGTAATATCAGCCGTGTGGGCCTCTACCAATTCATTCTTCATCTTCTCTTCTGTAAGGAAGGTTTGAAACTGATCAGGTTCTTGTAAGGCCTTGATCAAGGAGTCTCGTGCCTCTTTGGATAAGAGTAGAGTATCCTATATGCTCAATTATGAAGGTATCTTCCTCAAATGCGCAAGGACATTATAGTCCACCTTGGTTTTCTTAGGCAGGTCCTTTGCGGCGAGCACTTAGGCCACCTCTTCATCAAGGGTAATCTCCTCGGGCATTTTCTTTTTCCCTTTATCCTTTTTATTCAAACTTTTGATTGTGGGTCCGATATTCTTTTCAGACAGAGTGTGGTTGCGTAGCTGGATGTTCTCGCAATCCTTTTTCTCCTCTTCTTTTTCCAAAGCGGATCTTTCAAGGAGAGGGTTGAAGGGCATTTCATCCTCAGAATCACTCCTGAATGTGAGAACCCGAGATTTTTCCTCTTTTGAACCGGCACCAAACATATGACAGCTGCCAGTTGCTTCTTTATGCACTGTCGTCTCGCTGCTCTCACATTGACGAGCGCGAGCCTCGCGCTTCCCCTTCTTGAAGTGTTTTCTATGGGGCAATGTCTCCTTGCCACCACTTCTTGAAGGTATTGCATTTCTCGATGGGATAAGCAATCCTATGGTGATACAAGTAGTATTTTGGGTGTCCCTCTCCACCATCGAAATATGGGACCCCAGGAGTGTACATAATGTGTGGTAGCAGTTTCATCCCCATGGATAGGGCCTTGGCAAACCATTTCTTAGTTTTAATCCTGCTCTTATTTATTTTAGGCATGCCTTGGTTTGGTCGGAGAACTTTATGACTCATCCTCGCCGTAACTTCTTTGTTTAAACCATGTCGTTTGGCCTTTTCATATATGGCCATATCGCGTTCCTGATCGTCTTTGCTCTTTTGAAAAGCTTCTTTCAGCGACCTTTTAATCGGGTCTTCTTCTGACGATTTCGGGATTTTTGATGCCGATTCTGTCCCTTGTTCATCCATGTTGTTTTCCGACGCTGACGGAGTTTCTTCTTCATATAGTGATGAATGGGAAACCATATGGCGGCTTTCCACACGTTCTTCCGCTTCCTCTGTTGAGTCATTTTCCTCATCATCGTCATTTTCCTTGTCCTCAAGAATATGCTGGAGGAATTCTTCAAGTGTGACTGGTATTCGCGCTTTCTAATTGTACTCTTCCAGCGCGTTTATATATTTTTGGAGGTCCGTACGCCTGTCGACATATTCAGTAGGCTGCACGGGCTTCTTAGTCTTCTTCTTTTTCTTAGAAGACTTCGAAGGCTTGACTTAGAGATTTTTCCCCTTGTCGGCAATTTTCGGTGCGGGATGCGGTTTCAACATCCCTTCTATAATCTCAGGCTCAAGCGGGCTTTTCCACTTGATCCCCGGGTATGTTTGTAGATCTTTCAGCATTCTTTTGGTTTTTCCTCAAAGAAATACTTCCCATGGAGTTTCTTCCACGAGTGAGCAGGTTGCTCCCTGCATATCCACTTTCTTGGGAGCATGCTTTCGGGGCGGATCTATCCTTCAATTATCTGACAGTGCGAATTTGCCTTGCTGATACTAGTTCTCGACCCAGTTTTTGAAGACGTAGCAGTTCTCAATTGGATAACTCACTAACCAGTGATAGAGGCAGTAGTTAGGGTTGTTAACATCACCAGCTTGTGTGGGACGCAGCGGTTCTGGCAATATTATCAAATTATTTCGCATAACCAGCTCGAACAATCTCCTCATCTTATCGCGAAGGAAGGAATATGCATGTCCCATCCTTTCTTCTAAGGTCGGGCACGTACGACTGTTGTTTTGATGGACGGCTGCTTTCCGATCGGCTGTTGCTTTGTATTCGCACCAAAGGCTGCTTTTCCTTTACCCTTATTATTTCGGTGATCCTTGTCTGAAGAGGAAGGACCATGCCCATCTGATCCATCTGGGCCAGTTTATCAATCAGCGCCTAGAATATGGTGGGCTTGAAGAAAGTAATAAATTCGGATACGATCGATTAAGGATTGATAGTCCTAATGAACATCCCCACAGCTGGAGACTCCTTAATGTGTTGTTCGCATTTAGACCACAAGTTCCACCAGCGGATCGCATATTGGACCCATGTTTCCCCTGGCCTAACCCTAGAATTGATTAGTGCCGTGATTGGAGTGCGCTCCCTCGCACTGGCGAACCGTTGTGTGAATAGCAGCTCTATCTCAGAGAAGGTCTTTATGGAGTCATTTGGGAGCTCCGAGTACTATTCGAAAGCTGTCTCTGATAAGCTTCCGATGAATTGGCAAAGCAATAACTTGTCGTCGCCTCCGGTATTACCACACAGAGCTTTGACCTGTGCAACATGTTGATGAGGATTACCCGTTCCTTTATAAACGTGGAACTTCGAGATCGTCTATCCCAGTGGGTATTTCATCTGGTCGTACCTAGCCGGATATGGTCGCCCAGTTTTGATGAGCTGATTTGCAGCTTCATTAGGTTGATGGGCGCTGATTTGTTAAGCGATATAGTCATCCAATGTTGCCTTGGAGATCGTTTCCTCCTTGGTCGTTAATAGGGCCTGAGGAGGATTTGACGTTTCCCCTTTATCGTCTTCGATAATCATCGGTGGTTTTTCATCCGGTGGTTTTGGTGGAATCATCATCCCAACCATATCTTAAAACAGAAGAGCCATCTTTTTTATGTTAGCAGCCTGTTCTACCGCTTCCCTATCCTTCTTCTCAAGCACCCGTCGCAAGAACTTGGTATCGGTTTCCTTTTTCTGGCGCTCTTCCGTTTCTTTATCCAGACTTTCTTTAGATCCAGTAAGCACTGCCATCTTAGCGAGCATATCTTGGAGCTTCTATTGTTGCTCCTGAGCTTTTGTCAGTGACCGAGTTTGCAGTCTATAACTCACAGAAGCACAACTCTCCTCTTCACCACCAGTCATATAGACTGTGTGTATAGTTATGCCTCCAGACTTAGGGCGTTTGGCGCACTCGCCTTTGGGTTTTGCCTCTGGCGATAAAACTTTCTCCAGCCTCACTCTTTTGTGAGAGGTCATAGCAGGAGGAAGCTTTATGACAGGCACCTCTCTCTGAGAAGTCTCCCTGTTCCCGCCAAAATTTTCGGCCAAGAGCTATTTGTTCCCTTATAACCCTTATAAAAAAGGGAGAGAAGAAAGAGGAAACGAATTCACGGTTGGACATCACGTGTTAAACATGTGAGTGCTTATAATGCAAAGCATATAAGCGCTGAAAGAAAATAACAAAAGGCCAAATAGGCATCACGTGTTAAACACGTAAGCGCTCATATGCAAAGCATAGAGGCGTTGAAAACACATAACTAATAGCCAAATAGGCCTCACGTGTAAAACATGTGAGCCCTCATATGCAAAACATATAGGCGTTGAAAACACATAACTAAGGGCCAAATAGGCCTCACGTGTAAAACACGTGAGTGCTCATATGCAAAGTATATGAGCACTGAACATAAATAACCAATGACCAAACATGCCTCACGTGTTAAACACATGAGCACTCATATGCTCATATGAGCGCTAAAAATAAATAGGCTAAAACCCACACTAAGGGTCACGTGTTAAACACGTGAGTTCTCTTGCCTCTCACATGCAAAGCATGTGAGCGCCCCAATTTAAAATGTTCCCATTAAATTCTATGTGATAAAATTAAATCCTATTTGGGAAATATTTTCCCTGATCTTTCTTTTAACATTTCAGAAAATAAAATATTATTTTTAGGAATTTAAATAATTAAATTAATAATTATTATGAATTATTATACAATTATTTGTAAATGAGTTATTTACTAAACTCGATTAGTATTTACTAATTTTGCATTAAGTGTGTTATGTGCATGTGACATGCAATATAACATGTTGCATGCGACTTATTATATTTTTCTTTTGTTGAACCATGGCCAAAATTCCTCATTTGCCTTTATTTATGTTTTTGTTTTAAATAAAAGATAAAAGAAAAAGGAAATTTTTTAAATGGGACATGGGATGTATGGGCTTGGCATGGGAGAAGAGAGAGAGAGAGAGAGTGAGAGAGGGAGGGGGGTATTGACCATAGCTCATCACCCATTCTCACTTCACTTCTTCTTCATCTCCTTCTCATCTCCCCTCCACCTCCTTCTACCACCTCAAGCCACCCCCAAAACCAAACCAAAAACTCATGCCTCATTCACAAAAAATGTGCACAAGCTCACTGTAAGGACCATGGTGTGATCAAGTTGCCACTTTGAAGACTTGAGCAACTCAAGAATATTCTTGAGTTGCCAAATGAGGTATTTCCTACACTATTAGTTTAGTAATTGAGTTTCTTTAGTTTCTATTTTAGTTTAGAATTGGTTAAGTGAGGATTAGTGAACTTTGAAAATTCCAAGTTGAGGTTTAGGGGATTTTATGAGTTATGATGGTGTAATTAAGGTGTAATTAGTGACTATAACCCCTATAGTGTTAAAACCTGGAACAAAACTGAGACTTGAAACTATCTACAACTGAAAATATTTCCGATATCGGTTTTATAAATATTGTGAGATCTGCGGGGAATCTGGAGCAATCCGGGACCTTTATAAAAAATTAACATATACATTAACCTATTTAGACCAATAGAAGACCACCATGAGAAGACGAGACCAAATTTCGAAAGTGGGGCCGGCGGGGGCGGTTACTGTAGCACTATTGGCCGGCCAGATTTTGGCTGTTGATGTTGGGTTTTGGCCTGTAGCTCACAATCCTCATAACTTAGCCAGTGTATTGTTCTTTTTGTCCCAAATTACCTGAGGCAAAATCTGGGAGCGTTTGAGTTAATAATAGCAATGGTTTTTCGATTTCTAAAACATGAATTTTGCCATTTGATTGTGGATTTGGTCGTTAGACGTTTGTACGTCAACGACGAGGGTTTTATGATTGTTTTTGCATTCGTAGGCTATACGTTCTAACCTATGAGCACTTCGCGTGTCGTGTCGGTTTTTGAATCGGATTTTGATGCGATACGATGTATTTTGTGATATGTAGATACTTCGCGTGGACTTCAGGATGACAAGGGAAAACAAGCATCGTTGACTTCGGCAAGCGAGGATCAAGGTAAGTAGATGTATATTTACGGGGGAAGTCGGATGGATGGCATATAGCACCCTCGCAAATGTAGAATCGGGTTACTACTATATTATTATGAGTTTGGATGTGATATTGGATACTTAGCAAGTAGGGTATTTTAGAAGACCTTAGGTTAGATTAGGTTGATCTGGGAAGACCTATCCATAGGATAATTACTTTGGTGGCGAATCGCAGGTTATATGTAGTCACACACATGCACACACACGCACTTGATCTTTGTGTGTATATGTGTGTGTGTGTGTGTGTATGTATGTATGTGTGTATGTGTATGTGTGTGTATACACACACACATACACGGGTGATGAGGATAGTATGTGATATGTGGAGATGAGTCGATATGATCAGGCATGATGCCGTGAGATGTTGGTATGTGATTGAGTCGTGATATGGTATATGATATGATATTATAAAGGATCGTTGGGCGATAGTTACACAAGCATGTGATAATATGTGTTTTGATGATATAATAGATTGCACGTGACCTTAGATCCGTACCCCTGATTTATGATATTGATATAGTACGAAGATTGATACCGTGCGAATGATGATTTATTATAATAGTTGACCCGTACCCTTGATTTGAGGATGTCGTACGATGGATATCACCGTACGAGTTGTATATGATGATTGTTTCGCACTCTTGACTCGAGGATAACGTACGATGTATTATTACCGTACGTGATGATATGAGGCTAGATCGCCGACCATTAGATATATCGGCTCGAGATGTTATTGGTTTCTTATTACCTTCGATTAGGTTCTTAGTTTAGTCTTTAGTGCGCAGACTTAGGTTAACTTAGGCGCGAGTCATACTTATTTTCAAAACTGACGAATCGTAGACTTTTTCAAAGAATAAAACGAGGGATGCAATGGATTTTCGAAAGATATCTATTTTCTCAAAACACCGTAATCCCTACTTTTCTAAAAACCTTAATTCGTGCTATTTCAAAACACAAAAAAACTGTATGACTCGTATACAATTATGTATATTCTATAATGTTGTGTTTACAATTCATTTTCCGTCATATTCATGTTGCTCTCATTGCATTTCGTATTTATAAATGTGTTATCTTTAACTACTATGAATTCGACTGCTAGGACACCGACACCATTACCGATGATGCGTATGTTGCACGTACACTTGCTTGCCGTCTCACACACATCATCATCGGTAATTACCATGTCACGTCCACCTTAAAAAACGTTAATTCATTGGTATAACCTACTAACTGGTAGTTTAATACATATTATTAGTATGCTTGGTCTCATATGCTAGCCTAGACATTGCATTCCTTACTTAAACACATAATGCATTCATATATTCATTCTGTTATGTACTATTGTATGGCTTTATGCCGATATTCACTGTTCACTGACTCCTGATTTTGAGATTTCGGATCTTTCCTGAGATTTCTGGATTTTTGGAAACCGCATGTGAAATTTTATAAACTTATGATAATTTTAAAAGAGAATGATGCGGTTTTCCTTGATATGATATTTCGCATCCACCATGATATTTTCTCGGTTCTGAACTTGGTTTTTGAGACTCGATTCGAGGAGTAGGATGAATCGTCTGCGGGTACATAGTGGACCCGGTAAGGTACCCCGGGGAGAGAGTGATTTTGTGGGGATGACGATGAGCCTGGCAGGAGAGTACTACCTACCGGTGATTGTATGGAAACTCGACAAATATCTAGAGAATGCCGTTCAGAGTTATGAGAGAGATGGATATAAGGGCCGATCTTAGGATACGGCGCTTGACATATAAGGATTTACGTGTCGATGTTGGACACGAGTTTCATGATGTTTTGAGTGTCGGTGATGGACACTCAGGTTTTATCGAGATTTTGTGTGTCGTTGCCGGGCACATGTTGGATGATGCATTCATACATGATACACATGATATGTTATTACTCATGACACAGACACGAGTACTTTGGTATCACACTTATGTTCTACTATTACCCTCGTTATTATATTACTGTATGACCTAGGAGATATTCATACATTCGTTTTTTGCTCAGTGATGTCTTCTACTCACGAGTTGGCAACCCACCCCATTGTGCCACAGTTTCCTGCAGGTTTAGCTGTACAGGTTCCGCAGCGGCTTGCTGGCACTTCACTTTCTTCCGGGTGATAGCTGGATTGGTGGGATACATTTGCTTCGTGACCACCAGTATATGTTTGTATATTATTTTTGTTGTATCTAGTTAAATGCTCTATCAACCAAATTTATATATCTAGTAGATTTAGAAACCCACAGTTGTTTATTCTTTCGGCCCTAAAGTCGTGCTTATGTATTTATTGTTTTTTTTTGGCTTTTCTTGATGATGTTTAGTTTCTTGCTGTGTTTTGATCCTTGTCCTTTGGTGTTGTATACTTATTATCTGCATGGTTATTTCCGCCTTTTGGCGAAGAGCTAGCTCCTGCTTGGGAATGCCTTTTATTATATTGCTTGTACCGTTTTCGGGTTAAAATATACAAAGGAGGTGCTGCCCAAATTTTCAATAACGAAAATGTTTTCAAGTTAGATACAATGATTGTGAATTCATATATCATTACTTATGTATTTAAAGAAAGAACTTGTTTTCATTATACCGTCATTTCAAAACTTCACCTCCACTATTTTCCCTAAAGGATTTAGATTTCTGGGCTTTGGCTTACTTGAATTAGGTGGGGTTCTATAGACTTCACATGATTTAAGTGCCAGTCACTTGCCTTTTCCGGGTCGTGACAAAGTTGTTATCAGAGCGTTAGGTTTAACCTTGGTTCGAGTCTAGGTTTGACTATGCGGAATTTAGGGCGTATATTTATATTCAGAACCTAGGCTTGACCTTACGGATCTTAGACTTGGCCGAGGGAGTATTAGACCCAAACTTTCGTCGCGTAGGTTGACCTTGGTTGATGGAGTAGGTGACTTATGTAGAGTGACGTACCGTGTATATATTCCGCGGCATACTTACGATACGCTACTCCGCTTAAGAAGCTTTAGGATGTACATTTCTTAGGCACTGTATTTCTATTCGTTCCTATGATCTATCCTCATCGATATCAGATTATGGTTTTTGTTACCACGGTTACACGAGTAGAGAGAGCTACGGCTAGAGGTGCGGTCAGCACGAGCTTGTCATGAACGAGGAATGACCAGGGCGTAATTCCGGTGACGCATGAACGTTTTTGATAGATCGTTTTACTATGTTTTCCGTAGACACGAGCCTTTTGATGTATTGTTTTACTAAGATTTCTCGCTGACGTAAACGATAAGATCAGCACCATATGATCGGGCCACGGCTAGAGGCCAGCCAGGATGTAGGGACTGTTGATGTACCATCAACTCCATATGATTAAGACGTTGTTTACCGTGCGGACAGATGAGCCAGCTATTGCTGAGTTGATAAGATATCGTTCCCAGATCATTGAAGCTAACGCAGCATGGGTCTACACTTGGGGATAAGATAGAAGATCGCTAGTCACCCTTGGATAAGACTAGAACCTTTTGTTCGTTGGATACTCTGATGTGAAATCATCAGATTGACTAACTTCAGCTAGAAGAGGACCTCACACAGGCATGTTGTTAGTCGATCGACACAGGACGAGCATAGGTGCATCACTCCGATGATTTGGACGAGTTCCCGAGGACGAGGTTGGCCAGATGTTGTCTACAGGACATTAGAGATACCGAGTTTGAGGCTTCGAGAGAGACTCTAGATATGAGTGCAGCCTGTTGGAGTGCATTTCACACAGCTACGAAGAGATAATTCCGAATCGGTTCACATTGAAGAAAAACAGAGTAAGAGGTTCGTAAGAGATCTTGACGAGATGACGTTCAATTCCGTTGACATCAGAAATGTGATACGCATGCAGAGGCGTTGAATATGGATATATCTTCCAGAAGAAGTCGTGATAAATATGTAGCCATTCCGGAATAAGAAATGGATTAAGTAAAGGGTGATAATTTCCGGGCAGTTCGGCAGAGATGAGATTTGGGAGAGACCCCGACAGAATCTTTCTGGAATACTACACAAGAAGACTTGGACCCAGGATCGGTCGTATTACGCACACTCCGCGGGCCAGAGTTGCCATCATTGACGAGAAATATTATGAGTGACCATGATAATTAGTCAGAAGATTTTCAGAGAAGCGTCAGAACGGTACTGTTTCCGTCAGTACCCCGAATCGGGTTGTCAAGCCAAGAGGGAATACAATTGGTAATCCCCAGAGAGAGATGAAAACCTAAGGTCACAAGGCGTCAGACCGTGAATAGGAGGCAAGTAGATATCTTGCGCTGGTATGTTTGAATGCACCGGCACCCTTCGACCTTGAAGGAGGGGCACGTTGACGATAGTATTTATGATTTGCGATTTGGTGATTCTAATATCACGTTTTCGTTATTTTGGATTCTAGTATTTTGAGGATTTCGTTTTATGATTGATATTTCCTATATGTACCACAGTTGCACATGATTCGCATTTCTATGTATCAGCTGTACTGATTTCGTTTTGTGCAGACCCATTGCATTTGATTTTGATTTCATACCCTCCGATATATTTGATTTTGAATTCATGCATAGGGTTTGCACACGATTTTGACTTATGTATTTGGTGTAATTTACACGAGCTTTCCGTACCTTGATGTGGTTTTGTGCACGCAGATGCACGTGTTTATGAGTTTATATTCCACGGTATACCTGATTTGGATTGATGTATGTTGTATACCGTCGATTTCGATTGTGATATTCGATATTTGTTTTCTTGCACCTTGTGCACTTGATTTGGATTCTTGCGCATACTTGGCGCGCTAGATGCGATTTTGTGCATATCAGATGCACTAAATCGGGATTCTTCGTGCATATCAGATTCACCTGATATTGTCGGCAGGCACACCCGTTGCACTTGACAGATGTTTTCATGCACACCCGTTGCACTTCGATTTTGTTTCTGTGCACATGTATGGCACATGCATTGATTTCGATTTCCGTACGCACCAGACGCACATAGCATTCTTGTACACATTTGGGATTGCTTTCTTTTGGAACAGTTTGTTTTATGATATTTACTATTTGGTTTAGTAACTGAGCATGACAGTTCTGAGAATAGTACCTAAGTGTTTTCTCATGCATCGATATTTACCGAAGGGATTTTCAAAAATGAGCTATAACCTCATTATTTTCTTACGTTTCCATGATGACAAGAAACCTTATGAAAGGAAAACCCTCCCTAAGGTTATTTTCAGAAGGCGGAAAGTGTATGTTAAACAAAGGATATATATATGTATAGCTATTTTTCCTCATAATGAACGTCCTCTACTTGTGCCGTGATACGCGTATTACACGGCGGTTTGAAAAGGATTTTTGCATGCATTTCTATATGGATGTGTTGACGATTTTACAACGATGTGTACTATATACATGTTATAGTTTTGATTACGTCATGTTTGATTTTGTATTGGTTTTGGACATTTGTATTTTCGTCATAACTCCGATGATTGCGTGATGCTTGACGGAGTTTTGATTTTAAGTTTTGCCCTTGTTTTCATGCGCAAGTGTTGCGCTATGATATATTTGATGTATTCATGATTTTGGAGCCCCGACGACTTGATAGTTTGCTGAAATGTTTTAAATAATTAGGGGGTTTAAATTTAAATTCGGGGACCGAACTTATTTAAGAGGAGGGGGGAAGATTGTAACATTTCAGAAAATAAAATATTATTTTTAGGAATTTAAATAATTAAATTAATAATTATTATGAATTATTATACAATTATTCATAAATGGGTTATTTATTAAACTTGATTAGTATTTACTAATTTTGCATTAAGTGTGTTATATGCATGTGACATGCAATATAACATGTTGCATGGGACTTATTATATTTTTCTTTTGTTGAACCATAGCCAAAATTCCTCATCTGCCTTTATTTATGTTTTTGTTTTAAATAAAAAGATAAAAGAAAAAGGAAATTATTTAAATGGGACATGGGAGGTATGGTCTTGGCATGGGAGTAGAGAGAGAGTGTGAGAGAGAGGGAGGGAGTATTGACCATGGCTCATCACCCATTCTCACTTCACTTCTTCTTCATCTCCTTCTCATCTCCCCTCCACCTCCTTCTACCACCTCAAGCCACCCCCAAAACCAAACCAAAAACTCATACCTCATTCACAAAAAAATGTGCACAAGCTCACTATAAGGACCATGGTGTGATCAAGTTGCTACTTTGAAGACTTGAGAAACTCAAGAATATTATTGAGTTGCCAAATGAGGTATTTCCTACACTATTGGTTTAGTAATTGAGTTTCTTTAGTTTCTATTTTAGTTTAGAATTGGTTAAGTGAGGATCGGTGAACTTTGAAAATTCCAAGCTGAGATTTAGGGGATTCTATGAGTTGTGATGGTGTAATTAAGGTGTAATTAGTAACTACAACCCCTATAGTGTTAAAACCTGGAACAAAACTAAGACTTGAAACTATGCACAACTGAAAATATTTCCAATATCAGTTTTGTAAATATTGTGAGGTCTGCGGGGAATCTGGAGCAACCCGGGACCATTATAAAAAATTAAACATATACATTAACCTATTTAGACCAATAGAAGACCACTACGAGAAGACGAGACCAAAATTCAAAAGTGGGGTGGGCGTGGGCAGTTACTGTAGCACTATTGACCGGCCAGATTTTGGCTGTTGATATTGGGTTTTGGCCTGTAGCTCACACTCCTCATAACTTAGCCAGTGTATTGTTCTTTTTGTCCCAAATTACCTGAGGCAAAATCTGGGAGCATTTGAGTTAATAATAGCAATGGTTTTCCGATTTCAAAAACATGAATTTTGCCATTTGATTGTGGATTTGGTCGTTGGACGTTTATACGTCAACGACGAGAGTTTTATGATTGTTTTTGCATTCGTAGGCTATACGTTCTAACCCATGAGCACTTCGCGTGTCGTGTCGGTTTTTGAATCGGATTTTGATGCGATACGATGTATTTTGTGATATGTAGATACTTCGCGTGGACTTCAGGATGACAAGGGAAAACAAGCATCGTTGACTTCGGCAAGCGAGGATCAAGGTAAGTAGATGTATATTTACGGGGGAAGTCGGGTGGATGGCGTATAGCACCCTCGCAAACGTAGAATCGGGTTACTACTATATTATTATGAGTTTGGATGTGATATTGGATACTTAGTAAGTAGGGTATTTTAGAAGACCTTAGGTTAGATTAGGTTGATCTGGGAAGACTTATCCATAGGATAATTACTTTGGTGGCGAATCGCAGGTTATATGTAGTCACACACATGCACACACACGCACTTGATCTTTGTGTGTATATATGTGTGTATATATATATGTATGTATGCGTGTATGTGTGTGTGTGTGTATACACACACACATACACGGGTGATGAGGATAGTATGTGATATGTGGAGATGGGTCGATATGATCAGGCATGATACCGTGAGATGTTGGTATGTGATTGAGTCGTGATATGGTATATGATATGATATTATAAAGGATCGTTGGGCGATATTTACACAAGCATGTGATAATATGTGTTTTGATTATATAATAGATTGTACGTGACCTTAGATCCGTACCCCTGATTTATGATATTGATATAGTACGAAGATTGATACCGTGAGAATGATGATTTATTATGATAGTTGACCCGTACCCTTGATTTGAGGATGTCATACGATGGATATTACCGTACGAGTTGTATATGATGATTGATTTGCACTCTTGACTCGAGGATGTCGTACGATGTATTATTACCGTACGTGATGATATGAGGTTGGATCGCCGACCATTAGATATATCGGCTCGAGATGTTATTGGTTTCTTATTACCTAAAAAAGGTTCTTAGTTTAGTCTTTAGTGCGTATACTTAGGGTAACTTGGGCGCGAGTCATACCGATTTTCAAAATTGACGAATCTCAAAGAATAAAACGAAGGATGCAATGGATTTTCAAAAGATATCTATTTTCTCAAAACACCGTAGTCCCTACTTTTCTAAAAACTACGATTCGTGCTATTTCAAAACACAAAAAAACTGTATGACTCGTATACAATTATGTATATTCTATAATGTTGCGTTCACTATTCATTTTCCGTCATATTCATGTTGCTCTCATTGCATTTCATATTTATACATGTGTTATCTTTAACTACTATGAATTCGATTGCCAGGACACCGGCACCATTATCGATGATGTGTATGCTGCACGTACACTTGCTTGCTGGCTCACACACACAGCATCGGTAATTTCTATATCACGTACACCTTAGAAAACGTTAATTCATTGGTATAATCTACTAACTGGTGGTTTAATACATATTATTAGTATGCTTGGTCTCATATGCTAGCCTAGACATTGCATTCCTTAAACACATAATGCATTCATACATTCATTCTGTTATGTACTATTGTGTGGCTTTACGCCGATATTCACTGTTCACTGACTCATGATTTTGAGATTTCGGCTCTTTCCTGAGATTTCTGGATTTTTGGAAACCGCATGTGAAATTTTATAAACTTATGATTATTTTAAAAGAGAATGATGCGATTTTCCTTGATATGATATTTCAGGTCCATCATGATATTTTCTTGGTTCTGAGCTTAGTTTTCGAGACCTGATTCGAGGAGTAGGATGAACCGTTTGCGGGTACATAGTGGACCCGGTAAGGTACCCCGGGGCGAGAGTAATTTTATGGGGATGACGATGAGCCTGGCAGGGGAGCACTACCTACCGGTGATTGTATGGAAACTCGACGGATATCTAGAGGATGCCATTCGGAGTTATGAGAGAGATGGATATAAGGGCCGATCTTAGGATGCGGTGCCCGAGATATAAGGATTTACGTGTCGATGTTGGAAACGAGTTTCATGATGTTTTGAGTGTCGGTGGTGGAGACTCAGGTTTTATCGAGATTTTGTGTGTCGTTACCGGGCACACGTTGGATGATGCATTCATACATGATACACATGATATGTTATTACTCATGACACGAACATGAGTACTTTGATATCACACTTATGTTATACTATTACCCTTGTTATTATATTACTGTATGACCTAGAAGATAGTCATACATTCGTTTTCTGCTCGGTGAAGTCTTCTACTCACGAGTTGGCAACTCACCCCCGTTGTGCCACAGTTTCTTGCAGGTTTAGCCGTACAGGTTCCGTAGCGGCTTGCTGGCACTTCACTTTCATCCGGGTGATAGCTGGATAGGTGGGATACATTTGCTTCATGACCACCAGTATATGTTTGTATATGTTCTCGCCAAAATCTTCGGTCAAGAGCTATTTGTTTCTGTTTACACCGGTTTAAGTTTCGTTTACAAATATGTGTGAAATCGGGCTCATTCATATACGCACATGCATACATCAAAGAAAGAACAGGTGTTAGAAAGGGAGCACTTGGCGGTCAACGACAAAAAGAAAGCATTTAATTGAACATTTTATTCTACAGGAAATAGATCACCAAACATGGGATCGAAAGTACAGGGACTCACAAAACTATGGATAAAATTATCTAACTCCCTCTCTTCCTTCTCTACCATGTCAAAGTGGCGATCTTCACGAACAATCGCTTTCCATCGGCCAGCACTGTGCCCATCAGCGAAAGCAGACATGATGGCCCGCTGAGCCCGTATCTGGATTAGCAGCCGAACAGAGCGATCCCTCAGAGCCTTGGTAATCAAAAACGCCTCATGAAAGCACTCGATCTTTTCCTCCGCTGCGTCAAGTATCGCCAGAGTCATTTCCACGGGTGAGGGGGAATGTCATCGAGCACAGACAAGGAGACCATCCGAAGCCAAATGGAGTCAATGGGGAGAGGAGATCCTCTACGAGTCAAGAGCTCGTACAGTACCGTATCGCATTGGTCATTCGTAAGAGCAGGGTTCACCAAGAGTGCAGCAAAATAAGGAACAATTTCCTCAATAGGTACCTCCCATGGCTTCCGGCGAGCATGTGGACGATTACATGCCATAGTTTCTCTGTTAAAATAACTCTCTGAAAGTGAAAGAGAAGAGAAGCCTTGCTTCAGATTATGAAGGGAGATATTTAAGCCTAGGCACAGAAAATGTTGTACATTGTGGAACTATTTCCAAGCATTTGACTTAGGAAAAGCAAAGAAAGAAAGCGAAAAGACACCTTCAGTAAAGAGGTAGCGCCTCACGTGCCTTGCATGAGGGCGCCAGTGCCAAGAGTTAAAAAACTCTGAGGCAGCGCTTCACGTGCGTTGCATGAGGGAGCCAGCGTGAAGAGTTAAAAAACTCTGAGGCAGCGCCTCACGTGCGTTGCACGAGAGCGCCAGTGCCAAGAGTTAAAAACTCTGAGGCAGCGCCTCACGTGCCCCGCACGAGAGCGCTGGCGCCAGAACTAAAAGTTCTCTGCCGCTGGATCAAAGATCCAACAGAGATGATAAATCATCAAAGCACAGAATTAAATTCTGATTGAGAAAATACTCCTCAAATCTTTCTGAACAAGAAAGATTATGCTCTGTAAAACAGAGCACCGTTGGATTAAAGATCCAATGGTGATTAAAAAAATCACCAAATTACAGAATAAGCTCTGTATGGGAAAAAAATTTCCTCAATCTTTCTAAAAAAGAAAGATTACGCTCTGTAAAACAGAGCATCGTTGGATTAAAGATCCAATGGTGATTAAAAAATCACCAAATTACAGAATAAGCTCTGTATGGGAAAATATTTTTCCAATCTTGTTAAAAACAAGAAAAATGTCTTCTGTAAAATAGAAGTCCTTGGATCAAAGATCCAATGGTGGATAAAATTCCCAGATCAATTAAGAAATCTCTCAATGAGAGATTTCCTTACCTAAATCAACAAATCTGCCTCTACTATATAAAGGCCCCAAGACTTCAAGTCTTGTACAGAGGACCCCCCTATAAACTTTAAGTTCAAAAAGAAGAGCAAGCAAAAAGAGCTTGAAGAGAGAAGAAAGAAGAAGAACTTTCTTTAAGGTAAACATAGATCATAGTATCTCATTGGCATACCTGAGAGTTTAACCCTTATAAAAGAATATAGTTCTTTACCTAGATCTGAGATCCATCAGACAAGTCTCCCACAAATGAGAATTTAATTCTCGTAGGGATGAATTTGTTCTCGGGGATTGAAGATCCAGGGGAGAACAAAGAATTGAACTCTTCAGAAAAATGCATAAAGAAGGAAATAGAGCCAAGCGCCCCACGTGCCCCTCACGTGGGTGCTGCTGAAATAAAGAGTGCTCTGCACTTATTGGTTGGCGCCCAGCGCCAAGCGCCCCACGTTCCCCTCACGTGGGCGCTGCTAAAATAAAGAGTGCTCTGCACTCATTGGTTGGCGCCCAGCGTTAAGCGCCCCACGTGCCTTCACGTGGACGCTGCTAAAATAAAGAGTGCTCTGCACTCATTAGTTGGCACCCAGCACCCCACGTGCCCCTCACGTGGGCGCTACTAAAATAAAGAGTGCTCTGCACTCAATGGTTGGCGCCCAGCGCCGAGCGCCCCACGTACTTCTCACATGGACGTTGTTTAACATAAAGCGCTCTGTAAATATAGCCCAGCACCATAAAGAGTGTTTAACACTCAATAAAAAAAGGGGGGTGAGCATCAAAGTCCATATCAATGCTTAGCATTGTTGAACAAAAGCGACCGAGCCCAAACAAGTGTTTAACACTTTATTCAAAAATTGAGTGGGCTGAGTCCAAGCTGACCAAAAGTCCCTGATTCAGATCAACCGAGCCTACGGGCTCACAATTTTTATAAATTTGATCTTAGTCCTAAACTCAACTACAGATATCTCAACTGACATTGGTTCAAGGGTACATCTCCCTACACCTCTGATATATGTCGTTGTAATTCTTCAATGTCTTCAGAGAGGTGGCGGGTCCCAACAATCAACAAACCCAATGGACCGTAACGTCCTTAAACTAATAACGGACTGCAACATCCTTAAACTACTGCAGACTGCAACGTCCTTAAACTAAGCCCTCACCTAAAAAATGGTGATCTGTGGACCGCAACGTCTCTAAGCTAATAATGGACCGCAACGTCCTTAAACTAAAATAATATAGCTCAAATGCTCTTTCGTTGGATCTAAATGATCCTGAAACCTTATTAAGTGGATCTTAGTCTAAAATTAGACTAACATATTCTTAACAAACATTTAAGTTGATCTTAATCTCAAACGAGATTATCGATCCTTAAATCCAAACAAACCCAAATCTAAGAAAATACGGATTTGGACTAATCCCCGCCCTAGGGCGATAATATAAATTAGTCTCCGTATACAATCCACAGGCAACCAAAAATAAAACAAACACACACGACACGAAGTGAACATCTGGATTAGGAGAAAGTGATTATTGCTACGCAGTAACGTAATTAACTGCAAGGGCTTGTGCCTACAGGGAAGAGCGTCCCCACAATCAAAAAACCCCTCGCCAACGAGGGGGAATTTGACGAAGTCTGCTCCAACGATCGCATCTGTTTAAACCTTCGATACATGATGCCATAAATCAACTTGGTATCTTCGGAGAGGTGGACGGATAAATCCAAATAGCATCTGCCCCCAAATTCAGGCAAGACGTTTGTCTTCCCGGTTTTTGGCGGTAAACAGATTCTGGCACGCCCGGTGGGACCTTTTCCTCTTTCCACTCCATACTTCGTGTGTCGTGTTTCGCGAACAAATCGAAGTCTGCTATGGTTGCCTGTGGGTTCGATATACTGAGATTTGGTGTCTTTCTCCCATGCAGAGAAAAAAAGATCAATGGATTCCAGCTGCACCAACTGCAACAACAACTCCCGCTCCGCCCCGTCTAGAGGAGCAACTTACGGGCCCCAAGCGGCCTCCATCTATGCAATGCCGGTGGAATAGGTGACACAGGCCACCACTAGATTGTTCTTCGGGACCATGCTCCCGCCAATGAGCTTCAACGCTCCAGTGTTGTCACAGGAAGCTCCAAAGAAGTCGGTCTTCGATCGGCTTGCAACTACCGTGCCCCCTCTTAACGGGTGGTCCAAGTCTACTGCCTCAGTCTTCGACAGGCTGAGCCTAAGCTCAAATGGGCCCACGAAGAGGCTCGCAATATCAGAGAAAGCTATCCCAACTCCGGCTGCAGTTGAAGTCGTCCAAACTACTTCCCCTACTCGAAAGTCGGCCTTCGACAGATTGACCATTCCTTCCCAGTGGATGTCAGTCTTTGACAAGCTGGCGCCAATAACAACCTCTCCTCAAAGCAAGGGGCATGACGAAGCTACTCCGACGATAAAAGTGATCCCGGCTACACGACATGCTCGACATCGTCACTGGCGCCGAGTGAGGAAAGCTGGGTGCAATTTCCCTTCTGGACTTACCCCACCAGCTCCAATGGTGGAAGTTGATGCTGTTGTTCCAACTGGAAACAGCTTTGAGCCGCTCAGGAGGGTGCGCAAGAACTCTCCAACTGCCATGTTGAAAAGGTCTCCTCCACCTGTGGAGAACGTTACAAAGGCAAACCCGGAACATCCTTCTCAGCGGTTGTCCCCCAAAATCCACAGGGTCTGGCGAAGAGTCCAAGACTCTGTAATCAACAAAAATTACTCCCGCAGATTGAAGAAAATGAAGGTCCAGCAAGAGGAAGGTCATCCCGTCGTCGTACCATGGAAGGTATCGTCTGCAACAGCCCCCTTAACTTCGACCGCCCATAAAAGGAGAAGGCCGGAGAAGATCCCCATGTCTACGACAAATCTCAAGGGCACTGAATCTAAACGCCCCAAGTCTAGGGGCATGGTAGTGCACACTGTCTACATGGCTTCCAGAAAAGAGGAAAGCCGTGCTTCTGGGCGTCATCGACCACTTACGTGGTCCATAACAATGGCTCAGGAGCAATAATAGAAACTCCAAGAGATGCTGACAAAGATGGCCGCACTTACTGGGCAGAAAGAAAATTCAGAAGTATCGTCGGATTAACGCCAGGAGCAGGAAATCGACACCGAGTTCCTCTGAAGAATACTCGAAAAGAAAGATAAAGAAGCCGCAGAACAAGCTGCTAACATAAAACAAATGGCGCTCCTGTTCCAAGATATGGTGGGGATGATAATCCAGCCGGACCCTCCAGCCGAAGATCCCCAAATAATCATTGAAGACGACAGAGGGGAGACATTAAACCCTCTTCCGGATTTATCAGCAGCTAGGGAGGAGACGATCTCGAAAGCTGCGCTTGATGACTACATAGCTCAACAAATACGAGCTCATCAGGCAAGTGAAGCTACTGGCCAAGTTGTCAGAACTAGGCGACCCTATCCAAGCTGGTACGATCAAATTAAGTACCCGCCGGGATATACGATCCCTAAATTTCACGTGTATAAGGGGACAGGAAATCCCTATCAGCACATCGCTCAGTTCAGGGCTCTATGCGTCAATATTGGAGGTGACGACAAACTGCTGCTTTGCCAATTCGTCGTCAGCTTAGCGGAGACGACATTTGAATGGTACTCGGAGCTTCCGAATGGCTCCATCAAAACATTCACAGAAATAGAGTTGCTATTCACCCAGCGTTTCGCAAGCACCAGCGAACGCACCCCGATCACGGCATTGATCAATGCCAGGGTGAAGCCAGGAGAGACTTAGGTTTAGTATGCAAATCGGTGGCGGAACCTATGGATCCGCAGTGAAGAAGCTCCTGCTGTGGGCATGTTCGTGGGGACCCTGGATCCGCAGGAAACTATATCCCAATTTATGATGTTCTTCAAGCCGACCACTTTCCAGGCCTTGATTGACAAGCTGGACCAAATGGACCAGATGGGCCATAGACCGTCCTCTTAAAAAATGGAGCTTCGAAATGAAAAGGGTAAAGGAAAAGCGACCTTCGTCGCCAACGCTCAGCAACAGCCGAGTGATCCGAAACCAGCTGCTCGCCAAAACGATAAACAGCGATCACTCGGAGAAAAGTTGAGACGTCCTTACTCATTCTCTCAGGATAAAATGAAAAGACTGTTCGAACTAGCGGTGCACAACAGGCTCATCACTCTGCCGGATCCAAGACGCTCATTGCAACCGAGCGACGTCAATAATCCCAATTACTGCCCCTACCACCGAATAGTGGGCCATGATTGTAAGATTTTTTCTGTGTTTAAATTTACCGCAATCAAGACGGTGTCGCTTGGTAGCTAACCGGTTGAGAACGGGTCGATCCACAGGGAGAAGAAATCCTTTTCTTTATGTTCTAACGAGTTAAGTCCAATTAAGTTGGGTTTTGTTTTAAGATCTATGAATGAAAATAAGTTGATAAAAATCTTGCTAGGGTTAGGATTAGGTTAGTTCGAAATAGGGATCTTCTCACTTCTTTCAATGCCTTAGTTATGAATAAAGGTGTTAGGGTAATCGGCAACAACGGAGATTAGCACGACTGGGAAGAAACTTAGTTTTTTCCTTTTGGTCCTTGTCCGTCCGTTCTTGGCTCTTAGCCCTAACCTCCGGTTAATTCAACTACAACCGGTCTAACTAGGGAATCACCGCTATCATGTAGGATAGGGTGTCGTAGTGAGCGGATTATGGTTGATTTAAAGGGAGTCCATATTAAAATTATTTGGGCAAAGAAAGGAGTGGGAGAGATTTCCTTCTCTCAAACCTTCCCTATCCTACCCCTAACAAGTGAGGAATTACTCACTCATTAGGAAGATAACACTAAAATTCATTTTTTTAAATTTTAATTGATAACCTAAATTGCAGATAAATAAAGAACAAATAAAAGTGCAGATAATAAATTGCAGATAAGAAGAATGTGAGATAAAATAAAATAAAAGACTTACTTTATTGATGACCTCTCAAGAACGCATTACAATTGAATTTAAAATTTAGATCTAGAATAAAAAAAGGAATAAAAAATAAAGAGAGGCATGCCCCAAAAGAGGCACCCTGAAAGAGGCACCCTGAAAGAGGTACACCTAATTTGGCTTTGAGCTCTCCTATTTATAGATAGGAAAACCCTAGGTTTACATTCTGATCCATACACGAAATTACAAAAATACCCCAAGAGAGCCGAGTCAAAGCACCGACACTGCCACCGACACGTGCACTGCACGGCCGCGGAACCGCGGCAGAGGTGCCTGTTTGGCCGCGGTTCCGCGGCCATTTGGTGGGTTCATGGGCCCATTTCTTCAGGGTTTCTTCATGTTGCTTTTATCTTCTGTTTTCTTCACTTGGTTTCTCATAATCTCTTCAATCTCCTTCTAGATTTCCAACAGTGCAGAATGATGTGGACTTTTGCCTTGAGCTTCGTATTAAAGTCTTGGATCTTGTGTTGCCCTTTTGCTTTGTGCATTAAAGTGTCTAAATGATTTTCCATTTGTTCCTTAAACTGGTAGGCACATCATACGGATTCATCTGTTGTTGGTCGTAGTCTCACATTTATAGCGACTTTTCATGAATTTCACTGTAACGAGCTGAGAACCTTTAACCTGCAACTATTTAGCAGACATGGATCAAAAGTACCTACTTATATGTAATGTGATTTAGAATAGGCGATATAAAAATGCAAAAATCTGATATGAACAAATACCCCCAAATTTATCTTTTGCTCGTCCCGAGCAAAACCAATTTTATTCTCAAAAATTCCTAATCTCACTTTCGCAGGGAACACGATTGCACTGAGCTCGTGCAACAAGCCGTTAAACCTCTAGGTGTCCCTAGTAGGAGGAGTGTTGTCTCCTGAGGGTTTTCAGCGGATACTACCCATAAAATCCGATCAATTTGGCCATTGGCTCTAATTCTTCAATTTAATATTCTAGCAAGAAATTCTATTATCTTCAACTTAGAAATTATCAACCCGTATTTTTCACGCTTCCTTTTCATTTAACTTAAGATTATATACGTTTTGTCAATTTATAAAGCTTTCAGCATCTCCTGAGTTTTCCTTCTAAGGCTCAATCTTAACTCAGGAATTTTTATTATCTCTACTGAAGATATAAGCCCTATCTTTTATTTCTATCTCTCCTCCAAACTCCAATTATATACCTCTACGTGTGTGTAATTATCACCCCTATATTTGGAAATTCAATTCAAGCCATCATACTCTTGTCCATCTTTCAAAATACTTTTAGTTGGTGAATTTTAGATGAAATTGCTCACACATCCTTCATGCGACCGTTAATACTTCTTGAGGTACTAAACGACTGATTACAAAATGTGCTTGCGCATTTAGGCGTAATTCCTCGTTTTGCAACACCTAAGGCTTAGCAGTGACTCCTAAACCAGTTGGTCTAAGGCACTAGGTGATAAAGCACCCTCGCTATATTTTTTTTATTTATGCTGCCTTAAGTAATTACAAAATCAGTGTTCATTTTTTATCTTTTTATTCACCTCTTATACTTTTATTTTCTTTTACTTCATACTAAGGATTTTAGACAAGAGCATTTCAAGATATCTTCTACTATCCCAAGTTTCAAGATGTGTGTGAGTGCGTAAAATAGGGTATATACTTTCAGAATTTGGACTTAAGGTTCAGAATTATTTTTCAGACTTATACTTCAAATAGAGCTTTCAATACTCTTCCCTTATTTCGATTTTGCCCAAGAACTGAACTCAAAATTTGCTTATTTCTAAATAAACTACAAGAACATATATTTTCTACAGTTAAACTTTAAGAAAGGTTATTTTTAGGGTTTTTAATATACTAAGTTTTAGGATCTAGTTTTTCCTAACTATCAACCATCATGTTGAACTTAAGTCAAATATAACCAAAATTGAACTTTTTAATTTTTATAATTTTTAAAATTTTTCAATTTTTTTTATTTTTTTATTTTTTTATAAAGATGCAATGTAGAAAAATAAGATACGGAATTAAATATGCAAACAAATATGTACAAAAAGTTTTTATATTTTTGGAAATTCTTTCGATTTTTGTGGGTTTTAATAAGTGTCACGACCCGAAAGTACGGAACATGACCGGCACTTAAACTATGAACGTCTCGAGGCGTACGTAATCTAAGTAAACCGAAAACCCAGAAATCCAAACCAAGAAAAGTAGTAGAGTGAAGGAAAACCAATTTAAAATCAAGTAGTTTTAATAGCATAAGCCGAGTTATGCGGTTTTAAAAACATTAAATATTTCCTGAAAATTTCGGCAGAGTCTCCTTTGTAAATACTGGCTCCCAAACGGGATACAACATGAATAGTATACGAAATCAATAAAAAGGCATCCCTAAGCGGGAGCTAGCTCTTCGTCAATCGACGGTCGCAACCACACAAGCAATATAATATACAACGCCAACGGCGAGGATTAAAATTCAAAGGAAACTCAAAACCACAAGAAAACCACAGAAATATAACGCGCGACTCTAAGGTCGAAGGAATAACATCACTGGTCTCTATCTCAAAATAAATACATGTTTGGTTGATGGAACTTCTAGATACAACAGAGTAATAATATACAAGTTATATAATGGGGGGTACGATACAAGTAAACCCACCTACTAGCAAATCACCCGAAGGAAACTATGCCCGCAAGCCGTAAAGAAACCTGTACGGCAAACCTGCAAGGAACTGGGGCACAACGGGGGTGAGTTGCCAACTCGTGAATAGAAAAACATCTGCGGAAAGAAATCGCATAAATTACGCAACCTAGGTCAATGATCATAATATAAATCCTCAATTATATATATAATAACATGCAACCTATAACAAGGTTAGGGTAAATATCTAACCCGAGTGTAATCTCATGTGCCTGTGTCAGTGCCTCAGGTAGCAATATATCATATGAATGAGGTATGAATGCATGAAAACAGAATACATGTAAATGAAGAAACCGTTTTCATAATTTAGTGAGATTTCCTTTGTATTTTTAAATGAGATATCATAAATGAAATCAGCATAAAACAGTGCCTAGCATCGGCACAAAACGTAATCCCCATATCTCGATATCTCTGTATCATAGTCTCTGTACCTCAATGTCTCGAAATCTCAATGTCTCAAACACAATATCTAGGGCGCCGTCAATCCAGACCGGCCCTTACCCTCCATCTCAAGACCACGACGGTATCCTCCGGATATCCGACGCGTCGGGTAATATCACCGGTAGGTAGTGCTCCCCTGCCAGGCTCACATCGTCATCATCACGCGCTTCTTGCCCCGGGGTACCTTACCGGGTCCGCCATGTACCCGAAACGGTTCATCCGTCTCCTCGAATCGGGTCTCGAAATCCATCAGCAAACTCATGGTGGACGACTCATACATCATGGGAAAAACCGCACTTTTTATTTAAAAAGAGAGAAATCAGTTTATATAAGTTTTGCGGTTTCCCCCCCCCCCCCCCCAAAATCCAGAAAATCTCATGGAAATCCGAATCCAAATCATCAATAGCATGTAAAACCATGAATATAGGCATAACAATGAATAACAGTATGCATGAAGTGGCAAGTAATAACTACAATGTTAAGCTGGCATATAAGGCAGGTACACTAATATCATGTCAAATTACTAACTAACAAGCTAAGTCAAGCAATAATATTTTCTAAGGTGTACGTGACATGGCAATTACCGATGAAGATGTGTGTGAGCCGGCAAGTAAGTGTACGTGGTACATACGCATCATCGGTAATGGTGCTGGTGTCCTAACACTATGATATCAACATTGCAATAAGAAATTATAACATAAGTGTGCGATGCGAAGCGAACCACAATAATAAGCGGGAGCTGAATACAAGACGCAACTGTAACTAACCTGCATTAATCTAATATAAGTCCTACAAAAGGTGCCTTTTGAAATAACACGAACCATGGGGTTTTGAAAATAGGGGTTACGGTGTTTTTATGAAAAGATACGTCTTTTGAAATATCCGTAGGATCCCTTGGGCTGTCTTTTAAAATAACCACGATTCGTTGATTTTTGAAATAGGTAAGAATCGAATCTAATCTAACAACTAAACTAAACTAAAGGGCTAAGCTAACAAGCTGGACTACAGGTAAGGAAACCGCCTAACATCTGAGTCGATCCATATACATACCTGTATATATATTAGTCGGTGATCCCGCCTCAATAATATCATATCCGATACCATATCTACAATCAGACATCCCAAGTCAAGAGTGCGGATCGATCATCAAGATATAGCTCGTACGTAAATCCGTCGTACGGCATCCCCAAATCCGGTTACGGGTCAATATCATATTCCTCACACCATTCCTCTGGTATCCTCTTTATTCAAGATCATAGTCTAGGGTACTGACCTATGTCTAGTACAATACTAATATCCTCAATATACTCATGATCTGACTACAGATCGACAATCTCGTACAAACCGATACCGTCAGCACATAGCATCATCAAGGGTATACATCGCCCGATACGGCCTAATATCAATATCCTAGCATATCATATCTCATATCACGATCACATGTCGACCATTTTGATTATAGCACTATTCACCCGTATCGTCGTTCAAAGACCCGCTATAATATCAGGACGTATCTCAAATACGAATCCTGCCATATCACCGATATCACAATCTCAACACAAATCTTATCGACTCATCTCAAACCCAAGTATCATCCTCAAATCCGTATGTGAACACATAGTCCCATACCCACGTGAACACATCACTATATATATATATATTCCCGTAAACACAAATGGAAGAAGAATGTATGCAAGTATGGGTGGGTGTGTGCATGTATGGTGCGACCACTACTCTAGGGTTTCGCGATATACTAAACCATCCATATTTATCATCAATAAACTCAAACAAAATATAATCAATAAATGTGTGTATACGTATTCGTATACATCACCACGAACTGCGGGGGTGCTATACGCCATCCACCCGACTTCTCCCCGTAGATATAAATCTACTCACCTGGTCCTCGCTCGCCGGTGCCGACGTCGCCACGCGCTTGCTTATCGTCTCGAAGTCCACATGGGGTACCTACATATCATAACGCACCTATCGCATTAAAATCCGACTCAAAAACCCTCGACGTCGGCGTACAAACGCCAAACCACCGAGAAAGCTCTCAACACACTCATTTGTACAATTACAAGCACTAATTATAATATAAAATAGCTTAAAATTCACAAAAACCCCAATTTCACTTAAAAAGTCATTTTCCCGAAAATCTAGCAAGCACAAATCACCGTTTTAGTACAAAACTCGATGTATAAACGAATCTAGCGGCCACAATATTCACTAAATATCTTAAATAAGTCATAAAAACAATTCCCATAATTTAATCTCATTAAATTCCAAAAACCCTAAAATTCTAGTTTACAAAATATCTAAATTTTAACAATTTCATTGCAAAAATGCACAAACTACAATCTAGCTTAGATTTGCATGATCTAAAGCATTAAACTACACTTAATAATGTTAATGAAGTCATGAAAAACCTAATTAGATTTTTAGTCTAACATTTGCAATAAATTTCCAAAACCTAGTTTGCATAAAATTCCAATTTTAACAATTACAAGCATCAATTAGTAAACTAGCAACTAGGTTAGTTTTAGCATCACATTAACATGTTAATCCCCACATCAAGATCAATACCCAATGAAGAAAACCCTAATTTGATTTACAAACCCCTTTTCTTGAATTTTCCAACCAAGCAATTAAACCTAATTAAACACCTAATTAGCTTCAAATGAGGTATGATAGCAACAATTAAGTAACTAAGCAACAAACAAACCATGGAACAAGGATTTATACCTCACAAAACTTGAATCAACATCCAACCTAGACTCACAAACTTGCTTCTTGCTCCAAGATCCACACTAGAATAGGTCAAGGAAAAATGGGTAAGAGTTGGATTTGGGTTTTAGCTTGATTTGTGATGGAATTTTGGAGGTTTTTGATTGGTTTTTGATGAGGAAATGAGAGGAGAAAATTGGGGGGCTGCACTTGGGAAGGGCTCGGCCAGAAATGGAGGAAGGATGGGAGTGAAGTGTGTGGGTGTGGGGAGAAAAGTCAAGTCAAAGAAAGTCCAAGTCAACCCAACCAATACTTATATATATTACCCTTTCTTCTCATTTCTTTTCATTTCATTTCTTTTAGCCATTCAAGTGGGAAAATGAGGGGGCACTTGGGGCTGCTGATTTGGAGAGGGGAGAGAGGGTGTGGGTGAGTGTGGGTGAGGGAAAAAGATAAATGTATTACCCCCAATTCCCATTAACACTAATTTCACCGAAAAAAAGCCTTTTTCTTCGATATTTTCTAAACCGTTTTGGCAAACCATTTCATTTCAAAAACTATATGATAAAATTTTGTTTAATGTGTTATGATACACAAAATTTGTTTCAACTCATTCCAATTTGTAATTTTCCCTAATTAAATGTATTAGTGACGGCTTAAAATAATATTAAAATAATTAATTTCGGAAAATTTTTCAGAAAATTTGAAATTTCACCAGTGACTCAATAAACACCAAATACTAGCAAATTCATAGCTAGAATATGTATATTTAATTTTATAATAAAGATATTTGTATTTTGACTTTTTACAGAAAACCCCCTTATTTTACCGTTTTTTCGAAATTTCACCGAAACGATTTTCAAAACGTTACAATAAGTATGCAAAATATACACATGAATGCAAAGGTAGAAAGCTTACCGAGCACACCCCTAAACTTAAACTTGACAGTGCCCTCACTGTCAGGCTACACCAAGAGGGTCAAAATTGTCGGCGCTCCCTAAAAGAAAAAACAAAACAAAGAGCAAACCAAAATATATACACAAAAAGGTCCCCCCATACTTAAGTGAAACAGTGTTTCCACTGTTTAAGCGTTAAAGTTCAGAGTTAGGGAGGAGAAAAACATAGTATCAAGCTATGCAAGGCCTTACACAGGCCAAAGGTTAGCACCAACCATTAAAAAATTTTATCGTTATAAAGCGGCGGTTGGTGAAAAAACATGTTGTATAGAGTCAGAAAGAAATGGGGTAAAGATAAGTGGTGTAATGGAAAAGGTTTACGTCTCGATTTGTAGAGACGAAACAATAATGGTGAACGGAAACGAGAATGTGGATGATTAGGAATGGGAAGAATGGTCACATTCTCGTATGGGATAAGAAGAAATGGTTGTGGTTCGACTTTTTCAGGTGGAGGTTGATTAATCACAAAATCCGTGCCATTTAGGAATGCGAGTTCGTCGGCGAAAATATCTTCGAAACTTTCATCGATGGTCCGATTGAACATTTCAATGTCAATAAGTGTCGCGCCAGAATTCAACACACTTGATTTTTCAAAAATTACGGAGGTAGGAGACTTGTAAGGCTCATCTACCTTATTCTCAAAAGAGACTAAATCAAGTTGTGTTAGTTATATGTATGCCCTAGAGGCCATTACTGTACATTGGATGTATATTGTAGTGGATGCTGGGACATATATAGGTAGGACTTTCTTGCTCGACATGATAGTACGCTATCTGGTTACTCTTTGTCTTAACATGTATACTTTCTGTCTCTCTGATTACATGTTGATAAAGCCCTTAGGATGAGTACTCGACTTTCAGGACTATGATGCAGATCATACTAGTGGGGCCTGGGTAGTCAATGAGTACATCCTTCATTGTTCCTAGTCGTGGGAATATCAAGACGGGGCATCGATATTCCAGAGTAGACTAGCGTATATCTTCTCGACCCATGTGATGGGCGATGGATGATCCCATATCCATTGGTGTTTGACATCAGAGATGGTATACGGGTGCTCAGTGGAGACTGGGTACACTGAACGGACTCGCCGAGAACTCCCAGATGGTATTATACCTCACGTCAGATGGCAGTTCTCTGGTGACACTGGTACAGCTTAGTCTGTTGACCCGAGATCGTCATAGAGTCTTGTGTGTCTCCCACTGTGCTTATACCACGGCTCTACTGAGTCGTGCAAACAGGTGGTTTTTGGGTACAGTCCCGATTCACATGGAGGCAATGAGCGATAGGAGGGGATTCGTCTCTCCCGGTATTGGGGGTTGATGTTGTGCTATGCTCGACTGGCCATAACAGGAAATTCCTGGCCAGGGTTGCAGTGATATACTGGTAAGAGTTATCAGTAGTTTCACGAATGTTATGGACCTCAAGTCGGTATGACTTATCGAGCTACTGGGGTCTGACGTTTACCACCCCTAGGCGAGATATGAGACATATCAGACGAACAGACCGGACTGTACGGTAAGTGTTACTGGTTGGATTCACAGGAGTGTGAGCGGGCTTGCTCGTCGATCTTCTGATCGCTCAATACCCGGGTGGCCGTTACGTTTAGCAGACCGCTTGCGGCTTGTGGGTGTTTGATATGATCATCACCTGCTGCCGGCGTATCGACGAGTCTTTAGAGTCCTACACAGAGGTTTCCTGGCTCAAGAGAAACGAAATAGGAGCGCATATGAGATATGTGCGGGACCGAGAATAATGCGTGTATGTGATACCGTATTTCATTCTCGCGATGAATGTGTCGAATGGTTGTATGCGATATAACCTAGTTATCGAATCAAGGATTGATTCGATAAGCCGATATATTGGATACTAGCCGGTTATATGCGACATGACCGGATCATTGAATCAAGTGTTGATTTAATGATTTAATGTATAATTATATATTTGATATATTACTTTGCATTAACTAGTATTGGTTCACTTTAAATGGATTTTCTCACTTGAATTGTGCAAGTTGTATATGTGATATACATTTGTGCACATGATTGTATCATGTTTGATGATACATGTTTACTTGGTTAAGTGTAAAGAATTAAACCATGGTTAAGTTTATGATTAGGGTTTTATTTTTTCTTATTTATTTATTTATTTATTTATTTTGGAAAAAGATGAGAAAAGAATGGTTGCTATTTTTGTTTGCTAGTTGAAGATTCTTGAAACTTTGAATTAGTCCACCATCCTTGTCTTATACTTAACCCTAACCATTCAAGTTAACCATGGTCCATTCTCTATAATTAACCAAGGGTTAATACATGATAAGTATTGATTTATTTATCTAATAATTTAACACTTATCATATCTTCTTCTTCATCTTCATCTTCTTCTTCCATGAAGAAAGCTTGCTACTCCAATGGCAAGTGATGAAAACTAGTGAGAAATCCAATTCTAAAGTGAACCCACATCCTATTTCTTCATCCTCTACCTCTTGCCAAGTAGTATAGGGTGTTTCCTTCACAAGTTTTCATGGCTTGGTGAAGGTGGAGCTTGATCTAGTGATGCCTCGACGTAGATCATCTTCGGCACGTTGTCGACGACCTAGCCCGCCTTTTTCTCCGATGAAACCACCGTGAGAGTCATGGTTCGATTCGGACAGCGGAGAGGACTTCATCACGGAGCTTAGAAGGTGGAGGACCGGATCTACAAAGGTTGTAGCTTCTTTCCTTTAGTTAAAAGTTGTTAACTTGCATCGCATAGCCTATATATCTAGTTGACGATCCGTATTAGGGTTTGTAGGCACCCGTAAAATTTGATCTGTGCATGTTTGATCACTTGTGAGACTCCACTTAAGTGCCTAGGATCCCTACAGTGGTATCAGAGCCTAGCTAGAGCCTTAGGCGATGCGCAGACGGAGTTAGAAGTCCGATCGACCCAAAACCCCGACTTTAAAATGCTCTCTGGACAATTCTGTAAAATGTGGATTTTTGTAGATTAAAAATATGCAGAAACCTCAGTACAATATTCTAAGAATTACTGTTTAAAACGGGTGAATCGTTAATAGTGCGGCGGAACCGCCACATATGCATGCCTAATGCGGCGGTTCCGCGGCAAGTTGGTCTCCTCTGGCAAATTTTTCTGCGCAGTAATTCTTATATTTTATTGTTGGTGTTTCTGGGAATTTTTAATATTTTTTTCCAGAGTTTTATTTTCTGGGTTGTATTGGGAACTCGGTGTATCGATCGGATTGTCTAATTTTGTCAAGTGTGCTTTTCCGGATAATCTGAGAATATGTTAAAAAGTTCGATCGGATATAAATACCCACCATTTCCCCTGCCGGGAAATTTCCAATTGTTGGATTTTTCCGTAGTTTAACGACGTTCTAAGTAGTGCAAGTAACGCGATGGACCCTCTAGAAGACAACAAACCTTAACTCGATTATGTGACCGTCTTGAACTGCCCTTTGAACCTTCGGGTTTGGGGCAGTACGGCGTGCCACATGTGAGGCGTTGACTTGACCCTTCTACGGCTGGACCGTTGGTACTGAGGCACGAACTGAATGCTGTTAGATTTATTTCATGTGTTGAGCCGTATCGGGAAAACTTGGGTGTTCGAATGTTCGATCGGAAAGTTTAACATTTTCTGTTTATCCGGAATGTGATACAATAATTGGAATTCACAAGTAGTTATGAGATAACGAAATGAATGTTATAAACATAGCAGTTTAGTCTCCCTTGATCGGTTGCCACGGAGTTTTGATGTGATCAAAAGTCCGTCGCAATCACGTAGCGTACGCGGATACTCGCCGGGTAAACTTAATAGACAGCCTCACTCCATAGCCCCGACCAAGTGACTGTAGGAGAACCCCGTCGCCGAAAGCATCCGTTCGGGTGCTCGCGGCAGCGGTGTTCCACCTTGGTGCACTTTATCGACGGCGTCGGGGGTGCGGCCGCCTACTAAAGTTTGCGACGAGCATTCGATCAGAATGTCGGGAATCTTGTTGAATTGCCCGACTTGATATTGAAAAGTGTTTTCGATTTTGAGACTAAAATGCGGGGTTTATAATTGTTAGGCATGCGATGTCTAAGGTATTCATATGATTAGGCATGTGATGTCTAAAGAGTTTGCGGATTCCAACTGTTGTAGTTTTACACTTTCTTTTCTGTGACCGTAAGTGTAATATGTGATATCGCCGGTTTTGTTGCTATATGTCAACGACAATTGGGATGCGCATATTTTTACTTACGTTGATGACATGTGATGTTATGTGTTGCTGGATATGTTATATTGGATCGTCGTGTTTGAATAGCCGGGTTTTTTTTATGTGAGATGAGTGTTTTTCATTTTCATTCATGTAAAACCTTGTATGTAATATTCTTTTATTGGGGCACTTCCAGGTTGCGGAAGTTGTCACCGTTGATGTATATTATTTACTTTTCTACACTAGGATAGACCCAAGGAGGGGAGCACAAGTAACCGGGTTCTAGGGTCCAGTGGGAGACCATCTCGAGGAGTCGAGTCCGGGTCTCCTAACAATAGAATTGGTAGGGTTGCTTGCCGCTCTCATAGGGGTCTAAGGGTGTGGGATTGGCTATCCATCACGACCGTGGAATCCGTGTTTTATACTGGCTCGTATTGAAAACACGGACGTCCTAGTATATCCAATATTTCATATGTTTCTTCTGCTGTGATTTATCTGTGATGTGATCATGTGATGTTCTGTGACAGATATTATATATAGTATATATGATATATTATATAAACGTTGCTTATGTTTTACACCCGCGCTAGCCCTGCCCCGGTCTGCCGTTAGTTACCTAACCTAACGGTGCAGACGGGACATCGAGGCGAATGCGGATGGCATAAGCGTACGTTATATTTATCTGTGATGTTTAGGTGGACTTAAATAATGGGATATTCATTAATGAGATTAATGAAAGAAAATAAACCTAATTGATGTTGTGGAATTGAATTTCAAAATAAAAACAGGTAGCTACAGTTCTTGCTTTGCATTGCGGTGTTCATTATGGAACATCCTGCACCTTATTCGATGAGGAAAGGACCGAGATCCCTTCACCGGGAGTGACTCCTTTAGCAATAACTGGCAGATGCTACAACCCTCGGTTTGTCTTTGATCGCTTCTATAGTTTCCGCTTTGCACAGTGATATATATGATATATCCCGCACCTCATTCGACGAGGAAAGGGCCGACGATCCCTTCACCGGGAGTGACCCCTTTAGCAAAACTAGAAAAGCCTCGAAAACATTCCATTTAAAAACCATTTGATTCCGCAACGAGATCAAGTTCAAAGTGTTAAAGGTTTTCACAAAAACCATTCGCAACCCTCCGTCATTTTAGGAAGTAGAGTACTTAGTATTCGTGCTGTGTTTGTTGACCATAGTCAAGGCACAGTGTACGGTAGCTAAGTGATGTCTTCCTACACCGCGTATGATGCGATTAGTTAGGACAGTCGCGTGACTTTGTTGACCTTAGTTAAGGGTCATGTGGGTGGGTCTAATTAATCACCAAATGACGGGTAGAACTTGACTAGTACTTATGATTTGTTGACCATAGTTAAGGTCATAGGTGCTAGGGGTAAAACCTTTATCGGGAGTTTCAAGTGTTGAAATTTACAATGAGATTGCATACCTTCTATGTGATAGTTGGATCCCGATACCCACTGCGAGTAATTATTACTCCTGGGAGAGTTTTGCACTTTGCAATTAGCCGATCAAGTAGGTGTCTAGAAAGGTGTCAACGGGGTTACGCCTCTGGGAAAACGAGGTTTACTGTAATTAGGTCCGTGCGAAAGCACGGAGAACCTCCCTCAAAGTACCGACACTGGCCTGGCTGAAAGATTGGCGAACTTGTAGAGTGTAATTAATCCCGGCTAGTCTTTCCTTTTAAGGTTTGAAGGAAGATTTGATAAAAGCAGTGGGAGCCATCCTGATTAGATAAAATATATAACCAATCTAATCTTGCAAGAGCGCACGCAGAGTGTTTTCTTCTCTCTCTCTCCTGGTAGCAACCATATCACGCCTTAATCAAGATAATAAAATGGATGTATTGACCGAACCCGCTTGTTATACTGAGCTGGGGAACGTTGGTCCCGCTCCAACTTATAATTGTTATAAGACAGAGCAGGAAATAGGGGAATACCAGAATTCCTATGCCGCCCAAACGAAGAAAGTTCATATGATGCATCATCTTCGGGTGTGTTCATTACAAAGAACTGTTTCTCAGTATCCTCCGCATCCTGGGTATATGATACCGGATCAGGATCCCAGATATGTAATCTGTTACATAGGGCTACAAAAAGGTAGAAAAACTGTGAATGGGTGATAAGTTTCATGAGGCAGAAAACGGGGCAAGTGTTGCAGCCAAGTCTGTTGGTCACTGTCACCCTGTATTACCAATACATTGATTCTGAACAAATGCTATTAGATACCGAACCTGATATACAAAATCATATCAGTCTCTTTATTAGTAAAGAAATGATAAAATTTTGTATTGATGGATAATGTTTTGAACATTTCCTATATCAAAAGTTGATCGGTTCAGGCACGTTATCTAAAAGCATTGACGTTCTAAATCAAACTATAGTTCTTAGTATTCAGAACACACACAAGAGGAAGAGTTCAGAAATGAACGAATTCTTCTTGAGGTTTTGTAGACTAGGTCATATCAATGCGACCCGACTAGCTGAAGTTACATTTAGATGCATATTTAAATCAGTTTGAATTTACATCTTGTGAAACTTGCCAGTCATGTCACAAAGATTAGATGACCATAGCCCTGTTTACTAGAAACAGGGAAAGAGTTAGTAAACTCTTGGGATTGATACATGATGATGTATGTAAGGTCTCCTGTCTACACATGCCAGGACCGGTTCTTTATACTTCATTACGTTCTCTGATGATCTCTCAAGATTCTGACATATGTTCCTGTTGAAACACAAGTCCGAACCTTTTGAGATATTCACAGAATATAAGTAGGAAGTAGAGAACCAATATACGGGTATAAGTATTATGTCTTATGATGAGATCAGGGAGGAGAATACTTGTGCATGGAATCCTTGGACTATTCTAAAGGAAAATGAGATTCTCTCTCAGTATTACTCCTCTGAATACACCACAGCACAACGGTGTATCGGGGCGGAGCAATCACACAATATTAGATATCGTGTGCTCTATGATGAGTATTACTGAGTTACCTATTTCCTTTTGGATGTTATGCGCTTGAGAAGCCGCATACCTATTGAATTAGGTTCAAATCAAATCAGTGCCTACCACTCCATATGAGATATGGTGTGGGAAGATCCTATCTCTTAAGTAAGTTAAGATTTGGGATTGTCCGGCCTATGTCAAAAGCAAAATTCGGACAAGATCGAGGCAAGGTCAGTTCTGTAGAACTGGAAAGGTTCCAGCTATTCGAAACTACAGCTGAAGATTTGACAGAACCAAAGGATTTTATAGTCCCCGACGAACCTCAGCCTCTCCGCCGATCTGGTAGGGTTCCTCGCCTGCCTGAGAGATACCTCGGTTTCTCGATGACAGTGGGAGCGAGGATTGCATCATGAGATGATGACCCAACCAGTTTCGAGCAGGCCATCGAGAGTAGGGACTCTGTGAGAATGGCTGGATGCTTAGTGATCTGAGATGGAATCCTTATACACCAACAAAGTATGGACTTTGGTTGCTATATCTGAAGGGTTAAATCCCCATCAGGAGCAAGTATATCTTGAGAAGATTACTTGGTGTACATGGAAAAGTTGAGACTTTCAAAGCTAGACTTGTTAAAGTTTTTCGTCATCAACCAGGCATGGATAATGATGAAACCTTTTCCAGGGACTATGTTTAACTCCATCCAGATCCTACTTGCCACGGCTACATACCATGACTACGATATCTGGTGGTTGGGTGCCATGACTACTTTTCTAAATATTGATTTAGAAGAGAACGTCTATAAGAACACAGCCAGAGGGCCTCGTAGACAGCGGGAGCAGTGAAAACGTGTGCAAGATGCTTTATAAGATAAAGCAGGCATCGCGGAGTTGGAACATCTGTTTTGATGGATTAGTCAAAGAAGTTGACATCATCAAAATGGTAGATGAACCTTGTATAAACAAAAAGGTAGTAGAGAGTATGATGACGATCCTCATAGAGTACGTGGATGACATACTCTTGTTAGGGAAGGAGTTTCCTATGCTACGCTCGATCAATCTCCGCTTATCACAATGATTTTCCATATAGGATCAAAGTGATACATACTAAATCCTAAGCTTTGGATCTATAAGATAGATTTAATTGGATGTTAGGATACTCACTAGTTGTAGTGAGATAGTATCAATCGATCCTGGGGAGAATCACTGGAAGGGTTCCAGAGTGATAAGGACGACTGAATGTCAGTCGCAGGCATTGTCTTTACCCTTGGTAAAGGGACGGTATGTTGGAAGATTTCCAAGCTAGATACCGTGACAAACTAGACGATAAAGGCTGGTAACATCGCTATTAAAGATACTACCAAAGAGGAAGTTTGGGTGTATATTGGTTCATAAGATGAACTAGGTTCCTGCCATTGTATGACAATGGAAGTGTGGCTTCGGCCCTGGAACCCTGGTCCCATCAGTGACCCAGACATATTCTGAGGCAGCATCACCTGATCATGAAGATAGTTAATCTCCAGGGTGATCGAGGTTAGGAGAGTAGACTCAGAGGAGAACACGGCGGATCCACTCACGAAGGCTTTTTCCCAAAGAGAGACTTTTAGGGGATGGTTGAGTATTAGATATTACAACCACTGCTACAGATGGCCCTAGTGCAAGTAGGAGATTGTTAGTTATATGTATGCCCTAGAGGCCATTACTGTACATTGGATGTATATTGTAGTGGATGCTGGGACATATATAGGTAGGACTTTCTTGCTCGACATGATAGTACGCTATCTGGTTGCTCTTTGTCTTAACATATATACTTTCTGTCTCTCTGATTACATGTTGATAAAGCCCTTAGGATGAGTACTCGACTTCCAGGACTATGATGCAGATCATACTAGTGGGGCCTGGGTAGTCAATGAGTACATCCTTCATTGTTCCTAGTCGTGGGAATATCGAGACGGGGCATCGATATTCCAGAGTAGACTAGCGTATATCTTCTCGACCCATGTGATGGGCGATGGATGATCCCATATCCATTGGTGTTTGACATCAGAGATGGTATACAGGTGCTCAGTGGAGACTGGGTACACTGAACGGACTCGCCGAGAACTCCCAGATGGTATTATACCTCACGTCAGATGGCAGTTCTCTGGTGACACTGGTACAGCTTAGTCTGTTGACCCGAGATCGTCATAGATTCTTGTGTGTCTCCCACTGTGCTTTGATTTCCACCCTACCACGGCTCTACTGAGTCGTGCAAACAGGTGGTTTTTGGGTACAGTCCCGATTCACATGGAGGCAATGAGCGATAGGAGGGGATTCGTTTCTCCCGGTATTGGGGGTTGATGTTGTGCTATGCTCGACTGGCCATAACAGGAAATCCCTGGCCAGGGTTGCAGTGATATACTGGTAAGAGTTATCAGTAGTTTCACGAATGTTATGGACCTCAAGTCGGCATGACTTATCGAGCTACTGGGGTCTGACGTTTACCACCCCTAGGCGAGATATGCGACATATCAGACGAACAGACCGGACTGTACGGTAAGTGTTACTGGTTGGATTCACAGGAGTGTGAGCGGGCTTGCTCGTCGATCTTCTGATTGCTCAATACCCGGGTGGCCGTTACGTTTAGCAGACCGCTTGCGGCTTGTGGGTGTTTGATATGATCATCACCTGCTGCCGGCGTATCGACGAGTCTTTAGAGTCCTACACAGAGGTTTCCTGGCTCAAGCGAAACGAAATAGGAGCGCATATGAGATATGTGCGGGACCGAGAATAATGCGTGTATGTGATACCGTATTTCATTCTCGCGATGAATGTGTCGAATGGTTGTATGCGATATAACCTAGTTATCGAATCAAGGATTGATTCGATAAGCCGATACATTGGATACTAGCCGGTTATATGCGACATGACCGGATCATTGAATCAAGTGTTGATTTAATGATTTAATGTATAATTATATATTTGATATATTACTTTGCATTAACTAGTATTGGTTCACTTTAAATGGATTTTCTCACTTGAATTGTGCAAGTTGTATATGTGATATACATTTGTGCACATGATTGTATCATGTTTGATGATACATGTTTACTTGGTTAAGTGTAAAGAATTAAACCATGGTTAAGTTTATGATTAGGGTTTTATTTTTTCTTATTTATTTATTTATTTATTTTGGAAAAAGATGAGAAAAGAATGGTTGCTATTTTTGTTTGCTAGTTGAAGATTCTTGAAACTTTGAATTAGTCCACCATCCTTGTCTTATACTTAACCCTAACCATTCAAGTTAACCATGGTCCATTCTCTACAATTAACCAAGGGTTAATACATGATAAGTATTGATTTATTTATCTAATAATTTAACACTTATCATATCTTCTTCTTCATCTTCATCTTCTTCCTCCATGAAGAAAGCTTGCTACTCCAATGGCAAGTGATGAAAACTAGTGAGAAATCCAATTCTAAAGTGAACCCACATCATATTTCTTCATCCTCTACCTCTTGCCAAGTAGTATAGGGTGTTTCCTTCACAAGTTTTCATGGCTTGGTGAAGGTGGAGCTTGATCTAGTGATGCCTCGACGTAGATCATCTTCGGCACGTTGTCGACGACCTAGCCCGCCTTTTTCTCCGATGAAACCACCGTGAGAGTCATGGTTCGATTCGGACAGCGGAGAGGACTTCATCACGGAGCCTAGGAGGTGGAGGACCGGATCTACAAAGGTTGTAGCTTCTTTCCTTTAGTTAAAAGTTGTTAACTTGCATCGCATAGCCTATATATCTAGTTGACGATCCGTATTAGGGTTTGTAGGCAGCCGTAAAATTTGATCTGTGCATGTTTGATCACTTGTGAGACTCCACTTGAGTGCCTAGGATCCCTACAAGTTGTTTTTCTAGAATTATCGAACTCAAAATATCGGATTGTGATTCATTAACACTTGTTATCATTAAAGGAAGATTAGAAGAAGAATCAGAGAAAGTGGGATAAAGAAGTTGAATACGAACTTGAGGGTGGAGATGGAGTGTATAAATTAGCACAATTTGTAATGACCGATGTGTAAAAAGCGATTGTGCTAATCTATCAACCCACTGAGAAATGAGGTCGAATCCCTCAAGGTTCGTGAGAAAACATGGATACGTCGAACTTGGTAAACCGAACATTGAAAATGAAAGTGTAACGGTTTCTTGCAAGGTCGGAGCGAGGATGGAGGGAATTGATTGAGGAAGGGTATCGGTTAAAGAATCAGGAGGGTGTGCGTAGTCAATGAAAGGGATAGAATGAATTGGAAAATCCGACTCCTCAAGTAAAACTGTTTCATCCTCAATAATTTCCTCAATACTCTCCTCAAAATTTAGCTTATCCATGCAATTCTCATCAAAATCAAGACGTATATGAAGTTCAGGAGAAACATTTAATAACTCAGGATGATGAATTGGAGAGAAAAATTCAGTCAAATTTGAGGGTTCATCATCCAAAGTATTCTCAGCGTCAATATCCTTAATCAAGTGAAAATTAATTTTCTCAGACACCTCAACAAAAGCATGAGTATCAATCAATTTAGGTTCTAGAGTGGAGGTGTAGAGGTCAAAAGGATTGGTGATGGTTTCACTCGAAAGGGACCCTTCACAATCAGGTAAATCAAACACTATAAAGTCGGACAACTCATTAAACGTTTTATCTTCTACCGGTGAATCATTTGGAACACTTGATAGACAATCAAAACCGGAGTTATGGGATTTAATTCGGGATGGGTAGATTTGATTTGGAAGGGTGTACAGCTCACTCTTACCCTCAAATTCTCAATCTGTCCAACCGCCTTATCATACATTGAAAAATTTGGAGCTAGTTGGAAACTAGCTACCGGGTTACTAGGTTGTATGAGGGCGGCCATGGACACATTCAAATCCATCATCTGTTGACATGACGCTACCCTAAAGTCTTCCAATGCCTGTTCCAAACTAGACATGGGCTGTGAAGGGGTTTCAGTAAAAGATTCAAAGTTGTTTGGATACGTGAAACTCCCAAATGGCTGTGTAGAAGCAATGTCTAGGGAAGGTGCAAAAGTCAGGTAGGACTGGTAGGAATTGAATGGTTGGACAGGAGTAGGATCAACATTTGGATAAGAAGGTGAATGGAATTGTTGATCCAAAGAATTCGCAGTGGTGAAAGGAGTGAAAGATCGGTTACGAGATTGTTCAATATGTTCGGCAATAGACATAGGTTTTGAGGTTACAACTGGACTCTCAAAAAAAGAATTATCAACGTAAGAAGGTGGTGAAGGTTGAAATGGTTGATACAAGATGGATTGTGAAGTCCAATTGGTTGTCCTAGACGCGTCTATCCAATCTTTCAAAGAAATTTTGGATATGGAGGGGTCGTTCGAAATTCGACCAAAACAAGAACCGTAGGAAGTAATGTCTGGTTGTGGGTACCAAAGTTCGGCAAGAGTTTTGCGAGGTAGGGTACCCATGATGTAATGAGAGAAAGGAGAAGAAAAAGAATGTGATTTTTTTTTTGTAAAAAATTGTTCGTTTTTGGAGTTTAGAAATTTTTGAAAGAGTTTTGCAAGAATGTATACGGACTTATTTCAAACAATCACAGTTAAAACATGCACAATCAAACCTAGAGCTATGGTCTTCTAAGTTCACTAGACTGCTCCTAACTGTTCCAAAGTGACAAGTTGTGAGATATCACTCAAATCGCCTCTTCACCACCAATTGTGGCCAGGTAACCACATATGAAGAAAGGAGGGTTCCGCTCATGAATCACCGTGAGACAGGACTTTTAAAATTACCTTTCTCACTTTTCTAGCCTAGGCACCATAAAATCAGGTTTAGATAAACGAATGAATGCCCACAACCTTCCTCTGTCCTAATGAGCACGTCAGTCCTTAATTGGCTGAGTCTAGATATTTTTTAATTAACTCAAGGGTGATGCATATGCTTTTTAGTGATTTTTGGGGTCTTAGGAAGGGTGATGAAATCCCCACCCAGTCTTGATTGGTGTTATAGCCCCTTGGATTCCGTATTAATTATGCAAAGCAGCAAACACACCAAAAATCTAAAACACTTACAATTTTTTTTTATTTAGCAGCGCAAAGAATCCTGTACAAAAACAATTTATTGGATAGGAGAAAGAGAATCTGTGCAAAGAAACCTGTAGGAAATTTTTTCAGTGGAGTGCAGAGGAGAGTAGATGAGAAATGAGACACTCACAGATTTTTTTGGGTTGCTGATGTCACCCTTTGACCGCGGAACCGCGGTCAAACTGTCGATTATGCTACAGTTCTGTGGCTGTTCAGACGTTTGACTGCTTCAAAGTTATTCGCTGTGCTGAGTTTGTTTTCCTCTTTCTGTCTAGATCTCCTGAATATTGATTTTTTCACTGAATTTGCTCCAAATCTGAAACAGAGTTTGCTCCAAGCCTGCACACTTGCACAAAAACTTTTCAAAAATAACAAGATGATTTTTATTTTTTTATTTTTATTTTTATTTTGTTATTTTTTTTATTTTTTTGGTTTTTCAATTTTTATATTTTTAAATTTTTAGTTAACCCGAAATTACACAAAGAAACAAATTATCGTCTCCCCGGCAATGGCGCCATTTGATTATCAGAGTTTTTCTGTGTTTAAATTTACCGCAATCAAGACGGTGTCGCTTAGTAGCTAGCCGGTTGAGAACGGGTCGATCCACAGGGAGAAGGAATCCTTTTCTTTATGTTCTAACAAGTTAAGTCCAATTAAGTTGGGTTTTGTTTTAAGATCTATGAATAAGAATAAGTTGATAAAAAGCTTGCTAGGATTAGGATTAGATTAGTTCGAAATAGAGATCTTCTCACTTCTTTCAATGCCTTAGTTGTGAATAAAGGTGTTAGGGTAATCGGCAACAACGGGAATTAGCACGACTGGGAAGAAACTTAGTTTCTTCCTTTTGGTCCTTGTCCGTCCGTTCTTGGCTCTTAGCCCTAACTTCCGGTTAATTCAACCACAACTGGTCTAACTAGGGAATCACCGCTATCATGTATGATAGGGTGCCGTAGTGAACGGATTATGGTTGATTTAAAAGGAGTCCGTATTAAAATTATTTGGGCAAAAAAAGGAGTGGGAGAGATTTCCTTCTCTCAAACCTTCCCTATCCTACCCCTAATAAATGAGGAATTACTCACTCATTAGGAAGATAACACTAAAATTCATTTTTTTAAATTTTAATTGATGACCTAAATTGCAGATAAATAAAGAACAAATAAAAGTGCAGATAATAAATTGCAGATAAGAAGAATGTGAGATAAAATAAAATAAAAGACTTACTTTATTGATGACCTCTCAAGAACGCATTACAATTGAATTTAAAATTTAGATCTAGAATAAAAAAAAGGAATAAAAAATAAAGAGAGGCATGCCCCAAAAGAGGCACCCTAAAAGAGGCACACCTAATTTGGCTTTGAGCTTCCCTATTTATAGATAGGAAAACCCTAGGTTTACATTCTGATTCATACACAAAATTACAAAAATACCCCAAGAGAGCCGAGTTAAAGCACCGACACTGCTATCGACACGTGCACTGCACGGCCGCGGAACCGTGGCAGAAGTGCCTGTTTGGTCGGGGTTCCGCGGCCATTAAGTGGGTTCATGGGCCCATTTCTTCAGGGTTTCTTCATGTTGCTTTTATCTTCTGTTTTCTTCACTTGGTTTCTCATAATCTCTTCAATCTCCTTCCAGATTTCCAACAGTGCAGAATAATGTGGACTTTTTCCTTGAGCTCCGTGTTGAAGGCTTGGATCTTGTGTTGCCCTTTTGCTGTGTGCATTAAAGTGTCTAAATGATTTTCCATTTGTTCCTTGAACTGGTAGACAGTATCATACGGATTCTTCTGTTGTTGGTCGTAGTCTCACATTTGTAGCGACTTTTCATGAATTTCACTGTAACTAACTCAGAACCTGTAACCTGCAACTATTTAGCAGACATGGATCGAAAGTACCTACTTATATGCAATGTGATTAAGAATGGGCGATATAAAAGTGCAAAAATCTGATATGAATAGGCCACCCAATCGAAGATTGCTTCATCATCAAAAACTGGATTGAGGACCAGTACCAACAAAGGCAAATTCACATTGTCTGAAAACTGGAGGGTAAACCCGCCACAACCGCACGCTCCTAAAAAGATGGACACGCCAGGGGTATTATGCTCATTTATAGAGGAAGCTCCATAGGAAGTTGTTCTTTCGGCTAAAATTAAAAGAATGCTGAAAGATCTTCAAGCATGTCCGGCAATTAGGTGGAAAAGCCCGCTAGAGCCAGAAATCATTGAGGGGATGCTAAAACCGCGCCTAACATCGGGAGTTGGTAGCGATGGGCAAAACACCCAAGCCCAGCCGTCGAAGTCTTCGAAGAAGAAGAAGAAGATCAAAAAGCCCATGCAGTCTGATGACAAACACACAGATTTGCAAAGGCATATTGACGCACTGGAGGAATATAAGCAGAAGGTGCGAACCCCGGTCATACTCCAAGAGTTTCTCAACTATATCCTTGAGAGCGGAGATAATGACAATGATGAGGAAGAAGACTCATCAGAAGCACCCGAGGATTATATGGCAAGTTGTCACATGATCTCTCATTCGTCAGTAAATGATGAAGAAGCTCACACTGCGTCAGAAGATAATATAGAGGAGCCGGGGGCAGAATCGGTACTGAAATCCCTGGAACCATCAGACGAAATGATTGACATGCTGCTGAACGAAGCCCGTGAGAAGAGCAAAGCTGATCAAGAGCATGAAATGGCCATATTCGAAAGGGCCAGGCGTCGGCATCAAGTTAAAGAAGTCATGGTAGGGATAAGCTATAAAGCACTCCAACCAGATTGAAGCATGCCCGCGGCAGACAAAAGCAGGGTTAAGACAAGGAAATGGTTCGCTAAAGCCCTGTCAATGGGAATGAAGCAGCCATCTTTCAAAGAAAATACTCCTAGCGGTATACACCTTGACGAAGCAGATGTACATCCTAACTACTGCTTATACCATCAGAGGATTGCACACCCTACTGAAGAATGCATGGCCTTTAAAAAGTGGTGGCAGGGATACGTTACTCACCGACAACATCTCAGGCGGATGAAGCGCAAAACTCGTCGGGAGCAGAGAAGCATGGCAGACGAGCACAAAAGAACTGCCGGCAACTTCCACATGGTTGATACCAAGAGATCTCAAGTTCTCACCTTCGGAAGCGATTATGACGAAGAAATAGCCCTCGACCCTCTCTTCAAGGAATACACCTCAGGAAAAGAAGAAGAAATAAAGAGCTGTGAGAATATTCGGCTGCGCAACCGTACGTTTCCCGAAAAAAATCTCGGACTCACAAACAAGGGATCGAACAAAAAGGATAAGGGGAAGGAAAAATTCCCTGGGGATATCACCCTTGATGACCGAGTCGTCGAAGAGCTTGCAGCCAAAGACCCGCCTAAGAAAAATAAAGTAGATTACAATGTCCTGGCACACTTGAGGAAGATGCCATCACAGCTAAGCGTTTTGGATGCCCTTCTGTTGTCTAAAGAGGCGTGAGATTCTCTAATCAGGGCATTACAAGAGCCCAAGCAGTTTCAATCTTTCCTTGCTAAAGAAAAGATGAAGGACGAGCTGAAAGAAGTGCACACATCTGACATCACTTTCGGCGATGAAGATCTCCTCCTCGGAACGTGCGAGCACAACCGTCCCCTGTATTTCACCAGGTACTGCCATGACATCAAGATAGGGAAGATCTTAGTTGACAACAGGTCCTCTGTCAACCTCTTAAATGTGAGGGTGCTAAAAGAAATCTGCATGAGATTCAACACCTCGCTCGGGATAAAATCATCATCTCCAGGTTCGAATCCCAGTCATCACGGACGCTTGGGTCTGTAATACTGACATTACACTTTGAGCTGCTCGTCACTGACATAAAATTTCATTTCATCGACGCCAAGACTTGCTACAACGCTTTGCTCGGAAGGCCTTGGTTACACGAGTACAACATCATCCCTTCTACACAGTATCAGTGTATGAAATATTTCAAAGATGGTCTCGAGTATACCGTGACGGGGGAACTAAACCCATTCTCCGTAAATGAAGTCCGAAAGTACAAAGATGCGAAGTATTTCTTACCAGACTTTGAAGTCATGGAAAGATGCCATAAACTGGAGAATAAACAAAAATCTATCACCACTATTCCGGTCTTCGGGAGCGATACCGAGGAGGAAGAAGAGATAGTCTATTCGGGGCTGCCCTAATGCAATAGGCCGGGACCATCTACCCCTATTCTGGTCTTTGGCAGTGAATCTGAAGATGAAATCAATGCGGTGTTCTCGGTCCGTCCATCAATACAGGTCCTCACTGGAGATGATCAGAGTTTGCAAATCGCCATGGTACCGCGGCAGCACTACAGAGAGCTTGATGTGCTTGAGACATATAGTATGCAAGAGCTACAGACATTCTACGTCCTTCCTAGGCGAAGAGGTGAAAAGGCAATCCTATTCTATCGATCCACGGAGACTAAAGTCGAAAGAGAAGTCTGGCATGGTGCCGATTTTGCGCTCGATAGGCTACAACCCATCCGTCTGCCCAGATACTACACGGATGGATTGAAAAGGTTATTAAGATACCAAGACGTACCTTTCAAATAGACTCCTCGACAAGCTCAGTTCTACAACAGGATTTTGAATGTTCCCGGAACTCAGCGAAAATTACCCAACAGAAAAATGGAAACGATTGGGCTTGGATATGTCCAGTCCAAGAAACGGAAGCAATTCCATGGCTGCCATGTCGTAAATAACCTCAATGAAGATGACAATGCTCTTTTAAAAGACGCTGGCGTTGAACCAGAACGAGGTCCTGCCATAAAAATGCCGAGCCCGTCGTTTGAAAAACAAATGGATAGTCTAGTAAGGGAAGCGATTCAAAAGGTTCGGCATGACCATAGCTACGAAATGGCCATTTACGAGAAATCCAGAACGCAACGTCTCATTCAGCAGTCCACGGAAAGAGAAGACTATGATGCCCTTCACCCTCAGCCTGCTGTGCGCTCTCATGGCAAGGAAAAAGTCCGACGCAGAGACAACAACAAGATCAAGAACGGGAATGACGTTCAAAAATAGTGAAGCGAATCCAAGAAGCCACGCAATCGAGAAAAAGTCAGCTGGAACCTGTCTTTTATGAGGAAGATGGGCCGGGAGTACTCGTTACCTCCAGACAAGACGAGAAAAATATCCAACCTTGTCATGAAGTATCAAATGATGACATTCTCGGAGTCTCGATACCCCAAACAGATAAACGGGGTTTATCACTCGGATTATTGCTCATACCACCGAGTAATAGGACATCCTCTTGAAGACTGCTTCACCTTCAAAGACTAGGTTGAAGACCAGTATCAGTAAGGCAAGTTTGCTTTATCTAACAGTTGGAGGGTAACCCCACCACAAAAACATGAGCCAAAAGCAACCTATATGGTGAGAGTAGAACCAGGTCAACATTGAGCTTGGAAATGAACTCGTACCTGCCACGTGATAACACTATCAAAAGAAGGAGAGCACGGGAATATGGACGACCTCTCCCGGTGCTTCGTAAATGAGGATGAGGACGAGGTGGTTTTAGAATTTCCACTGGCGCCAAAAGAGCTGGAAGATGGGATACACACCACAATGGACAACCTGAGAAAAATCGACTTGGGGACGGAAAATGAGTCGAGGCCAACGTTCGTCAGTGTGTTACTGTCTGAAAAGCAGGTAGCCACGCTAAAGGACATGCTTATGCAGTATAAAGACTGCTTCGTGTGGAACTATTCCGAGATGCCGGGACTGGATCCAGAAATAGCTGTGCATAAACTGGCGATATCACCGAACGTTAAACCAGTCAAACAGGTGCTAAGAAGAATGCGGCTCGAACTCGAGATGAGCGTTAATGCCGAAGTCAAGAAACTAATCGACTCTGGCTTCATCCAAGAAGTTCAATATCCTGACTGGATCGCCAACATTGTCCCAGTGATGAAGAAAAATGGGACGGTGCGCATCTACGTGGACTTTCGGGATCTTAAAAAGCTTTCCCGAAGGATGACTTCCCAGTGCCTGTTACCGAGCTGATGATCGATAACACGTCCAATCATGAGGTCTTCTCCTTCATGGATGGATCTTCAGGCTACAATCAAATAAAAATGCATCCTGAAGACCAAAAACATACCGCCTTTCGGACTCCGCTAGGCATATTCTGCTATAAGGTGATGCCCTTCGGTCTGAAGAACGCAGGCGCTACCTACCAGAGGGCTATGGCAAAGATCTTTGATGACCTCATCCATGAGATCGTTGAATGCTACATTGACAACCTTGTGGTGAAAAGAAAATCGTACGACGAGCATTGTGAGCATTTGAAAATAGTGTTTCAGCGTCTTCGGAAATATAATCTGAAGATGAACCCTCTGAAATGCGCGTTTGGAGTCTCCTCAGGAAAATTCCTGGGATTCATCGTACAACACCGAGGCATCGAAATAGACCCATCAAAGATCAAGGCAATTATGGAAATGCCTTCACCAATAACTCTTAAGCAACTGCAGTCTCTCCAAGGAAAGCTCGCGTATATCCGACGGTTCATAGTTAACCTCTCCAGCGAATGCCACCCCTACAACCATCTAATGAAGAAGGGGACCCCATTCGTTTGGGATCATAAATGCCAAAGTGTGACGAAATCATGCCATATCTGCAGAATCCACCGGTTCTGACTGCTCCAGTCAAGAGAAAGCCCCTCATCCTGTATACAACAACCCTTTTTGAAGGTTCTCTAGGCGCGCTATGAGCACAGGAGAACGATCATGGAAAGGAGATAGCTCTCTATTATTTGAGTCGAGTTCTCCTGGGGGCAGAAAACAACTACTCCCCCATCGAAAAGTATTGCCTGGAACTGATCTTCGCGATAACAAAGCTTCGACATTATGCCTTGGCGCATGAGGTCCATCTCATATCAAAGGTGGATCCTCTCAAATATTTGATGTCAAGAACCATACTAACAGGAAGGCTTGCAAAATTGGCCCTCCTCTTGATGGAGTTCTCGATAATATATTGACCCCTCAAGGCAGTAAAAGGCTAGGCCATCGATGACTTCCTCGACGAACATCCAATACCAGCTGACTCTCCCTTAAATTGCAAATTGCCAGATGAACACGCGTTCGACGCAATCGACAGGGAGGAGGAAGGAAATAATGCCCGATAGGAACTCTACTTCGATGGAGCATCTTCCATGAAAAAGCGAAAGCAAAACACCCCCATGATGAAAGTCGGGGTGGGCCTTACTTCATGACTCCGCAAGGAGGGATATTGCGTTTCACTCTTTCCTTAACAGAGCCGAGGATAAACAATGAAGCAGAATATGAGACTTTGATAGTAGGTCTTGAGATCGCTGTCGACATGGGAATCGAAGACCTACTCATATACGGAGACTCCCAGCTGGTCGTTAGTCAAGTAAACGGTGACTATCATACGTGCAAACCAGAGTTGGTAAAGTACGGCGAGAGAGTGCAACAATTGCTGTCTCAAATCCCTTCTTACGCCCTAGAAAGCATATCGCGTACAGAAAATAGCAAAGTGGATGCATTAGCTAAACTCGCTAAAGAACTGGCTGACGAAAACTTCGATGATGTAAGAATCGTTGTGCAAAGTCGTCGGGTTCTTGCCTTAGCGGAAATATCTCCGGAGTCGTCTGAAGAAAAGGAAGCGACCAAGTAAATAGCCCTACAAATAGAGGACTAAGAAAAGGCCAAGGATTGGAGAGAAGTCTTCATAAACTACTTCAGATCCTGTCAAACATCGAAAGACGCTTCCTCAAGACATCAGCTCATGAAACGAGCTCTGTCTTTCGCCTTCGTCAATGACACTCTATATAAGAGATCATTCGACTCTTTATGGATGAGATGCCTGGGACCAGAAGAAGCAAGGAGAGTTGTTCAAGAAACTCACGACGGACTCTGCGGTTCTTATCAAGCGTGGCCGAAGATGAAGATGAAGATCAAAAGGATGGGCTACTATTAGCCTACGATGATGCAGGACTGCCTCAAATACGCGAAGCAGTGCCAATCGTTCCAAATTCACAGAGACTTCATCCACCAGTATCCAAACCCGCTGTTTCCTGATTTAAAATCAGGAAAGCCAACGGAAGAGGCTTCAGAAAAGGGTCACGTGCTCACACGTGACCAGCAGTCACGTGTTGGCACGTGACATCTAAAAGCATCGGCAAGGAAGATTCAGTTTCCCGACTACATCAAAGAAAAGGGCTTCAGAAAGGGTCACGTGCTCCCACGTGACCAGGGTCACGTGTTGGCACATGACATTTAAAAGCGGCTTCAAAGGCACATCGGTTCCCTGATCAAATCAAGGAAAAAGGCTTCAGAAGAGGTCACGTGCTCCCACGTGACCAGGGTCACGTGTTGGCACGTGACACTCAAAAGCAGCAGACTCAATTCCCTGATCAAATCAAGAAAAAGGCTCCAGGCAAGGGTCACGTGCTCACACGTGACCAGGGGTCACGTGGTGGCACGTGACGGATAAACGGCAGCCAGAAGGCAGAGCGCAAAAAGGAAGAAGAGGTCTCGTTCCAGGGGGGTCACGTGCCCACACGTGACCAAGGGTCACGTGGCCACACGTGACCGGCTTTCAAAGCCTATCTGTTAACAGAATTAAATTCTGAGAAAAGACCTCTCAAATCTTTCCAAAGGAACCGATTGAATTAAAGATTTAAAGATTCTTAAATATCACCTATCTATGGAAAAAGCCTGAACTTGGAAATATTCCCCCTAAATCTAACCGAGATAAAAAATAGAATATCTTTTGGATTTAAAATCCACGGTGAATAAAATTCACTGAATGATCTAAAGGCCCAGAATTAATGATAAATATAAATCAAATCTCTCAACAATCAAATCAAATCTTTCAGTGAGAGATTTGCTAAACAAATTGATTCTTTTCCTTCTCCTATAAATAGGAGCCAAGAAGAGAAGAGAGGGGATCTACTTTTTTGGGAGAGAAGAAACAGAGAGAGGAGAATTTAATTCTCTGCAAAAGAAAAATCCTAGGTAAGAAAAGAGAGGCTTAAAAAGAGAATTTAATTCTCAAAAGAGTTTAACTCTTATATAAAGAAAAGAACTTAGTTCTTTCTCTGGTGGAGGATCTGCAAAGTGCACATCTCCCCATGAATTGAGAATTTAATTCTCATTGGGTTGAGATCCTGCCATGCAGATCCAAAATATAGAGGAGGAATTAAGTTTTGAGAATTCAATTCCTTTGGGATAAAATTAGGGTTTTACCCTAAATAAGAATTTAATTCTTTCACAATAGGAATTTAATTCCTCTAAAACAAAAATTAGGGTTTTACCCTAAATAAGAATTTAATTCTTAAAGATAAAGAGACTTAAAAGATCTCTGTGCATGAAAAGACTAAGGTCACGTGCCCTACGTGACCCCTGAACAGATCCCCCAAAAATGAGAAGAGGAAAGCTTTGAGGCAATGCCTCACGTGTTCCCACGTGACCCTCATTATATATGGAACAAAAGAAAAGGCAGAAACAATTCTGGGTGCTCTCACGTGACACCACGTGACCCCTAATAAATGTTCTAATAAATCAGGGCATGAGTATACATCACGTGCCCACACGTGATGGCTATGAAAATTAAAAGTGTTTAACACTTGTTTGCAGAACAAAATAAAGGAGATCTGACCCCACTTTTTGATGCCATCACGTGCTCCACGTGACCCCCGAAACACAGAAAGAAAAAGCAAAAGAAATAAAGGCCTTGGGCGCTCTCACGTGCTCCCACGTGACCCCTTGGCTGATGCTCTAACAATCAGCGCACTAATCCTCCTCACGTGGCAGCACGTGATGCTCTAAAGAAAACATAAAAAGTGTTTAACGCTTACTTACAGAACGAAGAAAAGGAGATCTGGCTCCACATTTAGGGCGCCCTCACGTGTCACCACGTGACCCATAATGAGCATTCTAACAGATCAGAGCGGGGGCCTCCATCACGTGCTCACACGTAATGGCCGTCAGAATTGGAAGAGTTAAACACTGATCTACAGAATAAAATAAGGGAAATCAGGGCGCTCTCACGTGTCCACACGTGACCCCTCTCTCCTTAGTATTTAACACTAATCTGAAGACTTTGTTCCCAGTGTTTAACACTGATTCGCTTTAGTGTTAAACACTAATTTGAAATCTCTGATTACCAGTGTTTAACACTGATTTGCTTAGTGTTTAACACTAATTTGAAAACTCTATTCCCAGTGTTTAACACTGATTATCTTTTAGTGTTTAACACTAACTTGCTAATCTTATTCCCAGTGTTCAACACTGTTGGTCTTTAGTGTTTAACACTAGTTTTAGCCCAATTGGCTAAGTTTCTAGAGGCAAAGCCTCTCCTTCAATGGACCAACAGAGGGCCAATATTTCAAACATAATTGGACTTAGCCCAAACTGGCCATAAGTCCTCAAATCATCTTGAACTGAGCACATCTGCTCTTTCAACCAACTCGTTGGTTTAGGGTACATCTCTGAACTCCTCTGATATTTGTCGTTGTAATCCTTCAACGTCTTCAGAGAGGTGACGGGTCCCGACAACCACACATCAACACGGACTGTGGGGTCCTTAAACTCATGGACTTATGCGTCCTTAAACCAAGATACGGACTGCGGGGTCCTTAAACCCGCGGACTTATGCGTCCTTAAACTAACGGACTAATGCGTCCTTAAACACACCCATATGGACTGTGGGGTCATTAAACCCATGGACTTATGCGTCCTTAAACTACCATCGGACCACTATGTCCCTAAACTGGAACTTGGACCATTACGTCCCTAAACTGGCAATGGACCACCACGTCCCTAAACTGGAACAATAGAGCCCCAAATGCTCGTTTGTCGGATCTAAACGATCCAGTTTAAGTTGATCTTAGCCTAAAAAATGGCTAACGTATCCTTAAACTTTCAAACAGACTCTAGTCCCAAATCGGACTATAAATCCCCTAATCAACTCTGGTTCAAGGGTACATCTCTGAACTCTTATGACATCTGTCGTTGTAATCCTTCAACGTCGTCAGAGAGGTGATGGGTCCCGACGGCCATACATGCAATGGACCACTATGTCCTTAAACTGGAACATTAGAGCCCAAATGCTCTTTTGTCGGATCTAAACGATCCCGTTAAGTTGATCTTAGTCTCAAACTAGACTAACGTATCATTAACAAACGTTTAAGTTGATCTTAGCCTCAAATTTGGCTAACGTATCCTCAAACCAAAACCCCAAACCCAAATCTAAGAAAACACGGATTTGGACTAATCCACGTCCTACGGGCGACGACATAAATTGGTCTCCGTATACAATCCACGGGCAACCATAAATAAAACAAACACACACGACACGAAGTGACCATCTGGAGAAGGAGAAAGTTGTTACCGCAATGCGGTAGCGTAATTAACTGCAGAGGCTTGTGCCTGCAGGGAAGAGCGTCCCCACAATCAAAAACCCCTCAAGCGAGGGGGAATCTGACGAAGTCTGCTACACCGGACGCATCCGTTTAAACCTTCGATACATGGTGCCATAAATCAACTTGGCATCTTCGGAGAGGTAGACGAATAGCACCAATTAGCATCTGCCCCGAACCTCAGGCGAGATAGCCCATGTCTTGGCCACCGTTCGGAGGGGAACAGATTCTGGCACGCCCGGTGGGACCTCTTCCTCTTTCCACTCCACACTTCATGTGTCGTGTTCGCGAACGAATCGCGGTTTGCTGTGGTTGCCTGTGGATTTGAGGTACTAAGATTTGGTGTCTTGCTCCGTGCAGAAAACAGAAGATCAATGGCTTCAAACCGCACTGCCTGCAACTGTAACTCTCGCTCGGTCCTTGCTGGAGGAGTGACTTATGGGCCCCAAGCGGCCTCCCTTTTCAAGATGCCAGTGGAGCAGGTAACTCAGGCCACCACTGGATTATTCTTCGGGACCATGCTCCCACCGTTGAGCTTCAATGCCACAATGACGTTGCAAGAATCCCCAAAGAAGTCGGTCTTTGATCGGCTTACTACTGCCGCGACCCCTCTCAACGGGTCGCCCAGCTTCAATACCTCAGTTTTCAACAGACTGGGCCAGAAGGTCTGCAAACCCGCGATACCCAAAGCTGCCATCCCAAAGCGGATAGCTATCCCGGCTCAAGCGGACGAAATCATTGGAAAGACTCCTCCTTCCAAGAAGTCAGTTTTTACAAGGCTGGCCATTCCGGTTGCTGCTCCAGGCAAGATCCTCAAAGCTGCTTCCCCTGCTCAGAGGTCTGTCTTTGACAGATTAGACATTGCCTCTCAACGAGCGTCAGTCTTCGATAGGCTAGCACCAATAACAGTCTCTCCTCAAAGCAGGGGGCATGAAGAAGCTTATCCAACAACGGAGGTGATCTCATCCGCACGACATGCTCGACGTCTCCACTGGCACCGAGTGAGGAAGGCTGGGGGCAACTCCCCCTCTGAGATAACTCCACCAGCTCCAACGGTGGGGATCGATGCTTCTGTTCCAACTGGGAACAGCTTTGAATTGCTGAACACGGTGCGCAGAAACTCTCCTACCGCCGTACTAAAAAGATCCCCTCCTCCGGTGGGAAATGTTGCGGAAACCAAGCCAGAACAGTCCTCTCAGCGGCTGTCCTCTAAAATCTACAAGGTCTGGCGCCATGTCCAAGACTCGGTGATTGATCGAAATTTCTCACCCCAGAAAAAGAAGCTGAAGGTCCGGCAGGAAGAAAACCGTCCTGTTAAGCCACAAAAGATGACGACTACTTGGGTGCTCACGACAGCGGCCCCCTCAACGTCAACCAATCAGAAAAGAAGGAGGCCAGAGAAAGCCCCAGTAAACGTGGCAGACCACAAAGACGCTAAGCCCAAACGCCCCAAGTCTGTGGGCCTGGTGGTGCACACCGTATACATGGCTTCTGGAAAGGAGGAAAGCCGTGCTTCGACAGGTCACCGACCGCTCACCCGATCCATGACGAAAACCCAGGAGCAGCAACAGAAGCTTCAGGAGATGATGATTGCAATGGCCGCACTCACCGAGCCAAAAGAAAGCCCGGAGGCATCATTAGAGCAGCGTCACGAACAAGAAACTGATGCTGACTTCTTATGCAGAGTCCTCGAAAAGAAGGACAGAGAAGCCGCAGAGCAAGCGGCTAACGTAAAGCAAATGGCGCTCCTCTTCCAAGATATGGTAGGGATGATGCCACAGCCGGACCCTCCAGTTGAAGACCCTCCAATCATTACTGAAGACGATAGAGGAGAGACAGCTAATCCGCCTCCGACTCTTTCAGCAGCCAAAGATGAAACCATTTCCAAGGCTGCGCTGGATGACTATATAGCTCATCAAATACGGGCTCATCAAGTGAATGAAGCGGCTGCGCAAATTGTTAGAACTGGACGACCCTATCCGGGCTGGTATGACCAAATCAGTTACCCGCCGGGATATACGATCCCTAAGTTCCACGTATATAAAGGGACAGGGAACCCACATCAGCATGTCGCTCAATTCAGGGCCTTATGCGGCAATACTGGAGGCGATGACAGACTGTTGCTTCGACAATTTGTCGGCAGCTTAGCAGAAGCGGCATTCGAATGGTATACGGAGCTACCTAACGACTCTGTCAAAACATTTGCGGAGATGGAGTTGCTGTTTACACAAAGATTCGCGAGTGCTAGTGAACGCATCCCGATAACAGCACTGATCAACGCCAGGATAAGGCCAGGCGAAACGTGGGTTCAATACGCAACACGATGGCAGAATCTGAGGTCAAAATGCGAACAGCGGATCGAAGAAGCACCTGCAGTAGGTATGTTCGTGGGCACTCTTGATCCGCAAGCAACCATCTCGCAATTCATGATGTTCTTCAAACCGACCACGTTCTAGGCTTTAATTGATAAGTTGGCCCAAATGGATCAGATGAGTCACACACCATCTCATTCAAAGACGGATCCTTGGAATGAAAAGGGCAAAGGGAAAACAACCTTCGTTGCCAATACTCAGCAACGGCCGAGCAACTTAAAGCCGGTTGTTCGCCAAAACGATGTGCGACCACGCCCGTCCCTCGAGGAGAGACTGGGACGTCCTTACTCGTTTCCTCAGGACAAAACGAGAAGACTGTTTGAGCTGGAGTGCGCAACAGACTCATCAATTTACCGAGTCCAAAACGTCCGTTGCAGCCAGGCGATCTCAATAATCCCAATTATTGCCCTTACCACCAAACGGTAAGTCACCCGATCGAGGATTGCTTCGTCTTTAAGGGATGGATCGAGGATCAGTACCTACAAGGAAAGTTAGCGTTGCCTGAAAAGTGGAAAGTAAACCCACCACAGCCGCACACTCCAAAGAAGACGGACGCACCGGGGGAAACTTGCCACGTGATCTCCCACTCATTTACGGACGATGGAAAAACTCCTTGCACTGAGAAACTGGGGGCAGAGCCTGAGCCGGAATTCGTGTGGCCGTCAGACGAAATGATCGACGCTTTTCTAGATGAGATTCGTCTAAAAAATAAAGCTGATCGGAAGCGCGAGATGGCCATATTTGAAAAGGCCAAATGCCGACGACTGGATAAAAGGGTCGAAACACTCCCACCATATCAAAGTACATCCGCCACAAATGAAAGCAGGATCAAGACAAGGAAACGATTCGCCAAAGCCATATCAATGGGGATGAGGCCGCCCTCTTTCAGAGAAAATTCTCCTGGTGGTATACATCCTGATGAAGCGGACGTGCATCCTAACTTCTGCTTATATCATCGGAAGATCGCACATCCTACTGAGGACTGCAACTCCTTTAAGTGTTGGTGGCAAGGGTATGTCGCTCACAGGCAACACTTCAACAGGACAAAGCGTGAAGCTCGGAAACAGCAGAAAAATGCGACAGATGAGCGTAAAAGAATTGCCGGCAATTGTCATAGGGTTGATCCCGAGGGACCGCGAGTTCTCACATTCGGAAGCAATTCCGACGAAAAAGTAGCCTTCGGCCCTCTTTTCAAGGAGTCCATCTCTAAAACGAAAGAATTGAGGAGTTGCGAGAGCATTCAGCCTTGCAATTGCACGATACCCGAAAAAAATCTCGGACCTGCAAACAAAGGTTCGAACAAAAAGGATAAAGGAAAGGGAAAAACGGCCTTCGTCGCCAACACTCAACAACAGTCGAGTGGCCTTAGAATGGTTGTTCGCCAAAACAACAAGCGGCAACCCCTCTATGAAAAGTTGAAACGTCCTTACTCGTTTCCCCGGGACGAAACAAGGAGGCTGTTCGAACTAGCAGTGCGCGACGGACTTATCACTCTACAGGAGCCGAAATGCCAGCTACAACTGAATGAGGTTAACAATCCTAATTACTGCCCTTACCACCAAGTATTGGGCCATCCGGTCGAAAATTGCTACATCTTCAAAAACTGGGTTGAAGACCAATACCAACAGGGCAAGTTCGCGCTGTCCGAAAACTGGAAGGTGAGCCCGCCACAACCACATGCTCCGAAAAAGATGGATATGCCGGGGGCATCATGCTCATTTATAGAGAAAACCCAACGGACCGCTATGTCCTAAAACTGGATAGTGGACCGAAACGTCCTTAAACTAACAATGGACCGCAATATCCTAAAACTTGCAAATGACCGAAACGTCGTTAAACTACTCCCAACCCGCAGCATCTTCATGCTGACGTGGTGTAAAAAAAATAAAAAAAAAACAAAAAAAAACGGTACGTCCACAAGCAAAATGGGCACGGATGAAAACCCGAAAGGGCTCCATGAGTAAAAACAGCAGGGCTACGGGCGAGTGTTCGTGAAAACCCGAAAGGACGCGACCTCGTAAAAAAAAAGAAAAAAATAAAAATAAAAATAAAAAATAAAAAGAACGGTATGTCCATAAGCAAAATGGGCACGGATGAAAACCCGAAAGGGCTCCGTGAGTAAAAACAGCAGGGCTACCTGCGAGTGTTCGTGAAAACCCGAAAGGGCGCGACCTCGTTTAAAAAAAAAGAATAAAAAAAACGGTATGTCCATAAGCAATGGGGACACGGATGAAAACCCGAAAGGGCTCCGTGAGTAAAAACAGCAGGGCTACCGGCGAGTGTTTGTGAAAACCCGAAAGGACGCAATCTCGTTAAAAGACACTTATAGGGTCCTCTCGACCTTGTAACGAGAAACCACCTGCGTGAGATCCTTATGACTCACAAGGGAGCAATACACTTAGGGATCCTCACGATTCCTAAGGAGATATTACACTTGCGAGATCCTCACGACTCGTAAGGAGAACTCTCTTATGGGACCCTCACGGCTCATAAGATTTGAAAGTCTTAAGTTACAGAGACCTGAACCTGTTCTTAAGCAACCCCCACGACCTTCGATATAGCCCTACAAGCGGCTCAATACTTATTCTTGTATACAATCCACGGGCGCGAATAAACATTTTCCTAACAAAGTCCCACCCGTGACTGGGGATATGTCCATACGGTGAACAACCCTTGTGAGTCCTCTCGACTCATAAGGAGAAAACACTCTTGTAAGATCCTTACGACTTATAAGAGAACATACACTTAGGAGTCCTCACGATTCCTAAGGAAAAAACGCACCTGCGAGATCCTCACGACAGGTAGGGAGAAATACCTTTGTGAGACCTTTACGGCTCATGAAGTCAAAAGCCTTAGTCGACGGGATCCTAACCTTGTTTGCTAAGCCACCTTTGTTCGACATCGACAGAGGCAAATGATAATTCGCTCCTGGCAATATCCCAGTTGTAGCGATGTTGATGCCTAAACCGGTATCAAATTCCAAGTCCTTTCATGGCAAATGATGATTCGCTCCTGGTAATATTCTAGTTGTAGCGATGCTGATGCTGAGATTGGCACCAGATTCCAAGTTTCACACTCGCGATAAGAAAAATCAGCGGGCCACAAATGCATATGACATAGCCGAAATGATGGGGCAACTTGCAACAAAATCAGCAAGTAAAAATATATGCATACAAAATAGCCGAAATGATTGGGCAACTCGCAATAAAAAGCAGTGAGTAAAAATAAAACAAATAGCCGAAATGATTGGGCACCGCGAAAAATAGACGAAATGATTGGGCAATCGCGACCTTCACGATATAAAAAGCTGAAATGATAGAGCATCGCGGAAAGAATAAAAGAAATGATGGAAAAATGAAACCTTTTTGCCCTACAGGTGATGCTACATCAATCCCTGTATACAATCCAGGGGCGCAAACAAAGAAGGAGTCGCACTCCTCCTCCCCAGGTTTCATTAGAAGAAGAAGCCGAATCTCTACGGGCCATAAATAACCTAGAGATCATATCAACACTCGTCTCGTCACAGCGGACACATCATCAAGCAAAGCGGAACAGCAGCAACTCCCAGTTCCATAACTCGACGATGTACTCCCACAGAGAGTCAAATCCCAACTCCGTGAAATGCGGATATAATCAACAAAATTCCTGGTCACGTGGAACGCGGATAACGTCACTCTTTGACACCGTGGAAAACGTCCAGAGCGGATCCTGGTCCTCGCAGAGCACGGCAGTGAACGCGTGTGAAGCATCCAGAGCGGAGCCTAGTCCTCGCCTAACGCGGCAGTGAACCCGTGTGAAGCATCTAGTGCAAAATTCCTGGTTACGTGGAATGCGGATAACGTCACTCTTTGACACCGTGGAAAACGTCCAGAGCGGATCCTGGTCCTCGCAGAACACGGCAGTGAACCCGTGTGAAGCATCCAGAGCGGAGCCTAGTCCTCGCCTAACGCGGCAGTGAACCCGTGTGAAGCATCTAGTGCAAAATTCCTGGTCACGTGGAACGCGGATAACGTCACTCTTTGACCCCGTGGAAAACGTCCAGAGCGGATCCTGGTCCTCGCAGAACACGTCAGTGAACCCGTGTGAAGCATCCAGAGCGGAGCCTAGTCCTTGCCTAACGCGGCAGTGAACCCGTGTGAAGCATCTAGTGCAAAATTCCTGGTCACGTGGAACACGGATAACGTCACTCTTTGACCCCGTGGAAAATGTCCAGAGCGGATCCTGGTCCTCGCAGAACACGTCAGTGAACCCGTGTGAAGCATTCAGAGTGGAGCCTAGTCCTCGCCTAACGCGGCAGTGAACCCGTGTGAAGCATCTAGAGCAAATTCCTGGTAACGTGGAACACGGATAACGTCACTCTTTGACCCCGTGGAAAACGTCTAGAGCGGATCCTGGTCCTCGCAGAACACGGCAGTGAACCCGTGCGAAGCATCCAGAGCGGAGCCTAGTCCTCGCCTAACACGGCAGTGAACCCGTGTGAAGCATCTAGAGAAAAATTCCTGGTCACGTGGAATGCGGATAACGTCACTCTTCGACCCCGTGGGAAACGTCCAGAGCGGATCCTGGTCCTCACACCAACATGGAGTGATCACCACCGCGACATTCGTCTCGATACAGCAGACGCGATACCAGCAAACGAAGTGAAGGCCAAATTCCTAGCTTCAGGGTCTTGACGGCAAGTCAGATAAAGCCTGAAAGACAATCGGAGATCATCCCACACCCGCGCGGAGTGGTCACCACCTCGACGTTCGTCTCGATACAGCAGATGAAATGTCACCCCAGCGTTCTTCCCCAGCAGGATTCGGAAGCGACAAAGCAAATGAAGCGAAGGGCAAATTCCTAGCTTCATGCGTCTTAATGGCAAGTCATATAAAACCGGAAAGACAATCAGAGATCGTCTCACACCAACATGGAGTGGTCACCACCTCGACGTTCGTCTCGATATAGCAGACGTAACATCACCGAAAGGAGTCACGGCAAAATCCCTGGTTCCAGACCTCGACGGTTCACGAGCAACCTAGAGACAACCGCGTCATTCGTCTCGATACAGAGGACGCAATGCCAGCAAAATGAAGCAAAGGCCAAATTCCTAGCTTCAGGGTCTTAACGGCCAGTCATATAAAGCCTGAAAGTCAATCGGAGATCATCCCACACCAGCGCGGAGTGGTTATGACTCATCGGGGCTCTCCAAAATGAGCCTAAGCTCAAGTAAAAAAGCGGCATGGAAAATTCCTAGCGCTTGCTCTTCCGACGGTCAAAATGCCAAGGAGGATTGCTTGAAGACGTCTTGTCCAAAGAGACACGGCAGTCGCAGGGCTACTCGAACAGCGCGATTGCCTATCGAGGGATACATCAGCCAATGCGACGGTACGACGGCCAAAACCCTAAGTACCACAGACCCTAACGGACTTCTGTCGTAAAGAGCAGAGGTTAACTGTGATGTTGGGATATTCTTGCGAGATCTGCTCGATCCGTTTCGACTCGTGAGGAAATTGATGTCTTTGCGAGAACTTCTCGATTCGTCTCGACTCGTGAGATAAAGCCTTAGGCAATGGGGATTAAAAAACCTGTTTCCTAAACACTGGGACCCTGCAAGTCGGCCCAAAACGGTCTCTCGCATACTATCCACGGGTCACACTCTCCAAATTCGAATCTCGACAAGGAGGGAAACAACCGCTTACGGGTCCTCTCGACTCGTAAAAGGGAAAACTCTCTTATAGGATCCTTACGACTTATAAGAGAAAACACACTTAGGAGTCCTCACGACTCCTAAGGAGAAAATACACCTATGAGATCCTCACGACTCGTACGGAGAAAAGTCTTTATGAGACCCTCACGGCTCGTAAAGTTGAAAAGTCCTAGGAAGCAGATCTTAACCCTGAATCCTAAGCCATCGCTGCCCTGCAAGGAGATCGAGATAAATTGTCCGCAGAACATATTCAATAGAAAGGGGACACACCATTGAAGAGAAAAATATGCCTTCATTCATAAACCCCCCTTCGACAACAATACTCGATCTAAAGCCAGCACAAACCACCCGATACGGGAGATAACAAAGAAAGTTTCCGATCTGTATCCCATCAGGAGCGCATTTGTAGCTGTACGAATGTTTAAAAGGACATGTTACCCGAGGCACTGACGCGCATGCAACGTAACGATGATGCTCGCAATTAAAGAAGATTCCCATGAGAAAAACATGCAGCTCGTTTACGCAAGCAAGATATACGTACGACTATCTGACAAACATGAAAATTCAACAGAAAGCATGCAAACCGCCAATGATAAAAGGAGTACATTGATTCAAACAGACTACACTACCGGGAAAAGATCACCAAACAAGCGATCAGAAATGCAAGGGTTGACAAAGCAAAACACAAAATTCTCCAGCTCCCTCTCTGCTTTCTCCAGCACATCAAAACAGCGGTTTTCGCGAGGAGTCGCTTCCCATCGGTTGGAGCCGTGCTCATCAGCGAAAGCAGACATGACGGCCCGACGGGCTCTTATCTGACTCAGTATATGAACTGAGTGATCCTTCAGAGCTTGAGTGATTAGACAAGCCTCGTGAAAGCACTCAAGCTTGTCCTCCGCCGCGTCAAGGATCGCCGAAGTCATCTCCGCCGGATGAGGGGGTATATCGGCAAGCACGGACATGAGGATCATCCGGAGCCAAATGGAGCCCATGGGAAGAGGAGAGCCCCGACGAGTCAGTAGCTCATACATCACCGTGTCACATTGAGCGTCGGTGAGAAGGGGATCTGCCAGCCGCGCAGCGAAGCGAGGGATTATCTCCTCAATGGGCACATCCCATGGTTGCCGACGAGCATGGGGACGATTGCAAGCCATGGCGATTGATCGTGTTCTCAAAGATGATCACCTTAAGGTATGAATGGATTTCTCTGTGAAGAAAACAAGTAAGGCATGGGTTCAGGTTATAAAGGGGAGCATTTAATGCTATACACAAAAAATGTTGTGCATGGTAGGACGATTCTCAAAGCCCGGAAAGAAGGGGAGAGCGTTGGAAATGAAATCCAACGACGCATTGGTTAGGGAAATGAAACGTCCCCATCAAGCAGATCCCTGCATGCGCAACACGTGAGCACTAGCCTTCGATTGAAAGATAAAGTGGCACTGCACAGACACAACAGAAAACTAAGCTCTGAGAACGAGAATCAAATTCTTAAAAGAAAAGGTTTGAAAAGAAGAGGATGAAAAAGTGAAGGCGCTTCTGAAAGGATAATTAATCTACCCTACTCCCAAAACAGATCCGACGGTCGCAAAAGGGGACAGCGTTGCACTCACGTGCAGACACGTGAGAACAACGCTGTGGGGGCATTTGTTTCCTGATTTAAAATCAGGAAAGCCTACGGAAGAGGCTTCAGAAAAGGGTCACATGCTCACACGTGACCAGCAGTCACGTGTTGGCACGTGACATCTAAAAGCATCGGCAAGGAAGATTCAGTTTCCCGACTACATCAAAGAAAAGGGCTTCAGAAAGGATCACGTGCTCCCACGTGACCAGTGTCACGTGTTGGCACGTGACATTTAAAAGCGGCTTCAAAGGCACATCGGTTCCCTGATCAAATCAAGGAAAAAGGCTTCAGAAGAGGTCACGTGCTCCCACGTGACCAGGGTCACGTGTTGGCACGTGACACTCAAAAGCAGCAGACTCAATTCCCTGATCAAATCAAGAAAAAGGCTCCAGGCGAGGGTCACGTGCTCACACGTGACCAGGGGTCACGTGGTGGCACGTGACGGCTAAACGGCAGCCAGAAGGCAGAGCGCAAAAAGGAAGAAGAGGTCTCGTTCCAGGGGGGTCACGTGCCCACACGTGACCAAGGGTCACGTGGCCACACGTGACCGGCTTTCAAAGCCTATCTGTTAACAGAATTAAATTCTGAGAAAAGGCCTCTCAAATCTTTCCAAAGGAACCGATTGAATTAAAGATTTAATGATTCTTAAATATCACCTATCTATGGAAAAAGCCTGAACTTGGAAAGATTCCCCCTAAATCTAACCGAGATAACAAATAGAATATCTTTTGAATTTAAAATCCACGGTGAATAAAATTCACTGAATGATATAAAGGCCCAGAATTAATGATAAATATAAATCAAATCTCTCAACAATCAAATCAAATCTTTCAGTGAGAGATTTGCTAAACAAATTGATACTTTTCCTTCTCCTATAAGTAGGAGCCAAGAAGAGAAGAGAGGGGATCTACTTTTTTGGGAGAGAAGAAACAGAGAGAGGAGAATTTAATTCTCTGCAAAAGAAAAACCCTAGGTAAGAAAAGAGAGGCTTAAAAAGAGAATTTAATTCTCAAAAGAGTTTAACTCTTATATAAAGAAAAGAACTTAGTTCTTTCTCAGGTGGAGGATCTGCAAAGTGCACATCTCCCCATGAATTGAGAATTTAATTCTCATTGGGTTGAGATCCTGCCATGCAGATCCAAAACATAGAGGAGGAATTAAGTTTTGAGAATTCAATTCCTTTGGGATAAAATTAGGGTTTTACCCTAAATAAGAATTTAATTCTTTCACAATAGAAATTTAATTCCTCCAAAACAAAAATTAGGGTTTTACCCTAAATAAGAATTTAATTCTTAAAGATAAAGAGACTTAAAAGATCTCTGTGCATGAAAAGACTAAGGTCACGTGCCCTACGTGACCCCTGAACAGATCCCCCAAAAATGAGAAGAGGAAAGCTTTGAGGCAATGCCTCACGTGTTCCCACGTGACCCTCATTATATATGGAACAAAAGAAAAGGCAGAAACAATTCTGGGCGCTCTCACGTGACACCACGTGACCCCTAATAAATGTTCTAATAAATCAGGGCATGAGTATACATCACGTGCCCACACGTGATGGCTATGAAAATTAAAAGTGTTTAACAATTGTTTGCAGAACAAAATAAAGAAGATCTGACCCCACTTTTTGATGCCATCACGTGCTCCACGTGACCCCCGAAACACAGAAAGAAAAAGCAAAAGAAATAAAGGCCTTGGACGCTCTCACGTGCTCCCACGTGACCCCTTGGCTGATGCTCTAACAATCAGCGCACTAATCCTCCTCACGTGGCAGCACGTGATGCTCCAAAGAAAACATAAAAAGTGTTTAACGCTTACTTACAGAACGAAGAAAAGGAGATCTGGCTCCACATTTAGGGCGCCCTCACGTGTCACCACGTGACCCCTAATGAGCATTCTAACAGATCAGAGCGGGGGCCTCCATCACGTGCTCACACGTGATGGCCGTCAGAATTGGAAGAGTTAAACACTGATCTACAGAATAAAATAAGGGAAATCAGGGCGCTCTCACATGTCCTCACGTGACCCCTCTCTCCTTAGTATTTAACACTAATCTGAAGACTTCGTTCCCAGTGTTTAACACTGATTCGCTTTAGTGTTAAACATTAATTTGAAATCTCTGATTACCAGTGTTTAACACTGATTTGCTTAGTGTTTAACACTAATTTGAAAACTCTATTCCCAGTGTTTAACACTGATTATCTTTTAGTGTTTAACACTAACTTGCTAATCTTATTCCCAGTGTTCAACACTGTTGGTCTTTAGTGTTTAACACTAGCTTTAGCCCAATTAGCTAAGTTTCTAGAGGCAAAGCCTCTCCTTCAATGGACCAACAGAGGGCCAATATTTCAAACATAATTGGACTTAGCCCAAACTGGCCATAAGTCCTCAAATCATCTTGAACTGAGCACATCTGCTCTTTCAACCAACTCATTGGTTTAGGGTACATCTCTGAACTCCTCTGATATTTGTCGTTGTAATCCTTCAACGTCTTCAGAGAGGTGACGGGTCCCGACAACCACACATCAACATGGACTGTGGGGTCCTTAAACTCATGGACTTATGCGTCCTTAAACCAAGATACGGACTGCGGGGTCCTTAAACCCGCGGACTTATACGTCCTTAAACTAACGGACTAATGCGTCCTTAAACACACCCATATGGACTGTGGGGTCATTAAACCAATGGACTTATGCGTCCTTAAACTACCATCGGACCACTATGTCCCTAAACTGGAATTTGGACCATTACGTCCCTAAACTGGCAATGGACCACCACGTCCCTAAACTGGAACAATAGAGCCCCAAATGCTCGTTTGTCGGATCTAAACGATCCTGTTTAAGTTGATCTTAGCCTAAAAAATGGCTAACGTATCCTTAAACTTTCAAACAGACTCTAGTCCCAAATCGGACTATAAATCCCCTAATCAACTCTGGTTCAAGGGTACATCTCTGAACTCCTCTGACATCTGTCGTTGTAATCCTTCAACGTCGTCAGAGAGGTGATGGGTCCCGACGGCCATACATGCAATGGACCACTATGTCCCTAAACTGGAATATTAGAGCCCAAATGCTCTTTTGTCGGATCTAAACGATCCCGTTAAGTTGATCTTAGTCTCAAACTGGACTAACGTATCCTTAACAAACGTTTGAGTTGATCTTAGCCTCAAATATGGCTAACGTACCCTCAAACCAAAACCCCAAACCCAAATCTAAGAAAACACAGATTTGGACTAATCCACATCCTACGGGCGACGACATAAATTGGTCTCCGTATACAATCCACGGGCAACCACAAATAAAACAAACACACACGACACGAAGTGACCATCTGGAGAAGGAGAAAGTTGTTACCGCAATGCGGTTGCGTAATTAACTGCAGGGGCTTGCGCCTGCAGGGAAGAGCGTCCCCACAATCAAAAACCCCTCAAGCGAGGGGGAATCTGACGAAGTCTGCTACATCGGACGCATCCGTTTAAACCTTCGATATATGGTGCCATAAATCAACTTGGCATCTTCGGAGAGGTAGACGGATAGAACCAATTAGCATCTGCCCCGAACCTCAGGCGAGACAGCCCATGTCTTGGCCGCCGTTCGGAGGGGAACACCCGCTACACCCAACAGTGGCTAGCTGGCCGTTTGAAATGTGGGGGACCGATATAATTGGGTCCATCAAACCAGCGTCATCCAAAGGACATTGGTTCATATTGGCGACAACTGATTATTTCTCTAAGTGGGCAGAAGCAGTACCGCTAAGAGAAGTGAAGACGAAGAACATCCTCCATTTCTTCAAGACACACGTCATCTATCGGTTCGGCACTCTACGGCGGATTATCTCTGATAACGGGCCGGCCTATAGAAGTCATAGAACAGTCGCTTCGCACATCAGCATAACATAGACTGGAGATACTCTTTGGTCTATAATCCCCGAGCTAACTGTCTAGCTGAGGCTTTCAACAAAAGCTTGACAAAGATCATAAAGAAGACGGTGTCCAAAAATAAAAAGGACTGGCATGAGAGACTGCATGAAACTCTCTGGGCTTATCAGACCACGTTCAAAATGGCCACAAATACAACTCCATTCGCGTTGGTGTTCGGCACAGAAGCGGCACTCCTCCTCGAGTTAGAGTTACCCTCTCTACGAATGGCGGTTCATTACGAACTAACAGATGAAGAGAATGCTCATCTTCGGCTTGAGGAGCTCGACGCCCTTGATGAAATTCGTTTCATGGCGCAGCAAAACCTAGAAGCTTACAAAGCGAGGATGACGCGCTCATACGAAAGATTAACTAGGCCGAGAACATTCCGCCAAGGCGAACTCATGCCAGTTGTCAAAAGACTTATGATCCCCAATTGTGCCAAACGAAGGAAATTCAAGCAAAATTATGAGGGCCCGTACATCATAGACAAAGTCTACCAAGGTGGGGCTTACTTGCTCATGGATATGTATGGTGAAAGACCCTTCCGGCCAATAAACGGCCGATTCCTTAAGAAATACTACGCCTGACAAGTCATAGCCCAGGTTAATGATAGATGAAGATGCTTGTGTCCGCTCACTGTCTTCTTGAGTACCAAACTCTGTAAGGTCTATCTGGCAAAACTTCACCGCAGAAAACTAGCCACGGATCGAAACGTCCCTAAACTAACAATGGACCGCAATGTCCTGAAACTAACTACGGACCGAAACGTCCCTAAACTAACAATGGACCGCAATGTCCTGAAACTAACTAAGGACTGAAACTGTAACATTTCAGAAAAATAAAATACTATTTTTGGGAATTTTTATAATTAAATAATAAAAATATTGAATATTTTAATGAAGCGGTATAATTAAATACCGATAAATAGGGAAAAATTTGCAAAATTATAGAAATTACTGAAATGAGGGTGCTTTATGTGATTTATGCAAATTATAAATTTTTATGATTAATTATACACTATTTAATGCTAATCGCGATTAAATATCGTTAATCGTGCATTAAGCTTGTTTTGTGCACATGACATGCACCATGTCACATTTTAGCACTTGTTACATTTTATCATGGCTTTTCTTTTGTATTTTCATTCATGGTTTTGTTTTATAAGAGAAGAGAAAAGAAAAGAAAAGAAAACAAAGAAAAAGAAATGAATAAGATAATGAGGGATGTGCATGAGAGAGAGTGGGAGAGGGTGAGGGTTTTGTTGACTTGGCCATTCTCTCCTCCATCATTTTCCTTCATCTTTTCCCTCCCTCTTAACCCCATGGCAGCACATGTTAGTTATATGTATGCCCTAGAGGCCATTACTATACATAGGATGTATATTGTAGTGGATACTTGGACATATATAGGAAGGACTTTCTTGCTCGACATGATAGTATGCTATCTGGTTGCTCTTTACCTTAACGTGTACACTGATTGTCTCTCTGTTATATGTTGGTAAAGCCCTTAGGATGTGTGCTTGACTACCTGGACTATGATGCGGATCATACTAGTAGGGGCATGGTAGTCCATAAGTACATCCTTCAAGGTCCCTAGTCGTGGGTGTATCGAGACAGGGCATCGATATACCAGTGTAGACTAGCGTATACCTTCTCGACCCATACAGATGGGCGATGGATGATCCCATATCCATTGGTGTTTGACATCAGAGATGATATACGGGTGCTCAGTGGAGACTGGGTACACTGGGCGGACTCGCCGAGAACTCCCAGATGATATTATACCTTACATCAGATGGCAGTTCTCTGGTGACACTGGTACAGGTTAGTCTGTTGACCCGAGATCGTCATAGAGTCTTGTGTGATTCCCACTGTGCTTTGATTTCCATCTTACCACGTCCAAGAGGGCGTGCAAAACGGTGGTTTTTGGGTACAGTCCCGAATCACATGGAGGCAATGAGCGATAGGAGGGGATTCGTCTCTCCCGGTATAGGGAGTTGATGTTGCGCTGTGTTCGATTGGCTATAACCGGAAATCCCTGGCCAGGGTTGCTGAGATTTACTGGTAAGTGTTACCAGTAGTTTCTCGAACTGTTATAGATCTCATATTGACACGACTTATCGAGCTATTGGGGTCTGACGTTTACCACCCCTAGGCAAGATATGCGATATATCAGACGATCAGACCGGACTGTACGGTAAGTGTTGCTGGTTGGATTCACAGGAGTGTGAGCGGGCTTGCTCGTCGATCTTCTGATCGCTCAATACCCGGGTGGCCGTTATGTTTAGCAGACCGCTTGCGGCTTGTGGGTGTTTGATATGATCATCACCTGCTGCCGGCGTATTGACGAGTCTTTAGAGTCCTACACAGAGGTTTCCTGGCTCAAGCAAAACGAAATAGGAGCGCATATGAGATATGTGCGGGACCGAGAATAATGCGTGTATGTGATACCGTATTCTATTCTCGCGATGAATGTATCGATTGGTTGTATGCGATATAACCTAGTTATCGAATCAAGGATTGATTCGATAAGTCGATACATTGGATATTAGTCGGTCATATGTGATATGACCGGATCGTTAAATCAAGTGTTGATTTAATGATTTAATGTATAATTATATATTAGATATATTACTTTACATTAACTAGTATTTGTTCACTTAAAGATGGATTTTCTCACTTGATGTGCACATTGTATATATGATATAGTTTTGTGCACTAGATTGTATCATGTTTGATGATACATGCAAACTTGGGTGTATGTTTACTTTAAACCATGTTTAAGTGAATGGTTAGGTTTTTTTTATATCTTTTCTTGATTATTTATTTTATTTATTTATTCATTTTATCAAGAAAAGAAATGGTTGCTTCTTTTGTTTTTTCCCTTGAAGCTTCAAGAAGCTTTGACCATTTTTGTTTCTTTTGCTTAACCTAACCATTCACCTAACCATAGTTTATTCTCTACACTCAACCATGGTTGCATTATGATAAGAATGACTTGGATTTTCCTTTTAAGATAATTCTTTTTATTCTTTCATCATCTTCATCTTCATCAAGCTTCATGAAAGCTTGCTAGCTTCAATGGTGACATGAGAAAAAGAGTGAGAAATCCAATTCTAAAGTGAACCCACTTCCTATTTCTTCATCCTCTACCACTTGCTATGTAGTATAGGGTGTTTTCTTCACATGTTTCATGACTTGGTGAAGTTGGAGCTTGATCTTGAGTTTCCTCGACGTAGATCTTCTTCGGCATCGAAGTCGACGACCTAGCCCGATCATTTCTCCGACGAAACCATCGCCAGAGTCCGCGATCCGATGATCGCAGCGGAGGGACGTCATCACGGAGCCAAGGAAGTGGTGGACCGGATCTACAAAGGTTGTAGTCTCTTTCACTTAGCAGTAAAATTGTTTACTAGCTTGTAGTTTCGCCTATTCTCTAGTTAACGATCTAGTTTAGGGTTTCTCGGCACCGGAAAATTTTGAATTTGGCATGGTTGATACCTTGTGAGACCTCATTAGTGTGTCTAGGAACCTTACAGCACCCTCTCCTCCACCATCTTCAACCTTCACAAACAACCCCAAATCAAACCCAAAACATCATTCCCTCTTCACAAAAAACATGCACAAGCTTCTCACAAAAACTTTGGACCAAGCAAAATCTGATTTTGAAGACTTGGGGAAACTCAAGAAAATTCTTGAGTTGCCAAATGAGGTATTTTCTTTACCATTGGTATTGTATTTCCATTACTTTAGCACCTATACAAGTTTAGAAGTGTTTTGATGCGGTTTTGTGAGCTTTGAAAATTCCTAGAGAGGGTTAGGGTTTTAATTGAGTTGTGTTGGTGAACTTGAGCCTTATTGGTGACCTTAGACCCCTACAATGATAGAAACCCAGACCAAACCCAACCGAAACCAAAAATACTAAAAACAGAAACTTTCATGTCGGTTTTGGGTTTACATTGAGGGTGCAGGGAATCTGGAGTGACCCGAGACCAATACGAGAAAACCAAACAATACCAAGGACCAAATTAGGACACAAGGAGGCCACCCTGACCAGATGAGCCCCAACAGAGACCCCCTGGCCGATCTGGCCGGATTTTTGGAGGAAGTGGCCGGCCACTCTGTGGAGTTAGGTGCCCATGCTTCTTCTGTAGCTTACATACACCCTATACATCACCCCAGTATTGTTTGTGCACTTAGTTTTGAACTGAACTAAAATCTGGAGCACGTTTTCTTGGTTTCTGCCTTATGTTTCATGATGTTTATGAATTTAAGTTTTGGTATTTTGTTTGATATCGATCACTTGATATTTGTACGTCTATATCGAGGGTTATTTGGTTGAATTGCGAGATGTAGACCATAGGTTTTGACCTATGTGAGATTCGCGTGTCGTTTTGGTTTTGAATTGGATTTTAATGCGATACGATACATTATTATATGTAGGTACCCTCATGAGGACTTCGAGACGACAAGAGAGTGTGTGGCGACATCGGTATCGGCAAGCGAGGATCAAGGTGAGTAGATTTACATCTACGGGGGAAGTCGGGTGGATGGCGCATAGCACCCCCGCAAACTTTGATGGAAACTGATTTATATATATAGAATATGGTTAAGGGAACCTATAATAGGAAACTATAGATAGAGTTAAATGATAATTAGAGAAACCATATTAGAAACTATAGGATAGTTAGAAGCGATATGATATGATTGATATGTGATGATGAGATTCGAGGATGATGTTCGACGATATTGCCGTATTGGATACTATAGGACTAGATAGCCGACGTAGGTGTGTCATCCGAACCATACCTATTTTAGACTGATGAATCGTATGAATCTTTTAAACAGATACCTTTAGGGACGTTACAGATTTTCAAATGATATATTTTCCTTAAAAACAATGTAACCCCTACTTTCAAAAACTACGATTTGCATCTTTTAAAAAAACGATTGTATGGTTCGGGTACGTATGTTAGATTAAATACGTATGCTTAGAGTAGAGGTAGAATGTATTGGTAAAATTGACTTGATTTGGGAGATAAATGCAATGAAAAGATAAGACGATGTGATATGATGATTTGATGATATGTTGGTATACGGATGCGAGTCGATTGAGATGATTGATACCTTTGCCGGTCCCCTGATATGAGATTGTTATGGATGTGACCTGGGACATAGGTATAAGTCTACGGTAGTGCCCCGACCGTCATTCTAGCGCCAAACGCGGAACAAAAACTTTTATAACTGGCGCTATCGCATACTTTAACCCGGATCTTGCCATTAACGCTAAATTAACAAACTGTAAAGAGGTAGAAAGGCTATACCGAACGATCCAAGTCCTTCGGTCTTTAGCCATCATCCCACGCTCCTTTGCGGCAACTCCGATCTCTTTGCTCCTAGTCGAGGTGGCACCACATCTACGGATCTTTAAACAGGCTCCCGCCTCTATACCGAGGCAACTCGGTCATCAAGTCTGCTAAAAAAGATGACCAAGATGAAGTAGAGAACGAGTAGAATACTTTGTTTCAAACACCCTAGGGTTCTCATCACATGAGAGGGTTAGGATGGAGGTGGAAGAAGATGCTAGGGTTTGGAAATGGTGAACTCAAGAAAATCTAGTGAGCAAAAGAAACTCAAGCATAATGAACTTCTCACTTATTTTCTTCTCTTGTGAATAGATGAATGAGGTTGAAGTCTTTTATCAAAAACCAAAAAAAAAATCTAATCAAAATATCTCCTCAAACATCTCTTCACAAAACAAACCTCATTAATACTATCATGAGTCACTACATGACTCATTAGCATGAGTCATTAGTGAAGATGCTAGAATTAATGAGTCATCCACATGAGTCACCTTTTCCAAAACAATTAATCATTTAAACTAAAATGATTAATCCAAAAAGAAATGCATTTTCTAAAATATTCTCGTAACGGATTACGAAAATACCCCTCACCTGTATATACATACCTGTATCCGTATTCCGACCGAATACGAATACAAGAGACTAAAATATTCCGACTCAATATAATACATGGATCCGGCTTAAACCAAAGCCCACCAGTATTATCTACCCGAAATATGACACGTGCATAAATGCACGTGCATTTTCCGAACCCTGCCATAAAACCATACGGCCTCTACAATGTTTCGCACGAACTTGGGAAACTATCTGTGGGGGACACTAATGACTCATCAATACCCTGGCAGTGGGTTTAACCACAAGCACGTCAGTGGCACTAGCTGTGCGTAACGGCTGCTCATGTACTGACCTCAAGGGAAGCCGATGAGCGAACTCATCCTGGAACCCTACTGAGCCTAACAGTGACAATATACATACAGTCCGGTCCGTTCGTCTATGAGTATCGCATATCGGGCCTAGAAGGCTGGTAACGTCAGACCCCCAATAGCGGTATAAGTCGTGTCGGAGACAAGCCCTGAACACCCTGAGAAACTACTGGAATATTTACCACTAATTCTCACCTGCCTTGGCCAAGGACTTGGTGTAATGGCTTTCCTAAACACAACGCGATCTCACCCCCAATACCGAGAGAGACGAATCCCCTGCCGATCCGCTCACTTACCTCCATGAGGTTCGGGATTGTACCCAAAAAAGACCTGTTTGCACGACTCCTTTGAGCCGTGGTAGGGTAGAAATCAAAGCACAGTGGGAACTCACACGAGACAAATGACGACCTCAGGTCGATGAACTAACATGTACACATGTCACCAGGGAACTGCTATCTGACGATAGGTATAAATACCAACTAGCAAGTTCCCGGCGAGTCCTGTCCGGTGTACTCATAACCCAATGAGCACCTGTATATATCTTAGGTGATCCAACTGATACCAGTGGCTTGTGAGACCGGCCACCGCCCCTCGTCGGGGTCTCGACTGTATACACTAGTCTACTCCGGAGTATCGATGCCCTGTCTCGAAACTCCCACGACTAGGGACCACTATTAAGGATGTGGTTATAGACTACCCAACTCTCACGTATATGATTGCCATCATACTGTTGGTAGTCAAGCAAGATCCTAAGGGCTCTATCAACGTGTAATAGTGATCAGTCACCTGAACCTATACACGACTGATAAAGGAAAACCAGATAGCATACTATCATCTCGAGTAAGACCGTCCTACCGGTATAGGTCCTCCCTCAATCATTGCAATCACGTACCTGCGATCCAATAATTGACTTTGAGGGCACTATATCCAATAATCTCCCATTTGCACTTAAGGCTAATTATTGCGATGTCGCATACTCACAGCCCGTGTGATACGGAACACCCAACTCCTATACTAATCTATTTCACAAAGCTTGTTTGTAAAACTCTCGTGTTCGAGAAATAGCCTCAGCGAGTGGATCCGCCCTGATATTTCTTTCTATGTCTCTCTTAATCTCAAGTTCGCGGAGAAACCCATCTCCCGAATTGAGTAATACCTGTCTTAAAATATGTCTGGATATCTGATGGGACCTAGTTCATAAATGAACTCCAAATCCAAACTTCTTAGACTGTATCGTCAACTGAACCTAATAAATATCCTGCACCATGCCTCCTACAGTATCCTCTTGGACCACCTGTCCATAATACTGTCTCTCGTCAGAGGGAAAACTAGAACTCTGACAATCACTCTGTCATCCATGTCACCTTTGAAGCCTGGAATGATAACCGTCTCCGAAGGAGGCTGCCGTCATCAAATCCGTAGAACATCCACTTATGTTCTAAAACTGCTTCCTTATATTTCTTCAGGATTGGATTAATATAAACTTATTGCATCTAGTGCAAAAACAACATCTGGTGTGGTACTTGACATCTCACAATTGACTCAATTGCCTAAGCAAGTGATCTGCCAATCATTCACATCTCTCTCCCCTTTAGTCTGTAAGACACCTTTAGAGAGGGTGACTCCATCACCTGCAGGTACACCACCATGCCAAGAGTCATTTATTCTAAATACCTTTAGAATACTGTCAAAGTACCCATATTGGGAAACTACCCAAATCTAGATCTAAAACCATAGATCTAGAAACCAGAATGTCTGATATTATATCCATATCCTTTTTGTGGAGAAACAACTGTGTGACGACCACAGTATAATCGATCGTAGTATAGGAATTTTACTTCCTACTTTGTGTATGTCATCCAAATACCAGGACATCACACCCTACTACCTTCTTAACAGATCCATCCCCTATTCTGATGAAGTCAAAGCCATGACTGTCACATCAAAATTAGATGATCTATCTCCGCTATCTGCTTTAGTCTATAAATAGACATAAGCTACTTGCCCACTATGCTTCCACTGCTCCCACTGACCACAACAACCCTCTGGCAGAATAATATATACGTGCACTTCTAAAGCTAGTTTAGAACGACGCTATACTTAACCTCCTGCCGGGTCTCATAGCCTGGAACAACAGTAGTGTCAAGTCTGGGTAAACAAGAACCTCCCTGTCACCGTCCTTGAGGCTATCGGAGTACCTCTCGGGTGCCTGAGGTTACCCACCATATCTGCGGAATGGCTAATGGAATGTCAAACCTGATAGAATCTTTAGGTCCTATTAAATTTTTCGTAATCGTTTGCGGTTCTGGAATCACTTCCAGTTCTACCATACTCCCACTACTGTTTCTGAAAAAATCCATTTTACTAAAACTGTAGCGAGTCAAGAACAATATCACTATTGATCTTCCAGATGGTAGAAAGTCAACCCTCGACATAGCCTGGGTCAACCCACAAACTGCCATTACAGAAACGTGCCTTGAGTTATCCAGAGTCTGGTTTTAACCATAAGCCGGACAACTCCCCGTACCTTAACATCGTTAAGATATGAACCATTCTATATCCAATATAGAAACTTTGGCACTTATTTAATTGGAACCAGATTCAAATCATGCAGCTGTCTCCAGTGCATATCAACTTAATAGAGAGAGGCTAATCAGCATTACTAAACTTAGGAATATATCCAATTATGAGTAACCTGAAAGAGAAACAAGTTTCTCAAAACCATTACTATCAACTGAATACCAATCATAAGTATCTACATCTTCGATCTCTTTGAAGAATCCCGATACTTGCGACATCTGGTTCTCTACTTTATTCCTATACCCACAACTTCTCAAAACTTAGACCTTGTATTTCTACGAAACACTTGTCTAAAAACTAGAGAAGTCATAAGTAAACAGAACATAGTACGAGGACCAACCCCTTTGTCCTGATGGACACTGGACAGCATACAATACTATGTCTGAGTCCCCTGAGTCGAATAACTCAAAACCTGTGCATCGTAGGTTGAAAACTGTACTTATGGTTAAGAACTACTCCGCTGTTCAATGCTCCTTACCCAATCGTCAACTGATATAGGTAAATGTCACTGACATAATTTAAAAAAGTTATATCTCACTTTATAAAAATAAACGTACAGATATATCATTTTGAAATTGTTACACAACAACGGATACTCAAAACCAAATACTTGCCGTCTGGCATAAACTCAAGCGATGTCCTCAAATATCACCAATTACAACGAATTCCGATATAATGAGGATGATCACCTAATTCCCAATAACTTACTCCCACTCATCATCTGTAAAACCATACAGATGTGAGAATCATACATGGTAAATACATACCCTGGAGTAAGTATCTAATCGGGAAATCAGTTTTCCTTTTAATAATGCACAGTGAAACTGAAACATGAAAATGTTTCAGTAGGGGTATCCTGGTATTCCTAGTAATGCCTCTTCCATAATCTAATTCATGACTATAACCGTATATTTCTTTGCCATCTCTCCAAATCCCTTTATTTGTCTTTAGTCGTTACCTTCTGTACACCATCGTAGGCTAAATGGTTTTCTTCCTTCCCTACCGTTCGGCACCAGCCTATGGTTTGGAAGAAGACTATCCAGTAAGTATAATAGGTGTACTCTCCTAAACCAAGGAGTACTCGCAACTTGAGAGAAGGTGATGATAAAAGACAACTAAATAATATCTTATTCTATTTCTCCCGAATTGGGGAAAAAAGCAAAGGTGAAATAGGAGTGGCGATGAAGTACGCGGTTTGGTCGTGAATGATAGCAGTCGCAATTTAGTTTGCCTTCTTTCTAATCCCTTTATTTTGTCTTTAGTTATTACCTTCTGTACACCCTACTTAGGCTAATTGGTTTTCTTCATTCCCTACCTTTCGGCACCTGCCTATGGTTTGAAAGAAGACTATCCAATAAGCGTAATAGGTGTTCTCTCCTAAACCAAGGAGCCCTCGCAACCTGAGAGAAGGTGATAATAAAAGACAACTGAATAAACCAATTCCATTTCTCCTGAACCTGGATCCATCCTCGAAGAAGTCCCTTCGAGTTCGTATATAACCATACGATGGATCTATCCAATGGAAGTGGATGTCCATAGTAATACGGGGTGTTCTGAGAAATGCAAAGGGTAAAAGAAGGAGTGGCAATGACTTATGCAACTAAGACAATCCAAAAGCCAGTATTTTAAGAAGGTTCGGTCAACTTGGTTACTGAGTCATAGTCTAGGGTCGGTCAAAGGTCGCTGCCAAAGAGAGAGAGAGAAAAGAAACACTTTGTGTGCACTCTAACCTAGATCAGAATGGTTATTACTTTATCTAATCAGGAAAGCTCCCACTGTACTGTCAAATTCTCCTCCAAACCTGAAAGAAGAATCAATCGGAATCACCCGAAGAGTAAACCAACTCATCAGTGGGAATCGGGATACAACTCTCATCGCATGATAACGTGACGGAATCCACTCACGTTATCACACTCCAGAAGGTATGCGCATGTCTGGCAAGTTTCAGTTTCTTTAGAAACTCCCGATATGATTTTTGCCCCATGCTCTTATGACCGTGACTAAGGGCCAACCCATCATAAGTCGCATATCAAGTTCTTCCCATTATTATCTTGTTAATTTGAACCCACCCGTACTCGCCCTTGTCTAAGGGCCAACAAGGCTGTACGACTGTCCCAAACCAACGCATCTATCTATGCAACATGTGAACACCCCAGCAGCTACCACTCACTATGTCTTGACTAAGGGCCAAACCAACATAGCTTGTATACTGCTGACCATTCATATGAAATGACGGAGGGCTACGGCTGGTTTTTGGCGAAAAACCTTTAACGTAATGAACTTGATCTCATTGAAGGAACCTGATAGCTTTTTATAAAAATATAGTGGCAAAAATCTTTGCTAAAGAGGTCACTCCCGGTGAAGAGATCTCGGCTCTTTCCTCGTGGAATGAGGTGTTGGATATTCCAACTGAATACCGCTATGCAAAGCAACATGTAATTGACTATAGTGAAGTTATTACCCTGACGCAAACTTCTGCCTAAGGGGTCACTCCCGGTGAAGGGATCTCGACCCTTGCCTCGTCGAATGAGGTGCGGGATATTCCAACCGAATACCACTGTGCAAAACAAAAGGAAACGTCTTTGTAATAACACTTTTTAAAACTGTTCCAACAACATCCAAACAGGTTTGTTTTCCTTTACATTGATCAGAATCAACGCAGTCCCATCAATTAATCACACCAGAAAAGAACGAAAATAAAATGTACGTATATGCCATCCGCATTCGTCACTGGGTCCCGTCATCACCCGTTAGGTTACTTAACTAACAACAGAGCGGGGACTGGACTAGCGCGGGTGTAAAACATATACAACATCTACTAGTATATATACCAATATACAAGAATCGCTCCAGGCATGATAAATGCAACATTACAGAAAAGTAATAAGCATCATAGAACAATACAGATAATCTGGGATCCCCGGGTTTCACAGAGCCGCTACTGAAACCCGACGTTCCCCTGGTCGTGTGGATAGCCTGTGCAATGAAACCTAGACCCCTATGGGTGCGGTAAGTTACCCGCCAAAACCTGAAGCGAGGCAGCCCCCTACAGCAAAGTGAATGGATCACCCTGCACTTCACGGAATCCGGTAATTTGAGCACCCCTACTTGGGTCAACCTGTACCCCCTACGAGTGCGGCGAATAGTCTGCCAATTCTAGAGTGAGGCCCCTCTGCCTCTCAAAGCCATGAGATGCGGACCCGTTTCCCCCTAGAATCCGGCTATCCGTGCACTCCGTCGCGGGGTAAAACCTAGTACAGAAATGAAAAATATGTACAACGGGTACATCGACCTCAGCCCGGTCGTGCCCCAAAAGAATATTATACAAACAGGCAGTGACGGCAGTCCACATGTTGGACGCTTGCCCTGCAATATCAAAAGTACAAATAAATCCAAACTGCACTACCAAAGATCCACTGCTATCCACCACGACAAATCCGCAATATCACAGCACAACACAGAATATCAACGCGAATGTCACGTTCGCAAACCTGTCTAAAAGGACTATAGCAATTAGACGCAATTTATCGCTCGAATGACATTCATGGTCGGAGATATAATGTAAGTACTGTAACCTAACAAGTTTAAAATTCCGATCGACAAAACTTCCCGAAGTGGGCTCCACGTACATCTGCAGTACACAAACAAAATCAGGGCCCAAAAGAAATATTCCAGAAACCACAATTTTCTATGCAGAAGGTTACTGTAGAAAAATGGTAGTCTGATGCTCCAATCCTGTGGCGGAACCGCGGCCAAACCCTGGTTTGTGCGGCGGTTCCGCGGCAGTACTGTAGAGTCAGTCGACCAAATTTCACCAGAATGCTTAAAAAAGCCTGCTCGATTTTCTGAGATGCTCAAAATGATTTTTAGACCAGTTTTAAAATTCGACAGAAACTTTAGCCTAAAAATCGCGGTTTCGGAAATTTCGTTCGATCGATATTTTAAACGCGTTAGAACAAGTTAGTAAAGGTTAATGGCGTGGCTCTGATACCATGTAAGTCTATGGTAGCGCCCCGGCCGTCATTCTGACGCCAAACGCGGAACAAAAACTTTTATAACTGGCGCTATCGCATACTTTAACCCGGATCTTGCCATTAACGCTAAACTAACAAACTGTAAAGAGGTAGAAAGGCTATACCGAATGATCCGAGTCTTTCGGTCTTTAGCCATCATCCCACGCTTCTTTGCGGAAACTCCGATCTCTTTGTTCCTCATCGAGGTGGCACCACATCTACGGATCTTTAAACGGGCTCCCGCCTCTATACCGAGGCAACTCGGTCATCAAGTCTGCTAAAAGAGATGACCAAGATGAAGTAGAGAACGAGTAGAATACTTTGTCTCAAACACCCTAGGGTTCTCATCACATGAGATGGTTGGGGTGGAGGTGGAAGAAGATGCTAAGGTTTGGAAATGGTGAACTCAAGAAAATCTAGTGAGCAAAAGAAACTCAAGCATAATGAACTTCTCACTTATTTCCTACTCTTGTGAATAGATGAATGAGGTTGAAGTCTTTTATCAAAAACCCCAAAAAAAAATCTAATCAAAATATCTCCTCAAATATCTCTTCACAAAACAAACCTCATTAATACTATCATGAGTCACTACATGACTCTTTAGCATGAGTCATTAGTGAAGATGTTACAATTAATGAGTCATCCACATGAGTCACCCTTTCCAAAACAATTAATTATTTTAACCAAAATGATTAATCCAAAAAGAAATGCATCTTCTAAAATATTCTCGTAACGGATTACGAAAATACCCCTCGCCTGTATATACATACATGTATCCGTATTCCGACCGAATACGAATACGAGAGACTAAAATATTCCGACTTAATATAATACATGGATCCGGTTTAAACCAAAGCCCACCAGTATTATCTGCCCGAAATATGACACGTGCATAAATGCACGTGCATTTTCCGAACCCTGCCATAAAACCATACGGCCTCTACAATGTTTCGCCCGAACTTGGGATACTATCTGTGGGGGACTCTAATAACTCATCAGTACCCTGGCAGTGGGTTTAACCACAAGCACGTCAGTGGCACTAGCTGTGCGTAACGGCTGCTCATGTACTGACCTCAAGGGAAGCCGATGAGCGAACTCATCCTGGAACCCTACTGAGCCTAACAGTGACAATATACATACAGTCCGGTCCATTCGTCTATGAGTATCGCATATCGGGCCTAGGGGGCTGGTAACGTCAGACCCTTAATAGCGGTATAAGTCGTGTCGGAGACAAGCCCTGAACACCCTGAGAAACTACTGGAATATTTACCAGTAATTCTCACCTGCCTTGACCAAGGACTTGGTGTAATGGCTTTTCTAGACACAACGCGATCTCACCTCCAATACCGGGAGAGACGAATCCCCTGCCGATCCGCTCACTTGCCTCCATGTGGCTCAGGACTGTACCCAAAAAAGACCTGTTTGCACGACTCCTTTGAGCCGTGGTAGGGTAGAAATCAAAGCACAGTGGGAACTCACACGAGACAAATGAAGACCTCAGGTCGATGAACTAACCTGTACACATGTCACCAGGGAACTGCTATCTGACGATAGGTATAAATACCAACTAGCAGGTTCCCGGCGAGTCCTGTCCGGTGTACTCATAACCTAATGAGCATCTGTATACATCTTAGGTGATCCAACTGACACCAGTGGCTTGTGAGACCGGCCACCGCCCCTCGTCGGGGTCTCGACTGTATACACTAGTCTGTTCCAAAGTATCGATGCCCTATCTCGAAACTCCCACGACTAGGGACCACTATTAAGGATGTGGTTATAGACTACCCAACTCTCACGTATATGATTGCCATCATACTGTTGGTAGTCAAGCAAGATCCTAAGGGCACTATCAACATGTAATAGTGATCAATCACCTGAACCTGTACACGACTGATAAAGGCAAACCAGATAGCATACTATCATCTCGAGTAAGACTGTCCTACCGGTATAGGTCCTCCCTCAATCATTGCAATCACGTACCTGCGATCCAATAATTGACTTTGAGGGCACTATACCCAACAATAGGTATATAGATAATTATAGTGTGTGAATCTTGAATGATATGCCATACGAGACGTTGGGTCCGTATCCTCATTGTCGTAAAGGTTGATAGGATCCCTATTGGTTTTATGCCGCCGTACGATAATTTTTCTGTACGTGATGAGTTTGACTTGATGATTTTTCCATACCCTTGACTAGAGGATGTCATACGATGGATTATATCGTATGTGATGCTGTGAGGCTAGATGCCGATTGATAGATTCACCGACTCAAACATATGATAGATACGTATACCTGTCAGCATTTGCATATATTTTACCTTATACTGCATTCATGTTATTCTCATTGCATTGCTTATACCTGTGCATGTACACTTACACCATTATCGATGATGCGTATGTTACACGTACACAGATTTGCCGGCTCACACACTTCATCATTGATAATTGCCATGTCACTACACAGTAGAATTGCTGCATCATGATATGACTCCTTGCATAATTTACTTACTATAGTTGCATATGCACCTTTATACGATGTTGCATTGGATTTTGGAGAATTTGGGAACCGCAGGATATGTTTTAAAACTGGATTCATTTAAAAGAGCGGTTTTCCCTCGATATATGCATATTACTGTTCCATGTTGCATGATATACGGATATGCTTATATTTCTGTTATATGTCGCATACATCATGCTTTACGATTATACGTATTGAGATATGTTGTTTTCATAAGATTTTTGTATTTGAGAACCGTGGTCATTTTAAAAAGAAAGTATGTATTGTTTTAAAAACCCGGTTTCTCTTGATATGATATTTCAGTGCGTCCACCATGCGTTTTCTCGGTTCTGAGACATGTGACAGTGATACCCGATTCGAGGAGCTGGATGAGGCCGATTGCTGGTATATGGTGGACCCGGTATGGTACCCCGGGGCAAGAAAGGGATGATGTGCAGTAGACGGTGAGCCTGGCAGAGGGACTACTACGTACTGATGATAGTATTTGGGCCCGGCGGATATCCGGAGGATACCGACCGGAGCCGAGAGATGATATAGGCCGATCCGGACTGACGGAGCCCGAGATATGAGGATTTACGTGCTGATGCTGGGCACGGGTGTCATAATGTTTCGAGTGTCGCTGCTGGACACTCCGGTTCCATGATTTTGATGTGTCGTGAGGGACACATGTTGCTTTATATTCTCATACTTTCATGCATATGCTTTTATGACATTTACATGCATGATGTTGTTGTGTCATTGGTTGACACGTTGGACGAGATCCACATGCATACATACATTGATGATATAGTTGGACGAGATCCACATGCATACAGATATTGATCATATGGTTGGATGATATCCGCATACACATAGGTGTTGATTACATTGTTGGCACACATACAGATATGGTCACCCTAGATACCATAGTATTACCTTTATGATACAGTTGAACTAGGAGTCGTTGTTTATTCGATTTCTATCTGTTGATATTTATCTATTCACAAGTTGGCAACCCACCCCCGTTGTGCCACAGTTCTTGCAGGTTGACCGCATGGATCAGTGGCGACATCGCTGGCACATACCTACATTTAGGTGATTTGCTTGGTAGGTGGGACATTTGTATCGTACCCACTCTTGTATTTATATTTCATATTATATCTAGTCAACTCCATCAATCGATCTAGTATTTGTAAGTAATGAGACTTAGTGAGACTTGTGGTTGCGAGACTTAGAGCGAGGGGTATTCCGTTACTTGTGGGTTTTGATGTCTTGCATATTTCTTTATCTTTTGTGGTGAACTTCGCCGTTGGGCGTCGTATACTTGTTTTATTACTTGCGTGGTTGTAGATCCGTCATTTGGCGAAGAGCTAGCTCCCGCTTGGGGATGCTTTTTATTTCATTATGTATTTGTGGTTTTGGATCAAAATATACAAAGGAGGTGCTGCCCAAATTTTTAAAAGACGAAACATGTTTTTCAACTAGTATCATTTACTTGCATTTTTATGTTCTTTTTTTATGCATTTAAGAAAACTTGATTCCACTATACTTTGTTTCAAAAAAAAACTTCACCTCCTTTATTTAAAAAAAAAGGTTTAGATTTCTGGGTTTCGGCTTACTTGAATTACGTTACGCCTTTAGACATGGCGTGATTTAAGTGCCGGTCACGAGATAATATTTTGGGTCATGACAAAGATGGTATCAGAGCTATAGGTTTAACCTTTGTTCAAGTCTATATTTGACTATGCGGAGTCTAAGGCGTGTATATACTTCGAACCTAGGCTTGACCTTACGGAACTTAGACTTGAAGGGGGGTATTAGACCCGAACTTTCGTTTCATAGGCTAACCCTGATTGATGGAGTAGGTAGCTTGAGTAGAGTGACGTACCGTATGTATGTTCTGCGGCATATTTACGATACGATACTCCACTTGAGAAACCTTAGGATGTACATATTTTGAGATCTGTAATTCTCTTCGTACTCTTGATTATACGTCCATTTAAGATCCTTGATTCTATTCATTTCCATGATCATACTCTCATTGATAATGTTCCTTCTTATGATCATGTATCCATTCTGGATCTGTCGTTTCCTTTCATGCCCTTGATCTGTTTTCATCGATACACGATTGAGGTTCCTGTCACCTTGTTTGAGCGCAGATTGAGCTGCTGTCAGTGTTGCGGTCAGGAAGAGCTCGTTTGGTATGAGGGCTGACCATTGTGTTTTTTGGTTACATGGGAACATCTCGATGTTGTGTTGTGTTGTGACCTCTTATTGAGGCGAGTGTTTGGTTTTGCACCGGATGATCGGGTCATTGTTAGAGCTGCCTGTTGTGAGAGGACTGTTGATGTACAACATACCTCCGAGATCGTGATGTCGTCTACCGTGTAGACGGATGACCTGGCTGTTACTGAGATTGATAGGATGTCGCCTCCAGACTTTACGAGCTGAGATCGCTGGAGCTTTCAGGCAGAGATACGACAGATGATAGCTAGTCTACTTTGAGCTGAGAGACGAAGGGTATTCATATTTCGTCTAGGCGAAGTTAAAAAGTTCGAACGAATGTCAGAAACCCATTTTTCCAAGTCTAAGTATTCGGAGGAACATGCAAGTAATTCTATGGACCCTCTAGAAGAATGAAACCCTAACTCAACATGATGACCATGGAACCGCTTTCGAACCTTCGGGTTTGCAGCAGTTTAGCGGTGCCATCAGTGAGGCTTGGGTTTGTCCTTCTGTTAGTTATATGTATGCCCTAGAGGCCATTACTGTACATTGGATGTATATTGTAGTGGATGCTGGGACATATATAGGGAGGACTTTCTTGCTCGACATGATAGTGTGCTATCTGGTTGCTCTTAACCTTAACGTGTATACTGATTGTATCTCTGATACATGTTGGTAAAGCCCTTAGGATGTGTACTTGACTACCTGGACTATGATGCGGATCATACTAGTGGGGACATGGTAGTCCATAAGTACATCCTTCAAAGTCCCTAGTCGTGGGTATATCGAGACGGGGCATCGATATACCAGAGTAGACTAGCATATACCTTCTCGACCCATACAGATGGGCGATGGATGATCCCATATCCATTGATGTTTGACATCAGAGATGATATACGGGTGCTCAGTGGAGACTGGGTACACTGGACGGACTCGCCGAGAACTCCCAGATGGTATTATACCTTACGTCAGATGGCAGTTCTCTGGTGACACTGGTACAGAGTAGTCTGTTGACCCGAGATCGTCATAGAGTCTTGTGTGGTTCCCACTGTGCTTTGATTTCCACCTTACCACGTCCAAGAGGGCGTGCAAAACGGTGGTTTTTGGGTACAGTCCCGAGTCACATGGAGGCAATGAGCGATAGGAGGGGATTCGTCTCTCCCGGTATAGGGAGTTGATGTTGCGCTGTGTTCGATTGGCTATAACCGGAAATCCCTGGCCAGGGTTGTTGAGATTTACTGGTAAGTGTTATCAGTAGTTTCTCGAACTGTTATAGACCTCATATCGACACGACTTATCGAGCTATTGGGGTCTGACGTTTACCACCCCTAGGCGAGATATGCGACATATCAGACGACGAGACCGGACTGTACGGTAAGTGTTACTGGTTGGATTCACAGGAGTATGAGCGGGCTTGCTCGTCGATCTTCTGATCGCTCAATACCCGGGTGGCCGTTACGTTTAGCAGACCGCTTGCGGCTTGTGGGTGTTTGATATGATCATCACCTGCTGCCGGCGTATTGACGAGTCTTTAGAGTCCTACACAGAGGTTTCCTGGCTCAAGCGAAACGAAATAGGAGCGCATATGAGATATGTGCGGGACCGAGAATAATGCGTGTATGTGATACCGTATTCTATTCTCGCGATGAATGTGTCGAATGGTTGTATGCGATATAACCTAGTTATCGAATCAAGGATTGATTCGATAAATCGATACATTGGATATTAGTCGGTTATATGCAATATGACCGGATCGTTAAATCAAGTGTTGATTTAATGATTTAATGTATAATTATATATTTGATATATTACTTTGCATTAACTAATATTGATTCACTTTAAATGGATTTTCTCGCTCGGATGTGCACATTGTATATTCGATATAGTTTTGTGCACTTGATTGTATCATGTTTGATGATACATGTTTACTTGTGTTTGTGTGAAGATTGAAACATGGTTATATGAATGGTTAGGGTTATGATTATTCATTCATTCATTTATTTATTTATTAGTTTTGGAAAATAATAGCAAAAGAGAAAAATGGTGGCTTTCTTAGTTCTTTCTTGAAGCTTCATGAAGACTTTGACCAAGTGACCATTTTGTCTCATGCTTAACCCTAACCATTCCACTTAACCATGATTCATTCTCTAGACTTGACCATGGTTTGATTATGATAAGTATTCATTTTTCTTTTCCATTTTAAAAAGAACTTATCATATTCATTCTTTCTTCTTCTCCTTCTTCATCACATGAAGAAAGCTTGCTACAACAATGGCAACTTGATGAAAAAGAGTGAGAAATCCAAATCTAAAGTGAACCCACCTCCTATTTCTTCACCCTCTACCTCTTGCCAAGTAGTATAGGGTGTTTTCTTCACAAGTTTCATGACTTGGTGAAGTGGGAGCTTGATCTTGTGATGCCTCGACGTAGATCATCTTCGGCATCGACATCGACGACCTAGCCCGCCCATTTTTCCGATGAAGCCGACGCTAGAGCCCGAGATTCGATTTGGACAGCGATGAGACTTCATTGCGGAGCTATGGAGGTGGAGGACCGGATCTACAAAGGTTGTATTTCCGTTCTTGTAGTTAAGTTGTTAACTAGTTGCATGTGTTCGCCTATATATCTAGTTAACGATCCGTATTAGGGTTTGTAGGCACTTGTAAAATTTGAATTAACCATGTTTGATCACTTGTGAGACTTCATTAGTGTGCCTAGGAACCCTACAGTGGTATCAGAGCCTAGCTAGAGCCTTAGGCGATGCGTAGATGGAGTTTGAAGTCCGATCGAACCGAAACCCGATTTCCAAAATGCTCTCTGGACTTTTTCAAAAAACTGGGTTTTTTTCCAGATTAAAAATTCTTAAAAAATTCAGCAGGAAATTATAAGAATTACGATGCAAAATTTATCGAGTGATGCTGCTACAGTGCGGCGGAACCGCGGCAGAAGCTTGGCTTCTGCGGCGGTTCCGCGGCCAATATATGTGATCACTATTTAATTTTTGCACAGTAACTGCTATATTTTGGTTCTGGATTTTCTGGGATTTTTTAATATTTATTCAAGAGTTGAATATTTGAGGGTGTTTTGGAGCTTGGATGATTCGATCGGATTATCAGATTTTGTCTATGTGTTTTCCGGATAATTTTTGAATATGTTAAAAAGTTCGACTGGATATAAATACCCAACTTTTCCCCTGCCGGAAAATTTCCAAGTGTTGGATTTTTTCGTGGTTTAAAGACGTTCTAAGTAGTGCAAGTAACGCGATGGACCCTCTAGAAGACAACAAACCTTAACTCGATTATGTGACCGTCTTGAACTGCCCTTTGAACCTTAGGGTTTGGGGCAGTACGGCGTGCCACATGTGAGGCGTTGGCTTGACCTTTCTACGGCTGGACCGTTGGTACTGAGGCACGAACTGAATGTTTTTAGACTTGTTTCATGTGTTGAGCTGTTTCGGGAAAACTTGGGTGTTTGACTGTTCGATCGAAAAGTTTAACATTTTCTATTTATCCGGAATGTGATACAATAATTGGAATTCACAAGTAGTTATGAGATAACTGAATGAATATTATAAATCTAGCAGTTTAGTCTCACTTGATCGGTTGCCACGGAATTTTGATGTGATCAAAAGTCCGTCGCAATCACGTAGCGTACGCGGATACTCGCCGGGTAAACTTAATAGACAGCCTCGCTCCATAGCCCCGACCAAGTAACTGTAGGAGAACCCCGTCGCCGAAAGCATCCGTTCGGGTGCTTGCGGCAGCGGTGTTCCGCCTTGGTGCACTTTGTCGACGGCGTCGGGGGTGCGGCTGCCTACTAAAGTTTGCGACGAGTATTCGATCAGGATGTCGGGAATCTTGTTGAATTTCCCGACTTGATATTGAAAAGAGTTTTCGATTATGAGACTAAAATGCGGGGTTTATAATTGTTAGGCATGCGATGTCTAAGTAATTCATTTGATTAGGCATGTGATGTCTAAAGAGATTGCGGATTCCAACTGTTGTAGTTTTACACTTTCTTTTCTGTGACCGTAAGTGTAATATGTGATATCGCCGGTTTCGTTGCTATATGCCAACGACAATTGGGATGCGCATATTTACTTACGTTGATGACATGTGATGTTATGTGTTGCTGGATATGTTATATTGGATCGTCGTGTTTGAATAGCCGGGGTTTTTTATGTGAGATGAGTGTTTTTTCATTTTCATTCATGTAAAAAATCTGTATGTAATATTCTTTTATTGGGGCACTTCCAGGTTGCGGATGATGTCACCATTTGTACATTATTTACTTTTCCGCACTAGGATAGACCCAAGGAGGAGGGCATAAGTAACCGGGTTCTGGGGTCCAGTGGGAGACCAACTCGAGGAGTCGAGTTCGGGTCTCCTAACTCCAGAATTGGTAGGGTTGCTTGCCGCTCTCGTAGGGGTCTAGGGGTGTGGGTTTGGCTATTCATCACGACCGTGGAATCCGTGTTTTATACTGGCTCGTATTGAAAACACGGGCATCCTAGTATATCCAATATTTCATATGATTCTTCTGCTGCGATATCTGTGATGTGATCATGTGATGTTCTGTGATAGATACTGTATATAGTATATATGATATATTATATAGGCGTTACTTATGTTTTACACCCGCGCTAGCCCTGCCCTGCTCTGCCGTTTGTTACCTAACCTAACGGTGCACGAGGGGACATCGAGGCGAATGCGGATGGCATAAGTGTACGTCGTATTTATCTGTGATGTTTAGGTAACTTAAATGATGGGACTTCATTAATGAGATTAATGAAATAAAAGAAACCTAAGATGTTGTGGAATCGAATTTCAAAAATAAAACAGGTAGCTACAGTTTCTGCTTTGCACAGCGGTATATATGATATATCCTGCACCTTATTCGATGAGGAAAGGACCGAGATCCCTTCACCGGGAGTGACTCCTTTAGCAATAACTGGCAGATGCTACAACCCTCGGTCTGTATTTTGATTTCTTCTATAGTTTCTGCTTTGCATAGTGATATATATGATATATCCCGCACCTCATTCGACGAGGAAAGGACCGACGATCCCTTCACCGGGAGTGACTCCTTTAGCAAAACTAGAAAAGCCTCAAAGACACTCCATTTCAAAATTTATTCGATCCTACAACGATATCAAGTTCATTACGCATTAGGTTTTCAGAAAAACCTGTCGTAGCCCTCCGTCATTTCAGATAAGTTGTATATAGTATTCGTGCTGCATTTGTTGGCTTTCGTCAAGGTACAGTGTGCGGTAGCTATATGCTGCTTATCTGCTGCATACGATGCGATTGGATTAGGGTAGTCGTGCGGCTTTATTGGCTTTCGTCAAGGGTCGTGCGGGTGGGTTTAATTCGATCAAGAAATGTACGGGTTGAACTTGACTAGGGGGCTATGGTTTGTTGGCTTTCGTCAAGGTCATAGCACGTTAGGGACAAAATATTATCAGGAATTTCAAGTGTTGAAATTTGCAATGAGATTGCATACCTTCTATGTGATAGTTGGATCACGATACCTGCTGCGAGTAATTGTTACTCCTGGGAGAATTTTACACATTACAATTAGCCGATGAAGTAGATGTCTAGAAAGGTGTCAACGGGGTTACGCCTCTGGGAAAACGAGGATTACATTAATTAGGTTCGTGTGAAAGCACGGGGGACCTCCCTCAAAGTACTGACACTGGCCTGGCTGAAAGATTGGCGAACTTGTAGTGTGTAATTAATCCCGGCTAGTCTTTCCTTTTAGGGTTTGAAGGAAGATTTGATAAAAAGCAGTGGGAACCATCCTGATTAGATAAAATAATAACCGATCTGATCTTGCAAGAGCATACGCTGAGTGTTTTCTTCTCTCTCTCTCCAGATAGCGACCATATCACGCCTTAATCAAGATAATAATACGGATTATTGACCGAACCCGCTTGTTATACTGAGCTGGGGAACGTTGGTCCCGCTCCAACTTATAACTGTTATAAGACAGAGCAGGAAATAGGGGAATACCAGATTTCCCGTACCGCCCAAACGAAGAGAGTGCATGCTGATGCATCATCTTCGGGTGTGTTCATTACAAAGAACTGTTTCTCAGTATCCTCCGAATCCTGGGTATATGATACTGGATCAGGATCCCAGATATGTAATCTGTTACATAGGGCTACAAAAAGGTAGAAAACTGAGAACGGGTGATAAGTTTCATGAGACAGAAAATGGGGCAAGTGTTGCAGCCAAGTCTGTTGGTCACTGTCACCCTGTATTACCAATACATTGATTCTGAACAAATGCTATTAGACACCGAACCTGATATACAAAATCATATCAATCTCTTTATTAGTAAAGAAATGATAAAATTTTGTATAGTTGGATAATGTTCTGAACATTTCCTATATCAAAAGTTGATCGGTTCAGGCACGTTATCTAAAAGCATTGATGTTCTAAATCAAACTACAGCTCTTAGTATACGGAACACACACAAGAGGAAGAGTTCAAAAATGACCGAATCCTTCTTGAGGTATTGTAGACTAGGTCATATCAATGCGACCCGACTAGCTGAAGTTACATCTAGATGCATATTTAAATCTGTTTGAATTTACATCTTATGAAACTCGTCAGTCATGTCACAAAGATAAGATGACCATAGCTCTGTTTATTGGAAACAGAGAAAGAGTTAGTAAACTCTTGGGATGATACATGTTGATGTATGTAGGTCCCCTGTCTACACATGCCAAGACCGGTTCTTTGTACTTCATTAAATTCTCTGATGATCTTTCGAGATTCAGGCCTATGTTCCTGTTGAAACACAAGTCCGAACTTTTTGAGATATTCACAGAATATAAGTTAGAAATAGAGAACCAAAATACGGGTATAAGTATTATGTCCTTTGATGAGATCAAGGAGGAGAATACTTGAGCACGGAATTCTTGGACTTTTCTAAAGGAGAATGAGATTCTCTCTCAGCATTACTCCTCCGTATACACCATAGCACGATGGTATATCGGGGCGGAGCAATCACACCCTATATGATAAGGTGTGCTCTATGATGAGTACTACTGAGTTACCTATTTCCTTCTGGGAGTTATGCACTTGAGAAGCTGCATACCTATTGAATAGGGTTCAAATCAAATCAGATCACAGCCTACTACTCCATATGAGATATAGTATGGGAAGAGCCCATGTCTTAAGCTAGTTAAGATTTGGGGTTGTCCGGCCTATGTCTAAAAGCAAAATCCGGACAAGCTCGAGGCAAGGTCAGTTATGTAGAACTGGAAAGGTTCCAGCTATGCAAACTACAACAGATGATTTGGTACAACCAAAGGATTCAGTAGATACCAACGAACCTCAGCCTCTCCGCCGATCTAGTAAGGTTCCTCACCCACCTGAGAGATACTTCGGTTACTCTATGACAGTGGGAGCGAGAATTGCATCATGAGATGATGACCCAACTAGTTTCGAGCTGGCCATCAGGAGTGGGACTCTGTAAGAATGGCTGGATGCTTGGCGATCTGAGATGGAATCCATGTACACCAACAAAGTATGGACTTTGGTTGCTATATCTGAAGGGTTAAATCCCCATCAGAAGCAAGTATATCTTGAGAAGATTACTTGGTGTACTTGGAAAAGTTAAGACTTTCAAAGCTAGACATGTTAAAGTTTTTCATCATCGACCTGACGTGGATAATGATGAATCCTTTTTCAGTGGCTATGCTTAAGTCCATCCAGATCCTACTTGCCACGGCTACATACCATGACTACGATATCTGGCTGTTGGGTGTCATGACCGCTTTTCTAAATAATGTTTTGGAAGAGGGCGTCTATAAGTACACAGTCAGAGGGCTTCGTAAACAGTGGGAGCAGCGGAAACGTGTACAAGATGCTTTATAGGATAAAGCAGGCATCGCGGAGTTGGAACATCTGTTTTGATGTAGTAGTCAAATAGTTTGACTTCATCAAAATGGTAGATGAACCTTGTATATACAAAAAGGTAGTAAGGAGTATGGTGGTGATCCTCGTAGAGTACGTGGATGACATACTCTTGATAGGGAAGGAGTTTCCTATGCTACGCTCGATCAATCTCCGCTTATCACAATGATTCTCCACATAGGATCAAAGTGATACCTACTAAATCCTAAGCTTTGGATCTATGAGATAGATCTAAAAGGATGTTAGGATACTCACTAGTTGTAGTGAGATGGTATCAGTTGATCCTGGGGAAAATCACTGGAAGTGTTCCAGGGTGATAAAGACGACTGAATGTCAGTCACAGGCATTGTCTTTACTCTCTATCGAGGGACGGTATGTTGGAAGAGTTCCAAGCTAGATACCGTGACATACTAGACGATAAAGGCAGGATACATCGCTACTTAAGATGCTACCAAAGAGGCTGTCTGGATGTATATTGGTTCATGAGATGAACTACGTTCCTACCATTGTGAGACAATGGAGTTATGGCTTATGCCAAGGAACGCAGGTCCCATCAGTGATCCAGACATATTCTAAGGCAGTATCACCTGATCATGGAGATGGTTGATCTCCAGGGTGATCGAGGTTAGGAGAGTAGACTCAGAGGACAACACGGCGGATCCACTCACAAAGGCCTTTTCCCAGAGAGAGACTTTTATGGGATGGTTGAGTATGAGATACTACAACCACTGCTATCAGATGGCCCTAGTGCAAGTGGGAGATTGTTAGTTATATGTATGCCCTAGAGGCCATTACTGTACATTGGATGTATATTGTAGTGGATGCTGGGACATATATAGGGAGGACTTTCTTGCTCGACATGATAGTGTGCTATCTGGTTGCTCTTAACCTTAACGTGTATACTGATTGTCTCTCTGATACATGTTGGTAAAGCCCTTAGGATGTGTACTTCACTACCTGGACTATGATGCGGATCATACTAGTGGGGACATGGTAGTCCATAAGTACATCCTTCAAAGTCCCTAGTCGTGGGTATATCGAGACGGGGCATCGATATACCAGAGTAGACTAGCGTATACCTTCTCGACCCATACAGATGGGCGATGGATGATCCCATATCCATTGATGTTTGACATCAGAGATGATATATGGGTGCTCAGTGGAGACTGGGTACACTGGACGGACTCGCCGAGAAGTCCCAGATGGTATTATACCTTACGTCAGATGGCAGTTCTCTGGTGACACTGGTACAGAGTAGTCTGTTGACCCGAGATCGTCATAGAGTCTTGTGTGGTTCCCACTGTGCTTTGATTTCCACCTTACCACGTCCAAGAGGGCGTGCAAAACGGTGGTTTTTGGGTACAGTCCCGAGTCACATGGAGGCAATGAGCGATAGGAGGGGATTCGTCTCTCCCGGTATAGGGAGTTGATGTTGCGCTGTGTTCGATTGGCTATAACCGGAAATCCCTGGCCAGGGTTGCTGAGATTTACTGGTAAGTGTTATCAGTAGTTTCTCGAACTGTTATAGACCTCATATCGACACGACTTATCGAGCTATTGGGGTCTGACGTTTACCACCCCTAGGCGAGATATGCGACATATCAGACGACGAGACCGGACTGTACGGTAAGTGTTACTGGTTGGATTCACAGGAGTATGAGCGGGCTTGCTCGTCGATCTTCTGATCGCTCAATACCCGGGTGGCCGTTACGTTTAGCAGACCGCTTGCGGCTTGTGGGTGTTTGATATGATCATCACCTGCTGCCGGCGTATTGACGAGTCTTTAGAGTCCTACACAGAGGTTTCCTGGCTCAAGCGAAACGAAATAGGAGCGCATATGAGATATGTGCGGGACCGAGAATAATGCGTGTATGTGATACCGTATTCTATTCTCGCGATGAATGTGTCGAATGGTTGTATGCGATATAACCTAGTTATCGAATCAAGGATTGATTCGATAAATCGATACATTGGATATTAGTCGGTTATATGCGATATGACCGGATCGTTAAATCAAGTGTTGATTTAATGATTTAATGTATAATTATATATTTGATATATTACTTTGCATTAACTAATATTGGTTCACTTTAAATGGATTTTCTCGCTCGGATGTGCACATTGTATATTCGATATAGTTTTGTGCACTTGATTGTATCATGTTTGATGATACATGTTTACTTGTGTTTGTGTGAAGATTGAACCATGGTTATATGAATGGTTAGGGTTATGATTATTCATTCATTCATTTATTTATTTATTAGTTTTGGAAAATAATAGCAAAAGAGAAAAATGGTGGCTTTCTTTGTTCTTTCTTGAAGCTTCATGAAGACTTTGACCAAGTGACCATTTTGTCTCATGCTTAACCCTAACCATTCCACTTAACCATGATTCATTCTCTAGACTTGACCATGGTTTGATTATGATAAGTATTCATTTTTCTTTTCCATTTTAAAAAGAACTTATCATATTCATTCTTTCTTCTTCTCCTTCTTCATCACATGAAGAAAGCTTGCTACAACAATGGCAACTTGATGAAAAAGAGTGAGAAATCCAAATCTAAAGTGAACCCACCTCCTATTTCTTCACCCTCTACCTCTTGCCAAGTAGTATAGGGTGTTTTCTTCACAAGTTTCATGACTTGGTGAAGTGGGAGCTTGATCTTGTGATGCCTCGACGTAGATCATCTTCGGCATCGACATCGACGACCTAGCCCGCCCATTTTTCCAATGAAGCCGACGCTAGAGCCCGGGATTCGATTTGGACAGCGAGGAGACTTCATTGCGGAGCTATGGAGGTGGAGGACCGGATCTACAAAGGTTGTATTTCCGTTCTTGTAGTTAAGTTGTTAACTAGTTGCATGTGTTCGCCTATATATCTAGTTAACGATCCGTATTAGGGTTTGTAGGCACTTGTAAAATTTGAATTAACCATGTTTGATCACTTGTGAGACTTCATTAGTGTGCCTAGGAACCCTACACCTTCTACGGCTGGTCCAGAGGTACTATGGTATGTACCAGATATTATTAGACTGTGCTCTGGTGTTGAGCTATTGGGGAATTATGAGACTTTGACAAATCGAACTAAAAGTTTAACGTCGTCTGGATATCATGTGATAAGAGATCAGCAAGCTGACCAGCTTCGGATAGAGGACCTCACCCAGATGCGTTGTGAGTTGATCGAGAACGGAAGAGTATGGAGTATTCCTCCAAAGGCTAGGGCGAGTTCCCGAGGATGTGTTCGGCTAGATATCTTCTACAGAGCGATGAAGATACCGAGTTCATGATTTCGAGTCCGTGTGAGAGACTCCAGATTGACTGTAGCCGAGAACCTTTGCAGTACGCAGATAGCACGACGTGACGTCGAAGTGGACGATGATACAGACGAGTAGAGCCAGAGGTTCATGCGAGATGCTGACGAGCTATTGCTACTCCTCGTCGAGGTTAGAGATCTGATATTCTTACAGAGGCGTTGGGATACGGTCAGTTCCTGAGGAGATGTTAGGCTGAGAACGCAGATGCCCAGAAAACGAGAAAGGATTATGTAAGAGTACAGCCTCCGTACAGTTCGGCATAGGCAAGATTGGAAGAGACCCTGAGCAGGTTCTTTCCAGGACACTGCTGCAATGAGATTTGCACCGAGGATCAGATGTGTCACGTGTATTAAGAGGGCCAGAGGCCGACACCAGAGACGTGCTGCTTTACGAGTGGTCGTGAAAATTGGTCGAGAGATGATCAAAGGAGTGCCAGAGTGGAATCATTTCCGTTAGCACACCGGACCGAGCCGAAGAGCCGATGGATTGCGAGATTGGTAATCTACAGAGAAAATGAGAACCCAGAGATAGAAGACGCCAGACCGTGAGCAGGAGGCAAGCGGATGTTCTTGCTCTGCCAGTTTTGGGCGCACCGACACTTTTTTTTCCGACATTGTAGGAGGTGTGTCTCAATGTCATTTATTGCGATTTGCGTTTGTGATCCGAGTATCACGCTTATATTGCTTGGATTTGAGTTTTGATGATTGAGTTTCGTGATATGGTTTTCGTACACCATGGTTGCACCTGCTGGGTATTTGCATTTTGTGCACAGTTATTGCACTCGATTTATGTTTATACACCGCTACTTCGGTTTGCGATTTGTGCGTATTTATTACACTTGATATCGGTTTTGTGCCTTGGATGCACATGTTTATGATTTTATGCACCTTGGGACACTCGGTGTTGCTTTTTATACGCATTTGAGTTATTGATGCATTTCCGTGCATTTGTTGCACTCGATTTGTATTTCATGCACTGAATGCACTGTATTTGGTATTCCGTGCACAGGATGCACTGGATTTGGTATTCATGCATGATAGTTGCACTCGATTGAGATTTTGTGCACCACAGTTGCACTGGACTTCGATTTGATGTCACTTGAGATATTGATTTTGATTTCGATTTCATGCCTATGGTATGCATGTGATTGACTTATGCTTTCGGCATAGTTTTCATGTGCTTTTAGTATTTTGATTCGATTTTGTGCACGCTGATGCACATGGTTGTGAGATTATATACCACGGTATACTTGATTTGGGTTTGGATTGAAATGTGTTGTATACCGTCGGTTTCGATTTTGATATTGGATATTTGTTTTTGTGCACCTTGTGCACTTTATTTGGATTCTTGCGCATACTTGGGCGCTTGATGCGATTTTGGTGCACACCAGATGCACTAAATCGAGATTCTTCGTGCATATCAGATGCACCTGATATTGTTGTCATGCACACCCGTTGCACTGGACAGATGCTTTCGTGCACACCCGTTGCACATAGTTTTGGTTTTGTGTACATTTGTAGCACTTGTATTAGATTTGATTTCGTGCGCACCAGATGCACGTGATTGTTAGATACGCATTTTGAGGCCGACTTTGCCTTTTGAGCACCTTGTTTTCATGATGAGTACTATATTATATAGTAGCCGAACATGACTGATCTGTGGACAGTGCCTGGGTACTTGCATGCATTTAAAAGTGTAACCAGAGGTTTTCAAAAAAGAGCTATAGTCTCACTATTTCGTACGTGTCCGCGAGCGACACAACATTTATAAAAGAAAACCTTTTGGGATATTTCAAAAACGACGGGACGTATATTTGAGCAAAACTTATATGAACGTATAGTTATTACTTTACAAATGAGCGTCCGTCACTTATATCGTGAGTTACGCATCACAATGAAATTCAGAAAAGATTTTTGCATGTGTCTATTCCGTTTTTGGAGATTTTTCAAGAATGCGTACTATATACATATTATAGTATTTGACCAGTGTATATTGGGTTTCGGTATTGGATATCGAGATCTGTATCTCCCTTGTAACTCCGATAATATGCGTGCGAATCCGATGATTTGTGTGACGCTTGACAGAGTTTGATTTTGAGTTTGGTACTCGTTTTTCAGGCGCACGCGATGCGCTGTAGTGTTTTTATATCTTCCGTGGTTTCGGAGCCCCGACGACATGATCTTGTATTGAAATGTTTTAGAAATTGAGGTGTTTAAAAATTTAAATTCTGGGACCAAATTTCTTTAAGGGGGGAAGATTGTAACATTTCAGAAAAATAAAATACTATTTTTGGGAATTTTTATAATTAAATAATAAAAATATTGAATATTTTAATGAGGCGGAATAATTAAATACCGATAAATAGGGAAAAATTTGGAAAATTATAGAAATTACTAAAATGAGGGTGCTTTATGTGATTTATGCAAATTATAAATTTTTATGATTAATTATACACTATTTAATGCTAATCGCGATTAAATATCGCTAATCGTGCATTAAGCTTGTTTTGTGCACATGTCATGCACCATGTCATATTTTAGCACTTGTTATATTTTATCATGGCTTTTCTTTTGTATTTTCATTCATGGTTTTGTTTTATAAGAGAAGAGAAAAGAAAAGAAAAGAAAACAAAGAAAAAGAAATGAATAAGATAATGAGGGATGGGCATGAGAGAGAGTGGGAGAGGGTGAGGGTTTTGTTGACTTGGCCATTCTCTCCTCCATCATTTTCCTTCATCTTATCCCTCCCTCTTAACCCATGGCAGCACCCTCTCCTCCACCATCTTCAACCTTCACAAACAACCCCAAATCAAACCCAAAACATCATTCCCTCTTCACAAAAAACATGCACAAGTTTCTCACAAACACTTTGGACCAAGCAAAATCTGATTTTGAAGACTTGGGGCAACTCAAGAAAATTCTTGAGTTGCCAAATGAGGTATTTTCTTTACCATTAGCATTGTATTTCCATTACTTTAGCACCTATACAAGTTTAGAAGTGTTTTGATGCCGTTTTGTGAGCTTTGAAAATTCCTAGAGAGGGTTAGGGTTTTAATTGAGTTGTGTTAGTGAACTTGAGCCTTATTGGTGACCTTAGACCCCCTACAATGATAGAAACCCAAAACAAACCCAACTGAAACCCAAAATACTAAAAACATAAACTTTCATGTCGGTTTTGGGTTTACATTGAGGGTGCAGGGAATCTGGAGTGACCCGAGACCAATACGAGAAAACCAAACAATACCAGGGACCAAATTAAGACACTAGGAAGCCACCCTGACCAGAAAATCCCCAACAGAGACCCCCTGTCCGATCTGGCCAGATTTTTGGAGGAAGTGGCCGGCCACTCTGTGGAGTTAGGTGCCCAGGTTACTTCTGTAGCTCACATATACCCTATACGTCACCCCAGTATTGTTTGTGCACTTAGTTTTGACCTGAACTAAAATCTGGAGCATGCTTTCTTGGTTTCTGCCTTATGTTTCGTGATGTTTATGAATTTAAGTTTTGATATTTTGTTTGATATCGATCACTTGATATTTGTACATCTATATCGAGGGTTATTTGGTTGAATTGCGAGATGTAGACCATAGGTTTTGACCTATGTGAGATTCGCGTGTCGTTTTGGTTTTGAATTGGATTTTAATGCGATACGATACGTTATTATATGTAGGTACCCTCATAAGGACTTCGAGACGACAAGCAAGCACGTGGCGACATCGGTATCGGCAAGCGAGAATCAAGGTGAGTAGTGTTTCCCCGAATCAGAGCAAAGCTCTGTTTAAATTTTAAATTTTGAAATGAAGCAGCGCTTAATAGCAGTGCCAAGTGCGCTGCGCTCCAAGCAGCGCATCACGTGCAAAGCACGTGTGCGTTAGCGCTAAGAGCGCTGCACTTAAGCAGCGCACCACGTGCAATGCACGGGTGCGCTAGCACTAAATGCGCTGCACTCTAAGCAGTGCATCACGTGCAAAGCACGGGTGCTCTAGCGCTGGAACTAAAAGCTCCCCACCGTCAGATCAAAGATCTAATAAAGATGATAAATCATCAATTAATCAGAATAAAATTCTGTTAAGGAGAGATTCCTCAAAATATTTCCAAACAAAAAGATTGTGCTCTGTAAATCAGAGCACCGTTGGATCAATGATCCAAAGGTGATTAAAAATCACCAAAATACAGAATAAATTCTGGATGGAAAGATTTCCCAATCTTGTTAAAAACAAAAAGATTTCCTTCTGTAAATCAGAAGCCCTTGGATCAAAGATCCAATGGTGGGGAATCCTCAAATCAATTAGAGAAAAGATCTCCATAACTGATTAAACAAATCAGCTTACCCTATATAAAGGCCTCAAGACTTCAAGTCTCAGATATACAGAAATATACAGAGAACCCCACCCATAAACTTTGAGAAATCTTAGAAAGAAGAGCCAAGCTCTCAGAAGAAGAAGATTTCCTTTAAGGTAAAAAAGAACAGAAAGATGAAACGTCTCGTATAAAAGAAGAATTTACTTCTTTTTCTAAAATCATTGATCTACAAGACCAAGGTCTTTTACAAAGAGATCAAAAGATCTTATCATAAAATAAAAAAGAACATAATTCTTCTCACAGATCATAGATCTATAAGACTAAGGTCTTTTACACAAAGAGATCATGAACATCTCATTATAAAATAAAGGGGGAAAGAATAAGACAATTCTTTTAGGATCACAGATCCATAAAGGCAAAGCCTTTCATCAAATATAGGAGATTAAAGCATCTCCTATAAAGTAAGAACTTTTGTTCTCAGAGCCTTGAGACAAAGTCTCTTATAAACGAGAATTTATTTCTCGAATCATAAAGTTGATCAGCTAGCGCTTTGTGCTCATAAAATAGCGCTATGCACTCTTGGACTGGCGCAAAGCGCTAAGCGCACCACGTGCTCCTCACGTATGCGCCACTTAACAGCTAGCGCTTTGCGCTCATGAATTGGCGCTCAGCGCCAGGAACACCATGTGTGCGCCACTGAACAAGTAGCGCTTTGTGCTCACAAATTAGCGTAATGTGCTCATGGAATGGGGCAAAGCGCCAAGTGCACCACATGCTCCTCACGTGTGCGCTATCCCGCAGAAGCGCTCTGCGCTCTTTGACTGGCGTAAAGCGCCAAGCGCGCCACGTGTTTCTCACGTGTGCGCTAATAGAACATAAACTGTTCTTTAAAATAAAGCCCAGAGCTATGATGAATGCTCAGCATTCAATAAAAGACAAAAATTCTCAGAAGCTCAAATCAATGCTTAGCATTGTCAAATGTTTAACATTTTTAAGTGAGTGGGCCGAGCCCAAGTTGGCCATAAACCCCTCACTCAGATTAATTGAGCCCATTTGCTCATAAATCTCAGATCTTAGTCTCAATTGGACTACAGATCTCCCAACCAAAATTGGTTCAAGGGTACATCTCTGCACTCCTCTGATATGTGTCGTTGTAATCCTTCAACGTCTTTAGAGAGGTGACGGGTCCCGACAACCAGATTTTACATAGACTATGATGTCCTTAACCTTGGACTGTGGGGTCCTTAAACCCATGGACTATGATGTCCTTAACCTTAGACAGTGGGGTCCCTAAACCCATAGACTATGATATCCCTAACCTTGGACTGTGGGGTCCTTAAACTCATGGACTATGATGTCCTTAAACTTTATGGACTGTGGGGTCCTTAAACCCATGGACTATGATGTCTTTAACCTTGGACTGTGGGGTCCTTAAACCCATGGACTATGATGTCATTAACCTTGGACCGTAATGTCCTTAAACTAATCGACCGCAATGTCCCTAAACTAAACAATAGAGCTTAAATGCTCTTTTGTTGGATCTAAATGATCCCGTTGAGTAGATCTTAGTCTAAAATTAGACTAACGTATCCTCAACAAACGTTTAAGTTTATCTTAGTCTCAAATGAGACTAACGTATGCTTAAACCCAACCCCAAACCCAAATCTAAGAAAATACGGATTTGGACTAATCCATGACCTACGGGTGACAACATAAATTAGTCTCTGTATACAATCCACGGGCAACCAAAAACAAAAAAAAACACACATGACATGATGTGACCATCTGGAGAAGGAGAAAGTGGTTACCGCGATGCGGTAGCGTAATTAACTGCAGGGGCTTGCGCCTGCAGGGAAGAGCGTCCCCACAATCAAAAACCCTTCAAACGAGGGAGAATCTGACGAAGTCTGCTACAACGACCGCATCCATCTAAACCTTCGATACATGGTGTCATAAATCAACTTGGCATCTTCGGAGAGGTGGACGGATAGCACCAAATAGCATCCGTCCCCAAAATTCAGGCCGGACGTCTCAATGTCCCGGTCGCGTCTTTCGGCGGAGAACAGATTCTGGCATGCCCGGTGGGACCTTTTCCTCTTTCCACTCCACACTTCGTATGTCGTGTTCGCGAAAGAATCGCGGTTTAATATGGTTGCCCTTAGGTTCGAGGTACTAAGATTTGGTTTTGCTCCCGTGCAGAAAAAAGAACATCAATGGCCTCTAACTGTTCCAGCTGCAACTGCAACTCCCGTTCCGCTTCATCTGGAGGAGTCACTTACGGGCCCCAAGCGGCCTCCCTGTTCATGATGCCAATGGAGCAGGTAACTCAGGCCACTACTGGGCTATTCTTCGGGACCATGCTCCCGCCCATGAACTTCAATGCCCCAATGCCGTTGCAGGAGGCTTCAAAGAAGTCGGTCTTTGATTGGCTTACAACTACTGCGGCCCCTCTCAACGGGTCGCCCAACTCCACTGCCTCAGTTTTCAACAGACTGGGCCAAAGCTCCAACGGGCCCATGAAGAAGGCCGCAATACCAGAAGGCGTTATCCCGAAGCAGATAGTCATCCCTACTCCTGAAGTCACCAAAGCGGCTTCTCCGGCTAAAGGGTCAGTCTTCACAAGACTGGCCATTACAACTCCCTATCCAAGCGAAGTTGCTAAGGCTGCTTCCCCCGCTCGAAAGTCTGCCTTCGACAGGCTGGCCATTCCCTCTCAACGGACTTCAGTCTTCAAGAGGCTCGCACCGGCAACAACCCTTCACCAAGACATGGGGCGTGATGGAACCACCCCCATAGCTGAGCCAGTACCGTCAGCTCGACATGCTCGAAGTCGCCACTGGCGCCGAGTAAGGAAGGATGGGGGCAATTCTCCTTCTGGACTGACTCCGCCAACTCCAATGATGGAAGTTGATGCTGCTGTTCCAACTAGGAATAGCTTTGAACTACTTAACAGGGTGCGCAGGAATTCGCCAACTGCCATGCTGAAAAGATCTCCTCCACCTATGGAGAAAGCACTAAAGGCGAAGCTGGAGCAGCCCCCTCATCGGCTGTCCTCTAAAATTTATAAAGTTTGGCGACAGGTTCAGGACTCTGTGATTGATCAAGATTATCCCCGCCAACAGAAAAAGGTGAAGGTTTGGCAAGAAGAGAACCACCCTGTCAAGCCACAGAAGGTGACAGCTACTTGGGTGCCCACTGCAATGGCCCCCTCAACTTCGACCGCTCACATGAGGAGAAAGCTGGAGAAAATCTCGGTGTCTGCGACAAATCACAAGAACACTGAATTTAAACGCCCCAAGTCTGGGGGCATGGTGGAGCACACCATTTATATGGCATCCGGAAAAGAGGATAGCCTTATCTCCACAGGTCATCGACCGCTTACGCGATCAGTGACTAAGGTTCAGGAGCAACAACAACAAAAGCTCCAAGAAATGCTAACAGCTATGGCCGCACTTACGGGACCAAAAGCAAGCTCGGAGACATCTTCGGAGCAGCGCCGTGAGCAGGAAACTGATGCTGAATTCTTTCGGAGAATGCTTGAGAAGAAGGACAAAGAGGCCGCGGAACAAGCGGACAATATAAAACAAATGGCCTTTCTGTTCCAAGATATGGTGGGCATGATAATCCAGCCGGACCCTCCAGCCGAAGACCCTCCAGTAATAATTGAAGATGATAGAGGAGAGACATCAAACCCTCTGTTGGCTCTGTCAACAGCCAAGGAGGAGACAATCTCCAAAGCTGCCCTGGATGATTACATCGCTCAACAGATACGAGTTCATCAGGCGAATGAAGCGGCTGGGCAAATTGTTAAAACTGGACGACCCTATCCGGGTTGGTACGACCAAATAAAGTACCCGCCGGGATACACGATCCCCAAATTCCACGTATACAAGGAGACAGGCAATCCCCATCAACATGTCGCTCAGTTCAGGGCTCTCTGCGGCAACACTGGAGGGGATGATAAGCTACTACTTCACCAATTCGTCGGCAGCTTGGCGGAGACGGCGTTCGAATGGTATTCAGAGCTTCCCAATGACTTTTTCAAGACATTTGCAGAGATGGAGTTGCTATTTACCCAGCGTTTTGCGAGTGCTAGCGAACGCACCCCAATCACAGCATTGATCAATGCCAGGATGAAGCCAGGAGAGACATGGGTTTAGTATGCAATACGGTAGAGGAATCTATGGTCGAAGTGCGAGCAGCGCATTGAAGAAGCGCCTGCGGTAGGCATGTTCGTGGGTACTCTTGACCCTCAAGTGACTATTTCCCAATTTATGATGTTTTTCAAGCCAACCACTTTCCAGGCCCTGATTGACAAACTGGCCCAAATGGACCAGATGGGTCATAGACCGTCTTCTTCGAAGCTGGAATCGCGGAATGAAAAAGGGAAAGGAAAAGCGACCTTCGTCACTAATGCTCAACAGCAGCCCAGTGGCCCAAAACTAACTGATCGCCTAGACGAGAAACAACGATTCTTTAATGAGAAAATGAAGTGCCCTTATTCGTTTCCCCGGGATAAAATGAGGAGATTGTTTGAACTAGTGGTGCGCAACAGGCTCATCAATTTGCCGAATCCAAAACGCCCATTGCAACCCGGTGAGGCTAATAATCCCAATTATTGCCCCTATCACCAAGCGATAGGTCATCCAATTGAAGATTACTTCATCTTTAAAGGCTGGATTGAAGACCAATACCAACAGGGAAAATTCGCACTGTCCGAGAATTGGAAAGTAAGCCCGCCTCAACCGCACGCTCTTAAAAGGGGATACACACTGGGGGCATCGTGCTCTTTTGTCGAAGAAGCTCCATGGGAGGTCGCTCTTTCAGCCAAAACAAAAAGAATGCTGAAGGATCTGCAAACATGCCCGGCGATCAAATGGAAAAGTCCGCTGGAACCCGAAATTATCAAGGGAATGCTGAAGCCGCGCCCGACGCCAAAAATTGGTGGTGATAGTCAAAACGCCCACACCCAGCCGTCAAAGTCTTCGAAGAAGAAGAAGAAGACCAAAAAGCCCGTGAAATATGGTGACAAGCGCACGGACCTGCAAAAACAGATTGACGCGCTGGAAGAATATAACCAGAAGGCGAGGACCCCAGTCACACTCCAAGAATTTCTCAGCCACGTCCTTGAGGACGGAGGTGACGACAATGGAGAAGACTCGTCGGATGAACCTGAGGATTATATAGCAAGCTGCCATGTGATCTCTCATTCGTCGATAAATGATGAAGAAGCTCTTGATGCAGAGAAACTGGGAGTAGATCCCGAAACGGACCTCCTAGGACCATCAGACGAGATGATTGATGCATTCCTGAATGAAGCTCTTCTGAAAAGCAAGCTGATCGAGAGCGCGAAATGGCCATATTTGAAAAGTCCAAACACCGGCGACTGGATGAAAGGGTTGAAACACCCCAACTAGGCCGAGGGATGCCCGCGACAGACAAGAGCAGGCATAAAATGAAGAAAAGGTTCTCCAAAGCTATATCGATGGGAATGAAGCTTCCCTCGTTCAGAGGAAATTCTCCTAGCGGTATACATCTTGTTGAAGCGGACGTATATCCTAACTTCTACTTATATCATCAAAAGATTGCACACCCTACTGAGGAATGCAACGTCTTTAAAAATTGGTGGCAAGGCTATATCGCTAATAGGTAGCACTTCAAGAGGATGAAGAGTGAAGCTCGTTGACAGCAGAAAAATGCGACAGACGAACGAGGAAGAGCTGCCGGCAACTGTCACATGGTTGATAGCAGGGGATCGCAAGTTCTCACCTTCGGGAGTGATTCTGAAGAAGAAATGGCTCTTGGCCCTCTCTTCAAAGAATCCACCTCAGGAAAAGAGGAAGAACCGAAGAGCTACGAAAATATTTAGCTGTGCAATTGCACATTGCTTGAAAAGAATCTCGGACCCGTAAACAGGGGGTCGACCAAAAAGGATAAGGGAAAAGAAAAGGTCCATGAGGATATCACCCTCGATGACCACACCGTTGAAGAGCTGACAGCCAAGGATCCGTCCAAGAAAAATAAGGTGGATTACAACGTTCTGGCACACCTGAGGAAGTTACCCATACAGCTAAGCATTCTCGACGCCTTTCTGCTATCCAAAGAGGCGAAAGATTCTTTGATCAAGGAACTACAAGAGCCCGGGCAGTTCCAAGCTTTCCTCGCCGAAGAAAAGATGAAGGATGAGCTGGAAGAAGTGCACACAGCCGATATTACTCGGCGATGAAGATCTCCTCCTCGGGACGTGCGAGCATAACCGTCCCCTTTATATCTCCGGATACTGTCATGATGTCAAGATAGAAAAAATCCTGGTTAACAATGGGGCCTCCGTCAATCTCCTCAATGTAAGAGTGTTGAAGGAAATCTGCATGAGCATTCAACACCTCGCTCGGGATAAGATCACTATCTCCGGGTTTAACTCCCAGTCATCAAGGACGCTCGGGCCTGTGATACTAACGTTACGCTTTGGGCTGTTTGTCACAGACATTAAATTTCACGTCATTGACGCCAAGACATGCTACAATGCTCTGCTCAGCAGGCCTTGGTTACACGAGTATAACATCATCCCTTCTACACAACATCAGTGTATGAATTATTTCAAGGATGTCTCGAGTATACCGTGACAGGGGAGTTGAACCTATTCTCCATGAATGAAGTCCGCAGATATGAAGATGCTAAGTACTTCCTGCCAGATTTCGAAGACACAGAAAGATGTCGCAAACCGGAGAGCAAGCAAAAAGCCGTCACTACCATTCCAGTCTTCGGGAGTGATACCGAGGAGGAAGAAGAGATAGTCTATACAGGGCCGCCCCAATGCAACAAACCGAGACCGTCCACCCCTATGTTGATCTTCAGCAGCGACTCGGAAGATGAGGTCAATGCCGTATTCATTGGTCGGCCATCGATACAAGCCTTCGCTGACGAAGATCAAAGCTTGCAGATCGCCATGGTACCGCAAGAGCATTACAAAAAGCTTGACGCGCTTGGTACCCATAGTGTGCAAGAACTGCAGACATTCTACCTCCCTCCCAGGCGAAAAGATGAAAAGGCGATCCTCTTTTATCGATCTACGGAAACCAAAGTGGAGAAAGAAGTCTGGCGTTGTGCCGACTCGACACTTGACCGACTTCAGCCCATCCGTCTGCCCAGATACTACACAGAAGGATTGAAGAGGCTGTTGAGGCGCCATGGCGTACCCCTTAAGCAGACTGCTCGACAAGCTCCGTTATACAATAGGATCTGGAACGTCCCCGGAACTCAGCGAAAATTGCCTAACGGGAGAATGGAAGCGATCGGGTTTGGATATATCCGATCCAATAAATGGGAGCAATTCCATGGCTGCTATGTCATACATGATTTTGATGAAGAAGGAGATGCTCTGTAGGAAGATGCTAACCCTGAACTAAAACGAGGTCCCGCCGTGAAAATGCCAAGTCCATTGTTCGAAGAACGGATGGACAAGCTAATAAGGAAAGCAGGTCAAAAGGTCCGGGATGATCATAGCCGCGAAATGGCCATCTATGAGAAAGCCAAGACGCAGCACCTCCTTCAGCAGGCTACGAAAAATGACGATGCCCTTCGTCGCCAGTCATACAAAAGACCCGACGCGGAGGCAAAAATAAATTGAAGAACGAAAAATATGTTCGACAGCAGCGTAGCGGGTCTAAGAAGCCTCGCGATCAAGAATTGAGCAGCCTGGATTCGTCTCTTGTAAAGAAGATAGGCCGAGTATAATCTTTTCCCCAATAAAAGACAAGGAAGATATTCGATCTTGTCATAAAACATCAGATGATGACGCTCCCGGAGTCCAAGCACCCCGAGCAAGCAGGTGAGGTTCATCATCCAGACTATTGCTCCTATCACCGAGCAATAGAACACCCTCTCGAAGACTGCTTCACATTTAAAGACTGGGTAGAAGACCAGTATCAGCAGGGCAAGTTCGCTTTATCTAGCAGTTGGAGGGTAACCGCACCACAGAAGCATGAACCAAAAGCCACACATGCAGCAAGAGTAGAGCCGGATCAACGTCGGTCTTGGAAGCGATCTCGTACCTGTCATGTGATAACACTGTCAGAAGAAGAACCCGAGAATATGGATGACCTCCCCTGATGCTTCGAAAACGATGATGATGAGATGATCTCAGAGTTTCCACTGGCACCAAAAGAGCTGGAAGATTGGATACATACTACTGCCGATAACCTCAAGAAAATTGACTTGGGGACAGCGAATGACCCACGACCGACGTTTGTCAGTAAACTGTTGTCTGAAGAAAGGGTGATTATGCTTAAAGACGTGCTCATGTAGTATAAAGACTATTTTGCGTGGAACTATTCCGAGATGCCCGGATTGGATCCAGAAATAGCCGTCCATAAATTGTCGATATCTCCGGACGTCAAATCGATTAAACAAGCACCGAGAAGAATGCGGCTCGAGCTTGAGATGAGCATCAATGCCGAGGTCAAGAAGCTAATCGACTCCGGCTTTATTCAAGAGGTTCAGTATCTTGACTGGATCGCCAACATCTTCCTAGTGATGAAGAAAAATGGGACGGTGCGCATATGTGTAGACTTTCGGGATCTCAACAAAGCCTGTCTTAAGGATGACTTTCCAGTACCGGTCACCGAGTTGATGATAGATAATACGTCCACTCACGAAGTTTTCTCCTTCATGGACGGCTCATCAGGATATAATCAGATAAAGATATATCTCGAGGACCAGAAGCATACCGCTTTCCGGACCCTTTTGGACATATTCTGCTACAAGGTGATGCCTTTCGGTCTAAAAAAAACGCCGGTGCCATCTATCAGAGGGCCATGACGAAGATTTTCGATGACCTCATACATGAAATTGTCGAATGCTATATTGACGACCTTGTAGTCAAAAGAAAATCATACGAGGAACATTTAGAACATCTGAAGATTGTGTTTCAGCGCCTTCGGAAATACAACTTGAAGATGAGCCCTCTCAAATGCGCATTTGGAGTTTCCTCAGGCAAGTTCCTGGGATTCATCGTCCGACACCAAAGCATCGAGATAGACCCGTCGAAGATCAAGGCGATTATGGAAATTCCTCCGCCAAAGACTCTCAAGCAACTGCGTTCTCTCCAAGGAAAGCTCGCGTATATTCGGCAATTTATAGCCGATATTTCTGGCAAATGCCGTCCCTACAGTCACCTAATGAAGAAGGGAACCCCTTTCGTCTGGGATCGCAAATGCCAAAGCGTGCTGTACGAAATCAAGCAATACTTACAGAATCCGCCGGTGCTAACCGCTCCGGTCAAGGGAAAGCCTCTCATTCTGTATACAACCGCCCTTGAGGGTTCTCTAGGTGCATTATGGGCACAAGAAAAAGACCAAGGGAAGGAGAGAGCCCTTTACTATTTGAGTCGAGTTCTTCTGGGGACAGAAAACAATTACTCTCCCATTGAAAAACACTGCCTGGCGTTGATCTTCACGATAACGAAGCTTAGGAACTATGCGTTGGCACATGAGGTCCATCTCATATCAAAGGTGGATCCTCTCAAATATTTGATGTTAAAGGCCATATTAACGGGACTGCTCGCTAAATGAGCCTTACACTTAATGGAATTCTCGATAACTTATCGACCTCTCAAGGCAGTAAAAGGCCAGGCCATTGCCGACTTCCTTGCCGAGCATCCTATACCTGCTGACTCTCCCTTGAATTGCGAATTGCCAGACAAGCACGCATTTGACACGATCGACGGGGAGAGAAGAAAGAATGACACCCGATGGGAACTCTATTTTGATGGAGCATCTTCCATGAAGAAGCGCAAACAAAGCACCCCCATAATCAAATCCGGGGTGGTCCTGATCTTCGTGACTCCACAAGGAGGGATAATGCGCTTTGCCTTCTCCTTAACAGAGCCGAGGACGAATAATGAAGCCGAATATGAAGCTTTGATAGCAGGACTTGAGATCGCTGTCGATATGGGAATTGAAAATCTCCTCATATATGGAGACTCCCAGCTAATCGTTAGTCAAGTAAACGGTGACTATCAAACGTGCAAGCCAGAGCTGGTGAAGTACGGCGAGAGAGTGCAGCAACTACTGACTCAAATTCCTTCTTACACCCTAGAAAGCATACCGCGTGCGGAAAATAGCAAAGCGGATACATTGGCCAAACTCGCTAAAGAACTGGCCGACGAGAACCTCGATGACGTAAGGATCGTGGTACAAAACCGTCGGGTTCTTGCACCGGCATAAATGTCTCCAGAATCGTCCAAAGAAAAAGGAGCGACCGAGCAAGCGACCCTACAAGTAAAAGACCAGGAAAAGGCTATAGATTAGAGAGAAGTCTTTATAGACTACTTCAAATCCCGTCGAACACCTGAAGAAGCGTCCTCAAGACATCAGCTCATGAAACGAGCTCTATCCTTCGCCCTTATCAATGATACTATGTATAAGAGATCGTTCGACTCACTGTGGCTAAGATGTCTGGGACCTGAAGAAGCAAAGAGAGTCGTCCAAGAAACTCACGACGGACCGGCTAATATGTCTGGGACCTGAAGAAACAAAGAGAGTCGTCCAAGAAATTCACGACGGACTCTATGGTTCTCACCAAGCCGGGCCAAAGATGAAACTAAAGATCAAAAAGATGGGCTACTATTGGCCCATGATGATCCAAGATTGCCTAGAATACGCAAAGCAGTGCCACTCTTTCCATATTCACGGGGACTTTATCCACCAACATCCAAATCCGCTACATCCAACGGTGGCTAGCTGGCCGTTCGAAATGTGGGGAACTGATATAATCGGGCCCATCGAACCGGCGTCGTCCAGAAGACATCGGTTTATTCGCGCGACAACTGATTACTTCTCCAAGTAGGCAGAAGCAGTACCGTTAAGAGAAGTGAAGACAGAGAATATCCTCCATTTATTAAAGACACACGTCATTTACCGGTTCGGCACTCCGCGACGGATTATCTCCGATAACGGGCCAGCCTATAGAAGCCACAAGATCAGCCGCTTCGCACAACAGCATAACATAAACTGGAGATACTCTTCGGTCTATAATCCCTGAGCTAACGGTCTAGCTGAGGCTTTCAACAAGACCTTGACGAAGATCGTGAAAAAGACAGTGTCTCGAAATAAGAAGGACTGGCACGAGAGATTGCATGAAGCTCTCTGGGCGTATCGAACTACGTTCAAAACAGCCACGAACACAACGCCGTATGCATTGGTATTCGTCACAGAAGCGGTGCTCCCTTTAGAGATAGAGTTACCCTCCTTATGAGTGGCAGTTCATTACGAGCTAACCGACGAAAAGAATAATCACCTTCGGCTTGAGGAGCTCGACGTCCTTGATGAAACCCGGCTCATGGCGCAATAAAACCTGGAGGCTTATAAAGCAAAGATGACTCACTCATACGAGGGGTTGACTAGGACGAGAACGCTCTACCAAGGCGAACTCGTGCTAGTGGTCAAAAGACCTATGATCCCCAATTGTGCCAAGCGGGGGAAATTCGAGCCGAACTATGAAGGCCCATACATTATAGATAAAGTTTACCAGGGTGGAGCCTACCTACTCATGGACATACATGGTGAAAGACCTTTCAGGCCAATAAACGGTCGGTTCCTGAAAAAATACTACGCCTGACGAGTCACGGCCTAGGTCAACGATAGATGACGACGCCTATGTCCGCTCGCTGTCTTCCTAAGCCCAAACTCTATAAGTAGTATCCGGCGCCACGGACCGGAACGTCCCTAAACTAACGATGGACCACTATGTCCTAAAACTGGCTATTGACCGAGACGTCTATAAACTATTACTGACCGCAGCATCCCAAGGCTGACAAAAAAAAGGGGTATGTCCATAAGCGAGATGGGCACGGATGAAAACCCGAAAGGGCTCCGTGAGTAAAAACAGCAGGATTACCGGCGAGTTTTATGAAAACCCGAAAGGGCATAATCTCGTTAAAAGACACATGCAAGGTCCTCTCGACCCTGTAAGGAGAAACCACCTGCGTGAGATCCTTACGACTCACAAGGGAGCAACATGCTTAGAGATCCTCATGATTCCTAAGGAGAAATTACACTTACGAGATCCTCACGACTCGTAAGGATAATTCCCCATTGAGACCCTCACGGCTCATAGGGTTCAAAACCCTTAAGCTATAGGGGTCTGAACCTGTTCTTAAGCCATCACAATCTCCAATATTGCCCTACAAGTGGGTCAATATTGACCCTTGTATACAATCCACGGGCGTGAATAAATATTTCCCTAACAAAGTCCCACCCGTGACTAGGGATATGTTTACACAGTGGACAATCCTTGTAAGTCCTCTCGACTTATAAGGAGAAAACACTCTTATAAGATCCTTACGACTTATAAGAGAATGCACACTTAGGAATCCTCACGATCCCTAAGGAGAAAATGCACTTATGAGATCCTCACGACTCATAGGGAGAAATACCTTCATGAGACCCTTACGGCTCATGAAGTTAAAAGCCTTGGTCGACAGGATCCTCACCCTATTTACTAAGCCACCTTTGTTCGATATCGATAAAGGTAAATGATAATTCGCTCCTGGCAATATCCCAGTTGTAGCGATGCCGATGCCTAAATCGGTATCAAATCCCAAATTCACAGCGAAAAGCCAATAATCTACAAATGCATATGAAATAGCCGAAATGATGGGGCAACTTGCAACAAAATCAGCAAGTAAAAATGTATGCATATAAAATAGCCGAAATGATTGGGCAACTCGCAATAAAAAGCAGGGAGTAAATAAAACAAATAGCCGAAATGATTGGGCACCGCGAAAAATAGCCGAAATGATTGGGCAATCGCGACTTTCGCGATATAAAAGCTGAAATGATAGAGCATCGCGGAAAGAAAAATATATAAAGTAAAACTTTTTACCCTACAGGTAAGATCACATCGATCTCTGCATACAATCCAGGGGCACAAACAAAAAGGGAACCATACCTTCCCACCAGACTCCATCAAAAAGAGAGCCAAGTCTCGACGGTTCACAGACAGCCTAGAGATCACCAACAGCATTCCTCCTCATTCCAGTGGGATTCAGACGCGACAATCAACCTTGGAGCCATGGCAAAGTCCCTACTCCGAATCTCGACGGTTCACAGACAACCTAGAGACCACCTCGATATTCGACGCAACATCAGCAAAGCAGAACTGCGGCAATTCCCAGTTCCATGACTCAGCGGTGCATAGAAAACCGAGAGTCAACCCTCGACTCCGTGAAATGCGGATAAAGTCAACCACTCCTGGTCTTGTGGAACACGGTTAATGTCAATCCTGACCCCGTGGGAAGCGTCCAGAGCGGATCCTGGTCCTATGGAACATGGCTAATGTCAATCCTGACCCCGTGGAAAGCGTCCAAAGCGGATCCTGGTCCTGTGGAACACGGCTAATGTCAATCCTGACCCCGTGGGAAGCGTCCAGAGCGGATCCTGGTCCTGTGGAACACGGCTAATATCAATCATGACCCCGTGGGAAGCGTCCAGAGCGGATCCTGGTCCTGTGGAACATGGCTAATGTCAATCCTGACCCTGTGGGAAGCGTCCAGAGCGGATCCTAGTCCTGTGGAACACGGCTAATGTCAATCCTGACCCCGTAGGAAGCTTCCATAGCAAATCGTGGTCTAGTGGAACACGGCTAAATTCAATTCTGACCCAGTGGGAAGCGTCCAGAGCGGACACTGGTCCTGTGGAACGCGGCTAATGTCAATCCTGACCCCGTGGGAAGCGTCCAGAGCAAATCCTGGTCTATTGGAACACGGCTAATGTTAATCCTGACCCCGTGGGAAGAGTCCAGAGCAAATCCTGGCCTAGTGGAACACGGCTAATGCCAATCCTGACCCTGTGGGAAGCGTCCAGAGCAAATCTTGGTCTAGTGGAACACGGCTAATGTCAATCCTGACCCCATGGGAAGTGTCCAGAGCGGATCCTGGTCCTGTGGAACATGGCTAATGTCAATCCTGACCCCGTGGGAAGCATCTAGAGCAAATCCTGGTCTAGTGGAACACGGCTAATGTCAATCCCGACCCCGTGGGAAGCGTCCAGAGCGGATCCTGGTATAGTGGAACACGGCTAAAGTCAATTCTGACCCCGTGGGAAACAGCCAAAGCGATCCGTAGAACACGGCTAAAGTCAATCTTGACCCCATGGGAAACGCCCAGAGCAACCCCTGACTCCGTGAAATGCGGATAATGTCAACCCCATCAATCACTTACGGGTCCTCTCGATTCGTAAGGAAGAAAACTCTCTTGTGAGATCCTTACGAATCCCAAGAGAAAACACACTTAGGAATCCTCACGATTCCTAAGGAGAAAATACACCTACGGGATCCTCTCGATCTGTAGGGAGAAAATTCTTTATGAGACCCTCACGGCTCATAAAGTTGAAAAGCCTTAAGCAGCAGATCTGAACCTGCTTCCCAAGCCATCACTACCTCTCGAAGAGTTCAAGATGGAATGCTCTCTATCATCTACAGGCTACGCTTACTAAAGTAACATGCCAGCAATAAAGAAAAGAGAAGAAAGCAAGAGATAACACAAGATAGTATGAAAGAAATGTATCTTTTATTTATAAGTTCAATTGGGTACAAGATACATCATATGAAAGAATAAAAAAAATGGATACATGTTATTCAAAAATTACGAATGCTAACTGGTGCAAAAACAACTATTGGGAGGGAGGTGTTTTCAATAAACCAAGCAGTTGCTCGCGCACTCCCCTAAGCCCCTTTTCGCGGTCAGCTACCGCGGCCAACCCAGCTTCAACTTGAGCCCGTTGCTGCAAATAAGATGAAAGTTGCTCATCGATGGCCCGCTGAGCTGCCTCACGACTTTGCGCATCTCGCTCGATGAGATCGAGCTTCTGCCTCAGCGTTAGCCCATCAGAAATACATCGTAGAAGGCCCTCAAATATAGCTTTCAGCTGTACAGCATTTGCGTCAACTGAGCATGCAGCCGGGCAGATTCGCTTGAAGTCACTTCACGCTCCTTACGCTTTAAGGCCACTTCTTATTCAAGATGGCGGAAGTAGGGAGCTCTGCTCGACCCACGCAGCCCATTGGGAGTTCACAGCCAGGACCTCGGGAGCAGGACGTCTGAGCCAAGCTCATGCAGGCAGGCCTCAATCTTCCTGCAGTGGTTAACCCAAGACTCAACGACGCCGTCGTTATGGAAGTTCACAAGTGTCGCCAGCATTGGATTAACTTCAGCAGCAAAATCTGCATTGAATGTAGGGGCCTCCGCGTCAAGCTCATCGATGTAATCGCTCAACATATGCAGACTGGTCACAGCGCCTTTTAAAGATGGGCATCTAGAAAAGGGCCCTGCGCGCATTATTATACAAGATTCGAAGGGAGCAGGAACCGGTGCGACTGCTACAAAATGAATTACGGTTAAAAGCTAACTCGCAAAATAAATAAATCATAAGAGTGATGAAGAATACTATACCGGCTGCGGCAGGTGGCAAGGCCGGGAGCACCGGTGGCGCAACTATTCTTTCATCCCCTCCTTCAATCTGTAGTGCTGCAGTCAAAACAAAGAAGAATTAGCAACGACTTGGCTGCCCATAAAAGAAAAGAGAAGATACTAGCTAGAGACTGTACTCACCAACACCACTAGATAAAGCAATCTCCGACTGGAAGGAGAAATGTGGGTGTAGCACCTGATACAGATGATCAAAAAAGACTCCTGCAAGGGTGTAATAATGCAATGTCAGTACATAAAGTATATAGCCTACAACGAAACCGATAAGTCATAAATCCGTACCTTCCAGCATTTGGGAGGGCATGAGAGAAGGTAAAGGATCGGCAACCGTCAAAGCGGCAACTGGTGGTGCTTCTTCGAGTGGCACAACCTCAATGCTCACCACACCTGCATTAGAAACGAGAGAAATACTATCAGAAAAGATTGAAAGGGATTGCAGAATGAAAAGGAAAGCGATGACCCGAAATCTACCTGGTGAGTCGCCGGTCGAAACCGCGACAAGGGCGTCGCTGGGTGCAGCGACTGCTTCACCCTCCTCCATTGGAATGGTTTCACCGCCCGTAGCTTCATCCCCCAACTCCACGAGAGCCGTCATGATACTCCCAGCGTCCGGCAACAGCAAGGAACCGCAAGGGGAAAGGGTGGCAATTGGGGCAGTTCCAGACTCTTGAGAAAGAGTGGCCACTTCAGGCTCGATGGCTGCCGCCGTCTCACCTACCACTTCCTCATCAAGACTCGGCCCTGCAGGATAGGATATATGAGAATCTGAAGATAAAACTTTTACAAAAAGACTCAGTGTTACGTTACTTTGGGTTGGCTTTTCAATTGCTTCCCGAGCTGCACGTGTCGCCTGTCTATGAGCGGTAGACAGGGTGACCGGAGCGCCCTCTGAAGAAGCAGGGATAGGGGAAGCAGCGCTCGAGCCTGCACCTACGGCCAAGGCGGCGTTATGTTCCCTTGCTGCACGCCTCCTGCGCTTCCTTTCCCCCCGGGCCGTGAGAGTTGATCTTCTCAAGACCTCTGTCAAGGAGACGTCATCGTCCACGACAAGAGCTACCTCTAGAGCCGTTGTGGCGTCTGTCATCGGTTGCTTAAGTAAAGCCCTTTTGGCAATGCCGAGGAGGCTGGGACTTCGATAGCTGGCTCTGGAAGCATCTCCGCATCACTCTGCGGGATTGGCGCTATACTGGGGATGACCTGAGTCGAGGTAGTCCCTGCGATAAGATGAAAAGGGGTCAGATTACCCATAAGAAAGGGGAATGAAGGCACAATGAGCCAAAATATACCAACACCCAGCGAAGCACGAAGCCTCTCTTCCTCCTTAAAAGTTTTGAGGGAAGCCGCGAGAGCCTCTTCAGTGGAAATGCCCGTTGAAGGAAAAGTATCGGTCAAAACATGATAATAAAAATGTAATACAATGACAAAAGATACGGCTGAAGTTTACTCGATTGTGCAAGGATGATCGGTCCTGCTTTGTGGCTAGCTAGACGCGCGGAAGCTGCGCTGGCAGCTTCCAGATCAGTATCATCTGGCGCCATGAATAGACCCTCGTTAGTCCCATATTCGCTCAGGCCCTCGCTATAAGGAGCATGAGGCTCCTGGCCGAGTACAATGTCTGCAGAAAGAATCGACTTCTTCTTCTTCTGCGAGCGAGTACCGGTCACCGCTAGCACAAGCTTATGCTTGGTGGGCACCTTGGGACGATGAGTCCCGATATCTGAACCCACGCCAGACTCGGGAGACGCTACAGTCACCGCTTCCATGAGAGCACGGGGTATCGATAGCTCAGGCCTATCATGCAGGACCACGACCGTAGCAACCTCTCTCAAAGGAGGACAAACGATGGTCCGCTGCTTTAGAGGAACAGTCGGATTACCAGCTGGGGTTGTACCCTTGCGATCAAGCAATAGTCGCTTCTCCTCCTTAATAACTGGGCCCATCGCGTGTTGATACCACGCCACGTATACGTTTAGGGCTTTCGGAACACAACTTGGCTCACTAATGAAAAAATTGGACCCTGTGTTTAGGCGCATGAAATGGTGCAAAGCGCTCTGGATACCCTCTTCAGTATAAACCGGTTCTGTCAAGAATGCCTCGAGTGGGACGCCCTGATTATAACTTGATTGCTGGGCAAAACGGTGGGGGTTATATCTCATAAACAAAGCCGAGTCATTTTGCCTGAACACCAAGTATCCCGGCCTGATCGAGTACAAATAGAGAATCTCCCGAGCTTTCAAGGTAGAAGCTCCGTCCTTAAAGGTGTCCCGCAACGGCTGCACCGTCTTAGTGGATTCCTTACCGATGGTCATAACCTTATCAACAAAGGTCATGCCGTCCCCAATGGTACGTGGGCGAAGAATTACACCCCGAGCCTATCGCTGACTTGGCTCCACAATAGAAGCATTGACTAGCCACATGATCCGTGGAAAATTGCAAGTTTCATAGAAATGAGGCCGCTTGTGCATTCCAAAAGCACCGAGCATATGCAACTCGAGCCATGAGGTAAAATAATGCATCGGGAAGTTCACAGGCTGCACCCCCGGCTGAGTAGTGTCGGCCGCTGAACTAAGGCCGTGATACAAATGAGCTAACCCGGCAATTCCAACAGCAACCTGTCTCCCTTCAACCATCCGATGAGCTGGGTAGAAGACAGACGGCCTCATGTAGTGAGGGTGCATGGGAAGCGCGAACCAGCTTAACCATAAACCGAGGAACCCTAAAAAGAACGCTTCCTCATCGATGCCTGGAGCGGCAATTTCTGAAAAGGGGACGATCGCGACGTTTGGAAGAAAGAAACTCTTTTGATCGACTTCCAATATTGGCCGGCGAGCCAAGCCAAAGCCGAAAGGATCATCAAGTTTGGCAAACTTTTCACTTGTTGCGATAAAACTTCTAGGCGAAGAAAACGGGCGATGAAGTCCGCAAAGCTAACCCCCTGGCTTCCAGATTCAAGAAATAGGCCCTCGTAAATGTTTAACACCTTGATCAAGCTGGGGAATCGGTGCTGAATGGCATTCTATGGGTTTAGACCCGTCATCACCAGTCGGGTAGCAAAAATATAATCATCAGGGGGCAAGATCTCCTCATAATGCTCCCCTCTGACAGGCAAGCCAGAGATATCCACAAACTCTTCCAAAGAGATGGAAACTTCCCGATCTAGCATAAGGAAGGTATGAGTTGGAATGTTCCACTGTTCCAAAAAGGCTTTAACCCACCAGGCTGGAGGTGGGGAATATTGAAACAGGGAAGCGTAGATCGCGGGGTATAACCCGAGCCTCAGCAACTCTGACTTCTTTGCCTATAGGATGTATCGGGCCCACTGCAGATATCCAGCTGGGTGACGGGAAGTCAGGCTTATGTTGTATGGCTGTCCCTAAGGGCGCGACTCACTCTGGAATGTACGCCGATCGAGAATGTCCAAAGCCATCGGCGTTTGTACATGTATTGCAGCCATAGAGGGCTGAAGACAACACTCTGAAGTCCAATTAACCACCTCTACGGCATAGTTCACCGGGGGTATGGCAGCATAATGAATCGTCGAGATGGACTCTGAAGGTGTTGCGCAAGAGAAGCTGCGCCAACCCATGATGATCTGATTATACCATGTTCCCCACAAATGAAGATTCTTGTGCTCCGGGTTATGGTCTTTGATCAGCGCAAGAACCTCTCGGTCTACGGGCGCTTCGGGGAATCCGCCTTCTGAGCGGACGAACGGGAAGGAAGTGTCGAAAGACATAGTACCTGCACGGAAAAGAACAAATTTTCAGCCGCCAATGCTGCAGTTTAAGTTCTGTCACTGGGTACTTTAAATCTATACCACATTGCAATGCAGTAAAAATGGACCAAAGGGGACCCACATAATCGAGATGAAATTGCATCATTAATAAAACAGCCTCATCATTTGATGAGACTGTCATTAAAATGAGGAAATTCTTAATTGATTCTCATTCAATGAGAACCCTTCGGGCTAAAGAGTAAATCTTCCCTTGAGAGCAGTGCTCTGTGACAGAGTGACATCTGTCAAACTCTAATGATGAAGGAATAAAAATTCCTCAAGAGCCTTGCTCTGTAAAAATGATGGAATAACTCATCAGAAAAATTGAAATATATTTTTTTAATTAAAATTCTGAGATTTTCAAGATCCATGAACAAACTCTTAAGAGTTCTTCATAAGAGATTAACAAATCTCCACTATTCAAGAGAACAAAACTCTGTTTATGGGTTAAGAATCCCTAAAAGGGTTTTCTTTAGATATAAGATTTATGAAGTGCAAAGCTCTATTAATGGGTAAAACCCTAAAGACATTTTGAGATCTATGATCTGAGGAAAAGCAAAGCTCTATGGATAAAGTTCAAATCTTACAAAAATTTGGCAAAGTTTTGACACTTGAAGGTTCTTAAAACGAAGAGCTATGCTCTGAAAGAGAATAAAAATTCTCAGAAGACGAAAAAGAAAATGAACAGAAATCATCTCAAGGACCAAGGGTCCTATTTATAGGCATTGAGATGCCGCTTCAACTTCTGAGTTGATCCGAAGGTGCAGATGTTTCCACCGCTGTACTCATATGTGGGACACGTGAGCACAACGGTGGGGGGCATTTGTTTCCCCCAACCAGAGCAAAACTCTATTTAAATTTCAAATTTTGAAATGAAGCAATGCTTCATAGCAGCGCCAAGTGCGCTGCGCTCCAAGCAGCGCATCACGTGTAAAGCACGTGTGCGCTAGTGCTAAGAGCGCTGCACTCAAGCAGCGCACCACATGCAAAGCACGGGTGTGCTACCGCTAAATGCGCTGCACTCTAAGCAGCGCACCACATGCAAAGCACGGGTGTGCTAGCGCTGGAACTAAAAGCTCCCCACTGTCAGATCAAAGATCTAATAAAGATGATAAATCATCAATTAATCAGAATAAAATTCTGTTAAGGAGAGATTCCTCAAAATCTTTCCAAACAAAAAGATTGTGCTCTGTAAAATTAGAGCACCGTTGGATCAATGATCCAAAGGTGATTAAAAATCACCAAAATACAGAATAAATTCTGTATAGAAAGATTCCCAATCTTGTTAAAGACAAAAAGATTGCCTTCTGTAAATCAGAAGCCCTTGGATTAAAGATCCAATGGTGGGGAATCCCCAAATCAATTGGAGAAAAAATCTCCTTAACTGATTGAACAAATCAGCTCACCCTATATAAAGGCCTCAAGAATTCAAGTCTCAGATATACAAAAATATGCAGAGAACCCCCCCTATAAATTTTGAGAAATCTCAGAAAAAAGAGCCAAGCTCTTAGAAGAAGAAGATTTCCTTCAAGGTAAAAAAGAATAGAAAGACGAAATCGTCTCATATAAAAGAAGAATTTACTTCTTTTTCTATGATCATAGATCTACAAGACCAAGGTCTTTTACAAAGAGATCAAAAGATCTCATCATAAAATAAAAAAGAAGAACATGATTCTTCTCACAGATCATAGATTTATAAGACTAAGGTCTTTTACACAAAGAGATCATGAACATCTCATTATAAAATAAAGGGGAAAGAATATGACAATTCTTTTAGGACCACAGATCCAAAAAGGCAAAGCCTTTCATCAAATATAAAAGATTAAAGCATCCCCTATAAAGCAAGAACTTTTGTTCTTAGAGCCTTGAGACAAAGTCTCTTATAAATGAGAATTTATTTCTCGAATAATAAAGTTGATCATTTAGCGCTCTGCGCTCTTGGACTGGCGCACAGCGCCATGCGCACCACGTGCTCCTCACGTGTGCGCCACTTAACAGCTAGCGCTTTGCGCTCATAAATTAGCGCTTTGCACTCATGGATTGGTGCTCAGTGCCAGGCGCACCACGTGTGCGCCACTGAACAAATAGCGCTTTGCGCTCACAAATTAGCGCAATGTGCTCATGGACTGGCGCAAAGCGCCAAGCGCACCACGTGCTCCTCACGTGTGCGCTACCCAGCAGAAGCGCTCTGTGCTCTTTAACTGGCGCCAAGCGCGCCACGTGTTTCTCGCGTGTGCGCTGATAGAACATAAACTGTTCTTTAAAATAAAGCCCAGAGTTATGATGAATGCTCAGCATTCAATAAAAGACAAAAATTGTCAGAAGCTCAAATCAATGCTTAGCGTTGTCAAATGTTTAACATTTTTAACTGAGTGGGCCGAGCCCAAGTTGGCCATAAACCCCTCACTCAGATTAATTGAGCCCATATACTCATAAATCTCAGATCTTAGTCCCAATTGGACTACAGATCTCGCAACCAAAATTGGTTCAAGGGTACATCTCTGCACTCCTCTGATATGTGTCTTTGTAATCCTTCAACGTCTTCAGAGAGGTGACGGGTCCTGACAACTAGATTTTACATGGACTATGATGTCCTTAACCTTGGACTGTGGGGTCCTTAAACCCATGGACTATGATGTCCTTAACCTCGAACTGTGGGGTCCTTAAACCCATGGACTATGATGTCTCTAACCTTGGACTGTGGGGTCCTTAAACCCATGGACTATGATGTCCCTAACCTTGGACTGTGGGGTCTTTAAACTCATAGACTATGATGTCCTTAAACTTTATGGACTGTGAGGTCCTTAAACCCATGGACTATGATGTCCTTAACCTTGGACTGTGGGGTCTTTAAACCCATGGACTATGATGTCCTTAACCTTGGACCGTAATGTCCTTAAACTAATCGACCGCAATGTCCCTAAACTAAACAATAGAGCCCAAATGCTCTTTTGTTAGATCTAAATGATCCCGTTGAGTAGATCTTAGTCTAAAATTAGACTAACGTATCCTCAACAAACGTTTAACTTGATCTTAGTCTCAAATGAGACTAACGTATCCTTAAACCCAACCCCAAACCCAAATCTAAGAAAATACGGATTTGGACTAATCCATGCCCTACGGGCGACAACATAAATTAGTCTCCGTATACAATCCACAGGCAACCAAAAACAAAAAAAACACACACGACACGATGTGACCATCTGGAGAAGGAGAAAGTGGTTACCGCGATGCGGTAGCAAAATTAACTGCAGGGGCTTGCGCCTGCAGGGAAGAGCGTCCCCACAATCAAAAACCCCTCAAACGAGGGGGAATCTGACGAAGTCTGCTACAACGGCCGCATCCGTCTAAACCTTCGATACATGGTGTCATAAATCTGTTAGTTATATGTATGCCCTAGAGGCCATTACTGTACATTGGATGTATATTGTAGTGGATGCTGGGACATATATAGGGAGGACTTTCTTGCTCGACATGATAGTATGATATCTGGTTACTCTTTACCTTAACGTGTACATTGATTGTCTCTCTATTACATGTTGGTAAAGCCCTTAGGATGTGTACTTGACTATCTGGACTATGATGTAAATCATACTAGTGGGGACATGGTAGTCCATAAGTACATCCTTCAAAGTCCCTAGTCGTGGGTGTATCGAGACGGGGCATCGATGTACCAGAGTAGACTAGCATATACCTTCTCGACCCATACAGATGGGCGATGGATGATCCCATATCCATTGGTGTTTGACATCAGAGATGATATACGGGTGCTCAGTGGAGACTGGGTACACTGGACGGACTCGCCGAGAACTCCCGGATGGTATTATACCTTACGTCAGATGGCAGTTCTCTGGTGACACTGGTACAGAGTAGTCTGTTGACCCGAGATCATCATAGAGTCTTGTGTGGTTCCCACTGTGCTTTGATTTCCATCTTACCACGTCCAAGAAGGCGTGCAAAACGATGGTTTTTGGGTACAGTCCCGAGTCACATGGAGGCAATGAGCGATAGGAGGGGATTCGTCTCTCCCGGTATAGGGAGTTGATGTTGCACTGTGTTCGATTGGCTATAACAGGAAGTCCCTGGCCAGGGCTGATCAGAGAATTGCTGGTAAGTGTTACCAGTAGTTTCTCGACCCGTTGTGAGCCTCATATCGACACGACTTATCGAGCTATTAGGGTCTGACGTTTACCACCCCTAGGCAAGATATGCGACATATCAGACGACGAGACCGGACTGTACGGTAGTGTTACTGGTTGGATTCACTGGAGTGTGAGCGGGCTTGCTCGTCGATCTTCTGATCGCTCAATACCCGGGTGGCCGTTACGTTTAGCAGACCGCTTGCGGCTTGTGGGTGTTTGATATGATCATCACCTGCTGCCGGCGTATTGACGAGTCTTTAGAGTCCTACACAGAGGTTTCCTGGCTCAAGCGAAACGAAATATGAGTGCATATGAGATATGTGCGGGACCGAGAATGATACCAGTATGTGATACTGTATTTGATTCTCGCGATATGTGACATTGCTCGGTTATATGCGATATAGCCGGGTTATCGGATCAAGTGTTGTTTCGATAAGTTGTTACTGAAGATACTAGTCGGTTATATGCTATATGACCGGATCATTAAATCAAGTGTTGATTTAATGATTTAATGTATAATTATATATATGATATATTACTTTGCATTAACTAGTATCGGTTCACTTTTAAATGGATTTTCTCACTTGTTTGTGCACATTGTATATATGATATATTTTTTTGTGCACAAGATTGTATCATGTTTGATGATACATGCTAGTTTGGGTTTGTGTAAAGAATTAAACCATGGTTACATAAGTGGTTAGGGTTTCATTTCCTTTTCTCATTTATTTATTTATTTATTTATTTCATTTAGAAAAGATAAAGAGAAAAGAATGGTTGCTAGTTTTGTTTTATTTGAAGCTTCTTGAAGCTTTGAACAAGTCCACCATTCTTGTCTCTTCTCTAACCCTAACCACTCATCTAACCTTAGTTAAATCTCTACACTAAACCATGGTTGAGATTATGATAAGTATCATATTGTTTTTATTTTTAAAAACAACTAATCATATCTTTTTCTTCTTCTTCATCTTCTTCATCACTTGAAGAAACCTTCACTTCATCAATGGTGATTGATGAAAATGAGTGAGAAATCCAATTCTAAAGTCTACCCACTTCCTATTTCTTCATCCTCTACCTCTTGCCAAGTAGTAGAGTGTGTTTCCTTCACAAGTTTTCATGGCTTGGTGAAGGTGGAGCTTGATCTAGTGATGCTTCGACGTAGATCATCTTCGGCACGTCGTCGATGACCTAGCCCGTCCATTCTCTGATGAAGCCGACGCTAGAGCCCGGGATTGCATGAGGACAGCGGAGAGGACTTCATCACGGAGCTATGGAGGTGGAGAACCGGATCTACAAAGGTTGTATTTCCGTTCTTGTAGTTAAGTGTTAACTAGTTTCTTTTTATCGCCTAAATATCTAGCCAACAATCCGTACACTAGGGTTTCTCGGCACCGTAATTTTTGAAATTGGCATGGTTGATGCCTTGTGAGACCTCTTGAGAGTGCCTAGGAATCCTACAGTGGTATCAGAGCCTAGCTAGAGCCTTAGGCGAAGTCTAGACGACGTTAGAAGTCCGATCGAACCGAAAACTAGAACCCAAAAATGCTCTCTGTACTTTTTCAGAAATCTGGTCTTTTTCGAAATTAAAAATATGCAGAAAAATCAGCAGGGAATTTGATGAATTACTGTGGAGCACGTGTCGTTGATTCCTCCAAAGTGCGGCGGAACCGCGGCACAAGCTGCCTTGTGCGGCGGTTCCGCGGCAAAGAAGCCACATCAGCTTTTGTCTTTTTCGCAGTAACTCCTCATTTTTAGTGATGAATTTTCTGGAATATTTTAATATTCACTCTACAGTTGAGTTTTCTGGGGTTGCTTAGGGAATTCGAAGATTCGATCGAACTGTCTAATTTTGTCTTTGTGTTATTCCGGATAATTTTTTGAATATGTTAAAAAGTTCGACCGGATATAAATACCCAATTTTTCCCCTGTCGGGAAATTTCCAAGTGTTGGATTTTTCCGTGGTTTAACGACGTTCTAAGTAGTGCAAGTAACGCGATGGACCCTCTAGAAGACAACAAACCTTAACTCGATTATGTGACCGTCTTGAACTGCCCTTTGAACCTTCGGGTTTGGGGCAGTACGGCGTGCCACATGTGAGGCGTTGGCTTGACCCTTCTACGGCTGGACCGTTGGTACTGAGGCACGAACTGAATGTTGTTAGACTTGTTTCATGTGATGAGCTGTTTCGGGAAAACTTGGATGTTCGATTGTTCGATCGGAAAGTTTAACATTTTCTATTTATCTGGAATGGGATACAATAATTGGAATTCACAATAAGTTATGAGATAACTGAATGAATGTTGTAAACATAGCACTTTAGTCTCACTTGATCGGTTGCCACGGAATTTTGATGTGATCAAAAGTCCGTCGCAATCACGTAGCGTACGCGGATACTCGCCGGATAAACTTAATAGACAGCCTCACTCCATAGCCCCGACCAAGTGACTGTAGGAGAACCCCGTCGCCGAAAGCATCCATTTGGGTGCTCGCGGCAGCGGTGTTCCGCCTTGGTGCACTTCGTCGATGGTATCGGGGGTGCGGCCGTCTACTAAAGTTTGCGACGAGCACACGATCAGGATGTCGGGAATCCTATTGAATTACCCGACTTGATATTGAAAAGTGTTTTCGATAATGAGACTAAAATGCGGGGTTTATAATTGTTAGGCATGCGATGTCTAAGTATTTCATTTGATTAGGCATGCGATGTCTAAAGAGGTTGCGGATTCCAATTGTTGTAGTTTTACACTTTCTTTTCTGTGACCGTAAGTGTAATATGTGATATTGCCGGTTTCGTTGCTATATGTCAACGACAATTGGGATACGCATGTTTACTTACGTTGATGACATGTGATGTTATGTGTTGCTGGATATGTTATATTGGATCGTCGTGTTTGAATAGCCGGGTTTTTTTATGTGAGATGAGTGTTTTTCATTTTCATTCATGTAAAAGCTTGTATGTAATATTCTTTTATTGGGGCACTTCCAGGTTGCGGAAGATGTCACCCTTTGTATATTATTTACTTTTCTGCATTAGGATAGACCCAAGGAGGGGAGCACAAGTAACCGGGTTCTGGAGTCCAGTGGGAGACCAACTCGAGGAGTCGAGTCCGGGTCTCCTAACTCTAGAATTGGTAGGGTTGCTTGCCGCTCTCGTAGGGGTCTAAGGGTGTGGGTTTGGCTATTCATCGTGACCGTGGAATCCGTGTTTTATACTGGCTCGTATTGAAAACACGGACGTCCTAGTATATCCAATATTTCATATGATTCTTCTGCTGCGATATCTGTGATGTGATCATGTGATATGTTCTGTGATGGATACTTTATATAGTATATATGATATATTATATAGACGTTACTTATGTTTTACACCCGCGCTAGCCCTGCCCCGCTCTGTCGTTAGTTACCTAACCTAACGGTGCACGAGGGGACATCGAGGCGAATGCGGATGGCATAAGTGTACGTCGTATTTATCTGTGATGTTTAGGTACTTAAATGATGGGACTTCATTAATGAGATTAATGAAATAAAAAGAAACCTAAGATGTTGTAGAATCGAATTTCAAAATTAAAACACGTAGCTACAGTTCTTGCTTTGTACAGCGGTATATGTGATATATCCTGCACCTTATTCGATGAGGAAAGGACCGAGATCCCTTCACCGGGAGTGACTCCTTTAGCAATAACTGGCAGATGCTACACACTCGGTTTGTCTTTTGATTGCTATTAAGAGTTTTTGCTTTGCACAGTGATATATATGATATATCCCGCACCTCATTCGACGAGGAAAGGACCGACGATCCCTTCACCGGGAGTGACTCCTTTAGCAAAACTAGAAATGCCTTAAAAACACTCCATTTTAAAATCATTCGATCCTACAACGATATCAAGTTCATTACGCAATAGGTTTTCAGAAAAACCTGTCGTAGCCCTCCGTCATTTCAGATAAATCCTGTTTAGTATTCGTGCTGCGTTTGTTGACCTTGTCAAGACGCAGTGTGCGGTAGCTAACCAGTATTTATCTGCTTATGCATATGATGCAGATTGGGTTAGGGTAGTCGTGCGGCCTTGTTGACCTTGTCAAGGGTCGTGCGGGTGGGTTTGATTCAATCAAGAAATGACGGGTTGAACTTGACTTGCGGTCTATGGTTTGTTGACCTTGTCAAGGTCATAGATCGTTCGGGGCAAAATATTATCGGGAATTTCAAGTGTTGAAATTTGCAATGAGATTGCATACCTTCTATGAGATAGTTGGATCCCGATACCCGCTGTGAGTAAGAGTTACTCCTGGGAGAGTTTTACACATTGCAATTAGCCGATCAAGTAGGTGTCTAGAAAGGTGTCAACGGGGTTACGCCTCTGGGAAAACGAGGTTTACATTAATTAGGTTCGTGCGAAAGCACGGGGGACCTCCCTCAAAGTACCGACACTGGCCTGGCTGAAAGATTGGCGAACTTATAGTGTGTAATTAATCCCGGCTAGTCTTTCCTTTTAGGGTTTGAAAGAAGATTTGATAAAAAGCAGTGGGAGCCATCCTGATTAGATAAAATAAAAAACCAATCTATTCTTGCAAGAGCGCACGCTGAGTGTTTTCTTCTCTCTCTCTCCAGGTAGCGACCATATCACGCCTTAATCAAGATAATAATACGGAATATTGACCGAACCCGCTTGTTATACTGAGCTGGGGAACGTTGGTCCCGCTCCAACTTATAATTGTTATAAGACAGAGCAGGAAATTGGGGATTACCAGAATTCCTATGCCGCCCAAACGAAGAGAGTGCATGCTGATGCATCATCTTTGGGTATGTTCATTATACAGAACTGTTTCTCAGTATCCTTTACGTCCTGGGTATGTGATACCAGATCAGGATCCCAGATATGTAATATGTTACATAGGGCTACAGAAAGGTAGAAAAACTGAGAACGGGTGATAAGTTTCATGAGGCAGAAAACGGGGCAAGTGTTGCAGCCAAGTCTGTTGGTCACTGTCACCCTGTATTACCAATACATTGATTCTGAACAAATGTTATTAGATACCGAACCTGATATACAAAATCATATCAGTCTCTTTATCAGTAAAGAAATGATAAAATTTTGTATTGTTGGATAATGTTTTGAACATTTCCTATATCAAAAGTTGATCGGTTCAGGCACGTTATCTAAAAGCATTAACGTTCTAAATCAAACTGCAGTTCTTAGTATACGGAACACACACAAGAGGAAGAGTTCAGAAATGAACGGATCCTTCTTGAGGTTTTGTAGACTAGGTCATATCAATGCGACCCGACTAGCTAAGTTGCACAAAGATGCATATTTAAATCTGTTTGAATTTACATCTTGTGAAACTCGCCAGTCATGTCACAAAGATAAGATGACCATAGCTCTGTTTATTGGAAACAGAGAAAGAGTTAATGAACTCTTGGGACTGATACATGATGATGTATGTAAGGTCTCCTGTCTACACATGCCAGGAATGGTTCTTTATACTTCATTACATTCTCTGATGATCTTTCGAGATTCAGACCTATGTTCCTGTTGAAACACAAGTCCGAACCTTTTGAGATATTCACAGAATATAAGTTAGAAGTAGAGAACCAAAACATGGGTAAAAGTATTATGTCCTTTGATGTGATCAAGGAGGAGAATACTTGAGCACGGAATTCCTGGATTATTCTAAAGGAGAATGAAATTCTCTCTCAGCATTACTCCTCCGTATACACCATAGCACGATGGTATATCGGGGCGGAGCAATAACACCCTATATGATATGGTGTGCTCTATGATGAGTACTACTGAGTTACCTATTTCCTTTTGGGTGTTATGCACTTGAGAAGCTGCATACCTATTGAATAGGGTTCAAATCAAATCAGTTGCCTACCACTTCATATGTGATATGGAAAGGGAAGAGCCCATATCTTAAGTTAGTTAAGATTTGGGGTTGTCCAGCCTATGTCTGAAAAGCAAAAACCGGACAAGCTCGAGGCAAAGTACTGTTATGTAGAAATGGAATAGTTCCATCTATACAAACAACAGCAGATGATTTGGTAGAACCAAACGATTCAGTAGATTCCAATGAACCTCAGCCTCTCCGCCGATCTAGTAGGGTTCCTCACCCACCTGAGAGATACTTTGGTTTCTCTATGACAGTGGGAGCGAGGATTGCATCATGAGATGATGACCCAACTAGTTTCGAGCTGGCCATCAGGAGTGAGACTCTGTAAGAATGGCTGGATGTTTAGCGATCTGAGATGGAATCCTTATACACCAACAAAGTATGGACTTTAGTTGCTATATCTGAAGGGTTAAATCCCCATCAGGAGCAAGTATATCTTGAGAAGATTACTTGGTGTACATGGAAAAGTTAAGACTTTCAAAGCTAGACTTGTTAAAGGTTTTCATCATCGACCAGGCGTGGATAATGATGAAACCTTTATCCAGTAGCTATGCTTAAGTCCATCCAGATACTACTTGCCACGGCTACATACCATGACTACGATATCTGGCGGTTGGGTGTCATGACTGCTTTTCTAAATGATGTTTTAGAAGAGTGTGTGTGTAAGTACACAGCCAGAGGGCCTCGTAGACAGTGGGAGCAACGGAAACGTGTGCAAGATGCTTTATAGGATAAAGCAGGCATCGCGGAGTTGGAACATCTGTTTTGATGTGGTAGTCAAAGAGTTTGACTTCATCAAAATGGTAGATGAACCTTGTATATACAAAAGGGTAGTAGGGAGTATGGTGGCGATCCTCGTAGTGTACATGGATGACATACTCAAGATAGGGAAGGAGTTTCCTATGCTACGCTCAGTCAATCTCCGCTTATCACAAGGATTCTCCAGAAAGGATCAAAGTGATACCTACTAAATCCGGAGCTTTCATCTATGAGATAGATGTTATTTGGGTGTAAGAATACTCACTAGTTGTAGTGAGATGGTATCAATTGATCCTGGGGAGAATCACTGGAAGTGTTCCAAGGTGATAAAGACGACTGAATGTCAGTCACAGGCATTGTCTTTACCCTCAGTAAAGGGACGGTATGTTGGAAGAGTTCCAAGCTAGATACCGTGACATACTAGACGATAAAGGCAGGATACATCGCTACTTAAGATGCTACCAAAGAGGCAGTCTGGGTGTATATTAGTTCATGAGATGAACTTTGTTCCTCCCATTGTGTGGCAATGGAGTTATGGCTTATGCCAAGGAACGTCGGTCCCATCAGTGATCCAGACATATTCTAAGGCAGTGTCACCTGATCATGGAGATGCTTGATCTCCAAGGGATCGAGGTTAGGAGAGTAGACTCAGAGGACAACACAGTGGATCCACTCACAAAGGCCTGTTCCCAGAGAGAGATTTTTATGGGATGGTTGAGTATGAGATACTCCAACCACTGCTATCAGATGGCCCTAGTGCAAGTGGGAGATTGTTAGTTATATGTATGCCCTAGAGGCCATTACTGTACATTGGATGTATATTGTAGTGGATGCTGGGACATATATAGGGAGGACTTTCTTGCTCGACATGATAGTATGCTATCTGGTTACTCTTTACCTTAACGTGTACATTGATTGTCTCTCTATTACATGTTGGTAAAGCCCTTAGGATGTGTACTTGACTACCTGGACTATGATGTAGATCATACTAGTGGGGACATGGTAGTCCATAAGTACATCCTTCAAAGTCCCTAGTCGTGGGTGTATCGAGACGGGGCATCGATATACCAGAGTAGACTAGCATATACCTTCTCGACCCATACAGATGGGCGATGGATGATCCCATATCCATTGGTGTTTGACATCAGAGATGATATACGGGTGCTCAGTGGAGACTGGGTACACTGGACGGACTCGCCGAGAACTCCCAGATGGTATTATACCTTACGTCAGATGGCAGTTCTCTGGTGACACTGGTACAGAGTAGTCTGTTGACCCGAGATCATCATAGAGTCTTGTGTGGTTCCCACTGTGCTTTGATTTCCATCTTACCACGTCCAAGAGGGCGTGCAAAACGATGGTTTTTGGGTACAGTCCCGAGTCACATGGAGGCAATGAGCGATAGGAGAGGATTCGTCTCTCCCGGTATAGGGAGTTGATGTTGCACTGTGTTCGATTGGCTATAACAGGAAGTCCCTGGCCAGGGCTGATCAGAGAATTGCTGGTAAGTGTTACCAGTAGTTTCTCGACCCGTTATGAGCCTCATATCGACACGACTTATCGAGCTATTGGGGTCTGACGTTTACCACCCCTAGGCAAGATATGCGACATATCAGACGACGAGACCGGACTGTACGGTAGTGTTACTGGTTGGATTCACTGGAGTGTGAGCGGGCTTGCTCGTCGATCTTCTGATCGCTCAATACCCGGGTGGCCGTTACGTTTAGCAGACCGCTTGCGGCTTGTGGGTGTTTGATATGATCATCACCTGCTGCCGGCGTATTGACGAGTCTTTAGAGTCCTACACAGAGGTTTCCTGGCTCAAGCGAAACGAAATATGAGTGCATATGAGATATGTGCGGGACCGAGAATGATACCAGTATGTGATACTGTATTTGATTCTCGCGATATGTGACATTGCTCGGTTATATGCGATATAGCCGGGTTATCGGATCAAGTGTTGTTTCGATAAGTTGTTACTGAAGATACTAGTCGGTTATATGCTATATGACCGGATCATTAAATCAAGTGTTGATTTAATGATTTAATGTATAATTATATATATGATATATTACTTTGCATTAACTAGTATCGGTTCACTTTTAAATGGATTTTCTCACTTATTTGTGCACATTGTATATATGATATATTTTTTTGTGCACAAGATTGTATCATGTTTGATGATACATGCTAGTTTGGGTTTGTGTAAAGAATTAAACCATGGTTACATAAGTGGTTAGGGTTTCATTTCCTTTTCTCATTTATTTATTTATTTATTTATTTCATTTAGAAAAGATAAAGAGAAAAGAATGGTTGCTAGTTTTGTTTTATTTGAAGCTTCTTGAAGCTTTGAACAAGTCCACCATTCTTGTCTCTTCTCTAACCCTAACCACTCATCTAACCTTAGTTAAATCTCTACACTAAACCATGGTTGAGATTATGATAAGTATCATATTGTTTTTATTTTTAAAAACAACTTATCATATCTTTTTCTTCTTCATCACTTGAAGAAACCTTCACTTCATCAATGGTGATTGATGAAAATGAGTGAGAAATCCAATTCTAAAGTCTACCCACTTCCTATTTCTTCATCCTCTACCTCTTGCCAAGTAGTAGAGTGTGTTTCCTTCACAAGTTTTCATGGCTTGGTGAAGGTGGAGCTTGATCTAGTGATGCTTCGACGTAGATCATCTTCGGCACGACGTCGATGACCTAGCCCGTCCATTCTCCGATGAAGCCGACGCTAGAGCCCGGGATTGCATGAGGACAGCGGAGAGGACTTCATCACGGAGCTATGGAGGTGGAGAACCGGATCTACAAAGGTTGTATTTCCGTTCTTGTAGTTAAGTGTTAACTAGTTTCTTTTTATCGCCTAAATATCTAGCCAACGATCCGTACACTAGGGTTTCTCGGCACCGTAATTTTTGAAATTGGCATGGTTGATGCCTTGTGAGACCTCTTGAGAGTGTCTAGGAACCCTACAAAATCAACTTGGCATCTTCGGAGAGGTGGATGGATAGTACCAAATAGCATCTGCCCTCAAAATTCAGGTCGGACGTCCCAACGTCCCAGTCGCGTCTTTCGGCGGAGAACAAGTAGATTTACATCTGCGGGGGAAGTCGGGTGGATGGCGTATAGCACCCCCGCAAACTTTGATAGAAACTGATATATATATATATATAGAATATGGTTAAGGGAACCTATAATAGGAAACTATAGATAGAGTTAAATGATAATTAGAGAAACCATATTAGAAACTATAGGATAGTTAGAAGCGATATGATATGATTGATATGTGATGAGGAGATTCGAGGATGATGTTCGACGATATTGCCGTATTGGATACTATAGGACTAGATAGCCGACATAGGTGTGTCATCCGAACCATACCTATTTCAGACTCATGAATCGTATGCATCTTTTAAACAGATACTTTTAGGGACGTTACGGATTTTCAAATGATATATTTTCCTTAAAAACACCGTAGCCCCTACTTTCAAAAACTACGATTTGCATCTTTTAAAAAACGATTGTATGATTCGGGTACGTATGTTAGATTAGATACGTATGCTTAGAGTAGAGGTAGAATGTATTGGTAAAATTGACTTGATATGGGAGATAAATGCGATGAAAAGATAAGACGATGTGATATGATGATTTGATAATATGTCGGTATACGGATGCGAGTCAATTGAGATGATTGATACCTTCGTCGGTCCCCTGATATGAGATTGTTATGGATGTGACCTGGTACATAGGTATATAGATAATTATAGTGTGTGAATCTTGAATGATATGCCGTACGAGACATTGGGTCCGTACCCTCATTGTCGTAAAGGTTGATAGGATCCCTATTGGTTTTATGCCGCCGTGTGATGATTTTTCCGTACGTGATGAGTTTGACTTGATGATTGATCCATACCCTTGACTAGAGGATGCCGGATGGATTATACTGTACGTGATGCTGTGAGGCTAGATGCCGATTGATAGACTCACCGACTCAGACATATGATAGATACGTATACCTGTCAGCATTTGCATATGTTTTACCTTACGCTGCATTCATGTTATTCTCATTGTATTGCTTATACCTGTGCATGTACACTTACACCATTATCGATGATGCGTATGTTACACGTACACAGATTTGCCGGCTCACACACTTCATCATCGATAATTGTCATGTCACTACACAGTAGAATTGCTGCATCATGATATGACTCCTTGCATAATTTACTTGCTATAGTTGCATATGCACCTTTATACGATGTTGCATTGGATTTTGGAGAATTTAGGAACCGCAGGATATGTTTTAAAACTGGATTCATTTAAAAGAGCGGTTTTCCCTCGATATGTGCATATTACTGTTCCATGTTGCATGATATACGGATATGCTTATATTTCTGTTATATGTCGCATACATCATGCTTTACGATTATACGCATTGAGATATGTTGTTTTCATGAGATTTCTGGATTTGAGAACCGTGGTCATTTTAAAAAGAAAGTATGTATTGTATTAAAAACCCGGTTTCTCTTGATATGATATTTCAGTGCGTCCACCATGCGTTTTCTCTGTTCTGAGACGTGTGACAGTGATACCCGATTCGAGGAGATGGATGGGACCAATTGCGGGTACATGGTGGACCCGGTATGGTACCCTAGGGCAAGAAAAGGATGCTGTGCAGTAGACGGTGAGCCTGGCAGAGGGACTACTACCTACCGGTGATAGTATTTGGGCCCGGCGGATATCCAGAGAATACCAACCGGAGCCGAGAGATGATATGGGCCGATCTGGACTGACGGAGCCCGAGATATGAGGATTTACGTGCTGATGCTGGGCACGGGTTTCATGATGTTTCGGATGTCGCTGCTGGACACTCCGGTTCTATGATTTTGATGTGTCGCGAGAGATACACGTTGATTTATATCCCCATACTTTCATGCATATGCTTTTATGACATTTACATGCATGATGTTGTTGTGTCATTGGTTGACACGTTGGACGAGATCCACATGCATACATACATTGATGATATAGTTGGACGAGATCCACATGCATATAGATATTGATCATATGGTTGGATGATATCCGCATACACATAGGTGTTGATTACATTGTTGGCATACATACAGATATAGTCACCCTAGATACCATAGTATTACCTTTATGATACAGTTGACCTAGGAGTCGTTGTTTATTCGATTTCTATCTGTTGATATTTATCTATTCACGAGTTGGCAACTCACCCCCGTTATGCCACAGTTCTTGCAGGTTGACCGCATGGATCAGTAGCGGCATCGCTGGCACATAGCTACATTTGGGTGATTTGCTTGGTAGGTGGGACATTTGTATCGTACCCACTCTTGTATTTATATTTCATATTGTATCTAGTCAACTCCATCAGTCAATCTAGTATTTATAAGTAATGAGACTTAGTGAGACTCGTGGTTGCGAGACTTAGAGCGAGGGGTATTCCGCTACTTGCGGGTTTTGATGTCTTGCATATTTCTTTATTTTTTGTGGTGAACTTCGTCGTTGGGCATCGTATACTTGTTTTATTACTTGCGTGGTTGTGGATCCGCCGTTTGGCGAAGAGCTAGCTCCCGCTTGGGGATGCCTTTTATTTCATTATGTATTTATGGTTTTGGATCAAAATATACAAAGAAGGTGCTGCCCAAATTTTTAAAAAAACGAAACCTGTTTTTCAACTAGTATCGTTTACTTGCATTTTCATGTTCCCTTTTTATGCATTTAAGAAAACTTGATTCCACTATATCTTATTTCAAAAAAAAACTTCACCTCCTTTATTTTAAAAAAAAGGTTTAGATTTCTGGGTTTTGGCTTACGTTACGCCTTTAGACGTGGCATGACTTAAGTATCGGTCACGAGCTAATATTTCGGGCCGTGACAGAAACGTCCCTAAACTAACAATGGACCGCAATATCCTGAAACTAACTACGGACCGAAACGTCCCTAAACTAACAATGGACCGCAATGTCCTGAAACTAGCTACAGACCGAAACGTATTTAAACTATTATGAGCCGCAGCATCCTTAGTCTAACGCGGCAAAAAAACGGTATGTCCACAAGCGAAATGGGCATGGATGAAAACCCAAAAGGGTTCCGTGAGTAAAAACAGCAGGGCTACCGGCGAGTTTGTGAAAACCCGAAAGGGTGCAGACTCGTATAAGAAATTCATCCACACTTGCAAGGTCCTCTCGACCTTGTAAGGAGAAAATACCTACGTGAGATTCTTACGACTCGCAAGGGAACAAGACACTTAGGGATCCCCATGATTCCTAAGGAGAAATTACACTTACGAGATCCTCATGACTCGTAAGGAGAATCCCTTTATGAGACCTTCACGGCTCATAGGATTCAAAAGCCTAAAGCTACAAAGATCTGAACCTGTTCTTAAGCCATGACATTCCTTAGATTGCCCTACAAATGGTTCAATATTGACCCTTGTATATAATCCATGGGCACAAATAAACTCTCCCCCACCAAGTTCCACCAATGGCGTGAAATATCCTCATGTGGTTAACGACACTTGTAAGTCCTCTCGACTTATAAGGAGAAAATACTCTTGTAAGATCCTTACGACTTATAAGAGAACACGCACTTAAGAATCCTCATGATTCCTAAGGAGAAAAATGCACCTACGAGATTCTCACGACTCGTAGGGAAAAACACCTTTATGAGACCTTACGGCTCATGAAGTCAAAAGCCTTAGTCTACAGGATCCTAACCCTGTTTGCTAAGCCACCTTTGTTCGAATCGACAAAGGCAAAAGATGATTCGCTCCTGGAAATATCCCATTTGTATCGATGCTAATGCCTAAATCGGTAACAAATTCCAAGTCCTTTCACGGCAAGTGATGATTCGCTCCTGGTAATATCCCAGTCGCAGCGATACTGATGCTAAGATTGGTATCAGATCTCAGGTCCATACTCACAACAAAATCAGCGAGCCAAAAATACAAAGAATATATAGCCGAAATGATTGGGCAACTCGCAATAAAAAGCAGCGAGTAAAAAGAAAAATAGCCGAAATGATTAGGCAATCGCGATTTTCGCGATATAAAAGCTGAAATGATAGAGCATCATGGAAGGAAATAAAAAAATGATGAAAGAATAAAACTTTTGCCCTACAGGCGAGTCCATACTGACCCCTGTATACAATCCAAGGGCATAAACGAAAAGGGAACTACATTTCCCAACAAACTCTGTCAAAGGGAGAGTCAGATCTCGACGGCAACATCTGCATCCCAGAAGATCAACACGATGTTCCCTCCCAACATCGCAGAAAGCGGAGCAAGTCAACCAATGACCTCCCCGCCGGAACAACGCTCCGTCTCGGAAACAAGTCAACCAATGACCTCCCCACTGGAACAACGCTCCGTCTCGGAAACAAGTCAGCCAATGACTTCCCCGCCGGAACAACGCTCCGTCTCGGAAACAAGTCAGCCAATGACCTCCCCGTCGGAACAACGCTCTGTCCCAAAAATAAGTCATCCAATGGCCTCCCTGCCGAAACAACGCTCCCCCTCGGAAACAAGTCAGCCAATGACCTCCCCGTCGGAACAACGCTCCGTCCCGGAAATAAGTCAGCCAATGACCTCCCTGCCGGAACAACGCTCCGTTTCAGAAACAAGTCAGCCAATGACCTTCCCGCCGGAACAACGCTCCGTCTCGGAAACAAGTCAGCCAATGACCTCCCCGCCGGAACAAAGCTCCGTCTCGGAAACAAGTCAGCCAATGACCTCCCCGCTTGAACAACGCTCCGTCTCGGAAACAAGTCAGCCAATGACCTCCCTGTCGGAACAACGCTCCATCTCGGAAACAAGTCAACAAATGACCTCCCTACCGGAACAACGCTCCTTCTTGGAAACAAGTCAGCCAATGACCTCCTCGCCGGAACAACGCTCCATCTCAGAAACAAGTCAACAAATGACCTCCTTGTCGGAACAACGCTCCGTCTTGGAAACAAGTCAGCCAATGACTTCCCCGTCGGAACAACGCTCCGTCTCGGAAACAAGTCAGCCAATGACCTCCCCGCCGGAACAACGCTCTGTCTCGGAAACAAGTCAGCCAATGACCTCCCTGCCGGAACAACGCTCCGTCTCGGAAACAAGTCAACAAATGACCTCCCTGCCGGAACAACGCTTCATCTCAGAAACAAGTCAACCAATGACCTCCCCACCGGAACAACGCTCCGTTTCATAAACAAGTCAACCAATGACCTCCCCGTCGGAACAAAGCTCCGTCTCGGAAACAAGTCAACTAATGACCTCCCCGCCGGAAAAATGCTCCGTCTCGGAAACAAGTCAACCAATCATCTCTCGATTCGTCTCGATCCCAAGGGAAATCAACCTCTCAACCCATAAAAAGAAAACTTTCTTGTGAGATCTTTATGACTCTCAAGAGAAAACTCACTTAGGAGTCCTCACGACCTTTAAGGAGAAATTACACCTACGAGATCCTCTCGACTCGTAGGGAGAAAAGTCTTTCTGAGACCCTCACGGCTCATAAAGTTGAAAAGTCTTAGGCTGCAGATCTGAACCTATTTCCTAAGCCATCGCTGCCCTACAAGGAGAGCAAGCTGGACTATCCACGAGCCACATTCTCCAAAGTTGAATATTGACAATGAGGGAAAAAACCACTTACGAGTCCTTTCGACTTGTAAGGGGGAAAATTCTCTTGTGAGATCCTTACGACTCCCAAGAGGGAACGCACTTAGGAGTCCTCATGACTCCTAAGGAAAAAATACACCTACAGGATCCTTTCGATTCGTAGGGAGAAATAACCTTCTTGAGACACTTACGACTCATGAAGACGAAAAAAGTCTTAGGCTATAAGGACCCTAAACTTGTCTCCTAAGCCCTCAATTCCATAGTCATGCATAACTCTGCACTACTTCACCCACGTACATACTTACGTGGGCAAAGTACTGGGGGGTATTTGTTCTCGCCAAAATCTTCGGCCAAGAGCTATTTGTTTCTGTTTACACCAGTTCAAGTTTCGTTTACAGATATGTGTGAAATCAGGCTCATTCATATACGCACATGCACACATCAGAGAAAGAACAGGTGTTAGAAAGGGAGTACTTAGTGGTCAACGACAAAAAGAAAGTATTTAATTGAACATTTTATTCTACAGGAAATAGATCACCAAACACGGGATCGAAAGTACAGGGATTCACAAAACTCTGGATAAAATTATCTAACTCTCTCTCTGCCTTCTACACCATGTCAAAGCGGCGATCTTCATGAACAGTCGCTTCCCATCGGTCAGAACCGTACCCATCAGCGAAGGCAGACATGATGGCCCGCTGAGCTCGTATCTGGCTTAGCAGCCGAACAGAGCAATCCCTCATAGCCGTGGTAATCAAAAGCCCCTCATGAAAGCACTTGATCTTGTCCTCCACTGCGTCAAGTATCGCCGGAGTCATCTCCTTGGGATGAGGGGGAATGTCATCGAGTACGGACAAGAAAACCATCCGAAGCCAAATGTAGCCGATGGGGAGAGGAGATCCTCTATGCGTCAAGAACTCGTACAGCACCGTATCGCATTGGTCATCTGTAAGAGCAGGTTTCACCAAGCGTGCAGCAAATTGAGGAACAATTTCCTCAATAGACACCTCCCATGGCTGCCGGCGGTCATGTGGACGATTACAAGCCATAGCTTTTCTCTGCTAAAATAACTCTCTGAAAGTGAAAGAGAAGAGAAGCTTTGCTTCAGATTATGAAGGGAGACATTTAAGTCTGGGTACAAAAAATGTTGTACATGATGGAACTATTTCCAAGCATTTGACTTAGGAAAAGCAAAGAAAGAAGGCGAAAAGACACCTTCAGTAAAGAGGCAGCGCCTCACGTGCCATGCACGAGGACGCCATTGCCAAGAGTTAAAAAACTCTGAGGCAGCGCCTCACGTGCCTTGCACGAGGGTGCCAGCGCCAAGAGTTAAAAACTCTGAGGCAGCGCCTCACGTGCCCCGCATGAGGGTGCTGGCGCCAGAACTAAAAGTTCTCTGCCGCTGGATCAAAGATCCAACGGAGATGATAAATCATTAAAGCACAGAATTAAATTTTAATTGAGGAAATACTCCTCAAATCTTTTTGAACAATAAAAATTATGCTCTGTAAAACAGAGCACCATTAGATTAAAGATCCAATGGTGATTAAAAAATCACCAAATTACAGAATAAGGTCTGAATGGGAAAACATTTTCCCCAATCTTTCTAAATAAGAAAAATTACGCTCTGTAAAACAGAGTATCGTTGGATTAAAAATCCAATGGTAATTAAAAAATCACCAAATTACAGAATAAGCTCTGTATGGGAAAATACTTTCTCAATCTTGTTAAAAACAAGAAAAATATTTTCTGTAAAACATAAGTCCTTGGATCAAAGATCCAATGGTGGATAAAATCCCCAGATCAATTAAGAAATCTCTCAATGAGAAATTTCCTTAACTGAATCAACAAATCTACCTCTACTATATAAAGGCCCCAAGACTACAAGTCTTGTACAGAGGAAGCCCCCTATAAACTTTAAGTTCAAAAAGAAGAGCAAGCAAAAAGAGCTTGAAGAGAGAAGAAAGAAGAACTTTCCTCAAAGTAAACAGAGATCATAGTATCTCATCGGCATACCTGAGAGTTTAACCCTTATAAAAGAACATAGTTCTTTCCTTGGATCTGAAATCCATGAGACAAGTCTCCAACAAATGAGAATTTAACTCTCGTAGGGATGAATTTGTTCTCGGGGATTGAAGACCCAGGGGAGAACAAAGAATTGAACTCTTCAGAAAAATGCATAAAGAAGGAAATAGCGCCAAGCGTCCCACGTGCCCCTCACGTGGACGTTGCTAAAATAAAGAGTGCTCTGCACTCATTGGTTGGCGCCAAGCGCCCCACGTGCTCCTCACGTAGGCGCTACTAAAATAAAGGGTGCTCTGCACTCATTAGTTGGTGCCCAGCGTCAAGCGTCCCATGTGTCCCTCACGTGGACGCTGCTAAAATAAAAAGTGCTCTGCACTCACTGGTTGGCGCCCAGCGCCAAGCGCCCCATGTACCCCTCACATGGGTGCTGCTAAAATAAATAGTGCTCTGCACTCAATGGTTGGCGCCCAGTGCCGAGCGCCCCGCGTGCTTCTCACGTGGACGTTGTTTAACATAAAGCGCTATGTAAATAGAGCCCGGCGCCATAAAGAGTGTTTAACACTCAATAAAAAAAACAAAAAAAAGGGGGTGAGCATCAAAGTCCAATCAATGCTCAGTATTGTTGAACAAAAGGGACCGAGCCCAAACAAGTGTTTAACACTTTATTCAAAAATTGAGTTGGCTGAGTCCAAGCTGACCAAAGTCCCTAATTCAGATCAACCGAGCCTACGGGCTCACAATTTTTATAAATTTGATCTTAGGCCTAAACCCAACTACAGATCTCTCAACCAACATTGGTTCAAGGGTACATCTCTCCACACCTCTAATATATGTCGTTGTAATTCTTCAATGTCTTCGGAGAGGTGACGGGTCCCGACAATCAACAAACCCAATGGACCACAACGTTTTTAAACTAATAACGGACCGCAGCGTCTTTAAACTACTGCAGACCGCAACGTCCTTAAACTAAGCCCTCATCTCAAAAATGGTGATCTATGGACCGCAACGTCCCTATGCTAATAACGGACCGCAACGTCCTTAAACTAAAATAATAGAGCCCAAATGCTCTTTCGTTGGATCTAAATGATCCTGAAACCATATTAAGTAGATCTTAGTCTAAAATTAGACTAACGTATCCTTAACAAACATTTAAGTTGATCTTAATCTCAAACGAGATTAACAATCCTTAAATCCAATCAAACCCAAATCTAAGAAAATACGGATTTGGACTAATCCCCGCCCTATGGACGACAATATAAATTAGTCTCCGTATACAATCCATGGGCAACCAAAAATAAAATAAACACACACGACACGAAATGAACATCTGGAGCAGGAGAAAGTGGTTATCGCTACGCGGTAACGTAATTAACTGTAGGGGCTTGCGCCTGTAGGGAAGAGCGTCCTCACAATCAAAAAACCCTTCGCCAACGAAGGGAAATCTGACGAAGTCTGCTACAACGGCCGTATCTGTTTAAACCTTCGATACATGGTGTCATAAATCAACTAGGTATCTTTGGAGAGGTGGACGGATAAATCCAAATAGCATCTACCCCCAAATTCAGGCAAAATGTTTGTCTTCCCGGTTTTCGGCGGTAAACAGTAAATTATTTTTGTTGTATCTAGTTAAAGGCACTATCAACCGGACTTGTATATTTAGTAGACTTAGAAACCCACAGTTGTTTATTCTTTCAGCCCTAGATTCACGCTTATGTATTTATTTATTTTTTTGGCTTTTCTTGATGATGTTTAGTTTCTTGCTGTGTTTTGATCCTCACCCTTCGGCGTTGTATACTTATTATCTGCGTGGTTGTTTCCGTCTTTTGGCGAAGAGCTAGCTACCACTTGGGGATGCCTTTTATTATATTGCTTGTACCGTTTTCGGGTTAAAATATACAAAGAAGGTGCTACCCAAATTTTCAATAACGAAAATGTTTTCAAGTTAGATACAATGACTATGAATTCATATATCATTACTTATGTATTTAAAAAAAGAACTTGTTTTCATTATACCTGTAGGGTTAGCTTAGCACCTTAGCATGGTTTCGGCAATCATCAATCATGCTATTTTAAAATTTTGGGGTGCTAAACAAACCCTAACCAAGATCTTAACTAGAGAATTAGGGTTAAACAAGATATGTAAACTCTTTACATCTAAATGAACAACAAATACAACCTTTGTAGACCGGTCCTTCACTTCAATAGCTCCATATAGTAGTCCCTTCGCTGCGATCACGAACTTCCGGACTCTAGAGAGGCTCCCATGAAGAAACGAACAAGCTTGCTTCGAAGTTTTCGAGCCGAAGATGATCTACGTCGAGAAGACACTAGCTCATGCTATCTCTTCACTAATTGTGTAGATTAGTGAAGCAAACACCCTAAACTAAATGGCTAATAGTAAAGGATGATGAAGTAGGAATTTAGCTCACTTTAGTATTTAATTTCTCACTATATTTCTTCTTGATCTCAAAGTCAAGAGAACAAAAATGAGATGAGGAAGAAGAATGTCACGCCCCTCTTCCCAGAGTGCGCTAAGATCGGCATGTGACAGAGCCGACCATGCTACCTGTGGCTAGGAAACATCCCTCCACAGTCACATTACGGCTGTCTAGAGATATCAAGAACAGTAAAGTAAAATAAACTATCTAGTACATGTCCATATGCCAGAATAAACGAGTCAAGAAATAATATGCGGAAGCAAAAATTCCAAGTAACAATAACAATCTGGAAGGTACGTCCCAAATACGGGCTCACATAAGGAAATACAATGCTGAAAGGAAACTAAACTAGAATACTAACAGGTCCTCACTGCTCGGCCTGTCGGCTGAAGTATTCCTGCTCGGCCTGCGACAAGGGTAGTGGATCTTGGCCATGCAAAACCCAGACATCAGCGCATCACAATATCAACAATAATATAATCAGGGGGTAACAAGATGTGCAGGCATGAACTATAAAATAGTAATATGAATGTAATAAGTAAACAGGGATATCGAACAGTGAAGTGTAACAGTATAGGTGAAGTGCAGCGATATAACTAAATTGTGTTACTGGGTTAACTACTCACACTGTGAAATCAATTTAATGAATCATCGATGTAACTCAATAGTATCTCGTGAGTGCTCGGGACCACGGTCCAGATTCTCGGGCTGAATCCGAGACATGCCGCTAAGCACTAAATAGAAACATGTACAGATGAATGATGTTAGCAACAGCATCCCCGGGTTGGCCTAGCCCGTAAAACTGATCAGTATAAGCATCGAACTGTCGAGTTACAAGTCAGGTTTCATCATTGATTTCCTCGTACCTCTAAGTTATGTGTTCAAGTCAGGTATTGATAGATCTGAAGCTAATGCCAACACAGGATCAAGCAGGAACAGGTTTGTCTATACAGACAACAGGATATGTCCATCGGGACAACATGTTAGGATTGTCGGCATTAGAAACAGAATCAGGTAACATGTCAAGTAATTGTGTATCAGGTCATGTCAAGTAGTGCACAGTGAATCAAATGGGTGCCCAACAGTACAATGTAGCAAGTATTGAATCAGGGAAAAAGTACGGATGTACGATAAAAATATGGATGCATAAATATCTATCAGGGGTTACATCATGACTATGTAGGATACACGTTATCAAGAATGGGGTACTAATGTAATAATAATAATATGAGTCAATGTAATATGACATGCAAATAGGTACATAATTAATGGTATGGATGCACAAATATCGATCAGAGGTTATATTTATAGTTCCAAGTCTAAGTGGGATGCACATTATTAAGCATGGGATATTAGTACAATAATAACATGAATTAATATGATCTATAGATGCAGTTATATATATTTTAAATGATATGGATGCAAACGGGTATCCAAAAACGGTAAAACTTTAATATGGATGTATAATGTGATAAACGGGTAACATTTTATTCATATGGATACATAATAATATACCTAGCATGAAGGAAAATGAACTAGCATGCGACTAGATATGTAAATAACGATATGGATGCATACAGATATCCGAAAATAGTAAAACTGTAAAATGGTAATGTGGGATGCATAACTAAACATTATGTGATGTTATTATTCAAATGGGTGCAGTATATTGTAGTATAGCATGTAGCAAGATTTACTTGCATGCAACTAGATATGAAATAAATTGTACGAATGCAAACGGACGTCGTAAAACAGTAAAATGATAGCAAGGGATGTACAATACATTAAACATTAAATATTATTATTAATATGGATGTAACATATATCATAGCATTTAGCAAGATAAACTTGCCTCGATCGAATCACACGACGGATACGTACGGCACGTCCGACATCGGTAAATCATCGCAACGCATACACGGTACGCGGGATGGGTCCAGGCAAGGCAAGAGGGTGATCACGCAGGCAAGGTGTGTTCACTGGATCATCTGGATCGGCAGCGGTGATGCGACTCCGACGATTGTGGGGTTTCGTGCACAGGGGGTCAAGGGAGACGGGGTGATGGTGTCGGGGTTAACGGAGCTCCGGCGAGGGTGCAGGGTGCTCAGGTGATAGTGCAGGCTGGGGCTCTGTTGGTGTAGGGTTCAAGAAGGAAGAAGAAAAGAAAAGAAGGAGGAGAAGAGAAGGAAGATGGGGAGGAGAGGAGAATAGGGGTGGTGACGGTGAGGCTAGGGTTTGGGTGTGCAGGTTGGGTGATGGGTTCTGTGGGTTAGGGTTGGTGTGTGCAGGCTCTCGGGTGAAGAAGAAGATGATGACGAGAAGGAGGAGGAGATGATGAGGATGGAGGTGGTTGAGTTTTGGGGGCAGAGGAGCTAGGTTTAGGGTTAGGGTTTGAGTTTTGCAGTGGGTTTCTCGTGGGGGCTCGGGTTACAATAGAAGAAGGAGAAGAGGAATAGAAGGGAGGTGATTGTAAGGAGAGGGGTGGTGACGCGACTCGAGAAGGCTACAGTAACCGCGAGAGGAGAGAGAAAGGGAGAGAGAGAGACAAAAAAAGAAAGAGAGAGGAGAGAAAAAAAGGGGTTGTTAGTTTGTTAGGAAATTAGTTTAGATTTAAATTTAAAAAATCTTTTATTAGCTAACTAAATTTTAATTTGTATCAGTTTATAAAATTAATATTATATAAATAAAATTTGATATTCTGGTAAATACAAACAAAGCCCAAAACATGCCCGGGTCGGGTCTAAAAATTCAGTTTAAAATACGAAAAATATACATGTCGACCAAAATTAAAATTGGATGTCTGGGTAATGAAAATGCATACCCCTAAGAACGGATGCACGTACGTGCGCGTAGCCATCCAAACAAGTCCGTTTCACTGAATGGGACGAGAACAAGATGCGCGGATGCTACCACAGGGTCAGGGGTATCATGCAGGCCATGCAATATATTTTTAAACTATTTTATGTGACATAAATGTTATATTAAAATGCAGATGCCAGATAAAATGCTAGTATGCAAATGAAAGTGCACGAGTCTACATATCAAGTCTGGATAAATCATAAACATGAATCAAGACAGGTTTCAAGCATGTAGATTGGGTCGGATGCAAATACAGATGTCAAAATACTATTCACACCCAAAACATAGTAAGCCAAGAATCTACCATAAATAAAGAAATACTTGACTAGAACTTGTATAAATGAACGAGGGTGTTATATTATACCCAACTATAAAAAGAATTTCGTCCTCGAAATTCCAGGAACAAGAAAAGATAAACAAACAGGAATCTAAAAGAATAGGTGTGGAAACATCTGTCAAATTTCGTCTTCTCGTTCCCAAGTCGATTCTCCATGCGAGCGATTTTCCCATGAAACAAGTACGAGAAGGATAACCTTATTCTTAAGGACCTTTTCTCTTCGATCAACAATCGATATCAGTCGTTCCTCAAAGGTTAAATCCTCCCTTACAGTCAGCTCTGAACGATCTAGCACGTGTGTTCATCTCGAACATATTTACGGAGTTGAGATACATGAAACACGTCATGAATATTCGCCAAAAACGGTGGTAATGCCAATCGATAAACCACTTCTCCAACACGCTCAACAATCTCGAAAGGCCCTACGAATCGAGGACTAAGCTTGCCTCGACTCCCAAAACGAATCACTAATCTAGTCGGTGATATCTTCAAGAATACCAGATCACCAACAGCGAACTCTAAAGCTCTTCTCGATGTATCAGCCCAACTCTTCTGCCGATCTTGTGCTGCCTTCATGTGATTCCGGATAGTATTAACCTTCTCTACTATTTGCACGATCAAATCTGGTCCCAACAATCTCCGTTCTCCAACATCGTCCCAACAAACGGGTGAGCGACACTTGCAACCATACAACGCTTCGAATGAAGCCATCTGAATAGTCGCCTGAAAGCTGTTATTGTAAGAAAACTCCACCAAGTGTAGATGATCCTCCCATGAACCCTTGAAGTTTAACATGCAAGCTCTCAACATGTCTTCAAGAGTTTGGATCGTTCTCTCTGACTGGCCATCTGTCTGAGGATGATAAGCTGTGCTAAACTTCAATCGCGTCCCCAAACTTTCCTGTAAACTCCTCCAGAAGTGCGATAAGAATCGGGTATCACGATCGGAAATGATGCTCACAGTTACTCCATGCAATCTCACAATCTCCTGCATGTACCATTCTGCCAACGCATCCGTTGATTGACCAACTCGAAATGGTATGAAATGAGCTACCTTGGTCAATTGATCAACAATCACCCAAACTGCATTGTTGCCCTTTGGACTCCGTGGTAAAGCTATCACGAAATCCATGGTTATATGTTCCCACTTCCGTTGTGGAATTGGAAGTGGTTGTAATAAACCAACAACCCTTTGATGTTCAGGTTTAACTTGCTGACACACCAAGCACTTCGCTACAAATCGAGCAGTCTCCCTTTTCATGCCTTCCCACCAGAAATGCTGTCTTAGATCACGGTACATCATCGTGCCTCCTGGATGTACGAAATATGCGGAACTATGTGCCTCCTTCATAACTTCTTCGTGGATATCTCCTTTCAGCATACACAAATGGCTACCATATCGCAATGAACCATCTTCATGAATTAACACGTCCGTTCGAAGTCCAGCTTCAACCTGTTCTCGAAACTTCGGCAATCTTGGGTCCTGTGACTGTGCTGCTTTAATATTCTCAATCAACGACGACTGTACTTGCAGTTGCATCAACTGTCTCGAAGAATGCGGAAGCACGATCTCCAACTCGAATCTCCGAAAGTCTTCGATAAGCTCCTTCTGTGCAGTCAACGTTCAAATTGCTGGCAACCGACTAAGCGCATCCGGCACCACATTAACCTTCTCCGGATGGTACTTAAGATCAAGATCATAGTCAGCCATCAGCTCCAACCATCTACGCTGCCTCATGTTAAGCTTTTTCTGCGTAAACAAATACTTTAGGCTTTTGTGATCGGTGAGTACCTCGACCCTTTCGCCCAATAAGTAGTGTCTCCAAATCTTCAGAGCGAAAAATTACTGCTGCAAGCTCCTGTTTCCCCCAATCAGAGCAAAGCTTTGTTTAAATTCCAAGATTTGAAATGAAGCAACGCTTCTGCTTCCCCCAATCAGAGCAAAGCTCTGTTTTAAATTTCAAAACTCAAAAATTGAAGCAAATCTTCAGATCCAGCTGCTCGCCACGTGTCAAACACAGATGGGCTAGCGCCAGGTGAACTGCGCCCTAGGCAACGCACCCCCAATCAGAGCAAAGCTCTGTTTTAAATTTCAAAACTCAAAAGTTGAAGCAATGCTTCGGATCCAGCGCTCTGCGCTGCGCACCACGTGTCAAACACGGGTGCGCTGCACTCTGCGTTGTGCGCCATGTGTCGAACGTAGGTGCGCTAGCGCAAGGTGCGCCAGCGCTAGAATTAAAAATTCCCCACCGTTAGATCAAAAGATCTAATAATAATAAATTATTAATTAATCAGAATTAAAATTCTGTTATGGAAAGATCTTTCCAATCTTGTTAAAAACAAGAAGATTACCTTCTGTAAAACAGAAGCCCTAGGATCAAAGATCCAACGGTGGGGAAACATCCCCAAATCAATCAGAGAAAGATCTCTTTAACTGATTTAACAAATCAATTTCCCCTATAAAAAGGCCCCTAGACTTCAAGTCTAAAATACAGAGAAACATAGAGAAACCTCCCTAAAATCTTTGAGAAAACTCAAAGAGAGAAAAGCAAGCTTCTAGCAAAAAAGAAGATCATCTTTTTCAAGGTAAAGGACATGATTCTTGGACATAGAGATGAAATCATCTCATGAAAAAAAGAACTATCTTCTAAAAAAGATCATAATCTATAAAAAGACCAAGTTCTTTGATAAAAAAGAGATCAAAAGATCCTATCATAAAAACAAACGAAGTATTTACTTCATTTACAGATCATTGATCTATAAAGGCAGTGCCTTTTTATAAATAAGAACTTTTGTTCTTGAATCTTGAAGCAAGGCCTCCTTTAAAAAGAGAACATAAACTTTGTTCTCCGATCATAAATTTGATTAAATGTGCTTTGCGCTACTGAAAAAGTGCCTTGCACTCATGAACTGCGCTTTTGTGCTCCTTGGAACGGCGCTCAGCGCCAAAACATGCCACGTGTCAACCATAGACACAACTTGCGCTTTGCGCTTCTGAAACAGCGCACTGCGCCCATGGACCGGCGCTCAGCGCCAAATGCGCCACATGTCACTCACTGGTGCGCCATTAAATCAGCGCAAAGCGCTCATAAATTAAAAGCGCAATGCGCTAATAAACTAGCGCTTAGCGCTAAGTGCGACACATGTCATCTTCGTGTGGGCTACCCGACAGAAGCGCTATGCGCTCTTTGATTGGCGCAGAGCGCCTGGCGCGCCACGTGGCGCACTGTCAGAACACATATTGTTCTGATGAATGCTATGCATTCAATACAAGACAAAAGATGTCAGAACCCAATGCTTAGCATTATTAAACGAGCCAAGCCCAAGTAAAGGCTCAACAGCCTAGAACAATAAAATGTAAAACATTTTAGTCTTATTGGACTTAGCCCAATTCTGGCCATAAGTCCTCAACTTATATCGAACTGAGCCCATCTGCTCACGAATATTCAACAGATCTTAGTCCCAAACTGGGCTACAGATCTTCCAATCAATTCACACCGGTTCAAGGGTACATCTCTTTACTCCTCTGATATCTGTCGTTGTAATCCTTCAACGTCTTCAGAAAGGTGACGGGTCCCGACAACCACACATTTCTACGGACTGTGGGGTCCTTAAACTCATGGACTACGATGTCCTTAAACCTTATAGACTACGATGTCTCTAAACCGAACTGTGGGGTCCTTAAACTCATGGACTACGATATCCTTAAACCTTATAGACTACGATGTCTCTAAACCGGACTGTGGGGTCCTTAAACTCATGGACCGAGATGTCCTTAAACTAACCTTGGACCGAGATGTCCTTAAACTAACACTGGACCGCAATGTCCTTAAACTAACAATCGACCCCAATGTCCCTAAACTAAGCAATAGAGCTCAATTGCTCTCTTGTCGGATTCAAACGATCCCGTTAAGTTGATCTTAGTCTAGAAATTAGACTAACATATCCTTAACAAACGTTTAAGTTGATCTTAGTCTCAAATAAGGCTAACGTATCCTTAAACACAACCCCCAAACCCAAATCTAAGAAGATACGGATTTGGACTAATCCACGTCCTACGGGCGACAACATAAATTAGTCTCCGTATACAATCCACGGGCAACCACAAACAAAACAAACACACACGACACGAAGTGACCATCTGGAGAAGGAGAAAGTTGTTACCGCGATGCGGTAGTGTAATGAACTGCAAGGGCTTGCGCCTGCAGGGAAGAGCGTCCCCACAATCAAAAACCCCTCAAACGAGGGGGAATCTGACGAAGTCTGCTACATCGGCCACATCTATTTAAACCTTCGATACACGGTGCCGTAAATCAACTTGGCATCTTCGGAGAGGTGGACGGATAGCACCAATTAGCATCTGCCCCCCTCCCCCCAGATTCAGGCAAGACGTTTATCGCGTCTTCCCGGTTTCCGGCAGGAAACAGATTCTGGCATGCCTGGTAGGACCTTTTCCTCTTTCCACTCCACACTTCGTGTGTCGTGTTCGCGAATGAATCGCGGTTTGATATGGTTGCCCTTGGGTTCAAGGTACTAAGATTTGGTTTCTTGCTTGGCTCAGAAAGCGAAACATCAATGGCATCCACTTGCGAGAAGTGTTCCAACTGCAATTGTAACTCGCGCTCCACCTCATCTGGAGGCATAGCCTACGGGCCCCAAGCAGCTTCATTGTTCATGATGCCGGTGGAACAGGTGACTCAGGCCACCACCGGATTGTTTTTTAGGACCACGCTCCCACCGATGAGCTTCAGCACCCCTGTACCAACACCAGAAGCTCCCAAGAAGTCGGTCTTTGATCGGCTTGCTATTACCGTGGCCCCTCTCAACGGGTCGTCCTGCTCAAGCGCCTCAGTCTTCGCCAAATTGGGCCAAAGTCCATGTGGGCCCATGATGAAGCCTACAATCCCAGAAAAGGTTATTCCGAAGAGGATAGCCATCCCTGCTCCTGAAGTCGTCAAGCCGGCTTCTCCTGCCAAAGGGTCGGTCTTTACAAGATTAACCACTCCGGCTCCTGCTCCAAAGTCTATCCTTGAAAGATTAAATCCTGTTACTTAACGGACCTCAGTCTTCAAGAGGCTAACACCAGCAACAGCCCTTCTCCAAAACAGGGGGCAAGACGAAGTCACCCCTTAAGCTGAAACCATCCCAACAGCTCGACGTCGCTACTGGCGCCGAGGGAGGAAGGCTGGGGGCAACTCCCCCTCTGGGCTAACTCCGCCAGCCCCGACGGTGGAAGTCAATGCTGCTGTTCCAACTGAGAACAGCTTCGAACTGCTGAACAAGGTGCGCAGGAACTCTCCTAACGCCGTACTGAAAAGATCTCCTCCTTCGGTAGAGAATGTTACAGAAATAAAGCTGGACCAGCCTCCTCAACGGCTGTCCTCTAAAGTTTACAAAGTCTGGCGACAGGTCCAGGAGTCGATGATCGATCAGGACTATCTCCGCCGACAGAAGAAGCTAAAGGTTCAGAAGAAGGGAACTGTCCTAGCAAGCCACAAAGGACGACAACCACCTGGGTGCCCGCTGCAACGGCCCCCTCAATGTCAACTACTCAAAAGAAAAGCAGGCCGGAGAAAGCCCCTGTGACTACGGCAGATCACAAAGACGCTGAGCCCAAACGCCCCAAGTCTGGGGGTATAACGGTGCATACTGTTTACATGACTTCCAGAAAAGAGGAAAGCCGCGCTTCGACGGGTCACCGACCGCTCACCCGATCAATAACAAGGGCTTAGGAACAACAGCAGCAGAAGCTCCAGGAGATACTGACTGCAATGGCCGCACTCACCGGGCCAAAAGAAAACCCAGAAGCATCATCAGAGCAGCGTCATGAACAAGAAACCGATGCTGACTTCCTACGCAGAGTCCTCGAAAAGAAGGACAGAGAAGCAACAGAACAAGCTGCCAACATAAAACAAATGGCGCTTCTCTTCCAAGATATGGTAGGGATGATGGTACTGCCGGACCCTCCAGCTGAAGACTCTCCGATCATTATTGAAGATGATAAAGGGGAGATATCTAATCCTCCTTCGGCTTTTTTAGCAGCCAAGGAGGAAACCATTTTCAAGGCCGCACTGGATGACTATATAGCTCAGCAAATACGAGCTCACCAGGAGAATGAGGCGGCCGGTCAAGTCGTTAAAACTGGGCGACCGTATCCAAGATGGTATGACCAAATAAAATACCCGCCGAGATACACAATCCCCAAATTCCATGTGTATAAGGGGACAGGCAATCCTCACCAGCACGTCGCCCAGTTCAGAGCTCTTTGCGGAAACACCGGGGGCAATGATAAGCTTTTGCTCCGTCAATTCATCGGCAGCTTGTCGGAAACAGCATTTGAGTGGTACTCCGAGCTTCCAAATGACTCCATTAAGACTTTCACAGAAATGGAGTTGTTATTCACCCAGCGATTCGCGAGTGCTAGTGAACGCACCCCGATAACGGTATTGATCAATGCCAGGGTAAAGCCAGGCGAGACATGGGTCCAATACGCCATCCGATGGCGGAATCTGTGGTCGAAATGTGAACAGCGGATCGAAGAAGCGCCAGCGGTAGGCATGTTTGTGGGCACTTTGGACCCTCATGCAACCATTTCACAATTCATGATGTTCTTTAAGCTGACCACATTCCAAGCCTTAATCGACAAACTGGCCCAAATGGACCAGATGGGTCATAGACCGTCTCCTCCAAAGCCGGACTCTCGAAACGAGAAGGGAAAGGAGAAAGCGATCGTCGTGGAAAATTGTTACGCCCCATTTCCCAGAGTATGCTAAGATAGGCACGTGACATAGCCAACCATACTACCTGTGGATAGGAAAAAATCCTTCCACAGTCACATTACGGCTGTAGAGATATCAAGAACAGGAAAGTAAACTAAACTATCTAGTACATGTCCATAAGCCAGAATAAAAGAGTCAAGAAATAATATAATATGCGGAAGCAAAAGATCCAATAAATAAAACACCTGGAATAGTAGATCTGGATACTAACAGGGTCCTCACCGCTCGGTCTAACAGCGGCAATACTCCTGATCAGTCTGTAACAAAGGTAGAGAATCTGGGTTATGCAAAACCCAGACGTCAGTGCGTCATAATATCAAGAAAAACTATAGACAGGGGTAGCAAGACATACAGGTATGTGTATGAACAGTAAAATAGGTATAACAGTAATATAAATGAGAACAGTGGGGGTAATGTGTAGTGAGTAATCTAAACTGGTCTATTAGGTTAACTACTCTCAAGTCCTTGAAATCAATTTGATGAATCATCGATATAACTCAATAGTATCCCATGCGTGCCGGGGACCACGGTGAAGATTCTTGGGCTGAATCCGAGACGTGCCGCTAGGCAGTAAAAGGGTAGTATATAACGATGAGTGATGTCAGCAGCATCATCCCGGGGCTGGCCTAGCCCGTAAAACTGATCAGTAAGGTATCGAACTGTCGAGTTACAAGTCAGGTTTCATCATTGATTTCCCCATACCCCCAAGTTATGTGTGTTCAAGTCACGGATTAATAAATCTAGAGTTAATGCCAACGCAGGATCAAGCAGGTAAAGGTTTTTCTGCATAGACAACAGGAAATGTCCGTAGGGACAACAGGTCAGGTTTGTTGGCATTAGTAACAAGATCAGGTAACAAGTAAAGCCATGGTACATCAGGTTAAGTTAGGTAGCATATACGTATCATGTCATGTCAAGAAGTGCACGGTATCATGTCGTGTTAAGTAATGGTATATCAAGTCATGTCGGGGGTGCACAAAATGTCACATGGATGCTTATAATCAAACCCTAATAAGTATGGGTATACAAAACAAGTATGAAGTACTAATGGAACAATAAAAGTGGAACATTATGATGTGGTATGTAAAAGGTACAGATTAAAGCATATAGATGCACAGTTATCGATTTGGGTTAAGATTATAGTTCCAACACTAACTAAAATACACTTTATCAAATATGGAATGTTAAAATCTCATTATTATGTATTAAATGATCTAGGGATGCAATTGTATATATAATAGGCTAAATGGATGCAAACGGGTGTCCGAAAGGTTATAAACTATTAAAATGGTATTATGGGCTATGCAACCAAGCACTATGTGATATAAATATGGAGGTGGGTACAATGTATTGTAACCTAATATGCAACATGATATATTTCAGGTTCTAGATCAAAAAATGATATAAATGGAATATCGAAATGTTAAAAAAATGGAACATGTGGCATTAGATGTAAACTACAGGTTTAATATGCAATTAAATAAGCATGTAATAAATAAAATAGCTTGCAGCAAGTTTTACTTGCCTACGGATCAAGAAACGGGTATACGGAACGTCACACGTCGGCGGGAAAAGTCACGACGCGCGCACGGTACACGGAACGGATCCAAATAATGCACAAAGTGATCACACGGGTCAGGTACGCTCGCTGGGTCGTCGGGATCGTCGACGGCACGACCGGATTCCGGCAATCTTGAATATCGAGGCAAGAGCTTCCACAGCGCCAAGCAACTTAAAGTGCTCAGAAGAAAACTTCATGTGCCCATCCAATGAAGCTCAGAGACGGTGATCACGGAAAGACACGACGCGGAGACGCGAATCACGACATGAGCAAGATCAAAACTTGGAGGCTCGGGTAAAGCTCGGCTTGGGTGTTAGAAGAAGAAGGCGATGATGATTGCTGGGTTGCAGTGAGGGAGAGAGAGGGAGGTGAAGAGGAGGTGGTCGAGGAGGAGTCGGGGATGCAGATGACGAGGGAATTTTGGTGGTCGACGACGACGAAGGCTAAAGTGGCTAGGGTTCGTCTCGGGGTCAGGTTCCGAGGCAGAGGAGGTGTAAGGAAGATGAAAGAAATAGAGGAGGAGAGAGGTTGTTGGGAAAGGAGAAGAGGAGATGGTGTTGGCGACGAGGGGCTGAGGCGAGGGTGGAGGCAGTGACGGCGACGACGAGGCGAAGGTAAGGGCTCGCGTCGGGAAAGGATAGAGAGGAGAGGAGGCGGTTGTGGAGGTGAAGATGAAGGTGAGGGAGGTTGAGACGAGGGGCGAAGTCGACGGTGTTGGCGAGGCTCGAGGGCGGCATGGGTTAGGGTTCGGGATGGAGGCGAGGTGATGGAGAAAGGTAGATGGGTTGTGGGTTCTCAGGAAGAAGGAGGAGAGGGATGAAAAGAGGTGTCGGGCTGGTGGTGATGAGGTTGGGATGGTCGTGGGGATATCGGGCTCGATTAGATGAAGCACCGGCAGTGGGATAACGTGAATCTGGAGATGAGGCGACGGCGATGCGGGCTTGGTTGAGTTGATGACAGAAGGAGTTTGAAGAGATCGAGGAGTGGAGAAGGAAGACGAGGTCGGGAGGAGAAGATCGAGGGTGGAGGCGAGGTTGTGGAGGCGGAGGCGAGCGCGAGTGGGAGACGGCTAGGGCTTTTCTCGTGGGGGTTTGAGGAAGAAGAGAATGAAGGGAGGTGACGATATGGGAGAGGGAGGTGAGCGGATCCCTGGTGAACAGGGATCGCGAGAGGAGTGAGAGAAGGGGAGAGAGAGAAAAAGAAAGAGAGGGGAAGAGAGAGATAGAGAGAAGAGAGGGGAAGAGAGAGACAGAGCGAAGAGAGAGATCGAGAGGGGAGAGAGAGAGGAATGCGAGAGGAGAGATAAAGGGATGAGGAGAGATGAAATTGTTTTTTAGTGAAAGAGAGAGAGAGACTGCGGTGTGGGGGAGAGAGTGAAGGAGAGAGGCTGGGGCCACAAATCAGAGAGAGAGCTGTTTAAATTGTTGGGATTTTAATTTGAAAATATATTTTTAGTTAAGGAATTTTAACTGTTGAATATAAAAAAAAATAAATATTATATTAAATAATTTTGAATTTTGGCAGGATACAAAATATTCCAAAACACGCCCGGGTCGGATCTAAAATTTCTGTTTTAAAAGTATGAAAAATATATGCGACGGCCAAATTTTAAAATGAATGTCCGGGTAACGAAAATGCATACCCCCAAGAACGGAACCACGTACGTGCGTGTAGCCATCCAAACACGTCCGTTTCACTGAACGGGATGAGAACAAGATACACGGATGCTACCACGGGGTTAGGGGTACCAAGCAGACCATGAAATGCAATTTTAATTTATTTTCCATGACTTAAAATGTTATATGGTAAAACATGCGATGCTAGATGAAATGCCAGTATGTATTAATCATGAGATGCACGTATCCATGCAACAATTCAAGGTAATCTATAAATATGAATCAAACAGGTTCAAGCAAGCGGGTGGGGTCTGTAAGTGCACGGCGGCGCCCCGGCCGTCAAACCGACGGCCAAATGCGGAAACGGTGATAAACTTTAATTTTGCGAACTTAGCAAACCGGCACCACCGCGCACTAAACCCCGGATCGGGCCATTAAACTAGGTCTAGCTAACAACAAGACGGGTTAGAGATATACCGACTGATCCGAGTCCTCCGGTCTTCATCTCCACTCCGATCTCCTCGCGGGATCTCCGTCCGTCTCCTCCTCGCCGGAAGGGCACCACATCGCCTGCATCTTTTACGGGCTCCCGCCTCTATACCGAGGCAACTCGGGCATGAAGCCGGCAAGTCGACATGCCCAAGAAGTGCTGTAGAATGTGGTGTAGATCATGCAAGTCTCATTTGGGGTTTGTAGTTGCCTTGATGGAGGAATCAATAAGAAATGAACTTGGGGTTTTTTTTGTAGCAATGGAAAAATGAGATGAATCAATAATTTTTCCCACACCCTCACAAAAATGAAATGAACCATCCTCCTCATCTAATGTGGCCGGCCAACATTTTGTGTGAAAATGGTGGGAGGAAAACCACTAAGGGAGGTGAGTGTAGGAGAAAATAGAAGAGGTGACCACATCCAAAACATACACCATGCTTATATAAAATCCAACCCATACCCTTTCTAATCATCATAAAAGCAAGTGATGGAGCAAAAGATAATGATGCTATCATAATCAATCTTTTACATAAAACCCCTCCACAAAGTGTTATTTGCAAACTTGCAAATAACACCCTCCATCGGAAAAGTCCGGTCGGGAAAGAACAAAGGAAAACCGGCCGGAACGGAATGCAAACTGGCAACTCCAGAAAACTGGTCCCGTAATAAATTACAGGAAAACCCCGATACTGTACATACACACCCGCATCTGTATTCCGTCCGGATACAAATGCAATGAGACAAAATCTACACTGTACTAAACTAGGATCCGGCTTAAAACAAAGCCGGCTAGTAATGTTCGTCCGATCATGATCCGTGCAATACCGCACGTATCTGATCGAACCCTGCCATATATCTATACGGCCACTAGTACAAAACCGTCCGATCCTGATCCGTGCAATACCGCACGTATCTGATCGGACCCTGCCATATCTCCATACGGCCTCTACAGCGTTTCGCCCGAAAGCTGAGTAACTGAATGTGTGGTGGACTCTAAAGACTCGTCAATACTATGGCTGTGGATTTAACCACTAGCACGTCAGAGGTATAAGCCAATACGTAACGGGCCACCAGCTATTGACCAAAAGGGACGTCGATGAGCGAGCTCATCCTGACACCCTACTGAGCCTGTCAGTGACAATATCCGTACAGTCCGGTCCGTTCGTCTATGAGCATCGCATGTCGGGCCTAGGGGGTGGGTAAAAGTCAGACCACCAAAAGCGGTACAAGTCGTGTCGGAGTGTAGCCCAGAACACCCTGAGATACTACTGGAATACCTACCAGTAAATCTCCTGCCTTGGCCAAGGACTTCGTGTAATGGCTCTCCTAGACACAGCGCGACCTCACCCCCAATACCGGGAGAGACGAACCCCCGAAGATCCGCTCACTGCCTCCATGTGGCTCGGGACTGTACCCAACTAAAACCTGTTTGCACGACTCCTTTGAGCCGTGGTAGGGTAGTAATCAAAGCACAGTGGGAACTCACACAAGACAAATGACGATCCCCAGGTCGATGAACTAACCTGTACACATGTCACCTGGGAACTGCTATCTGACGTCAGGTATAAGACCAACTAGCATGTTCCCGGCGAGTCCTGTCCGGTGTACTCATAACCCAATGAGCACCTGTATACATCTTAGGTGAACCAACTGACACCAGTGGCCTGTGAGACCGGCCACCGCCCCTCGTCGGGGTCTCGACTGTATACACTAGTCTACTCTGGAGAATCGATGCCCTGTCTCGAAACTCCTACGACTAGGGACCTTTTAAGGATGTGCTTATAGACTCCAGCTCTCACTTATATGATCGCCCTCATACTGCTGGCAGCCAAGCAAGAATCCTAGGGCTCTATCAACGTGCAATAGCGACCTGTCAGGTCACCTAAAGCAGTACACGATGATAAAGGTAAACCAGATAGCATACTATCATCTTGAGTAAGACTGTCTTACCGGGATAGGCCCTCCCTCAATCATCGCAATCACGTGCCTGTGATCCAATAATTGACTCTGAGGGCATTATCTCCAACAATCTCCCACTAGCACTCAAGGCTAATTATTGCGATGTCGCATACTCACAGCCCGTGTGATACCGAACACCCAACTCCTCTACCAGCCAGTCTCATAAAGCATGTTTGCGAAACTCTTGCGTTCGAGGAATAGCCTCAGTGAGTAGGTCCGCCTTGAAGTTTCTTTCTATGTCTCTCTATATCTCAAGTTCGCGGAGAAAACCATCTCCCGAAATGAGCAATACCTGTCTTAGAATGTCTGGATGTCTGATGGGACCTAGCTCATAAATGAACTCCAAATCCAAGCTTCTTAGACTGTATCGTCAACTGAACTTAATCAGTATCCTGCGCCATGCCTCCCTCAGTATCTGCCTGGATCACCTGTCCAGAATACTGCCCCTCGTCAGAAGGAAAAATATAACTCTGACAACCTCCTTGTCGTCCATGTCACCTTGGAAGCCTGGAATGATAACTGTCTCCCAAATGAGGCTGTCGTTATCATATCCCTAGAACATCCACTTATGTTCTAAAACTGCTTCCGACTGTTTCTCCAGGATTGGATCAATGTCAACTTATTGCATCTAGTGCAAGAACAACATCTGGTGTGGTACTTGACATCTCATGATTGACTCAATTGCCTAAGCAAGTGATCTGCCAATCATGCACATCTCTCTCTACTTTAGTCTGTAAGACACCTTTAGAGAGGGTGACTCCATCACCTGCAGGTATACTACCGTGCCAGGAGTCGTCCATTCTAAATACTCTTAGAATGCTGTCAAGGTACCCTGATTGAGAAACCACCCAAATCTAGATCTAAAACCATAGATCTAGTAACCAGTATGTCTGATATAATGTCCAAGTCCTTCGTGGAGAAACCACTGTGTGACGACCAAAGTATAACCGATCGTTGTATAGGAATATCACTTCCTACTACCTTCTCAACAGATCCATCCCCTATTCTGATGACGTCAAACCTATGACTGTCACATCAGAAACAGATGATCTATCTCCGCTATATCTGCTTTAGTCTATAAATAGACATAAGCCTGATGTCCACCAATCCTTCCGCTGCTCCCACTGACTACGACAACCCTCTGGCAGAGTCATATAGACGTGCACTTCTAAAGCTAGTTTAGAACGACGCTATACTCATCCTCCCACCGGGTCTCGCAGCCTGGAACAACAGCAATGGCAAGTGTGGGTAAACAAGAACTTCCCTGTCACCGTCCTTGAGGCTACCGGAGTACCTCTCGGGTGCCTGAAGTTACCCATCTTATCTGCGGAGTGGCCAATGGAATGTCAAAACAGATTGAATCTTTAGGTTCCTTATCAAATCTTCAGTAATCGTTTGCGGTTCTGGAATCACTTCCAGTTCTACCATACTCCCACTACTGTTTTTGAAAAAATCCATTTTTATTAAAACTGTGGTGAGTCAAGAACAATATCACTATTGATCTTTCTTATGGTAGAAAATCAACCCTCGTCATAGCCTGGGTCAACCCACAAACAGCCATTACAGAAACGTGCCTTGAGTTATCCAGAGTCTGGTTTTAATCATAAGCCGGACAACTCCCCGTACCTTAACAATGTTAAGATATGAACTGTACTATATCCAATATAGAACCAGAGGCACTGATTTAATTGAACCAGATTCAAATCATGCAGCTATCTCCAGTGCATGTCAACTAAATGGAAAGAGGCCGATCAGCGTTACTCAACTTAGGAATGCTTCCAATTATGAGTAACCTGAAAGAGAAGCAATTTCTCTTTATCATTACTATCAACTGAATACCATACGCAAGTATCTATATTTTCGATCACTTTGAAGAATCCCGATACTTGCTACACCTGGTTCTCTACTCTATTCAAATACCTATAACTCCTCAAAACTTAGACCCTGTGTTTCTACGAAACACATGTCTAAGAACTAGAGAAGTTAAAAGTAAACAGAATATAGTATGAGGACCAACCCCTCTGTCCAAATGGACACTGGACAACATACAATACTTTGTATAAGTCCGCTGAGTCTGACAACTCTTTCACTGTGTGTCGTAGGTTGAAAACTGTTCTTATGGTTAAGAAGAATTACACCGCTGTTTAATGCTCCTTACCTAACCATCCACTGATATAGGTAAATGTCATCGACATAATATCAAAAGGTATATCTCACTCTATGAAAATAGACGTACAGATATATCAATTTGAAATTGGTGCATAAAAGCGGATATTCAAAACCAAATATTTGCCGACCGGCAAACAGCCCAGATGATCTCCTCAAATATCACCGATTACAACGAATCCCGATATAATGAGGATGATCACCCAATTCCCAATAACTTACTCCCACTCATTATCTGTAAAGCCATACAGATGTGAGAATCATACTTGGTAAATACATACCCTGGAGTAAGTATCTAATCGGGAAATCAGTTTTCTTTTAACAGTACACAGTGAACTGAAACATTGAAATGTTTCGATGGGGTATCCTGGTATTCCTAGTAATGTCTCTTCCATTATCCAGATTCACAACTGTAACCGTATATTTCTTTGCCACCTCTCCAAATCCCTTTATATGTCTTTAGTCATTACCTTCTGCACACCCCTTTAGGCCAATTGGTTTTCTTCCTTCCCTACCGTTCGGCACCAGCCTATGGTTTGGAAGAAGACTATCCAATAAGCATAATGGGTGTACTGTCCTAATCCTAGGAGCACTCGCAATACGAGAGAGGGTGAAGATAAAAGACAACCGAATAAACCTTATTCCTATTTCTCCTGAACCAGAATCCATCCCCGAACTGGAACAAGTTCCTTTCGAGTTCGTATATAACCATACGATGGAGTATCCAATAAACTGTGGATCTTCGTAGTGATACGGAGTGTCCTGGAGAAATACAAAGGTGATTTAGGATTGGCGAAGTAATACTTGGTTTGGTCGTGAATATCAGTCGCAATTTACTTTGCCCTCTTACTAATCCCTTGCTTTGTCTTAATCTTAATACCTTCTGCACACCATCGTTATGCTAATTGGTTTTCTTCATTCCCTACCGGTCGGCACCAGCCTAAGGTTTGGAAGAAGACTATCCAATTTGCGTAATAGGTGTACTATCCCTTAAACCAAGAAGTACTCGCAACTTGAGAGAAGGCAAAAGGAAAAGACAACTGAATAATCCTATTCGTTTTCTCCAAAACCGGAAACCATCCTCGAATTCCTTCGAGTTCGTATCTAACCATACGATGGTTTTGTCCAATGGAAGTGGACGTTCATAGTAATACGGGATGTCCTGGAGAAAAGGGTAAAAGTAGGAGTGGCAATGAGGTCTGCAACTCTGACAATCCAAAAGCCAGTGTTAAGAAGGTTCGGTCAACTTGGTCACTGAGTCAAAGTCTAGGGTCGGGTCAAAGGTCGCTGCCAAAGAGAGAGAGAAAAGAAACACTCAGCGTGCACTCTCACCAAGATCAGAATGGTTACCAATTTATCTAATCTGGAAACCTCCCACTGTACCTCAAATTCTCCTCCAAACCTGAAAGAAGAATTAGTCGGGGTCATCCGAGGAGTAAACCAACTCATCAGTGGGAATCGGGATCCAACTCTCATCGCATGATAAAGTGACGGAATCCGCTCACATTATCACACTCCAGAAAGTATGCGCATATCTGGTAAGTTTCAGTTCTTTTGAAACTCCCGATGTGATTTTTACCCCATGCTCTTATGACCTTGACTAAGGCCAACAAATCATAAGTCACATGTCAAGTTCTACCCGTCATTGTCCAGGTTGATTTGAACCCACCCGTACAAGCCCTTGACTAGGGCCAACAAGGCTATACGACTGTCCCAAACCAACGCATCTATCTATGCTGCATATGAATAACCAACAGCTACCAAACACTGTGCCTTGACTAGGGCCAACAAACACAGCTTGAATACTATTGACTATCCATATGAAACGACGGAGGGCTACGAATGGTTTCTGGCGAAAACCTTTAACGTAATGAACTTGATATCGTTGAAGGAACGGATAGCTTTTTAGAAAATATAGTGACGAAAACCTTTACTAAAGAGGTCACTCCCGGTGAAGGGATCTCGGCTCTTTCTCCGTAGAATGGGGTGCAGGATATTCCAAATGAATACCACGATGCAAAGCAAAAGTAATCGGCTATAGTGAAGTTAATGCCCTGACGCAAACTTCTGTCCAAGGGGTCACTCCCGGTGAAGGGATCTCGGCCCTTGCCTCGTCGACTGAGGAGCAGGATATTCTAAATGAATACCACGATGCAAAACAAAAGTGAACGTCCTTGCAATAACAGTTTTTTTTGAAAAGTGTTCCAACAACATCAGAATAGGTTTGTTTATCTTGCATTGATCCGAATCAATGCAGTCCCATCAATTGATCACACCACAAAGAACGAAAATATACTGACGTACGTATATGCCATCCGCATTCGCCACTGGGTCCCGTCATCACCCGTTAGGTTAGCTAACTAACGGCAGAGCGGGGACTGGACTAGCGCGGATGAAAAACATATACAACATCTACTAATATATATACCAATATATAGTATTTCGCTCAAGGCGTGATAAAATGCAACATCACAGAAATGTACAGCATCACAGAACAAAACAGATATCTGGGATCCCCGGGTTTCACAGAGCCACTACTGAAACCCGACGTTCCCCTGGTCGTGTGGATAGCCTGTGCAATGAAATCCTAGACCCCTACGGGCGCGGCAAGTCACCCGCCAAAACCTGAAGCGAGGCAGCCCCCTTCAGCACCGTGAATGGACCACCCAGCACTTCACGGAATCCGGTAACTTAGGCACCCCTCCTGGGTCAACCTGTACCCCCTACGAGTGCGTCGAATAGCCCGCCAATCCTGGAGTGAAGCCCCCTCCGTCCCAATGCCATGAGATGCGGGCTTGTTGCCTTCTAGAACCCGGTTATCCGTGCACCCCTCCGCGGGGTAACCCTAGTACAGAAAGTAAAATATACATACAACGGGTACATCGACCGCAACCAGGTCGTGCCCCAAAAGAATAGTACAATCAGGCAGTGACGGCAGTCCACATGTCGGACGCTCGCCCCGCAAAATCAAATGTACATAATACAACAACACTGTACTAGCATTGCATCCAGGCTATCCCCACGACCGATCCGCAACATCACAGCAAAACACAGAACATCAACGTGAAAGTCACGTTCGCAAATCCGTCTAACCGGGCTATAGCAGTTAGACCGGATTTACCGATCGAGTGACATTCACGGTCGCAGATATAATGTAAATACTGTGAAAAATGTGTTTAAAATATCCGATCAATCAAATTTTAACAAGTGGGCCCCAAGTACTACTGTAGCACATCCAGATATTCTGGGCCCAAAATTAATGTTCCAAAATACATATTTTCTCCCCTGAAGCCCACTGGAAAAAGTTGACCCATTGACCTCTCCAGATTGCGGCGGAACCGCAGCCCAAAGTGGGGTTTGGCCGCGGTTCCGCGCTCTGGCTAAGAGATCACTGTGTCGAATTTTCCCATTACTCTTAGACCTTCCAGTACATGTATTTTCTACAACCTGAAAAATTTTTAGAGACCAAAAAATTTCAACAGAAAACTGTCGAGAAGAAAATACGGGTTTTGGGACATTTGATCGATCGGAACTGAAAAACACATTACACAAAGCTAGACTATGTTAATGGCAAGTCTCTGATACCACTGTAAGTGCACGGCGGCGCCCCGGCCGTCAAACCGACGGCCAAATGCGGAAACGGTGATAAACTTTAATTTTGCGAACTTAGCAAACCGGCACCACCGCGCACTAAACCCCGGATCGGGCCATTAAACTAGGTCTAGCTAACAACAAGACGGGTTAGAGATATACCGACTGATCCGAGTCCTCCGGTCTTCATCTCCACTCCGATCTCCTCGCGGGATCTCCGTCCGTCTCCTCCTCGCCGGAAGGGCACCACATCGCCTGCATCTTTTACGGGCTCCCGCCTCTATACCGAGGCAACTCGGGCATGAAGCCGGCAAGTCGACATGCCCAAGAAGTGCTGTAGAATGTGGTGTAGATCATGCAAGTCTCATTTGGGGTTTGTAGTTGCCTTGATGGAGGAATCAATAAGAAATGAACTTGGGGTTTTTTTTGTAGCAATGGAAAAATGAGATGAATCAATAATTTTTCCCACACCCTCACAAAAATGAAATGAACCATCCTCCTCATCTAATGTGGCCGGCCAACATTTTGTGTGAAAATGGTGGGAGGAAAACCACTAAGGGAGGTGAGTGTAGGAGAAAATAGAAGAGGTGACCACATCCAAAACATACACCATGCTTATATAAAATCCAACCCATACCCTTTCTAATCATCATAAAAGCAAGTGATGGAGCAAAAGATAATGATGCTATCATAATCAATCTTTTACATAAAACCCCTCCACAAAGTGTTATTTGCAAACTTGCAAATAACACCCTCCATCGGAAAAGTCCGGCCGGGAAAGAACAAAGGAAAACCGGCCGGAACGGAATGCAAACTGGCAACTCCAGAAAACTGGTCCCGTAATAAATTACAGGAAAACCCCGATACTGTGCATACACACCCGCATCTGTATTCCGTCCGGATACAAATGCAATGAGACAAAATCTACACTGTACTAAACTAGGATCCGGCTTAAAACAAAGCCGGCTAGTAATGTTCGTCCGATCCTGATCCGTGCAATACCGCACGTATCTGATCGAACCCTGCAATATATCTATACGGCCACTAGTACAAAACCGTCCGATCCTGATCCGTGCAATACCGCACGTATCTGATCGGACCCTGCCATATCTCCATACGGCCTCTACAGCGTTTCGCCCGAAAGCTGAGTAACTGAATGTGTGGTGGACTCTAAAGACTCGTCAATACTATGGCTGTGGATTTAACCACTAGCACGTCAGAGGTATAAGCCAATACGTAACGGGCCACCAGCTATTGACCAAAAGGGACGTCGATGAGCGAGCTCATCCTGACACCCTACTGAGCCTGTCAGTGACAATATCCGTACAGTCCGGTCCGTTCGTCTATGAGCATCGCATGTCGGGCCTAGGGGGTGGGTAAAAGTCAGACCCCCAAAAGCGGTACAAGTCGTGTCGGAGTGTAGCCCAGAACACCCTGAGATACTACTGGAATACCTACCAGTAAATCTCCTGCCTTGGCCAAGGACTTCGTGTAATGGCTCTCCTAGACACAGCGCGACCTCACCCCCAATACCGGGAGAGACGAACCCCCGAAGATCCGCTCACTGCCTCCATGTGGCTCGGGACTGTACCCAACTAAAACCTATTTGCACGCCTCCTTTGAGCCGTGGTAGGGTAGTAATCAAAGCATAGTGGGAACTCACACGAGACAAATGACGATCCCCAGGTCGATGAACTAACCTGTACACATGTCACCTGGGAACTGCTATCTGACGTCAGGTATAAGACCAACTAGTATGTTCCCGGCGAGTCCTGTCCGGTGTACTCATAACCCAATGAGCACCTGTATACATCTTAGGTGAACCAACTGACACCAGTGGCCTGTGAGACCGGCCACCGCCCCTCGTCGGGGTCTCGACTGTATACACTAGTCTACTCTGGAGAATCGATGCCCTGTCTCGAAACTCCTACGACTAGGGACCTTTTAAGGATGTGCTTATAGACTCCAGCTCTCACTTATATGATCGCCCTCATACTGCTGGCAGCCAAGCAAGAATCCTAGGGCTCTATCAACGTGCAATAGCGACCTGTCAGGTCACCTAAAGCAGTACACGATGATAAAGGTAAACCAGATAGCATACTATCATCTTGAGTAAGACTGTCTTACCGGGATAGGCCCTCCCTCAATCATCGCAATCACGTGCCTGTGATCCAATAATTGACTCTGAGGGCATTATCTCCAACAGGGTCGAATGCAATGTAAAATGTAAAATACCATTCGCCCCCAAACACGATAAATCAATAAAATACCACAGATAAATAAATACGGGAACTGTAATTGGTATAAATGAACTAGGTTGTTACATTATACCCAACTACAAAAAGAATTTCGTCCTCGAAATTCCAAGAACAGGAAAGGATAAACAAACAACAACTACAAGAAAAGATGTGGAAACTTCTGCCAGATTTCATCTTCTCGTTCCCAAGTTGATTCTCCATGTGAGCGATTTCCCCAAGAAACAAGTATAAGAGGGATAACCTTGTTCTTAAGGACCTTTTCTCTTCGCTCCACAATCGACATCGGTCGCTCCTCAAAAGTCAAAACTTCACGTACAGTCAACTCCGAATGATCCAGCACGTGTGTTTCGTCTCGAACATGCTTACAGAGTTGAGATATGTGAAACATGTTATGAACATTCGCCAAAGATTATGGTAACACCAATCGATAAGCCACTTCTCCAACACGCTCCAAAATCTCGAAAGGCCCCACGAACCGAGGACTAAGCTTATCTCGACTCCCAAAACGAATCACCACTCTAGTCGGTGATATCTTCAAGAATACCAAATCACCAACGGCGAATTCTAGAGGTCTTCTCGATGTATCGGCCCAACTCTTCTATCGATCTTGTACTGCCTTCATGTGATTTCGAATGGTATTAACCTTCTCAACTGTTTGCACTATCAAATCCGGTCCCAACAATTTTCGTTCTCCAACATCATCCCAACAAACGGGTGAGCGACATTTGCGACCATACAATATTTCGAATGGAGCCATCTGAATAGTCACCCGAAAGCTGTTATTGTACGAAAACTCCACCAATTGTAGATGATCCTCCCACGAGCCTTTGAAGTCTAACATGCAAGCTCTCAACATGTCTTCAAGAGTTTGGATCGCTCTCTCCGACTGGCCATCTGTTTGAGGATGATAAGCAGTGCTAAATTTCAATCGCGTCCCCAAACTTTCCTGTAAACTCCTCCAGAAGTGTGATAAGAAACGGGTGTCACGGTCGGACACTATGCTCACCGGTACTCCATGCAATCTTACAATCTCCTGCATGTACCGTTCTGCTAAAGCTTCCGTTGATTGACCAACTCAAAATGGTATGAAATGAGCTGCCTTGGTCAATCGATCAACAATCACCCAAACTGCATTATTGCCCTTTGGCCTTCGCGGTAAAGCCATCGCGAAATCCATGGTTATATGTTCCCACTTCCATTGAGGAATCGGAAGTGGTTGCAATAAACCAGCAACCCTTTGATGTTCAGCCTTAACCTGCTGACACACCAGGCACTTCGCTACAACGCGGGCAATCTCCCGTTTCAATGTCTTCCCACCAGAAATGTTGTCGTAGATCACGGTACATCTTCGTGCCTCCCAGATGTACGGAATATGCGGAACTGTGTGCCTCCTTCATAAATTCCTCACGAATATCTTCTTTTGGCACACACAAACGGCTACCATATCGCAATGAACCATCTTCCTGAATTAACAAGTCCGTTCAAAGTCCAGCTTCAACCTGTTCTCGAAACCCTTGAAATCTTGGGTCCCTCGACTGCGCTGCTTTAATACTCTCGATCAATGACAACTGAACTTGCAGCTGCATCAACTGTCCCGAAGAATGCGGTAAGTCTTCAATAAGTTCCTTCTGTGCAGTCAACACGTGAATTGCTGGCATCCGACTAAGCGCATCCGGCACAACATTAACTTTCCCCCGAATGGTACTTAAGATCAAGATCGTAGTCAGCCATCAGCTCCAACCATCTACGCTGCCTCATATTAAGCTCCTTCCGTGTGAACATATACTTCAGGCTTTTGTGATCAGTGAATACTTCGACTCTTTCGCCCAATAAGTAGTGTCTCCAAATCTTCAAAGCGAAAAAATCACAGCTGCTAGCTTAAAATCATGAGTTGGGTAATTCTTCTCATGGGTCTTCAACTGTCTCGATGTGTAAGCTATAACCTTCCCATGCTGCATCAAAACACATCCCAATCCTTTTCCAGATGCGTCGCTGTGAATCGCCAATCCTCCGGAACTGTCTGGTACGGTTAAAATAGGAGCGGTTATCACTATCTGTTTCAACGCCTCAAAAGCTGACGCACATTTATCCGTCCACACAAATGATACTTCTTTGCGCGTAAGCTTGGTCAAAGGCTCAGCCAAACGAGCAAAATTCTCCACGAACCTTTTGTAATACCCGGCAAGTCTAAGAAAGCTCCTGATCTCAGCAACGTTCTTCGGAATCGGCCAAACTCGAACTGCTGCAATCTTTCCAGGATCAACGGCGATTCCATCTCCAGACACTACATGCCCCAAAAACTTCACTTCTTTAAGCCAAAACTCGCACTTGCTCATCTTTGCATACAATCTTTCTTGCCTCAATGTCTGCAGTGCGATCTTCAAGTGTACTGCATGCCCTTCAATATTCTTTAAGTAAACCAGAAAATCATCGATGAATACCATGATAAATTGGTCCAAGAACGGTGAGAAGATTCGGTTCATCAAGTCCATAAATATCATCGATGCATTCGTGACTCCGAATGGCATTACTAAATATTCGTAATGGCCATACCGAGTTCGGAACGCCGTCATGCAAATATCTTCTGATTTAACTTGGACCTGATGATATCCGGATCGCAAATCTAGCTTCGAGAATACCCTTGCACCACTAAGCTGCTCAAACAATTCGCCAATGTAAGGGATCGGGTACTTATTCTCAATAGTCACCCGGTTTAATCCTCGAGAGTCGATGCACATCCTCCTTGTGCCATTTTCTTCTTGACTAGAAGAACTGGAGCTTCCAAAGGTAAATTGCTGCTGCGAATCCAACCCTTCTCAAGTAATTCAGTAACCTGCTTCTTGACTTCTTTTAACTCCACTGGTGCCATTGGATAGTACGCCTTAGAGATTGGCATTGCACCAGGAATAAGATCGATCGCGAATTCCACGTCCCGTTTCGGCGGTAAACCTGAGATGTCCTCGAACACGTCCATGAAATCTCGAACTGCAGCTGGCGCTTCCTCCCTAACAACTTCCATCGACGAAAGAACACTGTTGGTCGTCCTAGCCCTAAACTCGACTGGCCCGACAGAACTACTTCCTCCAGCAAAAACAAACTCCAGATGTCCGGGAATCTGGAAAATCACTTTCTTTGCCCTACAATCAATGTAAGCGTGGAAAGTGCCGAGAAACTCCATTCCCAAGACAACAACAAACAAAGGGATGCACCAGAATTGAATAATTCTAATGCGGGGAAAACATGAACAAGTAGGATACCAGAAACGATTTCACCCGAAGCCAAACACTGAAGAAGATAAGCGCGGTAAACAGAATTCAAGCTTGCGATAAACATGAACTGGAAAGCAAAAGAAGCAAGGCAATATAACGGCCATGTAACAAGGAAGTGAATCAAGACCAGGACTCCATGTTACTTAAATAGAGTACCGCATTGTAACCATGCTGCAGTTCATAGTTACAATCACATAACTCCACTCAAGTCGCCTAAATCCTAGTATCAGAATCAAAGAACAGGGAGAAACAATAGGGAACCAAAAGTTTTCAAGTCGAGATGCAAAGAGGTTTGCATATCGTCAAGATAAGGATCAGGACGAAGTTAAGATTCAAAAAAATGGCAAGATGGCAAAGTGGCAGGACATGTTCCTAATCACGAGTATTCTGATTCGTATATTGGCTCCAATACCCAACTACAAAAGAATCAAACCCGATTAACCTAAATCCTATGGCTCTGATACCAAACAAACCATGTCACGCCCCGCTTCCCAGAGTACGCAAAGATAGGCACGTGACATAGCCAACCATGCTACCTGTGGATAGGAAAAAATCCTTCCACAGTCACATTACGGCTGTAGAGATATCAAGAACAGGAAAATAAACTAAACTATCTAGTACATGTCCATAAGCCAGAATAAAAGAGTTGAGAAATAATATAATATGTGGAAGCAAAAGATCCAATAAATAAAACACCTGGAATAGTAAATCTGGATACCAACAGGGTCCTCACCGCTCGGTCTAACAGCGGCAGTACTCCTGATCAGTCTGTAACAAAGGTAGAGAATCTGGGCCATGCAAAACCCAGACGTCAGTGCGTTATAATATCAAGCAATACTATAAACAGGGGTAGCAAGACATACATGTATGTGTATAAACAGTAAAACAGATATAACAGTAATATAAATGAGGACAGTGAGGGTAATGTGTAATGAGTAATCTAAACTGGTCTATTAGGTTAACTACTCTCAAGTCCTTGAAATCAATTTGATGAATCATCGATGTTACTCAATAGTATCCCGTGCGTGCCGGGGACCACGGTGAAGATTCTCGAGCTGAATCCGAGACGTGCCACTAGGCAGTAAAAGGGTAGTATGTAACGATGAGTGATGTCATCAGCATCACCCCGGGGCTGGCCTAGCCCGTAAAACTGATCAGTAAGGTATCGAACTGTCGAGTTACAAGTCAGGTTTCATCATTGATTTCCCCATATCCCCAAGTTATGTGTGTTCAAGTCAGGGATTAATAAATCTGGAGTTAATGCCAACGCAGGATCAAGCAGGTAAAGGTTTGTCTTGATAGACAACAGGAAATATCCGTAGGGACAACAGGTCAGGTTTGTTGGCATTAGTAACAAGATCAGGTAACAGGTAAAGCCATAGTACATCAGGTTAAGTCAGGTAGCATATAGGTATCATGTCATGTCAAGAAGTGCACGGTATCATGTCGTGTCAAGTAATGGTATATCAAGTCATGTCGGGGGTGCACAAAATGTCATATGGATGCTTATAATCAAACCCTAATAAGTATGGGTATACAAAACAAGTATGAGGTACTAATGGAACAATAAAAAATGGAACATTATGATGTGGTATGCAAAAGGTACAGATTAAAGCATATGGATGCACAGTTATCGATTTGGGTTAAGATTATAGTTCCAACACTAACTAAAATACACTTTATCAAATATGGAATGTTAAAATCTCGTTATTATGTATTAAATGATCTAGGGATGCAATTGTATATATAATAGGCTAAATGGATGCAAACAGGTGTCCGAAAGGTTATAAACTATTAAAATGGTATTATGGGCTATGCAACCAAGCACTATGTGATATAAATATGGACGTGGATACAATGTATTGTAACCTAATATGCAACATGATATATTTCAGGTTCTAGATCAAAAAATGATATAAATGGAACATCGAAATGTTTAAAAAAAAATGGAACATGTGGCATTAGATGTAAACTACAGGTTTAATATGCAATTAAATAAGCATGTAGCAAGTTTTACTTGCCTACGGATCAAGAAACGGGTATACGGAACGTCACACGTCGGCGGGAAAAGTCGCGATGCACGCACGGTACACGGAACGGATCCAAACAACGCAAAAAGTGATCACACGGGTCGGGTACGCTTGCTGGGTCGTCGGGATTGTTGACGGCACAACCGGATTCCGGAAATCTTGAATATCGAGGCAAGAGCTTCCACAGTGCCAAGCAACTTAAAGTGCTCAGAAACTTCTTCTGCTACAGATAAGAAAACTTCATGTGCCCATCCAATGAAGCTCAGAGACGGTGATCACGGGAAAGACACGACGTGGAGACGCGAATCACGACATGAGCAAGATCGAAACTTGGAGGCTCGGATAAAGCTCGGCTTGGGTGTTAGAAGAAGAAGGCGACGATGATTGCTGGGTTGCAGTGAGGGAGAGAGAGGGAGGTGAAGAGGAAGTAGTCGAGGAGGAGTCGGGGATGCAGATGATGAGGGGAGTTTTGGTGGTCGGCGACGACGAAGGCTAAAGTGGCTAGGGTTCGTCGCGGGGTCGGGTTCCGAGGCAGAGGAGGTGTAAGGAAGATGAAAGAAATAGAGGAGGAAAGAGGTTGTCGGGAAAGGAGAAGAGGAGATGGTGTTGGCGACCAGGGGCTGAGGCGAGGGTGGAGGCAGTGACGGCGACGACGAGGCGAAGGTAAGGGCTCGCGTCGGGAAAGGATAGAGAGGAGAGGAGGTGGGTATGGAGGTGAAGATGAGGGTGAGGGAAGTTGAGACGAGGGCGAAGTCGGTGGTGTTGGCGAGGCTCGAGGGCGGCATGGGTTAGGGTTCGCGATGCAGGCGAGGTGATAGAGAAAGGTAGATGGGTTGTGGGTTCTCAGGAAGAAGGCGGAGAGGGATGAATGGAGGTGTTGGGCTGGTGGTGACGAGGTTGGGATGGTCATGGGGATGTCGGGCTCGATTAGATGAAGCACCGGCAGTGGGATAACGTGAAGCTGGCGATGAGGAGACGGCGATGCGGGCCTGGTTGAGTTGATGGAAGAAGGAGTTTGCAGAGATCGAGGAGTGGAGAAGGAAGACGAGGTCGGGAGGAGAAGATCGAGGGTGGAGGCGAGGTTGTGGAGGCGGAGGCTAGCGTGAGTGGGCGACTGTTGGAGATAGTGCCCTTAGAGTCAATTATTGGATCACAGGCACGTGATTGCAATGATTTAGGGAGGACCTATCCCAGTAGGACAGTCTTACTCAAGATGATAGTATGCTATCTGGTTTATCTTTATCATCGTATACAGCTTTAGGTGACCTTACAGGTCACTATTGCGAGTTGATAGAGCCCATAGGATTCTTGCTTGACTTCCAGCAGTATGAGGGCGATCATATACGTGGGAGCTGGGGTCTATAAGCACATCCTTAAAAGGTCCCTAGTTATGGGAGTTTCGAGACAGGGCATCAATACTCCAGAGTAGACTAGTGTATACAGTCGAGACCCCGACGAGGGGCGGTGGCCGGTCTCATAAGCCACTGGTGTCAGTTGGTTCACCTAAGATGTATACAGGTGCTCATTGGGTTATGAGTACACCGGACAGGACTCGCCGGGAACATGCTAGTTGGTATTATACCTGACGTCAGATAGCAGTTCCCTGGTGACATGTGTACAGGTTAGTTTATCGACCTGAGATCGTCATTTGTCTCGTGTGGGTTCCCACTGTGCTTTGATTACTACCCTACCACGGCTCAAAGGAGTCGTGCAAACAGGTTTTAGTTGGGTACAGTCCGGAGCCATATGGAGGCAGTGAGCGGGTCTGCAGGGGTTCGTCTCTCTCGGTATTGGGAGTGAGATCACGCTGTGTCTAGGAGAGCCATTGCACAAAGCCCTCGGCCGAGGCAGGAGATTTACTGGTAGGTATTCCAGTAGTATCTCAGGGTGTTCTGGGCTACACTCTGACACGACTTGTACCGCTTTTAGGGGTCTGACTTTTACCAACCCCCTAGGCCCACCATGCGATACTCATAGACGAACGGACCGGACTGTACGGATATTGTCACTGACAGGCTCAGTAGGGTGTCAGGATGAGTTCGCTCATCGACCTCCATTTTGGTCAATGCCTGGTAGCTCGTTACGTACGGCTAATACCTCTGACGTGCTAGTGGTTAAATCCACAGCCAAGGTATTGACGAATCTTTAGAGTCCCTCACAGATAGTTTCTCAAGTTTCGGGCGAAACGTTGTAGAGGCCGTAGATATATGGCAGGGTTCGATCTTATACGTGCGGTATTGCACGGATCATGATCGGACGGATCATACTAGTGGGCTTTGGTTTAAGCCGGATCCTAGTATTAGATTTTTTGGATTACTTTATTCTTATCGCATTCGCATTCAGTCGGAATGCGGGTGTAGGTATGTATATACAGGTGAGGGGTATCCTCGTGATCCGTCATGAGTTTACTTTAGATGTTGCCGGATTTTCTTTGTTATGGCAAACATTTGGATTAATGTTTGCTTAAGGAAATAATGAGCTAGATTTTCATCAGATTTTCATCATGACAATGCATTAATGTGACATGGACTTATATCATGAGTCATGGTCTCTTTTTTAGCAGAAGTGTCACATTAATGGATTGATTTGTGATGATATGAGAGGAAGAGAGAGAGAGGGGCTGCCATGGGGTTATGGTTAGCTCTCATATTATTTTCCTCACTCTCTCATTCTATCATACTTACAACAAAAGAAAAGAGGATGAAACTCCTTCTTCTTCCTCTTTCTTCTTTAGCTCATTGCTTCCATCAATGGCATCATCCTTAACCTCCATCCAAAGCCATGGATGAAAGAGATAAAGTGATCACAAACATTCTCTACAACACCTTGGACGCGTCGGCTAGCACACTTCGCGCCTGAGTTGTTTCGGATGAAGCGGGAGCCCGTAAAAAGACTTCTCGATGTGGTGCCCTTTTCGACGAGGAGGTGATGACCGGATATTCCACGAGAAGATCGGGACGGAGGCCGAAGACCGAAGGACACGGATCGCTCGGTATAGCTCTCTACCCTTTATCTTGATAGCTAGCATTAGGTTAATGGTCCGATCCGGGGTTTTAGGATGTGGTAGCGCCGGTTTCTAGTTTGAGAAAAATTTTCGTTTCCGCATTTTGGCAGAGGAAAGACGGCCAGGGCGCTACCGTAGTCCTACATGGTATCAGAGCCACGCCATTCACCTAGTCTAGCTTGCTCTAGTGTGTTTAAAGCTTCGATCGAACAAATATTACAAAACCGCTTTTTCAAAATATCAGTTTCTGTCAAATTTTTGCAGTGGTCAAAAAATTATTTGGTACATTGTAAAAATACGTGCAGGGTTTTTTAAGAGTTCTGTGAAAATTTGGTGCCCCAATGTTACTGTTCCACCGTGGAACCGTGGCCAAACCCATGCATTGGCCGCGGTTCCGCGGCCATTATATCTCCTCTCTGCACCAAATTTCTACAGTGCCTTTCTGGGTTGAAAATGGGGTTTTTGGAATATTCTTTTTGGGCCCAGATTTTCTTTGAGTGCTACAATAGTGCTTGGGGCCCACTTCGGTAAATTTGATCGATCGAAAATTTTAAACATATTAGTTCACAGTATTTACATTATATCTGCGACCGTGAATGTTATTTGATCGGTAAATCCTGTCTAACTGCTATAGCCCTTTTAGACGGATTTGCGAACGTGACATTCACGTTGATGTTCTGTGTTCTGCTGTGATGTTGCGGATTGGTCATGGGGGATAACCTGGTTGCAGTGGTAGTACAGTTTCGCTTTTTATGTACATTTGATATTGCTGGGCGAGCAACCGACATGTAGACTGCCGTTACTGCCTGTTTGTATATTATTCTTTTGGGGCACGACCGGGCTGAGGTCGATGTACCCGTTGTATATTTTACATTCTGTACTAGGATTACCCCGCGGAGGGGTGCACGGATAGCCGGGTTCTAGAGGGCAACGGACCCGCATCTCATGGCTTTGAGACGGAGGGGGCTTCACTCTAGAATTGGCGGGCTATTCGTCGCACTCGTAGGGGGTACAGGTTGACCCAAGGAGGGGTGCACAAGTTACCGGATTCCGTGAAGTGCTGGGTGGTCCATTCACGTTGTTTAAGGGGGCTGCCTCGCTTCAGGTTTTGGCGGGTAACTTGCCGCGCCCGTAGGGGTCTAGGATTTCATTGCACAGGCTATCCACACGACCGGGGGAACGTCGGGTTTCAGCAGCGGCTCTGTGAAACCCGGGGCTTCCAGATTATCTGTATTATTCTGTGATGCTTATTACATTTCTGTGATGTTGCATTTTATCACGCCTTGAGCGAATATTATATATTGATATATATACTAGTAGATGTTGTATATGTTTTGCATCCACGCTAGTCCAGTCCCCGCTCTGTCGTTAGTTAAGTAACCTAACGGGTGATGACGGGACCCAGTGGCGAATGCGGATGGTATATACGTACATTATTATTTTCGTTCTTCATTAGTGTGATCAATTGATGGGACTGCATTGATTCGGATCAATGCAAGCTAAACAAACCTATTCTGATGTTGTTGGAACATTTTTCAAAAAGCTGTTATTGCAAGGACGTTCTCTTTTGTTCTGCACAGTGGTATTCGGTTATGAATATCCAGCACCTCAGTTGACGAGGCAAGGGCCAAGATCCCTTCATCGGGAGTGACCCCTTGGACAGAAGTTTGCGTCAGGACAATAACTTCTCTATAGCCGATTTCCTTTTGCTTTTCATCGTGGTATTCAGTTGGAATATCCTGCACCTCATTCTACGGGGAAAGAGCCGAGATCCCTTCACCGGGAGTGACCTCTTTAGCAAAGGTTTTCGTCACTATATTTTTATAAAAAGCTATGCAGTTCCTTCAACGATATCAAGTTCATTACGTTAAAGTTTTTTCGCCAAAAACCAGCCGTAGCCCTCCGTCATTTCAGATTGGTATTGCTTAGTATTCGTGTTGCGTATGTCGTGCTTAGCCGAGACGTAGTGTTCGGTAGCTATGTAGTGCTTTTCTGTTGCATGGATATAAGATTGGTTAGGATAGTCGTGCAGTCATTTTGGCTCAGTCAAGGACTCGTGCGGGTGGGTCTAATACAATCAAGATAATGACGGGTTGAACTTGACTAGGACCCTTTGATATGTTGGCTCAGTCAAGGTCACTTGGGTCCTAGGGGTAAAAATCACATCGGGAGTTTCTAAAGAAACTGAAACTTGCCAGGCATGTGCATACCTTCTGGAGTGTGGTGACGTGAGTGGATTCCGTCACGTTATCATGCAATGATAGTTGGATCCTGATTCCCACTGATGAGTTGGTTTACTCCTCGGGTGATCCCGACTAATTCTTCTTTCAGGTTTGGAAGAGAATTTGACGTTACAGTGGGAGGTTTCCTGATTAGATAAATTGGTAACCATTCTGATCTAGGTTGGAGTGCATGCTGAGTGTTTCTTTTCTCTCTCTCTTTGGCAGCGACCATGGCCCGACCCTTGACTATGACTCAGTGACAAAAATTTAACCGAACCTTCTTAAACACTGGCTTTTGGATTGTCAGAGTTGCATACCTTATTACCACTCCTACTTTTACCCTTTTCTCCAGAACACCCCGTATTATTACGAACGTCCACTTCCATTGGCTAAAACCATCATATGGTTATATACGAACTCGAAGGAATTTATTCGAAGATGGTTTCCGGTTCTGGAGAAAACGAATAGGACTATTCAGTTGTCTTTTCCTTTTACCTTCTCTCTGGTTGTGAGTGCTCCTTGGATTAGGGGATAGTACACCCGTTACGCGTATTGGATAATCTTCTTCCAAACCTTAGGCTGGTGCCGAACGGTGGGGAATGAAGAAAGCCGATTAGCCTAAGTGTGGTGTACAAAAGGTATTAAGCTAAGACAAATAAAGGGATTAGAAGGAGGGCAAAGTAAATTGCGACTGACATTCACGACCAAACCAAGTGTTTCTTTACCACTCCCACTTCACCTTTGTATTTCTCCAGGATACTCCGTATCACTACGAAGATCCACAGTTTATTGGATACTCCATCGTATGGTTATATACGAACTCGAAAGGAACTTGTTCCAGTTCGGGGATGGATTCTGGTTCAGGAGAAATAGGAATAAGGTTTATTCGGTTGTCTTTTATCTTCACCTTCTCTCGCATTGCGAGTGCTCCTAGGATTAGGACAGTACACCCATTATGCTTATTGGATAGTTTTCTTCCAAACCATATGCTGGTGCCGAACGGTAGGGAAGGAAGAAAACCATTTGGCCTAACAGGGTGTACAGAAGGTAATGACTAAAGACATATAAAGGGATTTGGAGAGATGGCAAAGAAATATACGGTTACAGTTGTGAATCTGGATAATAGAAGAGGCATTACTAGGAATACCCGAATACCGCTACGAAATATTTCAATGTTTCAGTTTCACTGTGTGTTGTTAAAAGAAAACTGATTTCCCAATTAGCCCTTGCTCGAGGGTATGTATTTACCAAGTATGATTCTCACATCTGTATGGTTTTACAGATGATGAGTGGGAGTAAGTTATTGGGAATTAGGTGATTGTCCTCATTATATCGGAATTCGTTGTAATTGGTGATATTTGAGGAAATCACCTGGGTTGTTTGCCGGACGGCAAGTATTTGGTTTTTAATATCCGTTGTTATGCACCAATTTCAAATTGATATATCTGTACGTCTATTTTTATAGAGTGAGATATACCTTTTTGAAATTATGTCCATGACATTTACCTATATCAGTGGATGGTTAGGTAAGGAGTATTAAACAGCGGTGTAATTCTTCATAACCATAGTACAGTTTTCAACCTACGACACATAGGGTTTGAGTTATTCAACTCAGGGGACTTATACCGAGTATTGTATGTTGTCCTGTGTTCATCAGGACAGAGGGGTTAGTCCTCGTACTATATTCGGTTTACTTATGACTTCTCTAGTTTTTAGACAAGTGTTTCGTAGAAACGCAAGGTCCGAATTTTGAGAAGTTATAAGTATATGAATAGAGTAGAGAACCAGGTGTTGCAAGTATCGGGATTCTTCAAAGTGATCGAAGATGTAGATACTTGTGTATGGTATTCAGTTGATAGTAATGATTAAGAGAACTTGCTTCTCTTTCAGGTTACTCATAATTGGAAGCATTCCTAAGTTGAGTAACGCTGATCGGCCTTCTTCCATTTAGTTGACATGCACTGGAGACAGTTGCATGATTTGAATCTGGTTCCAATTAAATCAGTGCCTCTGTTTCTGTATTGGATATAGAACAGTTCATATCTTGACATTGTTAAGGTATGGGGAATTGTCCAGCTTATGCTTAAAACTAGACACTGGAAAACTCAAGGTACGTTTCTGTAATGGCTGTTTGTGGGTTGACCCAGGCTATGACGAGGGGTGACTTTCTACCATCTGGAAGATCAATAGTGATATTGTTCTTGACTCGCCACAGTTTTAATAAAAATGGATTTTTTTTTCATAAAACAGTAGTGGGAGTATGGTAGAACTGGAAGTGATTCCAGAACCGCAAACGATTACTGAAAATTTGATAAGAACCAAAACATTCAATCTGGTTTGACATTCCGTTAGCCACTCCGCAGATATGGTGGGTAACCTCAGACACTCGAGAGGTACTCCGGTAGCCTCAAGGACGGTGACAGGGAGGTTCTTGTTTACCCAGACTTGCCATTGCCGTTGTTCCGGACTGTGAGACCCGGCAGGAGGATGAGTATAGCGCCGTTCTGAACTAGCTTTAGAAGTGTACGTCTATATGACTCTGCCAGAGGGTTGTCGTAGTCAGTGGGAGCAGCGGAAGTATAGTGGACAAGTAGCTTATGTCTATTTATGGAATAAAGCAGATATAGCGGAGATAGATCATCTATTTCTGATATGACAGTCAAAGGTTTGACTTCATCAGAATAGGGGATGGATCTGTTAAGAAGGTAGTAGGGTGTGATGTCCTGGTATTTGGATGACATACACAGAGTAGGAAGTGATATTCCTATACAACGATCGGTTATACTTTGGTCGTCACACAGTAGTTTCTCCACATAGGAATTGGATATTATATCAGACATTCTGGTTACTAGATCTTTGGTTTTAGCTCTAGATTTGGGTAGTTTCCCAATCTGGGTACTTAGACAGCATTCTACAGGTATTTTAGAATGGACGACTCCGGGCACGGTAGTATACCTGCAGGTAATGGAGTCACCCTCTCTAAAGGTGTCTTACAGACTAAAGGGGAGAGGGATATGCATGATCGGCAGATCACTTGCTTAGGCAATTGAGTCAATCATGAGATGTCAAGTACCACACCAGATGTTGTTTTTGCAGTAGATGCAATAAGTTGATATTAATCCAATCCTGGAGAAACGATCGGAAGAAGTTTTAGAACATAAGTTGATGTTCTAGGGATATGATGACAGCATCCTCCTTCGGGAGACAGTTATCATTCCAGGTTTCCAAGGTGACCTGGATGACAGAGTGACTGCCAGAGTTATAGTTTTCCCTCTGACGAGGGACAGTAGTTTGGACAGGTGGTCCAGGCGGATACTGAGGGAGGCATGGCACAGGATAATGATTATTTTCAGTTGACGATACAGTCTAAGAAGTTTGGATTTGGAGTTCATTTATGAACTAGGTCCCATCAGATATCCAGACATATTCTAAGATAGGTATTGCTCATTTCGGGAGATGGTTCTCTCCGCGAACATGAGATAAAGAGAGACATAGAAAGAAACATCACAGCGGATCCGCTCACTGAGGCTATTCCTCGAACGCAATAGTTTCGCAAACGAGCTTTGTGAGACTGACTAGTAGAGGAGTTGGGTGTTCGGTATCACACGGGCTGTGAGTATGCGACATCGCAATAATTAGCCTTGAGTGCAAGTGGGAGATTGTTGGAGATAGTGCCCTCAGAGTCAATTATTGGATCACAGGCACGTGATTGCAATGATTAAGGGAGGACCTATCCCAGTAGAACAGTCTTACTCAAGATGATAGTATGCTATCTGGTTTATCTTTATCATTGTGTACTGCTTTAGGTGACCTTACAGGTCACTATTGCTCGTTGATAGAGCCCATAGGATTCTTGCTTGACTGCCAGCAGTATGAGGGCGATCATATACGTGGGAGCTGGGGTCTATAAGCACATCCTTAAAAGGTCCCTAGTCGTGGGAGTTTCGAGACAGGGCATCGATACTCCAGAGTAGACTAGTGTATACAGTCGAGACCCCGACGAGGGGCGGTGGCCAGTCTCACAAGCCACTGGTGTCAGTTGGTTCACCTAAGATGTATACAGGTGCTCATTGGGTTATGAGTACACCGGACAGGACTCGCTGGGAACATGCTAGTTGGTATTATACCTGATGTCAGATAGCAGTTCCCTGGTGACATGTGTACAGGTTAGTTCATCGACCTAAGATCGTCATTTGTCTCGTGTGAGTTTCCACTGTGCTTTGATTACTACCCTACCACGGCTCAAAGGAGTCGTGCAAACAGGTTTTAGTTGGGTACAGTCCCGAGCCACATGGAGGCAGTGAGCGGATCTGCAGGGGTTCGTCTCTCCCGGTATTGGGGGTGAGATCGTGCTGTGTCTAGGAGAGCCATTACACAAAGCCCTCGGCCGAGGCAGGAGATTTACTGGTAGGTATTCCTGTAGTATCTCAGGGTGTTCTGGGCTACACTCTGACACGACTTATACCGCTTTTGGGGGTCTGACTTTTACCAACCCCCTAGGCCCGCCATGCTATACTCATAGACGAACGGACCGGACTGTACGGATATTGTCACTGACAGGCTCAGTAGGGTGTCAGGATGAGTTCGCTCATCGACCTCCCTTTTGGTTAATGCCTGGTAGCTCGTTACGTACGGCTAATACCTCTGACTTGCTAGTGATTAAATCCACAGCCAAGGTATTGACGAGTCTTTAGAGTCCCCTGTAGGGTGTTTTTCGTCACCCCATTGAGATGGGAATACGCGCGCGCTTGTCAGGCGTACTACAGATTCCCCCTGCCTAGGGTAGGCCGGGGTTTATTGATTGTGGGGATCCGAATCTCCGGCAGCCGCGGACTAAGCTGCCGTTAATTACCCCTCGTCTTTGGGGCGGGGGAACCTCCGATTAACGGGTTAAACTGGTCATGCGAACTCAATGTGCAGTGTACGTGTGTTCTGTTTTGAAAGGAGGGTTTTGGATATATCGGGAGCCACGCAGAGTTTTTACGGGGGTCCCGCTACCCGGATAGCGGGCTGGGGGTCAAGGGGGCTAGCAGCCCCCTTGCGGGGTGCGGGGCAGCGCCCCGTTAGAAAATTTTTTTCTAACAGGGACAGTGTCGTGGAGTGCGTGTGTGCACAAATTTGTATACATATGTATATATGTATGCATATATAAGTAAAGGGGAAAAAGACATCCAAAGGATGCGTGGGCCAGCGCCTAGAGCGCTGTGCGCTAAGGTGCTGTGCGCTCAGGCGCGCGCGCGCCACGTGTCGACACGTGGGCAACTTGCGCATGAGCGCTGCGCGCAGGTGCGCAAGCGCACGCGCCACATGTCGGCATGTGGGCGTTTTGCGCAAGAGCGCTGCGCGTAAGTGCGCAAGCGCGCGCGCGCCACGTGTCGGCACGCGGGCGCTTTGCGCCTTGCGTAAGCGCGCAGGTGCGCAAGCGCGCGCGCCACGTGTCGGCACGCGGGCGCTTTGCGCACTTGCGCAAGCGCGCAGGTGCGCAAGCGCGCGCCACGTGTCGGCACGCGGGCGCTTTGCGCACTTGCGCTGCGCGCCGGAGGGGACAAGAGGCTTTTAGCCTAAAAAGATTTCTCTGAAGAGAAATCAAAGAGGAGTTAGACTCCTGAGTGTTTTTCTTCTTTCTTTGGGGTTTAGTGAAAGATGTTCTTCTTCTTCCTCCTGTTGTTTGGCCGGATCTTGAAGATCAAGGGATGTGAGATATCAAAATCTCTCCTTTTTGGGATCTGATGGGAGATCTGAGTTCCCCTTTGTGGGTTTTGTGGTGGAAAACTACTTAGTTTTGGAAAAGAAAGAGTAAAACTCTCGATTTAATTCAAAAGAATTGAGAAGGTTTAGAACCTTGGAGAAGGAGCAAGAGGCACAAAGAACCCTAATTTTGGGGGAATGAAAAAGTGTTTTTTTTTATTCATCATGTTGCCTTTTATAGGCTTGCATATTTGCATATAGCCCCTTGGGCTTTACAAAAATGGCATTTTAGCCATCCCATGGCTCATGTGCCATTTCATTTTTGCACATAAGCCACGGGCTTACAAAATATTGGCTTTATGCCCATTTTGCATACATTCATGTATAAAAAATTACATAAAAATTATTTATTACATGATTTTGTTGTTGGCATGGGGAGGCTGGTCGCGGGCTCGACTTGGGCATGGGTCCGCTTGACCTGGGCTTGGGCCCACCTAGCTTGGGGGTTGACCTTGACTTTGACTCGGTCAACCGGGGTGTAAATTTTTACCCCAACAAATTGCCCCCCATCAATAAATGTACACCACATATGTAGGTCGTGTGCATGAAATTGATGGATCTTCTTTCACGTGGAGGCGACTTGATTTGGTTCCCACTTTTTGGGATGCAGTGCCCTTTTTACGACATGGACGGTCGACGCTTGACGCGTCTCCGAGACGGAGTGTCCGTGTTGGACGTTTCCCTGATGCGGAGTGTCTGTATTGGACATTTCCCCGATGCAGAGTGTCACTTGCTAACGTGTCCCCAGCACGGAGTGATCTGGTTCCTGCTTTGTAGGAAGCCTGCACTGCCATTTTTGCGACGTGGACGGTCGACGCTTGACGCGTCTCCGAGACAGAGTGTCCGTGGTAGACGTTTTCCTGGCCCAGAGCAATCTGGTTCCTGCTTTGTAGGAAGCCTGCACTGCCCTTTTTGAGACATGGACGGTCGACGCTCTGTTACGAAGCGATTTGGGTTCCCAATTTGCGGGAGCCTGCACTACCCTTTTTGCGACATAGACGGTCGACGCTCTGTTACGAAGCGATTTGGGTTCCCAATTTGCGGGAGCCTGCACTGCCCTTTTTGCGACATAGACGGTCGATACTCTGTTACGAAGCGATTTGGTAGACGTGTGCTCGGCACGGAGTGTCGCTGGTCGACGTTTCCCCGAGGCGGAGTGTCTGTTGTCGATGTGCCCCCGGCACGGAGTGTCTGCTTGACGTTTCCCCGAGCCGGAGTATCGTCTGGTTGACGTGTCCCCGGCACGGAGTGTCGTTGATGGACTTTTCCCCGGCGCGGAGTGTCAGGTTGACTTTTTCCCGGCACGGAGTGTCGCTGATGGACTTTTCCCCGGCGCGGAGTGTCGGTGGTTGACTTTTCCCCGGCACGGAGTGTCGCTGATCGACTTTTCCCCGGCGCGGAGTGTCGGGTTGAATTTTCCCCGGCACGGAGTGTCGCTGATGGACTTTTCCCCGGCGCGGAGTGTCGGGTTGACTTTTCCCCGGCACAGAGTGTCGCTGATGGACTTTTCCCCGGCGCGGAGTGTCGTTGACTTTTCCCCGGCACGGAGTGTCGCTGATGGACTTTTCCCCGGCGCGGAGTGTCAGGTTGACTTTTCCCCGGCACGGAGTGTCGCTGATCGACTTTTCCCCGGCGCGGAGTGTCGGGTTGACTTTTCCCCGGCACGGAGTGTCGCTGATGGACTTTTCCCCGGCGCAGAGTGTCGTTGGTTGACTTTTCCCCTGCACAGAGTGTCGCTGATCGACTTTTCCCCGGCGCGGAGTGTCGGGTTGACTTTTCCCCGGCACGGAGTGTCGCTGATCGACTTTTCCCCGGCGCGGAGTGTCGCTGGTTGATTTGATTCCGAGGCGAAGCATAATTCCGGCAGGGAAGGTAGATATCCCGAGGAGAAGCATGATTTCGACACGGGGTAAATTCTGGGACAGAGCATGATTCCGCCGTAGAGGTTGTTGGTTTGATTTGATTTGGGTTGACATCAGCATCGCTACACTGGAATATGGTACCAAGAGCGAATCATCATTTGTCATGAGAGGGTTTGAGGGTTTTTGTTTTGGTCGGCATCTGCATTGCTGCACTGGAACAATGCCACGAGCAACTCATCATTTTCCTCGGAAGGATTTGGGAATTGGTTTTTGTTTGGCATCAGTATCGCTACACCGGAATATGGTAGCAGGAGCGAATCATCAATTGTGCTAGCTTATCAAGAAGCGATGGCTTAGGAGACAGGTTTTAGGTCCCTATCACCTAAGACTTTTCAATTTTATGAGCCGTAAGGGTCTCATAAAGCATTTTCTCCCTACGGATCGTAAGGATCCCGTAAGTGCATTTTCTCCTTGGGAGTCATGGGGACTCCCAAGCGTGTTGCTCCTTTGTGAGTCGTAAGGATCTCACGCGGGAATTTTCTCCTCACAAAGTCGAGAGGACTTTGGGAGTGCATTTCCTCCTCTCTTTTTTTACGAGTTTGCGCCCTTTCGGGTTTTCACAAACTCGCCGGCAGTCCTGTTGTTTTTACTCACGGAGCCCTTCCGGGTTTTCATCCGTGCCCGTTTTGCTTGTGAACATACCGTTCTTTTCTTCTTCTTTTTCTTTTCTTTTTCTTTTTTTTTTCTTTCTTTTCTTTTTTTTTGTGGAGAGATCGGGATTGTTTTACGCCCATGGATTGTATACGGTTTTGCAGGATGTGTGATCCAGACCGTAGGGCCAGAAACATTTCAGGACTTTGTTGGCGTCTGCATCGCTGCACTTGAGTGTAGTACCAGGAGCGACTCATCATTCGCCGTTGGTATGAGATTTGGAATTTGGTTGGCGTCTGCATCGCTGCACTGGAATATGGTACCAGGAGCGACTCATCATTCGCCGTTGGGGATTGGGGAGCGAATTTGGTTGGCGTCTGCATCGCTGCACTGGAATATGGTACCAGGAGCGACTCATCATTCGCCGTTGGGGATTGGGGAGCGAATTTGGTTGGCGTCTGCATCGCTGCACTGGAATATGGTACCAGGAGCGACTCATCATTCGCCTCTTGGTGCATGGGGTTTGGAATTTGGTTGGCGTCTGCATCGCTGCACTGGAATATGGTACCAGGAGCGACTCATCATTCGCCACTTGGGGACTGGGGAGCGATGGCTTAAGAGACAGGTTTAGATCCCTATCGCCTAAGGCTTTTCAATTTTATGGGCCGTGAGGGTCCCATAAAGGTATTTTCTCCCTGCGAGTCGTAAGGATCCCGCAGGTGTACGTTCTCCTTAGGAGTCGTGAGGACTCCCAAGTGTGTTTTTCCTTCATGGGTCGTAAGGATCCCACGAAGGTTTGTTCTCCTCATGTATCGTGAGGACATATGAGTGGATTTCCCTCGTTCCCAGTTTAATGACTTAGAGGTCGACTGTTTCCAGTTTTAAAGACGTGGAGGTCTATTGTTTCCAGTTTAACGACTTAGAGGTCTTCTGTTCCCAGTTTAAAGACTTAGAGGTCTGTTGTTTCCAGTTTAACGACATAGAGGTCATCTGTTTCCAGTTTAACGACTTAGAGGTCATCTGTTTCCAGTTTTAAAGACGTGGGTGTCCTCTATTTCCAGTTTAAAGACTTAGGGGTCTGTTTCCAGTTTAACGACTTGGAGGTCATTTGTTTCCAGTTTAACGACTTGGAGGTCATCTGTTTCCAGTTTAAAGACTTAGAGGTCTGTTGTTTCCAGTTTAACGACTTGGAGGTCATCTGTTTCCAGTTTTAAAGACGTGGGGGTCCTCTGTTTTCAGTTTAAAGACTTAGGGGTCATCTGTTTCCAGTTTAACGACTTGGAGGTCATCTGTTTCCAATTTTAAAGACGTGGGGGTCCTCTGTTTCCAGTTTAAAGACTTAGGGGTCTGTTGTGCCCAGTTTAACGACTTAGCGGTCATCTGTTTCCAATTTAAAGACTTGGAGGTCATCTGTTTCCAGTTTTAAAGACGTGGGGGTCCTCTGTTTCCAGTTTAAAGACTTAGGGGTCTGTTTCCAGTTTAACGACTTGGAGGTCATTTGTTTCCAGTTTAACGACTTGGAGGTCATCTGTTTCCAGTTTAACGACTTGGAGGTCATCTGTTTCCAGTTTTAAAGACGTGGGGGTCCTCTGTTTCCAGTTTAAAGACTTAGGGGTCTGTTTCCAGTTTAACGACTTGGAGGTTATTTGTTTCCAGTTTAACGACTTGGAGGTCATCTGTTTCCAGTTTAAAGACTTAGAGGTCTGTTGTTTCCAGTTTAACGACTTGGAGGTCATCTGTTTCCAGTTTTAAAGACGTGGGGGTCCTCTGTTTCCAGTTTAAAGACTTAGGGGTCTGTTTCCAGTTTAACGACTTGGAGGTCATCTGTTTCCAGTTTAACGACTTGGAGGTCATCTGTTTCCAGTTTAACGACTTGGAGGTCATCTGTTTCCAGTTTTAAAGACGTGGGGGTCCTCTGTTTCCAGTTTAAAGACTTAGGGGTCATCTGTTTCCAGTTTAACGACTTGGAGGTCATCTGTTTCCAGTTTAACGACTTGGAGGTCATCGGTTTCCAGTTTAACGACTTGGAGGTCATCTGTTTCCAGTTTAACGACTTGGAGGTCATCTGTTTCCAGTTTAACGACTTGGAGGTCATCTGTTTCCAGTTTTAAAGACGTGGAGGTCTATTGGATTGATTTGGAATTTTGGGATAGGGGGCCGGCATCAGCGTTGTTAAGACTGAAGCACATATGCCAGGACACATTAGTGGGTCTTCCTAATGGAGCACAATTCCGAGGGCGGAGGCCAACCGTTGGACTGGTGATTGCAGTGGGGCATGGTTATGCTGAGAATTATTTGAGCCCATGGATTGTATACGGCAGTCAATTTGGGGACCAGCCGTAGGGCCGGAAAATTTCGGGAAATTGGATTTTTGTTGGCGTCAGTATCGCTACACTGGGATATGGTACCAGGAGTGACTCATCATTCGCCGTTGCTTTGTTTTGTTTATTTTGTTTTTTTTTTTGTTTTACCGCGATTGCTCTATCATTTCAGCTTTTCTTATCGCAAAAGGTCGCGATTGCCCAATCATTTCGGCTATTTATTCGCGGTTGCCCTACCATTTCGGCTTTATTTTCATCTTTATTTTACTCGCTGATTTTTATTGCGAGTTGCCCTATCATTTCGGCTTTTCTTTATTTTTCTTTTATTTACACATTTTTTTTATTTACATATATATTTATATATTTTTACATTCCCAGTTTAATGACTTAGAGGTCAATTATTCCCAGTTTAGTGACATGGTGGTCAATTGTTCCCAGTTTAATGACGTGGTGGTCAGCGGGTGTTCCCAGTTTAACGACGTGGTGGTCCTTTTTGCTTATCCCAGCTCCTTGAACTTTGATCTTGGCGGAGCTGTGTTGATGACCTAGCTCTGTGGCTTGCCGATACATCCGAGGATTGTGAGGTTTTTCCCAGCTTATATTGGTCCTCTGCCCAATCTTTGAAAATATAGCAGTCTTCGATGATATGACCCACCACTCTATGATATGGGCAGTATATGGGATTGCCGGTCATGTTCATTTCCTGTGGCCTCTTTGGAACAGGTAGTTGCAGACCGTTGTTCAAGGCGTCCATGAATATTTTGCGGACTTCATCCCTCCTGAAGGAGTATACCTTCTTCGTTCTCTCCATTGGGGTAGGTGCCTTTACTGATGTTGGTCCTCGAGGCCGATCGGTCTTTGGTTCGCCCCTTTCAAATAATGGCACATGTCTGGGAGGATTAGGTTCCCGAAAGGCTTCGGTCTCCATTTGCATGAAATCGGCGGTCGTAGCTTGACTGTTTGCTAACGCGCCTTTAGACAGTTCTATCTCTCCCGCCATGTATTGCCTTTCGACCCAATCTTTGAAGACGAAGCAGTCCTCAATGGCATGACCTATCACCCTGTGATACGGGCAATATTCTGGGTCGTCGGTCATATTCGCTTCTTGCGGTCTCTTTGATTCTGGCAGTTGTAGACCGTTTCTTAGGGCGTCCTTGAATATCTTGTGGACTTTTTCCCTCTTGAAGGAATAGACTTTTTCCAGCTTCTCTTTCAGAGGCGATTCCCCCCCGGCGTATGTATCGGAGGGACTGGAGGCTGATTGCGGCCGTTTCTCACGAAAGCGCTCCGCTTTTAGATTTAAAGGGATATCAGTTGGCTGCTCCCGGGTACCAATCCCTGGCTCATGAGCCAAAATTTGATTCTGCTGTAATTGCAACCGGGCGACTTGGGTCGCGAGATCTGCCACAACGTTTGCCAGCTCGTCGACTTTGGAATAGACCTCGGCCATCTTCTCATCCCTGTCCTGAAATTGCCTTTGAAGCCATTGGAATAATGCTTGTTCTGTAGTTCCAGTTATGACAACCGGGTAATCTTTATTGCCTGAGCTCAATTCTGCAGGAACCACGGGCTCCTCTGGCTTATCGGCCTGAGCGGGCTCTTCTTCAATTAGATCGAGCCGATGCTGGGTAGGGTCAACCATTTCATCACCATGGTTGTGAAGAAGAGGAGGGTTCGTTTCTTCATATCCGGCCATGTAGACAGTGTGGATAACACATTCAGCCATTCTTTCATCACTGGCAGCTGGTTTCGTGGAGCGGTCCGGGCTTTGGAAATTCATAAATTTTAACATGGCCAGAGCCCTAGCCCTTTTGTTGGCTCTATATCTGAGCCGCTTCTGCCTCAGCTTCTCTGCCTTAAGCGCTTGGCAGGCTTCTGCTCTTTGGGAGGCCATTGTGAGTTGATTAGCGGGGAGCTTAGAAAAGACACCCGATCGAGCAGTTGTCGGGGGTACCGCTGGAGCTTGCCCGAGATGCCCAGTTGCTTCGTTGACGTTGATGGCCATGCCCCCAGCTGGGGCCAAGGAAATTCGTTCAGACACCGACTTGCGTTTGGGTTGGGGCGCCCTTGAGATCACCACATTTGGTCTCCTGCCTTTCGAGACCGGTTTGTCTGCCACCGGGGCTTGAGGAGCTGGGATGGCGCCAACTGGCATGAACAAAATAGAGCCGAATGGTAGCAACGGCTCCTCCCATTGTCGCCCGAGGCTGGCCGGAAGGACCGTCCTAGAGTCTATCCTCATCGTGTAGGAGACGGGAGCTGAGTTCATCGTCGAAGACATCGTCGAAAGGTGATTGCTTGAAGATCTGCATGAAAAAAACATTATTTTTAGTATAAATATAGGTATGTACATTGATTGAGTTCGCATGAACGCTTAACCCGAAATATGGGAGGAGAGATTTGTCCCACCGGGCGTGCCAGAATCTGTAGGGTGTTTTTCATCACCCCATTGAGATGGGAATACGCGCGCGCTTGTCAGGCGTACTACAGATTCCCCCTGCCTAGGGTAGGCCGGGGTTTATTGATTGTGGGGATCCGAATCTCCGGCAGCCGCGGACTAAGCTGCCGTTAATTACCCCTCGTCTTTGGGGCGGGGGAACCTCCGATTAACGGGTTAAACTGGTCATGCGAACTCAATGTGCAGTGTACGTGTGTTCTGTTTTGAAAGGGGGGTTTTGGATATATCGGGAGCCACGCAGAGTTTTTACGGGGGTCCCGCTACCCGGATAGCGGGCTGGGGGTCAAGGGGGCTAGCAGCCCCCTTGCGGGGTGCGGGGCAGCGCCCCGTTAGAAAATTTTTTTCTAACAGGGACAGTGTCGTGGAGTGCGTGTGTGCACAAATTTGTATACATATGTATATATGTATGCATATATAAGTAAAGGGGAAAAAGACATCCAAAGGATGCGTGGGCCAGCGCCTAGAGCGCTGTGCGCTAAGGTGCTGTGCGCTCAGGCGCGCGCGCGCCACGTGTCGACACGTGGGCAACTTGCGCATGAGCGCTGCGCGCAGGTGCGCAAGCGCACGCGCCACGTGTCGGCATGTGGGCGTTTTGCGCAAGAGCGCTGCGCGTAAGTGCGCAAGCGCGCGCGCGCCACGTGTCGGCACGCGGGCGCTTTGCGCCTTGCGTAAGCGCGTAGGTGCGCAAGCGCGCGCGCCACGTGTCGGCACGCGGGCGCTTTGCGCACTTGTGCAAGCGCGCAGGTGCGCAAGCGCGCGCCACGTGTCGGCACGCGGGCGCTTTGCGCACTTGCGCTGCGCGCCGGAGGGGACAAGAGGCTTTTAGCCTAAAAAGATTTCTCTGAAGAGAAATCAAAGAGGAGTTGGACTCCTGAGTGTTTTTCTTCTTTCTTTGGGGTTTAGTGAAAGATGTTCTTCTTCTTCCTCCTGTTGTTTGGCCGGATCTTGATGATCAAGGGATGTGAGATATCAAAATCTCTCCTTTTTGGGATCTGATGGGAGATCTGAGTTCCCCTTTGTGGGTTTTGTGGTGGAAAACTACTTAGTTTTGGAAAAGAAAGAGTAAAACTCTCGATTTAATTCAAAAGAATTGAGAAGGTTTAGAACCTTGGAGAAGGAGCAAGAGGCACAAAGAACCCTAATTTTGGGGGAATGAAAAAGTGTTTTTTTTTATTCATCATGTTGCCTTTTATAGGCTTACATATTTGCATATAGCCCCTTGGGCTTTACAAAAATGGCATTTTAGCCATCCCATGGCTCATGTGCCATTTCATTTTTGCACATAAGCCACGGGCTTACAAAATATTGGCTTTATGCCCATTTTGCATACATTCATGTATAAAAAATTACATAAAAATTATTTATTACATGATTTTGTTGTTGGCATGGGGAGGCTGGTCGCGGGCTCGACTTGGGCATGGGTCCGCTTGACCTGGGCTTGGGCCCACCTAGCTTGGGGGTTGACCTTGATTTGACTCGGTCAACCGGGGTGTAAATTTTTACCCCAACATCCCCCACAGACAATTTCTCAAGTTTCGGGCGAAACGTTGTAGAGGCCGTATGATATATGGAAGGGTTCGATCTTATACGTGCGGTATTGCACGGATCATGATCGGACGGATCATACTAGTGGGCTTTGGTTTAAGCCGGATCCTAGTATTAGATTTGTTGGATTACTTTAGTCTTATCGCATTCGCATTCAGTCGGAATGCGGGTGCAGGTATGTATATACAGGTGAGGGGTATCCTCGTGATCCGTCACAAGTTTACTTTAGATGTTGCCGGATTTTCTTTGTTATGGCAAACATTTGGATTAATGTTTGCTTAAGGAAATAATAAGCTAGATTTTCATCATGACAATGCATTAATATGACTTGGACTTGTATCATGAGTTATGGTCTCTTTTTTAGCAAAAGTGTCACATTAATGGATTGATTTGTGATGATATGAGAGGAAGAGAGAGAGGGGGGCTGCCATGGTGTTATGGTTAGCTCTCATATTATTTTCCTCACTCTCTCATTCTATCATACTAACAACGAAAGAAAAGAGGATGAAACTCCTTCTTCTTTCTCTTTCTTCTCTAGCTCATTGCTTCCATCAATGGCATCATCCTTAACCTCCATCCAAAGCCATGGATGCAAGAGACAAAGTGATCACAAACATTCTCTACAACACGTTGGACGCGTCGGCTAGCACACTTCGCGCCCGAGTTGCTTCGGATGAAGCGGGAGCCCGTAAAAAAACTTCTCGATGTGGTGCCCTTTCCGACGAGGAGGTGATGACCGGAGATTCCGTGAGGAGATCGGGACGGAGGCCAAAGACCGAAGGACACGGATCGCTCGGTATAGCTCTCTAACCTTTATCTTGATAGCTAGCATTAGATTAATGGTCCGATCCGGGGTTTTAGGATGCGGTAGCGCCTGTTTCTAGTTTGAGAAAAAATTTCGTTTCCGCATTTTGGCCGAGGAAAGACGGCCGGGGTGCTACCGTAGTCCTACAGCGACGGCTAGGGCTTTTCTCGTGGGGGTTTGAGGAAGAAGAGAATGAAGGGAGGTGACGATATGGGAAAGGGAGGTGAGCGGATCCCTGGTGAACAGGGATCGCGAGAGGAGTGGGAAAGAGGGGGAAAGAGAGAGAGAGAGAGAGAGAGAGAGAGAGAAGAGAGGGATCGAGAGGAGAGAGAGAGAGGAATGCGAGAGGAGAGAGAAAGGGGTGAGGAGAGATGAAATTGTTTTTTAGTGCAAGAGAGAGAGAGAGAAAGAGAGAGAGACTGCGGTGTGGGGGAGAGAGAGAAGGAGAGAGGCTGGGGCCACAAATCAGAGAGAGAGCTGTTTAAATTGTTGGGATTTTAATTTGAAAATATATTTTTAGTTAAGGAATTTTAATTGTTGAATATAAAAAAATAAATATTATATTAAATAATTTTGAATTTTTGCGGGATACAAAATATTCCAAAACATGCCCGGGTCGGGTCTAAAATTTCGGTTTTAAAAATATGAAAAATATATGCGACGACCAAATTTTAAAATGAATGTCCGTGTAACGAAAATGCATACCCCCAAGAACGGATGCACATACGTGCGTATAGCCATCCAAACACGTCCGTTTCACTGAACGGGATGAGAACAAGATACACGGATGCTACCACGGGGTTAGGGGTACCAAGCAGGCCATGAAATGCAATTCTAATTTATTTTCCTTGACTTAAAATGTTATATGGTAAAACATGCGATGCTAGATGAAATGCCAGTATGTATTAATCATGAGATGCACGTGTCCATACAACAAGTCAAGGTAATCTATAAATATGAATCAAACAGGTTCAAGCAAGCGGGTCGGGTCGAATGCAATGTAAAATGTAAAATACCATTCGCTCCCAAACATGATAAATCAATAAAATACCACAGATAAATAAATACGGGAACTGTAATTGGTATAAATGAACTAGGTTGTTACACCAATGCTCAACAGCAGCCTGGTGGCCCGAGACCAGTTGATCGCCAAAATAACAGAACTCGATCTCTCAAAGATAAAATGAGTCGCCCTTACTCGTTCCCTCAAGACAAGACAAAGAGGTTATTCGAGCTTACACTCTGCAACAGGCTTATTACGCTCCCTGAGCCAAGACGCCCAGTGCAACCAGACGACATTAGCTATCCTAACTACTGCCCTTATCATCGAATGTTGGAGCATCCGATTGAGGATTGTTACATCTTCAAAAGCTGGATAGAAGATCAGTACCAGCAGGGAAAATTCGTATTATCTGAGAACTGGAAGGTGAACTCGTCTCGGCCACGCACTCCGAAGAAAACGGATACACCGGGAGCATCATGTTCTTTCGTAGAAGAAGCTCCATGGGAGGTCGCTCTTTCAGCCAAGACGGAAAGAATGCTGAAGGATCTCCACACATGTCCGGCAATTAGGTCGAAGAATCCACTGGAACCTGAGGTCATCGAGGGGATGCTAAAGCCGCATCCAACTCTAAAAATTGGTGGTGATAGCCAAAGCACTCACACCCAACCGTCAAAATCTTCAAAGAAGAAGAAATCCAAGGAGCCCGTGAAGCCTGGTGACAAGCGCACGGACCTACAAAAACAGATTGACGCGCTGGAAGAGTATAACTAGAAGGCGCGGACTCCGGTCACACTTCAATAGTTTCTCAGTCAAGTCCTTGAGGACGGAAAGGATGGAGAAGACTCACCGGATGAATCTGAAGATTATGTGGCAAGTTGCCATGTGATCTCTCATTCGTCGCTAGACAATGAAGAGGCTCCTTGCATAAAGAAACTGGGGGCAGGTCCTGAGCCAGAACTCCTGGGGCCATCAGATGAAATAATTGATGCATTCCTAAACACAACTCTTCTTAAAAGCAAAGCTGATCGGGAGCGTGAGATGACCATATTTGAAAAGGCCAAACGTCGGCGACTGGACAAAAGGGATGAAATATCCCCGCTAGATCAAAATACCTCCATTACGAATAAAAACAGGTTCAAGACGAGGAAGAGGTTCGCCAAAGCCATATCAATGGGAATGAAGCTGCCACCCTCCGAAGGAAACATTCTTGATGAAGCAGAAATACATCCTAGCTACTGCTTATATCATCGAAAGATTGCGCACCCTACTGAAGAGTGCAATGCTTTTAAAAGATGGCGGCAAGGATATGTTGCTCACCGGCAAAATTTCAAGCGGATAAAACGCAAAGCTCGTCGGGAGCAGAGAAGTATGACCGAGGAGCATAAAAGAACCACCGGCAACTGTCGCATGGTCAACGCCGAGGGATCGCAAGTTCTTACCTTCGGGAGCGACTCTGATGAAGAAATGGCTCTTGGCCCTCTCTTTAAAGAGTCCGCCCTGCGGAAAGAGGAAGAACCGAGGACCTGTAAAAATATTCAGCTGCGCAACCGCACGCTGCCCGAAAAGAATCTTGGACCTTCGAACAGTGGGTCAAATAGAAAGGATAAGGGGAAAGAAAAGGTTTCTGAGGATATCATCCTTGATGACCAAGCCGTCGAAAAGCTGACAGCCAAGGACCCGCCAAAGAAAAGTAAGGTGGACTACAACGTTCTCGCACACTTGAGGAAGATACCCTCGCAGCTCAGCGTTCTCGACGCCCTCCTGCTATCAAAAGAAGCAAGAGATTCTTTGATCAAGGCACTGCAGGAACCCGAGCAATTCCAAGCTTTCCTCGCCGAAGAAAAGATGAAGGACGAGCTGGAAGAAGTACACACAGCCGATATCACCTTCGGCGATGAAGATCTCCTCCTTAGGACGTGCATGCATAACCGTCCCCTATATGTCTCCGGGTACTGTCATGACATCAAGATAGGTAAAATCCTGATTGACAATGGGTCCTCCGTCAATCTCCTCAATGTGAGAGTGTTGAAGGAAATCTGCATGAGCGTTCAGCACCTTGCTCGCGACAAAATCACCATCTCCGGGTTCGACTCTCAGTCATCACGGACGCTTGGGTCCATGATACTGACATTACGCTTTGGGCTGCTCATCACGGACATCAAGTTCCACGTCATTGACGCCAAGACATGCTACAACGCTTTGCTCGGTCGGCCTTGGTTACACGAGTACAACATCATCCCTTCTACACAACATTAGTGTATGAAGTATTTCAAGAATGGTCTCGAGTATACTGTAAAAGGAGAGCTGAACCCATTCTCCGTGAACGAAGTCCGCAAGTACGAAGACGCAAAATACTTCTAACCAGACTTTGAGGACACAGAAAGATGTCACAAACCGGAGAACAAAGCTATCCCTACCATTCCGGTCTTCGGGAGTGATACCGAGGAGGAAGAAGAGATAGTTTACTCAGGTCCGCCCCAGTGCAACAAGCCGGGACCGTCCGTTCCTATGCTTATCTTCGGCAGCGACTCGAAAGATGAGGTCCATGCCGTATTCTCTGCTCGGCCTTCAATACAAACCTTCGCTGATGAAGAGCAAAGTTTGCAGGTTGCCATGGTTCCGCCCAAGCATCATAAAGAACTAGACGCGCTTGATACCTACAGTATGGAACAACTGCAGACATTCTACGTCCCTCCCACGCGAAAAGGTGAAAAGGCGATCCTATTCTACCGATCCGGGGAAACCAAAGTGGAGAAAGAAATCCGACATGGCGCAGATTCCACACTTGACAGGTTCCAGTCCATCCGTTTGCCCAGATATTACACAGACGGACTAAAGAGACTCTTGAGACGCCAAGGTGTACCCCTTAAGCAAACTGCGCGACAAGCACGGTTCTATAACCGGATCTGGAACGTTCCTGGAACGCAAAGAAAGTTGCCCAATGGGAGAATGGAAACGACCGGGCTTGGGTATGTTCAATCCAAAAAACGGGAGCTACTTCGCGACTGCTGTGTCATATATGACTTTGATGAAGAGGGAGATGCTCTGTGGGAAGATGCTAACCCTGAACCAGAAAGAGCTCCCGCCGTGAAAATGCCTAGTCCGTCGTTCGAAGAACAAATGGACAAGCTTATAAGGGAAGCGGGTCAAAAGGTTCGAGATGGCCATAATCGCGAAATGACCATCTATGAGAAAGCCAGGACACAACGCCTCCTTCAGCAGGCTGTGAAAAATGAAAATGCTCCTCCTTGTCAACCTATTGTACAAAAGGCCCGACGCAGAGGCAAAAACAAACCAAAGAACAGGAAAGGCGTTGGACAACGACAAAGCGGGTCCAAAAATCCACGCGATCAAGAATCGAGCGGCCAAGATTCATCTCTTATAAAGAAGATGGGTCTAGCATACTCTTTTGCCCAAGACAAGACAAAGAAGATACTTGATCTTGCCATAAAACATCAAATGATTACCCTCCCGGAGTCCAAGCACCCCGAGCAAGCAGGCGAAGTCTCTCACCCGGACTACTGCTCCTATCACAGGGCAGTAGGGCATCCTATTGAAGACTGTTTCACCTTTAAAAACTGGATCGAAGATCAATATCAACAAGGCAGGTTCGCTCTGTCCAGCAGCTAGAGGGTAACCCCGCCACAAAAGCATGAACCCAAATCCACGAGAATAGAACCAGATCAACATCGGTCTTGGAAGCAAGCTCGTACCTGTTACGTGATAACACTGTCAGAAGAGGAGCATGAGAATGTGGATGAACTCCCCTGGTGCTTCGAAAACGATGATGACGAGGTAATCTCGGAATTTCCACTGGCACCAAAAGAGCTGGAGGATGGAATACATACTACTGCAAATAACCTCAAGAAAATTGACTTGGGAACGGCAAGTGACCCGCGACCGACATTCGTTAATGAGCTATTGTCTGAAGAATAGGTGGCTGCACTAAAAGACGTGCTTATGCAGCATAGAGATTGCTTCGCATGGAACTATTCCGAGATGCCAGGATTAGATCCAGAGATTGCTATGCATAAATTGGCAATATCCCCGGACGTTAAGCCAATCAAGCAAGCACCAAGGAGAATGCGGCTTGAGCTTGAGATAAGTATCAACGCCGAGGTCAAGAAGCTAATCGACTCCGGCTTCATCCAGGAGGTTCAATATCCTGACTGGATCGCTAACATTGTCCCAGTGATGAAGAAAAATGGGACGGTGCGCATCTGCGTAGACTTTCGGGATCTCAATAAAGCCTGCCCGAAGGACGACTTCCCAGCACCGGTCACCGAACTGATGATAGACAATACGTCCACTCATGAGGTTTTCTCCTTCATGGACGGCTCATCAGGATACAATCAGATAAAGATGCATCCTGAGGATCAGAAGCACACTGCTTTCCGGACCCCTTTGGGCATATTTTTTCGGTCACTGAACTGAGAACTGATGATCTCAATAAAGTCTAAAGAACGCCGGTGCCACCTATCAGAGGGCCATGACGAAAATCTTCGACGACCTTATACATGAAATCGTCAAATGCTATATCGACGACCTCGTAGTAAAAAGCAAATCATACGAGGAACATTTAGAGCATCTGAAAATCGTATTTCAGCGCCTTCGGCAGTACAACTTGAAGATGAACCCTCTCAAATGCGCGTTCGGAGTATCCTCAAGCAAATTCCTGGGATTCATCGTCCGACACCGAGGCATCGAGATAGACCCGTCGAAGATCAAGGTGATCATGGAAATGCCTCCGCCAAAGACTCTCAAGCAATTTCGGTCTCTCCAAGGAAAGGTCGCATACATCCGGCGATTTATAGCCAATCTCTCAGGCAAGTGTCGTCCTTACAGTCACCTGATGAAGAAGCGAACCCCGTTCATCTGGGATCATAAATGCCAAAGCGCACTGGACGAAATCAAGCATCCAATCAAGGGAAAGCCTCTCATTCTGTACACAACAGCCCTTAAAGGTTCTTTAGGCGCGCTGTGGGCACAAGAAAATGACAGGAAGGAGAGAGCCCTCTATTATCTGAGTCGAGTTCTCCTGGGGGCAGAAAGCAACTACTCCCCCATTGAAAAACACTGCCTGGCGTTGATCTTCGCAATAACGAAGCTCAGACACTATGCATTGGCACATGAGGTCCATCTCATATCAAAGGTGGATCCTCTCAAATATTTGATGTCCAAGGCCATATTAACAGGACGACTCGCTAAGTGGGCCCTACTCTTGATGGAGTTCTCGATAACTTATCGACCCCTCAAGGCAGTAAAAGACCAGGCCATCGCCGACTTTCTTGCTGAGCATCTAATACCTGCCAATTCTCCTTTGAGCTGCGAGTTGCCAGACGAACATGCGTTTGACACGATCGATAGGGGTGATACCCGGTGGGAACTTTATTTTGATGGAGCGTCTTCCATGAAGAAGTGCAAACATACTACCCCTATAATCAAATCGAGGGTAGGCCTCATCTTCGTAACTCCACAAGGAGGGATAATGCGCTTTGCCTTCTCCTTGACAGAGCTGAGAACGAACAATGAGGCCGAATATGAAGCTTTGATAGCAGGTCTCGAGATCGCTATCGATATGGGAATTGAGAACCTCCTCATATACGGAGATTCCCAACTGATCGTTAGTCAAGTAAATGGCGACTATCAGATGTGCAAACCAGAGTTGGTGAAGTACGGCGAAAGGGTGCAGCAACTGTTGACCCAGATTCCTTCCTACACCTTGGAAAGCATACCACGCACGGAAAATAGCAAGGCAGATGCATTAGCCAAGCTCGCTAAAGAGCTGGCCGACGAGAACCTCGATGGCGTGAGGATCGTTGTGCAAAGCCGTCGGGTTCTTGCTCCGGCAGAAGTATCTTTGAAGTTGTCCGAAGAAAACGAAGCGACCGAGCGAATGACTCTGCAAATAAAAGATCAGGAAAAGGCCGCGGATTGGAGAGAAGTCTTTATAGATTACTTCAAATCCCATCGAACACCTGAAGATGCGTCCTCAAGACATCAGCTTATGAAACGAGCTCTGTCTTTTGCTTTCATCAATGATACTCTGTATAAGAGATCATTTGATTCTCTATGTCTAAGATGCCTGGGAGCTGAAGAGGCAAAGAGAGTCGTCCAAGAAACTCATGATGGACTCTGCGGTTCTCACCAAACCGGGCCAAAGAGAAAGCTGAAGATCAAACGGATGGGTTATTATTGGCCCACGATGATCCAAGACTGCCTCGAATATGCGAAGCAGTGCCATTCGTGCCAGATTCATGGAGACTTCATCCATCAGCATCCGAATCCGCTACATCCGACAGTGGCTAGCTGGCCGTTCGAAATGTGGGGGACCGACATAATCGGTCCCATCGAACCAGCATCGTCCAGAGGACATCGGTTCATTTTGGCGACAACTAATTACTTCTCCAAATGGGCAGAAGTAGTACCGCTGAGGGAAGTGAAGACGGAGAATATCCTCCATTTCTTCAAGACACACGTCATTTATCGGTTTGGAACTCCACGACAGATTATCTCCGATAACGGGCCAGCTTATAGAAGCCACAAGATAAGCCGCTTCGCACAGCAGTATAATATATACTAGAGATACTCCTCAGTCTATAATCCCCGAGCTAACGGTCTAGCTGAGACTTTTAACGAGACCCTAACGAAGATTGTAAAAAAGACGGTGTCCCGAAATAAGAAGGACTGGCACGAGAGACTGCATGAAGCTCTCTGGGCGTATCGAACTACGTTCAAAACGGCCACGAACACAACTCCGTATGCATTGGTATTCGGAACAGAGGCGGTACTTCCCTTCGAGATAGAGCTACCCTCTCTACGAGTGGCAGTTCATTACGAGCTAACGGACGAAGAGAATGCTCACCTTCGGCTTGAGGAGCTCGATGCCCTTGATGAAACCCGGCTCATAGTGCAACAAAATATGGAGGCTTATAAAGCAAAGATGACGCGCTCATATGAAAGATTGACTAGGCCGAGGACATTCCGCCAAAGCGAACTCGTGCTAGTGGTCAAAAGACCTATGATCCCCAATCGTGCCAAACGGGGGAAATTCGAGCCGAACTATGAAGGCCCGTATATCATAGACAAGGTTTACCAGGGTGGAGCCTATCTACTCATGGACATGCATGGCGAAAGACCTTTCAGGCCAATAAACGGTCGCTTCCTAAAGAAATACTACGCCTAACGAGTCACGGCCTAGGTCAACGATAGATGACGACGACTATGTCCGCTCGCTATCTTCCCAAGCCTAAACTCTATAAGTAGTAGCCGGCTTCCTTAAAAAAGGACCGAAACGTCCTTAAACTAACAACGGACCGAAACGTCCTTAAACTAACGATGGACCACTATGTCCTAAAACTAGCTGTTGACCGAGACATCGACAAACTACGGTGGATTGCAGCGTCCCAAAGCTGATACAAAAAAAATAATAAAAAAGAAGAAGAAAGAAAACAGTATGTCCACAAGCAAAATGGGCACGGATGAAAACCCGAAAGGGCTCCGTGAGTAAAAACAGCAGGGCTACCGGCGAGTTTTGTGAAAACCCGAAAGGGCGCAACCTCGTTAGAATAAAAGAAAGAAAGAAAAAGAAAACGGTATGTCCATAAGCAAAATGGGCACGGATGAAATCCCGAAAGGGCTCCGTGAGTAAAAACAGCAGGGCTACCGGCGAGTTTTATGAAAACCCGAAAGGGCACAATCTCGTTAAAAGACACTTGCGAGGTCCTCTCGACCTTGTGAGGAGAAACTACCTGCGTGAGATCCTTACGACTCACAAAGGAGCAAAACCCTTAGGGATCCCCATGATTCCTAAGGAGAAATTACACTTGCGAGATCCTCACGACTCATAAGGAGAACCCTCTTATGAGACCCTCATGGCTCATAAGATTCCAAAGTCTTAAGCTACAGGGATCTGAACCTGTTCTTAAGCAGCTACCACAATCTCCGATGTTGCCCTACAAGCGGCTCAATGCTGACCCTTGTATACAATCCACGGGCGTGAATAAACATTTCCCTAACAGAGTCCCATCCATGACTAGGGATACGTCTACCTGGTGAACAACCCTTGTAAGTCCTCTCGACTTATAAGGAGAAAATACTCTTGTAAGATCCTTACGACTTATGAGAAGCCACACACTTAGGAATCCTCACGATCCCTAAGGAGAAAATGCACTTGCGAGATCCTCACGACTCGTAGGAAGAAATACCTTTATGAGACCCTTACGGCTCATAAAGTCAAAAGCCTTAGTCGACAGGATCCTAACCTGTTCGCTAAGCCGCCTTTGCTCGACATCGACAGAGGCAAATGATGATTCGCTCCTGGAAATATCCCAGTTGTAGCGGTGCTGATGCCGAAATCGGTGTCTAATTCCATGTTTGCAGTAAGAAGCTAGCAAGCCACACATGCATCCGAAATAGCCGAAAGAATGGGGCAACTTGCAACAAAACCAGCAAGTAAAAAAATGTATGCATGCAAAATAGCCGAAATGATTGGGCAACTCGCAATAAAAAGCAGCGAGTAAAAATAAAATAAACAGACGAAATGATTGGACACCGCGAAAAATAGACGAAATGATTGGGCAAACGCGACCTTCGCGATATAAAAGCTGAAATGATAGAGCATCACGGAAATAAAATATGTAAATAAAATTTATGCCCTACAGGTGATATTACATCAATCCCTGTACACAATCCAGGGGCGTAAACAAAGAAGGAATCACGCCTTCCCTCCCCAGGCTCCTTCAGAAGAAGAAGACATATCTCAATGGCTCACAAACAATCTGGAGACCACTCCGATATTCGTCTTATTACAACAGACGACACGTCATCCATATAACCCCGTTCAGAAATACGTCATCCACATGACCCCATTCGGAAATACGTCATCAACATGACCCCGTTCGGAAATACGTCATCCATATGACCCCGTTCGGAAATACGTCATCAACATGACCCTGTTCGGAAATACGTCATCAACATGACCCCGTTCGGAAATACGTCATCAACATGACCCCGTTCGGAAACACGTCATCCAAATGACCCCATTCGGAAACACGTCATCCACATGACCCCACTCGGAAACACGTCATCCACATGACCCCGCTCGGAAACACGTCATCCACATGACCCCGCTCGGAAACACGTCATCCATATGACCCCGTTCGGAAATACGTCATCAACATGACCCCGTTCGGAAATACGTCATCCACATGACCCCGTTCGGAAATACGTCATCAATATGACCCCGTTCGGAAATACGTCATCCACATGACCCCGTTCGGAAATACGTCATCCACATGACCCCGCTCGGAAATACGTCATCCACATGACCCCGCTCGGAAATACGTCATCCACATGACCCCGTTCGGAAATACGTCATCCATATGACCCCGTCACGGAAATACGTCATCCATATGACCCCATTTCGGAAATACGTCATCTACATGTCTATCCCACTAAACACTTACGGATCCTCTCGATCCGTGAGGAAGAATACTCTTTTATAAGGTCCTTACGACTTATAAGGGAAAATACACTTAGGAATCCTCACGATTCCTAAGGAGAAAATACACCTACGAGATCCTCTCGACTCGTAGGGAGAAAAGTCTTTATGAGACCCTCACGGCTCATAAAGTTGAAAGTCTTAGGTAGCAAATATGAACCTGCTTCCTAAGCCATCACTACCTCTTGAAAAGTTCAAGATGAAATGTTCTTTATTATCTACAGGCCACACTTGCTAAAATCACATGGCAACAACACGGCAAGGAGCAGAAAGCGACAAGGAGAACATTTGATTCGCATTTAATTAAGCGTTCGAGGCATACCCGTTCATGCATGTGCAAAAGATTTAGTACGTAAAATAAAACAAGATGAAATGAGAAACTTGCCATTCATACTTCAAAAAGCTCTTACAATTAGGAAAGCGGTAAACAAAAACATTATCAAAATAATTACAATGGCAAAACCTCAGATCTAGGGCATGGATTGAGGAACTCAAAAGTGACTTTGTCCAGAATCTTCCAGGCCTTTCGAACCATCCTAGTATGCTTTCTTTCGCAATCACAAGCATCGGGATCCTCACGAATGTCCTTCACCCTCCGATAGACAGAAAGTATGGCCGACTGTTGAAAAGCTTGATGCAGAAGATCGACAAGATTGTCTCGCTTTCTCTTTGAGATTAGGCCCATCAGATACACCGAGTGCACCTTATCCTCGGCGGCATCAAATGCCCTAAGCGGCACGCCGGTACAGAATAAAGGAAGCGCTTCCCAGATCGCTCCCACAATAAGCTTCAGGAGAGAGGAACGTCGAGGAAGCAGTCGACCATTATATGCGTCAAAGCAACTTATGATTTCGGCACACTGGGCGTTTGTAAATTCTCGATTTTGAGAACGGCCGAGTGAGCGGATGTCTCCGTAAGAGATAATCTCATCAAGCTCATACATATGAGCGTCCATTATTCCTGAAAAAGAAAATCATTAAGAATTAGCGGACAGACTGATTAAGCGAATTCTTATTAATAACAGGCACAGGGATTTAAACGGCTCTTGATATCCCCATGGAGAATACGAATTCTAATTATGACACCTAATAAACTCGAATTTGTGAGAAATCCTAAAAACGGAATTTCATTTAATAAGCGACTCCTCATGTCAAGAAGTTAAACTCTTCGAGAGCAATGCTCTACAGACAGGAGTCACACCTGTCAAAGTCAATTATAAAGGAAATTTAAAGAAATTCCCCGAGAAGGTCAAGATCCTGGCTCTGTAATGATGATGGAAAAACCCATCAGAAAAGAAAATTAAAATCAATTAATTTTTATAAATAAAAAATTCTGAGATTTTCAAGATCCATGAAAAAACTCTTAAGAGTTCTTCATCAAAAATTAACAAATCAACATGATTCAAAAGAGCAAAGCTCTATTCATGGGCTAAGAAACCCCAAGAAAAGATCTCATTAGATTTACAGGCTCATGATCTGAAGAGAGCAAAGCTCTATTATTGAAACCCTAAATGGGTTTTCTTTAGAGCAAAGATCTATGAAGAGCAAGGCTCTGTCAATGGGTGAAACCCTAACTTATTAAAATTTATTAAAATTTTACCTAAGTTTGGAGAGAGTATTTACTCTTGGGAAGTTCTTAAACAAAAAAGCTGCGCTCTGAACAAAAATTCTCAAAGGAAGAAGATGGAAATCATCTGAGGGACCAAAGGTCCTATTTATAGGGATTAAACAGCCGTTTCAACTTCCAAAAAGTTGATCCAACGCCTAAGATGCTACCCCCGCCGCACTTACGTATGGGCCACGTAAGCGCAACGGTGGGAGGCATTTGTTTCCCCCAATCAGAGCAAAGCTCTGTTCAAATTCCAAGATTTGAAATGAAACGACACTTCTGCTTCTCCCAATCAGAGCAAAACTCTATTTTAAATTTCAAAACTCAAAAATTGAAGCAACGCTTCAGATCCAGCGCTCTGCGCAGCGCGCCATGTGTCAAACACAGATGGGCTAGCGCCAGGTGCACTGCGCCCTAGGCAGCGCACCCCCAATCAGAGCAAAGCTCTGTTTTAAATTTCAAAACTCAAAAGTAGAAGCAACGCTTCAAATCCAGCACTCTGCGCTGCGCGCCACGTGTCAAACACGGATGCGCTAGCACAGTTGCGCTGTGCGCCACGTGTCGAACGTAGGTGCGCTCGCGCAAGATGCGCCAGCGCTGGAATTAAAAATTCCCCACCGTTAGATCAAAAGATCTAATAATAATAAATTATTAATTAATCAGAATTAAAATTCTGTTATGGAAAGATTTTTCCAATCTTGTTAAAAACAAGAAGATTACCTTCTGTAAAACAGAAGCCCTAGGATCAAAGATCCAACGGTGGGGAAACATCCCCAAATCAATCAGAAAAAGATCTCTTTAACTGATTTAACAAATCAATTTGCCCTATAAAAAGGCCCCTAGACTTCAAGTCTAAAATACAGAGAAACATAGAGAAACCTCCTTAAAAACTTTGAGAAAACTCAAAGAGAGAAAAGCAAGCTTCTAGCAAAAAAGAAGATCATCTTCTTCAAGGTAAAGAACATGATTCTTGGACATAGAGATAAAATCATCTCATGAAAAGAAGAACTATCTTCTAAAAAAGATCATAGATCTATAAAAAGACCAAGTTCTTTGATAAAAAAGAGATCAAAAGATCCTATCATAAAAACAAAAGAAGTATTTACTTCATTTACAGATCATTGATCTATAAAGGCGGTGCCTTTTTATAAATAAGAACTTTTGTTCTTGAACCTTGAGGTAAGGCCTCCTTTAAAAGGAGAACATAAACTTTGTTCTCGGACCATAAATTTGATCAAATGCACTTTACGCTACTGAAAAAGTGCCTTGCACTCATGAACTGCGCTTTTGCGCTCCTTGGAACGGCGCTCAGCGCCAAAACATGCCACGTGTAAACCATAGACACAACTTCCGCTTTGCGCTTCTGAAATAGCGCACTGTGCCCATGGACCGGTGCTCAGCACCAAGCGCACCATGTGTCACTCACTGGTGTGCCATTAAATCAGCGCAAAGCGCTCATAAATTGAAAGCGCAATGTGCTAATAAACTAGCACTTAGCGCTAAGCGCGACACGTGTCATCTTCGTGTGCGCTACCCGACAGAAGCGCTATGCGCTCTTTGATTGGCGCAGAGTGCCTGGCGCGCCACGTGGTGCACTGTCAGAACACATATTGTTCTGATGAATGCTATGCATTCAATACAAGACAAAAGATGTCAGAACCCAATGCTTAGCATTATTAAAAGAGCAAAGCCCAAGTAAAGGCTCAACAGCCCGGAACAATAAAATGTTAAATATTTTAGTCTTATTGGACTTAGTCCAATTCTGGCCATAAGTCCTCAACTTATATCGAACTGAGCCAATCTGCTCATGAATATTCAACAGATCTTAGTCCCAAACTGGGCTACAGATCTTCCAATCAATTCACACCGGTTCAAGTGTACATCTCTTTACTCCTCTGATATCTGTCGTTGTAATCCTTCAACGTCTTCAGAGAGGTGACGGGTCCCGACAACCACACATTTCTACGGACTGTGGGGTCCTTAAACTCATGGACTACGATGTCCTTAAACCTTATAGACTACGATGTCTTTAAACCGGACTGTGGGGTCCTTAAACTCATGGACTACGATGTCCTTAAACCTTATAGACTACGATGTCTCTAAACCGGACTGTGGAGTCCTTAAACTCATGGACCGAGATGTCCTTAAACTAACCTTGGACCGAGATTTCCTTAAACTAACACTGGACCGCAATGTCCTTAAACTAACAATCGACCCCAATGTCCCTAAACTAAGCAATAGAGCCCAATTGCTCTCTTGTCGGATCTAAACGATCCCGTTAAGTTGATCTTAGTGTAGAAATTAGACTAACGTATCCTTAACAAACGTTTAAGTTGATCTTAGTCTCAAATGAGGCTAATGTATCCTTAAACACAACCCCCAAACCCAAATCTAAGAAGATACGGATTTGGACTAATTCACGTCCTACGGGCGACAACATAAATTAGTCTCCGTATACAATCCACGGGCAACCACAAACAAAACAAACACACACGATACGAAGTGACCATCTGGAGAAGAAGAAAGTTATTGGCGCGATGCGGTAGCGTAATTAACTGCAGGGGCTTGCGCCTGCAGGGAAGAGCGTCCCCACAATCAAAAACCCCTCAAACGAGGGGGAATCTGACGAAGTCTGCTACATCGGCCGCATCCGTTTAAAGCTTCGATACACGGTGCCATAAATCAACTTGGCATCTTCGGAGAGGTGGAAAGATAGCACCAATTAGCATCTGCCCCCCCCCGATTCAGGTAAGACGTTTATCGCGTCTTCCCGGTTTCCGGCGGGAAACAGCTCCAAATCATGAGTTGGGTAATTCTTCTCATGGGTCTTCAACTGTCTCGATGCGTATGCTATAACATTTCCATGCTGCATCAAAACTGTAATACCCAGCCCCTTTTTATACCAATATTTGTATTTCTTTTTCACCTATAAAATTTATTTAAAATTGTTTATTTATTTAAATCCCATTAAACCCAAAACCCCTTAATTCTTTTTCTTAAAACCCACTCCTTTGTTTCTTCTCAATTTTCCAGCCCAGCCCGTTCACTCCTCAGCCCAGACTCCATAATTCTTTTACATATTTTCTAGAACTTAAACCCTCAACCCATTCCCAAATTCCCCATTTTAATTCCTTTATTTATTAAAGTTAAAACTTAATTCCTTTTTCCCTTCCCTCAGCCCAGCAACCCGGCCTATTCCATTCCCTTATAATTCTTTTATTTTAAACCGCCGGCCCAGCCCATCTCACCCAAGCCCACTCCATTCAGCCATCACCCTAACCGCCCGTACCCGACCCGCTTCAGACCCGACCCGCTTTGCTTTCATCTTCCCCAACGGCTAATTCCCATTTTCCCGCTCCCTGTTTCCCTCGATCCGCTTTCTCCGCCGACGCCCACGCCCGCGCTCGAGCGCCGTTACCCCACGACGCGCCCCCTCGCGGTCCACTCAACGTGCACCCCGTGTCCCCCCTATCTCATTCACATCCCCTCTCTCCTCTCCCCCACCAAGCTTGCCACCACTGAGCCCGACCCTTCGCCTCTTCGTCGGCCACTCCTCCAAACATCGCCGCCGTCTCGCCTTCTCCTTGCTACACCTCCATTGCCTGCCCCCTTTTCTCCAACCTCAAAGCTCCGGCCACACCCTCCAGCTCCATAGCAAATCGCCCCATCTTCATCAATCCAACCCAAGCACCCATCATCGCCGACGACCGCCACCCTCACCAACACCCCACTGCATCAGCGTCTCCCCTTCGCCTCCATCACTAACACTCAACTGCCTTCTCCCTCGCTCACTCCTCTTCACCAACAGAACTCCCTTCGCTACCTCACCCCTCAATCGAGCTCGAGACGAGCCCTGCACCCATCTCGACGCCCCACCTGCACTCGACGTCGACGAGCTCCCCACTGCCTCGAGCCGCCTCATCGACCGCATCATCATCGTCGTCGTCGTCGCCATCATCTCTCTCTCTTTGTCTCTCTCTCCCCCTCTAAATCTCTCTCTCTCTCTTTGTCTAACTCTCTCTCTCTCTCTACACTTTTCTGTCTCTCTCTCTCTCTCGCCCCTCTGCAACTTCTCTCTCTCTCGTCTCGTCTCACCCAATGCCCTAGCCGCAACAGCCATCACCAAGCTCGAGCCAAGCCCAAGCCTAACCGAGACTCGTCGTGTGCTTGCTACTCCGTGCCCGTGCCGTGTCACTACTGCCTTCGCTGTCGTGCCATCAATTCATCGTCAGGCAATTATTTTACTTGCTACATGCTAATATATTCGTGTTACAAACTTAGATCGTATAGATTACAAATTTACATTTTTCGATAAATTATATGACGCAAGTGTTCGATGCATGATCTCAATGGAATTCCTCATTTAAATTGACGGAACATGAGGGCATTTGCTGGCCCATTTGATTTTGAATATTATGTATAAATTTCACTGGATAATACGACTGTTAGTGACTATAACGAATAACCCCAAGTATACCCGTAAAACTAGAAATTTCTCATATATGAAAATGGTTAAAATCACCGTAAATTATGTACATACTGAAATGATGAGTTCGAGGGCTTAAATCAAAGCCGACTCGACGAACTATAACCCTATACAAGTTTCTCATGGTTTCTGTACTTAAATTGTGACAATATTTAGATCGGAGTGCGACTCTGGACTGCAGTCCAGAGCGACTCTAATTATTATTTACTGTCCCATAATGCGTGCCACCTTATTTCATGAACTCGTATGTTGCGGAACTCCGGTGTTTATTAAAGGTGGATCTGTTAGCTAGATAACAAAATGGTTTCATTTTGTTTCATCATCATTTGCTATTTAATCTGTAATTTAAAAGATCGGGACGTATAACAGTCCCAACAGAATCAGAATTGACATACTAGTATTGAACAGTGTATAACTCCTGACGTACAGATGCGATTGAGAATCCGTCTGTTGTGTTGAAAACCTTATTGAAAACCCTATATTTCATTCAACTATAGAGTCGCTAAATTATGATCCCAACTGGAATTAAAATGCGTTGCGAAACGGACTTCCGATTCTGAAACCGGATTTCCAGCCGTGAACGCTTAAAATGAAATGGCCATAACTAGTGATCCTGAAACCCGATTGGCGTGAAACTAAATTCGCTGGATAGATAATTGAACATACTATTTATTCCCCGTTCATTGTTTTGCTAAACTGTACACGTATGATTTATGATAAATTGTGCAAGTGGTAGAATACTGTTTTATGACATCTTAATCATACTTTACATAATGTTTCCTCATCATATCATACTTATGTCACTGCATTGATAACCTAGTGATCATGTGCATTACCCAGTGTTAGGTATTAGTGATGATTGTGGCAAGTACGTAAGTGTTCGTGCATGAGTGAATAAGTGAAAGTGACACGTACTTGTACACAATCAGTGAACCTTATTATTCTATTGCAATGTCGACGTCTGTGGGACGCGTGTACGTGTGACTATAAGTGGTATGGGACATGTTAGTTATATGTATGCCCTAGAGGCCATTACTATACATAGGATGTATATTGTAGTGGGTGCTTGGACATATATAGGGAGGACTTTCTTGCTCGACATGATAGTATGCTATCTGGTTGATCTTTACCTTAACGTGTACACTGATTGTCTCTCTGTTACATGTTGGTAAAGCCCTTAGGATGTGTACTTGACTACCTGGACTATGATGCGGATCATACTAGTGGGGACATGGTAGTCCATAAGTACATCCTTCAAAGTCCCTAGTCGTGGGTATATCGAGACGGGGCATCGATATACCAGAGTAGACTAGCGTATACCTTCTCGACCCATACAGATGGGCGATGGATGATCCCATATCCATTGGTGTTTGACATCAGAGATGATATACGGGTGCTCAGTGGAGACTGGGTACACTGGACGGACTCGCCGAGAACTCCCAGATGGTATTATACCTTACGTCAGATGGCAGTTCTCTGGTGACACTGGTACAGAGTAGTCTGTTGACCCTAGATCGTCATAGAGTCTTGTGTGGTTCCCACTGTGCTTTGATTTCCACCTTACCACGTCCAAGAGGGCGTGCAAAACGGTGGCTTTTGGGTACAGTCCCGAATCACATGGAGGCAATGAGCGATAGGAGGGGATTCGTCTCTCCCGGTATAGGGAGTTGATGTTGCGCTGTGTTCGATTGGCTATAACCGGAAATCCCTGGCCAGGGTTGCTGAGATTTACTGGTAAGTGTTACCTGTAGTTTCTCGAATTGTTATAGACCTCATATCGACACGACTTATCGAGCTATTGGGGTCTGACGTTTACCACCCCTATGCGAGATATGCGACATATCAGACGACGAGACCGAACTGTACGGTAAGTGTTACTGGTTGGATTCACAGGAGTGTGAGCGGGCTTGCTCGTCGATCTTCTGATCGCTCAATACCCGGGTGGCCGTTACGTTTAGCAGACCGCTTGCGGCTTGTGGGTGTTTGATATGATCATCACCTGCTGCCGGCGTATTGACGAGTCTTTAGAGTCCTACACAGAGGTTTCCTGGCTCTAGCGAAACGAAATAGGAGCGCATATGAGATATGTGCAGGACCGAGAATAATGCGTGTATGTGATACCGTATACCATTCTCGCGATGAATGTATCGAATGGTTGTATGCGATATAACCTAGTTATCGAACCAAGGATTGATTCGGTAAGCCGATACATAGGATACTAGTCGGTTATATGCGATATGACCGGATCGTTAAATCAAGTGTTGATTTAATGATTTAATGTATAATTATATATTTGATATATTACTTTGCATTAACTAGTATTGGTTCACTTTAAATGGATTTTCTCACTTGAATTGTGCAAGTTGTATATGTGATATACTTTTGTGCACATGTTTGTATCATGTTTGATGATGCATGCTTATTTGGTTGAGTGTAAAGAATTAAACCATGGTTAAGTTGATGATTAGGGTTTAGCTTATTCATTTATTTATTTGTTTATTCATTTTGGAAAAGCATAAAGAGAAAATGGTTTCTTCTTTGTTTCTTTCTTGAAGCTTCTTGAAGACTTTGACCAAGTGACCATTTTGTCTCATACTTAACCCTAACCATTCCACTTAACCATGATTGATTCTCTACACTTGACCATGGTTTAATTATGATAAGAATTGATTTTTCTTTTCTATTCTAATAACTTATCATATTCATTTTTTCTTCTTCTTCTTCTTGATCACATGAAGAAAGCTTGCTACAACAATGGCAACTTGAGAAAACAAGTGAGAAATCCAATTCTAAAGTGAACCCACTTCCTATTTCTTCATCCTCTATCTCTTGCCAAGTAGTATAGGGTGTTTTCTTCACAAGTTTTCATGACTTGGTGAAGTGGGAGCTTGATCTAGCGATGCCTCGACGTAGATCATCTTCGGCACGAAGCCGACGACCTTGCCCGCCCATTTCTCCGATGAAGCCGACGCTAGAGCCCGGGTTTCCATTTGGACAGCGAGGAGACTTCATTGCGGAGCCATGGAGGAGGAGGACCGGATCTACAAAGGTTGTATTTCCGTTCTTTTAGTTAATTTGTTAACTAGTTGCATCGCATAGCCTAAATATCTAGTTAACGATCCGTATTAGGGTTTCTCGGCACCGTAAAATTTGAAATTGGCATGGTTGATGCCTTGTGAGACCTCATTAGGGTGAAATAGGAACCCTACAGTGGTATCAGAGCCTAGCTAGAGCCTTAGGCGATGCTTAGACGATGTTAGAAACCCGATCGAACCGAAACCCTAAACCCAAAATTGCTCTCTGTACATTTTTGAAAATTGTGGATTTTTGAGAATTAAAAATATGCAGAAAATTCAGCAGGGAATTGTAAGAATTACTGTGAAGCCCGTACTCCTAAGTCCACCAAAGCGCGGCGGAACCGCGGCATTAGCATGCTAATGCGGCGGTTCCGCGGCCCTTTAGTCTCTTCATGCATTGAATTTTGCACAGTAACTCCTACTTTGCAGTGCTGGTTTTCCTGTGAATTTTTAATATTTATTCAAGAGTTGAAATTTTTGGGTTGTATTGGGGACTCGGTGCTTCGATCGGATTGTCTAACTTTGTCTATGTTTTTCCGGATAATTTTAGAATATATTAAAAAGTTCGACCGGATATAAATACCCAACTTTTCCCCTGTCGGAAAATTTCCATGTGTTGGATTTTTCCGTGGTTTAAAGACGTTCTAAGTAGTGCAAGTAACGCGATGGACCCTCTAGAAGACAACAAACCTTAACTCGATTATGTGACCGTCTTGAACTGCCCTTTGAATCTTAGGGTTTGGGGCAGTATGGCGTGCCACATGTGAGGCGTTGGCTTGACCCTTCTACGGCTGGACCGTTGGTACTGAGGCACGAACTGAATGTTTTTAGACTTATTTCATGTGTTGAGCTGTATCGGGAAAACTTGGGTGTTCGAATGTTCGATCGGAAAGTTTGACATTTTCTATTTATCTGGAAAGGGATACAATAATTGGAATTCACAAGCAGTTATGAGATAACTGAATGAATGTTATAAACATAGCACTTTAGTCTCACTTGATCGGTTGCCACGGAATTTTGATATGATCAAAAGTCCGTCGCAATCACGTAGCGTACGCGGATACTCGCCGGGTAAACTTAATAGACAGCCTCACTCTATAGCCCCGACCAAGTGACTGTAGGAGAACCCCGTCGCCGAAAGCATCCGTCAGGGTGCTCGCGGTAGCGGTGTTCCGCCTTGGTGCACTTCGTCGACGGTATCGGGGGTGCGGCCGCCTACTAAAGTTTGCGACGAGCATTCGATCAGAATGTCGGGAATCCTGTTGAATTGCCCGACTTGATATTGAAAAGTGTTTTCGATTTTGAGACTAAAATGCGGGGTTTATAATTGTTAGGCATGCGATGTCTAAGGAATTCATTTGATTAGGCATGCGATGTCTATGCAGGTTGCGGATTCCAACTGTTGTAGTTTTACACTTTCTTTTCTGTGACCGTAAGTGTAATATGTGATATCGCCGGTTTCGTTGCTATATGTCAACGAAAATTGGGATGCGCATATTTACTTACGTTGATGACATGTGATGTTATGTGTTGCTGGATATGTTATATTGGATCGTCGTGTTTGAATAGCCGGGGGTTTTTATGTGAGATGAGTGTTTTTCATTTTCATTCATGTAAAAACTTGTATGTAATATTCTTTTATTGGGGCACTTCCAGGTTGCGGAAGATGTCACCCTCTGTATATTATTTACTTTTCCGTACTAGGATAGACCCAAGGAGGGGAGCACAAGTAACCGGGTTCTGGGGTCCAGTGGGAGACCAACTCGAGGAGTCGAGTCCGGGTCTCCTAACCCTAGAATTGGTAGGGTTTATTGCCGCTCTCGTAGGGGTCTAGGGGTGTGGGATTGGCTATTCATCACGACCGTGGAATCCGTGTTTTATACTGGCTCGTATTGAAAACACGGACGTCCTAGTATATCCAATATTTCATATGTTTCTTCTGCTGCGATATCTGTGATGTGATCATGTGATACGTTCTGTGATGGATACTGTATATAGTATATATGATATATTATATAGATGTTACTTATGTTTTACACCCGCGCTAGCCCTGCCCTGCTCTGCCGTTAGTTACCTAACCTAACGGTGCACGAGGGGACATCGAGGCGAATGCGGATGGCATAAGTGTACGTCGTATTTATATGTGATGTTTAGGTACTTAAATGATGGGACTTCATTAATGTGATTAATGAAATAAAAGAAACCTAAAGATGTTGTAGAATCGAATTTCACAAATAAAACAGATAGCTACAGTTCTTGCTTTGCACAGCGGTATATATGATATATCCTGCACCTTATTCGATGAGGAAAGGACCGAGATCCCTTCACCGGGAGTGACTCCTTTAGCAATAACTGGCAGCGGCTACACACTCGGTTTGTCTTTTGATTGCTTCTATAGTTTCTGCTTTGCACAGTGATATATATGATATATCCCGCACCTCATTCGACGAGGAAAGGACCGACGATCCCTTCACCGGGAGTGACTCCTTTAGCAAAACTAGAAAAGCCTCAAAAACACTCCATTTTAAAATTCATTCGATCCTACAACGATATCAAGTTCATTACGCAATAGGTTTTCAGAAAAACCTGTCGTAGCCCTCCGTCATTTCAGATAAGTTCTGTTTAGTATTCGTGCTGCGTTTGTTGACCTTGTCAAGGCGCAGTGTGCGGTAGCTAACCAGTATTTGTCTGTTTATGCATATGATGCAGATTGGGTTAGGGTAGTCGTGCGGCCTTGTTGACCTTGTCAAGGATCGTGCGGGTGGGTTTGATTCAATCAAGAAATGACGGGTTGAACTTGACTTGCGATCTATGGTTTGTTGACCTTGTCAAGGTCATAGATCGTTCGGGGCAAAATATTATCGGGAATTTCAAGTGTTGAAATTTGCAATGAGATTGCATACCTTCTATGAGATAGTTGGATCCCGATACCCACTGCGAGTAAGAGTTACTCCTGGGAGAGTTTTACACATTACAATTAGCCGATCAAGTAGGTGTCTAGAAAGGTGTTAACGAGGTTAAGCCTCTGGGAAAACGAGGCTTACATTAATTAGGTTCGTGCGAAAGCATGGGGGACCTCCCTCAAAGTACCGACACTGGCCTGGCTGAAAGATTGGCGAACTTGTAGTTTGTAATTAATCCCGGCTAGTCTTTCCTTTTAGGGTTTGAAGGAAGATTTGATAAAAACAGTGGGAGCCATCCTGATTAGATAAAATAATAACCAATCTATTCTTGCAAGAGCGCACGCTGAGTGTTTTCTTCTCTCTCTCTCCAGGTAGCGACCATATCACGCCTTAATCAAGATAATAATACGGAATATTGACCGAACCTGCTTGTTATACTGAGCTGGGGAACGTTGGTCCCACTCCAACTTATAATTGTTATAAGACAGAGCAGGAAATCGGGGAATACCAGAATTCCTATGCCGCCCAAACGAAGAGAGTGCATGCTGATGCATCATCTTCGGGTGTGTTCATTACAAAGAACTGTTTCTCAGTATCCTCCGCATCCTAGGTATATGATACCGGATCAGGATCCCAGATATGTAATCTGTTACATAGGGCTACAGAAAGGTAGAAAACTGAGAACGGGTGATAAGTTTCATGAGGCAGAAAACGGGGCAAGTGTTGCAGCCAGGTCTGTTGGTCACTGTCACCCTGTATTGTAATACATTGATTCTGAACGAATGTTATTAGATACCGAACCTGATATACAAAATCATATCAGTCTCTTTATTAGTAAAGAAATGATAAAATTTTGTATTGTTAGATAATGTTTTGAACATTTCCTATATCAAAAGTTGATCGGTTCAGGCACGTTATCTAAAAGCATTGATGTTCTAAATCAAACTACAGTTCTTAGAATATGGAACACATATAAGAGGAAGAGTTCAGAGATGAACGAATTCTTCTTAAGGTATTGTAGACTAGGCCATATCAATGCGACCCGACTAGCTGAAGTTACATATAGATGCATATTTAAATCAGTTTGAATTTACATCTTGTGAAACTCGCCAGTCATGTCACAAAGATTAGATGACCATAGCCCTGTTTATTGGAAACAGAGAAAGAGTTGATGAACTCTTGGGATGATACATGTTGATGTATGTAAGTCCCCTGTCTACACATGCCAAGACCGGTTCTTTGTACTTCATTACATTCTCTGATAATCTCTCAAGATTCAGTCATATGTTCCTGTTGAAACATGAGTCCGAACCTTTTGAGATGTTCACAGAATATAAGCAAGAAGTAGAGAACCAAAATACAGGTATAAGTATTATGTCCTTTGATGTGATCAAGGAGGAGAATACTTGAGCACGAAATTCTTGGACTTTTCTAAAGGAGAATGGGATTCTCTCTCAGCATTACTCCTCCGTGTACACCATAACACGATGGTATATCGGGGCGGAGCAATCACACCCTATATGATAAGGTGTGCTCTATGATGAGTACTACTGAGTTACCTATTTCCTTTTGGGAGTTATGCACTTGAGAAGCTGCATACCTATTGAATAGGGTTTCGAATCAAATCAGTTGTCTACCACTTCATATTTGATGTGATAAGGGAAGAGCCCATCTCTTAAGTTAGTTAAGATTTTGGGTTGTCTGGCCTATGTCTAAAAGCAAAATCCGGACAAGCTCGAGACAAGGTCTGTAATGTAGAACTGGAAATGTTCCAGCTATACAAACTGTGGATGATGATTTGATAGAACCAAAAGATTCAATAGTTACCAACGAACCTCAGCCTCTCCGCCGATCTAGTAGGTTTTCTCACCCACCTGAGAGATACTTCTGTTTCTCTATGACAGTGGGAGCGAGGATTGCATCATGAGATGATGACCCAACTAGTTTCGAGCTGGCCATCAGGAGTGGGACTCTGTAAGAATGGCTAGATGCATAGTGATCTGAGATGGAATCCATGTACACCAACAAAGTATGTACTTTGGTTGCTATATCTGAAGGGTTAAATCCCCATCAGGAGCAAGTATATCTTGAGAAGATTACTTGGTGTAGATGGAAAAGTTGAGACTTTCAAAGCTAGACTTGTTAAAGCTCTTCGTCATCGACCGGGCGTGGATAATGATGAAACCTTTTCAAGCAGCTATGCTTAAGTCCATCCAGATCCTACTTGCCACGGCTACATACCATGACTACGATATCTGGCGGTTGGGTGCCATGACTGCTTTTCTAAATGATGTTTTAGAAGAGAATGTCTATAAGTACACAGCCAGAGGGCTTCGTAGACAGTGGGAGCAGCGGAAACGTGTACAAGATACTTTATAGGATAAAGCAGGTATCGCGGAGTTGGAACATCTGTTTTGATGTGTTAGTCAAAGAGTTTGACATCATCAAAATGGTAGATGAACCTTGTATAAACAAAAAGGTAGTAGGGAGTATAGTGACGATCCTCGTAGAGTACGTGGATGACATACTCTTGATGGGGAAGGAGTTTCCTATGCTGCGCTCGGTCAATCTCCGCTTATCACAATGATTCTCCATATAGGATCAAAATGATACCTCCTAAATCCTGGGTTTTGGATCTATGAGATAGATCTAAATGGATGTTAGGATACTCACTAGTTGTAGTGAGAAGGTATCAATCGATCCTGGGGAGAATCACTGGAAGTGTTCCAGGGTGATAAAGACGACTGAATGTCAGTCACAGGCATTGTCTTTACCCTCAGTAAAGGGACGGTATGTTGGAAGGATTCCAAGCTAGATACCGTGGCATACTAGACGATAAAGGCTGGATACATCACTACTTAAGATATTACCAAAGAGGCAGTCTGGATGTATATTTGTCCATGAGATGAACTTAGTTCCTCCCATTGTGTGACAATGGAGTTGTGGCTTATGCCAAGAAACGCCGGTCCCATCAGTGATCCAGACATATTCTGAGGCAGCATCACCTGATCATGGAGATAGTTGATCTCCAGGGTGATCGAGGTTAAGAGAGAAGACTCAGAGGACAACACGGCGGATCCACTCACAAAGGCCTTTTCCCAGAGAGAGACATTAATGGGATGGTTGAGTATGAGATACTACAACCACTGCTATCAGATGGCCCTAGTGCAAGTGGAAGATTGTTAGTTATATGTATGCCCTAGAGGCCATTACTATACATAGGATGTATATTATAGTGGGTGCTTGGACATATATAGGGAGGACTTTCTTGCTCGACATGATAGTATGCTATCTGGTTGATCTTTACCTTAACCTGTACACCGATTGTCTCTCTGTTACATGTTGGTAAAGCCCTTAGGATGTGTACTTGACTACCTGGACTATGATGCGGATCATACTAGTGGGGACATGGTAGTCCATAAGTACATCCTTCAAAGTCCCTAGTCATGGGTATATCGAGACGGGGCATCGATATACCAGAGTAGACTAGCGTATACCTTCTCGACCCATACAGATGGGCGATGGATGATCCCATATCCATTGGTGTTTGACATCAGAGATGATATACGGGTGCTCAGTGGAGACTGGGTACACTGGACGGACTCGCCGAGAACTCCCAGATGGTATTATACCTTACGTCAGATGGCAGTTCTCTGGTGACACTGGTACAGAGTAGTCTGTTGACCCGAGATCGTCATAGAGTCTTGTGTGGTTCCCACTGTGCTTTGATTTCCACCTTACCACGTCCAAGAGGGCGTGCAAAATGGTGGCTTTTGGGTACAGTCCCGAATCACATGGAGGCAATGAGCGATAGGAGGGGATTCGTCTCTCCCGGTATAGGGAGTTGATGTTGCGCTGTGTTCGATTGGCTATAACCGGAAATCCCTGGCCAGGGTTGCTGAGATTTACTGGTAAGTGTTACCTGTAGTTTCTCGAATTGTTATAGACCTCATATCGACACGACTTATCGAGCTATTGGGGTCTGACGTTTACCACCCCTAGGCGAGATATGCGACATATCAGACGACGAGACCGGACTGTACGGTAAGTGTTACTGGTTGGATTCACAGGAGTGTGAGCGGGCTTGCTCGTCGATCTTCTGATCGCTCAATACCCGGGTGGCCGTTACGTTTAGCAGACCGCTTGCGGCTTGTGGGTGTTTGATATGATCATCACCTGCTGCCGGCGTATTGACGAGTCTTTAGAGTCCTACACAGAGGTTTCCTGGCTCTAGCGAAACGAAATAGGAGCGCATATGAGATATGTGCAGGACCGAGAATAATGCGTGTATGTGATACCGTATACCATTCTCGCGATGAATGTATCGAATGGTTGTATGCGATATAACCTAGTTATCGAACCAAGGATTGATTCGGTAAGCCGATACATAGGATACTAGTCGGTTATATGCGATATGACCGGATCGTTAAATCAAGTGTTGATTTAATGATTTAATGTATAATTATATATTTGATATATTACTTTGCATTAACTAGTATTGGTTCACTTTAAATGGATTTTCTCACTTGAATTGTGCAAGTTGTATATGTGATATACTTTTGTGCACATGTTTGTATCATGTTTGATGATGCATGCTTATTTGGTTGAGTGTAAAGAATTAAACCATGGTTAATTTGATGATTAGGGTTTAGCTTATTCATTTATTTATTTGTTTATTCATTTTGGAAAAGCATAAAGAGAAAATGGTTTCTTCTTTGTTTCTTTCTTGAAGCTTCTTGAAGACTTTGACCAAGTGACCATTTTGTCTCATACTTAACCCTAACCATTCCACTTAACCATGATTGATTCTCTACACTTGACCATGGTTTAATTATGATAAGAATTGATTTTTCTTTTCTATTCTAATAACTTATCATATTCATTTTTTCTTCTTCTTCTTCTTGATCACATGAAGAAAACTTGCTACAACAATGGCAACTTGAGAAAACAAGTGAGAAATCCAATTCTAAAGTGAACCCACTTCCTATTTCTTCATCCTCTATCTCTTGCCAAGTAGTATAGGGTGTTTTCTTCACAAGTTTTCATGACTTGGTGAAGTGGGAGCTTGATCTAGCGATGTCTCGACGTAGATCATCTTCGGCACGAAGCCGATGACCTTGCCCGCCCATTTCTCCGATGAAGCCGACGCTAGAGCCCGGGTTTCCATTTGGACAGCGAGGAGACTTCATTTTGGAGCCATGGAGGTGGAGGACCGGATCTACAAAGGTTGTATTTCCGTTCTTTTAGTTAATTTGTTAACTAGTTGCATCGCATAGCCTAAATATCTAGTTAACGATCCGTATTAGGGTTTCTCGGCACCGTAAAATTTGAAATTGGCATGGTTGATGCCTTGTGAGACCTCATTAGGGTGAAATAGGAACCCTACAGGACACTTATGGAAGCTCTTGCATGGGTGTCACAGATAAGGCACCAGACACTGCCATATCTTGAGTATTAGTCGGGACGTGCTTGATGGAGATCCTGTCTCCAGTTCTCGTGCAGACTTGTCACAGACCGACTGGTATTTGAGGTTATGGTTAGCGTTTGATGTAGACCACGGGGTGTGGGGTAGTTTGAGTGTGAGTTCAACAGAATCTCGGGAGTCCCATGCTGGCTTATATATATGGAGATATATAGAGATTTACAGGGTACATGATTATTACCGTGAGTTACATGTTGGGCCCGTGGTCCCTTGCCCTTGGGTCCTACCCTTGGGTGGAGGATACTCGCGAGTGGTTGACTCTCACACTTGGACTGACGATAGGCTTAGTGACCTGTACAGTGAGACTTAGAGACTGACAGGGATAATGGCATTGATATACATTACTTACTGTGTTGACATACCTGGCATACTATTTTACTGCTTTACTGTTCACCTGATCTACTAGACACTGCATTGGTTACTCCATGTTCATATATTTACTGTATTGGTTTACTGTTACACATCTATTATCACTGTTCGAGTTGCCACTTGCAACTATATATATTTTTGCTATTGTGTCGCTCTGACGACCTGAGTATGCATGCTCAGAGTGAGGAGTAGATCTAGCCTGGACCAGGACTAAACGTACATCGCGGACATCCTGATCAGCTATCCAGAGTTATACCCTTTTTGATTTCCATCAGGTCAGTTCTTTGTATTGTTTGCTTTAGTTACTGCATTTCTCATTACCTAAGCATTCTTTACTGTTTACCACGTAAAGCTAGAAGCCGAAGTGTGACTACGGCAGGATATTTCCTTGATCGTAGGAGCATGGCTGGCCTTGTCAACCCCTCGTATTCCATATTTTGGGAAGCGGGGCGTGACATGGTTTAGTTGGTATCAAAGCCAGGTTTTGCTTCGATTGGGATTGCAGTTTTCCGTGTATAGCTTGACAATCTAAGACATCCCTTGGTCTAGGTTGTAAACTTGTTATTCTTGATCCATATTCACATAGTGTGTTCTGCTATCCATTCGCTAGGGTTTCGGGTGACTTGGCAAAGTTACGTGGTTGTAATTGTGAATTACATCATAGTTACACTATCGTACTCTGTTTAAGTGACTTAGAGTCATACAGTTGATTTCCACTTGTAATGAATTTCATCACATCTGATATTCTTGAATCCTTGCCCAATCCGTATTATATTTTGATTCTTATAGCTTGTGCGTTATATCGTCCTTAAAATTATTGTTTCAGGATCATGTCGTCCAACGACTCTTTCTCTATCTCCACTCCCCAGGATCAGACCGTTGAGATTCTGAGTGTACTGCAAGGTCTGAAGGAAGCCCAGGAGCGAACGAACGACATGTTAGCTGAAGGACTGAGAGGGCAGGTGAATCAGGCACCAGCGGGAGTCTCAAATTGTAAAGGGATCCCTGTTAGACGAAGAAAAGATAAAAAGATGAAGCGCCAATTTTTTTCCCCACGACAGAAGCAGCAGAAGATCCAATGTTGTGGGTACTGTAAGAGGCCAGGACATCTTTAGAGGGATTGTCGCCGCGCCCAAGGGAAATGTCTGATTTGCAGATCCAGCGAACATCTCATCAACGGTTGCCCAGAAAGGAAGGAGCTACAAAGGGGAGACTCGTCCACACTCTCCACTTCTGCCAAGTGATGATTATTGCGCAGTTCGAACTTCGAGGATAAGGCGGACCCAGCGCAGGATTCGACTCGCGTGACGAGAATGCAGCGGTCTAGTAGTCAAAGAAGTATTTTCATGTTTTCTACTTTCAGTAGTAATGTTGTCATCCTCTTATAAACATTTCTTTTCGTTTGAAATCTTGTATCCGTCGAACTTTCAGTTGAATGCAATAAAAACTTTGAATCGTAATATGTGTATCATTCTCTTGCTTTCCCTTTATTTATACTATTCATTACCACAGCATTTTAATTCTGATTTTTCAGTTCCTGCCCACCACATATTTTCCTATACTCCGTACCCTTAGCTATTTTCTTGATGTGTTCCACTGTCTAATCATGACTCTTTCCTTTCAGGCCATGGCCCATCCTGGAGCAGCGCCGCATCTGGATGAGGATGCACAGTCATGCGTTTCCTTAGACCGCACGCTGATGAGTTCTGACGATGAGATCAACGGTCCCCAGGTCATTTTCAGAAACAGCGATTCCGAGGACGAAGGAGCCGCCGCCCCAGAGGTTGACATGATAGGCGATTCCGACGAAGAGGAAGGAGATCCTGAAGAGAATTCGATAGAGGAAGATCCCGAGGAAGACCCGATAGAAGAAAATCCAGTGGAGGAAAATCCCATGGAAGAGAATCCAGAAGAAGAGAGTCACATGGAAGCAGGCCTTGATGAAGAAGCTCCAGCCAAGGAAGAAGGACCAGAAGAACAAGACCCTGCTGTGGAAGAACTCCCAATGGCGATCCATGCGAGGCGATATGGGAATGGAAGCCCCTACCTGAGCGCGCGAGCCTACCGCAACCTGCTGAAGCTCCATAACCGCGACTGACAGGATTTTTTGCTGTTGTCTTCTCTGGCCAAATAAATCTGTGTATAGTTTAGGGCCACCTTTCATCTTTGAGAATGCTTTGTTTAGAATCTTCTGTAATGAAATAAATTGCTGAGTTCGCCAATCTTTCGATCTTCGTAGTTCACTTGATGCTTGATTATTTCTCATATACATTTATTTTTCTGCTGAGGTCTGTCCATCCCTACTCCTTGTATTGTTTTAACCCTCACTGAGATTAACAAGTACCGCACCCTGATCTTTTGAAGGGGCCACCCTTCATCCTTCGTCTATGCCTCGTTTGAGATCCTTCTGAGAAAGGAAATTGATAGTAAATTTTCCGAGTTAGCTGATCCTTCGGATTTCTGATTCACATGATGTATCGACTGTTGTCCTCCCCATACATTCTTTTCCCCTTGTAGTCCCTTGCTGCTTACCCTTACTTCCTGTGCTGACCCGACCCTAATCTCTTTGACCTTCAGTCTAAAGCCGTCACACTCCGACCTTTTGTATGAGCCACACTCCATTGTAATCCATACCCTAGCTAACCTATACATATTTGTGCTTTTCCCTGTTACACTAACTATATTTAGGGACATCATTATTCGAAAATTTAGTTTTCATTATTTTGTATTTATCGAAGAGTACGTGTTATTGATTACTCCGTTTTAAGTATTTTAAGTACACTACTATTATTCTCATTTTCGGTAGCGCAACCATATATCGCGCATATTTTCGTTCCATGCTTCTTATTTTCACTATGTGGGTTTTCTAAGTTATTTTAAAACTATTTGATCGATACATTATCCTAAAATGTTTTAAACCGCCGACAAATCCTCCACTACTTCATTATGGTTATGTCTTATATTTATTATTTCTGCTGTGTTACTTTTGATATACTCATATGTGCACATATTTTGGTTTCGATTTTATCGAACACGCTTTGATTATTATTGTTCGTTATTGTTATCTATATTCTCGTATACATGTAGGTTGTCCTTATAACTGTTCCTGCTTTATACCTATTTAGACCTATCCTTTTGCATGTTATTCTTACATATATATATCTTCACAATTTTATCCACCCGTTTTAAGTAAATCACTATGTATTAGTATTCGAGGTGGTAACTTTTCGCTTATTTATTTATAGCTTGTCGTTCTTTGAAATTTCGAGGACGAAATTTTTGTAAGGGTGGTATGATATAATACCCAGCCCCTTTTTATACCAATATTTGTATTTCTTTTTCACCTATAAAATTTATTTAAAATTGTTTATTTATTTAAATCCCATTAAACCCAAAACCCCTTAATTCTTTTTCTTAAAACCCACTCCTTTATTTCTTCTCAATTTTCCAGCCCTGCCCGTTCACTCCTCAGCCCAGACTCCATAATTCTTTTACATATTTTCTAGAACTTAAACCCTCAGCCCATTCCCAAATTCCCCATTTTAATTCCTTTATTTATTAAAGTTAAAACTTAATTCCTTTTTCCCTTCCCTCAGCCCAGCAGCCCGGCCTATTCCATTCCCTTATAATTCTTTTATTTTAAACCGCCGGCCCAGCCCATCTCACCCAAGCCCACTCCCTTCAACCATCACCCTAACCGCCCGTACCCGACCCGCTTTGCTTTCATCTTCCCCAACGGCTAATTCCCATTTTTCCCGCTCCCTGTCTCCCTCGATCCGCTTTCTCCGCCGACGCCCACGCCCGCGCTCGAGCGCCGTTACCCCACGACGCGCCCTCTTGCGGTCCACTCAACGCGCACCCCTCGTCTCCCCTATCTCATTCACATCCCCTCTCTCCTCTCCCCCACCAAGCTTGCCACCACTGAGCCCGACCCCTCGCCTCTTCGTCGGCCACTCCGCCAAACATCGCCGCCGTCTCGCCTTCTCCTTGCTACACCTCCATTGCCTGCCCCCTTGTATCCAACCTCAAAGCTCCGGCCACACCCTCCAGCTCCATAGCTAATCTCCCCATCTTCATCAATCCAACCCAAGCACCCATCATCGCCGACGACCGCCACCCTCACCAACACCTCACTGCATCAGCGTCTCCCCTTCGCCTCCATCACCAACAATCAACTGCCTTCTCCATCGCTCACTCCTCTTCACCAACAGAACTCCCTTCGTTACCTCACCCCTCAATCGAGCTCGAGACGAGCCCTGCACCCATCTCGACCCCCAACGTGCACTCGACGTCGACGAGCTCCCCACTGCCCCGAGCCGCCTCGTCGACCGCATCATCATCATCATCGTCGTCGTCGTCGTCGCCATCATCTCTCTCTCTGTGTCTCTCTCTCTCTCCCTCTAAATCTCTCTCTCTCTTTGTCTAACTCTCTCTGTTTCCCTCTCTCACTCTCTCTGTTTTCTCTCTCTCTCTCTCTCTCTACACTTTTCTCTCTCTCTCTCTCTCTCTCTCTCTCTCTCGCCCCTCTGCAACTTCTCTCTCTCTCGCCTCGTCTCACCCAATGCCCTAGCCGCAACAGCCGTCACCAAGCTCGAGCCAAGCCCAAGCCTAGCCGAGACTCGTCGTGTGCTTGCTACTCCGTGCCCGTGCCGTGTCACTACTGCCTTCGCTGCCGTGCCATCAATTCATCGTCAGGCAAGTATTTTACTTGCTACATGCTAATATATTCGTGTTACAAACTTAGATCGTATAGATTACAAATTTACATTTTTCGATAAATTATATGACGCAAGTGTTCGATGCATGATCTCAATGGAATTCCTCATTTAAATTGACGGAACATGAGGGCATTTGCTGGCCCATGTGATTTTGAATATTATGTATAAATTTCACTGGATAATACGACTGTTAGTGACTATAACGAATAACCTCAAGTTTACCCGTAAAACTAGAAATTTCTCATATCTGAAAATGGTTAAAATCACCGTAAATTATGTACATACTGAAATGATGAGTTCGAGGGCTTAAATCGAAGCCGACTCGACGAACTATAACCCTATGAAAGTTTCTCATGGTTTCTGTACTTAAATTGTGACAATATTTAGATCGGAGTGCGACTCTGGACTGCAGTCCAGAGCGACTCTAATTATTATTTACTGTCCCATAATGCGTGCCACCTTATTTCCTAAACTCGTATGTTGTGGAACTCTACTGTTTATTAAAGGTGAATCTGTTAGCTAGATAACACAAGTGGTTTCATTCTGTTTCATCATCGTTTGCTATTTAATCTGTAATTTAAAAGATCGGGACGTATAACAGTCCCAACAGAATCAGAATTGGCATACTAGTATTGAACAGTGTATAACTCCTGACGTACAGATGAGATTGAGAATCTGTCTATTGCGTTGAAAACCTTATTGAAAACCCTAGATTTCATTCAACTATAGCGTCGCTAAATTCTGATCCCAACTGGGATTAAAATGCGTTGCGAAACGGACTTCCGATTCTGAAACCGGATTTCCAGCCATGAATGCCTAAAATGAAATGGCCATAACTAGTGATCCTGAAACCCGATTGGCGTGAAACTAAATTCGCTGGATAGATAATTGAACATACTATTTATTCCCCATTCATCATTTTGCTAAACTGTACACGTATGATTTATGATAAATTGTGCAAGTGGTAGAATACTGTTTTATGACATCTTAATCATACTTTACATAATGTTTCCTCATCATATCATACTTATGTCACTGCATTGATAACCTAGTGATCATGTGCATTACCCAGTGTTAGGTATTAGTGATGATTGTGGCAAGTACGTTAGTGTTCGTGCATGAGTGAATAAGTAAAAGTGATACGTACTTGTACACAATCAGTGAACCTTATTATTCTATTGCATTGTCGACGTCTGTGGGACGCGTGTACGTGTGACTATAAGTGGTATGGGACACTTATGGAAGCTCTTGTATGGGTGTCACAGATAAGGCACCAGACACTGCCATTTATCTTGAGTATTACTCGGGACGTGCTTGATGGAGATCCTGTCTCCAGTTCTCGTGCAGACTTGTCACAGACCGACCGGTATTTGAGGTTATGGTTAGTGTTTGATGTAGACCACGGGGTGTGGGGTAGTTTGAGTGTGAGTTCAACAGAATCTCGGGAGTCCCATGCTGGCTTATATATATGGAGATATATGGAGATTTACAGGGTACATGATTATTACCGTGAGTTACATGTTGGGCCCGTGGTCCCTTGCCCTTGGGTCCTACCCTTGGGTGGAGGATACTCGCGAGTGGTTGACTCTCACACTTGGACTGACGATAGGCTTAGTGACCTGTACAGTGAGACTTAGAGACTGACAGGGATAATGGCATTGATATACATTACTTACTGTGTTGACATACCTGGCATACTATTTTACTGCTTTACTGTTCACCTGATCTACTAGACACTGCATTGGTTACTCCATGTTCATATATTTACTGTATTGGTTTACTGTTACACATCTGTTATCACTGTTCGAGTTGCCACTTGCAACTATATATATTTTTGCTATTGTGTCGCTCTGACGACCTGAGTATGCATGCTCAGAGTGAGGAGTAGATCTAGCCTGGACCAGGACTAGACGTACATCGCTGACATCCTGATCAGCTATCCAGAGTTATACCCTTTTTGATTTCCATCAGGTCAGTTCTTTGTATTGTTTGCTTTAGTTACTGCATTTCTCATTACCTAAGCATTCTTTACTGTTTACCACGTAAAGCTAGAAGCCGAAGTGTGACTACGGCAGGATATTTCCTTGATCGTAGGAGCATGGCTGGCTTTGTCAACCCCTCGTATTCCGTATTTTGGGAAACGGGGCGTGACAAAAACACATCCCAAACCTTTCTCAGATGCGTCGCTGTGAATCACCAATCCTCCGAAACCGTCTGGTACGTTCAAAATAGGAGCGGTTATCAATATCTGCTTCAACGCCTCAAAAGCTGACGCACACTTATCCGTCCATATGAACGGTACTTCCTTGCGCGTAAGCTTGGTCAAAGACTCGGCCAAACGAGCAAAATTCTTCATGAACCTTCTGTAATATCCGGCAAGTCTAAGAAAACTTCTGATCTCTGCTACGTTCTTCGGAATCGGCCAATCTTGAACTGCTGCAATCTTTTCAGGGTCAACGGCGATTCCATCTCCGGATACAACATGCCCCAAAAACTTCACTTCTTCAAGCCAAAACTCGCACTTTCTCATCTTTGCATACAATCTTTCTTGCCTCAATGTCTGCAGTGCGATCTTCAAGTGTTCTGCATGCTCTTCAATGCTCCTCGAGTAGACCAAAATATCATCGATGAACACCACTATAAACTGGTCCAAGAACAGTGAAAAGATTCAGTTCATTAAATCCATAAATATCGCCGGTGCATTCATGACTCCGAATGGTATCACTAAATACTCGTAATGTCCATACCGAGTTCGGAAGGCAGTCTTGCAAATATCCTCTGATTTAACTCGGACCTGATGATATCCGGATCGCAAATCCAGCTTCTAGAATACCCTCGCGCCACTAAGTTGCTCGAATAATGCGCCAATGCGAGAGATCGGGTACTTGTTCTTAATAGTCACCCAGTTTAAATCTCGATAGTCGATGCACATCCTCCTTGTGCCATCTTTCTTCTTGACTAGAAGAACTGGAGCTCACCAAGGTGAACTACTGCTGCGAATCCAACCCTTCTCTAGCAATTCGGTAACCTGCTTCTTGACTTCTTCCAACTCCACTGGTGCCATTGGATAGTATGCCTTTGAGATTGGCGCTGCACCAGGAACAAGATCGATCCCGAACTCCACATCTCGTTTTGGCGGTAAACCCGAGATGTCCTCGAACACGTCCATGAACTCTCGAACTACAGCTGGCGCTTCCTCCTTATCAACTTCCATCGTCAAAAGAACACTGTTTGTCGGCCTAACCCTAAACTCGACCGGCTCGACAGAACTGCTTCCTCCAGTGAAAACAAACTCTGGATGTCCGAGAATCTGGAAAATCACTTTCTTTGCCCTACAATCAATGTGAGCATGGAAAGTGCCGAGAAAGTCCATTCCCAAGACAACATCATAACTGCCGGTATCAATCACCAAGAAATCTGCAAATAACTCTCTTCCGCAAATAACAACAGAACAATCCTTGCACTAGCTACTAGATATGATCTTCCCATTCCCAGTGTATATGGCCCAACAACTAGACAGGGTCATGTAAGAAATAGAGTGTGCAGCAATAAACTTGGACGACATAAGACAATGGGATGCACCAGAATCGAATAATGCTAATGTGGGAAAATCATGAACACGTAGGATACCAGAAACAACTTCTCCTGAAGCCAAACACTGAAGAAGATAAGCACGGTAAACAGAATTCAAGCTGACGATAAAACATGAACTGGTAAGCAATGAAACCGAGAGAAGCAAGGTAATATCACGACCATAAATCAAGGAAAGGAATCAAGACTAGAACTCCAAGTTACTTAAATAGAGTACCGCATTATAACCATACCGCGGTACATAGTTACAATCATATAACTCCACTCAAGTCGCCCAAATCCTAGTATTAGAATCAAAGGAACAGGGAGAAACAATAGGGAACCAAAAGGTTTCAAGCCGAGATGCAAAGTTGTTTGCATATCGTCAAGACAAGGGTCAAGAGAAAGATATGATTCAAGAATCACGATAACAATGTGGCAGGACATGTTCCTAATCATGAGTAATCTGATTCATGTATTGGATCCAATACCCAACTACAAAAGAATCAAACCCGATTAACTTAAATCATATGGCAGTGATACCAAACAAACCCTGTCAGACCCCGCTTCCCAGAGTGCGCTAAGATCGGCACGTGACAGAGCCAACCATGCTACCTGTGGCTAGGAAACATCTCTCCACAGTCACATTACGGCTGTCTAGAGATATCAAGAACAGTAAAGTAAAATAAACTATCCAGTACATGTCCATATGCCAGAATAAACGAGTCAAGAAATAATATGCGGAAGCAATAAATCCAAGTAACAATAACAATCTGGAAGGTACGTCCCAAATACGGGCTCACATCAGGAAATAAAATGCTGAAAGGAAACTAAACTAGAATACTAACAGGTCCTCACTGCTCGGCCTGTCGGCTGAAGTACTCCTGCTAGGCCTACAACAAGCGTAGCGGATCTGGGCCATGCAAAACCGAGACGTCAGCGCGTCACAATATCAACAATAATATAATCAGGGGGTAACAAGATGTGTAGGCATGAACTATAAAATAGTAATATGAATGTAATAAGTAAACAGGGATATCGAACAGTGAAGTGTAACAGTATAAGTGAAGTGCGGCGATAGAACTAAACTGTGCTACTGGGTTAACTACTCACACTGTGAAATCAATTTAATGAATCATCGATGTAACTCAATAGTATCCCGCGCGTGCCCGGGACCACGGTCCAGATTCTCAGGCTGAATCCGAGACATGCCGCTAGGCACTAAACAAGAAACATGTACAGATGAATGATGTCAGCAGCAGCATCCCCAGGCTGGCCTAGCCCGTAAAACTGATCAGTATAAGCATCGAACTGTCGAGTTACAAGTCAGGTTTCATAATTCATTTCCCCGTACCCCCAAGTTATGTGTTCAAGTCAGGTATTGATAAATCTAAAGCTAATGCCAATACAGGATCAAGCAGGAATAGGTTTGTCTATACAGACAACAGGATATGTCCATCGGGACAACATGTCGGCATTAGAAACAGGATCAGGTAACATGTCAAGTAATGGTGTATCAGGTCATGTCAAGTAGTGCACAGTGAATCAAATGGGTGCTAACAGTACAATGTAGCAAGTATTAAATCAGGGTAAAAGTACGGATGTACGATAAAAGCATGGATGCACAAATATCTATCAGGGGTTACATCATGACTATGTAGGATGCACGTTATCAAGCATGGGGTACTAATGTAATAACAATATGAGTCAATATAATATGGCATGCAACTAGGTACATAATTAATGGTATGGATACATAAATATTGATCAGGGGTTACATTTACAGCTCCAAGTCTAAGTGGGATGCACATTATTAAGCATGGAGTATTACTACCATAATAACATGAATTAATATGATCTATAGATGCAGTTATATATATTTTAAATGATATGGATGCAAACGGGTATCCGAAAATGGTAAAACTTTAATATGGATGTATAATGTGATAAACGGGTAACATTTTACTCATATGGACGCATAATAATATACCTAGCATGAAGCAAAATGAACTAGCATGCGACTAGATATGTAAATAACGATATGGATGCATACGGATATCCGAAAACAGTAAAACTGTAAAATGGTAATGTGGGATGCATAACTAAACATTATGTGATGTTATTATTCAAATGGGTGCTGTATATTGTAGTATAGCATGTAGCAAGATTTACTTGCATGCAACTAGATATGAAATAAATTGTACGGATGCAAACGGACGTCTTAAAACAGTAAAATGATAACAGGGGATGTACAATACATTAAAAATTAAATATTATTATTAATATGGGTGTAACATATATCATAGCATGTAGCAAGATAAACTTGCCTCGATCGGATCACACGAAGGATACGCACGGCACGTCCGACGTCAGTAAATCGTCGCAACGCACACACGGCATGCGGGGGTCCAGGCAAGGCAAGAGGGTGATCACGCAGGCAAGGTACGTTCACTGGATCGTCTGGATTGGCAGCGGTGACGCGACTCCGACGATTGTGGGGTTTCGTGCACAGGGGGTCAGGGGAGACAAGGTGATGGTGTCGGGGTTAACGGAGCTCCGGCGAGGGTGCAGGGTGCTCGGGTGATGGTGCAGGCTGGGGCTCTGTTGGTGTAGGGTTCAAGAAGGAAGAATAAAAGAAAAGAAGGAGGAGAAGAGAAGGAAGATGAGGAGGAGAGGAGAATGGGGGTGGTGACGGCGAGGCTAGGGTTTGGGTGTGCAGGTTGGGCGATGGGTTCTATGGGTTAGGGTTGGTGTGTGCAGGCTTTCGGGTGAGAAATAAGAGGAAGAAGATGATGACGAGAAGGAGGAGGAGATGATGAGGATGGAGGTGGTTGAGTTTTGAGGGCAGAGGAGCTAGGTTTAGGGTTAGGGTTTGAGTTTTGCAGTGGGTTTCTCGTGGGGGCTCGGGTTAAAATAGAAGAAGGAGAAGAGAAATAGAAGGGAGGTGATTGTAAGGAAAGGGGCGGTGACGCGACTCGAGAAGGCTACAGTAACCGCGAGAGGAGAGAGAAAGGGGGAGAGAGAGAGACAGACAGAAAAAGAAAGAGAGAGGAAAGAGAAAAAGAGGTTGTTAGTTTGTTAGGAAATTAGTTTAGATTTAAATTTAAAAAATCTTTTATTAGTTAACTAAATTTTAATTTGTATCAGTTTATAAAATTAATATTATATAAATAAAATTTGATATTCTGGTAAATACAAATATAGTCCAAAACATGCCCGGGTCGGGTCTAAAAATTCAGTTTTAAAATACGAAAAATATACATGTCGACCAAAATTAAAATTGGATATCTGGGTAACGAAAATGCATACCCCCAAGAACTGATGCACGTACGTGCGCGTAGCCATCCGAACAAGTCTGTTTCACTGAACGGGATGAGAATAAGATGCGCGGATGCTACCACAGGGTCAGGGGTATCATGCAGGCTATGCAATATATTTTTAAACTATTTTATGTGACTTAAATGTTATATTAAAATGCAAATACCAGGTAAAATGCTAGTATGCAAATGAAAGTGCAAGAGTCCACGTATCAAGTCGGGATAAATCATAAACATGAATCAAGACAGGTTTCAAGCATGTGGGTTGGGTCGGATGCAAATACAGATGTCAAAATACTATTCGCACCCAAAACACAGTAAACCAAGAAACTACCATAAATAAAGAAATACTTGACTAGAACTAGTATAAATGAACTAGGGTGTTACAAAGAAGAAGGAAATATCTCAAGTGATGAAAATATCTCTCATGGTTCAAATGAAACCCTTGGGTGAGTATATCATCCATAAACTAACCCATGTAGAGAATTAACCATGGTAAGGGTTAATGGTTAGGTCACAAAATATCTTAAGTAGAAACAAAAGAGTCGACTAAGTCAAAGCTTATCTACAAGCTTCTACAAGCTTCTAGCTTTGATTAAATCCACTAATTTGTAATTACTTGATGATAAATGAAACCCTAACATAAACCCTAGTATGGTATGAGCCTCATACATACATGTTGCATGTATAACCTAGCATGTCACAATATTATATATCACATATATAATATTCATGTAACAAAAGAAAACAATACAATAAACATATATCACATATATGTTAAATGCATCATAAGTGAGAATAATAAATATTTAAGTGAGCATATAATATATATATATATACACACACATATACATATACATATATAATATATATTATTTCATCGAATCAACACTTGATCCGATAACCCGGCTATATCACATATAACCGGCCGATATCACATATCGCGAGAATAGAATACGGTATCAGATACATGTATCAATCTCGATCCCGCACATATCATATATATGCTCCTACTCCGTTTTGCCTAAGCGTGGAAACTTCTATGTAGGTCTCTAAAGACTCATCAATACGCCGGCAGTAGGTGATGATCACATCAAACACCAACAAGCTGCAAACGGTCAGCCAAACGTAACGGCCACCCGGGTATTGAGCGATCAGAAGATCAACAAGAAAGCCTGCTCATTCTCCTGCGAATCCAATCAGTAACACTACCGTACAGTCCGGTCTCTTCGTCGGATCATATCCAGTCTAGGGGTGGTAAACGTCAGACCCCAGTAACCGATAAGTCGTGTCGATGTGAGGATCATAATGGGTCGAGAAACTACTGATATCACTTACCAGTATATCTCCATATCAGTCCTGGCCAGGGACTTCTAGTTATAGCCAATCGAACACAGCGTAACATCAACCCCCAATACCGGGAGAGACGAAACCCCTCCTATCGCTCATTGCCTCCATGTGATTCGGGATTGTACCCAAAAGCCACCCTTTTGCACGTTCTCTTGACCGTGGTAAGGTGGAAATCAAAGCACGGTGGGAATCACACAAGACTTTATGACGATCTCGGGTCTACAAATTAACCTGTACCAGTGTCACCAGAGAACTGCTATCTGACGATAGGTATAATACCAACAAGGAATTCTCGAAGAGTCCATTCAGTGTACCCAGTCTCCACTGAGCACCCGTATATCATCTTTGATGTCAAACACCAATGGATGTGGGATCATCCATTGCCCATCATATGGGTCTAGATGCGTATACGCTAGTCTACTCTGGAGTATCGATGCCCTTTCTCTATACACTCTCGACTAGGAACAGTTATAGGATGTACTTGTGGACTATCTTGGCCCCACTAGTATGATCTGCATCATAGTCCTAGTAGTCAAGTACATATCCTACGGGCTTTATCAACATGTGATCACAAAACAGTATTTGTTAACATATTAAGATAAAGTGCAACCAGACAGCATACTATCATGTCGAGCAAGAAAGTCCTCTCTATATATATCCAAGCATCCACTATAATATACATCATATGTACAACAATGGCCTCTAGGGTATATACATAACTAACAATCTCCCACTTGCACTAAGACCAGCTGTTGTAGCGTCTCATACCCAACATCCCGAAGAGTCTCTCAAATTGTATCTGGGGAATGTCCTTTGTGAATGGATCCGTGGTGTTATCCTTCATATATACTCTCCTGACCTCGATCTCCCGGTGATCAACTATCTCCCGGATCAGGTGATACCGCCTCAGAATATGCCTGGATCTCTGATGGGACCTGGGTTCCTTGGCCAAGACCACAGCTTCATTGTTATCGTAATACAAAGGTATTGGATGCTCAATGGACGGAACCACTCCAAGTTCGATAATGAACAACTTCATCCAGGCAGCCTCCTTGGCAGCATCGTTGGCAGCGATGTATTCAGCCTCCATCGTCGAGTCTGCAATGGTTTCCTGTTTGGAACTCTTCCGACACACCGCCCCTCCATTTAGGGTAAAGACAAATCCCGAGTGCGACTTAGAGTCGTCCTTATCACTTTGGAAGCTCGAATCGGTAAAGGACTCAACTTTACACCAAGAACATCTCTTTAGTCCTTCTCAAGTACTTGAGAATTTTCTTCACAGCTGTCCAGTAACTCTCTCCTGGATCTGCTTGATGTCTACTCACTACACTTAGTGAGTATGCTACATCGGGTCTGGTACATAGCATCGCGTACATGATATAGCCTACTGCCGAAGCATAGGGTATCCCTTGCATGCGAGCCTCTCTAAATTAGTCTTAAGAGACATCTCTTTGGAGAGAGTGAGTCCAGAGATCGTGGGTAAGTTCCCACGCTTGGATTCTTCCATACTAAACCTCTTTAGTATGGTGTCAATGTACCTGAATTGGGACAATCCCAGTATCCGTTTAGATCTATCTCTATAGATCTCAATCCCCAAAATGCAGGAGGCATCACCTAGATCTTTCATTGAGAATCTTTATGATAAGAAGAGCTTGACCGAGTGCAGTATAGGAACATCATTTCCTCTCAAGAGTATGTCATCCACGTACAATACGAGGAAGACAACCTTACTCTCTGCTACCTTCTTGTATATACAAGGTTCATCTATGTTCTTGATGAAGTCAAACTCTTTGACTACCACATCAAAACAGATGTTCCAACTCCGCGATGCCTCTTTAACCCGTAGATGGATTCAAGCAGCTTGCACACCCAGCTTGCACACCTTTCCGCTGCTCCCACTGTCTATGAAGCCCTCTGGCTAAGTCATGTACATGCACTCCTCTAAATCACCATTTAGAAAAACGGTTTTAACATCCATTTGCCAGATTTCGTAGTCATGGTATGCAGCTATGGCAAGTAAGATCCGGATGGACTTAAACATAGCCACTGGAGAAAAGGTTTCATCATAATCCACACCTGGTCGTTGACGAAAACCCTTTGCAACAAGTCTATCTTTGAAAGTCTTAACTTTTCCATCTACACCAAGTTTTTTCTTAAAGATCCATTTGCTCCCAATGGGTTTTACCCCTTCAGGAGCAACTTCCAAAGTCCATACTTTGTTGGTGTACATGGATTCCATCTCAGATCGCATTGCATCTAGTCATTTCACAGAGTCCCCACTCGTGATGGCCTGCTCGAAGCTAGTTGGGTCATCATCTTCCATGATGCAATCCTCGCTCCCACCGTCTATGAGAAAACCGTAGTATCTCTCAGGTGGATGAGGAACCCTACTTGATTGGTGGAAAGGCTGGGGTTCGTTGGGAACTACTGAATACTCTGGTTCCACCAAATCTTCTGTTGCAGTTTGTGTAGCTGGAACTTCTTCCAGTTCTACCTCATTTCCACGAATTTCTTTTGCAAAAAATTCCTTTTCTAAAAAGGTGGCATGTTGAGCAACAAACACCCTTTGTTCCTCACTGCGGTAGAAATGATATCCATTTGAATGTTTTGGATATCCCACAAACTTGCAAAGAATAGACCATGCCTCGAGTTTGTCCGGATTTTGCTTTTTGACATAGGCCGGACAACCCCATATCTTAACTCGTTTAAGACATGGTCTCTTCCCACTCCATATCTCATATGGTATAGTGGGCATTGATTTAGATGGAACTTGATTCAATAGGTATGCTGCTGTCTCCAGCGCATAACCCCAAAAGGAAATAGGTAACTCGGCGCTGCTCATCATAGAGCGCACCATATCTAATAGGGTGCGGTTTCTCCGTTCTGATACACCGTTGTGCTGTGGTGTATATGGAGAAGTAAGCTGAGAGAGAATCCCATTTTTCTTTTAGATAGTCCCGGAACTCATTGCTCAAGTATTCTCCTCTTCGATCAGATCGAAGGATTTTAATACTTTTACCCTTTTGGTTCTCGACTTCGTGCTTATATTCTTTGAATTTCTCAAAAGCTTCAGACTTGTGTTTCAACAGGAACACATGTCTGTATCTTGAGAGATCGTCAGTGAATGTAATGAAGTACGAGGAACTATCCCTGGCATGTGTAGACATGGGACCGCATACATCACTATGTATCAGTCCCAAGAGTTCCATAACTCTTTCTCTGTGTCCACTAAACGGAGTTTTGGTCATCTTTCCTTTGAGACATGAATGGCAAGTTTCATAAGATGATAATTCGAATGGATCTAAATATCCATCCTTATGCAACTTAGCCAGTCGTGTCGTATTGATATGACCAAGTCTACAATGCCACAAAAAGGATTCGTTCATTTCTGAACTTTTCCTCTTGTAAGTGTTTTGTACATTAAGAACTGTGGTTTGATTTAGAATGTATATGCCATTATGTAATGAGCCTGATCCAATCAACTTTTGATTTAAGAAGATGTTCATAACATCATCTTGTATGACAAAATTATATCCTTCTTTACTTAATAAAGAAACTGATATAAGATTGCATATCAGATTCGGTATGTAATAGCATTCGTTCAGAATTAATGTATTACCATTTGGTAATACAAGGTGATATTCGCCAACTGCTTTGGCTGCAACATTTGCACCATTCCCTACTCTTACGGAATGATCACCTATTCCCAGTTCTCTACCTTTCCTTAGCCCTTGCAACATATTGCATATGTGGGATCCGGATCCGGTATCTAATGCCCAGGATGTAGAGTGAACTGAGAAACAGTTCTCGATAACTAACACACCTGAAGAAAATGCATCAGCATGCTTATTCTTCATTTGGGTAGCGTGGAATCCGGATATTCTCCTATCTCCTGTTCAGTCTTATAACAATTATAAGAAAGAACGGAACCAACGTTCCCCTGCTCAGTATAATAGGCGGGTTCGGTCAATACATCAATGTTATTATCATGATTAAGGCCTGACATGGTCGCTACCTGGAAAGAGAGAGAAGGAAACAATTTAGCATATACTCTTGCAAGATTAGATTGGTTATTTATCTTATCTAATCAGGATGGCTCCCACTATTTTGATCAAATCTTCCTTCAAAAAACCTTTAAAAAGGGAAAGACTAGCCGGGATTAATTATAGTTTACAACTTCGCTAACCGTTCAGCCAGGCCAGTACCGATACTTTGAGGGAGGTTCCCTGTGCTTTCGCACGGACCTAATTAAGATAAATCTCGTTTTCCCTTAAAAGTAGCCCTATTAACACCTTTCTAGACACCTAATAGGTTAGCTAATTGTAAAGTGCAAAACTCTCCTAAGAGCAACTCTTGCTCGCAGCGGGTATCGGGATCTAACTATCTCATAGAAGGTATGCAATCTCATTGCAAATTTCAACACTTGAAATTTCCGATAATATCTTTTGCCCCTAGTGTGCTATGACCTTGACAGAGGTCAACAAACCATAGTGCACTAGTCAAGTTCAGCCCGTCATTTCTTGATTGAATTAAACCCACCCGCACGACCCTTGACAGAGGTCAACAAGGTCGTACGACTACCCTAATCCAATCTCATCTCATGCTTTACAGACAAGTACTAATCAGCTACCGCATACTACGCCTTGACAGAGGTCAACAAACGCAGCACGAATACTAAATAATCTTTATCTGAAATGACGGAGGGCAACGTAGGTTTTTAAGAAAACCATGAGCGCAATGAACTTGATATCATTGTAGAAACAAGTGATTTTGAAAAGGAGTGTTTTTTAGGCTTTTACTAGTTTCGCTAAAGAGGTCACCCCCGGTGAAGAGATCTCGGCTCTTTCCTTATCGAATAAGGTGCTGGATATTCTACAAGGAATACCGTTATGAAAAGCAAGAACTATAGGAGCAATCAAAAACAAAACCGAGTGAGTTGTAGCATCTGCTAGTTTCGCTAAAGTGGTCACTCCCGGTGAAGGGATCTCGGTTCTTTCCTTATCGAATAAAGTGCTAGATATTCTACAAGGAATACCGCTATGCAAAGCAAAAACTAGAACTAACCTTTTTGAAAATTTGATTCTACAACATCTTTTAGGTTTCTTTTCTTTTCATTAATCTCATTGATGAATTCCCATCATATATGCTTCCTAAGCATCACAGAAGAAACGAAAGCAATAATATTTATATATCATATATATATAGTATAAGCATTCGTCTCACGCATATAAAATGATCACATCACAGAATATCAGCAGCAGAAGAATCACATATGAAATATTGGATATACTAGGAATTCCGTGTTTTATTTAAGCCGGTAAAAACGCGGATTCCACGGTCATGATGAATAGCCAAACCCACATCCCTAGACCCCTACGAGAGCGGCAAGCAACCTTACCAATTCTAGAGTTGGAGGCCCGGACTCGACTCCTCGAGTTGGTCTTCCACTGGAATCTAGAACCCGGTTACTTGTGTTCCCCACCTTGGGTCTATCCTAATGCGGAAAAGTAAATAATATACAAAAATGATGACATCATCCTCAACCCGGAAGTGCCCCAATAAAAGAATATTACATACAATGAATTTTACATGAATGAAAATAAAAACTCTCATCTCACATAAAACCCCGGCTATTCAAATCACGACGATCCAATATAACATATCACAACAACACATGTCATCAACGTAAGTAAATATGCGTATCCCAATTGTCGTTGATGTATAGCAACGAAATCGGCGATACACCACATATTACACTTACGGTCGCAGAAAAGAAAGTGAAAAACTACAACATTTGGAATCCACAATTACCTTAGACATCATAAACCCGAAATATCACATATAACGGATTTCATGCCTAACTTTATGAATTTCACATATTGTATCACAATCACAGATAGCTAGGCGAAGTTAGACAATTCGATCGATTCAACAAATTCCTAAAATTTCCCAGAGAGCTCAATACTTGAGCACTGTTAAAATTAACCAGAAACATACCATAGTTCCTACGGACCTACAGTTGAAGGGCCCGACCCAAGCCTCTCAAGTGGCGCTGCGGATCCGCCGCCAAAACCATGTTTTGGCCGTGGATCCGCGGTCACTTGGACGAGTTAGGGTTTCGTTCTTCAGGTGTGTCCATAGAATTCCCTGTGTGATTTTCTGAATATTTTTAACATGGAAAAATCCAACTTTTTGAAAAATTTCCAGAGAGGGGGTCCGTTTCGGCTATTCGGAGTTCGATCGGAATTCTAACTTCGTCTAGACAACGCCTAATGCTCTAGTTTGGCTCTGATACCACTATAGGATTAGGTTAGCACCTTAGCAAGATTTTGGCAAGCATCAATCATGCTACATTAAAATTTTGGGGTGCTAAACAAACCCTAACCAAGATCTTAACTACAGAATTAGGGTCAAACAAGATATGTAAACTCTTTACATCTAAGTGAACAAGGAATACAACCTTTGTAGACCGGTCCTTCACTTCAATAGCTCCGTGTAGTAGTCCCTTCGCTGCGATCACAAACTTCCGGACTCTGGAGAGTCTCCCATGAAGAAACGAACAAGCTTGCTTCAAAGTCTTCGAGGCCGAAGATGATCTACGTCGAGGAGACACTAGCTCATGCTATCTCTTCACTAGTTGTGTAGATTAGTGAAGCAAACACCCTAAACTAAATGGCTAATAGTAAAGGATGATGAAGTAGGAATTTAGCTCACTTTAGTATTTAATTTCTCACTATATTTCTTCTTGATCTCAAAGTCAAGAGAGCAAAAATGAGATGAGAAAGAAGAAGAAGAAGGAAATATCTCAAGTGATGAAAATATCTCTCATCGTTCAAATGCAACACTTGGGTGAGTATATCATCCATAAACTAACCCATGTAGAGAATTAACCATGGTAAGGGTTAATGGTTAGGTCACAAAATATCTTAAGTAGAAACAAAAGAGTCGACTAAGTCAAAGCTTATCTACAAGCTTATACAAGCTTCTAGTTTTGATTAAATCCACTAATTTGTAATTACTTAATGATAAATGAAACCCTAACATAAACCCTACCATGGTATGAGTCTCATACATACATGTTGCATGTATAACCTAGCATCTCACAATATTATATATCACATATATAGTATTCATGTAACAAAAGAAAACAATACAATAAACATATATCACATATATGTTAAATGCATCATAAGTGAGAATAATAAATATTTAAGTGAGCATATAATATATATATATATATATTATATTATTTCATCAAATTAACACTTGATCTGATAGCCCGGCTATATCACATATAACCGGCCGATATCACATATCGCGAGAATAGAATACTGTATCACATACATGTATCAATCTCGATCCCGCACATATCATATATGTGCTCCTACTCCGTTTTTCCTGAGCCTGGATACCTCTATGTAGGACTCTAAAGACTCGTCAATACGCCGGCAGTAGGTTATGATCACATCAAACACCAACAAGCCGCAAGCGGTTATCCAAACGTAATGGCCATCCGGGTATTGAGCGATCAGAAGGTCAACAAGCAAGCCTGCTCATTCTTCTGTGAATCCAATCAATAACACTACCGTATAGTCCGGTCTCTTCGTCTGATATGTCGCATATCCAGTTTAGGAGTGGTAAACGTCAGACCCCAGTAATCGATAAGTCGTGTCGATGTGAGGCTCATAACGGGTCGAGAAACTACTGATAACACTTACCAGTATATCTCCATATCAGCCCTGGCCAGGGACTTCCAGTTATAGCCAATCGAACACAGCGCAATATCAACCCCCAATACCGGGAGAGACGAAACCCTTCCTATCGCTCATTGCCTCCATGTAATTCGGGACTGTACCCAAAAGCTAACCTTTTGCACGTTCTCTTGAATGTGGTAAGGTGGAAATCAAAGCACAGTGGGAATCACACAAGACTCTATGACGATCTCGGGTCTACAGATTAACCTGTACCGGTGTCACCAGAGAACTGCTATCTGACGATAGGTATAATACCAACAAGGAGTTCTCGGCGAGTCCGTTCAGTGTACCCAGTCTCCACTGAGCACCCGTATACCATCTTTGATGTCAAACACCAATGGATGTGGGATCATTCATTTCCCATCATATGGGTAAAGATACGTATACGCTAGTCTACTCTGGAGTATCGATGCCCTGTCTCGATACACTCTCGACTAGGAACAGTTATAGGATGTGCTTATGGACTACCCTGGCCCCACTAGTATGATCTGCATCATAGTCCTAGTAGTCAAGTACATATCCTAAGGGCTTTATCAACATGTGATCACAAAACAGTATTTGTTAACATGTTAAGATAAAGTGCAACCAGACAGCATACAATCATGTCGAGCAAGAAAGTCCTCTCTATATATATCCAAGCATCCACTATAATATACATCATATGTACAACAATGGCCTCTAAGGTATATACATAACTAACAATACCGTCATTTCAAAACTTCACCTCCACTATTTTCCCTAAAAGGTTTAGATTTCTGGGCTTTGGCTTACTTGAATTAGATGAGGTCCTATAGACTTCACATGATTCAAGTACCAGTCACATGCCTTTCCGGGTCGTGACATTTCTAATATGGAAAGATCTTTCTCTAACAGAGAATGCTGGATTTAAAATCCGATGGTGATAAAATATCACCAATTAAATCATCTGATAGAATTAAATTCTATTTGGAAAATATTTTCCTGATCTTCCTCAAACTATAAAGATCTTCTCTGTTAAACAGATGACCTTTGGATCAAAGATCCAATAGTAATCATTTGGTAGAATAAAATTCTATCATACGAAAATATTTTCCTAATCTTGTTCAAGTAACAAGATATTCATATGATAAGAATAAAATTCTATGTTAAACTAACGAGATATCCATATGATAGAATTAAATTCTATATTAAGAAAATATATTTCTGATCTTGTTAAACTAAAAAGATATGATAGAATATAATTCTAATCTTGCTAAAACTAACAAGATACTCCTAATCTTGTTAAACAAACAAGAAATCTTCTCTGTTACACTGATAGCCTTTGGATTAAAAATCCAACTGTGAATAAAATTCACCGATTGATTTAAAAGATCACGGAATCAATCATGATGTCTCAATGAGGGATTCTCTTAACAAATTGATTCTTGTTCTTCTCGTATAAATAGGAGCGAGGAGAGGAGGAGAAAGACACAGGGAGAGGGGAAGAAAAATACAGAGAGAATTTAATTCTCTAAAAGGATGAGACCACCCCATAAGCTTTTTAAAAATCTCCCATAAAAACAAAAGAGAATTTAATTCTCAAACAAAGGGTTAAACCCTTCAAAAAAAGAACTTAGTTCTTCCTCTGGTTGAGATCTACAGAAGCAGATCTCCCCACAAGTTGAGAATTTAATTCTCATCGGGGAGATTCTGTTATGCAGATTCAAAACTTAGGGGAAAGAACTAGGTTCAAAGAATTAAATTCTTACAAAAAGTATATAGAAATTTAATTTCTCTGATAAAACTATGGTTTAACCCTGTAAAAAGAATTTAAATTCTCTAAACTCAGATCCCAGCATCGTTAATATGAGATCAAGATCTTCATGCACATAGAAGGAAAGACTAGTGATTCATTAATATTCAACACTATAATGAAACCTCACGTGTTTCCCCATGTGAGCACCTCTGATGAACAAAAAAGAATAGCTGAGACCGAGTCACGTGTTTCACACGCGAGCATTTAAAAAGAACAAGAAGTGCCTCCTAGGGTAGTCGCGTGTTTCCCGTGCAAGCATCTAAAAGAAGAACAAGAAGAGCCTCCTAGGGCAGTCACGTGTTTTCCACGCGACCCCCAATCAAGTGCTTAGCACTTACATGAAAAAGGGAATAGACCTAAAAACAGCACTCACATTTTGAGGGCGCCTCACGTATTTGCATGTGAGCACCACAGGGTCCAAGTGCTTAGCACTTATAAAAGAAAGAGAAATAAAATCCATAGAACAGTTCCCATTTCGGGCGCCTCACGTGCTCACACGTGAGCCAAATGCTTAGCACTTATAAAAGAATAGGGAAGTAAAACCCAAAAAGGCAGTATCCAACTTTGGGGCACCTCACGTGCTCACACGTGAGTGCCACAAGAATTAAGTGTTTAACACTGATACATAAACAGGGACTTGAACCCAATATACAGCGCCAGCTTTGAGATGCCTCACGTGCCACACGTGAGCGCCCCCCGAAATTCAGTGTTTAACACTACTTTAGAACCTCACGTGGGAACACGTGAGTGTTGAACGTATACTAGTGCTTAACACTATGGGAAGTCAACTCCAGCCTCAAGTTGGCTAAGTCTTCTTGAGATTAGAACATCTTCGATCTCCAAATAGACCAAGCCTCTATGCTCATGTCTTCCTAAACCGATCCTAGTCCCAAACACGACTAATGATCTTTCGACAGATATTCATCCCACATCTCCCCTCAATCTGGAAATTGGTTCAAGGGTACATCTCTCCACACCTCTAATACATGTCGTTGTAATTCTTCAACGTCTTCAGAGAGATGGCGGGTCCCGACAACTAATAACTCTTTGGTGCACTCCCAAACCGATGAGTACATCCCAATACGGACCGCAACGTCCTTAAACTAACTACGGACCGAAACGTCCTTAAACTAACAACGGACCGAAACGTTCTTAAACTAAAGTAATAGAGCCCAAATGCTCTTTTGTTGAGTCTGAATGATCCCAAAATCCTGTTGAGTAGATCTTAGTCTCAAATTAGACTAACGTATCATCAACAAACATTAAAGTTGATTTTAATCTCAAACGAGATTAATGACCCTCAAATCAACCCAAACATAAATCTAAGAATATACGGATTTGGACTAATCCACGCCTAACTAGCGACAACAGAAATTAGTCTCCGTATACAATCCAAGGGAAACCAAAAATAAAACAAACACTCACGACACAAAGTGAACTTCTGGAGCAGGAGAAAGTGGTTATCGCGATGCGGTAACGTAATTAACTGCAGGGGCTTGCGCCTGCAGGGAAGAGCATCCCCACAATCAAAAAACCCTCGCAAACGAGGGGGAATCTGACGAAGTCTGCTACAACAGCCGCATCCGTCCAAACTTCCGATACACGATGCTATAAATCAACTTGGCATCTTCAGAAAGGTGGACGGATAAATCCAAATAGCATCTGCTCCCAAATTCAGGAAAAACGTTCCATCCCGGTTTCATCTCTGTTTTCGGCGGTAAATAGATTCGGGCACGCCTGGTGGGACCTTTTCCTCTTTCCACTCCACACTTCATGTGTCATGTTTTTCCGCGATCAAATAATCGCGGTATATATGTTTGTAGTTGCCTTCGGAAAGATGGGCCACTTGCAGCCTCAAATCTCTGCAATTCGGCTCTTCAAGAAATCAACGAGCCACACGTGAGCGCCCCCCGAAGTTCAGTGTTTAACACTGCTTTAGAACCTCACGTGGGAACACATGAGTGCTGAACGTATACTAGTGCTTAACACTATGGGAAGTCAACTCCAGCCTCAAGTTGGTTAAGTCTTCTTGAGATTAGAACATCTTCGATCTCCAAATAGACCGAGCCTCTATGCTCATGTCTTCCTAAACTGATCCCAGTCCCAAACACGACTAATGATCTTCCGATGGATATTCATCCCATATATCCCCTCAATCTGGAAATTGGTTCAAGGGTACATCTCTCCACACCTTTGATACATGTCGTTGTAATTCTTCAACATCTTCAGAGAGATGGCGGGTCCCGACAACCAACAACTCTTTGGTGCACTCCCAAACCGATGAGTACATCCCAATACGGACCGCAACGTCCTTAAACTAACAACGGACCGAAACGTTGTTAAACTAAAGCAATAGAGCCCAAATGCTCTTTTGTTGGGTTTGAATGATCCCAAAATCCTGTTAAGTAGATCTTAGTCTCAAATTAGACTAACATATCCTCAACAAATATTAAAGTTGATCTTAATCTCAAACGAGATTAGAGATCCTCAAATCAACCCAAACCCAAATCTAAGAATATACGGATTTGGACAAATCCATGCCCTACGGGTGACAACATAAATTAGTCTCCATATACAATCCACGGGCAATCAAAAATAAAACAAACACACACGACACGAAGTGAACTTCTGGAGCAGGAGAAAGTGGTTATCGCTATGCGGTAACGTAATTAACTGCAGGGGTTTGCGCCTGCAAGGAAGAGCATCCCCATAATCAAAAACCCCTCGCAAACGAGGGGGGATCTGACGAAGTCTGCTACAATGGCCACATCCGTACAAACCTCTGATACACAGTGCCATAAATCAACTTGGCATCTTCGGAGAGGTGGACAGATAAATCCAAATAGTATCTGCTCCCAAATTCAGGCAAGACGATCCATTCCGGTTTCGTCTCTGTTTTCGGCAGTAAACAGATCTGGCACGCCCGGTGGGATACGTGATGTTCAACTGCAACGTGAAAAGCTGTAGGAGATGCTCGCTCAAGTGGCAGCAAACACTAATCCATCGCCTAAGGAAAATCCTAAGGACGCACCCGAAAAAAGAGTAGAGAAGGAGTCAGATATTGATTTCCTAAAGCGTGCTCTGAAAAAGAGAGATGAAGAAGCAGCAGAAATGTCCACTAAAATGAACCAGATGGCCTTTTTGATTCAGAATATGGCTGGAATGATGGTTCAATCGGAACCACTGGCAGATGAACCGCAAGTAGTCGGTGTTAAAGATAAGGATAACATTTCAAATCCTCTGCAAACCTCATCTAGACACATATATCGCTCGGCAAGTCAAAACTCACTATGCCAGTGAAGCATCAAATAGGCCAATCAAGACTGGTCGACCGTATCCGTCGTGCTATGATGAAATACAGTACCCGTCAGAATACATACTTCCGACTCCAGATATACAAAGGAACCGGGAATCCTCACCAGCATGTCGTGCGATTTAAATCCATGTGCGGTAATATTGGAAAGAATGATATACTTCTCCTCTGACAGTTCATCAGCTATCTGGCGGGCATTGCCTTTGAATGGTATGCGGAACTCTCGAATGACTCCATGAATACCTTCGACGAGATGGTTATGCTCTTCTGTCAGAGTTTCGCTAGTGTGAATAAACGCACTACCGTAATAGCGTTGGTCAATGAAAGAGTTAGACCGAATGAGACCTGGTTTCAATATGTTACCCGATGGCGAAATCTCTGGTCAAAATGCGAGCAACGTATCGACGAAGCTGCAGCTGTGGGAATGTTCATAGCCACTCTTGACCCAAATTCAAAAGGTGTTCCCATTTACAGCCCTTTTTAAGCCGACAACCTTCCAAGTGCTCATGGATAAAATGACTCGATTGGATCAGCTAGGTCAAGACCCTTCATCATCCGATGAAGATGAATGAAAAGCGGAGGTAAGGTGGCATTTGTCGGCAACGCTCAACAAAATATGAGCGACTTTGAAGCAACCTGTCGCCAAAATAGCGACGGCATGGGTACTCACTTCCCCCCTCCAAGATATACACAAGGGGCATATTTCTCACTGGCAGAAGAATCTCTACGTGGGATGTTCCTTTCTTCTCAAAAAACAGATAGAATATCAAGGGACTTACAAGCGGGTTCTGCAATCAAGTGGAATATCCCACTTGAACCAAAAAACCATAGAAGGGATGTGAAACCCATGTACCACTCCGAATCAGACGATGAGGAAAAAACCCCAAGTCAGATTCATTCTTCCAAGGAAGAGGAAGACTCGGCAGAAGGAATGACGTGATATCTCGTTCCTTTGTATATGAAGAAGACGCTCTATCAGTATCGGAAAGCGACATTGATACGCAGGGGGCAGATGCTGTTCAAAATGCCCAGTACTTCCTGCAAAACAACCCGATTAGGACGATGATAAATGAAGAAGTCCAATAAGGTAAAAATAGTCTAAGGTGTGAAGTGTCCATGCAAATAAAGGACAAGCATCAGCGTCTCAGCAAACAAGTGTCACGCCCCGCTTCCCAGTATACGGGCAGAAGACGTGACGAGGCCGCTACGTATTTACTCTAAAGTAAACACACTGAGCGTATATAAGCAATATAAAATGTAATGTACATAAGAGACAAGATATAGATGAACAACAACTTTATTTATTAACATTCTTTTTACAGTACATCTGAAAAGTAAATACATGGAATGGAAAGCAATGCCTAAACAGTGGCATAACAGAAATGGAAAATACAGAATGTAAAAATGTACAAGTGTAACATTTCAAAAAAAATAAAATATTATTTTTTGGGAATTTTTATAATTTAATATTATTTTTAATGAATATTTTAATATTTCGGTATAATTAAATACCGATAAATTGGGGAAATTTTTTGAAAATTATGGAAATTACTAGAAAGAGGGTGTTTTATGTGAATTATGCAAATTTTAAGTTTTTATGATTAATTTGACACTAATTTGGTGCTAATCGCGCTTAAAAATCGCTAATCGCGCTTTAAGCATATTTTGTGCAAAACATGCACCATATCTTTTTCTACACTTGTTACATATTTTCCATGGCTTTCCTACATATTTTTATCATGGTTGATGATTTTTTAGAGAGGGGGAAAAGAAAAGAAAAGAAAAAGAAAAGGATTAGAATATTAGGCATGGGCATGAGAGAGAAAGGTGAGGGGGTCATTTGACCATGAGTCTTTCTTTTCTCTCTTCATTTTCTTCATCTCTTTTCCCTCCTCCTCCATCTTGAGCTGCTGCCCTCTCCCTCCACCACCTCCTCCACCTCACTTCACCCTCAAAACAACATCAAAACCCCACTCCCTCTTCACAAAAAATGTGCACAAGCCCTCAAGCAACCCTTTGGACCAAGAAAGTATTCATTTTGGCGTTGTTGAGAATTCATGAGGGTCTAATGAGGTAATTCCTTCACAATTAGTATAGTATTTCTTGTGCTTAAGCCTCATTTCAAGTTTGAAATCGATTTCGTGTAGTTTTGTGCACTTTGGACATTACCAAAGAAGGTTAGGGTTTAAATTGAGTAGTGTGGTGAACTTGAGTGTGTTTGGTGACCTTAAACCCCCGTACAATGTTTTAAACCCAGAACATACACATATACCAAACCTGAAACCAAAATACGGATTTACAGAAACTGAAATGTCGGGTTTTGTGAGAGCTTAGTGGGTGCAGAGAAATCTGGAATAAACTGGGATTTTTACTGGAAAAATAAACAAGTCCAGAGACCAATTTGAGACCCTAGGAACCCCCTGTATTAAGAAGAACCACAGAGGAGCACCCAGGGCCGGCCGGGCCGGATTTTTCCTTTAAGGGGCTCGGCCACTTGGTGAGGGTAGGTGCCCAGATTGCTTCAGTATGTCATATGTACCATATATATCACCCTAGTGTTGTTTTGGAACCTTGGTTTCACCTAAGACAAAATCTAGGAACACTTTTATAAGTTGCTGCCTTATGTTTTGCATGTGTTTGAATTCAAGTTTTGGATATTTGGTATTGTATTCGATTATTTGACGTTTGTACGTCTATATCGATTGATATTTGGTTGAATTGCAAGATATAACCCATAGGTTTTGACCTATGGGTGATTCGTGCGACATTTTGGTTTTCGTGTGTCGTTTTGGCTTTGATTTGGTTTTGATGCGACGCGATACGTGTGACATGTAGATACCCCCACGACGATTCGAGATGATGAAGAGGATGATGGCGACATCAACATCGGCAAGCAAGACGCAAGTGAGTAGATTATATCTACGGGGGAAGTCGGGTGGATGGCGTATAGCACCCCCGCAGTTCGATGACTGGTATACTATCTATACTATATTTATATGATAGCTTATGTGTGTCATGGATATTCTAGATGTGATTAAGTGTATTATGGATAGATTAGGGTTTAGAAGTAAACTAGTATAGTTTCCCTAGTTGCGAACCCTAGAATAGGTTTACACCTACACGCGCACACATGCATGCTTACTTGTTATACTTATACTTGGATGATGAGGATAGTGGATGATATTTGGAAGATGAGTCGATGAAATTGGGCATAGTGCCATGAGATCGGTGATATGATGTGATTCGTATTTGGGATACAACATGAGATTTTAGCGGGCCTTTGGACGTGTGTTCCACACACGCATTTATATTTATATGGACGGTATCGATTTGTACTAGACTTAAATCAGTACCCCAGATCATGAGATATGATGATAAGGATACCAGACAATTGATGAGATGAATGTGATATTGACCCGTACCCAGCTTTTGGGATGTCGTACGATGATTTACTGTACGAGCTTTATATTGATGATAGATCCGCACTCATGACTCGAGAATGTCATATGATTTTGTATCATACGCGGTACCTTCGAGGCGGGATCACCGACTATTATATTTATATATATATATATATATATATCGACTCAGATTTAGTTGGTTTCCATACCCCTCCTGATTGACTTGCTAGTTAGAGCTGTAATTTTGCTAGTAGATGTTAGGCTAAACCGATATCATACCTATTTCAAAACTAACAAATCGGGAGTATTTCAAAGATAGGCACGGGGATACTACAGATATTTTCAAAAGACGCATCTTTTCTTAAAAACACCGTAGCCCTTATTTTCCTAAAAACCCCGATTCCTCTTCTTTCAAATGGCAAAACATTATAACATAGATACATTGATGTAGATACTGCACTGTTGTGTTATTATTCATTTGCCGCATATTCTTACTGTTTGCATCGCATTGCATGTTAAATATGTTTATTGTTATATCAAATCCATGCTGTTAGGACACCAGCACCATTATCGATGATGCATATGTTCCATGTACACCTGCTTGCCGGCTCACACACTTCATCATCGATAATTGCCATGCCACTATACTGTAGTACTGTTGCATTCAGGATATGACCCTTGCATGGTATACTTGTGTACATACATTTTGTACATCCATACTTATACACATACTCATTTGCACATACATAGATGATTTCTCGCTTGATTTGGAGATTTGGGAACCACAAGATACTCTTTAAAACTGATTCATTTTAAAAGAGTGGTTTCCCTCAATATGTGCATATTACTATTCCATATTGCATGATATACTGATATGCTTACATTTCTTTTACATGTCGCATACATCATGCTTTTGATTATACGCATTGAGATATATTGTTTCCATGATATTTCTGGATTTGGGAACCGTGGATATTTCAAAGGAGAGTATGTAATTGTTTTAAAAACCCGGTTACCCTTGATATGATATTTCAGTGTGTCCACCATGTGTTTTCTCGGTACTGAGAGCGACATGTGAAACCCGATTCGAGGAGGCGAACGAGACCGATTGCGGGTACATGGTGGACCCGGTATGGTACCCCGAGGCAAGAAAGGGATGCTGTTTATACAGACGGTGAGCCTGGCAGAGGGAGTACTACCTACCGGTGATAGTATTTGGGCTCGGCGGATATCCGGAGGATACCGACCGTAGTCGAGAGATAATATGGGCCGATCCGCACTGACGGAGCCCGATATATGAGGATTTACATGCCGATACTAGACCCAGGCTTCATGATGTTTTCGAGTGTCGATGCTAGACACTCAGGTTCCATGATTTGATATGTCGCAAGCGACACATGTTGATTTATATCCTCATATTTCCATGCATATGCTTTATGATATTTACATGCATTATGTTTATTGTCATTGGGTGACACGTGGACGATTTCCACATACATATATTGACATTGATGATATTGATCACATAGTTGGATGATATCCATATATTCATAGACTTCATGATATAGTCGACATTGATCATACCTCATATTTATGATATGTTATTACCTGAGGTACTGGCACAAGCACTTGGCACTATACTCATGTATAGATGTTACATTGCCACCTTATCATGCTTCAGACTTATTCATTTGAGGTTTATATATATATCTGATCGTATTGACCTAGGATTGTGTCATACATACGATTTCTGCTCTGTGATTTTTTCTATTCACGAGTTGGCAACTCATCCCCGCTGTGCCACAGTTTTTGCAGGTTTTGCCGTACAGGTTTTATTACGGCTTTTCTGGTACACTGCTTCCTTTCCGGGTGATTGCATTGATAGGTGGGTTCACTCGCATCATGACCACCCTTGTATTATTTTATTCAGTTGTATCTAGTAATTCCATCAACCAAAACTTGTATATTATTTCAGACTTAGAAAACCAGTTATGTATTATTTCGACCTTAGAGTCACGTGTTGTAGTATTATGGTTTTCATGTTGATTTTGAGTTCTTTTTGAGTTTTGACCCTCGCCCTTTGGCGTTGTATATTATATTGCTTGCGTGGTTGTGACCGTCGATTGACGAAGAGCTAGCTCCCGCTTGGGAATGCCTTTTATCATTGTGTATATATTATTCTTGTTGTACCCCGTTCGGGACAATATTTACAAAGGAAACTCTGCCGAAATTTTCAGAAAAGAATATAGATTGTGAAAATGCATATTCGACTTACTTATTTAAAAACCTTGTTTTTAAAACATGTTTTACTTACTTCTTAAAAACTAGTTTTCTTATTTACTCCTTAAAATGGTTTTAGATTTCTGGGTTTTTGGCTTACTTGAATTAGATGGGGTCATATAGGCTTCATATGATTCAAGTGCCAGTCACGGGCTATTTCGGGTCGTGACAACAAGGAATCTAAACCTCTGGGTCGAAAGTCGGCTGATCCAAATCCTCGCTGGTGGGCTCGATCTCCTGAAGGTCCGATACACCTGACAACATTCCAAAGAAGAAAGAGAAGGAATGTCGTCAGCGAACAATCGCTCGGTAAGTCCCAAAGATAAAGGAGAAGTGGAATAAATAGAGAGAGTGTGTGTATAGCTTTTAAAGTTGTATTATGTGGTTATAATATTGTATTTAGTGTTAACACTGTTGTTTGTAGCTTAGTACAGAAGAATGCCAGTGTATACGAGAGGAGTCTCGTTAGACCAGAGACTACGGTGGACAGAATCATGAGTACAAGGCTCCGTGATAAAACCCGGAACAATGGCAATTGAATTCAGGTTAGGTGTCTTAATAGTTGCAGTCTCGTACCATTTTTAACACCTTCCGTACCAATCTACCCCTTAAACCCCGTGATGTCTTGATTGTATTGTTTGTAATGTATTGTAAATTATATTGTCTTGTATTATAAATTGTATAGATGGATGACTTGCCAAAACCATGATATCAGTAAATGGATGTAACTGGAGAATCATGTAGATGGATGTATATCTATGGTTCGGTTCGGTCGAGTGTATAGACTGATAGATTGAACAGATTGAATATATGGATTCATATTGAATTGTTATATATACTTGAATCTCATTCAAGTCAGGTTGATTATATGGAGACTCGGTCTAAGTCAAACAATTAGAAAAGAAATTGAAATCTTGAATTAAGTTTTGGTGTTATCGGTAACCGCTGCACATGGACGGCAGGATTTGTGTCTTTTTCAAAGACGATTACCGTGTTAATAACACCGTTTGTTAAGTTGTCTACCTTAAATAGTCAAGCACCCATATCTCCGGCTCCCTGAGGCTCAACAGACCGGTCCCGCTTAAACCTATATTTACTAGGGTCCTTATTGTAATTTATAAAACTTGAGGGGTTTTATGTAAAAAAAATTTGTGTAATTTTCAAAATACACCTCAAGTATTTTATTATCTTCTTTAAAGTTTTCATCAATTTATATTTTATCATCGTGACATTTCTAATGAATAAAACCTATTTTTCATAATATATGGTATTTAATTGTAAAGTATTGAACTTGTATGGAATTTCATGGTATTTTGATGTAAAGTGATTCTTTTTTATTTAGAAAAGTTGGAATATTTATACTATATCAAAAATAGATATTTTGATGATACATATATATATTTATAAAATAATTTAATTTATTATTTTTCTAGAAATATCATTTTCTTAAGATATTTGTATTTTTAAATCTTTCGAGACCGTATGCTCCTTGCGGAGGTCTGCATCGCACACTACTAAGCCCGAGGATGTGCGATAATCTGCACCATCCCGAACGGGTTCCCCAAAATAGGTTGTAGCGGCACACTGCAAAGATTTGTTAAAAATACATATCTTGTAGAAAAAGGTTTTTATAAGTTTGAGGTGGTTTTGTGTAAAACCGTATTTTCCCAAAACTATGTTCCCAAAGATCATCATGCTATGTTACATATGAGTGTTGTGAGGAGGTAGGTCATTACCTCGTGAACTATCTAAAGGTATAGCAAGGGTAATCATGTTTTATGCCAAAACTAAACTATATGGTATTTTTCTGTAAAAGTACTATAAAAATTGAAATATAAATTCTTTTGATATGAAACTTGTTAATATGTTTTGTTAATATTTAATGATCATGATGTGATGGTTTGGTATTATTGTTTTTAAGAAAAATATGATTTTTAAGGAAAAACCGAATCGGAAGTCGGATTAACTCCAATTCCGTCGGGTTTTAGAATTCTAAGTTTTTAGAATAGTAAAGAGAAGGGGGAGAAGGTACTTGCTTGATTGTAGTGGAGAGGATAGGAAAAAGAAGAAGTAGGAGGTGCCGGTGCGTCTTTTCGTTGTCGGAATCTCTTCGGATTGTCGTCGGAAGTTCGCCGGAGTTTCGCCTTTCGCTAATTCCACTAGCACACAAAAGTCTAGGGAATTTTTCTTGAGAGTTTGGACAGGAATTTCAGTGTGAAGGGTGTGAGAAATTGAGTGGGTATTTATAGGAAAAACTAGGGTTAAGGTGTGATAAAAAATGCATTAAAATATGCATTAAAAAGAGTTTCATTGGATTTTTAATTCTCTGGAATAATGCAGGGAATTTAAACAGTGTAGGTGTTATAGGGAGTTCAAGAGGCACAGATGTCAAGAAGGAAGAAATCGGATTTGGGCGAGTTCGGCCGGCGACGCCGGCCGAATCGGGCCGATTCTCCCCGCCACGTGTCCCTTGCCGCTTGGTCTACCTACTGGACTCGTTTGTTTTTAGTATGACTTTTGGTTTTTATGAGTTATGCACGTGTAAACTCTTGGACTTCTAAAAGATTAAAAGAATTTAAAATAAAAATGATATGTGGCTGATGGGATTTGAACTCTGGTGCTTTGGTCCAACGGTGCAAGGTCTTACCAATGAGCTACAAGCTCCTTCTTGTTGTTAAAAAGCAAAACAATTTTATAACTTGTGCTCAGACAAAAGTATCCCTTTATGTATTTTTTTGAAAAAATTGTACAAAAAGTTTAGGGTTGTTACAACAAGAGTTGGAAGGGGTGAGTTATGCAACTTCGCGACCGAATGAGAATGTTGGACGTAAAAGTCCTTAAACTAGAAATTCGACTCAAATATGGCGATAATGGACCGAAACGTCCCTAAACTAGTGTGTCGCCTCAAACATGGCACATCATCCCAAATACGGTGATATCCTCTCTTGAGATTTATATTGCAATCGAAGTCCCAACGGCAAATGTTGCAACTCAAGTCCTACCGGCTACACAGCTACTCCAGCAATGAAGCCACCCCCAAGTCCCACCGGCAAACAGATGGGTCACCTGCGGCGAAACTATTTTCGAGAGTTTCATCGTTCGCAAAAAAATGGCATATCTACAAGCGAAATGGGCACGGGTGAAAACCCGAAAGGGCGCCATGAGTAAAAACAGCAGGATCGCCGACGAGTTTGTGAAAACCCGGAAGGGCGCAATCTCGTTAAAAAAATAATAAAGAGGAAAAAAAACGGTGTGTCCACAAGCAAAATGGGTACGGATGAAACCCGAAAGGACGCCGTGAGTAAAAACAGCAGGACAGTCGGCGAGTTTGTGAAAACACGAATAGGGCGCAGACTCGTAAAAAAAATTCATGTGCACTTACAAGGTCCTCTTGACCTTGTGAGGAGAAAATACCTTCTTGAGATCCTTACAACTCACAAAAGGAGCAACACATTTAGGAATCCTCATGATTCCTAAGGAGAAATTACACTTACGGGATCCTCACGACTCGTATGGAGAATTCCCCTTATGAGACCCTCACGGCTCATAAGATTTAAAAGCCTTAAGCTACAGGGATCTGAATCTGTTCTTAAGCCGTCATATCCCCCAAGTTGCCCTACAGGCGGTCCATATTGACCCTTGTATACAATCCACGGGCACGAATAAATATTTCTCTGCCAAGTTCTACAAATGGTAAGAAATGTCCCCATATGGTGAATAACACTTGTAAGTCCTCTCGACTTATAAGGAGAAAACACTCTTGGAAGATCCTTATGAATTACAAAAGAAGACATCACTTAGGAATCCCCACAATTCTTAAGGAGAAAATACGCGTACGAGATCCTCACGACTCGTAGGGAGAAAACCCTTTATGAGACCCTTACGGCTCATAAAGTCAAAAGTCTTAGTCGACAGGATCCTAACCCTGTCTACTAACCCACCTTTGTCCAAATCGACAGGGGAAAATGATGATTCGCTCCTGGCAACATTCTAATGGTGGCGATGCTGATTCCTAAATCGGTATCAAGTTTCGAGTCCTCTCAAGGCAAATGATGAATCGCTCCTGGCAACGTCCCCGTTGTAGCGATATTGATACCTAAACAGATGTCAAACTCCAAGTCAATCTCTCCAGCAAATGTCGTCCCTACAACCATCTAATGAAGTAGGGGACCCCGTTCGTCTAGGATCAGAAATGCCAAAGTGCATGGGACGAAATCAAGCAATACCTACAGAATCCACCGGTACTGACTGCTCCGGTCAAGGGAAAGCCCCTCATCCTATACACAACAGCCCTTGAAGGCTCTTTAGGCACACTATGGGCATAGGAGAACGACCAGGGGAAGGAGAGAGCTCTCTAGTATTTGAGTCGAGTTCTTCTGGGAGAAGAAAACAACTACTCCCCTATTGAAAAGTATTGCCTGGCACTGATCTTCGCGAGGATGAAACATCGACATTATGCCTTAGCAGATAAGGTACATCTCGTATCAAAGGTGGATCCTCTCAAATATTTGATGTCGAGAGTTATACTAATAAGAAGGCTCGCTAAATGGGCCCTCCTCTTAATGGAGTTCTCGATAACGTATCGACCACTCAGGGCAATGAAAGGCCAAGCCATTACCGACTTTCTTGTTGAGCACCCGATACCGGCCGACTCTCCCATAAATTGTGAATTGCCATATGAACACGCGTTCGACACAATCGACAGGGAGGAGGAAGGAAATAATGTCCGATGGGAACTCTACTTCGATAGAGCATCTTCCATGAAAAAGCGAAAGCAAAACACCCCCATAATTAAAGCAGGATGGGCCTTATCTTCGTGATTCCGTAAGAAGGGATAATGCATTTCGCCCTTTCAACAGAGCCGAGAACAAACAATAAGGCTGAGTACGAAGCTTTGATAGCAGGTCTTGAGATTGTTGTCGATATAGGAATCAAAAACCTGCTCATATATGGAGACTCCCGGCTGGTCGTTAGCCAAGTAAATGGCAACTATCAGACGTGCAAACCAAAGTTGGTAAAATATGGCGAAAAAGTGCAGCAACTGCTGACTCAAATCCCCTCCTACATTCTAGAAAGCATACCGCGGGCAGAAAATAGCAAGGCAGATGCATTAGCCAAGCTCGATAAAGAACTGGCCGACGAAGACCTCGATGACGTAAGGATCATTGTGCAAAGCCGCCGGATTCTCACGCCAGTAGAAATATCTCCGGAATCGTCCGAAAGGAAGGAAACGACCAAACAAGCAGCCTGCCAAATAGAGGACAAAGAAGAGGCTACGGATTGGAGAGAAGTCTTCATAGACTACTTCAAATCTCATCAAATGCCTAAAGATGCGTCATCAAGACATCAGCTCATGAAATGAGCTGTCTTTCGCCTTCGTCAATGATACTCTATACAAGAGATCATTTGACTGTCTATGGCTAAGATGCCTGAGACCAAAAGAATCAAGGAGAGTCGTCCAAGAAACTCATGATGGACTCTGCGGTTCTCACCAAGCTGGGCCAAAGATGAAGCTAAAGAGCAAGAGAATGAGTTACTATTGGTCCACAATGATTCAAAACTGCCTTGAATATGCAGTGTCACTCGTGCCAGATTCACGGGGACTTCATCCATCAGCATCCAAATCCTCTACACCCAACATAGGCTAGCTGGTCATTCAAAATGTGGGGAACTGATATAATCGGGCCCATCGAACCAGCATCATCCAAGGGACATCGGTTCATATTAGCAACAACCAATTACTTCTCTAAGTGGGCAGAGGCAGTACCGCTAAAGGAAGTGAAGACGGATAAGATCCTCCATTTCTTCAGGACACACGTCATCTACCGGTTCAGCACTCCACGATGAATCATCTCGAATAATGGGCCGGCCTACAGAAACCATAAGATTAGCCGCTTTGCACAGCAGCATAATATAGACCGGAGATACTCCTCGGTCTACAATTCCCGAGCCAATGGTCTAGCTGAAGCCTTCAACAAGACCCTGAAAAAGATTATAAAGAAAACGGTGTCCAAAAAAAGGACCGGCACGAAAGACTGCATGAAGCTCTCTGGGTGTATCGAACCACGTTCAAAACGGCCATGAATACAATGCCATACGTGTTGGTATTCAGCACGGAAGCGGTACTCCTTTTGGAAATAGAGCTAGCCTCTCTACGAGTGGCAATTCGTTATGAGTTAACGGACAAAGAAAATGCTCATCTTCGGCTTGAAGAGCTCGATGCCCTCGATGAAACTCGCCTCATGGCGCAGCAAAACCTGGAAGCTTACAAAGTAAGGATGACGCAGTCATACGAAAGACTAACTAGGACGAGAACATTCCGCCAAGGCGAACTCGTACTAGTTGTCAAATGACCAATGATCCCCAATCGTTCCAAACGGGGAAAGTCCAAGCCGAACTATGAGGGCCCATACATCATAAACAAAGTCTACCAAGGCGGGGCCTACTTTCTCATGGATATGCATGGAGAAAGGCCCTTCCGACCAATAAACGGCCGATTCCTCAAGAATTACTATGCCTGACGAGTCACGGCTTAGGTCAATGATAGATGACGATACCTATGTCCGCTCGCTATCTTCCTAAGTCAAAACTCTAAGTGGTATTCGGAAAAACGTTGCCTCCAAAATGGAAGCAATGGACCGAGACGTCCTTAAACTAACAATGGACCGAAATGTCCTTAAACTAAACGTTGCCTCCAAAATGGCAGCAATGGACCGAGACGTCCTTAAACTAACAATGAACCGAAATGTCTTTAAACTAAACGTTGCCTCCAAAATGGCAGCAATGGACCAAGATGTCCTTAAACTAACAATGGACCGAGATGTCCCTAAACTCAGCACAGGACCGGAACGTCCTTAAACTGGCGCATTGCCTATGGTACGGCGATACAACTACTTGAGATCTATATTGCAATCAAATTCTTGGTAGCGAAGATTGCAACTCGGGCGGTGAGCAGCGAAACTATTCCCCAGTGGAGTCGCCGTAAAAAAAAGGGTATATCCACAAGTAAAATGGGCACGGATGAAAACCCGAAAGAGCGCCGTGAGTAAAAACAGCAGGGCTACCGACGAGTTTATGAAAATCCGAAAGGGCGCAATCTCGTTAAAATAAAGACACCTGCAAGATCCTCTCGACCTTGTGAAGAGAAAACGCCTGCATGAGATCCTTACAATTCACAAAGGAGCAACACATTTAGGGATCCCCACAATTCCTAAGGAGAAATTACACTTACGAGATCCTCACGACTCGTAAGGAGAATTCCCCCTATGAGACCCTCAAGACTCATAAGATTCAAAAGTCTTAAGATACAAGGACCTGAACCTGTTCCTAAGCCATCACACTCCCCAAGTTGCCCTACAGGCGGTCCATACTGACCCTTGTATACAATCCAAAGGCACAAATAAATATCCCCTCATCAAGTTCTACCACTGGTAGGAAGTTTACCCATATGGTGAACGACACTTATAAGTCCTCTCGAGTTGTAAGGAGAAAACACTCTTGGAAGATCGTTACGACTTACAAGAGAAGATATCACTTAGAAGTCCTCACGACTTCTAAGGAGAATTTACATCTGTGAGATCCTCAAGACTCGTAAGGAGAAATAATTTTGTGAGACCCTTACGGCTCATAAAGTCAAAAAGTCTTAGTCGAGAGGATCCTAACCCTGTTTGCTAAGCCATCTTTGTTCGAATCAACAAAGGCAAATGATGATTCCCTCATGGCAACATTCTAGTCGTAGCGATATTGATGCCTAGATTGGTATCAAATTCTCAAGTCCTTTCACGGCAAATGATGATTCGCTCCTGGCAATATTCCAGTCACAGTGATGCTGATGCTAAGATTGGTATCAGATTTCAAGTTCCATACTCGCAATAAAAAATCAGCGAACAGAAAATGCATATGAAATAGCCGAAATGATGGGACAACTCGCAATAAAAATCAGCGAGAAAAATGTATGCATATAAAAACAGCCGAAATGTTTGAGCAACTGCAATAAAAAGCAGCGAGTAAAAAGGAAAAACAGCCGAAATGATTTGGCGCCGTGATAAAATAGCCGAAATGATTGGGCAATCGCGACTTTCACAATATAAAAAGCTGAAATGATAGAGTATCGTGGAAAGAAATAAAATGAAATGAAACTTTTGCTCTGCAGGTGAGTCCATACCGACCCCTGTATATTATCCATGGGCACAAATAAAAAGGGAACCCATGTTTTCCCACCCGGCTCCATTAAAGGGAGAGCCAGATCTCGACGGCAACATCTACAGCCTGAAGATCACAATAGTGCTTCTTCTCACTCCAACAGGATGCAGACGCGGCGTCAACAAAACGGAGCCATGGCAAAGTCCCTAGTTCCAAATCTCGACGGGTCATAGACAGCTTAGAGATCAACAACGACGTTTCTTCTCACTCCAACAGGATGCAGATGCAATGTCAACAAAACGGATCCATGGCAAAGTCCCTAGTTCTAAATCTCGACAGTTCACAGACATCCTAAAGATCAACAACGGCGTTCCTTCTCCACTCCAACAGGATGCAGACGTGACGTCAACAAAACGGAGCCATGGCAAAGTCCCTAGTTCCAAATCTTGACGGTTCACAGACAGACTAGAGATTCACAACAGCATTTCTTCTCACTCCAACAGGATGCAAACGCGACGTCAACAAAATGGAGCTATGGCAAGTCCCTAGTTCCAAATCTCGATGGTTCACAGACAGCCTAGAGATCACCCCGACGTTCCTTCTCCACTCCAACAGGATGCTGACGCAACGTCAACAAAACGGAGCCATGGCAAAGTCCCTAGTTCCCAAATCTCGACGGTTCACAGACAGCCAAGAGATCAACAACGGCGTTTCTTCTCACTCCAACAGGATGCAGACGTGACGTCAACAATAGACCCCGGGGTCAAAACAACGGAGCCATGGCAAAGTCCTTAGTTCCAAGCCTCGACGGTTCACCAACAACCTAGAGACTACCTCGGAGCCATGGCAAAGTCCCTAGTTCCAGGTCCCGACGGTTCACAAACAACCTAAAGACCACATCGACATTCGTCTCAATACAGCAGACGCAACGTCGCCCCGGCGTTCCTTCTTAACTCCAGCAGGATGTAGATGCAACGTCAACAACCGACCCCAGGATCAAAACCTCGGAGCCATAGCAAAGTCCCTAGTTCCAAGCCTCGATGGTTCACCAACAACCTAAAGACTACCTCGGAGCCATGGCAAAGTCCCTGGTTCCAAGCCTCGACGGTTCACAGACAACCTATAGACAACCTCGACATTCGTCTCGTTACAGCAGACACAATGTCAAAAAACGAAGTAAAGGAAAATCCCTAGCTTCAGGGTCTTGACGGCAACTTAAATAAAACCTGAAAGACTATCGAAGATCATCCCATACCAGCACGGAGTAGTTATGACTCATCGTGGCTCCCAAACTGAGCCAAACCTCAAGTAAAAAGCGGCATGGAAAATCCCTAACGCTTTCTCTTCCGACGGTAATATAACCTAGGAGATTACTTGAAGACATCTTGTCCAGCCCCCGAAGGGATCAGAGACACGACAGTCGCGGGGCTACTCGAACAGCAAGATTGCATATCGGGGAATGCATCAGCCAACGCGATGGTACCACGGACAAAAACCCTAGTACCACAAAACCTAACAGACTTCTGTCGTAAAGAGCAGGGGTTATAACATTAGGATATTCTTGTGAAAACTTCTCGACTCGTCTCGACTCGTAGGGAAAACAATGTTCCTGTAAGAACTTCTCAACTCGTCTCGACTCGTAGGTAAAAACATCTTCATGAAACCCTCATGGCTCATGAAGATGAAAAGTCTTAGGCAACGGGGATATCAACCTATTTTCTAAGCACTGTGGCCCTACAAGCAGGTCCAAACTGACTCTTGTATACTATCCACGGGTCTCCAAAGTCGAATATCGACAAGGAGGGGAAAAAACCACTTACGAGTCCTCTCGACTTGTAAGGGGGAAAATTCTCTTGTGAGATCCTTACGACTCTCAAAACAAAACACACTTAGCATATCCTCACGACTTTTAAGGAGAAAATACACATGCGGGATCCTCTCGACTCGTAGGGAGAAAACCCTTTACGAGACCCTCACGACTCATAAAGTTGAAAAGTCTTAGGCGGCAGATCCAAACCTATTTCCTAAGCCATCGCTGCCCTACAAGAAGGTCCAAACTGACTCTTGTACACTATCTACGGGCCACATTCGCCAATGAAATAAAGAAGCTATTTACGGGTCCTCATGATTCGTAAGGAAAAATACCCGAGTGAGATCCTTACGACTCATATAGGCGATGAACACTTATAAATCCTCATGATTTCTAGGGAAAATATGCACCTATGAGATCCTCTCGATTTGTAGGGAGAAAAAACCTTCTTGAAACCCTTACGGCTCATGAAGATGATAAAAGTCTTAGGCTACAAGGACCCTAAGCCGGTCTCCTAAATCCTCAATTCTATGACCATGCATAACTCTGCACTACTTCACCCACGTACATACTCACGTGGGCAAAGTAGTGGAGGGCATTTATTCCCGCCAAAATTTTCGGCCAAGAGCTATTTGTTCCATTATAATCCTTATAAACAAGGGAGAGAAGAAAGAGGAAAAGAATTCACGGTTGGACATCATGTGTTAAATACGTGAGCGTTTATAATGCAAAGCATATAAGCGCTGAAAGAAAATAACAAAAGGCAAAACAGGCCTCACATGTTAAACACGTGAGCGCTCATATGCAAAGCATATAGGCGTTGAAAACACATAACTAAGAGCCAAATAGGCCTCACGTGTAAAATACGTGAGCGCTCATATGTAAAGCATATGAGCGCTGAACATAAATAACCAATGACCAAACATGCCTCACGTGTTAAACACGTGAGCGCTCATATGCTCATATGAGCGCTGAAAATAAACAGGCTAAAACCCACACTAGGGGTCACATGTTAAACACGTGAGTTCTATTGCCTCTCACATGCAAAGCATGTGAGCGCCCCAATTTAAAATGTTCTCATTAAATTCTATGTGATAAAATTAAATCCTATTTGGGAAATATTTTCCTTGATCTTTCTAATATGGAAAGATCTTTCTCTAGCAGAGATGCTGGGTTTAAAATCCGATGGTGATAAAATATCACCAATTAAATCATCTGAAAGAATTAAATTCTATTTATGAAATATTTTACTGATCTTCCTCAAACTAGAAAGATCTTCTCTGTTAAATAGAGAACCTTTGGATCAAAGATCCAATGGTAATCATCTGGTAGAATAAAATTCTATCATAGGAAAATATTTTTCTAATCTTGTTAAAGTAACAAGATATTCATATGATAAGAATAAAATTCTATGTCAAACTAACGAGATATCCATATGATAGAATTAAATTCTATATTAAGAAAATATATTTCTGATCTTGTTAAACTAAAAAGATATGATAGAATAAAATTCTAATCTTGTTAAAACTAACAAGATACTCATAATCTTGTTAAACAAACAAGAAATCTTCTCTGTTACACAGAGAGCCTTTGGATTAAAAATCCAACGGTGAATAAAATTCACCGATTAATCTAAAAGATCATGGAATTAATCATGATCTCTCAATGAGGGATTCTCTTAACAAATTGATTCTTGTTCTTCTCGTATAAATAGGAGCGAGGAGAGGAGGAGAAAGACACAGGGAGAGAGAAAGAAAAATACAGAGAGAATTTAATTCTCTAAAAGGAGGAGACCACCCCATAAGCTTTCCAAAAAGCTCCCACAAAAACAAAAGAGAATTTCTCAAACAAAGGGTTTAACCCTTCAAAAAAAGAACTTAGTTCTTCCTCTGGTTGAGGTCTCCAGAAGCAGATCTCCCCACAAGTTGAGAATTTAATTCTCATCGAGGAGATTCTGTTATGCGGATTCAAAACTTAGGGGAAAGAACTAGGTTCAAAGAATTTAATTCTTACAAAAGTATATAGAAATTTAATTCTTCTGATAAAACTAAGGTTTAACCCTGTAAAAAGAATTTAAATTCTCTAAACTCATATCCCAGCATCGTTAATATGAGATCAAGATCTTCATGCACATAGAAGGAAAGACTGGTGATTCATTAGTATTCAACACTATAACGAAACCTCATGTGTTTCCTCATGTGAGCACCTCTGATGAACAAAAAAAAATAGCTGAGACTGAGTCACGTGTTTCACACGCGAGCATTTAAAATGAACAAGAAGTGCCTCCTAGGATAGTCACGTGTTTCCTACGCGAGCGCCTAAAAGAAGAACAAGAAGTGCTTCCTAGGGCAGTCATGTGTTTTCCACGTGACCCCCAATCAAGTGTGTAGCACTTACATGAAAAAGGGAATAGACCCAAAAACAGCACTCACATTTTGACGGCGCCTCATGTGTTTGCACGTGAGCACCACAGGGGCCAAGTGCTTAGCACTTATAAAAGAAAGAGAAATAAAATCCATATAACAGTTCCCATTTCGGGCGTCTCACGTGCTCACACGTGAGTCAAATGCTTAGTACTTATCAAAGAAGAGGGAAGTAAAATCCAAAAAGGCGGTATCCAACTTTGGGGCGCCTCACGTGCTCACACATGAGTGCCACAAGAATTAAGTGTTTAACACTTATATATAAATGGGAACTTGAACCCAATGTACAGCGCCAGCTTTGAGGTGCCTCACGTGCCACACGTGAGCGCCCCCCAAAATTCAGTGTTTAACACTGCTTTAGAACCTCACGTGGGAACACGTAAGTGCTGAACGTATACTAGTGCTTAACACTATGGGAAATTAACTCCAGCCTTAAGTTGGCTAAGTCTTCTTGAGATTAGAACATTTTCAATCTCCAAATAGACCGAGCCTCTATGCTCATGTCTTCCTAAACTGATCCTAGTCCCAAACACGACTAATGATCTTCCGACGGATATTCATCCCACATCTCCCCTCAATCTGGAAATTGGTTCAAGGGTACATCTCTCCACACCTCTGATACATGTCATTGTAATTCTTCAACGTCTTCAGAGAGATGGCGGGTCCCAACAACCAACAACTCTTTGGTGCACTCCCAAACCGATGAGTACATCCCAATACGGACCGCAACGTCCTTAAACTAGCTACGGACCGAAACATTCTTAAACTAACAACGGACCGAAACGTCGTTAAACTAAAGTAATAGAGCCCAAATGCTCTTTTGTTGGGTCTGAATGATCCCAAAATCCTGTTGAGTAGATCATTATCTCAAATTAAACTAACATATCCTCAACAAACATTAAAGTTGATCTTAATCTCAAATGAGATTAGCGATCCTCAAATCAATCCAAACCCAAATCTAAGAATATACGGATTTAGACTAATCCACGCCCTATGGGCAACAACATAAATTAGTCTTCGTATACAATTCACAGGCAACCAAAAATAAAACAAACACACACGACACGAAGTGAACTACTGGAGCAACAGAAAGTGGTTTTCGCGATGCGGTAATGTAATTAACTGCAAGGGCTTGCGCATACAGGGAAGAGCGTCCCCACAATCAAAAACCCCTCGCAAACGAGGGGAATCTGACGAACTCTGCTACAACGGTTGCATCCGTCCAAACCTCCGATACACGGTGCCATAAATCAACTTGGCATCTTCGGAGAGGTGGACAGATAAATCCAAATAGCATCTGCCCCTAAATTCAGGCAAGACAATCCATCCCGATTCCGTCTCTGTTTTCGGCGGTAAACACTCCCATTGTATGGTGGAGGAATAATCATTATCTTGTCGAACCTTGAATTTTTTCGGTCCACGAGAATAGTTTTCATCAAGAACAGAGTCCTGGACTTTTCTCCAAACTCTGTGAATTCGTGAAGAGAGTCGTTGATGGGACTAATTCGGCTTCGGCTGTTTTGGAGCTTCTGCAGGATGAGGTGATCTCTTCAATACCGTCTTGGGGAGTTTTTGCAAACCCTTCTAAGCGGTTCGAAACTGTTCCCAGTTAGAACATCAGTATCAATAGCCACCCAGGAGCTGGTGGGGTAAGTCCGGAAGGGGAACTGCCCCTACCATGTCTCACCAGACGTCAATGGGATGTCGAGCATGTCTTGCAGTGGGAACCGTCTCAGTATTAGAGGCGCCCTCATCATGCCCCCGGTGTTGTTTGGGGGCCTCGCCTGGTGTCAACCTATGGAAGACCGACATCCTTGGTGGAGCCGGAGCAGAATTGGTTAGCCTGTTGAAAACCGACCGTCTTAGTGGTGAAGCACTCTTGTTGGCTTCACACAGGGCAGGAACGGGGAAAGCTAGTCGTTTAGGGGCAACCCCCTCAGCAATCATTGTCTTATTTACGTGACTCGTCGAGCTTCCCTTCATCATGTTGAAGATCGAAACTTCAGAGTTAGACGGCTTGTCAGTGGCGGTCTCCACGGTAGCTAGCCGATCGAAGAACGACTTTCGTGGAGCTTCTTCCTTGGGCATTGAGGCGCCAAAGCTCAGGGATCGGACCATAGTCCTAAAGAACAGTCCGGTGGTCTCTTGGATGACCTGCCCTGCCGATATGGAGAATATGGAGACCACATTTGGCCCGTAAGTGACTCCTCCGGATTGGATGGACTGAGAGTTGCTGTTGCAGGAAGTGCAGTTGAAAGCCATTGATTCTGCATGGAGATGAAACACCAAATTTTAGTATCTCAAATCCAAGGGCAACCATAAACATTGCGAACCAGGATTTTGTTCGCGAGATACGACACACAAAGTGTGGAGTAGACAGAGGAAGATGTCCCACCGGGCATGCCGGAATCTGTTTATCACCGAAAATAAAGGCGAACCGGGTTAGAACATTTTTCTTGAATTTAGGGGTAGATGCTATTTGGGACATATCCGTCCACCTTTACGAAAATGCCAAGTTAATTTATGGCACCGTATATTGGAAGTTTGGACAGATACGACCGATGTAGCGTGACTTACTGCAATCCCCTCTTTGAGGGGTTTTTGATTGTGGGGACGCTCTTCCCTGCTGACGCAAACCCCTGCAGTTAATTATGCTATCGCACTGTGATAACAACTTTCACCTGCTCCAGTAGGTCACTTCGTATTGTGTTACATATATTGTTTAATATGGTTTCCCGTGGATTGTATACGGAGACTGGTTTATGTCGTCGCCCGTAGGACGCGGATTAGTCCAAATACGTGTGTGTTTGTGTGTGTGTGTGTAAATTTGGGATCCAATTTAGGACACAGATCTCATGTAAACGAGGTCCATCAGTTCAAAATATGTCATCTGAGAATCGTTAGTCATCTTTGAGATTAAGATCAACTTAGGAATATGGTTAAGACTCGTTAATCCTATTTTGGATTAAGATTAACTTAACAAGTATGGATTAAAAATGTTTAGTCGTCTTTGAGACTAAGATCACTTGGTTTGATTGATATTTTGATCAATATATTGCAAATGAGAAACAAAATTTTTGATACTTAATTTAATTTTAATTAAGTAATCAAACAATGATTTGTTGTTCATGTGCGCAAGTGTTTATGGAATGCACATGCCATTTTATTTTATTTGAAAAGAGTGCACATACGCTTTGCTCATGGCTACGCACTGTTTTGAATCAGGATGTTGTGCACATATATATCACATGGCTCGCATTTGTTATAAATTTAGAATTATATTTGTGCGCATGTATGTATGCGCACATATATTTAGCAAGTCAACGTGCATATCACGCGACACTCGCACATCATAGATGGTTTTCAACAAGTGCGCACGCGTGTATATCATGTGACGTGCATGCCTTTATAAGCGGCATCCAGCAAATGCGCACACATGGATATCACGTGATGCGTATGCATTCATAGGCAGCTTCCATCAAGCGCGCGCGCGTGGGTATCATGTGATGCGCACATCTCCAAAGCATTATTTTCCCAAGGACAGCAATTTTTTACTAAGTGGGCGCTAATTTGGGTGCACACTTGTTTCTATCAGAGAGCAAAAGCTTTCACCAAGAAGCAAAGGCTTCTGATTTATGTTCTTTTCTTCTTCTTTTATCTTTCCAAGAAGCAAAAGCTTCGATTTTTATCTGTTTTTAAGTCATTTGCATGCGTTTTATAGTGCGCATCTTATTTTTCTTGGATCTTAGGATCAATCTCTCGCAAAAGTATAAATTTTATGAACGAGGGATGAACCCTAAAATCATTTGATTTTTTAATAGCGAATCAATAGATTCAAAAAAGAAGTAAAGGTTTCTATCTAAAAACAAAAACTTTTTTAATGGAGGAAAAGAGAATTATTTCTCTTTACTTCTACCTTGCGCACTTTTTGCCGAGGAAGAAAAAGACTTGAGATTTTTTCAAGCTTATTAGAGGGTTTCCGACCTTGATTTCTTCATGAGGCTCCTATTTATAGGAGAGAAGAAATTAGGGTTTATTTGATTTGTTTTAGTTTGTTTTGATCTCAATCTGATTTTAGATTGATTAAAAAGATTTAATTGATTTATATCAATTAAGGGTGACATACGCACCGTTGGATATTTGATCCACAGATCTATTTGTTAAGGTATTTGACCAACAGAATATTTTTCTGTTAATTAAGGATCGGTTGCACATTATTCCTGTTTTAGGAAGATCCCAAATTTATTTAGTTTGTTATTATTGGGATGTTTTTTTGGTTAAGTGCACAATGAGTACGTGCGTTGCACGTGCATGTAGCGAACATATGCGCACTTGTCATATACATATCCGCTTTGCACACGCCCGTGGCTAGCATGTGCGCACGTGCTTTGCACGCACACATCGCACTTAATGACTTCTGTCAAGTGTGAGTGTCACTGATGCGCACATGCATTGCTCACATGTCATATGATTTTGTCATTAGACATGTGCGCACTTTTTGGAGATAGATTTTAGCCATACACGCACCTATTGATTTATTAATGGTTGCGCACTTGCATTTTCATATGTTTTCAAATCGGCGAACAACTGTCAAGCTGTGATTCGTTGGTTCTGTCTCGAGATTCGTAAAAATGCAAACCGTCTTTTTAGACCCTATAAATCGGTATCATTTTCTTCGCTCTTTTTAGAGTTTTAATTTTTCTGAAGCTCTTACTTTCAAACCTTTACTTCTTCGTTAATTTGGTACGTGCGCATGCGCACCTCTGCCTTTTATGCACTTGATTGAGCTTGCGCACCTTTTGGATTGCGCACTTGGTTTAATTTAGAATAACTTTAAAAAAGTTTCTTTAATTTCAAAAACGTCACTTAAGTTTGGCTCTAGTCACCCAATTTCCTCCTTTAGCTTCAAAGTTGGATGTTCATATTCCACTCCTTTAGTGAACCGACATCTTTCCAGTCTTTTCTTTTCAGGTGCCATGGATAACCGTCTATATTCTATCAGGGAGATTGTTTCTCATGCCGACATTCATTTTTATGAACCGGCCTTCACTGACGCTCAATGTGAGGTCGTTCTCAGTTGTTACGAGGCTCATGGTGGGTGAAAGCTTCATCGGCATTCCACACTGCTTCAGATGATATTTCAAGCCATCCACAATGTCATTCCTGGGAACATGGATGTAATACCCCTCCCTGCTCTTGACTAGGCCATGGGCAAAGTGCATTCATTCTTCCTGATGGGGTATCTCGAAAGGGTTGAGAGATCGTGCAACTGCCCTTCTACATGTAATTTTCCAACAGAGAGCGATCTTGTCCACTTCTGATAGAGGCGAACAGGCTCCTACAGCAATGGAGGATAAGGCTTTCAGTCTTTGTCAGAGTCTGTTTATATTTTTACTCTTCCTTATAACTCAGTCAATCTACTGTCGTTCTGAACTTTTGGGCGATATAACAACCTTTATCTTATTTACCTTTTATTCTTCGGTAGTTGGTAGTTTGTAATTCACCTTTTCTTGCCATTTGAACGAAAATGCTTCTTTTCTTTTATGTTCGCACTTCTTTTTGAAATGGCTTTGCTTTTGTTGTAAGAGCCCATCGATAGCATATGCGCACCTGTCGTGCATTAGCTTTCATGTGCGCACATATATATATGTGCAAGTTAATCTGGTCATTTTTCATCAAGTACGCATTTGAACATGTGCAAACAGGCTCTACAATGTTCGATTTATTGAAATATCACAAAACAAAGACCAAAAGAGCTGATCTGCTGATGGAGTGAAACCTTTATTTTTTGCCTCACTGGTTAAAATTGATTAGAGTCAAATAAAAGATTAAAGAAGAGAAAAATAATCCTCTTGTGCCTCTGCTAGTGTTGATTATGAGGGTTGGGGGGAGGGGATGTTTACGTGGCTCCGTTTATATCAGGTTATGACCTATTATTAAAAAAAAATTAAATGATCTCTTATATATATTTTTGTGCGAATTTTTTTTTAAATTTTTATTTAACCTTCTCTGATCTTTATATCCTCTTGGAATCTTTAAAATTGTAATAAAAACTACGATTTCATTGATATTTACTCAAACCATGATTTCATTGATTGGCTCCTCCTTAAATATTGAAATTCAGTATCATTTCCAGCAACAACATTTTATTAAAAAAAATCCAGCAAATCCTTTTAATATATTTAGGTTTTTTTTCAATGAAATCAAGGAAGGCCCGGCTAGTTTTATAAGAGACCAATGTTATTGGGCTCGGCTTAGTACAAAAAAGCCTTAAAAAGGTATAAACAAGAGGGGGTGGGTTTGGGGGGATTAGGGTTACAAATTATCCGAGGAGAGAGAATAAGATCATTCTAGATCTAAACACTCTCTTTCTCGCTCAAAATATAGGGCAAAAAATTCCAGATCTCAATTCTCTTCTTATTTCAAAAATAGATCAGATCTCTTACACAATTTACATTTTTAACCGTTCATTCTATATAATTTTGTTAATAAATAGTGTTATTTAATTTATGTCTGCTCATTAAGTACAGGGTACTGGTACACAGGACAATTTAACTAAAAACATGCACAGATATAACAGATATGATCAAAACTGCAACAAGAGGGAAATTCCATCATTTTCTGAGTTCTTGCAACAAAGATGGTGTTGTGTACAAATAATTCAAAATGTCCCAACATGATACAAGCATGGAGCAAGTGGGCACACAAGTGGATCAAAGGACAACCATGGTACGCAAGTGGGCATGTCTCATGATGAGTGTGCAGTGGATCACATTGGAAAGTTTTTGATGTGATATGCAAGTGGATTGGAAATGTCATCATCCTTTGAACTCAAACTCCAGAGAGCAAATCAGATGAAATTAAAATAAAAGAAAAATACTAAAAATCGAGTGGAGAATTGATGAGAAGAAAGCTGGAGCCCACATTCATCAAGTGGGCTGACCAACAATTCTATTCGGCCGTCTGGGGCGGCCTGACTTTGTCCCTTGGGCTTCATGCTTAACAGTCCAATCAAGCCCTGGTTCCACTTTTTTTACCTGTTGTGTAGTCTATAAATAGCAGTTCATAGATGTATCAAAGTGATAGTACTCGATATTGGCGATCCCCAAAATCATGACACGTGGCAGGTGACATGTCCCAAGACTCAGAAGAAAGAGCCCACGGGGCCGACCAGGCCACCCTACACCCGACCTGCAAGCACAAGCTGGCCCTCCTCGGGGCTCCCGGCAAGTTAGTTTCCTCGATCCCTCAGCTCGTCCCGAGCTGCCACAGGACCAAAACTCCTCGGCCCCCTCGCTCGTCCCCGAGCTCCCACCGAGGCCGTCTTCCTCGGCCCTCCGACCAGCTCCACCACTCACAGGCGTAATCGCCGCTCCGTGAATCTCGCCATGCGCAGATTCTACGCTAGCAACATCCCACGTTCCACGCCATCACGATCCCTATTAATGGGCGATCCGCTCTCTACGCGGGCGTGGCGTCGGGAGCGTAACTTCCGGCGAGATTCTCGCGCCTGCTGCTGTGTGCCACCACCGCTATATAAACCCCCATCACAGAGGGGTCAAGTAAGCCATTTTTTACTCTTTAAGCCGTTACTCTGCTCGGATCTCATCACTAACTTGAGCGTCGGAGGGTCCTTAGTGGTACCAAACCACCCCGGGACTTCTTTGCAGGTACTCGGCACCAACCCCCTCACTTCACCTCTTCCTCTAAAAACCCATTGAGACCCACACACAACGGAGGACAATCGACTAAGTCCACCGTGAGATCAACGGAAGACAACATCTGACGGAGGCCCGAAAAGGAGCTCCATCAGTTGGCGCCGTCTGTGGGAAACTAACTCCACAAAATACAAAGTTGGCCTTCCTATCTCCACCCTCATGGCAGACGACCATCCTGGGGATCCCGGTACCAGCCGCCGCCTTCCACTCACCGAAGGCGGGGATGAACCTCCTCCCATGACCGTCATCAACGCCCTCGCAGACCGGATAAATCGCCTGCAATCCCTCGTGGAAGCCCTCGTCCGCGTCCGAACGACCGCGCCCGGGCCCCAGATCGCTGCGCCACCGCCTCCAAAAGGCTTTGTCCCTGTCTGGACGGCCGACCACCAACAGGCTGCGTCCCCTGGCCGCCGGTCTCTTTAACCGACGCTCCCTGAGGCCCGCTGGGCGCCCCAGGGCTCCACGCCGAGATCCGCCGCCAGAACGCCTCGCCTTGAACCTCCACGTGCCTCTTATCCCCTTGAGGAAATGTCAGTCACCTCGCCTATCCACGGGCGTGGTCAACCCCACCACTATCGGCGGGGCCACACATAAGGGGCCCGCCCCGGCAACTCAAGAGCTACCTCATCCCGGGACCTGAGGCACCTCATCGAGAGAAACCGGGGCCGCTCCCAAACGCAGGTCACCCGCAGCGGGGGCCAGGGATCTCGAGGCGCCGATTCCTTAGGGTACCACGGTCGGCTCGACGCCCACGAGAAGAAGATCGAGGGCATGCGCCAAGAAGCTCACCTCACGAGCGACAGAGCTAAGTACGCCTCTGACTCGCTCACGAAGCCGTTCACCGAGGAGCTGCTCGTCATCCGCGTCTCCTCGCGCAACAAGCCCCCAAAGGTCTCTCTGTTTGAAGGGAAAACCGACCCGAAGGACCACTTGGACGCTTTCACCGCGGGGATGAGCTTCCAGGATCACTCCGACGCCACCCAGTGCAGGGCCTTCCCGGCCATCCTCATCCGCGCAGGTCAGGACTGGTTCCGGGGGCTCGAGCCTCGCTCGATTTCGACCTTCGACGAGCTGGCTACTCAGTTCCTCGGCCATTTCATGGGGAACCGTCGACAGAAGCGCACGGTCGATTACCTCTTCACGGTTAAGAGTGGGGACAAGGAAACGTTCAAGGCCTACATTACCCGTTTCTACAATGCCCTTCTCGAGGTGCCCGAGCACCGAGACGAAACCGTCATAACGGCACTCAGATCTGGTCTGAGGCACAAGAAATGGTTACGCTCCTTCGTGCTGGCGCAACCTAAGACCATGGCCGAGGTCAAGGCATGGACCGAGCGCGAGGTCCAGCTGGAATCCGAGGTGAATGCTAACCTTCCCCGGGCAGAACGGCCCGACCAGAAGAAGAGGGCTCGGGAGGAGAGGCCGGAGCGTCAGCAGCCCTATCACCCGAAGTTCCAGGAGTATACCCCCCTCAATGTCTCCCTCACGGTGTTGCTGGAGGAGGCCCAAAACGAGGGGTTCTTCAAGTTCCCTCCGGTCCCGCGTCAGGCCGCAAAGCGAACCCGGGGCCCCTACTGCGCTTTCCACCGGGTACTGGGCCACGCTACGGAGGACTGCAAACAACTGAGGGACTACATCGAAGAGCTCATCCGGTCTGGGCACCTCGCCGCCTACCTGAGGGACAAACGGCAGACCGACCGCGAGCAGGAGCAGCATCGCCCTCCCGCCGACCTGACCATCGGTCAGATCATGCTTGTTTCAGCAGACGGCCAGCCCGGAGCTCAGGGAGCCCCATGCCCTATGCCAAGCGTGGGGGCCGACAGCCCATCAGGGAGCTTGGCCCAAGCCAATAAAGTCATCTACTAGCCTATACCTTTCTTTTAAAGCAATGTAAATTCTTCCTAGGATCTATTGTTAATTTAATAAAGATCAATGGAGCATTGCGAAAAAGAAAGAAAAGCTTTGTTTATTCAAAGGGCATTATGGGATCCTCAGCCATACATGCAAAAAGAAAAGAAAATTACAGTAGTGGGGGAAGGGGGTGCAGCAAGCACTGCTCGTGGTACTCGGTAAAAATCTCCGCCAACAGGGGCCTCGCCAGTTCCAGCCTCTGTCCCCGGTTCCCCCCGCGGGCATCGACCCCGAGCCTCAGCTCGTAGCATTCGCGGACGAGCGCCTCTGAGCGGGCCAGCCGGTTCACGGAGATTAAGCCGAAATGCCTCAAAGACCGCAGCTTGTCCACGGCCTCATCAAAGAGCAGCTCAGACAGGGGGTTGTAAAGCCCCGGCGATGCCCTCCAGATGGAGTACATCAGCAGCTGCAGCAGGGAGGAGCGTCGGGGGAGCAGCCGGCCAAAATGGTCCTCGACGCTCCCGTAGACCAGCTGCACCGTGTCCTCGGTGCAGTACGGGTCATAGAGGTACACGTCTTCAAAGTGGACGATGTCGGGGATGGTGAACGGGAAGTCCTGCATTCTCGGCGACCTGTTTATGAAGGATGAAAGGACCAGTATTCCTTCAACCTTATATAGCCCACTGCGCAGCCCAACCGTCGCACGCTTTCGCCCAGGGAGTCGCTGCCACGCAGCGGACATCAAGCATTCTCCGGTGGAATCGAAGCGACGCGCCCCTAGCGCTTCGCCTTCCCCGCATTCAATAGGCTAGCTACGCGCGCCGTTGCCCCGACCGTTCCCATTCCCCGCACCTACAGCTGAACGGTCGGGTTACACCACGACAAGATTTAGCCCAGCAGCTTCCCTGCTCGGTCGTCCCCAACGGGCAGCTTCCCTGCCGCAACGCCGGGATCAAAAAGCCCTCACAGAGGCAGTCGAGCCCGAGGTCCCCTCGCTCGGCTATCCCCAGCAGGCAGCTTCCCTGCCGCAACGCCGGGATCAAAAAACCCTCCCAGAGGCAGTCGAGCCCGAGGTCCCCTCGCTCGGCTATCCCCACGGGCAGCTTCCCTGCCACAACGTCGGGGATCAAAAAGCCCTCTCAGAGGCAGTCGAGCCCGAGGTTCCCTCGCTCGGCTATCCCCAGCGGGCAGCTTCCCTGCCACAACGCCGGGGATCAAAAACCCCACTCAGAGGCAGTCGAGCCCAAGGTTCCCTCGCTCGGCTATCTTTCAGGACAAAAGCCCTCGCCAAAAGGCACCGGGCAGTAACCCTGCCTGGCCAAGGGTCCTTGGTATGCTTCTTACAGCCTTATAGCTCTTCCCGCGCCAAGGACCAAAGTCCTCCCAGAGGCAGTCGGGCCTTCGCTCGGCTATCCCCGGCTGGTAGCTTCCTACCACAACCGACAGGGATCAAAGTCCTCGCCAAGAGGCACTGGGCAGTAACCCTGCTCGGTCCTCGTCCTGAAGGATCAAAGCCCTCGTAAGGGGCAACCGAGCAGCTACCCTGCTCGGTAAAAACTCCGGCTGGTAGCTCCCTACCCGCGACGCCAGGATGGGAGCGGCTGCCCCGCTCGTTCATCCCAGGCTGGTAGTTGCCTACCCACAATGCCAGAGGTCAAAGCCCTCGCCCAGAGGCCACCGCGCAGCTCCACTGCCCGGACATCCTTAGTGGGCTTCTTACAGCCCCTCAAACGCTAAAGACCCAAGCCCTCGCAAGGGGCAACCAAGCGGCTATCCTGCTCGGCCATCCTTGGTGGGCAACTCCCCTACCACTGCGCCAGAAAGCATAAAGCCTTTGCAAGAGGTGACGGGGCAGCTACCCTGCCCAATCAACCCCGGATGGTGACCAATGCTCGAAATCAGAGATGCTCTGTGGCCGTGGATGACCCGAGACCCCAGTGAGGGGCGTCAGGTCCGTCCAAGTCTAAACGATCTTCCCTCGACTCCGGGGCCTAGGGAGATACCTCCTCAGAAGCGCTCGTCGGCGAGTGATTGCAGACAACTCGACGGACGATCGCTAGACAGATGGCCAACCTGACGTAAAAGCACAACAGTACAGGCAAAAAATATTCCACGAGCATTCTTCACAAACAGATGGCAGAACACAATTCTATGGAGCTGAGAAGAAAAAAAACTTTATTACTACTGCCAAAGACAAAAGTTTTTTCACAAAGGGTATTTTCTTGGGCTCCCCAGCCTTACAAAATTCAAAAGAAAAACAAATTGAAGATGGGAGAACGGGGGCTCTACACCTCGGGGCCGGGCGCGACCTCGAGGTCCTCGACCCCACCACTTGGGGTGCTGGGTCCTCGGCCACCTCCTCGCCGGGAACTTCTTCCACTTGCTCGTTGGCGCCCACGAGGGGGAACTCAGGCCGGAGATCTACGTCGTCGAACCCCGGCATCCGAGACTTAACGGCATCGAGGGCGTCGTGCCAAATGCGGGTCGTGGCCACGGCCAGGTCGTTATAAAAATCCTTCGACCCCTTATAGCTCGCCACGGCCTTCGATTCAGCCGACTTAAACGCCTCGGCCGCCGCCCCCAGCTCCTTTCGGAGGGCCTTCACCGTCCTCTTGAGGTTGCCGGCGAGCACCTGGGAGTCCTCGAGCTTGCCCTCGGCGATCACGGCGGCCTCGCGATGCCGAGTGACTTCCCTTTTCCCGGCGTCCACCTCGCCCTCCAGAGCGGCGATCCTCGCCGACATCGCCTCCTGCTCTTGCCTGGAGCTCTCTTGCAACGAGGCGAGCTGACCCACGACCTCCAACGCCGGGGCTACCACCTCGGTCTCCACGCGGAGGGCGAGGGCCACGTGCTGGAGAACCTGGGAAGACACAAAAAAGATCAGAGAGACGAAGGAGACACCAAATCTCATAATGAACTGGGGGCTTACCTGCACGGACTCCTGGGCGATCAACGCCAGCTGAGCCCTGAGGGTCCCCCCAGGAACTCGACCCCCCACTGAGGTCTCTATTTCATGCAGGAGGCTGTCCGCGACTGACAGCCCCGACGGCACCGCGAACCAGAGCCCCCCTTCCTCCACTATGGTCGGCGAGGACGGGAACTCTTCTTGAGCGGCTCCGAGGGGGGCCGATCTCCTCTTCCGAGGCCGTGTCCTCCAGAATCAGGGCCCGCTTCCAACCCGATGCTCTGCTGGGGCCCGGGGCATGATCCACCAGCGAGCGTCCTCAGGGCGCCGCCACCGGGGCAGTAAGAGCCGGGGCGGGTGTTCATCACAGAAAACTGCATTTTAATACCGTTCATTCTTTATCTATTTTGTTATATATCGGTACTATTAACCAGTGTCTGCTCAGTATTACAGATTACAGGTTTCCAGTCTAAAATAATACAAATCAGACAAAATCTCTACAGTTACGCCAATATCTAGAACATCTGTCACAAACAGATAAAAGCCGGGTTCCAGTCATCCGCATCCATCCAGTGCTGCTTACCAGTTCAAGAGATAAGACGAAAACAGTCATCATTTTCGGTCAAGCGTGGGGCCCGAGGGAGATAAAGTCAAATAACAATATTCAATGATGCGTGGGGCCCGAGGGAGATGAAGTCAAATAAGTTGAAAATGAAGCTACCATTGTTGACTGCTGGAAACTGAAGAAATCATGAAGAATCGGCGCCATACGCTCGATTACAGGTATCCGTGACAAAATACTGGAAATACATTCAAGATCACGGAAATATCATTTGTGAGCCGACACTGCAACCAGAACTCCACAAACCGACCGATATCCAAGAGTTATTCTATAAACAAATAAAGTGTACACATTTTGGTCCAACACGTTGCATGTGTACACACCAACTCTTGGAGCATGGACCATGGACCTAGGAGGCATCCAAGAATCATGGCACAAGTGGGTATGGTGCATTCAATGCATAAAGTGTTGATGTGATTCAAAAATTCAAAGATTCAAACTTCCCTCCAAACTTTGGGTGCATTCAAATTCAAATTCAAATTCAAATTCAAATTAAAAGAAAGGTCTTGTTTTTATTGTTTATTTAATTTTTTCTTTTGCCTATAAAAGGAAACCATTGGGTATGGAAGAAGGGGTCCAATTTTGCCATACATTGTATCATTCTTTTGCTTAGCTTCCCCTTGAAATCCTTGCCTTCTCTTGACCTTTCAACCTCTTCATTGAGCTTGAAGGTTTAAGGGTTGGTTATTGATCTCAAGGGTTGTATCTTCATATTGAATCAATAAAACTCTTCTCTTTTTTATGCCTTCATTCACCATGAGTTCTTTGCCTCTTCTTGATCTTGCAACCTCTTCATTGAGCTTGCAAGTTTAAGATTTGGTTATTGAACCCATGTCTTGTTTTGGGTTCCATGGTTCTTAGTATTTTCTTTCTTGCACTTTTCTTTCTTGCTCTTTTATATTCATGCAATTTATTACCTTGCTTTACTTTCTTGCACTTTAAATTCCATGCACTTACTTACTTGTAATCTTTTCTTTTCTTTGTTCTCTCTTTTTGGTTTGTTTTGTGAATGGTTGGTAATATGTGTTGTTAGGAAAAGAGAAAGATATTGTAAGTTAACGTTTCGTTCCTCATTTCCTTTTCCCGTCTTTTCCATTTGAAACTCCACCCAAACCTTACGCAAGCGCTCCGTTAGGCACCCTACCCTACCAAGGTAAAGGTGATTCCTAACCGTGACCGGTTGCGTTCGGATTGGCCGAAGGCGAAAGCAAGAGACAAGAACGGAAGGACAAGGGTCAATAAGCCGGATTCCACGAATACCGTGCTTAAATCCCCTAATCCACGTTGTTGCCGATTGCTCTAGCTTCATTTGTTAAGTTCGGCTCAAAGGACTTGAATACGGAATCCATTAACTTACACCATCCTAACGATTCCTAACAAGCTTTACTTGTGCATAAAACACATAGGTTAGATATGAACAATCCCGACCTCGCGCATTAACTCGTAAAGACAAGAACGTAAAACGCTCCATCTCCCTGTGGATCGACCCGTGCTCATCGCGGCTAGCTGCAAAGCGACACCGTCTTGATTGTGGTTAAAACTTTAATTCTACCAATCAAATGGCGCCGTTGCCGGGGAGACGGTAACGTTTTTAGTTTTTGTTATTTCGGGTTAATCATTGTACATTTCATTTATACTTCTAACACTATTTTTCAAAATCAACTAAAAAATTTCAAAATTTCAAAACCAAAATAAAAAACTAACTTTGCTAACTCATTTTGCTCTCTGGATTTCATACCTGCTTGCACTCTGGATCTTAACTAAAAAACCAAACAATACCAGTGTGACATTAGTATAACAGTGTGAACCCAGAAGAAGATTGGAGCCTATTCTCCAAAGGAAAACCGGTGACACACCCTGAAATTCCGGCGTCGCCGGCCGTACCACCTCGTTTTGCCTCCAAACTTTCCTCTGTGCTCCATTGTTCTGGTTTTGTCCCATTTTTATTGTTTGCTTGTTTTAAATTTTAGTGTGCAGGTATTTGAGCATTCGTATCGCTTTTCTGCACTAATATCCGTTTTTTCCGACATTTGTAGATTTTTGCGGATTTGCGAACTGCGATTGTGGAGAGCAAAGTGTAAATTCAAGGTTAAGATGATTACGAAGTACAGTGCCAAAGATCCGGGTAGTTTGACCCGCGCAAGCGAACTTTTCAAGCTTACCGGATTTGATTCAACGGGGGTTTTCTAAACCCGAAAACTTAACGGTACGTACTTTACTAACACCTTCTTCTCAAATCCGACGCATCCACTATAATATGTTTGCAGGATTCTTTGCAAGTCGCTACCAAACGCCAAAAATTGACTAACCCGTATTTGTTGCAGTGCCGTGCTTAATATAAAAAACGATTGTTTGATTCTTTATAGAATTTTTATTAAATTGCGCATTGTATACATTAATACGGACTTAAGGGTAAGCGAACCCCACAACATACGGTAAAAGATTTCATCACCTTTTTCGTGGCCCACAAATCACGAACTTGAGCGTAACGTTTACCCGCACAAATTTTAAAAGAAATTAGACTTTAAGCCTTAAGGACTTCGCAATCACTAGGAGAACTTAACTGTGTTTAGAACACCGCTTAACGGTATATTGTTTATGGGGTGTATAGGAAAGTGTTCACGGCGAAACCGTCAAAAGAGAAAGGGTTATTTAATTAAGGACCTTCGCGAAAGCGTCGGAAAACCTCCCCTTATCCTTGCACTTATCTGGCCTCGTGATCAGTATATCTTGAGCTCGTTTCTCGACACAGTTTTACTTCGACAATCAAGTTCTTGAGCAGATCTAGTTGACCTAGGTGAACCATAGACCGATTAGGTGTGTGGTATTTTTGTGTCGTGATTGTTTTTTTTGGTCCAGATTCTTTTTGTGTGTATATTTCATTCTTTTGTTAATAACTAACTAAAAAAAATCACATTCTTTTTCCCCTCCTTTCACTTCCTTTCTTTCTTTCTCTCTTCATATCATGGGAACCCCACCTAGCAAAACTCTTGCCGAACTTTGGTACCCACAACCGGACATTACTTCTTACGGTTCTTGCTTTGGCCGAACGTCGAACGACCCCTCCGTGCCTAAAATTTCATTGAAAGATCATATAAACGCATCTAGGACAAACAATTGCACTCCGCAATCCACTTTGTATCAACCTTTTCAACCTCCCCCACCCCCTTATGTTGATACCCTTTTGCAAGTCGTCCTTTGTCCATCGCTGAACATATCGAACAATCTTGTATGCGGTCTTTCACTCCTTTCACCACTTCAAATTCTTGGGATCAACAATTCCATTCACCTTCTTATCCAAATGTTGATCCTACTCCTGTCCAACCATTCAATTCCTACCAATCCTACCTGACTTTTGCACCTTCCTTAGACATTACTTCTACACAGCCATTTGGGAGTTTCCAGTATCAAAACAACTTTGAATCTTTTACTGAAACCCCTTCACAACCCATATCTAGTCTGGAACAGTCGTTGGAAGACTTTCGGGTAGCGTCATACCAACAAATGATGGATTTGAATGCATACATGGCCGCCCTCATACAACCTAGTAACCCGGTAGCTAGTTTCCAACTAGCTCCAAATTTTCCAATGTATGATGAGACGGTAGGACAGGTTGATAATTTGAGTGGAGAGAGTGAGCTGTACACCCTTCCAAATCAAACCTACCCATTCCAAATTGAAACCCACAACTCCGGTTTTGAATGTCTATCGAGTGTCCCAAATGAATCATAAATTGTCGAAAGAACGTTTAATGAGTTCTGCGACTTTATAATGCTTGATTTACTAGATTATGAAGGGTCCCTTCCAAGTGAAACCAATCCTAAACCTTTTGACCTCTACACCTCCATCTTAGAACCTAAATTGATTGAAATCCATGCTTTTGATGAGGTGTCTGAGAAATTTGATTTTCACTTGATTGCGGGTATTGACGTTGGGAATATTTTGGATGATGAACCCGCTGCTTTGGATGAGTTTTTCTCTCCAATTCATCATCCCGAGTCATTAAATATTTTTCCCGAACCCCATATGCGTCTCGATTTTGAAGAAATTTGCATGGATGAAATAATTTTTGAGGATACTTTTGAGGATAGCTTTGAGGATGAACCAGTTTTAATTGATGGGTCGGATTTTCCAATTCATCCTTTCCCTTTCATTGACTGTGTACACCCTCCTGAACCTTTAACCGATAACCTTCCTCAAACACTTCCCTCCATTCTTTCCATCATTTCATTTCCAGTGTCTGGTTTACCAAGTTCGGCATACCCATGGTTTCTCACGAATCTTGAAGGATTTGACCCCATTTCTCGACGGGTTAATAGATTAGCACAAACGCTTCTTACACATCGGTCATCACAAATTGTGCTAATTTATTCACTCCATTTCCACCATCAAGATCGTACTCCATTTCTTTTTCCCTTCCGCCATTCTTCTCCTCCACCAAGACCGTATCCCGCTTCTATCTCCATACGGTCTCGCGTATTCTCCGTTTCTTACCTCTCCGCATTCTTTCACCAACCACCGCTTTATAACGATAAGATCTTTGAATGGTTGGTGCTCACTTTTGGCCCGTGTAAGGTCTTGTATAGATTAATACTGTTCTTTCCCCCCTAATCCTGAACTTCAACGCTTAACAGTAGAAACACTGTTTTACTTAAGTTTGGGGGGGACTCTTTTTTGTATATATTTTTGTTTTGCTTTTTGTTTTTTATATAATTTGTTTTTGGGAGCGCCGACAATTTTGACCCTCTTGGTGTAGCCTGACAGTGAGGACACTGTCAAGTTTAAGTTTGGGGGTATGCTCGGTAAGCTTTCTTTCCCTCGCATTCATTTGTATATTCTGTATTTGCATACCTTATTAAAAACCCATAAAAATCGAATTTTTTTCAAAAATATAAAAAACTTTGTCGTCAAGTTAGCTAATAGGGTAACTTAGATTTTTATTCTAAAAGCTTAGTTGATACGTTAGAAATAACTAAATTCTAGGCTTAGGAATTGAAAACCCTAAAAATAACCCTCATTCTGTTTAAACGTGGTGATTATACGTCCTTACAGTTTTTTTTTATAGAAGTAGGTAATCTTGAGTTCAGTTCTTGAGTTAAGTCAAGATGAGGGGAAAGTATTGAAGTTTTACTGAAGGATAAGTCTGAAAAATAGTTTCTATTCTTAAGTCCAAATTTAGAAAGTATATACCCTACAACTGCACATACACGCACCTTGAAACTTGGGATAGTAGATGATACCTAGAAATACTCTTGCCTGAAAGCCTAGTATGAAAGAAAAAACGGTATTTAAAACTAAACACTGATTGGTTGTCAAAAACTGTATTTACCGCAATCAGAAACGGCGTCGCTTCGCAGCTAGCCGGTGAGTGCGGGTCGATCCACAGAGACGGGTAAATTCCTTTTATGTGTTTTAACGAGTTGATTCTATTTGTCGTTTTGATTGGTTTATAAAAATCTATAAAAACTAGATCTAATTAATCTAATTAAAAGTCTTGCTAGGGTTAGGCTTAGGAGAAGTTTTGGAGATTAATGTTTCCTTCACCGCTTTCAATGCCTTCTTTTTTTTAGATCTATTAGATGTTACGTTAATTATCAATAAAGTGGATACGAATCTTTTCGGAAGATGTTTCTTCCTCTAGATTTGTATCCTTCCTTTGTTGATAATTACCCTAACCCCCATGGAAAACGCGCGCAACCGGCCCTTTATACTACGGTTCACCGTTACCTCGAGGGGTAGGGTGCCGTAGGGAGCGGATGTGTGCGTATGCATGGAGTTCTAACTCTAAAGTGAAGATGGCATTGAAAGGGGTGAGAGATCTCATCTCTCAACCCTTTCGCTAAGGCTAACCCTAACAAGCGAGGAGACTACTCGCTCATTAGGGGATGATAAATTATACTAGAAAATAAAAGCAAGAAAATAAATTACCTACAGATTTGATGGCTCCCTCCAAGTAGAAGACAGAATAGATCTGAATGTCACTTCCAGAAATTCTGAATTTTTATTGATTGAAAAGAGGCATAGTTTTTACAGATCTGAGACTACAATTTATAGGAAAATATAAAAACTAGGGTTACAGACTCTCGCACATGTGAATTTACAGATTTGACCCCTGAGAATCCCAACACCAGAACCGTCGCGGCAACAGAAGAAAAATCCACCGACACGTGTATTAGACGGCCGCGGATCCGCGGCTCCAGCATGGGTTTGGCCGCGGTTCCGCGGCCAAAGAAAGGATTTGGGCTCTGAAAAGTTTGGGCTTGGTTCAGGGGTTCTTGGGCTTCTTGTTTCCATATGTAGTTTCTCTGTTGGGCTTCTTATTCTCCTCCAGATATTTCAGTGAATACTTGTAGCGATCTTTTAACCGTTCACATGACATTTTGGACCTTGTACTGTTCTTCGTCTAGGCTTGACTAGGATCCGTCCAATTGTTGGTCAAAAGTCCCTTTTCTGTTGTTTTGTGTCTTTTTCACTGTATTTGCTCCAGAAACCTGTAACCTGTAATATGCAACAAACGTGCGTCAAGAGTACCTGTTTATTTATAAAACGGATAAGAATAGGGGAATGAAAAATGCAATATTATGGTCTAAACAAATACCCCCAAACTTACCTTTTGCTCGTCCTCGAGCAAACTTATTATTTATTCACTAAAATCCTAACCACACTTTCGCAGGGTAACGCGATTGCACTGAGCACGTGCAACAAGCCGTTAAACCTCTAGGTGTCCCTAGTAGGAGGAGTGTTGTCTCCTGAGGGTTTTCAGCGGATTACACCCACAAAATCCTATCAACTCTGCCCATTGACTTTTGTTCTCCAATTAGGTTTTTTAACAAGGAATTCTATTATCTTATACTTGTAAATTATCCAACCACATTCTTCACACTTCCTCATCATTTAACTTAAGATTATATATATCTTATAGACTTACTTAGCTTTCGGCATTTCTTAAGTTTTCCTTCTAGGGTTTCATCTCTACATAGGAATTTTCTATAAACTCCATTAAAGATACAAATTCTATCTTTCATTCCTCTCTTTTATCTAAATTCCAATCACATGCCCCTACGTGTGTGTAAAGATCACCCCTACACTTGGAAATTCAATTCAAGCAATCATGCCCTTGTCCATTGTCCAAAGTACTTATTAATTGGTGAATTTAAATGAAATTTGCTTACACATCCTTCATGCGACCGTTAATACTTCTTGAGGTACCAACGACCGATTACAAAATGCGTTTGCACTTTAAAGCGTACTTCCTAGTCCTTGCAACACCCAAGGCTTTAGCAGTGACTCCCAAACCAGTTGGTCTAAGGCACTAGGTGATGAAGCACCCTCGCTAAATATTTTTCTATTTTAGCAGCCTTAAGTAATCACAAAAACCAGTGTCCATTTTTTTTTTATATTCTTTATTCACACTTTTTCTTTTATTTTCTTTGTACTAAGGACTTTAGACAAGAGTATTTCAAGGTTTCTTCTACTATTCCAAGTTTCAAGGTGCGTGATTGTGCAATTTTGTAGGGTATACATTTTCAGAATCTAGACTTAAGCTAGGAACTATCTTTCAAACTTATACTTTAATTAGAACATCAATACTCTTCCCTTGTTTCGACTTAGCCCAAGAAGTGAACCCAAAATTTGCCTATTTCTAAATAAACTACAAGGCATATACTTTCTACCGTTAAACTTTAAGAAATGTTATTTTTAGGGTTTTTAATTCACTAAGTCTAAGATCTAGTTGTTCCTAACCAATTAACCTATTAGTCAAACTCAAGTCAATTAGCCAAAATTGAATACAATTATTTTTATAATTTTTTAAATTTTTCAAATTTTTATGGGTTTTCAAATAAGTATGCAAATGCAAAAATATGTACAAATGAATGCGAAGGAAGAAGACGTACCGAGTATACCCCCAAACTTGAACTTGACAGTGTCCTCACTGTCATGCTAAACCAAGAGGGTCAAAATACCGATACTCCCCTGTTTATTTATTTATAATAATTTTTTTTTTATGTTTTGAATTTTTATTTTTTTTTATAGAAAAAGAAAACAAAAGGATATATACATATATACAACAAGATTCCCCCCAAAATTAAGCTTGGCCTTACACAAGCCAAATGTTAGCACCAACCATTCAAAAATCTTATCATGGTAATGGTAGAGTTGGTGCAAGAATGGGATGGAAAGAAAAGAGATGAAAAGCACGCGAGACCGTGTGGAAAGAAGAATGGTAGAATCTGGTCTCGGTGGGAGAGAAGAAAGACGGAAAGAAGAAAGATGTGGAGTGCGATCTTGAGGGTGTAAATTGAGTGAATAAATTAGCGCAATTTGTGATGACCGATGTGTTAAAAGCGATTGCGCTAACCTACCAACTCGTCGTGCAATGGGGTCAAATCCCTCAAGATTCGCAAGAAAACATGGGTACGCCGAACTTGGTATAGGAGATGAAAGCGTAATGGTCATTTGTTCGGTCGGAACAATAGGAAAGAGGGAGGGTGATATAACAGTCAAAGGTTCAGGAGGCTGAATTGGAAAATCCGACACATCAATTAAAAATGGTTCAACCTCGATATTATCCTCAAGACTCTCCTCAATATTTAATCCATCTATGCCATTATCATCAAAATCTAGACGCATATGAGATTCGGGGGAAACATTTAATAACTCAGGATGATGATTTGAACATAAAATTTCTATTAAATCGACAGGTTCATCATCCGAAATATTCCCGGCGTCTATATCCTCAATCAAGTGAAAATCAATTTCTTTAGACACTTCATCCACAGCATGGATATTTATCAATGTAGGTTCTAGAGTGGAGGTGTAAAGATCGAAAGGATTAGGTGCGGTTTCACTCGAAAGGGGTTCCTCACAATTTGGCAAATCAAACACTACAAAATCGCACAACTCATTTTTATTTTCAACTGGTGAATTATTTGGAACAATCGATGGAAAACCGGAGTTGTGGGCTTCAATTGGGTAAGGGTATGTTTGATTTGAAAATCCTCTCTCATTCTCACTCTGTCCAACTGCCACCTTATACATTGAAAAATTCGGAGCTAGCGGGACACTAGCTACCGGTTCACTAGGCTGCATAAGGGCGGCCATGGATGCTTCCACATTCCTCATCATTTTATTTGTTGCAGCAATATATGCTTCCAACGACTCTTCCAAACTAGACTTAGGTGGTGAGGGGGTTTCAGTAAAAGATTCAAAATTAGTTGGGTATGTGAAACTCCCTAATGGCTGTGTCGAAACAGCGTCTAGTGAAGGTGGGAAGGTCGGGTATGACTGGTAGGAAGTGGATGGTAAGACAGGAGTAGGGTCAACATATGGATAAGAAGGTAAATAATCATGCGGATCCCTAAAACTAGATGAGTGGAGAGGGGTGAAAGATCGACTGCGAGATTGAGCAATATGCTCAGCAATGGACATCGGCCTAGGAGTGACAGAAGGACTTGAAGAAGTGGTATCAACATATGTAGGTTGTAAAGGTTGACTCGGTTGACACGAAGTAGGTTGAAAAGTCAAACTATTTCTCCTAGACGCCTCTATTTGATCTTTCAACGAAATTTTTGGCAAGGAGGGATCGTTTTTAAATTGACCGAAACAATTGACGAACGACGCAAAGTTAGGTTCGGGATACCAAAATTCGGCAAGAGATTTATGATGTGGGGTACCCATGATAGAAGAGTGCAAGGATTTCTTAGCGACAAAATTTTTGCAAGTTTTTTTAAAAGATTTTTCTTTATTTTTTTTTTTATTGGAGAGTTTTGCAATAAGGTTTTAGAAAATGGACTCGTGACACAACTGAATCAACCACACATGCACAATCAGGCCTAGCTAGATCTAGGGTCGCCTAGGTCTACTAGACAGCTCCTAACTAGGGCTAGAAATAGACCTCAAACCGCCTCTTCACGGACAAATATGGCCAGGTAAGTGGGAAGGAACCACCACTACAGTGGGCCTAATTAATAACCACTAGCCTAGACACCGCAATGTCGGTTAGGATAAACGGCCGATGCCTACCCTAGTCCTTTTCCTATTGAGCTCGCTGTCCTTAGGTCTGAGTCTAATCTTTTTTAATTAATTGTGGTCGATGCAAAATGCTTTAGGTGTTTTCTGGGGTCCTGGGAAGGGTGATGAAATCCCCACCCAATCTGAGTTTGGTCAATTAGCCCCTTAAGTCCAATTAAATTATGCAAAACAAAAATTCACTTGCATTCAATTTTAGCGCGGCGCAAAGAAACCTGCAGAAAATCTGTTATAGAGAAGGGAGAGAAAGACTCGTTACGCAAAGAATTCCTGCAGAAAACTTTTTACAGAGAGATATATTGTAGGTTGCAGAGGGGAAGAAAAGAGAAATCAAACCAGCAAAATTGATGCGCTGACGTGTCAGGAAGAGCGCGGATCCGCGGCGGGAGGCCCCTAATGCGGCGGAAACGCGGTCGTCTGGTGGGATCGCGCTCTGGAAAAATTTGTGCTGCTCTGTACTGATAGTTCCTCTCTGTTCTTATGTACCAATTTTTGTTTTGCCCTCTGTAAATTTCCAGATCCTCAATTCTTCGCTGTTCCTGCAAGATTCAAAAGATACACCCTTCAAACAGATCAAAGTTGATAATTTTTTTTTATTTTTTTTTATATTTTCCAGATTTTTATAATTTTTCAAAATTTATATCAACCCGAAAATTCACAAAAAGAAAAATTACGCCGTCCCCGGCAACGGCGCCATTTGATTGGTTGTCAAAAACTGTATTTACCGCAATCAGAAACGGCGTCGCTTCGCAGCTAGCCGGAGAGTGCGGGTCGATCCACAGAGACGGGTAAATTCCTTTTATGTGTTTTAACGAGTTGATTCTATTTGTCGTTTTGATTGGTTTATAAAAATCTATAAAAACTAGATCTAATTAATCTAATTAAAAGTCTTGCTAGGGTTAGGTTTAGGAGAAGTTTTGGAGATTAATGTTTCCTTCACCGCTTTCAATGCCTTCTTTTTTTTAGATCTATTAGATGTTACGTTAATTATCAATAAAGTGGATACGAATCTTTTCGGAAGATGTTTCTTCCTCTAGATTTGTATCCTTCCTTTGTTGATAATTACCCTAACCTCCATGGAAAACGCGCGCAACCGGCCCTTTATACTACGGTTCACCGTTACCTCGAGGGGTAGGGTGCCGTAGGGAGCGGATGTGTGCGTATGCATGGAGTTCTAACTCTAAAGTGAAGATGGCATTGAAAGGGGTGAGAGATCTCATCTCTCAACCCTTTCGCTAAGGCTAACCCTAACAAGCGAGGAGACTACTCGCTCATTAGGGAATGATAAATTATACTAGAAAATAAAAGCAAGAAAATAAATTACCTACAGATTTGATGGCTCCCTCCAAGTAGAAGACAGAATAGATCTGAATGTCACTTCCAGAAATTCTGAATTTTTATTGATTGAAAAGAGGCATAGTTTTTACAGATCTGAGACTACAATTTATAGGAAAATATAAAAACTAGGGTTACAGACTCTCGCACATGTGAATTTACAGATTTGACCCCTGAGAATCCCAACACCAGAACCGTCGCGGCAACAGAAGAAAAATCCACCGACACGTGTATTAGACGGCCGCGGATCCGCGGCTCCAGCATGGGTTTGGCCGCGGTTCCGCGGCCAAAGAAAGGATTTGGGCTCTGAAAAGTTTGGGCTTGGTTCAGGGGTTCTTGGGCTTCTTGTTTCCATATGTAGTTTCTCTGTTGGGCTTCTTATTCTCCTCCAGATATTTCAGTGAATACTTGTAGCGATCTTTTAACCGTTCACATGACATTTTGGACCTTGTACTGTTCTTCGTCTAGGCTTGACTAGGATCCGTCCAATTGTTGGTCAAAAGTCCCTTTTCTGTTGTTTTGTGTCTTTTTCACTGTATTTGCTCCAGAAACCTGTAACCTGTAATATGCAACAAACGTGCGTCAAGAGTACCTGTTTATTTATAAAACGGATAAGAATAGGGGAATGAAAATGCAATATTATGGTCTAAACAAACACCAAAAGAGCATCATTGAAAAATATATCCGGTCTTGAAAAAAAAAATAATTAAAAGAAAAAAAGGAAGAAAAATAAATAAAGTCAAGACCTGGAAACTGCTAATTAGGCTTTAAGCTTATACATTCAGTAATCGGCTGTTGGTGCCTCAAGAAGCATTAATAGTCGCATGAAAGGTGTGTGAGCAAATCCGTCCATCATTAAATGAAAAGAAGTAGTATTGGGTATTAGGGCAAGGGTACTATAGCTTGAATTGAATTCTTGAGTGTAGGGGTGAAAATTTACACACACGTAAGGGTATACAATCGATATTTGAAGGAAAAATAGAAATAAAGAATAAGACTTATATTTTCTGTAAAGTTGATAAAAATCCATGATTTAAGACCGCACTTTAGAAGGAAAACTTAGGAGATACCAACATCTTTCTAAACTTTTTTGGAATGTATAGGATCTGGGGTTAAATAGATAGGAGGTGTGAAAAATAAGGGTTGGATATTTCTAACTTAGGATGATAGAATTTTTAACCTAGATACTAAACTATAGGAGTAGGATCGATGTTAACTTATGAAACTAGCTTGACGGGATTTTGTGGGTGTAATCCGCTAAAAACCCTCAGGAGACAACACTCCTCCTGCTAGGGACACCTAGAGGTTTAACGGCTTGTTGCACACGCTCAGTGCAATCACGTTCCCTGCGAAAATGCGGTTAAGATTCTCTTTTGTGAATAAATGGTTTTGCTCGGGACGAGCAAAAGATAAGTTTGGGGGTATTTGTTCATCACAGAAAACTGCATTTTAATACCGCTCATTCTTTATCTATTTTGTTATATATCGGTACTATTAACCAGTGTCTGCTCAGTATTACAGATTACAGGTTTCCAGATTAAAATAATACAAATCAGACAAAATCTTTACAGTTACGCCAATATCCAGAACATCTGTCACAGACAGATAAAAGCCGGGTTCCAGTCATCCGCATCCGTCCAGTGCTGCTTACCAGTTCAAGAGATAAGACGAAAACAGTCGTCATTTTTGGTCAAGCGTGGGGCCCGATGGAGATAAAGTCAAATAACAATATTCAATGATGCATGGAGCCCGAGGGAGATGAAGTCAAATAAGTTGAAAATGAATCCACCATTGTTGACTGCTGGAAACTGAAGAAATCATGAAGAATCGGCGTCATACGCTCGATTACAGGTATCCATGACAAAATACTGGAAATACATTCAAGATCACGGAAATATCATTTGTGAGCCGACACTGCAACCAGAACTGCAAACCGACCGATATCCAAGAGTTATTCTATAAACAAATAAAGTGTACACATTTTGGTCCAACACGTTGCATGTGTACACACCAACTCTTGGAGCATGGACCATGGACCTAGGAGGCATCCAAGAATCATGGCACAAGTGGGTATGGTGCATTCAATGCATAAAGTGTTGATGTGATTCAAAAATTCAAAGATTCAAACTTTCCTCCAAACTTTGGGTGCATTTAAATTCAAATTCGAATTCGAATTCAAATTAAAGGAAAGGTCTTGTTTTTATTGTTTATTTAATTTCTTCTTTTGCCTATAAAAGAAAACCATTGGGTAAGGGAGAAGGGGTCCAATTTTGCCATTTATTGTATCATTCTTTTGCTTAGCTTCCCCTTGAGATCATTGCCTTCTCTTGACCTTTCAACCTCTTCATTGAGCTTGAAGGTTTAAGGGTTGGTTATTGATCTCAAGGGTTGTATCTTCATATGGATTCAATAAAGCTCTTCTCTTTTTTGTGCCTTCATTCACCATGAGTTCTTTGCCTCTTCTTGATCTTGCAACCTCTTCATTGAGCTTGCAAGTTTAAGATTTGGTTATTGAACCCATGTCTTGTTTTGGGTTCCATGGTTCTTAGTATTTTCTTTCTTGCACTTTTCTTTCTTTCTCTTTTACATTCATGCAATTTATTACCTTGCTTTACTTTCTTGCACTTTAAATTCCATGCACTTACTTACTTGTAATCTTTTCTTTTCTTTGTTCTCTCTTTTTGGTTTGTTTTATGAATGGTTGGTAATATGTGTTGTTAGGAAAAGAGAAAGATATTGTAAGTTAACGTTTCGTTCCTCATTTCCTTTTCCCGTCTTTTCCATTTGAAACTCCGCCTAAACCTTACGCAAGCGCTCCGTTAGGCACCCTACCCTACCAAGGTAAAGATGATTCCTAACCGTGACCGGTTGCGTTTGGATTGGCCGGAGGTGAAAGCAAGAGACAAGAACGGAAGAACGAGGGTCAATAAGCCGGATTCCACGAATACCGTGCTTAAATCCCCTAATCCACGTTGTTGCCGATTGCTCTAGCTTCATTTGTTAAGTTCGGCTCAAAGGACTTGAATACGGAATCCATTAACTTACACCATCCTAACGATTCCCAACAAGCTTTACTTGTGCATAAAACACATAGGTTAGATATGAACAATCCCGACCTCGCGCATTAACTCGTAACGACAAGAACGTAAAACGCTCCATCTCCCTGTGGATCGACCCGTGCTCATCGCGGCTAGCTGCAAAGCGACACCGTTTTGATTGCGGTTAAAACTTTAATTCTACCAATCAGCGGGCTGCGCCCGAGAAGAGCTGGCGCCCCCGGCCCTAGTAGGCCGCCTCGGCTGGCGCATAGCATCTCGGAGAGAGACGAAGTCCATGGATCCTACATGAAACAAACACCCAACAGATCAGCAACACGAGTAAAATGTAAACCCAAAAAGCAAGCCTAACTTACCGACGAACTCGACGGGGCTAAGCCCGGCCCAGCTCAAAACCCTCTCGGACAGCAGCACGTCATGTCGAGGGATAGGCTCCCACGACGCCACTCTCACCGCGGCGGGGTCATCGAACAGGTTCCCCGGCAGACACTTCTCCCTCGACCACTTGGTGGGCACCGGCCAGTCCTCGCCCTCGGGAGAGGAAACGAAGAAAAATTTCTTTTTCCAATCATGAATGGAGGAGGGCAAGGCCACGACCCCGGTCCCGGCAGCGACCCCCGGCCACTTCCTAAAAGTAAAATAAACCCATCTCGGGTCGCCTGCTCGACCGCCAGGGTGACTCTTGAAGACGAGGCAGGAATCGAGAAGGGAAAGTCTGAAGGGAACCGCCTGCAACTTCAAGCGGATCAAGAACCCGAGGAGAATCCTCCACGAGTTCGGCACTAACTGGCCGGGGGCCAAACCGAAGAAATTCAGAGCAGCGATGACCTCAGGAGAGAAGGGCAGGTGCATTCCGCCCCAAAAAGATTCCAAGTACAGGGCAATCTCCCTGCCCCGTACCTGATCTGCCCTCTCTCCCTCCTTGGCCAGGAGAAGCGTGTAGCGGGGGGGGGTGTGGAAGCGAGCCCGAGCGTTGGCAAGCCCGTCCTCGTGCCTCATCCAGCACGGGGTGCTGGGGGCCACATCTGCTGTCTCCTCCCTGGAGGCGGCCGCCGCCTCGCGACCCCGAGGAGAGGGTCCATCCCCTGCTCCCCGAGGAGACTCAGACCAGCTAAAGAAACCCTAGCATCTACTCCTACAACGTCTACTGATTCTACAGAGGAAGACATCTAACCTGGGAAAAGAAATTCTTCAAAGACTGGAAACAAGAGAAGGGAGACGAGCGCCGAGCAGCCGAAACTTGAGAGAGGAAAATATGAAGGAGTAAGGGCCCTATGGCGGACCCCACCCATATTTATTACTGCATACGGCCTCATCCTACGGCGCCCATCGTCTCCCACCGAAACGGCTCCTCATGCCCAACGGCTCTGATCGATCCATGTGGCAGTCCAGCGCTGAGCTATGTCCCATCAGACGCCGCAGGCCTGCATACATTGCATTAGCCAACCGACGCCCGACACATGGACCGCCGCTTCAATTGTAGAGTGCACGAACCGGCGCACCTTCTTTAAATGCAGAGATCTCACCTTGATTCGCTAGCGGAAAAGACAACCGACGGCCTGAGTACTCGTCCCGACGAAACCCCAGAAGGGATCCCACCTCGGGGGGCTCGACAGTCCACTCCTGACCTGACCCGCTAGCTGGTCGGGACAAGAGTGGGGGGCTATTGATAGTACTCGATATTGGTGATCCCAAAGATCATGACACGTGGCAGGTGACGTGTCCCAAGACTCAGAAGAAAGGGCCCACGGGGCCGACCAGGCCACCCTACACCCGACCTGCAAGCACAAGCTGGCCCTCTTCGGGGCTCCCGGCAAGTTAGCTTCCTCGGTCCCTCAGCTCATCCCGAGCTGCCACAGGACCAAAACTCCTCGGCCCCCTCGCTCGTCCCCGAGCTCCCGCCAAGGCCGTCTTCCTCGGCCCTCCGACCAGCTCCACCACTCACAGGTGTAACCGTCGCTCCGCGAATCTCGCCATGCGCAGATTCTACGCCAGCAACATCCCACGTTCCACGCCATCACGATCCCCATTAATGGGCGATCCTCTCTCTACGCGGGCGTGACATCGGGAGCGTAACTGCCGGCGAGATTCTCGTGCCTGCTGCTGCGTGCCACCACCGCTATATAAACCCCCATCACAGAGGGGTCAAGTAAGCCATTTTTTACTCTTTAAGCCGTTACTCTGCTCGGATCTCATCACTAACTTGAGCGTCGGAGGGTCCTTGGTGGTACCAAACCATCCCAGGACTTCTTTGCAGGTACTCAGCACCAACCCCCTCACTTCACCTCTTCCTCCAAAAACCCACTGAGACCCACACACAACGGAGGACAATCGACTAAGTCTACCGCGAGATCAACGGAAGACAACATCTGACGGAGGCCCGAAAAGGAGCTCCATCACAAAGGGTTGGCTTTTGGAGTGGAAAATAGTGTGAAATGCTTGATAACTTCCTCTTCTTTCCTTTTTGAGCTCTCATTTGAGAGCTCTATTAAGAAGGTTGAGATTGTCATCTATCTTGTACCTCCATACCCTCCATTGTGAATAAGAATTAAACTCATTTTGCTTTAACTTCTTTGTTTAATTTCTTTACTTGTTCTTCATGTTTTATTTCTCTTGTATTTCTTTTTTCTCTTTCGTGGTGATGTTTGAGTAGTTTATTTGGTTATGGTGATAGTAAGGATGATGATGAATGGATATGCCTTCCTCTATTCTCTTTTGATTGTTTAATGTGCTCAAAATGATTGTTAACTCTAAGATTGTTAAAAGGGTATGGTTTGATATGGTATTTTGATTTTCATGGTTACTTGGTAACCTCATCATATACCATATTCTCTCAATGTATCATTTAGCAATTTAATAATTAGAATCAACATTAGTGTTAAAGTTGCTAAGTTGTTTAGATAGGGTATTTTGTCTAATGATTATTTGACACCCTTTATTTAGCATATATTCTATACTATGACCCCACACTTAGTAAGTTTAATACTAACATTACTTCTTATGTGCTAATTTGTTTATCTATCATGTTGTATGCTTGCTAATCCTTGTGCTTAGTTTTGATACATCATGCTTGGACATACAAACGGTAAGTGAGAACGTAACAATTCGTTCCATGCCCCGTGTCGTAAAATCATTGTCTTGATGGATTATGCCTCGCAATCGCCTTGATAAGCCATGCTTCATAACGGATCTAACAAGAGGAGGGAACACTCATGATCAATAGAAAGTCGAAGAATTCGTCACGATTCAATCATCCTAATCGAAGCCACGACAACTTTTCTTTAACATTTGTTTCTTATTTTTCATATTTTTTAATTAAGTGACACAAACAAACTCAAAACATTCTTTTCTCCTGAACTTGCGACAACTTCTAATCTTCAATTCCCTGTGGATCGATCCGTATATGCCGGCTAGTTACAATGAGCCGTGCACTTACAGTATAAATATTTAAAATGAGACGTAGCTCGTGTGCGCCTAATTTCGAAAAAAAAACTTTCTTTCAAAACCGTAGGCGTGCGCGCGTGAAGTCCTGAAACCTTCACTTCTTCTCTGCAATTGGTGATGCTCGATATTGACGATCTCCCAGATCATGACACGTGGCAGATGATGTGTCCCAGAGCATGCAAGAAAGGGCCTACAGTAGCCGACCAAACTACCCCTATGCTCGTCCTATCGAGCAGACGCTGGCTCGCCTCCGAGCCCCAGCACGATGGGCCTCCTCGGCCTTACAGCTCGTTCCCGAGCTACCGCAGAAACTAGATACCTCGGCTCTCTCGCTCGTCCGCGAGCTCTCCCGCCGAGGTCATCTTCCTCGGTCTCATCGACCGACCAATAGCACCGCTTGCAGGCGTAACCGCCATCCCGCGAATCTTGCCATGCGCGAGATCTCCGCCGGCCACATCCCACGTTCCACGCCACCACGATCCCCCATTAACGAGCCTGTCTCGCCATTAATGGGAGGTCCCGCTCTTCCCGCGGGCGTGACATCCGGAGGGTAACGGCCGGCGTGATTCTCGCGCCTGCTGCACCTGCTGCCACCGCTACTTAAACCCCTCTTTCAGACGGTCAAGGTAAGCCAATTCTACTCCACTAAGCCGTGACTCTGCTCGGATCTCTAGACTAACTTGATCGTCGGAGGGTCCTCGGTGGTACAACCAACCCGGGACTTCCTTGCAGGTAACTCGGCAACCACAACCTCAACCCATTGAGATCCACACGCTTCAGGAGCGACAGCCTCCATACCCAATCTCAGCCACTGTTCATATCATAATTTTGCATTATTATATTCCCTATTCTTATTCATTTTACAAATAAACAGGTGCTTTTGATCCATGTCTGCTACATAGTTGCAGGTTACAGGTTCTCGGAACAAAACAGTGAAAATGATGAAAAGACGATATAAAAGTGAGACTACGACCAACAAATAGAAGAATCTTGATCATGCCTACAGTTTGAGGGACAAATGAAGATCAATGAACAATTTCACAAAGTACAAAGGCAGCGCAAGGTTCAAGACTTCGACACGAAGCAAACGGTAAAAGTCCATGACATTATGCACTGTGGAAATCTGGAAGAAACTAGAAAACATTCTGAAGAACTAAGTGAAGAAAAGCCAAGTAAAAATCAACAGAAATAACCCCAGAAGATTCCAGCCAGAGAACCCACCATACGGCCGCGGATCCGCGGCCAAACAAGGCTTTTGGCCGCGGTTCCGCGGCCATGATAAGCACGTGTCGGTGCATTTTTTGTCGGCGGCGGCGGTGCGTTGACTAGGCTTCTCAGGGTAATTTTGTAAATGTAGATAGGGATCAGGTGTAACCCTAGGGTTTTTATAATCTATAAATAGGAACCCTAAAACTCTGTTTGGAGCATGCCTCTTCCTGTGCCTCATTTCATTTATCAAATTCAGAATTTTAATTCTTGTAATGTTGAAGAGTGCATCAAATAAAAGATAAAGTAAGTTTTTCCTTTCATTTCCCTAGTTAACTTCCTTTCTGCCCTAGTATAACTTTTATTTATCTGCCCTAGTTTAGATTTTATTTATCTGCCGTAGATTAGATAACTAGGTTATTAAAAACAAATCATAAAAAATGAAATCTTTTAATTCCCTAATGAGTTAGTAGTTCCTCACTTGTTAGGGTTAGGAATAGGAGAGGTTTGAGAGATGAAAATCTTTCACCCCTTTCTTGTCCATCACATATTTTTATAGGACTCCATACATATATACACACACCGCTCACTACAGCACCCTATCCCACGAGGTAGCGGTGATACCGTAGTTTAAAAGACCGGTTGTATATGTTTTCCATGGAGATTAGGGTAAGAATTAAGAAAGAAAGGACAAGAACCTAGAGGAAGAAACCTAGTTTTTTCCCGATGGTACTAATCCACTTTATTAATTATTACCATAACACCTAATAGATCTTAATTAGGGCATATAAAGCGGTGAGGAATATTGACTTTCCAAACTTAACCTAAACCTAACCCTAGCAAGGTTTTAATCCTAATCAAACTCATTTCAGTTTTTAGTGATAAATCAATCCAACACCAATTGGAATTAACTCATTAGATCAAATTGAGAATTCACAAAATCCCTGTAGACCGACCCGTACTCACCGCGTAGCTACCAAGCGACGCCATTCTTGATTGCGGTTAAATATTCTTTGATTCGTCTTTTGAAAGCGAGAGCGCATATAAAACAAAAAACAATCAAATGGCGTCGTTGCCGGGGATGGCGTAGTTATTTTCTTTTTGTAATTTCGGGTTAATATAAAAATTGAAAAATTCATAAAAACTGAAAAATAAAAAAATAAAAAAAAAATTATCATCTTGTTATTCTTTGAAGGGTTTTCGTTTGAATTGTGCAGGATCGACGAACAGATTCAGATCTGGAAAAATCCAGTGAGCAAAACAGAAAACAACAGATCTGAACAAACAGAGGAGAACCACAATAGACAACAGAAGAAGTTTGGAGGCCCGAGTCAACGAGTCAATCGCGGAACCGCGGTTGAAGGCAACATTTGGCGGCGGAACCGCGGCGCCTGGGTGACGTCAACACGTGGAAAAATCTCTGTAAGCTTTCTTTTCTTCTCTGTAAACCCCTTATCTCCTCTGAAAAATTTTCCTGCAGGGTTCTTTGCGCAAAAACTTCTCTTCCTTCTCCAATAACTTGATCTTGTGCAGGATTCTTTGCGCCGCAATAAAAAAAAATTTTGGCAAGTGACTTGATTGTGTTTACTGCTTTGCATAATTTAAAACTGACTTTAAGGGGCTTTAACACCAATCCAGATTGGGTGGGGATTTCATTACCTTTTCTAGGACCCCAAAAATCACAAAAAGCATATTGCATTGACCATCGAGTTAATTAAAAAAGATTAGACTCAGCTTTAAGGACTGTCGCGCTCAATAGGACAAAGGAATAGTTGTAGGCATCGATCGTTTATCTAAACCAGACTTTGTGGTGCCTAGGTTAGACAAGTGGGGAAAGGTAACTTTAAAAGGCCCGTCTCACGGTGATTCATGAGCGGATCCCTCCTTTCTCTACTTGTGCTTACCTGGCTACAATTGGCGGTGAAGAGGCAATTTGAGGTCCTCACAACTTGCCCTTTGGAACAGTTAGGAGCAGTCTAGTTGACCTAGGTGACCCGAGATCTAGGCTTGATTGTGTATATTGTGATTGTTTGAACGGGTGTCTAAGCTTTTTATTGAAAATCTTTTTTGCAGAAAGCTCCTTATAAAAAAACACAAAACAGAAAATTTTTACAAAGACTTGCCAATTTTGTCGCTAGAAATCCATTGCACCCCACTTGCACCCACATTCTTTTTCTTCTCCTTCTTACATCATGGGTACCCCACCTCAAAAAACTCTTGCCGAACTTTGGTACCCTCATCTAAACATTGCTTCCTACGCGAATTGTTTTGGTCGAATTACGGACGACCCCTCCATGCCCAAAATTTCTTTGAAAGATCGAATAGAAGCGTCTAGGAGAAACAGTTCGACTCCGCAATCCACTTTGTATCAACCATTTCAACCTTCACCACCTTCTTACGTTGATACTACTTTTTCGAGTTCTGTTGTAACTCCGAAACCCATGTCTATTGCTGAACATATTGAACAATCTCGTAACCGATCTTTCATTCCTTTCAACACTTTCAGTTCTTGGGATCAACAAGTCCATTCACCTTTTTATCCAAATGTTGATTCTACTCCTGTCCAACCATTCAATTCCTGCCAGTCCTACCCGACTTTCGCACCTTCTCTAGACATTGCTTCTACACAGCCATTTGGGAGTTTCCAGAATCCAAACAACTTTGAATCTTTTACTGAAACCCCTTCACAACCCAAGTCTAGTCTGGAACAGTCGTTGGAAGCTTATATTGTAGCGACAAACCAACAGATGAGGAATTTGGATACGTCCATTGCCGCCCTTATGCAACCTAGTGACCCGGTAGCTAGTTTCCAACTAGCTCCAAAAATTCCAATGTATGATAAGACGGTTGGACAGATTGAGAATTTGAGTGGAGAGAGTGAGCTGTGCACCCTTCCAAATCAAATCTACCCATCACCAATTGAATCCCACAACTCCGGTTTTGAATGTCTATCAAGTGTCCCAAATGATTCACCAGTTGAAAATAAAACGTTTAATGAGTTGTGCGACTTTATAGTGCTTGATTTGCCAGATTGTGAAGGGTCCCTTTCGAGTGAAACCATCACCAATCCTTTCGACCTCTACACCTCCAATCTAGAACCTGAATTGATAAATATCCATGCTTTTGATGAGGTGTCCGAAAAAATTGATTTTCACTTGATTGAGGATATTGACGCAGGGAATAATTTGGATGATGAACTCGCAGATTTGACTGATTTTTTCTCTCCAATTCATCATCCCGAGTCATTAAATGTTTCTCCCAAACTTCATATGCGTCTTGATTTTGATGATAATTGCATGGATGAGATAACTTTTGAGGAGAATTATGATGATAGTATTGAGGAGAGTATTGAGGATAGTATTGAGGATGAACCAGTCTTGTTTGATGAGTCGGATTTTCCAATTCATCCTCCTGAACCTTTAACTGTGACCCTTCCTAAATTACTCCCCTTCGTCTTTTCCATCATTTCGACCGTGCAAGAATCCGTCACGCTTCCATTTTCAATGTCTGGTTTACCAAGTTCAACGTACCCATGTTTTCTCGCGAATCTTGAAGGATTTGACCCCATTTCTCGACGGGTTGATAGATTAGCACAATCACTTTTAACACATCGGTCATCACAATTTGTGCTAATTTATTCATTCAATTTACACTCTCAAGTTCGTACTACACTTCTTTTTCTCTTCCGCCATTCTTGTCCTAATATACCGAGACCATATTCCACCTTTCTTCCCATACGGTCTCGTGCGTTTCTCATTTCTTTTCTCTACACTCCATTTTTTCACCAACCACACCATTATAATGATAAAATTTTTGAATGTTTGGTGCTAACTTTTGGCCTGTGTAAGGCCTTATATAGCTTGATACTGTATTTTTCTCCTCCCTAACTCTGAATTTTAACGCTTAAACAGTGGAAACACTGCCTCACTTAAGTTTGGGGGGACCTTTTTGTATATATATTTTGTTTTTCTTTCAACAAAAAAAATTATAAAAAAATAAATAAATAAACAGGGGAGTGCCGACATTTTGACCCTATTGGTGTGGCATGACAGTGAGGACACTGTCAAGTTTAAGTTTGGGGGTGTGCTCGGTAAGTTTTCTTCCTTCGCATTCATGTGTATATTTTTGCATTTGCATACTTATTTTAAAACCCATAAAAACTGAAAAATTTTAAAAATTTTAAAAATTGAAAAACTCAATTTTGTCCATAATTGACTTAAGTTTAATAAGACGGTTAACTAGCTAGGAAAAACTAGATCCTAAACTTAGTAAATTAAAAACCTTAAAAATAACCTTTCTTAAAGTTTAACCGTAGAAAATATATGTCCTTGTAGTTTACTTAGAAATAGGAAAATTTTGAGTTCACTTCTTGGGCTAACTCAAAATAAGGGAAGAGTATTGATATTTTTATTAAAGTATAAGTCTGAAAAATAATTCCTAAGCTTAAGTCTAAATTCTGAAAATATATACCTTACAATTTGCATAAATATGCACCTTGAAACTTGGAATAGTAGAGGATACCTTGAAATGCTCTTTTCTAAAGTCCTTAGTATGAAGGAAAATAAAATAAAAGTATAAGTGTGAATAAAAAGATAAAAAAAATGAACACTGGTTTTGTAATTACTTAAGGCTGCGTAAAATAAAATATATATATAGCGAGGGTGCTTTATCACCTAGTGCCTTAGACCAACTGGTTTGGGAGTCACTGCTAAAGTCTTAGGTATTACAAGACGAGGAATTACGCCTTAATGCACAAACACATTTTGTAATCGGTCGTTAGTACCTCAAGAAGTATTAACGGTCGTATAAAGGATGTGTGAGCAATTTCATCTAAAAATTCACCAACTAAAAGTACTTTGGACGATGGACAAGAGTATAAGAGCTTGAATTGAATTTCCTAGTGTAGGGGTGATACATACACACACATAGGGGTATATGATTGGGGTTTGGATGAGAGATAGGAATGAAAAATAGGACTTATATCTTTAGTAGAGATGATAGAAATTTCTAAGTTGAGATGGAACCTTAGAAGGAAAATTCAAAAGATGCTAAAAGCTAAGTAAATTTACAAAACATATACAATCTTAAGTTAAATGATAAGGAAGCGTGAAAAATATGGGTTGATAATTTCTGAGTTGAAGATAATAGAATTTCTTGTTAGAAAACCGAATTGGAGAATAAAAGTCAATAGGCCGAATTGATAGGATTTTGTGGGTAGTATCCGCTGAAAACCCTCAGGAGACAACACTCCTCCTACTAAGGACACCTAGAGGTTTAACGGCTTGTTGCATGAGCTCAGTGCAATCGCGTTTCCCTGCGAAAGTGAGGTTGGGTTTTTTCGAGAATAAAACTAGTTTTGCTCGAGGACGAGCAAAAGATAAGTTTGGGAGTATTTGTTCATATCATAATTTTGCATTATTATATTCCCCATTCTTATTCATTTTACAAATAAACAGGTGCTTTTGATCCATGTCTGCTACATAGTTGCAGGTTACAGGTTCTCGGAACAAAACAGTGAAAATGATGAAAAGACGATACAAAAGTGAGACTACGACCAACAAATAGAAGAATCTTGATCATGCCTACAGTTTGAGGGACAAATGAAGATCAACAAACAATTTCACAAAGTACAAAGGCAGCGCAAGGTTCAAGATTTCCACACGAAGCAAACGGTAAAAGTCCATGACATTATGCACTGTGGAAATCTGGAAGAAACTAGAAGACATTCTGAAGAACCAAGTGAAGAAAAGCCAAGTAAAAAGCAACAGAAATAACCCCAGAAGATTCCAGCCAGAGAACCCACCATACAGCCGCGGATCCGTGGCCAAACAGGGCTTTTGGCCGCGGTTCCGCAGCCATGATAAGCACGTGTCGGTGCATTTTTTGTCGGCGGCGGCGGTGCGTTGACTAGACTTCTCAGGGTAATTTTGTAAATGTAGATAGGGATCAGGTGTAACCCTATGGTTTCTATAATCTATAAATAGGAACCCTAAAGCTCTTTTTAGAGTATGCCTCTTCCTGTGCCTCATTTCATTTATCAAATTCAGAATTTTAATTCTTGTAATGTTGAAGAGTGTATCAAATAAAAGATAAAGTAAGTTTTTCCTTTCATTGCCCTAGTTAATTTCCTTTCTGCCCTAGTATAACTTTTATTTATCTGCCCTAGTTTAGATTTTATTTATCTGCCGTAGATTAGATAACTAGGTTATTAAAAACAAATCATAAAAAATGAAATCTTTTAATTCCCTAATGAGTGAGTAGTTCCTCACTTGTTAGAGTTAGGAATAGGAGAGGTTTGAGAGATGAAAATCTCTCACCCCTTTCTTGCCCATCACATATTTTTATAGGACTCCATGCATACATACACACACCGCTCACTATGACACCCTATCCCACGAGGTAGCGGTGATACCGTAATTTGAAAGACCGGTTGTATATGTTTTCCATGGAGATTAGGGTAAGAATTAAGAAAGAAAGGACAAAAACCTAGAGGAAGAAACCTAGTTTCTTCCCGATGGTACTAATCCACTTTATTAATTATTACCATAACACCTAATAGATCTTAATTAGGGCATTGAAAGCGGTGAGGAATATTGACTTTCCAAACTTAACCTAAACCTAACCCTAGCAAGGTTTTAATCCTAATCAAACTCATTTCAGTTTTTAGTGATAAATCAATCCAACACCAATTGGAATTAACTCGTTAGAATAAATTGAGAATACACAAAATCCCTGTGGACCGACCCGTACTCACCGGCTAGCTACCAAGCGATGCCGTTCTTGATTGCGGTTAAATATTCTTTGATTCATCTTTTGAAAGCGAGAGCGCATATAAAACAACAAACAATCAGCCACACATCGCAGCCATCTGTAGATCAACGGGAAGCAACATCTGAAGGAGATTCCACCCTCCATCAGCTGGCGCCGTCTGTGGGAACGTAGATTCTACAAAAACAAAAGTTCGCCTCCTGATCTCACTCCAATGGCGAGCGATCATCAAGACGATCCAAGCGCCAACCGCCGCCTCCCTCTCAACAGTGGCACAGACGAGCCTCCTCCGCCGAATGCCATCAACGCCCTCGCCGGCCGGATAGACCGACTCGCATCCTTCATGGAGGACCATGGCCGAGGTAAAGGCTTGGACCGAGCGTGAGGTCCAGCTCGAGTCCGAGGTGAACGCAAGCCTCCCCCGAGCAGAGCAAGCCGACCAGAAAAATAGGGCCATGGACGAGAGAAGAGGACCGGAACGGCAAAAGCCCTATCCCCCAAAGTTCCTGGAGTACACACCGCTTAATGTCTCCCAGACAGTGCTGCTTGAGGAAACCAAGGGCGAAAGGTTCTTCAAGTTCCCCCCGATCCCATGCTCGGCTTCAAAGCGAACCTGGGGCCCCTACTGTGGCTTTCATAGGTCGCTGGGCCACTCAACGGAGAGCTGCAAACATCTCCGCGATTACATCGAGGAGTTGATCCGTTTGGGGCACCTCGCGGCGTACTTGAGGGACAAGCGGCAAGCTGACCGCGAGCAGGAGCAGCGTCCCCCTCCAGCTGAGTAGACCATCGGCCAGATCATGGTAGTGTCAGCAGAGCATGCGACTGGTACCCCCGAAGCGCGGTACCCTATGCCGAGCACAGATACCAGCAGACGAATAGGGGGCTCAAGCTGCATGAATAAAAGCATCTACTAGCATGTATTTTCTTTTCAAAGCAATGTACCATCTTCCTAAGATCTTTTGTTTATACAATAAAAGGATCAATAGAGCATTGCAGAAAAGAAAAAGGAATCTTATTCATTCAAAAGGTACTATCGGCTCCTCGGCCGTACACAAAAAGAAAAATTTTATTATTACAAAAGCGGGGGAAGGGGGTGCAGAGAGCACTGCTCGTGGTATTCTGAGCATATCTCCTCCAGCCGAGCCCTCGCAACGTCTAACCTCTGCCTCCGATCCCCCCTGCAAGCTTCGGCGCCGAGCCTCAACTGGTAGCATTCACGGACGAGCGCTTCCGAGCGGTTTAGCCGGCTCGCGGAGATCAGGCCGAAGCACCTCAGAGACCTTAGCTTGCCTATGGCCTCATCGAACAACATTTCGGATAAGAGGTTATAAAGCCCCGGCGACGCCCTCCAGATGGAATACATCAGCAGCTGAAGGAGGGAGGACCGCCGGGGAAGCAGTCGACCGAAGTGGTCCTCGATCTTGCCTATTACCAACTGCACCGTATCCTCAGTGCAGTACGGGTCATAGAGGTAGACATCCCCGAAGCTTACGATGTCTTCGATGGTGAAGGGGAAGTCCTGCATTTTGGCGTTTCGGTTGCAAGGAAAAGAGTAATCAGCAATCCCAAACGATTCCATCTTATAGCCAACGACGCTTAGGAATCCAACAGTCGCCCGTTTCACACGCAACGCAGGCGCCACGCGGCAAGCGTCGCGCCTCCCCATGCGAAACTGAAACGACGAGACTCCGGCGCTTCGCCTTCACAGCGCCCTCACGACACGTGTCTTCGATTCCGTCCCACTCCTCGGTGCTCACATGGGAAGGTCGGGCAGAGCCTCGCCAAGAGGCAACCGAGCAGCTTCACTGCTCAGTCCTTCTTCATGGAGCAAAGCCCTCAACAAGAGGCAGCCGAGCAGCTACCCTACTCGGCTATCCCTAGCCGGTAGCTTCCCTACCCCACAGCGCCAGGGATCAAAGCCCTCGCCAAGAGGCAGCCCTGCAGCTACCCTGCTCGGCTATCCCTGGCCGGTAGCTTCCCTACCCCACGACGCCAGGGATCAAAGCCCTCGCCAAGAGGCAGCCCTGCAGCTACCCTGCTCGGCTATCCCTGGCTGGTAGCTTCCCTACCCACGATGCCAGGGATCAAAGCCCTCGCCAAGAGGCAACCCTGCAGCTACCCTGCTCGGCTATCCCTAGCCGATAGCTTCCCTACCCCCACGACGCCAGGGATTAAAGCCATCGCCAAGAGGCACCGGGTAGCAACCCTGCTCGGCCATCCTTAAGGACCTAAAAGCCCTCAAAAGAGGCAACCGGTTAGCAACCGTGCTCGGTTATCCCTGGCACACCACCAGGGATCAAAGCCCTCGCCATGAGGCACCGGGCGGCAACCCCACCCGGGCATCCTTAGTAGGCATCCCACGCCCCTCCCGCGCTAAGGATGAAAAGCTCTCGAAAGAGGCAACTGCTTAGCACGATCCGTGCTCAATTATTCCTGGCAAAACCAGGGATCAAAGCCCTCGGCAAGAGGCACCGGGCGCATCCTTAAGGATCAAAGCCCTCGCCAAGAGGCACCGAGCAGCTACCCTGCTCGGCCATCCTTCGCAGGCCTCTCATGGCCCCTCCAGCGTCAAGGATCAAAGCCCTCTCTAAGAGGCACCGAGCAGCTACCCTGCCCGGCAATATCCTCAGCAGGTCTCTTACGGCCCCTCTCGCGCTGAGGATCAAAGCCCTCGCCAAGAGGCACCGAGCAGCTACCCTGCTCGGCCATCCTTCACAGGCCTCTCATGGCCCCTCTCGCGCTGAGGATCAAAGCCCTCGCCAAGAGGCACCGAGCAGCTACCCTGCTCAGCCATCCTTCGCAGGCCTCTCACGGCCCCTCCAGTGTTAAGGATCAAAGCCCTCGCCACAAGGCACCTTCGCAGCTACCCTGCTCGGCCATCCTTCGCAGGCCTCTTATGGCCCCTCCAGCATCAAGGATTAAAGCCCTCACCAAGAGGCACCGAGCAGCTTCCCTGCTTGGCAATATCCTCAGTAGGCCTCTTACGGCCCCTCTCGCACTGAGGATCAAAGCCTTCGCCAAGAGGCACCGAGCAGCTACTCTGCTCGGCCATCCTTCGCAGGCCTCTCACGGCCCCTCCAGCGCTAAGGATCAAAGCCCTCGCCAAGAGGCACCGAGCAGCTACCCTGCTCGGCAATATCCTCAGTTGGCCAATTACGGCCCCTCTAACAACTGAGGAACGTGACTCAACAAGAGGCATCCAATCTATCAACGTCTTAGCGATCTACACTTCGACTTTGGGGCCATGGAGATACCGTCTTACCGCTTGCCATGGAACACTGGGCAAGAGAGCAGACTCAAGTCGACGCGTAATCGCCAGACAAAGAGACGACACAATAAAAAAGCAGTCCCACGCAGATACAAGTGTTCACACAACAAGAAGAAAAATACGCGTGCAAACAAGACTGCAAGAAAAATACCTTTATTCGCAAAGTTAAAGCTTTTACAAGGTATTGTGGGCACTCCAGCCTTATAAAACGCCCGAAGGCCTACAAAACTAAACAAATAAAAAGAAAAAGGAGCAAAAGACGACGGGCCTCAGGCCTCAGGGCCGGGCGCATCCCCGGGAAGCCCAGCGCCCGCCGCAGGGGCCTCCGCGTTGCCCTCGTCGGGCACCGCCTCCTCGGCCTCGGCCCCAAGGTCTTCCCTCTACTCGTCGTTCCCGTGAGGATATTTGGCTCGAAGTTCCTGGTCGGCAAACCCCCGCTCCCGAGTCTTGACGGCATCAAGGGCCTCATGCCAGATAGCGGTAGTAGCCGAGGCTAAGACAGTGTAAAATTCTTTCGATTTCTGAAAGTTCTCCACCGCCTTCGCCGCCAAGAGGTCGGCCCGTTTCGCCGCCTCTACTGCCGCCCCCAGCTCCTTCCGGAGGGTGCTCACCGACTTCCTCATGGTGCCGACGAGCGCCGTGGAGTCTTGAAGCTTGGCCTCGGCAACCTGGGCGGCTTCGCGGAGCCTGGCAGCCTCTTGCTTCGCCGCCGCCACTTCCTGCTTCACGGCAGCCGCCTCCTGCTTCACGGCCGCTAGCTCCTGCTTCCCGGCCACCACCTCGGCCTCCAGAGCGGCGAACCTTGCCGTCGCCGCTTCCAGTGCCCGCCTCGAGCTCTCCCTCAGCGAGGAGGACTCGCCCGAGGCTCGGATCGCCGGGCCTATCTCCTCCTCCTCCATCCGAATGGCAAGAGCGATGTGGTGGTAGACCTGGGGAAACAAGAAGGGGGTCAAAAAGAAAAAGGATCACCAAGTCTTACGAAAGATGAAATGAGCAAAGTACAAGCACTAACTTGCACGGCCTCTTGGGCGATGGACGCCAGTTGCCCCTTCAGACTTCCCCCGGGGACCCTGCCCCTGGCCGACCTCTCCATGTCGTGCAGAAGGCTGTCGGCGATGGAGAACCCCGAGGGGACCTCAAAGCGTAGCTCCCCATCGTCCACCAAGATCGGGGAGGCCGGGTCCTGCGGGGTTGCACGGGGGTGCCTCTTAAGAGCCGGCGGCGGCGGACTGGTCTCCGCCTCCGAGGTCGGGGCTTCCTGCCCTCTAGCTCTTTTTCGGGTCGGTGCCCTGTTGGACTCCGGGGCCCGATCCGCGCTCGAGCACTAGTGCTGGACGGCTGCCAGAGGATCCGGGGTCGGCCCCTGACGGGAAGAGCTGGCCCCTCCAGCCCTCGACCCCTTCTTCGGCTTGCGCATAGCCGCTCGAAGGTAGCTCAAATCCATGGGTTCTGCACAAGATGAGATAAAATAGGGTTAGCGACTCAAGCAAAAATCAGAATAAATGCAAGCCTAACTTACCGACGAACTGGGCAGGGTTGAGCTCGGCCCAACTAAGGGCCCGCTCAAACAGCAACACATCGGCCCAAGGAATGGGCTCCCACGTCGTCACTGTCACCGCGTTGGGGTCATTAGGCAGGTTTCCCTGCCAGCACTTATCCCTAGACCACTGGACGGGTACGGGCCAGTCCTCACCTTTTGGCGGCCCGACGAAGAAAAACTTCTTCTTCCAGTCGTGGATGGAAGATGTAACAACCTAGTTCATTTATACCTATTCCAGTTCTATTTTTTCCTTAATTGTGGTATTTTCTTGATTTATTGTGTTTTGGGTGCGAATAGTGTATTTGACATTTGTATTTGCATCCGACCCGACCCGCATGCTTGAAACCAGTCTTGATTCATGTTTATGATTTATCCTGACCTGTTACATGGACTCGTGCACTTTCATTTATTTATACATTGCATACTCGTATTTTATCTAGCATCTGCATTTTAATATAACATTTTAAGTCATATAAAATATTTTAAAAATACATTTCATGGCATACATGATACCCCTAACCCTGTGGTAGCATCCGCGCATCTTGTTCTCAACCCGTTCAGTGACGGACTTGTTTGGATGACTACGTGCACGTGCGTGCATCCGTTCTTAGGGGTATGCATTTTTCGTTACCCGGATATCCAACTTTAATTTTGGTCGACATGTATATTTTTCGTATTTTAAAACTGAATTTTAGACCCGACCCGGGCATGTTTTGGACTATATTTGTATTTACCATAATATCAAATTTTATTTATATAATATTAATTTTATAAACTGATACAAATTAAAATTTAGTTAACTAAAAAAAGATTTTTTTTAAATTTAAATCTAAACTAATTTCCTAACAAACTAACAACCCCTTTCCCTCTCTCTCTCTCCCCTCTGCATATATATATTTATATATATTTTATTTATTTATTTTTTTCTTCCTTATTTAATACACAGCCTCTTCTTCTTACTTCTTCTTCTTCTTTCTTCTTTCTTTTTCTTGATCTTGTTTCTTGATTCCGGTGATCACCGCCGGAGCCGTGCTCGTTACTGACGATCCGAGTGATCCAGTGAACGTACCTTACCTGTGTGACCACCCTTTTCCCTTGCCTGGACCCGTCCCGCGTGTCGCGTGTGCGTTGTGACGATTTACCGACATCGGACGTGCCGTGCGTATCCATCGGGTGATTCGATCGAGGCAAGTTTATCTTTCTACATGCTATGATATATACTACATCCATATTAATAATAATATTTCATGTTTAGTGTATTGTACATCCGCTGTTATCATTTTACTGCTTTACGACGTCCATTTGCATCCGTATAATTTATTTCGTATCTAGTGCATGCAAATTTATCTTGTTACATGCTAGACTACAATATATTGCACCCATTTAAATAATAACATCACATAATGTTTAGTTATGCATCCGACATTACCATTTTACAGTTTTACTGTCTTCGGACATCCGTATGCATCCATATCAATATTTACATATCTAGTCGCATGCTAATTCATCTTGCTATATGCTGTGTATCTTATTTTGCATCCATATGAATAAAAATATCATATGTTGATTGCATTGTACATCCATATTAAAGTTTTACCGTTTTCGGATACCTGTTTGCATCCATATCATTTAAAATATATATCGTCGTAATATTTCTTATTATTATCTTTATTTAGTTTATAATCTGAATTTTATAATGTTATAAAAAATATAGTTTGAAAATATTATAGTATACACATGAAACGTCGATGCAAAGCGGATACGACAAATCTGAAATTTACTGCATACCTTACCTTATAAAATTCATTATAAATCATAGAAAAATTATTAGTATACATTCTTTAGTTCGTTACGAAGCTAACTCAGAATATTATAACTCTATGAAATATTTACTTGCAAAATAAATTGTTTAAATAACGTAAAATACAAATGAAAATATCTCTAAACTGCTGTCCAGGAAAATTCCAGCAGCAAACTTTCAATTTCGAATGTTCATAACTTTTTGTAGGAACAATCTGAGATACTTCAACTTATAAAAATAAAAACCTTATTGAATTATCTTTGTTTTGGTATAAGACACGTCCCTTTTGGAGAACGTTTGTGATTTTTAAACTATTTTACAAATCAGGATGACGCTGAATTTCTGAACGGAACTTTCTTGTGCATGGTTAATCAATACCACTTTTATAGTTATTAATCGGTTTGAATATGTTATCCATATTAATATTATTATATCAATATATATTTAATAAATAATAGTGCTTGTGTTTTAATATTCAATAAATTTTACCGATTTACAGTTTTATAGTATCCGTCTGTATCCGTACGGTTTTTTACATATCTAGTTGCACATCGAGACCATATTATTTCATGTTACTGTTGTATTAGTGCACCACGCTTGATAATTGTGCATCCTACTTAGTCATGATGTGACCCCTGATCGATATTTGTGCATCCATGCTTTTATTGTACATCCGTACTTTCACCTTGATTCAATACTTTCTACAGTTTGATTATGAGTACCCGTTTGACACCTGTGCACTACCTGACATGACCTGATACACTACTACTTGACATGACCTGATACATGTACACTACCTGACATGACCTGATATATCACTACTTGACATGTTACCTGATCCTGTTTCTAATGCCGACAATCCTGACATATTGTCCCGATGGACATATCCTGCTGTCTGTATAGACAAACCTGTTCCTGCTTGATCCTGTATTGGCATTAGCTTCAGATTTATCAATACCTGACTTGAACACATAACTTGGGGGTATGGGGAAATCAATGATGAAACCTGACTTGTAACTCGACAGTTCGATGCTTATACTGATCAGTTTTACGGGCTAGGCCAGCCCCGGGATGATGCTGCTGACATCATTCGTCTGTACATGTTACATGTTTACTGCCTAGCGGCACGTCTCGGATTCAGCCCGAGAGTCTTGATCGTGGTCCCGGGCATGCACGGGATACTATTGAGTTACATCGACGATTCATTAAATTGATTTCAAAGACTTGAGAGTAGTTAACCCAGTTGTTTAGTTCAGTTACTCATCGCACGTCACATGTGCTTATACCCTTCACTGTTTCTTATTCGTGTTAGTGTTATACTTTTATTACTGTTCATACTCATGCCTGCGTGTCTTGCTACCCCTGATTATGTTATTGTTAATATTATGATGCACTGACGTCTGGGTTTTGCATGGCCCAGATCCTCTACCCTTGTCGCAGGCTGATCAGGAGTACTTCCGCCGTTAGGCCGAGCAGTGATGATCCAGTTAGTATCCAGTTTAGTTATATTTTAATTTCCAGAAGTTTTTGCTCTTTGGATTTATTGCTTCCGCATATTATTTCTTGACTCGTTTATTCTGGCTCATGGACATGTACTAAATAGTTTGTTTTATTTTCCTATTCTTGATATCTCTAGACAGCCGTAATGTGACTGTGGAGGGATGTTTCCTATCCACAGGTAGCATGGTTGGCTCTGTCACGTGCCTATCTTAGCGCACTCTGGGAAGCGGGGCGTGACAGGGTTTGTTTGGTATCAGAGCCATAGGATTTAGATTAATCAGGTTTGATTCTTTTCTAGTTGGGTATTGGACCCAATACACGAATCGGAAAACTCGTAATTAGGAACATGTCCTGCCACCTTATTCTCGTGATTCTTGAATCTTATTTTTCTCTTGATCCTTTGTCTTGACGATATGAAAACAACTTTGCATCTCAACTTGAAACCTTTTGGTTGCCTATTGTTTCTTTCTATTCTGATACTAGGATTTGGGCGACTTGAACGGAGTTATATGATTGTACCCATGAACTGCAGCATGGTTACAATGCGGTACTCTATTTAAGTAACTTGGAGTCCTGGTCTTGATTCATTTCCTTGTTCCATGGTCGTTTTATTACCTTGGTTCTCTCAGTTTCATTACTTACCAGTTCATGTTTTGCAGATTTCTTGGTGATTGATACCGGCAGCTATGATGATGTCTTAGGAATGGACTTTCTTGGCACTTTCCACGCTCACATTGATTGTAGGGCAAAGAAAGTGATTTTCCAGATTCCTGGACATCCGGAGTTTGTTTTGCTGGAGGTAGCAGTTCTGTCGGGCCAGTCGAGTTTAGAGCTGGGCCGACAAACAGGTTCTTTCGACAATGGAAGTTGATAAGGAGGAAGCACCGGCTGTGGTTCGAGAGTTCATGGACGTGTTCGAGGACATCTCGGGTTTAACGCCAAAATGAGATGTGGAGTTCACGATCGATCTTGTTCCTGGTGCAGCGCCAATCTCAAAGGAGTACTATCCGATGGCACCAGTGGAGTTGGAAGAAGTCAAGAAGCAGGTTACCGAATTACTTGAGAAGAGTTGGATTCGCAGCAGCAATTCACCTTAGGGAGCTCCAATTCTTTTAGTAAAGAAGAAAGATGGCACAAAGAGGATGTGCATCGATTATCGAGAATTAAACCGGGTGACTATTAAGAACAAGTACCCGACCCCTTGCATTGGCGAAATGTTCGAGTAGCTTAGTGGCGCGAGGGTATTCTCGAAGCTGGATTTGCGATCCAGATATCATCAGGTCCGAGTTAAATCAGAGGATATTTGCAAGACTGCGTTCCGAACTCGGTATGGACACTACGAGTATTTAGTGATGCCATTCGGAGTCACGAATGCACCGGCGATATTTATGGACTTGATGAACCGAATCTTTTCACCGTTCTTGGACCAGTTTACAGTGGTGTTCATCGATGATATTCTGGTATACTCGAGGAGCCTAGAGGAGCATGCAGGACACTTGAAGATCGCACTGCAGACATTGAGGCAAGAAAGATTATATGCAAAGATGAGCAAGTGAGAGTTTTGGCTTGAAGAAGTGAAGTTTTTGGGGCATGTCGTATCCGGGGATGGAATCGTCGTTGATCCTGAGAAGATTGCAGCAGTTCAAGATTGGCAGATTCCGAAAAATGTAGAAGAGATCAGAAGTTTTCTTGGACTTACCGGATATTACAGAAGGTTCGTGGAGAATTTTGCTCGTTTGGCTGAGCCTCTGACCAAGCTTACGCAGAAGGAAGTACCGTTCGTATGGACGGATAGATGTGTGTCAGCTTTTGAGGCGTTGAAGCAAAAATTGATAACCGCTCCTATTTTGACCGTACCAGACGGTTCCGGAGGATTGGTAATTCACAGCGAGGCATCTGGGAAAGGTTTGGGATGTGTTTTGATGCAGCATGGGAAGGTTATAGCCTACGCCTCAAGATAGTTGAAGACCCATGAGAAGAATTACCCAACTCATGATTTGGAGCTAGCAGCCGTGAATTTCGCTTTGAAGATTTGGAGGCACTACTTATTGGGCAAAAGGGTCGAAGTATTCACCGATCATAAAAGCCTGAAGTATGTGTTCACACAGAAAGAACTTAACATGAGGCAGCGTAGATGGTTGGAGCTGATGGCTGACTACGATCTTGACCTAAAGTACCATCCGGGGAAAGTTAATGTTGTGCCGGATGCGCTTAGTCGGTTACCAGCAATTCAGATGTTGACTGCACAGAAGGAACTTATCGAAGACTTTCGAAGATTCGAGTTGGAGATCGTGCTACCGCATTCTTCGGGACAGTTGATGCAGCTGCAAGTACAGTCGTCGTTGATCGATAATATTAAAGCAGCGCAGTCACAGGACCCAAGATTGCAGAAGTTTCGAGAACAGGTTGAAGCTGGACTTCGAACGGACTTGTTAATCCATGAAGATGGTTCGTTGCGATATGGTAGCCGTTTGTGTGTGCCAAAAGGAGACATTCGTGAAGAAGTTATGAAGGAGGCGCACGGTTCCACATATTCCGTACATCCAGGAGGCACGAAGATGTACCGAGATCTACGACATCATTTCTGGTGGGAAGGCATGAAAGGGAGATTGCTCGCTTTGTAGCGAAGTGCTTGGTGTGTCAGCAAGTTAAGGCTGAACATCAAAGGGTTGCTGGTTTATTACAACCACTTCCGATTCCTCAATGGAAGTGGGAACATATAACTATGGATTTCGTGACAGCTTTACCGTGGAGTCCAAGGGGAAACAATGCAGTTTGGGTGATTGTTGATCGATTGACCAAGGCAGCTCATTTCATACCATTTCGAGTTGGTCAATCAACGGAAGCGTTGGCAGAACGGTACATGCAGGAGATTATGAGATTGTATGGAGTACCTGTGGGCATCATGTCCGACCGTGACACCCGATTCTTATCGCATTTCTGGAGGAATTTACAGGAAAGTTTGGGGACGCGATTGAAGTTCAGCATCGCTTATCATCCTCAGACACATTGTTACGCCCCGCTTCCTAAAATACGGAAAACGAGGGATGACTAGGCCAGCCATGCTCCTACGGTCAAGGAATCATCCCGCCGTAGTCACACTTCGGCTTCTAGCATTACATGGTAATCAGTAAATAAGGCGCAGTGGTAAAGGAATCACATCACTAATTTATTACATTAATATTCCATTGTTCACAAATTACAGATAACAAGAACAATTACTAACCAAGTTCAATCTCACGATCACTTTTATGGAAAGCAGTAAAGATAGGAAGTACACCGGACTATATCTCCGTGAACTCGAAAGGTAGATCTGTCTCCTGCGCTGGTCCTTCCACGGGATCTGAGCATGCATACTCAGGTCGTCAGAGCGACACAACAACAACAATATTATAATAAGATAAAACAGGTAAATGAGGTAATACTAGTGTAAGAAGGATGCAAGTAATCACTATGTCACTATATGATGCAGAATATGTTCTGTGTCCCTATCGGTCTCTAGGTCATGTTTGAAATCGCATAGTGGAAGGAGGATCATGTTTAGAAGGAGGATCATGTTTAACAGGAGTCTCGTACATACCCGAGACAACGGCCCACATGCCCGGGACATAACCCTGTCAGCCGGATCGCTAGATCCTACCCTACATGTATCAGTATCACTGTTCGAATGATCATCCTCTAAAACACGGTCCCGCTAAATACGATGCTCTTTCCACTTTGATTTCCCCCTTTTTCCCAGGTTTACACTATTTATGATCTTGGTCTAGTCATGTACAAGTATACCAATGGCACGGTTTTATCACTGTTCACTGTTTCAATCACGGTCACGAATATTCACTTTCCATTGGTGTACTCGTCACTCCTAAACCAACATCTATCACGCACGATAATGCAATGTCCACTGATCCTAACACGCACTAACACTGAGTATATGGGAAGGGTATGATATATGTATGTATGCTACCAATAAGCTAGGTATGTTATGAATCAACATGCATGTCATTAACTTACATAAATTGCATAAATTAATATGATAAGAGTTCAGCAAAATGGTACAAGTAAGATAAATAGAGCACTCAGTCAACAATTCATCAAAATTTGTTTCAGTTCAATCGGGATTCCGGTTTTCAAGATATAGCTGTTTCATTTTAAGTGCTCGCGGCTGGAAATTCAGTTTCAGAACTGAATGTTCGTTTCGCGACACGATTTGCACCCAGTTGGGCTCAGAATTTAGCGATGTTACTGTTGAATGAAATCTAGGGTTTTCAATAGAGTATTCAACGCAATAGATGGATCCTCAATCGAATCTGTACGTTGAAAGTTATACACAGTTTAACCTCAGTGTGTCATTTCTGAATCTGTTCTGGACAGTTATACGTTCTGCCCTTTTATTTATAGTTTAAAATAGCAAACGGCAATGAAACGGAATAGAACCACTTGTTTTGTTTATCTAACAGAATTATCTTTAATATACTGTAGATTTCCGTAACATACGACTTCAGGAAACATAGTGACGCACATTTTGGTACAGTACACGATAAACAGAATCGCTCTGGACTGCAGTCCAGAGTCGCACTCCGATCTAATTATCATCACAGTTACAGAACAGAAATCATTAGAATTTTACATAGGGTTAAAGTTCATAGAGTCGGCTTCGATTTAAGCCCTCGAACGCATCATTCCAGTATGTATATAATCTACGGTGATTTTATTTATTTTTCAGATACGAGAAAGCTTCTAGTTTTAACGGCATAATTGGGGGTATCAATTTTAGTCACTAAAAATCGTATTTTCCAGAAATTTTTATACACGACATTATCATTACGAGGGCCAACAGAAAACATTTACTTCCGTCAAATTAAACAATCATTTTCATTGGGATCCAGCATCGAACACATAGCTCACAATATGTATCGGGAATCGGTAAATTCGTAAACTAGATGATTTAGGTTTGTACCACTATTATATTAGCATGAAGCAAGTAAACACTTGCCTGGAAAATGTCTCTGGGTCGCACGGCAGCAACGGCGTGACGAACGCGTGATGTACGCCGTGAAACGGATTTGCGCGAGCTTGGCTCGAGATGCGGATTTGACGTCGGAGTTTCCCGGAGTCGTCTTGTGCTCGCTGGAAGTGTAGAGTAGGCTCTGTAGATCTTCTGAGTAGTGCTGGGATTGACGATGTCGGCGGTGGTCGCTCTGGCGACGTGCACAGTGAAGCACGCAGTGAGGGGGAAGATGCGGGTTTTTGGAGAGAGAGAGAGAGAGCAGTGGGGCTCGGGAAGAGATGGGGATGCTGCTGGAGTGAAGAGGTGTCGACTGAGGCGGTTCAGGTCAGAGGGGCTCGCCGGCGTTGAGTGCAAGGGGGTGGCCGAGAGGATGTGCAGAGGGAGTTGGAGCTCGAGTGAGGTGGCTGAATTGTTGGGGTGAAGGTGAGGGATTTAGGAGGAGGTTAGGGTGAGGTGATGAAGGAGGGGGTCGGAGGAGGTTCGTCGTCGTCGTCGTCGAGGGGAGCGTCTGAAGTTTGCAGTGGGTTGCTCGAGTTTGGGGGGCTCGGTAGATGTAGAGAGAGAGATGAGGAGTGAGTTGGAGAGGGAGAGTGATGAGAGGAGTTGGAGACAAGGGGTTTGAGTGAGGAATCGTGGTCGGGGGTCGCGGGTCGTGGGCAACGGCGAGGGCGACGTGGGGAGCTCGGGGACGTGGGTAGCGACGTGGGAAGGAGTGAGCGGGAAAATGAAATAGGGAAGAAGGAAGGTTGGGTAACGGGTCGGGTAGGTTAGTTGAGGAGGCGGGCCACAGGGAGTGGGCCAGGCCCGTAAAAGAAATAATTCCTTTTAAAAAACTGAAGTGGGCTGAGGGTGAGAAACGGGCCGTGGGGTTAAAATTTAATGTTTAAATTAAATTGTTTAGTTAAGTTGGGCTGGGGATTTTAGATTAAGGTTTTAAAATAAATTTTGGCTGCTGTTGGAATTTTTTGATAGTTTAAAATTTGATTTTGAGTTGTTGGGCTTAGGGTTTAAATATAGTTTGGGTTAAGATTTTAATTAGCAACATTTTGGGTTTTAATTTACTTTGGCTTTGATTTAGATCTCGGGTTTAAGCTTTTAGGGTTTGGACTATAAACATTGGGATTCAAGCAACCACCTTCGACACAAAAAAGTACGAGGAAAAAGTAAATCTTTGGGATTTAGAAAAATAGGAAAAACTTTTATTAAGATGGTAATGGGGATTTACATCATACCCCCCTTAACAAAAATTTCGTCCTCGAAATTTAACAAGGATACAAGAATACAATGTACTAAACAAAGAGATGTAGATAACGATCACGGATGTCTTCCTCCCGCTCCCAGGTGGATTCTCCTGGGGAACGACCGCCCTAAGACACTCGGACTAATGGAATGACCTTATTCTTCAGCACTTTCTCTCTGCGGTCGAGAATGGTAGTGGGCTGCTCCTCGTATGACAGATCGGTACCCAAAACTAGCTCCGAATGGTCCAGGACATGGCTCTCATCCGAACATAACGCCGCAACTGTGACACGTGGAAGGTATTGTGCACACCAGCTAGAGATGGAGGCAAGGCGAGTCGATAGGCCACCTCTCCTACTCGCTCTAGTACCTCAAAAGGTCCGATAAAGCGGGGACTAAGCTTTCCCCGGCCTCCGAACCTGATAACTCCACGAGTAGGGGAAATCTTCAAGAACACATGATCACCGACTTCGAACTCAAGTGCCCTTCTGCTGGTATCTGCCCAACTCTTCTGTCGATCCTGAGCCGCCTTGATACGCTGTCTGATCATTTGGACCTTGTCGACTGTCTGAATAATGAGTTCGGGGCCCAGTAGTCTTCGTTCTCCCACATTATCCCAACATACTGGGGATCGACACTTCCGCCCGTATAGTGCTTCAAAAGGAGCCATCTGAATACTAGCCTGATAGCTATTGTTATAGGAGAACTCGACTAGATGCAGATGGTCCTCCCAGGAACCCTGAAAGTCCAACATACAGGCTCTCAACATGTCCTCGAGCGTCTGAATCGTACGCTCGGATTGTCCATCCGTCTGTGGGTGATAAGCTGTGCTGAAATTAAGGCGGGTACCCAAGCTCTCCTGTAAGCTCTTCCAAAAGTGCGACAAGAATCTCGTGTCCCGGTCTGACACAATGCTGACTGGAACACCGTGAAGTCGTACAATCTCCTGCATATATCTTTCTGCCAATGATTCTGTCGATTGTCCCACTCGGAAAGCTAGGAAGTGTGCAGCTTTTGTGAGGCGATCGACGATAACCCAAATGGCGTTATTGCCCCTAGGGCTCCGTGGTAAGGCCGTCACGAAATCCATAGTAATGTGCTCCCATTTCCATTCCGGTATCGGCAGGGGTTGTAACAGTCCTGCTGCCCTCTGATGTTCCACCTTCACCTGCTGACATACTAAGCACCTGGATACGAACCTCGCAATTTCCCGCTTCATTCCGTTCCACCAAAAGTGCTGCTTCAGGTCCTGATACATTTTTGTACTTCCCGGATGCACAGAATAAGTTGAACTGTGTGCTTCAGCCAATACTTCTTCTCGAACACCTCCCTTAGGTACGCAGAGTCTGCTACCGAATCTCAGAGAGCCATCTTCATGTATAATCAAATCCGTTCTCAGTCCAGCTTCCACTTCCTCTCTGAACTTTTGCAATCGGGGATCATCCGCTTGTGCAGTCTTGATGCGATCCACCAGAGAAGATTGCACCTGTAGCTGCCAAAATTGACTGAGTGCGTTCGGCGTAACGACTTCAAGTTCAAGTCTCTGAAAATCCTCAATAATGCTCCTCTGATCGGTCAACATCATGACCGCTGGCTTACGACTGAGCGCATCTAGTACAACATTCACCTTCCCCGGGTGATACTGAAGGTCCAAGTCATAATCTGCCATCAGCTCTAGCCATCGGCGCTGCCTCATACTTAGTTCCTTCTGAGTGAAAACGTACTTTAAACTTTTGTGATCTGTGTACACTTCCACTTTCTCACCCAAAAGATAGTGCCTCCAAATCTTCAATGCAAATACTACCGTAGCTAACTCCAAGTCATGCGTAGGATAGTTCTTCTCGTGGTTTCTCAGTTGTCGAGAGGCGTAAGCAACCACTCGGCCGTGCTGCATCAAAACACAGCCTAAACCCTTCCCTGAGGCATCACTGTGTATCACCAAACCACCGGAATCATCTGGTACAGTAAGAATAGGCGCCGTGGTTAACTTCTGCTTTAGTGTGTCGAATGCCTGAGTGCACTCCTCTATCCATGTAAACGGCATGTCCTTCCGTGTCAGCCTCGTCAATGGTTCCGCGATTCTTGAGAAATCTTGGACGAATCTCCGATAATAACCTGCCAATCCCAGAGAACTCCTGATCTCGGCCACTGACTTCGGCGTTGGCCAATCTCTGACAGATTCTATCTTTGCCGGGTCCACCGAGATGCCTTCGCCCGAAACAATATGTCCTAAAAACTGTACCTTGTCGAGCCAGAATTCACACTTGCTTAGCTTCGCATACAGCTTCTCTTCCCGAAGAATTTGTAGGACCGTGCGCAAATGTTCAGCGTGCTCTTCCCGGGTCTTCGAGTAGACAAGTATGTCGTCGATAAACACAACGACAAATGTGTCCAAGTACTTTGCGAACACCCTGTTCATCAAGTCCATGAATATTGCTGGGGCATTGGTAACACCGAACGGCATCATAAGAAACTCGTAATGTCCGTATCGGGTCCTGAAAGCCGTCTTGCATACATCCTCGGCTGCTACTCTGATCTGATGATATCCAGAACGGAGGTCCAACTTCGAGAACACTTTGGCTCCACTTAGCTGATCGAATAAGTCGTCAATGCGCAGGATTGGGTACTTGTTCTTTATCGTGACCTTGTTCAGCTCCCGATAATCTATACACATTCGCAGCGATCCATCCTTCTTCTTTACTAACAGAACTGGTGCGTCCCATGGTGAAGCGCTTGGCCGAATAAATCCCTTCTCCAATAGTTCTTCAACCTGCTTCTTCAATTTCGCCAACTCAACTGGTGCCATTCTGTATGGGGCTCTGGATACTGGGGCTGTACCTGGAGTCAAGTCGATCGAGAACTCCAAGATTCGAGGAGGTGGTAAACCTGGTAGATCTTCGGGAAATACGTCCAGAAAGTCCCGAACAATTTCTGGGACTTGGCTCTTATCAATCTCCATAGCTGTCATCTCCTTAGGCTTTGCTCTGTATTTAGCTGGCTCCAAAGATTCGCTTTCGCCCTCGAAAATAAACTCCGAGTGATTGGGAATGCGGAAGATCACATTCCTTGCACGACAATCGATAACAGCATGAAAAGTGCTCATCCAATCCATCCCAAGAATTGCGTCGTAACTGCCTGTCCCAATTAGGAGGAAATTCACATAGAATTCCCTGCCACACACTACAACCGGGCATAATCTACATTCTCGACTAGATATTATAATGTCATTACCCGTATGAATTTCCCATCCCTTAGTTAGTGGTTCATGTGGTATTGAGTGTGTATCAGTGAAATGCTCAGACAAGAAACAATGCGATGCTCCCAAATCAAAAAGTACTCTAGCTGGCAAGGAATGTACGAGCAGAGTACCTGTAACCACGTCTCCTGATGCCTCTGCCTGCTCGGAGGTCAAGGTGAAAGCCCGTCCCTGACCGCGACCCGTAAAGGGTTGTCTCTGCTCCTGCGGCCTCTGCTGTGGCGTCCAGAACCTCCCTGTATCTCTGCTCGCTCAGGGCAACTGCCAATCTTGTGCTGACTGGAACCGCAAATCAAGCACTGTCCCTTGGCACGGCGACAGTCCTTCTGGGTATGCCCACCTCTACCGCAATAGCCGCAAACTACGCCCTGTCTCTGGGGGCGATGCTGTGGTACGAACGGGCGCTTCATTTGTGTCATTCCTGGCCTGTGAACCGGTATGGCTCCTCGAGAAGGCGCATGGGTACGTGCTGGAACGACTGGGGGTCTCCTGAACTTGTTAATCAATTGCTCCTGAACTCTCGCCGCGTTGAGTACCTGTGCGAAAGTCTGTAAATCCAACGATGCAATCAACTGCTGCAACTCAAAATCTAACCCCTGAAGGAAACGTCTGGCCCTGGTAGCCTCTGAGGCGACCATATATGGAGCAAAATGACTCAAGCGGTTGAACTCTGCCGCATAAACGTCCACTGGGCGTCCATTCTGCTTCAAGAGAATAAACCTCTCCTCCATTTCTGCCTTGGCTGTGGAAGGAAAATAATGATCTAGGAAACACTCCTTAAACTTGCTCCATTCAATCGGCCCGTCAAGTCTGCTTTCTTCCACCGACCACCACGTACGGGCTTCGTCTTCCAATTGTATCTTTATCACGTCCACCCTATCTTCCTATGGAACCCTGGCGGCAGTCAATAAATTCTCCATGTTCACCAGCCATTGCTCAGCCACAAGAGGTTCAGCTAGCCCTGTGAATGCCGCTGGGTGTAACCGTCGGAAGTCTGATACTGTACCAGCCCTAGCATGATAAGCTGGTGGAACAACGCCCTCGGGGGCGGTAATGAGTGCGGAGGGTCCTCCTGCGGCGGTGATCGCCCGGAGTCCCTCAGTGAGTAAATCTGTCTTCCTCTCCTGAGCTTCCGCGAGAGTGGTCAGTGCACTAAGGATTCTTTCCGTGCGGTCCTGCGAGCTGGAGTCTGAGGAGGGATCGTTCGGGGACGTCATATCACTGGAAGATTCAAAAGGATAAGATCAGATTCAAGGATAGAAATCAAGAGTAGTGAAACAAGAATAACGTAATACAGCATAGTTAATGTTATCCCTTGATACTAAACCTGGCTCTGATACCAACTAAACCATGTCACGCCCCGCTTCCCAAAATACGGAAAACGAGGGATGGCTAGGCCAGCCATGCTCCTACGGTCAAGGAATCATCCCGCCGTAGTCACACTTCGGCTTCTAGCATTACATGGTAATCAGTAAATAAGGCGCAGTGGTAAAGGAATCACATCACTAATTTATTACATTAATATTCCATTGTTCACAAATTACAGATAACAAGAACAATTACTAACCAAGTTCAATCTCACGATCACTTTTATGGAAAGCAATAAAGATAGGAAGTACACCGGACTATATCTCCGTGAACTCGAAAGGTAGATCTGTCTCCTGCGCTGGTCCTTCCACGGGATCTGAGCATGCATACTTAGGTCGTCAGAGCGACACAACAACAATAATATTATAATAAGATAAAACAGGTAAATGAGATAATACTAGTGTAAGAAGGATGCAAGTAATCACTATGTCACTATATGATGCAGAATATGTTCTGTGTCCCTATCGGTCTCTAGGTCATGTTTGAAATCGCATAGTGAAAAGAGAATCATGTTTAACAGGAGTCTCGTACATACCCGAGACAACGGCCCACATGCCCGGGACATAACCCTGTCAGCCGGATCGCTAGATCCTACCCTACATGTATCAGTATCACTGTTCGAATGATCATCCTCTAAAACACGGTCCCGCTAAATACGATGCTCTTTCCACTTTGATTTCCCCCTTTTCCCCAGGTTTACACTATTTATGATCTTGGTCTAGTCATGTACAAGTATACCAATGGCACGGTTTTATCACTGTTCACTGTTTCAATCACGGTCACGAATATTCACTTTCCATTGGTGTACTCGTCACTCCTAAACCAACATCTATCACGCACGATAATGCAATATCTACTGATCCTAACACGCACTAACACTGAGTATATGGCAAGGGTATGATATATGTATGTATGCTACCAATAAGCTAGGTATGTTATGAATCAACATGCATGTCATTAACTTACATAAATTGTATAAATTAATATGATAAGAGTTCAGCAAAATGGTACAAGTAAGATAAATAGAACACTCAGTCAACAATTCATCAAAATTTGTTTCAGTTCAATCGGGATTCTGGTTTTCAAGATATAGCTGTTTCATTTTAAGTGCTCGCGGCTGGAAATTCAGTTTCAGAACTGAATGTCCGTTTCGCGACACGATTTGCACCCAGTTGGGCTCAGAATTTAGCAATGTTACTGTTGAATGAAATCTAGGGTTTTCAATAGAGTATTCAACTCAATAGACGGATCCTCAATCGCATCTGTACGTTGAAAGTTATACACAGTTTAACCTCAGTGTGTCATTTCTGAATCTGTTCTGGACAGTTATACGTTCTGCCCTTTTATTTATAGTTTAAAATAGCAAACGGCAATGAAACGGAATGGAACCACTTGTTTTGTTTAGCTAACAGAATTATCTTTAATCTACTATAGAGTTCCGTAACATACGACTTCAGGAAACATAGTGACGCACATTTTGGTACAGTACACGATAAACAGAATCGCTCTGGACTGCAGTCCAGAGTCGCACTCCGATCTAATTATCATCACAGTTACAGAACAGAAATCATTAGAATTTTACATAGGGTTAAATTTCGTCGAGTCGGATTATATTTAAGCCCTTGAACGCATCATTCCAGTATGTATATAATTTACGGTGATTTTATTCATTTTCAGATACAAGAAAGCTTCTAGTTTTAACGGCATAATTGGGGGTATCAATTTTAGTCACTAACAATCGTATTTTCCAGAAATTTTTATACACGACATTTACCATTACGAGGGCCAACAGAAAACATTTACTTCCGTCAAATTAAACAATCATTTTCATTGGGATCCAGCATCGAACACATAGCTCACAATATGTATCGGGAATCGGTAAATTCGTAAACTAGATGATTTAGATTTGTACCACTATTATATTAGCATGAAGCAAGTAAACACTTGCCTGGAAAATGTCTCGGGGTCGCACGGCAGCAACGGCGTCACGAACACGTGATGTACGCCGTGAAACGGATTTGCGCGAGCTTGGCTCGAGATGCGGATTTGACGTCGGAGTTTCCCGGAGTCGTCTTGTGCTCGCTGGAAGTGTAGAGTAGGCTCTGTGGATCTCTTAAGTAGTGCTGAGATTGACGATGTTGGCAGTGGTCGCTCCGGCGACGTGCACAGTGAAGCACGCAGTGAGGGGGAAGATGTGGGTTTTTGGAGAGAGAGAGAGAGAGAGCAGTGGGGCTCGGGAGGAGATGGGGATGCTGCTGGAGTGAAGAGGTGTCGACTGAGGCGGTTCAGGTCAGAAGGGCTCGCCGGCGTTGAGTGCAAGAGGGTGGCCGAGAGGATGTGCAGAGGGGGTTGGAGCTCGAGTGAGGTGGTTGAGTTGTTGGGGTGAAGGTGAGGGATTTAGGAGGAGGTTAGGGTGAGGTGATGAAGGAGGGGGTCGGAGGAGGTTCGTCGTCGTCGTCGAGGGGAGCGTCTGAAGTTTGCAGTGTGTTGCTCGAGTTTGGGGGGCTCGGTGGATGTAGAGGGAGAGATGAGGAGTGAGTTGGAGAGGGAGAGTGATGAGAGGAGTTGGAGACGAGGGGTTTGAGTGAGGAATCGTGGTCGGGGGTCGCGGGTCGTGGGCAACGGCGAGGGCGACGTGGGGAGCTCGGGGACATGGGTAGCGACGTGGGAAGGAGTGAGCGGGAAAATGAAATGGGGAAGAAGGAAGGTTGGGTAACGGGTCGGGTAGGTTAGTTGAGGAGGCGGGCCGGAGGGAGTGGGCCGGGCCCGTAAAAGAAATAATTCCTTTTAAAAAACTGAAGTGGGCTGAGGGTGAGAAACGAGCCATGGGGTTAAAATTTAATGTTTAAATTAAATTGTTTAGTTAAGTTGGGCTGGGGATTTTAGATTAAGGATTTAAAATAAATTTTGGCTGCTGTTGGAATTTTTTGATAGTTTATAATTTGATTTTGAGTTGTTGGGCTTAGGGTTTAAATATAGTTTGGGTTAAGATTTTAATTAGCAACATTTTGTGTTTTTATTTACTTCGGCTTTGATTTAGATATTGGGTTTAAGCTTTTAGGGTTTGGACTATAAACATTGGGATTCAAGCAACCACCTTCGACACAAAAAAGTACGAGGAAAAAGTAAATCTTTGGGATTTAGAAAAATAGGAAAAACTTTTATTAAGATGGTAATGGGGATTTACACATATGACCAGTCGGAGAGAACGATCCAAACTCTTGAAGATATGTTAAGAGCTTGCATGTTAGATTTCAAGGGTTTATGGGAAAATCATCTACACTTGGTGGAGTTTTCTTACAACAACAGCTTTCAGGCGACTATTCAGATGGCTCCATTCGAAGCATTATATGGTCGCAAGTGTCGTTCACCTGTTTTTTGGGACGATGTTGTAGAACGAAGATTGTTGGGACCGGATTTGATCGTGCAAACAGTAGAGAAAGTTAATACTATCTGGAATCACATGAAGGCAGCACAAGATAGGCAGAAGAGTTGGGCCGACACATCGAGAAGACCTCTAGAGTTCGCTGTTGGTGATCTGGTATTCTTGAAGATATCACCGACTAGAGGAGTGATTCGTTTTGGGAGTCGAGACAAGCTTAGTCCTCGATTCGTGGGGCCTTTCGAGATTATGGAGCGTGTTGGAGAAGTGGCTTATCGATTGGCGTTACCATAATCTTTGGCGAATGTTCATGACGTGTTTCATGTATCTCAACTCCGTAAATATGTTCGAGATGAAACACACGTGCTGGATCATTCGGAGCTAACTGTACGAGAAAATTTAACCTTTGAGGAAGGACCAATATCGATTGTGGATCGAAGGGAAAAGGTTCTTAAGAACAAGGTTATCCCTCTTGTACTTGTTTCTTGGGGAAATCGCTCGCATGGAGAATCAACTTGGGAACGAGAAGATGAAATCCGACAGAAGTTTCCACATCTATTCTTGTAGTTTCTGGATTGTTTATCATTTCTTGTCCTTGGAATTTCGAGGACGAAATTCTTTTTGTAGTTGGGTATAATGTAATAACCTAGTTCATTTATACCTATTCCAGTTCTAGTTTTTCCTTAATTGTGGTATTTTCTTGATTTATTGTGTTTTGGGTGCGAATAGTGTATTTGACATTTGTATTTGCATCCGACCCGACCCGCATGCTTGAAACCAGCCTTGATCCAAGTTTATGATTTATCCTGACCTGTTACATGGACTCGTGCACTTTCATTTATTTGTACATTGCATACTCGCATTTTATCTAGCATCTGCATTTTAATATAACATTTCAAGTCATATAAAATATTTTAAAAATACATTTCATGGCCTGCATGATACCCCTAACCCTGTGGTAGCATCCACGCATCTTATTCTCGTCCCGTTCAGTGAAACAGACTTGTTTGGATGACTACGTGCATGTGCGTGCATCCGTTCTTGGGGGTATGCATTTTTTCGTTACCCGGATATCCAACTTTAATTTTGGTCGACATGTATATTTTTCGTATTTTAAAACTGAATTTTAGACCCGACCCGGGCATGTTTTGAACTATGTTTATATTTACCAGAATATTAAATTTTATTTATATAATATTAATTTTATAAACTGATACTAATTAAAATTTAGTTAACTAATAAAAGATTTTTTTTTAAAATTTAAATATAAACTAATTTCCTAACAAACTAACAACCCCTTTCTCTCTCTCTCTCCTCTGCATATATATATATTTATATATATATTTTATTTATTTATTTTTTTCTTCCTTATTTAATACACAGCCTCTTCTTCTTACTTCTTCTTCTTTCTTCTTTCTTTTTCTTGATCTTGTTTCTTGATTCCGGTGATCACCGCCGAAGCCGTGCTCGTCGCTGACGATCCGAGTGATCCAGTGAACGTACCTTGCCTGTGTGATCACCTTCTTGCCTTGCTTGGACCCGTCCCGCGTGTCGCGTGTGCGTTGCGACGATTTACCGACGTCGGACGTGCCGTGCGTATCCGTCGCGTGATTCGATCGAGGCAAGTTTATCTTTCTACATGCTATGATATATACTACATCCATATTAATAATAATATTTCATGTTTAGTGTATTGTACATCCGCTGTTATCATTTTACTGCTTTACGACGTCCATTTGCATCCGTATAATTTATTTCGTATCTAGTGCATGCAAATTTATCTTGTTACATGCTAGACTACAATATATTGCACCCATTTAAATAATAACATCACATAATGTTTAGTTATGCATCCGACATTACCATTTTACAGTTTTACTGTCTTCGGACATCCGTATGCATCCATATCAATATTTACATATCTAGTCGCATGCTAATTCATCTTGCTATATGCTGTGTATCTTATTTTGCATCCATATGAAAAAATATCACATGTTGATTGCACTGTACATCCATATTAAAGTTTTACCGTTTTCGGATACCCGTTTGCATCCATATCATTTAAAATATATATCGTCGTAATATTTCTTATTATTATCTTTAATTATTTTATAATCTAAATTTTATAATATTATACAAAATATAGTTTGAAAATATTATAGTATACACAAGAAACGTCGATGCAAAGCGGATACGACAAATCTAAAATTTACTGTACACCTTACCTTATAAAATTTATTATAAATCATAGAAAAATCATTAGTATACATACTTTAGTTTGTTACGAAGCTAACTCAGAATACTATAACTCTATGAAATATTACTTTCAAAATAAATTGTTTAAATAACGTAAAATACAAATGAAAATATCTCTAAACTGCTGTCCAGGGAAATTCCAGCAGCAAACTTTCAATTTCGAATGTTCATAACTTTTTGTAGGAACAATCTGAGATACTTCAACTTATAAAAATGAAAAACTTATTGAATTATCTTTGTTTTGGTATAAGACACGTCCATTTTGGAGAACGTTTGTTATTTTTAAGCTATTTTACAAATCAGGATGACGCTGAATTTCTGAACGGAACTTTCTTATGCATGGTTAATCAATACCACTTTTATAGTTATTAATCGGTTTGAATATGTTATCCATATTAATATTATTATAACACTACCTATTTAATAAATAATAGTGCTTGTGTTTTAATATTCAATAAATTTTACCGATTTACAGTTTTATAGTATCCGTCTGTATCCGTACGGTTTTTTACATATCTAGTTGCACGCTGAGACCATATTATTTCATGTTACTGTTGTATTAGTGCACCATGCTTGATAATTGTGCATCCTACTTAGTCATGATGTGACCCCTGATCAATATTTGTACATCCATGCTTTTATTGTACATCCGTACTTTCATCTTGATTCAATACTTTCTACAGTTTGATTATGAGTACCCGTTTGACACCTGTGCATCACTTGACATGACCTGATACACTACTACTTGACATGACTTGATACATGTACACTACCTGACATGACCTGATATATCACTACTTGACATGTTATCTGATCCTGTTTCTAATGCCGACAATCCTGACATGTTGTCCCGATGGACATATCCTGCTGTCTGTATAGACAAACATGTTCCTGCTTGATCCTGTGTTGGCATTAGCTTCAGATTTATCAATACCTGACTTGAACACATAACTTGGGGGTATGGGGAAATCAATGATGAAACCTGACTTGTAACTCGACGGTTCGATGCTTATACTGATCAGTTTTACGGGCTAGGCCAGCCCCGGGATGCTGCTGCTGACATCATTCGTCTGTATATGTTACCTGTTTACTGCCTAGCGGCACGTTTCGGATTCAGCCCAAGAGTCTTGACCATGGTCCCGGGCATGTACGGGATACTATTGAGTTACATCGACGATTCATTAAATTGATTTCAAAGACTTGAGAGTAGTTAACCCAGTTGTTTAGTTCAGATTACTCACCGCACGTCACATGTGCTTATACCCTTCACTGTTTCTTATTCGTGTTACTGTTATACTTTTATTACTGTTCATACTCATGCCTGCATGTCTTGTTACCCCCTGATTATGTTATTGTTGATATTATGACGCACTGACGTCTGGGTTTTGCATGGCCCAGATCCTCTACCCTTATCACAGGCTGATCAGGAGTACTTCCGCCGTTAGGCCGAGCAGTGATGATCCAGATAGTATCCAGTTTAGTTATGTTTTACTTTCCAGATGTTTTTGCTCTTTGGATTTATTGCTTCCGCATATTATTTCTTGACTCGTTTATTCTGGCTCATGGACATGTACTAGATAGTTTATTTTATTTTCCTGTTCTTGATATCTCTAGACAGCCGTAATGTGACTGTGGAGGGATGTTTCCTATCCATAGGTAGCATGGTTGGTTCTGTCACGTGCCTATCTTAGCACACTCTGGGAAGCGGGGCGTAACAGCCTACGATAAAGATAAGTTAATGTTGTGCCGGATGCGCTTAGTCGGTTGTCAGCAATTCAGATGTTGACTGCACAGAAGGAACTTATCGAAGACTTTCGAAGATTCGAGTTGGAGATCGTGCTACCGCATTCTTCGGGACAGTTGATGCAGCTGCAAGTACAGTCGTCGTTGATCGATAATATTAAAGCAGCGCAGTCACAGGACCCAAGATTGCAAAAGTTTCGAGAACAGGTTAAAGCTGGACTTCGAACGGACTTGTTAATCCATGAAGATGGTTCGTTGCGATATGGTAGCCGTTTGTGTGTGCCAAAAGGAGACATTCGCGAAGAAGTTATGAAGGAGGCGCACGGTTCCACATATTCCGTACATCCAGGAGGCACGAAGATGTACCGAGATCTACGACAGCATTTCTGGTGGGAAGGCATGAAAAGGGAGATTGCTCGCTTTGTAGCGAAGTGCTTGGTGTGTCAGCAAGTTAAGGCTGAACATCAAAGGGTTGCTGGTTTATTGCAACCGCTTCCAATTTCTCAATGGAAGTGGGAACATATAACTATGGATTTCGTGACGGCTTTACCGCGGGGTCCAAGGGGCAACAATGCAGTTTGGGTGATTGTTGATCGATTGACCAAGGCAGCTCATTTCATACCATTTCGAGTTGGTCATTCAATGGAAGCGTTGGCAGAATGGTACATGCAGGAGATTATGAGATTACATGGAGTACCTGTGAGCTTCGTGTCCGACCGTGACACCCGATTCTTATCGCATTTCTGGAGGAGTTTACAGGAAAGTTTGGGGACGCGATTGAAGTTCAGCACCGCTTATCATCCTCAGAAAGATGACCAGTCGGAGAGAACGATCCAAACTCTTGAAAATATGTTGAGAGCTTGCATGTTAGATTTCAAGGGTTCATGGGAGGATCATCTACACTTGGTGGAGTTTTCTTACAACAACAGTTTTCAGGCGACTATTCAAATGGCTCCATTCGAAGCATTGTATGGCCGCAAGTGTCGTTCACCTGTTTTTTGGGATGATGTTGGAGAACGAAGATTGTTGGGACCGGATTTAATCGTGCAAACAGTAGAGAAAGTTAATACTATCCGAAATCATATGAAGGCAGCATAAGATCGGCAGAAGAGTTGGGCCGACACATCGAGAAGACCTCTAGAGTTCGCTGTTGGTGATCCGGTATTCTTGAAAATATCACCGACTAGAGTAGTGATTCGTTTTGAGAGTCGAGGCAAGCTTAGTCCTCGATTCGTGGGGCCTTCCGAGATTATGGAGCGTGTTGGAGAAGTGGCTTATCAATTGGCGTTACCACAATCTTTGGCGAATGTTCATGACGTGTTTCATGTATCTCAACTCCGTAAATATGTTCGAGATAAAACACACGTGCTGGATCATTCGGAGCTGACTGTACAAGAAAATTTAACCTTTGAAGAACGACCGATGTCGATTGTGGATCGAAGGGAAAAGGTTCTTAAGAACAAGGTTATCCCTTTTGTACTTGTTTCTTAGGGAAATCGCTCACATGAAGAATCAACTTGGGAACGAGAAGATGAAATCCGACAGAAGTTTCCACATCTATTCTTGTAGTTTCTGGATTGTTTATCCTTTCTTGTCCTTGGAATTTCGAGGATGAAATTCTTTTTGTAGTTGGGTATAATGTAACAACCTAGTTCATTTATACCTATTCCAGTTCTAGTTTTTCCTTAATTGTGGTATTTTCTTGATTTATTGTGTTTTGCGTGCGAATAGTGTATTTGACATTTGTATTTGCATCCGACCCGACCCGCATGCTTGAAACCAGTCTTGATTCATGTTTATAATTTATCCTGACCTGTTATCTGGACTCATGCACTTTCATTTATTTGTACATTGCATGCTCGCATTTTATCTAGCATCTGCATTTTAATATAACATTTTAAGTCATATAAAATATTTTTAAAATACATTTCATAGCCTGCATGATACCCCTAACCCTGTGGTAGCATCCGCGCATCTTGTTCTCGTCCCGTTCAATGAAACGAACTTGTTTGGATGACTACGTGCACGTGCGTGCTTCAGTTCTTGGGGGTATGCATTTTTTCGTTACCCGGATATCCAACTTTAATTTTGGTCGACATGTATATTTTTCGTATTTTAAAACTGAATTTTAGACCCGACCTGGGCATGTTTTGGACTATATTTGTATTTACCAGAATATCAAATTTTATTTATAAAATTAATATTATACCGATCCCTTATCTTTATCGCAGGCTGTTCAGGAGTATTTTGATCAACAGGCCGAGCAGTGAGGACCTGTTATTAGTTGGTTTAGTTTCCTTTCAGTATTTTCATTCCTGATGTGAGCTCGCATTATGGGACATACATTCCAGTTTATTATTGTACTTGAATCTTTTGCTTCCGCATTATTTTATTTCATGACTCGTTTATTCTGGCTTATGGACATGTGTTAGATAGTTTATTACTGTTCTTGATATCTCTACAGCCGTAATGTGACTGTGGAGGGATATTTCCTATCCACAGCTAGCATGGTTGGCTCTGTCACGTGCCTATCTTAGCGCACTCTGGGAAGCGGGGCATGACAGAAGAAGGCAGGACGATGACTCCCGACCCGGGCGCACTCCCCCGACGTTTCCTAAAGGAGAGATAGACCCACCTTGGGTCGCCAGCGTGGGAGCCGGGGTGACTTTTGTAGATGAGAGAGAAGGCAAGGATGGACAGACCGAAGGGGACCATCTGCAATTTCAAGCGGACCAGAAACCCAAGAAGAATCCTCCAGGAGTTCGGCACTAACTGGCCCGGGGCTAACCCAAAGTAAGACAGCGCTTCAGCGACCTCGGGAAAGAAGGGCAAGCGCATTCCGGCCCAAAAGGATTCCAGGTATAGGGCAATCTCTTTACCCCGCACCTGCTCTGCCCTCTCTCCTTCCTCGGCCAAGCGCAGAGTATAGCCAGAAGGGATATGGAAGCGGGCCCGAGCGGTGGCAAGATCTCCTTCGTACCTCACTAAGGAAGGCATGCCGAGGGCTTTCGCCACCTCCACTCGGGGATCCGCTCCTGACACACAACCATGGGAAGAAGATCTGACCCCGTCTCCCCGGGAAGACCCCGACTCAGCAGAAGAATCCCTAGAATCTACCCCTATGACATCTACAGACTCCCCAGAGGAAGACATCTAACCTGATTGAGAAGCCATCGGGAAAGCAGAAGATCCGACCTAAGATGAGAGCGCCGAGCTTACGAGATGAAAGATGAGGAAAATATGAAGAGAGATGGACCCTGAAGAGGGCCCCACCTCTACCTATAGCCTCCGGCGCCCCCATCCAACGGCGACCGTCGACTCCCGCCAAAAACAACCTTCACATACGACGACCCAGATCGCTCCACCTGGCGTGCGCGCATTGGACAACATCCCATCAGACGCCGCAGGTCTGCAACACGTCGCGTCGCCTAACCGACGCTCGACACGTGGACCGTCGCTTCAGTGACGAAGTGCACGAACCAGTGCACCCTCTTTAATGCAGAAGGTCTCGCCCTGATTCGCCTGCGTCATCCAGAAAAAGACAACGGATTGTCCGGGGACACGCTCGACGATATCTTCGGAAGTGAGCTCAGCTCGGGTGACCCAGCAGACCACTCTCGACCCGACCCGTCAGCTGGTCGGGACGAGAGTGGGGGGCTAATGGTGATGCTCGATATCGGCGATCTCCCAGATCATGACACGTGGCAGATGATGTGTTTCAGAGCATGCAAGAAAGGGCCTACAGCAGCCGACTAAACCACCCCTGTGCTCGTCCTATCGAGCAGACACTGGCTCGCCTCCGAGCCCCAGCACGATGGGCCTCCTCGGCCTCACAGCTCGTTCCCGAGCTACCGCAGAAACTAGATATCTCGGCTCTCCCGCTCGTCCGCGAGCTCTCCCGCCGAGGTCATCTTCCTCGGTCTCATCGACCGACCAATAGCACCGCTTGCAGGCGTAACCGTCATCCCGCGAATCTCGCCATGCGCGAGATCTCCGCCGGCCACATCCCACGTTCCACGCCACCACGATCCCCCATTAATGAGCCTGTCTCGCCATTAATGGGAGGTCCCGCTCTTCACGCCGGCGTGACGTCGGGAGCGTAACGGCCGGCGTGATTCTCGCGCTTGCTGTACCTGCTGCCACCGCTACTTAAACCTCTCTTTCAGACGGTCAAGGTAAGCCAATTCTACTCCACTAAGCCGTGATTCTGCTCGGATCTCTAGATCAACTTGATCGTCGGAGGGTCCTCGGTGGTACAACCACCCCGGGACTTCCTTGCAGGTAACTTGGCAACCACAACCTCAAGCTCAACCTATTGAGATCCACACGTTTCAGGAGCGATAGCCTCCAGGCCCAATCTCAACCGCACATCGCAGCCATCTGTAGATCGACGGGAAGCAACATCTGAAGAAGATTCCACCCTCCATCAGCAATCTACCAAGGCGGGCTCGAGGCAAGTCAGAAAGATCTAGTCTTGCTAAGGTTTGAACCTTCTCTGGTACAGTAAAACTTGGATACGAGTAACTCATCTCTGTTTTTTGAGCTTCATGAGAAAGATAATCAGCAATCATATTATTCTCTCTGTAAGTATGTGAGATCACTGCATCAACTCTTCTTACAATGAATTTTTTTTGCTTGAACATATTTTATCTTTCAAGGTGTGATCTTTTCATCTTTGATGCATTCTACGAGAAATTTGGAATCAGTTTCTACTTTTAATCCTTTTATTTTCATAAAGTAACACCGTAAAATCTCATCAAGCAAAACTCTAGTTCTGCTAGCAAACTGTCATCTTTTCCATAGTAAAATTTGGAAGCAAAAATAATTTTACCATCAGAATTTCTGAGAATTGCTCCCCTCGAAGATTTTTGCTCATTAATTTGAGCAGATCCATCAACATTTAGCTTGTATTGATCAATTGGGGGTTTTCTCCAATTTGTAAGAATTATATTGCTTTTTCTGAAAATATTTGTATCAAGCAGATCAACAATATTCAATTTTTCAAAAGTCTGCTTTTGGGATTCAGAAAAAACTTGAACTTTTGAGCAAGAAAGTATGCTTCCGAGATCACTGAGAATTTTATACGAAATGCCTTCAGTAGAAGAAGAGCTATTTTGAAACTTTCTTTCACATCTAACAGTTGAACACTCTGTTACAATCTTAAACTTATGTAACCTGTTTTGCCAGAAATCATAGCAGGATAAAATAGAGCTATACTGATTAGTTGCTTGTCTTATATTGAATGCCTCATGCATTTTCTTCCATGCATTTCTATGCCAAGTAAAATAGAGCTATACTGATTAGTTGCATGTCTTATATCAAATGCTCAATACTCTCTTGCTCTGAATTACTGCAGCATACACATTTACTTGGCATATAAATTCCTATCTTGGCAATATTGGAATCCACTGATAAAGCTTATAAGAAAAGCTCCCAAGAAAAAAGAGAAATTTTCATTGGGAGCTCTTTGTTTTCCAGGAATCTAACAAAATCTACTAGAGGGTTTCTCTCTCTTATACTTTCCCATGCTGTTGCTAATGTGAATTTTCCTTTACGAGTATGTTTTCAAATCATTACATCTGCTGATTGATTAGTAGTATAATTTGCATCCAGTATTTCATCTCTGATATATTGTGGTAAAGAGTGCTCCAGACTAGTGAAATCCCATTAATAATCTTGCAAGATTACCTGAATTTTGATTTTATCTATAGGGCCTGCAGAAAATTTTTCAAGAGTGTCACGTCCCGCTTCCTAGTATACGGGCAGAGGGCGCGACGAGTCCGCTACGTATTTACTGTGAAGTAAATACACTAAGCGTATCTAAGCAATATAAATATAAATGCACAAGAGACAAGATATAATAAAACAACAACTTTATTTATTCACATTCTTTTGTACAATGCATGAAAAAGTAAATACATCTGAATGAAAGCAATGCCTAAACAGTGGCATAACAGACATGAAAAGTACCGAAATAAAAATGTGTATAATGAAACTAGAGCTCTAGGTCATTGGCAAGCTGATCCAACTCCTCGCTAGTAGGCTCGATCTCCTGGGTGCCCAGATCACCTGACAACATTCCAAAGAAGAAAGAGAAAGAATGCCGTCAGCGAACAATCTCTCGGTAAGTCCCAAAGATAAAGGAGAAGGATAACAGACAGAGAGTAAAAGAGAGAGTATAACTTTTAAAGTTGTAATTAGTGTCAACGTTGTTGTTTGTAGTTTGGTACAGAAGGATACCAGCGTATACGAGAGCAGTCTCTATATGCTAGAGACTAGGGCAAATGGAAGTACAAGAAACCGTTATGCCATGGTATAACAGCAACGGAATATAGGTTAGGTGTCTTAATCTTGCAGTCTCGTGCCACTTCCAACACCTTCCGTACCGATCTACCCCTTAAACCCCGTGAAGTATTGTATTGTTTGTATTGTATTGTTACTTGTATTGTCTTGTATATAGATTGTATAATTGGATGACTTGCTGAAACCATGATATCAGTAAATGGATGTAACTGGAGAATCATGGATGTAACTGGAGAATCATGTAAATGGAAGTATATCCATGGTTTGGTTCGGTCAATATAGATTGAATAGTTTGATCCGATTGATTATATGGATTCATGAATTCATATTGAATTGTAATATTGTAGATTGTACTTGAATCATATTCAAGTCAGATTATTATAATGAGACTCAGTCTGAGTCGGAACAATTAGAAAAGAAATTGAAGTCCTGAATTAGGTTTTGATGTTATCGGTAACCGCTGTACATGGGCGGCAGGATTTGTGTATTTTTCAAAAACGATTACCGTGTTGATAACACCGTTGTTAAGTTGTCTACCTTAAATAGGCAAGCACCCACTTCTTCGGCTCCCTAAGGCTCAAGAGATTGGTCCCGCTTAAACCTATATTTACTAGGGTCTTTAGGGTAATTTATAGAACTTGAGGGGGTTTTATGTAAAAATACTTTTGTATAATTTTCAAAATACACCCCAAGTATTTAATTATCGTCTTTAGAGTTGTCATAGATGTAAATTTTATATTTGTGATATTTATAATGAAAATAACCTAATTTTATAATATAAGGTATTTAATTGTAATATTAAATTTGTATGGAATTCATGGTATTTTAATGTAAAGTGATTCTTGTGATTTTAGGAAAAGTTAGAATATTTATATTACCACAAAAATAGATATTTTAATGATATATATATATATAATTTTAATATATATTATATTTTTAGAAATCTCATTTTCTTAAGATATTTGTATTTTAAATCTTTCGAGACCAAATGCTCCTTGCGGAGATCTGCATCTCGCACTACCAAGCTCAAGGATGTGCGATAATCCGTATCATCCCAGTCGAGTTCCCCAAAATGGGTTGTAGCGGCGCTTTGCAAAGATTTATAAAAATACGAATTCTTATAGAAAACGGTTTTAATAGTTAGTGGTATTTATATGTAGAGTTTCGTTTTTCCGTATTCTATGTTGCCGAAAGGTATTGGGCTATGTTGCATATGAGTGTTGTGAGGAGGTAGGTCATTACCTCGTGATCTACTTAAAGGCATAGCAAGATTACGATGTTTAAATGTCGAGATTAAACTACATAGTATTTTAGTGGAAAAAAATACGATAAAAATTGAAATAGAAATCTTTTCGATATGGAACTTGTTCAATATGACTTGTTAATGTTTAACAGTCAACATGTAAGGGTTTAGTATGATTGTATTTAAGAAAAAGTGAGATTTTTTAGGAAGAACCGAATCGGACATAGGATTAACCCCGATTCCGTCGGGTTTTAGAAATACATGCTTTTAGAAAAGAATAAAGAAGAGAGAGGTGGGACTTACTGTCTTAGAATCAAGAGAAGAGGTAGAGGAGGAAGTAGGATTCGCCGGTGCGTCGTTTCGTCACCAGAAGCTCCTAGGGTCGTCGTCGGAAGTTCGCCGGAGTTTCGCCCTTTGCTAACTCCACCTGTACACAAAAGTTCTAGGGATTTTCTTGAGAGTTTTGGACAGAAATTTGGAGTGAGGAGGGTGTGTTTAGGGTTGATATTTATAGGGAAAGATTAGGGTTTAGGGTAGGTGAAAGGGTGTAAAGAAAATGTATTAAATTGTATTTAAATTATGGTTTAATGGGATTTTAAAGAACTCTGTTAAATTGCAGGAAATTTAAAGTGTACAGGGGTTTAGGGAAAACCAAGAAGCAGAACTTTTATGTTGGACAACCGGCACTCGGTCGGCGGCGGCGGGCCGAGTCTGCCGAGTCAACGGCCCGGGGCTTGCCGCCACGTGTTCCTGGGTCAGTTTGTTTTACATGTGTAGTGGGGTTTTTACGAGTTATGCACGTGTAGGCTCTTGGGCTTCTAAAAGTTCAAAATAAAACAATATTAAAAATAATGTGGGAAATGAGATTTGAACTCTAATGTTTAAGTCCAGCAGTGCAAGGTCTTCCCAATAAGCTACAAGCTCCTTCTTACTATTAAAAAGCAAAACAAACCTATATCTTGTACTCAGGTAAAAATACTCATTTCTATATATTTGAAAAAATTGTACAGAAAGTTGTACAGAAAATTTAGGGTTGTTACAAAGAGGCTCCTTATTATGCCATGCATCTTTCCAGAAATCAATATATCCAGTTCCAATAAGCCATTTAGAGGAAGAATTAACTGTAGGAAGAGCCTTAAAAAATTTCCTCCAAGCTGCAGAAGCATTGCTATGACAGGACCAAGAATCGTTTCTCATATACTTACCTTGCATAGAAGAAGACCGCACACTCTTTTCAGTTTTCAATTTCCAAGCAGCTTTTATATTATATATGCTTTTGCCAAATCATTCAGACTTCTCAAGTCTAAGCATCCTTCTTTCAATGGTCTGTAAATTCTGCTCCAAGAAACCCAATGATGCCCTTTCTGTGTATCATTATTCTTCCAAAAGAAATTAGTCATAATAGATGAAGCTCTCCGCAAAATATTTTTTGGAGGATTTGTAGCAGATAGAATATGCAGAGACATAGAGGATAACACATGCTTAATCAGAATTAGTCTTTCAGTTTGTGATAAAATTTTACATTGCCAACCTTATAGTTTGTTCTTGACCTTTTCAACAAAACTTTCAAAAAATAATTTCTTGCCTCTTCCAGAATAGATAGGTGCCCCTAAATATATAAGAGGCCAGAGTCCTTTAGAGATATTAGTTTGTTGTTGAATTGCTGAGCTTGCAGAAGAAAAGTAATCTTTTACGGTATAGTAAACACTTTTATTCCAGTTAATTTTCTGTCCAGAATATGCTTCATAATCTTGGAGAAAATCAAAAAGTATTTTAATATTTCCTTTACCTACATTAGAAAAAATAATAGTGTCATCTGCATATAATAAATGAGTGGTATTGGTGCAGTTCTCCGTGGTCTTGTATACTTTTAATTTTCCAGGTTCTGCTTAATTTTCCAGTTTCTGCAAGATAATAAATCCCTCTGCTTAAAAATTCTGAAACTATAATAAGGAGTGTAGGGGATATGTAACACCCTGGTTCAGTTATACTATGTTCGATTTGTTTATTCTATTTATCTTGTGGGTTTTTCTTGACTTTATTTGTTTTTGGGTGCGGATAGTGTTATGTTTCCTGTGCTTGGTATCCGACCCGACCCGCATGCTTAAAACTCGTCTTGATTTTTGTTCACGTTTTATCTCTGTTGGTTTTTGAGGATCCGTGCTCGCATATGTTCCGTTTACTTGCTGTATATCTGGCATCTGCATTTTTTTTATAATACAGTTATAGTCAAATAATATATTTTAAATATCTAGCATGGCCTGCATCATACCCCTAAGTCTGTGGTGGCATCCGTACATCTTGTTCTCGTTCCGTTTAGTGAAACGGACCCGTTTGGATCGCTACGTTCATACTACGTGTATCCGTTCTTGGGGGTATGCATTTTCTTTAACCGGACATCGCTTTTGGGTTTTGGTTGACACGTATATTGTCCGTATTTTCAAACCGTAATTTTAGACCCAATCCGGGCATAATTTGGAATAATTTTATATTAGCCAGAAAACTCAAAAAATATATATTAAATTCTTTTATATATAATAAAGTGTACCTTCCTAACCAAAAATATATTCAAATATATTTTTTAAACAAATTTTTAACCCACTCTGTATCTCTCTCCTCTGTTTAGATTATTTATATTAATTCTTTATATTTTAATTAAAACCCATACTTGAAAACCCCACGTTCCCATATGCTTCACTGTTCCTCCTCTCTCCCGCTTCTCTTTTTCCGCCGCTCGCGAACCCTAACCCTAGCTTTCACCCTCGTCGCCGTCGCCGCCTCAGCATCCTCGTCATCCCCTCGACCATCCCTTTTCTCCACCTTCCTCTCTCCTCTCCCCTGCAACCCTCGTCCCCGACGAACCCGAACACCCACACACCCATCTCCGCCACCTTCACCTCCCATCGCCGCCGACCACCTCGTCGACCTCCCCTTCTCTTCACCTCCTTCTCCTCTCCTCCACTCCTCTTCTCCCCCTCTCTTTCCCCGAGCTCTTCCCTGCGTAGAACCCCCAACCCCGACGAGAACCCATCATCTTCTCTATCGCCGTCGCCTCACTCCGCCGACCCCCGTCGTCACCATACCCGTCACCACGACCTTCCCTCTTACCTCCCGAAGCCATAACCATCACCACCCCAAGAACTCTCTTTCCCCGAACCCAACCACCAGCCCCGACCCTCGCCTGCACACCCACATCGCCAAAGCTCCGACCCCGTCGTCACCTTCACGCCCTTGCCACCACCTCTCTCCCCTCTCCTACTCTCCAGACCCACGCCTCTTTTCCCTGCACAAGAACCCGACCCAACAATCCTGTAACCCAACTGCAGCCACTGCCTCGCCGGAAAAACCCCATCGTCGGCATCACCATCCTCGACCACGACGACGTCACCACTGCCGCAGCAAGCCCAGATCGCTGGAGCCGAGCCCAAGTCCATCGAGGTTTCTAACCGTGTTCCTTAACATCAAGTTTGGAGTTTGCATTTCCATTGTTGCGTTTTCCCGTCTCCAAGGCAAGTTTCTCTTACTGCATGATATGTCGCTATATTTATATCCATATAAATAAAATATTACATGTTTATTTCATTGTGCATATTTGATTATATATAATCATATGTTAAGTGTGGTACATTGTTGGCTTATGGCAAAATCAATCTAGAAAGAGCGTATAACTCTGATCCCAAGTTGAATCCTAACTGAGTTCGTGTCTCGCATCTTCGTACATCGTTCTCCCGTGATCCTTATCCTCCAGGCAAGTACTCTTGCTTTACTTTTTGTCGATATACATCGGCATTCCTTTGTGGTTATATATATATATATATATATATATATATATATATATATATATATATTTCGTGCACTGTTAGAATAAAAGAGAAATGTGTTAGTATCTTTTTCGTTATATTATATATATATATATATATATATATATATATATGAGATTAATGGAGGAAAGAGGCCATAGGAGGGGATTTCCTCCTATGGCGTGAAAAAAATACCACCTCCACCATTTTTTCCGACGATCGGCACCCATCATCATCATCGTTATCATCTAAGATGTGTGTACACCAAATTTCATGTGATTCCATAACTTTTTCACCGTTGATTTAGTGGGTTCAAAATTAACGGTTTACCGACAATAGAACTTTTTACATTGCCAAATCAACGGTGAAAAAGTTGTAGAATCACATGAAATTTGGTGTACCCACATCTTAGATGATATCGATGAAGATGATGGGGGCCGATCGTCGAAAAATTTGGTGGAGGTTGTACTTTTTCCACGCCATAGGAGGAAATTTCCTCCTATGGCCTCTTTTCTCCATTATTCTCTCTCTCTATATATATATATATAGGCAAACTGTTATGTAGCAAGTGAGAATAATTAGCAAGTGTGAATTTAAAATGAGATTTATTTTAACTACAAATAAAGTTCAAAAGTTGTTAACCTATCTCACATTTATATATTTCTAGTCAGTTTGTGAGTAATATACCCATATTAAGGTTAACGGTAAAGATAACAATTGTGACTCATACCAGCTTGTACACCACCTTTATGCAGTTACTATTACCACCTGATAACTATTATCACTGACAAGTCCTGACTATTCACTACTCTAGTCTTCATGAATGAGATCGCTGATTAGGATGCTGAACAACATGATATGACACACTACTATTTACCAGTTTTATCTCAATACAATTACCATACCACAATTCCAGTCTTTTCAGCATTCTTAATTAGTGCTCTAGTCATTACCATAGTAGCTATAAATACGCGGGTGTTGGAGTAGTTTGAGTGTGCGTTCGTACAACAGGATCTCAGGAGTCCCATGCCGGCAGCTCACCGGGCTATATCGGTCTCATGTTTATAGCTCGTACCGGGCTATATCGGTCTCATGTTTACAGCTCGTACCGGACTATATCGGTCTTATGTTCATTCCACAATTGGGCCCGTGTTTCCTAGCCCCTAGGGCACCACTCTTGGGTTAGGAATACTCTTGCAGAGGTTGACGCACACACTCGAGCTTACGATATGATAGTTTACATTTTAGTGACCAGTTAGGTTATGACTTAACCTCTTTACCTGTTTGTTCATAGTAGTAATGCATCTATTTATATATATCTGTTTTACTTGTGCACACGGGCTTCACTATATTCATATATTCATGTTATCATACCACACATATACTTTTTACGTTGAGTACTTGCTGGGGTGTTCTGACATCCTGAGATTTGCCATCTCAGGTTTAGAAACAGATTTTCAGGCCGAGCAGGACCGCAGCGATTACCAGGACTTTGCCGAAGATCAATAACCTGTAGTTTTATTTCTTTTCTGTTAGTTTTTAGCATGTGCGCCCTTCTGGGACATTAGGACTTTTGTATCTTTCAGATGTTGTTTTCTTTTCGAACCTATTGTATCGGATCTTTTTGTATCAATTATCTAGTGGACCCATTTTTAGTATTCATTGTGGCTTCATTGCAGCATGATTATCAGTATTATTCCTTTTGGCATTGGATTTTATTTTTGACAGGTTAATCTAGACAGCCTTATGTGATTATGGAAAGATCTTTCCTTACTGTAGGTAGCACGGCTGGCCTTCGTCGCTCTCCGTATTCCGTATTTTGGGAAGCGGAGCGTGACAGGATAGGGGATCCCCCTGCCTCACTCCTCTTGCACCTTTAAAATGGCCACCTACTTGATCATTCATTAATACCGAAAAGTCTTGAGCAGATACGCAATCTCTGATAAGCTGTAAGACTTGATTAGAGAAACCAAAAGCATACATAACTTTTTGAATAAAACTCCACTCCAGACTATTAAATGCTTTTTCCATATCCAATTTGAAAATAATATTATGACTTCTTGTTTTCCTCTTAATGTCTTGGGCAAGTTATTGTGCTAGAGCTATATTCTCAGAAATATTTCCATGTTTTGTGAATGCTCCTTGATTCTGAGATATAATTTTTGGCAACATAATAGCTATTCTGATAAAATCTTAGTGAAAATTTTGTAGAAGAAATTGCAAAGGCTTATAGGCCTATAGTCAGTAATAGAGCAACAATTTGTCCTTTTAGGAATAAGACAAATTAGTGTGGAATTTGCAGGGAACTTCTTTATTATTGAAGAAATATTTTACTGCTGCCCAAAGTTCTTCACTAATGATCTGCCATGTAGCTAAATAAAATCTGCCAGAAAACCCATCAGAACCAGGGGCACTATCTGGATCCATATTCTTAATACAACTATGCAGCTCTTCAAAAGAAGATATATCAGTATCTTATTATTGGTATCTGAGATCATGTGGGGAATAATATGTCTGCAATCAAAATCTGAATTTATATTTTATGAAGTAAAAGCTTTCTCAAAATGAAAAGCTGTCAGATCAACAATTTGTTGTTGCACTTCAAAGAAAATACCATCAGCATTTTGTAGCTTAGTAATTCTATTCTGACTATTTCTGACCATTACTCAGCAATGAAAGAATTTTGTGTTTTTGTCATCTTCTGAAAGCCATTTTATTCTGGATTTCTTCCACCCAAAAATTTCTTCTTGATTAAGAGCACTTTCAAAATTACTTTTAGCTTGCCATAATGAATGAAGATTCTCTTCAGATGGATTTAAATCAAAATCATTTTGTTTCTGATGCATCATATCCTCTGCACTTTTTACTATTTTCTGTATATTTCCAAAAACCAAATTATTCCAGAGTTTTAAAGCACCCTTGAGTCTTTTGAGTTTCAGGAAAATTATGAAAATAGGACCAACATTTGAATTTATATCATCAGACCAACTATAATCAACTGCAACAAGGAAAGTTGGATGCGTTAACCACGTATTCTGAAATTTGAAAGGTTTAGGCTCTTGGGGAAGAGACATAAAATGCAACCGAATGGGAATATGATCCGAATAGCCTCTTGCTAAATGATCAACTTGTGTATCAGGAAAGAGATTTATCCAATCTTGGTTTATTAGGCATCTGTCTATTCTGGACCGGGATCTGTTTGAGCCCTCTTGTGCATTGCAATAAGTAAACCATGTACCATGAAACCCACAATCAATGAGAGCACTTTGACTAATCATATTTGTATGGTCATCAATACTTTGCAGATTTGGATTTCCTCTACCCAGCCTTTCTGAGAGTGAAGTGATAACATTAAAATCACCTCCAAGTATCTATGGGAAGCTGTTTTGCTGAGAAACTTGAGAGAGTTCATCCCAAAGCTTTTAGCATATATAGCAGTAAGACAAAAAGACTAAGCTGAAGGTATTATGACTTTAGCAGTGATGCATTGTTCAGAAGAACTCAAAATGTCTAATTGGATTTGATGATTAGCAAAAATCTAAATTTTATTATTTAAATTGCATCATACTTTTTCAAAATCCATACTGAAAGTTATGAACTTTGCTTTTGAAAATTATGTAAGCGGCTCCATAATACAGAAAATATAACATTTCTTTTTTGTTGCTATGATTTTAAGTATTTACTGAGATTGGGGATTAGCAATAACTCTAACATTTTTATATCACATTTATCGTTTATATTTCATATTTTATGCTACTTTGGGTGTTCTTGTGAATAAATGCAGTTAACAGGGATTAAACGCAAAAAGACAGAAAAGTGCGCTAAAATGAATATCACATAGGTGGAATGTACTTCATGAAGATAATCAGAAAAAAAAGAATCTGTTCGCAAAATTGGAACAAAGTTTGAAAATCTTGTCACAAAACAATAGAAGATGCAACAAACAAAAGATGGATTAGCCTAAAAAATTCAGCCGAATTTATAGATAGGCCAAATCGGCCGAAATTTTATAGGTAATAAAGTTGAGATTTTTAGGGTTGTTTTGTAGAGTTAGTTCCAATTCTCCCGAAGTACTATAAAAAGCTATGTATAGATTAGGGTTTAATTATCTCTCTCATTGCTTTCAACTGAGAGTTTTCTAAAAGGAGATCAACAACTCTAAGTATTTATAATCAATAAAATTTATATTCTCTTTAATTATGAGTACTTAATTTCTTTCTAGGGTTTGTATTGCTTTAATTCTTGTGCTTGAATATTTTTATTCTCTTCTTTTCTTATGCTTTAATGATAAGTTTCTTTTGATTTAATTTCTTTCTTTTATATTGTCATCTCATAAACTGGATAATATAGGGATAATTGACGCTTTGAATAGATGTAGGGATCGGTGATACACCTAAAAACTAATTAGGATAATGAAGGTTCGACAAACTAGAAACCTAACTAGGGACGGTAAGAACGGTTTTAATTAAAATAAATTCAACCTAGGTAGTTAAAGAGTTCTAGGTTAAATCAATAACATAATGGTATAGATTGATCATCTATTACTGTTAATCGAAGATTAAACTTAGATATTCTTAATTAACTAGGATTAAAGATGTTTAATATAGATTCTAAATGATATTTTATAATTGATGGCTATTTTTAATCAAATTAATATAACATATGTTTTTATTTAAATTAATAGAAAGCATATTAAACATAGATCTAGAAAAGAAGTAGTATCTTTTAAACCAACCCTAGAAGATAAAACAATACAAAACCCTAGATTCTTCTCTTCATAAAAAATCACCTTTTTGATTCCGTACTTTTTAGTTCTTAATCTAAATCAACTATCTCATAAACTTGTTTTTAAAATTGATTAAATAACACCTTTCTGTGTGTCGACTCGTAAACGCATACTACGATAAACCGTGCGCTTGTGGTATTAAAATTTATCACGAACAAGTTTTTGGTGCCATTGCCGGGGAGGCATAGTATTTTAATTAATTTTAATTCAAGTTTTAGTTTTTAATTCTAGTTTAATTTAGATTTATTTTAGTTTATTTAATTCTGCAAATTCTCTATTTAATTTCAGGAAATGAGAAAAACTTCCAGGGAGCTTGAATTGTGCCGAGCAGGAGGGAATTTTCCTAGGGATCAACAACAACAAAATTTCGGCAGAAACTACCCCTACGGCAGAAGCGACTAAATTTTTTAAGAATATACAGTTAGAGTTTGTTGCAGGCAGAAACGCTTTTGATCTACTTTTTAAAAGTTTGTTCTGATTTTGATGAAGTGTCAAGCTTGCAACAGAAACGAGACAAATCCCTGACGCTTTCACCTACCTGTTTGCAGTGATACTTGCTTCCAACGTCTTTGATCTAGGATCCTCGTTGTTGCTCGCCCTCATACGGATCTTAGGTCTAGGCTTTAAGTATGTTTTCAGTCTTCCCTAATTTTTTTTTCTTTTTTCCAACTAACAGTTTTTGCAGATTTCTTTGCGCCGCTAAAAAAATTTCAAAAAAAATCTAGATTTAAAAAAAAAATTGTTTTAGATTTTGTTTGATATTTTTATTTTGCAAATTTAAAAAGATTTTAAGGGGCAACAACCCAAATCAACATTAAGTAGGAATTTCATCACCCTTACTAGGTCCCACAAATCACAACCGAGCATACGCATTCACCTAAATTAATTAAAAATATCTGGACTCAGCCTCTAAGACATTCGCGCTCATATAGGGCAAGAGAAGCTTGTGGGCAATTTACCGTTTCTCCACATCTTTCTTGTAGTGCCTAAGGCAAGTGGTACACTTAATTAGGCATGCTATTTCGGTGATTCGTATAGCGGATACCTCCTACTTACCTAGCACTTACCGGGCTGCAAGATTGGTAAAAAGGCTGTAGAGGATCTATCTTACAACATGTCCTTTAGAAGTCTAGGAGCGGGTCTAGTGACTTGACCTAGGTGACCCTAGATCTAATGTTGCTTGCATGTCTTTGTTTGTGACTTGTAAGAGTTCTTAGTTTATTTTCTGCATTTTTATTTTCATAAAAAAACTAAAAAGAATATAACTTATATTCTTTTTCTTTTGGTGTATGCACGTGCGGGGTCGAGACAAAACACATAGGTTGACTCATCTTGATTTATTTGATCCTTTGGCTGAAATTATCCCCACTACACCTACGCTACAGGATAGATGCTATCCTGTGCGTACAACACTACCATCTTGTATAGTCTTACCGCTTGCTGCCGGTGACTATGAAATTAAATCTGCTTTCATAAATCCACTTTCCAAATTCCATGACCTTGAATCGGAAGACGCATATGTCTTCATAAGAGAATTTGATGACTTCTGTCAAATGTTTAAATTAAAGCAGTTAAACTAAGATACGGTTAAACTTAGACTCATACCATTTGCCTTCACTGATAAAGCTAAGTATTGGCTTTATAGTGTACCGGCCAACACTATTAAGACATGTGATGAGTTTACAAAAGAAATTCTTAAAAAATTCTACCCGCATTTCAAAACTGCGAAATTCAGAAATGAAATTCGAACTTTTACACAAACCGGGAGAATCTTTTTTGAAATATTTCAAACGTTTTAAAGACCTTCTCATAAAATGCCCACATCATGATATAGCTAAGTGGGAACTATGTCAAATAGTGTATGATGGTATGGAGTCTAAGCTAATGATAGAGTCGATGTGTTAAGGGGATTTCATGATGAAAAAGGAATATGAGGCATAGGATTTTATAAAGTAATTATCCGATAAAACCATGCAGTGGGAGAGTACTGGTGAGAGAGGTGTGTTTATATCTAGGAGAGGGATACACGTAGTGGAAGCAACCATTATTATGCAAGCTGAGCTAGCCACCATTAGAAAACATATAGAAAAGCTTACAACTGCCCCCGCCCTAGTTAACCAAGTTAGTCAACCCTCTCCTTGTCTTAACTATCAAGACTCTTTCTATCTCTCCGAAGAATGTCCCCTTCAAAATGGTCCTCAAGGTCAAGAGACCACTAATGTTGTCTATCAATGTAACAATAAAAATCATCCTTATTCTAAAATCTACAACCAAGGATAGAGAAACCATCCTAATTTACAATGGAAAAAAGGCAATAATGGCCAACAATTCCAAAATCAAAGACAAAGTCCACCACCCAACCCTGCCCAACCTAATATACAGTACGCACAGCAAGGGTATGAGAATGAGAATAATAGGCTTAATAACGTTAAAAAGCAGCTGAACACTCTGTTACAAAATGAATTGGCCAACAAACAAATTACGGCAAATATTGAAAAGTAACTTAGTCAGTTAGTTACAGCATTGGGATGAAGAGAGCTAGGAACCCTACCTAGTCAACCTGTTACAAATCCTAAATATACACACACAAATCCCGCGCAAGCAAATGATATCGCTACTTTGTAATCGGGTAAACAGGTTGATAATCAAGTTAGGATGCCCGACGACTCGGAGGAGATACCGGCTGATGAGGAGCAGCAAACTCCCGATTCACCTATATGGCCGGCATCTAATCCAACACCCACTTCTACATCCCAACCATCTTCTATAGATACCACTCTTGAGCCTAAAGCACCCTATCTGAAACGTCTAAAGGCCAAGAAGTAAGCTGCAAAGGTAGAGAAGATGATGAAGATGTTTAAACAAGTCAAGGTGAACTTACCTTTATTAGATGTGATTGATCAAGTTCCTTCATATGCAAAATATCTTAAGGATTTATGCACGAAGGAGAGACATACTAGTGTGCCTAAGAGGGTCTTTTTAGCAGACAATATTTGCGATGCCCTCCATAATGCAATGCCCATTAAATATAAGGACCCCGGCTGCCCTACCATTTCTTGCATTATAGGAGACAAAGTCATAAATAGAGCATTATTAGACTTGGATGCTAGTGTAAATCTTTTACTGTATTCTGTTTATGAGAAATTAGGACTTGGTAAGTTTAAGCCCACTAAGATCACTTTGCAATTGGCCGACCGATCTGTTAAAACTCCTATGGGTGCGATCGAGGATGTGTTGATTAAAATCGGGGAATTTATATTCTTCGTAGATTTTGTTATTCTAGAAACACAACTCATCACCAATCTTAGGAATCAAATTCCTGTTATTTTAGGTCGACCTTTCCTAGCCACTTCGAATGCATTGATCAACTGCCGCAATGGTTCCATGAAACTCTCTTTTGGGAATATGACAGTGGATCTTAATATTTTTAATCTAGGAAATCAGCAAAGTGGTCCCAATAAGTCCTTCGAAATCAACGCAATTAATGAAATTCCTAATGATGACGATGTTGATTTCGACAATTGCTCAATTGAACAATGCATAGCGGAGGAACTAGGCAATGAAGAGGTTGTTACCTTAGACGATTCACTCCCAATAGCCTATATGGGAAAGTCCCCACTTGAGCCACTTTTTCTTGAGCCTAAACCTCTTTTGCGACCATCAATAGGGGAGACACTACAGTTAGAGCTCAAGACCCTCTCATCCAACCTAAAATATTCATATTTAGGTTTGAATGCCACGCTCCCCGTTATAATCTCTGTAGATCTTATAAACGAGCATGAGGAGACCTTATTATATATTCTTAAAGATAATAAGGAGGCTATTGGATAGACTATGGGGAATATCAATGGAATTAGTCCAATTGTTGTGTAACATAGAATTCACTTGATAGAAAACGCCAAGTCAGTTAGAGACCTTCAACGCCATTTAAATCCGGTTATGAGAGAGGCGGTGAGGAAGGATATAATAAAATGTCTTGATAGTGGTATCATATACCCTATCTCGGATGGTACTTGGGTCAACCCGATTCATGTGGTACCTAAGAAATCGGGTTTTACAGTGGTTGAAAACCACATGAACGAGCTTTTCCCCATTCGCACGCAGACCGGATGGTGTGTGTGTATAGGCTATCACAAGCTTAACGCTGCAACGAGGAAAGACCACTTTCCGTTACCTTTTATCGATCAAATGTTGGAACGGTTAGCCAAACACGAGTATTATTGTTTTCTAGACGGATACTTCGGTTATAAACGGATTCCCGTTGCACCCGAAGATCAAGACAAGACTACCTTTACATGTCCATTTGATACCTTTGCTTATAGATGTATACCTTTCGAATTATGTAATACACCCGCTACGTTTCAGCGGTGCATGATGAGCTTATTTTCCGATATGGTGGAGCGCTTTCTTGAGGTCTTTATGGATGACTTTTCTGTCTTCGGGGATACATTTGATGAGTGTTTACATCATTTGGATTTAGTACTCCAACGATGCAAAGAGAAAAATCTAACAACTCAATTGGGAAAAATGCCACTTTATGGTCAAGCAAGGTATTGTGTTAGGCCACATTATTTCACGTAAAAGCATTAAAGTAGATAAATCCAAAATAGATATAATCTCTAATCTACCTTCTTCCAAAACAGTTAAGGATATTAGGTCATTTCTTAGGCATGTGGATTTTTATAGACCCTTTATCAGGAATTTTAGCAAGATTGATAGGCCCTTGACTTCACTTCTTGTTTAGGATATACCTTTTGAGTTTAGTTCTGATTGCTTCAAATCTTTCGAGCAATTGAGAAAGGAGCTTATTTTTGCTCTTATTATTCACAATCCCGATTGGAGCCAGCCATTTGAAATCATGTGTAATGCATCTGATTATGCGATAGTAGCCGTTTAGGACAATGAATTAACAAGATGCCGTATGTGATTCATTACACAAGTAGGATCCTTAATGATGCACAGTTAAACTATTCTACCACAGAAAAAGAATTTTTAGCTGTTGTATTTACACTTGAAAAGTTTAGGTCCTGTCTCATCGGTTCACACGTTACTATATACACGGATTATTCAGCCATTAGACATCTTATTTCTAAGAAAGATACTAAGGCTCGATTACTTAGATGGATCCTTTTATTGCAAGAATTTGACCTTGAAATAAAAGACAAAAAGGGATCCGATAACATTGTGGCCGATCACTTATCACGTATTTCCCTTGCACCCACACAGGAACTTCTTATAAATGACCATTTTCTTGATGAGCAGCAATATGTAGTTTCGAGCGAACCATGATTCGTCGATATAGTTAATTTTCTTGTCACAAAAAGACACTGTCCGATTGGTCTAAACAAAATTTTTATAAGTTTCATTCCCAAGTGAAACATTTCTATTGGGATAATCCTTATTTTTTTAAATAAAGTAATGACCAAATCGTACAACGGTGCGTGCCTAATAATGAGATTAGGAGTGTTCTTTCGTTTTGTCACGATCATGCAAATGGAGAGCACTTTAGGGAGAAAAAGACAGCTGAGAAGATTTTACAAAGTGGGTTTTATTGGCCCATATTATTTAAAGATGCACATAAATTTTGTAAAACATATGATCGCTGTCAACAGTTAGGTAAAATCACTAAACGAAATATGATGACTCTCAATTCTATTCTTATAGTTGAGATCTTTGATGTATGGGACATCAATTTTGTGGGGCCATTCCCTAATTCTTTTGGGAATGTGTATATATTGGTGGCGGTCGATTACGTATTAAAATGGGTGAAAACCATGGCATGCAAAACCAATGACAACAAGATTGTTGTCAAGTTCTTGAAAAATAATATCATTTCTCGATTTGGCATCCCACACTCCATTATTAGTGATAATGGAACCCATTTTTGCAATAGGTCTTTTGAGGCCTTAATGAGAAAATACTCGATCCACCACAAATTATCTACCCCCATATCGTCCGCAAACTAGTGAGCAGGTAGAAGTTTCAAATAGAAAAATTAAACAAATTTTGGAAAAGTCGGTTAATAAGAACCGCAAAGATTAGTCAATTAAGCTTGTTGACACATTATGGGCTTATCGAACCGCATATAAAATCATCATTGGCATATCTCTTTATAGGCTTATATTTGGGAAACTGTAACATTCTGAAAATTTAGAAATAAATAAAATCTATTAATTAAATAATAAAATGTTAAATTAAAAAGTTATTAAAACTAAATAAGACATTTTCATAAGTAGTATGTAAAACAAATTAAATTAAAATTTTAATATGTAACATGAATAAATTATAAGGGTTTTAATAAGAAATTTAGCTTCATTTTAATTAAAATAGTGTTATGCAATAACATAGGTAGTGAGGGGTTGTTATGCAAAATTTAGGAAATTGTGCAAATTTAAATTGATTAAGGGTGTAAGTGAAAAAGGGGTAGAAAATATTTTAGCTCAGAATTTTATTACAAATTAAAACAAATTGATGAGATAATGAAAGGACATCTCATACTTTCATGCACACTACACACTCAACACCTCCTACTTGTATGAAACCACCACTATTCCTTAGTTGACACCTCCCCCTCCACCTCACTCTTCCCTTTATCACATATATATCATGTGTTCAGATCATATTAACAAACTAAAGTTCTGAAAATTCAAATGAAAAGAAGAGAAAACACTTAGAAATCACAAAAAGAAAGAAAAGAAAAGAGAAGTGAAGAAGAAGAACTAAGCTAAGGGTTCACCATCAAGCTAGGACTAGGAGCTTGTGCATCTTGGAGAGAGAGTTCTTCCAGCAATATCCTTGTAGGTAAAATCCTTACTCACTGTAGGAGTTAGTTCTGGAATTAGTTTAAATTAGAAATCCAATGTCTATAATATCGTATTTTTAAGCAAAACTAAACTCTGTAGTAATCTGCTATCAGTCAAGGTAAAATTAACTTAACCAAACAATACCTAAATAGTGTATGTTAGACCTAGAACAAACCCTATAAGCACGAACCAAGGGGCTCGGATTTGGACTAGAGACCTATAGGAGAATTCCGGCGTCGCCGGATTTATGATAGGCTTTGTGGTTTTGGGTTTTTGGGTAGGTCTCTATATCATTTTTAGGATATTTTGGTATTGTTTAAAATAGTTAATTTAACTGTATATGGAATCGGGGGACTAATATCGTAAAAGTGATCAAAGTTTTTAAATACGACACGGTAAAATCGTAACGCGTTCTGTTTTCTGTTACGAAACAACGTTGGGTTAAATTTCAGTGAGGTTAAGTGTTAGATCGTTTGCAATAGTCGTACGTAGTGTAATTAGCACGTACAACTTGTGTTTTCTTGATTTTTGCCGTATCGGAATGTAGCCATTTTCTTATACAAGTTAATTAAATGTTAGATTTGAGTGCGGGAACTTCGGAGGCCACAAGGAAAGGAAAAGGATTGGCGATTCCTGAGTAGTTACGACGTATTCCGGTGAGTAGACTAAACATCTACCGGGGGATTGTGTAAAGATAGCGTGATACGTCCGTATTTTGTTAAATTGAAAGATTGACTTTATATGCGAAGTTAATAACATGCATTCATACATATCTATATATCATCATGTTAATAGTTGTTAGAACACTGCATAATTATCGACGAGTTATTCCGCACGTGCACATCTTTACATGTTATACTATACCTCATCGATATTAACATGTCACTTTTACACTAAATAATTATCTTGTTAAATATGATTCTATCATACCTCAAACATCATTAACAGTAGTACTTTGCATAAATAATATCATGTTTCGTATTTAAATGTTCGAAGTTGATATAAGAGAAAATTTTATTATTGAGGATTTATGGTTTTGAGCTTTCCTATATTATTGCATAAATCCAGTGATTTTTCATGATTGATGTGATATGTCCACCATGAGATATTTTTATGATTTGGTTTTTATTCCGAACCGAGTTGGGGGTCATACGGTTGCGGATTTATAAGTTATCCAGTCTGAGTCGGGGAGCATACAGTTGGATATATGGTGGACCCGGTCGAGACCGAGGGGCAGGATAGCCGCATGATAGGCTGGGAGCCTAACGAGGATACTCGATACCGGAGATAGTGTGAAACACGGCGGATATTTAGATGATATCGACCGGGTTATTGATTACAGGATCGTTCGCGGAACGATGCCTGAGAGAATGGAAGATTTGTGTCGATGATGGACACGAAAAGATGAACTTTATTTGGAAATAAATGATGAGATTTCAGTTTTGGTTATGTGATTGGTAGTACGGATTCATGTTTTCCACATGTTATCATGCCTCATACTTATCCTCATTTCAATTAATTATAGTTTATCATATTTACATCATCAGCCATTATAAGTTAGTCTTATTCACCGAGTTGGTAACTCACCCCCGTTGTGCCACAGTCCCTTGCAGGAGTAGAGTGGACGGTTAGCCGCAGTACAGATCCACTTATCAGCGTTTATCGCATCTTTTGCTAGGTGGGTTATCTATGTAGTAACCTCCGCTTTTGGTATTGTATATTGAATCTAGAGTATCTTCATCAGACCCTGTATAATGACTTAGAACGATATATGGTTATATGTATATTATTTCGACAGATGAGATCGTTTAGTTGTATTAAATGATATTTCTTTTAATTATGTCCGAGAATCTTCTTTGATGTCGTATTATGAATATGTATTGAATTCCACTATTAGTATCGTTGCTCCCAACTAGGGATGTAACCAAATTAAACACTTTATAACCGTTTTTATTATAACTGCTATAGGAAATTACTGTTAAGATTTTAAATACTTAAAATCTGTGATTTTTACTTAAACAAATTAAATTTTTCCTAAAATTCCGCAAAAAGGGTTTTTGATCTTGGTTTTTGGCTTACTTGGGTTGTGTAAATATCTTGAGATATTATGCAATCTAAGTGCCGGTCACATCCAAACTTTGGGTCGTGACAAAGTTGGTATCAGAGATTAGGATTAACCTTACGGAATCGAATAGTGAGTTAAGGTAAGTCGACTTGAGTTCGTTCCGTAGGATGACCTTTGGTTTGATGGAGTAGGTGAATTAGGATGAGTGCAGTACCGTACGTATGTTCCGTGGCATATTTACGTTACCATACTCAGCCTAACTAACCTTAGGAGATAATTGTTCGTACTTCTTTCCTTGATTCCATGTATCTTGTGATTCGATTGTCATGTCCTTATCAATCATGTTTCTTACTCCAGCCATTATGTCATCGACGACCGCTGTTAGAGATGAGATTGGAGCGGGCTCGTCTGAAACGGGGACAAATTTGGGCAGTACGCCTACTTCTCATGAACAAATTGATCCACCCTATATTGATCGTATAGCTAGGATGGAGGCAAGTGTTCAAGAGATGCACCGAATGATCAGCTCCTTGTTAGAAATTAGTCGAGTACAGAGATCGACCCTTATTCCACGTACGGTTGTTCAGAGGACAAGGAGAATTCGTAATAATACATCAGCTCATAGGCATATTCGTAGAGGTTGTGGCGGATTCTTTATGGTCCAGTTAAGTCACATATACCCATATGTTCAGCGGCCCCCGCAAGGATGTTTCAGATGTGGGTGCCTGTATCACTTTATTCGGAATTGCCCCATGATGCAACAGGGTGAGGCATTGGTCTCACATATGACTTCACCACCTCCTCCGAGCACATTACCTCTCACACATGTAGCAGTTCCATGCCAGATCAACGCCCATAGAGGCCGTGATCATGACGGTCGTAATTCGAGAGGATGAGGAGGTCGAGACAGATTTATTCCAGGCCGCGGTTTTGGTCGAGATAGGAATCAGGGCCAGATGTTCAGTTTGTACCCCGTTGAGCAGAGGCCCCCATCTATCTGTTTTAGTTGTGGACGTCCAGGGCATTTCGCTAGGAATTGTAGACTCTAAGGAAGGACGTCGGGATGCTGGTAGAAGCCAGGCATCCAATGCAGTCGTAACAGGTATTCTTTCAGTATGTTCCTTAAATGCGCATATTTTTATTTATCCCGGTTCTACGCATTCATACGTATTTGCACACTTGCACTTTCTTTGGGAAGAGAGTCGTCATTGTTAGGGTTACCGCTAGTTGTGATTACTCCTATAGGAGATTCTTTTATAGCTCGCACATATTCAGATCATGTTCTGTACGTATTGATGATAGAGATTCGCTAGTTAATCTGATTCTCCTGGATATGTTAGATTTTGATATACTTCTCGGTATGGATTGGTTGGCCGCTTGTCATACCTATGTAGATTGGAAGGGGGAAGGAGCTTAGATTTTGTTTTCCAAGTGAACCGATCTTTTTATGCAGGGGGACTGTAATATAACTCCTGCCAACATGATTTCTGCTCTTTGTGTGGGATGACTCTTGAAGAAAGGTTGTCATGGGTTCTTAGCTTTTGTTAAGGACTTAAGAGTCGCTGATGTCCCGTTGGACCAAGTTCCGATCATACAAGAAATTCCAGATGTGTTTCCTGCTGAATTACCAGGATTGCCACCCGATTGTGATATCGATTTGATTCCGGGTGCGGGATCTATTTCTATACCACCATACAGGATGGGCCCGACGGAGTTGAAAAAACTCAAAAGCCAGTTGCAAGAGTTGTTAGATAGAGGACTTGTTCGTCCCAGTGTATCGCCGTGGGGAGCTCCTGTCTTATTTGTAAAGAAGAAGGACGGTAGTATGAGACTGTGCATCAACTACCGACAGCTGAATCGCGTCACTGTGCGAAATAGGTACCACTACCTCGTATCGATGACTTGTTCGATCAGTTGCAGGAAGCTGGCTACTTCTTGAAGATTGATTTGCGGTCAGGGTATCACCAGTCGAAGGTTCGGAAAGATGACATTTCGAAGATTGTTTTCCGCACATGATATGGGCACTATGAGTTTCTGGTGATGTCGTTCGGACTCACCAATACCCCGGCAGCTTTTATGGATATGATGAACCGTATCTTCTGACCCTTCCTTGATCAGTTTATTATAGTATTCATTAATGATATTCTCGCTTATTCCCGGAGCAGAGAGGAGCACGAGCAGCATTTACGTATCACGTTGCAGACCTTGAAGGAGCATCAGCTATTCGCTAAATTCTCAAAGTGTGCTTTCTGGCTGGATAGTGTGGATTTCTTGGGTCACGTAGTTACGAGAGATGGGATACGTGTGGACCCAAAGAAGATAGAAGAGGTATAGCACTGGCCCAGACCTGTGTCAGTTACAGAGGTTCGAAGTTTCTTAGGTCTGGCCGGTTATTACAGACGTGTTGCGCAGGATTTTTCTCGAATCGCTGCACGGTTGATTGGATTGACTAGGAAGGAAGTTCCATTTCTTTGGACAGATACATGTGAGCAGAGTTTCCAGCAGTTGAAGACTCTCTTGACGACTGCACCAGTCTTATCTTTATCTTCTGGGTCAGGTGGTTTTGTTGTGTATTGTGATGCATCTCGAGTGGGTTTAGGCGGTGTATTGATGCAGCACGGCAAGGTTGTAGCTTATGCTTCTCGACTGTTGAAGAGGCACGAGCAGAACTACCCCACTCATGATTTGGAGATGGCTGCAGTAGTTTTCGCACTGAAGATTTGGAGGCATTACTTGTATGGAGAGGCGTGCCAAATCTTCACAGATCATAAGAGCTTAAAGTATATTTTCACCAGAGGGATCTGAATCTAAGGCAGCGTAGATGGATGGAACTCGTGAAAGATTATGATTGTGAGATCTTGTATCATCCAGGCAAAGCAAATGTTGTAGCGGATGCTTTGAGTCGGAGGCCTGGAGGTAGCTTATCTCATTTGCGCACCTTGCAGAGACAGTCTTCTACAGACTGGCAGATTTGATGTGATAGACGTATACAGTTTGAGTTCACATCGACAGGAGGACAGTTAGCACATGTTCGCACCCGACCTCAGTTATTGGATCGTATTCGAGAGACACAGACTATAGATGCTCGTATGACGGAGATCATGGATCAGGTTAGGCAGGGCAGAGAGTCGGAGTTCGTGATAGATGACCGTGGAGTATTACGTTTTGAGACTCATCTTTATATGCCAGATTCTGATGGATTGAGACGTGAGATCTTAGAGGAGGCTCATCGATCGGCGTACAGTATTCATCCTGGTACCACCAAGATGTATCATGACTTGAGGGATGTTTATTGGTGGGAAGGAATGAAGAGAGACATTGCGGAGTTGTTTCGAGATGCTTGACTTGTCAGCAAGTCAAGGCCGAGCACCAAAGGTCGGCAGGAGAGTTGCAGCCCTTGACCATTCCGGAGTGGAAATGGGAACAGATTTCCATGGATTTCATCGTGGGTCTACCCAGGACTAGCAGAGGGTATGATTCCATTTGGGTGATTGTAGATAGTTTAACAAAGGCAGCTCACTTCCTTCCGGTGAAGACGACGTATGGGTTTGCACAGTATGCTCAGATTTATATCGATGTGATTGTACGATTACATGGAGTTCCGACATGCATAGTTTCAGATAGGGGTAACCAGTTTACTAGCAGGCTATGGCAAAAACTTCAAGAAGCTCTTGGTACATGATTGAGTTTTAGTACAGCTTTTCACCCACAGACGAATGGTCAGTCAGAGCGGACCATTCAGACTTTAGAGGATATGCTTCGAGCTTGCAGCCTTGATTTTGGTGGTAGTTGGGATCGTCACCTACCTTTGATAGAATTTTCGTACAACAATAGTTTTCAGGAGACGATCTAGATGGCACCCTTTGAAGCTTTGTATAGGAGGAAATGTCGATCACCCGTTTGCTGGACGGAACTGAGTGAGAGTAGCATTTTGGGACCGCAGATAGTACAGGAGACTACGGAAAGGATTCAGCTGATACGAGACAGAATGAGAGCGGCTCAGTGCAGACAGAAATCTTATGCAGATCGACGATGTCGTAAACTCGAGTTTGATGTGGGAGATCATATGTTCCTTCGTGTGTCTCCGATGAAAGGTGTGATGCGTTTCGGGAAAAAGGGGAAGCTCAGCCCCAGATATGTCGGACCTTACAAGATTCTGGAAAGAGTGGGTGCTGTAGCTTATCGTGTAGCACTTCCACCGAGTTTTCCCGATGTGCATCCGGTGTTTCACGTATCGATGCTTCGCAAGTATCTTCATGATCCTTCGCACGCGATCCAACATCAGACCTTACAGCTTGAGCCGGATTTATCCTACACAGTGCAGCCAGTCGCTATTCTAGACCGGCAGGCAAAGAAACTGAGATCAAAGGTACTTCCAACTGTAAAGGTTCTTTGGCGAGGAATGAATCGTGAAGAGATTACTTGGGAGACCGAGGATGCGATGCGAAAGAAATTTCCACATCTTTTCGAAGGTACGTCTAGTTAATTTAAATTCGGGGACCGAATTTTCTTAAGGGGGAATATTGTAACATTCTGAAAATTCAAAAATAAATAAAATCTATTAATTAAACAATAAAATGTTAAATTAAAAAGTTATTAAAAGTAAATAAGACATTTTCATAATTAGTATGTAAAACAAATTAAATTAAAATTTTAATATGTAACATGAATAAATTATAAGGGTTTTAATGAGAAATTTAGCTTCATTTTAATTAAAATAGTGTTATGCAATAACATAGGTAGTGAGGGGTTGTTATGCAAAATTTAGGAAATTGTGCAAATTTAAATTGATTAAGGGTGTAAGTGAAAAAGGGGTAGAAAACATTTTAGCTCAGAATTTTATTACAAATTAAAACAAATTGATGAGATAATGTAAGGACACCTCCTACTTTCATGCACACTACACACTCAACACCTCCTACTTGCATGAAACCACCACTATTCCTTAGTTGACACCTCCTCCTCCACCTCACTCTTCCCTTTATCACATATATATCATGTGTTCAGATCATATTAACAAACTAAAGTTCTGAAAATTCAAATGAAAAGAAGAGAAAACACTTAGAAATCACAAAAAGAAAGAAAAGAAAAGAGAAGTGAAGAAGAAGAACTAAGCTAAGGGTTCACCATCAAGCTAGGACTAGGAGCTTGTGCATCTTGGAGAGAGAGTTCTTCCAGCAATATCCTTGTAGGTAAAATCCTTACTCACTGTAGGAGTTAGTTCTGGAATTAGTTTAAATTAGAAATCCAATGTCTATAATATCGTATTTTTAAGCAAAACTGAACTCTGTAGTAATCTGCTATTAGTCAGGGTAAAATCAACTTAACCAAACAATGCATAAATAGTGTATGTTAGACCTAGAACAAACCCTGGAAGCACGAACTAAGGGGCTCGGATTTGGGCCGGCGACCTATAGGCGAATTCCGGCATCGCCGGATTTATGATAGGCTTTGTGGTTTTGGGTTTTTGGGTAGGTCTCTGTATCATTTTTAGAATATTTTCGTATTGTTTAAAATAGTTAATTTAACTGTATATGGAATCTGGGGACTAATATCGTAAAAGTGATCAAAGTTTTTAAATACGACATGGTAAAATTGTAACGCGTTCTGTTTTCTGTTACGAAACAACGTTGGGTTAAATTTCAGTGAGGTTAAGTGTTAGATCATTTGCAATAGTCGTACGTAGTGTAATTAGCACATACAACTTGTGTTTTCTTGATTTTTGCCGTATCGGAATGCAGCCGTTTTCTTATACAAGTTAATTAAATGTTAGATTTGAGTGCGGGAACTTCGGAGGCCACAAGGAAAGGAAAAGGATTGGCGATTCCTGAGTAGTTACGACGTATTCCGGTGAGTAGACTAAACATCTACCGGGAGATTGTGTAAAGATGGTGTGATACGCCCGTATTTTGTTAAATTGAAAGATTGACTTTATATGCGAAGTTAATAACATGCATTCATACATATCTATATATCATCATGTTAATAGTTGTTAGAACACTGCACAATTATCGACGAGTTATGCCGCACGTGCACATCTTTACATGTTACACTACACCTCGTCGATATTAACATGTCATTTTTACACTAAATAATTATCTTGTTAAACATGATTCTATCATACCTCAAACATCATTAACAGTAGTACTTTACATAAATAACATCATGTTTCGTATTTAAATATTCGAAGTTGATATAAGAGAAAATTTTATTATTGAGGCTTTATGGTTTTGAGCTTTCCTATATTATTGCATAAATCCAGTGATTTTTCATGATTGATGTGACATGTCCACCATGAGATGTTTTTATGATTTGGTTTTTATTCCGAACCGAGTTGGGGGTCATACGGTTGCGGATTTATAAGTTATCCAGACTGAGTCGGGGGGCATACAGTTGGATATATGGTGGACCCGGTCGGGACCGAGAGGCAGGATAGCCGCATGATAGGCGGGGAGCCTAACGAGGATACTCGATACCGGAGATAGTGTGAAACACGGCGAATATTTAGATGATATCGACCGGTGTTATTGATTACAGGATCGTTCGCGGAACGATGCCTGAGAGAATGGAAGATTTGTGTCGATGATGGACATGGAAAGATGAACATTATTTGGAAATAAATGATGAGATTTCAGTTTTGGTTATGTGATTGGTAGTACGGATTCATGTTTTCCACATGTTATCATGCCTCATACTTATCCTCATCGCAATTAATTATAGTTCGTCATATTTTCATTATCAGCCGTTATATGTTAGTCTTATTCACTGAGTTGGCAACTCACCCCCGTTGTGCCACAGTCCCTTGCAGGAGTAGAGTGGACGGTTAGCCGCAATGCAGATCCACTTATCAGCGTTTATCGCATATTTTTCTAGGTGGGTTATCTATGTAGTAACCTTTGCTTTTGGTATTGTATATTGAATCTAGAGTATCTCTATCAGACCCTGTATAGTGACTTAGAACGATATATTGTTATATGTATATTATTTCGACAGATGAGATCGTTTAGTTATATTAAATGATATTTCTTTTAATTATGTCCGAGAATCTTCTTTGATGTCGTATTATGAATATGTATTGAATTCCACTGTTAGTATCGTTGCTCCCAACTAGGGATGTAACCAAATTAAACACTTTATAACCGTTTTTATTTCAACTGCTATAGGAAATTACTGTTAAGATTTTAAATACTTAAAATCTGTGATTTTTACTTAAACAAATTAAATTTTTCCTAAAATTCCGCAAAAAGGGTTTTTGATCTTGGTTTTTGGCTTACTTGGGTTGTGTAAATATCTTGAGATATTATGCTATCTAAGTGCCGGTCACATCCAAACTTTGGGTCGTGACAGAAACCCTGCTATTTGCTAGTAAAGTTAGAACACCAGGCCATATGGGCCATTAAACAGCTTAATATGGACATAGAAGAGGCCGGTAAATATAGAAAGCTTTATTTGAATGAATTAGAAAAAATCAGTAACGATTCATATGATAATACCAAAATTTTAATGAGAAAACAAAAAAAATTGACAAAAAGATTTTAGGAAAATATTTTATTGTAGGCCAAAAAGTTTTATTATATGACTCTAGATTACACTTATTTCCAGGAAAATTAAAATCTAGATGGACCGGTCCTTACATTATTAAAAATGTTTTCTCTCATGGAGTAATTGAAATAACGAATCCTAAAGTTGGTCGAAATTTTACAGTGAATGGTCAATGATTAAAGACATTTTTAGAATTTCCGGTAAGTAATGAGGAGGAGCTCATAGTTCTCCATGAGCCGGAATACATATGACATATTTTTAACCCCACATTTGTATATTATGTATATTATATGAAGTACTAACTTTTTATTTTCACTTTTATTAGCTAATTTTTAGTTTAAGTGCAAAAATCCACCATTTCGGCCGAATTTTTTTCGAATTAGCCCGCTAGATTTCTAGGGGTGGTACTCTCCAAACTCTTCTTCTTTAAATTTTGTTTTTTTTCTTCTGGATTGATCTAAAATCATGGAAATCCCATATTTGAACAAGAAAAGGAATTTTGCTCGTGTTTTTAATATAAAACCATATAAGGATTACTTTAGAGATGAAATCATGAGTAGGGGACGGGCCGCAGTAGACAGTGAGGGCACTGTCAAGTTTATGTTAGATGTAGGTACTGTTAGAGGCAATTAGTTGTAAGTGTGGCCTATATGTGTATAACTTCCTATAAGCCGATGTCGCGCACCCCGCGGGTTCGCGGGGAGGCGGAATTTTCAAAAAACGATTTTAACGAACTACGCAACACCGGCTAACACCAGGAACTATACTAAAACCTTAACTAACTAAACTAACTAGGAGGTTTAGCTACTCGGTAAGAGTGTTATACCTCCTAGAACCGGTCCTTCGGGTCTTCTTGTCCTCCTCTCCTTGGCTCCTTGGTGAACGGATGAAGGTTGCATGATCGGCCTCCTCGCATCAAAGATGATCCACCCGAGAGTTTGTGCTTCAAGCTCCAACCTCTAAACCGAGATAACTAGGGTACTTGGTTCGCTAATCCAAATAGCCTAAGTGATGTAGAGAATGTCTAATGGATTGTATTATCTCACTAAACCCTTTGTTTCACAACACATGTGAGTGTAAGGGTTTACTAGAGGAAGAAGGAGATAGAATGAAGAGAGAGAAAGGAGAGAAGCAAATGAGCTAGGATTGTCATGGCTAATATCTCATACCTCACTTATTGAACCATGGATTAAAAACCAATACAATATATCACACATGCTTCAATAGTGAGTCAAGACAAATAAAATAATACTTGAGCCATTCCTCACACCATACCAAGTATGTCTCCTCCAATTCCACCTCATTAATCCATTTACCAAAAATGGATAATACCAAATAATGAGGTATCTCCTTCTAGAAGCATTCTTGAGAAAATTACAGGAATACCCCTCACCGTATATAAATACCCGTATCCGTATTCCGAAAAATACGAATACACTGAAACGATAACAATCCAATAATACAATACTAGGATCTGGCTTAAACCAAAGCCCACTAGTATTGTCCGCCCGAACATCATCCGTGTACAAGTAAATGTATGTGATCGTAGCCCTGTCGTAAAACCATACGGCCTCTTCATCTTTTACCAGAAGCAGGGAAACCCTCTGTGTGGGACTCTAAAGACTCGACAGTACGCTGGCAATTAGTTTAACAACAAGCACGTCAGCGGTACTAACTGCACGTAACAGCTATCCAGGTATCTGTCGATAAGAAGGTCGATGAGCAAACTCATCCGAACTCCTACTAAGCCTGTCTGTGACAATCTCCGTACAGTCTGGATTGTTCGTCTAAGATACTCGCATATCGGGCCTAGGGGATGGTAAACATCAGACTCCTAACAGCCCAATAAGTCATGCCGGAGGAGAGCCCAATACACCCTGAGAAACTACTGGAATGCCTACCAGTATTTCTCGAACGCCCTGGCCAGGGACTTTGTGTAATGGTTTTCCAAACACTGCGCGATATCAACCCCCAATACCGAGAAAGACGAATCCTATCTGACCGCTACTGCCTCCAAGTGCTTCAGGACTACACCCAACTACTACCTATTTACACGACTCCTTTGAGCCGTGGTAGGGTAGTAATCAAAGTGCAGTGGGAACACACTCGATACAAAATAGCGATGGCAAGTCAAACGGACTAACCTGTACTCATGTCACCTGGGAACTGCTTCCTGAAGATAGGTATAATACCAACCAGCAGTTCCCGACGAGTCCTGTCCAGTGTAACTCATAACCTAATGAGCACCTGCATACTATCTCCAGTACGTCATACTAATGGCTGTGGGACACACCATATCCCCTGCTGGGATGAGAAGCGTATACACTAGTCTACTCCGGAGTATCGATTCCCCGTCTCGATAATCCTACGACTAGGGACCTGAATAAGGATGTGCTTATAGACTACCCAGCCCCTACTAGTGTGACTGCCATCACAACGCTGGTAGTCTAGCAAAGATCCTAAGGGATCTACCAATATGTATAAGCGATATGCTAAAAGAAACACATGCACATATTGAGGTAAAATCAAACCAGGTAGCATACTACCATTTTGAGCAAGACTGTTATTATAACTGTGAATATCACAAGCTTCCAATATGTAATATACAATCCAGTATGATACAATAATGGCCTCTAGGGCATATATCACTAACAATCTCCTACTTGCATTAAGGCCATATATTGGCATATCGCAGACCTATCATCTTGATTAGCCGCTCAAACTGTGTCTGAGGGATGGCCTTTGTGAGTGGATCTGCGGTGTTGTTCTCTGTCTCTACTCTCCGTATCTCGATCTCCCGGCAATCAATGATCTCCCTGATCAGGTGGAACCGCCTCAAGATGTGTCTGGACTTCTGATGGGACCTTGGCTCCTTCGCCAAAGCTATAGCGCCATTGTTGTCGCAATACAGCGGTATTGGATCAACAATGGATGGAAGCACCTGAAGTTCTTCTATGAACTTCCTGATCCAGACCGCTTCTTTCGCGGCGTCACATGCAGTGATATACTCCACTTCCATGATCGAGTCAGCAACGGTGTCCTGCTTGGAGCTCTTCCAACAGACCGCCCCTCCATTGAGGGTAAAGACATAACCCGACATGGACCTGGAGCCATCCTTGTCACTCTGGAAGCTGGAGTCGGTGAAAGCCTCGATCTGGAGGGCTTCTTTGCCGTACACCAAGAACATCTCCCTAGTCCTTCTTAGGTACTTGAGAATGTTCTTCACTGCTGTCCAGCGCTTCTTCCGTGGGTTCAACTGATACCTTCTTACAATGCTCAGGGCGTAAGCTATATTTGGTCTGGTATACAACATCGCATACATTATAGAGCCTACCGCAGAAGCGTAGGGTATAATAGACATGCGATCCCTTTCCAAATTAGTCTTGGGAGACATCTCTTTGGAGAGGGTGATTCCGTGACAAGACGGTAGATTACCGCGCTTTGAATCTTCCATACTGAATCTTCTCTTTATGGTGTCGATGTACCTTAACCGTGAAAGTCCCAACATCCGTTTAGATCTATCATGATAAATCTGGATCCCCAGAATGTAGTATGCATCACCTAGGTCCTTCATGGAGAACCTTTGTGACAAGAATCCTTTGACTGATTGTAGCATAAGAATGTCATTTTCTATCAAGAGAATGTCATCCAGATACAAGACGAGGAATACCACAGATCTCGCTACAATTTTACTATAGATGCATGGTTCATCTGGATTTTTGATAAAGTCAAATTCCTTGACCGTCTCATCAAAACAGATGTTCCAACTCTGCGATGCCTGCTTTAATCCATAAATGGACTTAAGCAACTTGCATATCTTTCCGCTGCTCCCACTCTGAATGAAATCCTCCGGCTGATCCATATAGACGCACTCTTCTAAATTTCTATTTAGAAAAGCGGTCTTTACGACAATCTGCCAAATCTCATAATCGTGGAAGGCAGCAATGGTAAAAAAGATCCGAATGGATTTGAGCATAGCCATTGGAGAAAAGGTTTCATCATAGTCCAAACCAGGTCTTTGACGATAATCTTTTGCAACAAGTCTAGCCTTATAGGTTTCAACCTGTCCATCTACACCAATCTTCTTTCTGAAGATCCATGTAACGTTTTAGAAATCGTTTTGCGAATTTTCCGTTTTTAGGTAAAATAAATTGTATTTTCCGTAAAACCTAGAAGCGATCTTTTTGTGGTATAGAATTCACCGCACCTAGTTTAGCTAGCATATTGCTAGTTTGCAGGTTTTTGTAAGCCACTTGTAATTTTGGTGCATTTTAATATTTTTCCCTAATTAAAATATTATTTAGGGTTATTAATTATGTACTTAATTAGTGGTAATTATATTTTTGCTTGGGTTAATTAATGCTAATGTGAATCTATGCTAAGTTTATCACTAGATTAGCACTAATCCATCTTTGAAAATATCCTAGGAAAATATCTAGATATTTGTAAATTAAAATGGAAATTTTAAAGAAAAGAATTAAAGAAGACATAAAGCCTTTTGTTTTATTATATTTTTATTTTCTTCTAGCAATTTCCACACAAATCCACAAACTTCCACCTTTTTTTCCCTTGGCCGAAACCTTCATGCTTGCTGCCCTTGTGCTTCCTCACTCCATTTTCATCATTTCAAGCCAAAATAAATCATCAAAAGTCCTAATTAAATCATACAAACTCAAATATAATCCAAACCCTTCATTCTTCTTCACTTAAGCAAGCTTGGACTTCTTTCAAGACGTCATTTTGGAGGCAAAGATGATGAGTTTTGTTGCTTGATTTTGATCTTTTGTGGAGGTATAAATCCAAACCCTAAACTCTAATTGTTGCTTAATACTTCAAAACTAGCTTAATTAGATGTTAATTTAAAGCTTTAATATGCATGTTTTGAAATTCAAGATAGGTTTTTTGTAATCAAATTAGGCTTTTGTTTAGTGAAAAGTTTAATTGATAAGTTAAGACTTAGAGAAAACTAAATTTAGTTGCTAGTTTGTTAAATGATATTTTTCCTAATTGTAATTAAGCTAATTAGCAAACTAAGCTTTTACTAAATCCTAATTAGGTGAGATTAAAATTATAGTATTGGTGTGTATGGTTTAATCTTGTTATATTGTGATGTTTGTAAATTCTAGTTTTGGTAAAAACTTGTAGTTTGGTGCTAAAATGATATATGTTGCTTACTAGATTTCGGTAAGTTTAGGCGTGAGTTTCTTTCGACGTTGCGATATTATTTATATTGATTCCACACTATATCTTGTGTTGTGAATGCGCGATCGGTACGATCAGGGTCTAGGTTTGGTAGTTGTGTCGCTTTGCGTTCCTAGCTAGGGTTGTGTCGATGCCGTTCGTGTTTTTGTGTAACTTTTGCTCTTGAGTTGGTTTCGTAGTGTCGTTACGCACATTAGCCACTTGACGAATACTTGAGAGTATGTTTAGAGTTGGTGCGTCGGTCAAACGTAGTTTGTACGTGTTATTGGTCGATTGCTAATGTATACTTGTTATATTGTTATATGCTTTTAGGATCGCAGGCGGGGACTTCGGGCGCTACGAAGAAGGAAAAGCGAGTGGTTGGCTTTACTTAGCCAGGATTGTTATGAGTAGATTTAACATCTACAGGGGAATCGCCCACATGGCGTTATGCGTCTGGGCAAGATTAAATGATATGACTATTAGTTAGATGTATATGGATATTGATTGTGCATGTGTACTTTTGTTGCATATCTTATTTCCTATTGTGCATGGACTTAGTATTAATGAGATACAACACTATTATTGACGGTTCATGTTTTACGAGCACTAATTGTGTGCTACACACACACCGTCGATAATTGCCATGACACGCACAACACCTATACATATGTGATATTGTATTGCTTAGGGACATTGAGACATGATCCTTATTTTCCTTCGTGCATATGACATATAGCATACCTGTATATCTACATGCTTACACATATGCCTTGACATGCTTACATGCTAGTTACCCATATACCTATATGGTATTGTACCATTAGTGATAGGTATATACACATATGAGACATAGCTACATGTACATCTTGCATATATGCTTACACATATACCTGGAGGGTATTACATCATTATGGATAGGTAGATACACATATCTTGCTATGCCAACATGGTTACGCATACCTGGATATAGCTACATATTCACCTTTATTTGATGTTGTATGGACTTGGAGAAATTAGGAACCGCATGATATATATTAACTTGTTGCAGTTAAATAGCGGTTTTTCCTTTATATGCTCATATTACTGTTTTATGTTGCATATATTACATTCATGGATTTCATATGATGTTCTCTGATATTTTTACTCCTAAGTATATATAACAGTGGAATGGGACGCTGTCATATATATATATATATATATATATATATATATATTAGTGGAATGGGACGCTAATATATATGTATTGATTCATGCAGTTATACTTATTCATTACTTGATGTTTTCTTGATTTGAGGACCGTGGTTGTTTCATGAAATTATGCATTATTTGAAAAACCCGGTTTCTCTTGATATGATATTTCAGCTTCCACCATGAGATTTCTCGGTTCTGAGCTTATATATACCCCATGCGAGGAGGTGTCGTGGGCCCGTATGCGGGTACATGGTGGAACCCGGTTGGTTCCCCCGGGCAAGAAGATCGACGGTACATGCCGATGAGCCTGGCTGGGGCGTGTGCCAACCGGTGATAGTATTTGAACTCGACGGATATCTGGAGGATACCGATTGAGGTTATGTACGCACATGCCCTTGTCGATTGTGGGTGGTGGACACTCAGATTCCATAGGATGTACGTACATGACATAGGAGGGCCAATCCCAGGTGACGGCGCCTCAAATATGAGTATTTATGTATCGATGCTAGACACTTGTTTTCATGATGTTTTTGGGTGTAGATATTGGACACTCAGGTTTCATGAGATATACTCGATATTGGATACTGGTTATATGAGATTTACTTGATATTGGATACTGGATATATGAGATTTACTTGATATTGGACACTCAGGATATATGAGACTTATAGGATATGAGGGCCAATTTGGGGGTTGATTTGAGGAAATTTGGGATTTAGATTGTCTTGATGGACTTTGGTCCTGCCACGAGGTCAGGATTCCGTGAGGATGACATGTTTTATCCCATACTCCGCATTTACTTTATATGCATTGCTTCATGTATTATTTGTACCTGATAGAGTACCTTTCATGACTGTTGCATATACATATTGCCATTTATTGGTTCATGTATTAGTTGTACCTGATAGAGTACCTTTCATGACTGCTGCATACATATGGCCATTTATTGCCATCAGCTTGCATGTATTAGATTCGCGCTGTACGTGCATACTTGCGATTACCTGCATATGTTATTTACTATTCACGAGTTGGCAACTCACCCCTATTGTGCCACAGGGTTTGCAGGTTGTTCATCAGAGTAGTCGAGGCAGGGCTTCTACTGTCATTTTTTGCAGCGGATACCGTTTCGGCTGACTGCGTGCAGTTTTGCTATAGGTGGGTTTTGAGGTTATCCGATGATGCTCTTTGTATATCTTTGTACCTTGTACTCTCCATCTACCATTTTCATGTATTGACTTAGAGACTTGATGTGAGGACGATATTGTATATTTTTTTGGTGACTTGGAGGTCTTTTTTGCAGTTGTATTTATATCGCCTTTTATTTCTTCGCTGTGGCGTCGTATATCTGTTGTGGTGGTTGTTTTCCGCCGTTGGGCGTGGATTTGCTCCCGTTTGGGGATACTTTACTTATATTTATGTTGTACCCATTTTTGGGGTTAGTTTTTACAAAGGAGGTGCTGCCAAAATTTTTAAGTAAGTAAAGTTGGACTTTAAAGAATTTGTACTTGAGATTTTCAAAAGTTTTAACAGTATTCTTATCACTTACTATTTTTGATGGTTTAGATTGCCGGGTTTTCGGCTTACTTAAATTACGTTACGCCTGTAGACGTTGCGTAGTTTAAGAGCCGTCACGTGCCAAATTTCGGGTCGTGACAAAGTTGGTATCAGAGCAGTAGGTTTTACCTTTCAGAGTGTAGGATGACCTTGGTATGATGGAGTAGGTAGCTTAAGCAGAGTAACGTAGTGTGTGTATGTCCGCGGCATACTCACGATACGGTACTCCGCCTAAAGTGACCTAAGTAATAATTGCTTGAAATTCCTTCCTTGATGATACATATCCTTGTGATTCGATTTCCGTGTTCATATCGAATCCTATTTCCATTTATAGCCTTTGCCACCGATGACCATGAGGACTCAGAGTGGTGCAACGAGAGCCGAGGTCAGAGTTGACTCGTATGGGACGAGTACTGACCAGGATGGCACGCTCGTTGCATAGGAGCAGATGGATCCGCCTTCGATAGATCGTATCGCTAGGTTTGAGGCAGAGATGCAGGACTTGCGCCAGACGATGAGTTCATTGGTTGAGGCCATTCGAGCGCAGCGACAGGAGCTTGCCACCCCTGTTACCCAGTTATTTCTTGCGATCAGCACAAAACATTATATTACTTACACAGCACCAGTGGACGCAGCCCTATTTGATGAGGAGCGTCTTTCCGAGACTTTGGGAGTTCGAGGACAGAGGAGGGCTCGTGCAGGTGTACCAGCCCAGAGACAGAGGTTCAGTCGCCGTGACAGGTTTCGTGTACGTCGCGGGAGTAGCAGAGGCTTGGGACGAGAGACGTGTTAACTAGATCAGCCGTTTGTTGTGTTAACTTCTGTCAGCGATTCTTTTGTTGCGCGACACGTATATCGGTCGTGTGCCAGTCGGATAGGAGATAGAGATTTGTCCATCGCTTTGATCCTTCTAGAGATATTGGATTTGACTTTTCTCCTGGGTACGAACTGGTTAGCTACGTGCTAGGCGTCTGTGGACTGCCGTGAGGAAACAGTCAGGTTTTGTTTTCCCGGCGAGTCAGTTCTTATTGTGCAGGGGGACAGTGGTGTCGCCCATCACAGCTTGAATTCAGCCTTTTTCGCTAGTCGGATTTTAAGGAGAGGATGTCGAGGATTCTTGACTTTCATTCATGATACCGGAGCCACAGTAGGTTGTTGGACCGGGTTCCTATCGTGCAGGAGTTTCCGACTTTGTTCCAGATGAGTCGGCGGAGCTTAGGGAGCTTAAGGATCAGCTGCAGAGTTGCTAGATAGGGGGACTTGTACGTCCAAGTGTTTCGCTTTGGGGAGCTCCTATTCTGTTCGTCAAGAGAAGGATGGCGGTTTGAGGTTGTGTATTGAGTGATCGTCAATTGAACCGAGTTACGGTGCGGATAGGTATCCTTTATCTTGCATTGACGATTTGTTTGATCAGCTCCACGGTGCGAGACATTTTTCTATGTTTGCTTTGAGATCGGGTCATCATTGGTTGCGGGATCGGAGTGATGACATTCCGAAGACTGCTTTGTGTGCGCTACGGGCAGCATGAGTTTTTGGTGGTGTCGTTGGACTCACCGATGCCCTAGCAGCATTCGTGGATGTGATGAAACAGATTTCTTCAGGCCGTTCCTTGACCAGTTGATTGTTGTGTTATTGGTGACATTCTGGCCTTTTCCAAAAGTCGTGAGGAACGTGAGCTGTAACAACTCCAATTTTGTTTACCAAAAAATTTGCTTTAAATATAGTGTATACTTGGAGTATTGATGTTGCTGGAAACAATTTAAGTATCTAATTCCTTACAATAATTACAAGAAAGAGCTTGTAGCTCATTGGTAATACCTTGCACTGCTGAACCAAGCCACCGGAGTTCAAATCCCATGCCCCACATTATTTTTGTATTTATTTTGTTTTATTTTTTTTGGAAGTCAACGGTAAAAAGGCCATAACTCCCAAAATATGTACTAGACAACAAAAAGTAAAATTACCAAGTTGTTCCTCAGGAAAACCCCCGGCCATTGGACCCTTGACTCGGCCCGACTCGGCGCCGCCGGTCGGCGACTCGGCCGACTCGGTCCGGCGCCGCCTGCCGGACTTGGCCGGACGACCGAGTCACCAACTGAGAAAAGTTGGCTCTTGACTTGGTCAACCCTCTTGCACACTTATTATACCTGGATCGGTTTTGATTTGGTCAATAAATCCCTTTTACTCCTAGGTTTAATGATTTTTAATGAATTTTTAATGTTTTTTATATTTTCTTTTAATATTTTTTAATCCAAACCCTAACCCTAGCCTAGCCCTATATAAAGACCCCTATCCTCTACCTTTTCCCCTCATAACTCTAAGTCTACTCTCTCAAATTCTAGAGAACTCGGTATGAAGAGCAAGAAGCAAAGCGCTGCCGAAATCGACGACGGATTCCGGCGACCGGATCAGAACCTTCGCGACGCTTTCGACGAATCGGCAACCACCACATCCATTAGCTTCATTAGCTTGTCCAAACCGTAAGTCCCATCCCTTCTATCTCTCTTTTCTATAAGTGTAAAAATACGACTTTTTGGAACCCGACGGAAATCGGACAAACCGATTTCCGATTCGGTTTTTCTATAAATTTCCACTTGTCACCTAATACATATTATCTACCCATATTCATGTTGACTATTAATCACCCATAAACCAATTTAATCAAACTTTTTCACATGAAATGATAGCTTCTTTGCAAAACCGTATTCTTTTCATAAAAATACCATGAAGTTCATTTTTCTTAGTTTAATCAATTACCTCACTCCTAAATATATTTATCTTGATCACAAAACTTGTAGAACTCAATTTGAATGAAATTTCACACATAAAATGATAACGTTTTCGAATACCGTATTCTTGCGCTATAATACCTTTAAGTTTAACATAGCATGTTTTACCTTTAAACTTCACCAAAACCTAAAATAAATCACGAGGTAATGACCTACCTCTACACACACTCAATATAACCCTAATTGATAAATATCAAATCACAGAATACGAAATTACAGGACTTTTCACTAAAATACCCTAATCTTTATAATCTTTATTGAAAGCATTAAGTTGTAAACTTTTCTAAATAAAATCTTTTAATAAAAGGAAAGCACGATTGGTCATGGACATCGATCGTTTATCTAAACTGTCTTGTGGTGCCTAGGCAAGTGTGTCTAAGGCTAGTGGTTTTTAATTAGGCCCACGACTGTGGTTCCTTCCCACTTACCTGGCACTTACCTGGCCGCAATTGACGGTGAAGAGGCGATTTGAGGCTTCTAATGACTCATCGTTTAGACCTTAGAAGTAGGCTAGTTGGCTTAGGCAACCCTAACAACTAAAATACAGAAAACTAAACTCTTTTGCAAATAAATACCTTATATTTATAAAACCGTTTTCCTAAATGAGAAGTGTTTATAAAACCTAAGCAAAGTGCCGCTACAACCCACTTTTGGGGAACCTGTTAGGGATAGTACGGTTCATCGTGCACCCGCAGGCTAGTAGTGCGAGATTCAGACCTCCGCAAGGAGCATTTGGTCTCGAAAGGTTTAAAATACGATATTTAAGGAAAATGAGACTTTCTCTAAATAAAATATTTATATAAAATTATTCATGTGTTAATATATATATAATTAACATTTAAACACCTATTTTATCATAATCTAAAGTTTCCACTTTTTCCTAAAATTAAAAGATTAAAAGTTACGTTAAAATACCATGAATTTCAAATAAAACAATTAATACTTTTATTAGGATATATTCACTAGAATGACACAAATAAAATACACATTCATTATAACAATAAAGACGATTATTAAATACTTGAGGTGTATTTTGAAAACTATACAAAAGTACTTTTTACAGAAAACCCCCTCAAGTTTTACAAATTACAAAAAGGCCCCTAACTAATATTGGACTTCAAATCATCTTTCTTTTAGTCTGACTCGGGTTAGAGTCTGACTATTCCTGACTCGAATATGATTCAAGTCAACCTATATTCTTTTATACTCCAACCCAATTTGAATACATGAAACCCTGAATCCAGTTAACAATATATTCCTTGTGACTGAATCAAACCATGGATATTCATCCATTATTCTGATATTCCATTTACCTGATTATACAGTTACAACAATGCTTACTGATATCATGGTTTTGGTCAGTCACTCAATTTACATATTCCAATACTACAATACTGTTAAAACACTACGGGGTTTAAGGGGTAGATTGGCACGGAAGGTGTTAAAGGTGGCACGAGGTGGTCAGATTAAGACACCTAACCTGAATCCTATTGCTGTTGTACCGTGGCATAACGGTTCCTTGTACTTTCCTTTTGCCCTGATCTCTAGCATATAGAGATCCCCCTCGTATACACTGGCATCCTTCTGTACCAAGCTACAAACAACAGCGTTACACAATGTTTCATAATATCCGATAATATAATACTTTAGAAAATATATACTGTTACTCTGTCATTCTCATTCTCCTTATTCTTTGGGACTTACCGAGCGATCTGTTCGCTGACGACATTCTATTCTTTCTTCTTTGAATGTCGTCAGGTGCGTTGGACCAAGCTGAGATCGAGCCCACCGGTGAAGATTTGGAGCAGTTCCAGGAAGACCCAGAGCTCTAGATACTGTACCTTGTTCTTTTCAGTTTATTTCATTTTCTGTTATGCCACTGTTTAGGCATTGCTTTTCATTCCAGTTGTATTTTCTTTTCATGCATTGTACAAAGAATGTTATTAATAAAAGTTGCTGTTATTTCAATATCATCTGTCTCTTATGATTATTTTATATTGCTTAGCTACGCTTAGAGTATGTACTTCTGAGTACATAAGTAGCGGACCTCGTCGCGTCCACTTCGCCCTACACTGGGAAGCGGGGCGTGACAGGTTTTGTTGGTGGCCCATGCAGGTCAGAGCTGTATGAATCCCTGTCATGCAGTTCCAGTCTGCGTGAACAACCTAAGCAATATAACACAAGAACCAGCAACTAAAACATTCTTTACAATTCATGTGCTTTGAAACTTGCAAATCTCTATTCCTTGAATCTTATCATTTCATGTATTTGAATCTGTCCTAATCCAAATTTTTCTTCAGGGTTATGGATTCCCCGAACAACACCAGCGCCAATGTTAACAACACCCCTCCAGCACTACCTCTCACACCAGTTGTTCCGGCACCACCCACTGAGCAAACAATACTATTCGATGCGATCCGCGGTCTTCTCGAGGGACAGCAACAACTTTTGAGCCGTCCTGAGACAGATGCACCGGGAGTAAAGCAATTCAGGGCTTTGCACCCAAAGCAGTTCTCTGGTAAAGGAAGCCCTCTTGAAGCGGAAGAATGGGCACAAAGTATCGAAGACGATCTGGCCGCGGCTCAAGTGCCAGACCACGCTTGGGTCCGTGTAGCGAAGCTACAGCTCACGGATAACGCTCGCAATTGGTGGAAGGCAGAAGAGACCCGTCTGGCACAGCCGATTGAATGGAAGACATTTCGCGAGAAGTTTGACGCGAAATATTTCCCTGTGACTGCCAGGTTCGCTATGGAGCAGCAGTTTATTCATCTACAGCAAGGATCAATGTGGGAGAAATCGGTAGATGAATACGATGCTGAGTTCACTATGTTGAGCCGGTAAGATATGTCACAATAGTTCATTTTTAAAATATCACATATTACACAACTAACACAATCTTTAAACAGATTCGCGGCACACCTGATACCGACGGACGAGATCAGAGCCCGTCGTTTTCAGCAAGGTTTGGACACAGAGATCAAGGCTGCTCTAGCCACAGGAAAGTTTTTGACTCATGAGGAAGCCCTAGAAGCTGCCCGCAGCTATGAGGCAGTAATAAAAGAGAGGGGCAGACCTCAGTCCGTAGGAGTCAAGCGCCCAGCCAACCAGATGGCAGGTGGAGCCATGTCCAGACCACCTTTCGTACCGAGGCGACCCGGAGTACCAACTCATCGTCCAAGCCCAGCCTTTTGCACTTACTGCAAGAGAACTGGACATATGATGAAGGGCTGCCGTCGAGCCAACTGCCTCTGCTTAGTCTGCGGTTCAGCCACTCATGATATTGGATCTTGTCCCCAAAGGCAGAACTCAGTTGCTGCACCAAGGCCAGCAAATACTCATCAGCAACGACCAGCTCTTCAGGCACCTGCTACCAGACTTGCACTGCCTGCACCACCTAGGGGACCACAAGCTGCACCACCTCCTCGACAGTTCCATCAAGCTCAAAGGAACGTTCAGAGGAATGCTCCTCAGGCCAGGAGGAATGTGCCGAAGCGCCAGACTTTCATGATGTCTGTAGAAGAAGCTGAGGCCACTGGCCAAGTCATTACTGGTAAACTTTCTTTCTCAAACTTATCTTTTAGTTTTGTTTACCTACACACTTTCGCTATACCTAAAACCTATCCCATATACCTTAGGTACAATCCTAGTAGCTTCACTACCTGCACTTGCACTGTTTGATACTGGAGCATCCCACTGCTTTATGTCGCAACGGTTTGTCCGAACCCATGTGATTCCAGTCTCATCGCTTGTATCCAGCTGGAATATCAGTTCTGGAAATGGTGTTCTAAAGGCAACTATGGGATACAGCATGTGTCCAGTCGTCGTCAGCAGTCGAGAGTTTTACGCTGACTTCAAGGTACTGGATATACCAAATTTCGATGTGGTTCTAGGAATGGACTGGCTTGGAGCCTTTTATGCTACCATCGACTGTCGTCAAAGGAGGGTAGTATTTGAGATTCCCAATCATCCGGTCTTCTATTTCAAGAGTGGAGATCGTACACTGGAGCCAAGTGCTTACAAAGCAAAACCAAGGGAAGCAGTAGTTGCAACAACTCAGGAAGAGGAAGAATCAAGACCGGAGGTAGTTCGAGAGTTCGATGATGTATTCCCTGACGATATATCAGGTTTGCCTCCCGATCGAGCTCTTGAATTCAGTATTGACTTAGTACCAGGAGCACAACCAGTGATCAAAGCACCGTATAGACTAAGTCCGGAAGGATTGAAGGAAGTTCGAACACAGTTGGACGAATTACTGGCGAAAGGATGGATTCGTCCCAGCACTTCAAGTTGGGGAGCACCTGTACTATTGGTGAAGAAGAAGGAAGGTTCATACAGAATGTGCATCGACTATAGGGCCTTGAACGAAGTTACTATAAAGAACAAGTATCCACTCCTGCGCATCGACGATTTATTCGATCAGCTAAGTGGATCTTGTGTCTTCTCTAAACTAGATCTTCGTTCAGGTTATCATCAAGTGAAGGTCAAGGAGGCTGATATTCACAAAACAGCTTTCAGAACTCGCTATGGACATTACGAATTTCTAGTAATGCCATTTGGAGTGACCAATGCACCAGCAATCTTCATGAACCTTATGAACCAAGTTTTCCGGGAGTATTTAGACAGGTTCGTTGTCATCTTCATCGACGACATCCTGGTATATTCAAAGAACCGGAAAGAGCATGCGGAGCACTTACGAATTGTCCTAGAAACTCTTCGTCAACATCAGCTTTATGCTAAGTACAGTAAGTGCGAGTTTTGGCTAAAACAAGTTGGTTTTCTTGGACACATCGTATCAGGAGAAGGGATTTCTGTGGATCCAGCAAAAGTTTCAGCAGTCGGCGAATGACCTACACCAAAATCAGTGAAGGATATTCGGAGTTTCTTGGGCTTAGCCGGATATTACAGAAGATTCATTGAAGGCTTTTCGAAGATAGCAACACCCCTGACCAAGCTCACACGAAAAGATGAAGAATTTGTGTGGTCAGAAGCATGCGAGCAAGCTTTTGTAGAACTCAAGTCAAGACTGACATCTGCACCTATTCTCGTCATACCGGATCAATCTAGAGGATTCGAAGTGCATTGCGATGCATCCGGTAAGGGATTAGGATGTGTTCTACATCAGCACGGTAAAGTTGTGGCTTATGCTTCAAGACAACTGAAGACTCATGAGCGCAATTATCCGACGCATGATCTAGAGTTGGCAGCTGTTATTTTTGCTCTCAAGATTTGGCGCCACTACTTACTTGGTGAACGAGTGAACATCTACACAGATCATAAAAGTCTGAAGTATGTGTTTACTCAGAAGGAGTTGAATATGCGGCAGAGAAGATGGTTAGAACTTATGGCTGACTTTGACATCAACTTGCAATATCATCCAGGAAAGGTGAACGTAGTACCTGATGCTCTTAGTCGCCAACCATTATCAATGAATCTCACCGCCCAGTGGAAGCTTCAGCAAGACCTATATCAGATGGAGATCAAACTAGTCATGCCAGGTGATGTTTCAAATTTGATGAATCTGCAAGTTCAATCAAATATTGTCAATCAGATCAAAGCAGCTCAAGCCAGCGATGCTAAGTTGCAAAAGATCAGAGAACAAGTGGAGAATGGACTCAGAACAGATTTCATCATCCATGAAGACGGATCTTTGAGATACGGCAGCAGATTGTGTGTACCAAAGGGTCCTGTTCGGGAAGAGTTAATGAAAGAAGCCCACAGCTCTCCCTATTCAGTACATCCTGGAGGTACCAAAATGTACAAAGATCTACGTCAGAATTATTGGTGGCATGGAATGAAGCGTGAAGTAGCCAGGAGTGTCGCAAAATGTTTGGTGTGTCAGCAGGTAAAGGCTGAACATCACAGGACAGCTGGACTACTTCAACCGTTACCAATTCCAGAATGGAAGTGGCAGCACATCACGATGGACTTTGTAACTGCTCTTCCTCGCAGCACAAAGGGTAACGATGCGATTTGGGTCATTGTGGATCGACTCACAAAGTCGGCTCACTTCATCCCATTTCGAGTTGGCCAATCAACGGAGACACTAGCGAAGAAGTACATGGAGGTAATAATCTAATTTAGATTTAAAAACTCTTCATACTGTACTATCTCTGATACCCATGAATTCATACAGGAAATTGTGAGACTTCATGGAGTACCGGTCTGCATTGTCTCCGATCGTGACACCAGGTTCCGATCGCAATTTTGGCAAAGTCTGCAAGCTAGCTTGGGAACAAGTCTGAACTTCAGCACGGCTTATCATCCACAAACAGATGGTCAGTCGGAACGAACTATTCAGATCTTGGAGGATATGCTCAGAGCATGTATGCTCGACTTCAAGGGATCTTGGGAAGATCACCTGCATCTTGTGGAGTTTGCGTACAACAACAGCTACCAAGCAAGCATAGGAATGGCACCTTTTGCAGCTTTATATGGAAGGAAGTGCCGATCGCCATTAAGTTGGGACGACATTGGAGATAGAGAACTCCTTGGACCAGAGATGATAGTAGCAACCGTTGATGTGGTTCGTACTATCAGGGAAAGAATGCGCATAGCCCAAGATAGACAGAAACACTGGGCAGATGCGAGGAGACGACACTTGGAGTTCCATCCAGGAGATAATGTATTTATGAAAATCTCTCCGAACCGCGGAGTGATCAGATTTGGAAGACGGGGAAAGTTGAGTCCGAGATACATTGGACCGTTCGATATACTCGAACGAGTCGGTGAAGTGGCATATCGTTTAGCGCTTCCACCCTCACTGGAAGGAGTGCATAACGTGTTCCACATATCTCAACTCAGAAGGTATGTGAGTGACCCCAGCCATGTACTTGATCATTCCGAACTCACGATACAGCCCGATTTGTCTTGTGAGCAACAACCTGTGGAGATCCTGGACAGGAAAATGAAGACACTTCGGAACAAAGAAGTTAATTTGGTCCAGGTAATGTGGAGGAAAGACACTCCAAGAGAATCCACATGGGAAAGGGAAGATGAGATGCGTGCAAGATATCCGCACCTTTTTGTAATCTAGTCCTTAAATAAAAGTTGTAAATTTCGAGAACGAAATTTTTGTAAGGAGGGTAGATTGTAACAACTCCAATTTTGTATACCAAAAAATTTGCTTTAAATATAGTGTATACTTGGAGTATTGATATTGCTGGAAACAATTTAAGTATCTAATTCCTTACAATAATTACAAGAAAGAGCCTGTAGCTCATTGGTAATACCTTGCACTGCTGAACCAAGCCACCGGAGTTCAAATCCCATGCCCCACATTATTTTTGTATTTATTTTGTTTTATTTTTTTTTGGAAGTCAACGGTAAAAAGGCCATAACTCCCAAAATATGTACTGGACAACAAAAAGTAAAAATACCAAGTTGTTCCTCAGGAAAACCCCTGGCCATTGGACCCTTGACTCGGCCCGACTCGGCGCCGCCGGCCGGCGACTCGGCCGACTCGGTCCGGCGCCGCCGGCCGGACTTGGCCGGACGACCGAGTCACCAACTGAGAAAAGTTGGCTCTTGACTTGGTCAACCCTCTTGCACACTTATTATACCTGGATCGGTTTTGATTTGGCCAATAAATCCCTTTTACTCCTAGGTTTAATGATTTTTAATGAATTTTTAATGTTTTTTATATTTTCTTTTAATATTTTTTAATCCAAACCCTAACCCTAGCCTAGCCCTATATAAAGACCCCTATCCTCTACCTTTTCCCCTCACAACTCTAAGTCTACTCTCTCAAATTCTCGAGAACTCGGTACGAAGAGCAAGAAGCAAAGCGCTGCCGAAATCGACGACGGATTCCGGCGACCGGATCAGAACCTTCGCGACGCTTTCGACGAATCGGCAACCACCACATCCATTAGCTTCATTAGCTTGTCCAAACCGTAAGTCCCATCCCTTCTATCTCTCTTTTCTATAAGTGTAAAAATACGACTTTTTGGAACCCGACGGAAATCGGACAAACCGATTTCCGATTCGGTTTTTCTATAAATTTCCACTTGTCACCTAATACATATTATCTACCCATATTCATGTTGACTATTAATCACCCATAAACCAATTTAATCAAACCCTTTCACATGAAATGATAGCTTCTTTGCAAAACCGTATTCTTTTCATAAAAATACCATGAAGTTCATTTTTCTTAGTTCAATCAATTACCTCACTCCTAAATATGTTTATCTTGATCACAAAACTTGTAGAACTCAATTTGAATGAAATTTCACACATAAAATGATAACGTTTTCGAATACCGTATTCTTGCGCTATAATACCTTTAAGTTTAACATAGCATGTTTTACCTTTAAACTTCACCAAAACCTAAAATAAATCATGAGGTAATGACCTACCTCTACACACACTCAATATAACCCTAATTGATAAATATCAAATCACAGAATACGAAATTACAGGACTTTTCACTAAAATACCCTAATCTTTATAATCTTTATTGAAAGCATTAAGTTGTAAACTTTTCTAAATAAAATCTTTTAATAAAAGGAAAGCACGATTGGTCATGGACATCGATTGTTTATCTAAACTGTCTTGTGGTGCCTAGGCAAGTGTGTCTAAGGCTAGTGGTTTTTAATTAGGCCCACGACTGTGGTTCCTTCCCACTTACCTGGCACTTACCTGGCCGCAATTGACGGTGAAGAGGCGATTTGAGGCTTCTAATGACTCATCGTTTAGACCTTAGAAGTAGGCTAGTTGGCTTAGGCAACCCTAACAACTAAAATACAGAAAACTAAACTCTTTTGCAAATAAATACCTTATATTTATAAAACCGTTTTCCTAAATGAGAAGTGTTTATAAAACCTAAGCAAAGTGCCGCAACAACCCACTTTTGGGGAATCTGTTAGGGATAGTACGGTTCATCGTGCACCCGCAGGCTAGTAGTGCGAGATTCAGACCTCCGCAAGGAGCATTCGGTCTCGAAAGGTTTAAAATACGATATTTAAGGAAAATGAGACTTTCTCTAAATAAAATATTTATATAAAATTATTCATGTGTTAATATATATATAATTAACATTTAAACACCTATTTTATCATAATCTAAAGTTTCCACTTTTTCCTAAAATTAAAAGATTAAAAGTTACGTTAAAATACCATGAATTTCAAATAAAACAATTAATACTTTTATTAGGATATATTCACTAGAATGACACAAATAAAATACACATTCATTATAACAATAAAGACGATTATTAAATACTTGAGGTGTATTTTGAAAACTATACAAAAGTACTTTTTACAGAAAACCCCCTCAAGTTTTACAAATTACAAAAATGCCCCTAACTAATATTGGACTTCAAATTATCTTTCTTTTAGTCTGACTCGGATTAGAGTCTGACTATTCCTGACTCGAATATGATTCAAGTCAACCTATATTCTTTTATACTCCAACCCAATTTGAATACATGAAACCCTGAATCCAGTTAACAATATATTCCTTGTGACTGAATCAAACCATGGATATTCATCCATTATTCTGATATTCCATTTACCTGATTATACAGTTACAACAATGCTTACTGATATCATGGTTTTGGTCAGTCACTCAATTTACATATTCCAATACTACAATACTGTTAAAACACTACGGGGTTTAAGGGGTAGATTGGTACGGAAGGTGTTAAAGGTGGCACGAGGTGGTCAGATTAAGACACCTAACCTGAATCCTATTGCTGTTGTACCGTGGCATAACGGTTCCTTGTACTTTCCTTTTGCCCTGATCTCTAGCATATAGAGATCCCCCTCGTATACACTGGCATCCTTCTGTACCAAGCTACAAACAACAGCGTTACACAATGTTTCATAATATCCGACAATATAACACTTTAGAAAATATATACTGTTACTCTGTCATTCTCATTCTCCTTATTCTTTGGGACTTACCGAGCGATCTGTTCGCTGACGACATTCTATTCTTTCTTCTTTGAATGTCGTCAGGTGCGTTGGACCAAGCTGAGATCGAGCCCACCGGTGAAGATTTGGAGCAGTTCCAGGAAGACCCAGAGCTCTAGATACTGTACCTTGTTCTTTTCAGTTTATTTCATTTTCTGTTATGCCACTGTTTAGGCATTGCTTTTCATTCCAGTTGTATTTTCTTTTCATGCATTGTACAAAGAATGTTATTAATAAAAGTTGCTGTTATTTCAATATCATTTGTCTCTTGTGATTATTTTATATTGCTTAGCTACGCTTAGCGTATGTACTTCTGAGTACATACGTAGCGGACCTCGTCGCGTCCACTTCGCCCTACACTGGGAAGCGGGGCGTGACATGTTTTGTTGGTGGCCCATGCAGGTCAGAGCTGTATGAATCCCTGTTATGCAGTTCCAGTCTGCGTGAACAACCTAAGCAATATAACACAAGAACCAGCAACTAAAACATTCTTTACAATTCATGTGCTTTGAAACTTGCAAATCTCTATTCCTTGAATCTTATCATTTCATGTATTTGAATCTGTCCTAATCCAAATTTTTCTTCAGGGTTATGGATTCCCCGAACAACACCAGCGCCAATGTTAACAACACCCCTCCAGCACTACCTCTCACACCAGTTGTTCCGGCACCACCCACTGAGCAAACAATGCTATTCGATGCGATCCGCGGTCTTCTCGAGGGACAGCAACAACTTTTGAGCCGTCCTGAGACAGATGCACCGGGAGTAAAGCAATTCAGGGCTTTGCACCCAAAGCAGTTCTCTGGTAAAGGAAGCCCTCTTGAAGCGGAAGAATGGGCACAAAGTATCGAAGACGATCTGGCCGCGGCTCAAGTGCCAGACCACGCTTGGGTCCGTGTAGCGAAGCTACAGCTCACGGATAACGCTCGCAATTGGTGGAAGGCAGAAGAGACCCGTCTGGCACAGCCGATTGAATGGAAGACATTTCGCGAGAAGTTTGACGCGAAATATTTCCCTGTGACTGCCAGGTTCGCTATGGAGCAGCAGTTTATTCATCTACAGCAAGGATCAATGTGGGAGAAATCGGTAGATGAATACGATGCTGAGTTCACTATATTGAGCCGGTAAGATATGTCACAATAGTTCATTTTTAAAATATCACATATTACACAACTAACACAATCTTTAAACAGATTCGTGGCACACCTGATACCGACGGACGAGATCAGAGCCCGTCGTTTTCAGCAAGGTTTGGACACAGAGATCAAGGCTGCTCTAGCCACAGGAAAGTTTTTGACTCATGAGGAAGCCCTAGAAGCTGCCCGCAGCTATGAGGCAGTAATAAAAAAGAGGGGCAGACCTCAGTCCGTAGGAGTCAAGCGCCCTGCCAACCAGATGGCAGGTGGAGCCATGTCCAGACCACCTTTCGTACCGAGGCGACCCGGAGTACCAACTCATCGTCCTAGCCCAGCCTTTTGCACTTACTGCAAGAGAACTGGACATATGATGAAAGGCTGCCGTCGAGCTAACCGCCTCTGCTTAGTCTGCGGTTCAGCCACTCATGATATTGGATCTTGTCCCCAAAGGCAGAACTCAGTTGCTGCACCAAGGCCAGCAAATACTCATCAGCAACGACCAGCTCTTCAGGCACCTGCTACCAGACTTGCACTGCCTGCACCACCTAGGGGACCACAAGCTGCACCACCTCCTCGACAGTTCCATCAAGCTCAAAGGAACGTTCAGAGGAATGCTCCTCAGGCCAGGAGGAATGTGCCGAAGCGCCAGGCTTTCATGATGTCTGTAGAAGAAGCTGAGGCCACTGGCCAAGTCATTACTGGTAAACTTTCTTTCTCAAACTTATCTTTTAGTTTTGTTTACCTACACACTTTCCCTATACCTAAAACCTATCCTATATACCTTAGGTACAATCCTAGTAGCTTCACTACCTGCACTTGCACTGTTTGATACTGGAGCATCCCACTGCTTTATGTCGCAACGGTTTGTCCGAACCCATGCGATTCCAGTCTCACCGCTTGTATCCAGCTGGAATATCAGTTCTGGAAATGGTGTTCTAAAGGCAACTATGGGATACAGCATGTGTCCAGTCGTCGTCTGCAGTCGAGAGTTTTACGCTGACTTCAAGGTACTGGATATACCAAATTTCGATGTGGTTCTAGGAATGGACTGGCTTGGAGCTTTTTATGCTACCATCGACTGTCGTTAAAGGAGGGTAGTATTTGAGATTCCCAATCATCCGGTCTTCTATTTCAAGAGTGGAGATCGTACACTGGAGCCAAGTGCTTACAAAGCAAAGCCAAGGGAAGCAGTAGTTGCAACAACTCAGGAAGAGGAAGAATCAAGACCGGAGGTAGTTCGAGAGTTCGATGATGTATTCCCTGACGATATATCAGGTTTGCCTCCCGATCGAGCTCTTGAATTCAGTATTGACTTAGTACCAGGAGCACAACCAGTGATCAAAGCACCGTATAGACTAAGTCCGGAAGGATTGAAGGAAGTTCGAACACAGTTGGACGAATTACTGGCGAAAGGATGGATTCGTCCCAGCACTTCAAGTTGGGGAGCACCTGTACTATTGGTGAAGAAGAAGGAAGGTTCATACAGAATGTGCATCGACTATAGGGCCTTGAACGAAGTTACTATAAAGAACAAGTATCCACTCCCGCGCATCGACGATTTATTCGATCAGCTAAGTGGATCTTGTGTCTTCTCTAAACTAGATCTTCGTTCAGGTTATCATCAAGTGAAGGTCAAGGAGGCTGATATTCACAAAACAGCTTTCAGAACTCGCTATGGACATTACGAATTTCTAGTAATGCCATTTGGAGTGACCAATGCACCAGCAATCTTCATGAACCTTATGAACCAAGTTTTCCGGGAGTATTTAGACAGGTTCGTTGTCATCTTCATCGACGACATCCTGGTATATTCAAAGAACCGGAAAGAGCATGCGAAGCACTTACGAATTGTCCTAGAAACTCTTCGTCAACATCAGCTTTATGCCAAGTACAGTAAGTGCGAGTTTTGGCTAAAACAAGTTGGTTTTCTTGGACACATCGTATCAGGAGAAGGGATTTCTGTGGATCCAGCAAAAGTTTCAGCAGTCGGCGAATGACCTACACCAAAATCAGTGAAGGATATTCGGAGTTTCTTGGGCTTAGCCGGATATTACAGAAGATTCATTGAAGGCTTTTCGAAGATAGCAACACCCCTGACCAAGCTCACACGAAAAGATGAAGAATTTGTGTGGTCAGAAGCATGCGAGCAAGCTTTCGTAGAACTCAAGTCAAGACTGACATATGCACCTATTCTCGTCATACCGGATCAATCTAGAGGATTCGAAGTGTATTGCGATGCATCCGGTAAGGGATTAGGATGTGTTCTACATCAGCACGGTAAAGTTGTGGCTTATGCTTCAAGACAACTGAAGACTCATGAGCGCAATTATCCGACGCATGATCTAGAGTTGGCAGCTGTTATTTTTGCTCTCAAGATTTGGCGCCACTACTTACTTGGTGAACGAGTGAACATCTACACAGATCATAAAAGTCTGAAGTATGTGTTTACTCAGAAGGAGTTGAATATGCGGCAGAGAAGATGGTTAGAACTTATGGCTGACTTTGACATCAACTTGCAATATCATCCAGGAAAGGTGAACGTAGTACCTGATGCTCTTAGTCGCCAACCATTATCAATGAATCTCACCGCCCAGTGGAAGCTTCAGCAAGACCTACATCAGATGGAGATCAAACTAGTCATGCCAGGTGATGTTTCAAATTTGATGAATCTGCAAGTTCAATCAAATATTGTCAATCAGATCAAAGCAGCTCAAGCCAGCGATGCTAAGTTGCAAAAGATCAGAGAACAAGTGGAGAATGGACTCAGAACAGATTTCATCATCCATGAAGACGGATCTTTGAGATACGGCAGCAGATTGTGTGTACCAAAGGGTCCTGTTCGGGAAGAGTTAATGAAAGAAGCTCACAGCTCTCCCTATTCAGTACATCCTGGAGGTACCAAAATGTACAAAGATCTACGTCAGAATTATTGGTGGCATGGAATGAAGCGTGAAGTAGCCAGGAGTGTCGCAAAATGTTTGGTGTGTCAGCAGGTAAAGGCTGAACATCACAGGACAGCTGGACTACTTCAACCGTTACCAATTCCAGAATGGAAGTGGCAGCACATCACGATGGACTTTGTAACTGCTCTTCCACGCAGCACAAAGGGTAACGATGCGATTTGGGTCATTGTGGATCGACTCACAAAGTCGGCTCACTTCATCCCATTTCGAGTTGGCCAATCAACGGAGACACTAGTGAAGAAGTACATGGAGGTAATAATCTAATTTAGATTTAAAAACTCTTCATACTGTACTATCTCTGATACCCATGAACTCATACAGGAAATTGTGAGACTTCATGGAGTACCGGTCTGCATTGTCTCCGATCGTGACACCAGGTTCCGATCGCAATTTTGGCAAAGTCTGCAAGCTAGCTTGGGAACAAGTCTGAACTTCAGCACGGCTTATCATCCACAAACAGATGGTCAGTCGGAACGAACTATTCAGATCTTGGAGGATATGCTCAGAGCATGTATGCTCGACTTCAAGGGATCTTGGGAAGATCACCTGCATCTTGTGGAGTTTGCGTACAACAACAGCTACCAAGCAAGCATAGGAATGGCACCTTTTGCAGCTTTATATGGAAGGAAGTGCCGATCGCCATTAAGTTGGGACGACATTGGAGATAGAGAACTCCTTGGACCAGAGATGATAGTAGCAACCGTTGATGTGGTTCGTACTATCAGGGAAAGAATGCGCATAGCCCAAGATAGACAGAAACACTGGGCAGATGCGAGGAGACGACACTTGGAGTTCCATCCAGGAGATCATGTATTTATGAAAATCTCTCCGAACCGCGGAGTGATCAGATTTGGAAGACGGGGAAAGTTGAGTCCGAGATACATTGGACCGTTCGATATACTCGAACGAGTCGGTGAAGTGGCATATCGTTTAGCGCTTCCACCCTCACTGGAAGGAGTGCATAACGTGTTCCATATATCTCAACTCAGAAGGTATGTGAGTGACCCCAGCCATGTACTTGATCATTCCGAACTCACGATACAACCCGATTTGTCTTGTGAGCAACAACCTGTGGAGATCCTGGACAGGAAAATGAAGACACTTCGGAACAAAGAAGTTAATTTGGTCCAGGTAATGTGGAGGAAAGACACTCCAGGAGAATCCACATGGGAAAGGGAAGATGAGATGCGTGCAAGATATCCGCACCTTTTTGTAATCTAGTCCTTAAATAAAAGTTGTAAATTTCGAGAACGAAATTTTTGTAAGGAGGGTAGATTGTAACAACTCCAATTTTGTATACCAAAAAATTTGCTTTAAATATAGTGTATACTTGGAGTATTGATGTTGCTGGAAACAATTTAAGTATCTAATTCCTTACAATAATTACAAGAAAGAGCTTGTAGCTCATTGGTAATACCTTGCACTGCTGAACCAAGCCACCAGAGTTCAAATCTCATGCCCCACATTATTTTTGTATTTATTTTGTTTTATTTTTTTTTCGAAGTCAACGGTAAAAAGGCCATAACTCCCAAAATATGTACTGGACAACAAAAAGTAAAAATACCAAGTTGTTCCTCAGGAAAACCCCCGGCCATTGGACCCTTGACTCGGCCCGACTCGGCGCCGCCGGCCGGCGACTCGGCCGACTCGGTCCGGCGCCGCCGGCCGGACTTGGCCGGACGACCGAGTCACCAACTGAGAAAAGTTGGCTCTTAACTTGGTCAACCCTCTTGCACACTTATTATACCTGGATCGGTTTTGATTTGGCCAATAAATCCCTTTTACTCCTAGGTTTAATGATTTTTAATGAATTTTTAATGTTTTTTATATTTTCTTTTAATATTTTTTAATCCAAACCCTAACCCTAGCCTAGCCCTATATAAAGACCCCTACCCTCTACCGTTTCCCCTCACAACTCTAAATCTACTCTCTCAAATTCTCGAGAACTCGGTACGAAGAGCAAAAAGCAAAGCGCTGCCGAAATCGACGACGGATTCCGGCGACCGGATCAGAACCTTCGCGACGCTTTCGACGAATCGGCAACCACCACATCCATTAGCTTCATTAGCTTGTCCAAACCGTAAGTCCCATCCCTTCTATCTCTCTTTTCTATAAGTGTAAAAATACGACTTTTTGGAACCCGACGGAAATCGGACAAACCGATTTCCGATTCGGTTTTTCTATAAATTTCCACTTGTCACCTAATACATATTATCTACCCATATTCATGTTGACTATTAATCACCCATAAACCAATTTAATCAAACCCTTTCAAATGAAATGATAGCTTCTTTGCAAAACCGTATTCTTTTCATAAAAATACCATGAAGTTCATTTTTCTTAGTTTAATCAATTACCTCACTCCTAAATATGTTTATCTTGATCACAAAACTTGTAGAACTCAATTTGAATGAAATTTCACACATAAAATGATAACGTTTTCGAATACCGTATTCTTGCGCTATAATACCTTTAAGTTTAACATAGCATGTTTTACCTTTAAACTTCACCAAAACCTAAAATAAATCATGAGGTAATGACCTACCTCTACACAAACTCAATATAACCCTAATTGATAAATATCAAATCACAGAATACGAAATTACAGGACTTTTCACTAAAATACCCTAATCTTTATAATCTTTATTGAAAGCATTAAGTTGTAAACTTTTCTAAATAAAATCTTTTAATAAAAGGAAAGCACGATTGGTCATGGACATCGATCGTTTATCTAAACTGTCTTGTGGTGCCTAGGCAAGTGTGTCTAAGGCTAGTGGTTTTTAATTAGGCCCACGACTGTGGTTCCTTCCCACTTACCTGGCACTTACCTGGCCGCAATTGACGGTGAAGAGGCGATTTGAGCCTTCTAATGACTCATCGTTTAGACCTTAGAAGTAGGCTAGTTGGCTTAGGCAACCCTAACAACTAAAATACAGAAAACTAAACTCTTTTGCAAATAAATACCTTATATTTATAAAACCGTTTTCCTAAATGAGAAGTGTTTATAAAACCTAAGCAAAGTGCCGCTACAACCCACTTTTGGGGAACCTGTTAGGGATAGTACGGTTCATCGTGCACCCGCAGGCTAGTAGTGCGAGATTCAGACCTCCGCAAGGAGCATTCGGTCTCGAAAGGTTTAAAATACGATATTTAAAGAAAATGAGACTTTCTCTAAATAAAATATTTATATAAAATTATTCATGTGTTAATATATATATAATTAACATTTAAACACCTATTTTATCATAATCTAAAGTTTTCATTTTTTCCTAAAATTAAAAGATTAAAAGTTACGTTAAAATACCATGAATTTCAAATAAAACAATTAATACTTTTATTAGGATATATTCACTAGAATGACACAAATAAAATACACATTCATTATAACAATAAAGACGATTATTAAATACTTGAGGTGTATTTTGAAAACTATACAAAAGTACTTTTTACAGAAAACCCCCTCAAGTTTTACGAATTACAAAAAGGCCCCTAACTAATATTGGACTTCAAATTATCTTTCTTTTAGTCTGACTCGGGTTAGAGTCTGACTATTCCTGACTCGAATATGATTCAAGTCAACCTATATTCTTTTATACTCCAACCCAATTTGAATACATGAAACCCTGAATCCAGTTAACAATATATTCCTTGTGACTGAATCAAACCATGGATATTCATCCATTATTCTGATATTCCATTTACCTGATTATACAGTTACAACAATGCTTACTGATATCATGGTTTTGGTCAGTCACTCAATTTACATATTCCAATACTACAATACTGTTAAAACACTACGGGGTTTAAGGGGTAGATTGGTACGGAAGGTGTTAAAGGTGGCACGAGGTGGTCAGATTAAGACACCTAACCTGAATCCTATTGCTGTTGTACCGTGGCATAACGGTTCCTTGTACTTTCCTTTTGCCCTGATCTCTAGCATATAGAGATCCCCCTCGTATACACTGGCATCCTTCTGTACCAAGCTACAAACAACAGCGTTACACAATGTTTCATAATATCCGACAATATAACACTTTAGAAAATATATACTGTTACTCTGTCATTCTCATTCTCCTTATTCTTTGGGACTTACCGAGCGATCTGTTCGCTGACGACATTCTATTCTTTTTTCTTTGAATGTCGTCAGGTGCGTTGGACCAAGCTGAGATCGAGCCCACCGCTGAAGATTTGGAGCAGTTCTAGGAAGACCCAGAGCTCTAAATACTGTACCTTGTTCTTTTCAGTTTATTTCATTTTCTGTTATGCCACTGTTTAGGCATTGCTTTTCATTCCAGTTGTATTTTCTTTTCTTGCATTGTACAAAGAATGTTATTAATAAAAGTTGCTGTTATTTCAATATCATTTGTCTCTTGTGATTATTTTATATTGCTTAGCTACGCTTAGCGTATGTACTTCTGAGTACATACGTAGCGGACCTCGTCGCGTCCACTTCGCCGTACACTGGGAAGCGGGGCGTGACATGAGCAGCACTTGAGGATTTGTTTTGCAGACATTGGGAGAGCACCAACGGTTTGCTAAATTCTCGGAGTGTTCCTTCTGGCCTGATTGTGTTGACTTCCTAAGGTCATGTGGTTACGGGAGACAGTTTTCGTACGGACCCGAGGGAGATCGAGGCCGTACAGCTTTAGCCCATACTTATCCGGGACGGAGGTCCGCGGATTTTTGGGCTTAGCAGGTTTTTACCGCCGTTTCGTACAGGATTGCTTGTGTATCGCTGCACCGTTGACTGAACTGACCGGAAAGGAGGTTCTTTTTCTTGGACTGAGGCATGCGTGCGGAGTTTTCAGTAGTTGAAGACTCGGTTGACAACTGCACCAGTTCTTTCTTTACTTTCTGGATCGGGCAACTTTGTTGTTTAACTGTGATGTTTCATGAGTGGGGCTCAATTGTGTACTGATGTGGCACTATTGAGTTATCACTCATGCTTCCCGACAGTTGGAGGAAGTACGAGCAGGATATCCCACTTATGATCTGGAGATGGCCGCGGTGAGGATTGGAGACACTACTTGTGCGGAGAGTCGTGTCAGATTTTCACGGACCACCAGAGCTTAGTGTACATCTTCCTGCAACGGGTTATGATTTTTGAGACAGCGCCGTTGGATGGATCTTGTAAAGGATTGTGATTGTGAGATCCTCGTTACCCGTGGCAAGGCGATTCTGGTAGCTGATGCCTTGAGTCATAGGCCCGGGGGTAGCTTGTTCCAGTTGTGCGCAGTTCAGAGATAGTCTTCTGCAGATTTACAGTTCTTGTGCGATCGTGGAGTATAGCTTAAGTTCGCCTCTACTGAGGAGACAGCTTGCTCATGTCCGCGCCCGTCCACTTTTAGTTAATCGTTTTTGTGAGGCACAGCCCACCGATACTCGTTGTCTGTGATACTTGAGCATGTTCGGCAGGGTAAAGATTCAGAGTCCTTGATTTGTGACCAGGGTGTGCTATGTTTAGGGACGCGTTTGTGTGTACCTGATACTGATGGGTAGAGACGCGAGATCCTAGAGCAGGCACATCAGTCAGCTTTCTGTGTTCATTCAAGTCCACCAATATGTAGCGTGACTGGTGAGATAGTTACGGGTGGGCAGGGATGAAGAGTGAAGTTTCGGATTTCGTTTTGAGGTGTCTGACTTGTTGTGAGCTAAGGTTGAGCATCTGAGACAGGCTGGAGAGTTGCAATCTTTAACCGTTCCAGAGTGGGAATGGGAGCAGATCTTCATGAATTTCGTTGTGGTGTCTACCCAGGTTTAGACAGGGTGTGACTCCATTTGGGTGTTTATTGTCCGGTTATGCTCAGTTTGCTCAGTTGTTCTTTGTTAAGTTTGTGCATTTGCATGGAGTTCCTTCATGCGTTGTATCCAATAGAGGCACCCCGTTCGCTAGCCGTCGTTGGCAAAAGCTTCAGGAAGCCTTGGGTACTGGTTGAGGTTTAGCTCCACTTTTCCATCTATAGGCCGATGGTCAGTTAGAGCGGACTATACAGACTCTGGAGGATATGCTTGTGCGTACGTACTAATTGTTTGTTGGCTGTTGGGATCGTCACTTGCCATGGATAGGATTCTCCTTCGATAGCTGTTATCAGGAGACATTCCAATTGGCAACCTTGAGGCTTTGTTTGGTAGGTGGTGTCGATCGCCAGTCTGTTTTACTGACTCTGTGTGAGTAGGATTTTGGTCCCCAGCTAGTCATGAGACTACGGAGAAGATCCAGTTGATTCAGGTCAGGATGAGAGTAGCCCAGTGCAGACATGAGTCTTATGCCGACAGTATTTGTCGCAGACTTGAGTTCGCAGTGGGAGATCATGTATTCCTACGTATTTTTCCGATGAAATGGCGTGTTGAGTTTTGGGAAGCTTAGTCCCAAAATTGTAGGTCCTTTGGAGATCCTTGAAGCGAGTTAGTTCCGTTGCCTATAATTTGGCACTTCCGCCCAAATTATTGAGTATTCACCCTATATTCCTTGTGTCGATACTTTGCAAATACCTTCATAACCTTTCTCACATGATTCAGCACCAGACCATTCTTTTGGACGTGATCTTTCATTCACCAGCAGCTGATAGTTATAGTGGATCAGCAGGTGGAGGGGTTTCGGTCAAAGGTCTTGCTATCTGTGAAGGTTCTTTGGCGTAGTCGTCTAGAGAGGTGATCACTTGGAAGGCTGCGAGCGAGATTTGGGAGTTTTGTACTCATCTCATTGAAGGTACGCTTAATGAGAATTTTAAATTCGGGGACCGAATTTCTTTAAGGCGGGAAGATTGTAACGTTTTAGAAATCGTTTTACGAATTTTCCATTTTTATGTAAAATAAATTGTATTTTCCGTAAAACCTAGAAGCGATCTTTTTGCAGTATAGAATTCACTGCACCTAGTTTAACTAGAATATTGCTAGTTTGCGGGTTTTTATAAGCCACTTGTAATTTTGGTGCATTTTAATATTTTTCCTTAATTAATATTATTTAGGGTTGTTAATTATGCACTTAATTAGTGGTAATTACATTTTTGCTTTGGTTAATTAATGCTAATGTGAATCTATGCTAAGTTAATCACTAGATTAGCACTAATCCATCTTTGAAAATATCCTAGGAAAATATCTAGATATTTGTAAATTAAAATGGAAATTTTAAAGAAAAGAATTAAAGAAGACATAAAGCTTTTTGTTTTATTATGCAATTATTGTTATTTTCTTCTAGCAATTTCCACACAAATCCACAAACTTCCACCTTTTTTTCCCTTGGCCGAAACCTTCATGCTTGCTGCCCTTGTGCTTCCTCACTCCATTTTCATCATTTCAAGCCAAAATAAATCATCAAAAATCCTAATTAAATCATACAAACTCAAATATAATCCAAACCCTTCATTCTTCTTCACTTAAGCAAGCTTGGATCTTCTTTCAATACATCATTTTGGAGGCAAAGATGATGAGTTTTGTTGCTTGATTTTGATCTTTTGTGGAGATATAAATCCAAACCCTAAACTCTAATTTTTGCTTAATACTTCAAAACTAGCTTAATTAGATGTTAATTTAAAGCTTTAATATGCATGTTTTGAAATTCAAGATAGGTTTTTTGTAATCAAATTAGGATTTTGTTTAGTGAAAAGTTTAATTGATAAGTTAAGACTTGAAGAAAACTAAATCTAGTTGCTAGTTTGTTAAATGATATTTTTCCTAATTGTAATTAAGCTAATTAGCAAACTAAGATTTTACTAAACCTAATTAGGTGAGATTACAATTATAGTATTGGTGTGTATGGTTTAATCTTGCTATATTGTGATGTTTGTAAATTCTAGTTTTGGTAAAAACTTGTAGTTTGGTGCTAAAATGATATATGTTGCTTTCTAGATTTCGGTAAGTTTAGGCGTGAGTTTCTTTCGACGTTGCAACGTTATTTATATTGATTCCACGCTATATCTTGTGTTGTGAATGCGTGATCGGTACGATCAGGGTCTAGGCTTGGTGGTTGTGTCGCTTTGCGTTCCTAACTAGGGTTGTGCCGATGCCGTTCGTGTTTTTGTGTAGCTTTTGCTCTTGAGTTGGTTTCGTAGTGTCGCTACGCGCGTTAGCCACTTGACGAACACTTGAGAGTATATTTGGAGTTGGTGCGTCGGTCAAACGTAGTTTGTACGTGTTATTGGCCGATTGCTAATGTACACTTGTTATATTGTTATATGCTTTCAGGATCGCAGGTGGGGACTTCGGGCGCTGCGAAGAACGAAAAGCGAGTGGTTGGCTTTACTTATCCAGGATTGTTGTGAGTAGATTTAACATCTACAGGGGAATCGCCCGCATGGCGTTATGCGTCTAGGCTAGATTAAATGATATGACTATTAGTTAGATGTATATGGATATTGATTGTGCAGGTGTACCTTTATTGAATATCTCATTTCCTATTGTGCATGGTCTTAGTATTAATGAGACACAACACTATTATTGACGGTTCATGTTTCACGAGCACTAATTGTATACTACACACACATCGTCGATAATTTCCATGACACGCACAACACCTATACATATGTGATATTGTCTTGCTTAGGGACATTGAGACATGATCCTTATTTCCCTTCGTGCATATGACATATAGCATACCTGTATACCTACATGCTTACACATATGTCTTGGCATGCTTACATGCTAGTTACCCATATACCCATATGGTATTGTACCATTAGTGATAGGTATATACACATATGAAATATAGCTACATGTACATCTTGCATATATGCTTACACATATACCTGGAGGGTATTACATCATTATGGATAGGTAGATACACATATCTTGCTATGCCAACATGGTTACACATACCTGGTTATAGCTACATGTTCACCTTTATTTGATATTGTATGGACTTGGAGAAATTAGGAACCGCATGATATATATTAACTTGTTGCAGTTAAATAGCGGTTTTTCCTTTATATGCTCATATTACTGTTTTATGTTGAATATATTACATTCATGGATTTCATATGATATTCTCTGATATTTTTACTCCTAAGTATATATAACAGTGGAATGGGACGCTGTTATATATGCATATATATATATATATTAGTGGAATGGGACGCTAATATATATGTATTGATTCATGCAGTTATACTTATTCATTACTTGATGTTTTCTGGATTTGAGGACCGTGGTTGTTTCATGAAATTATGCATTATTTGAAAAACCCGGTTTCTCTTGATATGATATTTCAGTTTCCACCATGAGATTTCTCAGTTCTGAGCTTATATATACCTCATGCGAGGAGGTGTCATGGGCCGTGTGCGGGTACATGGTGGAACCCGGTTGGTTCCCCCGGGCAAGAAGATCGACGGTACATGCCGATGAGCCTGGCTGGGGGCGTATGCCAACCGGTGAGAGTATTTGAACTCGACGGATATCGGGGGGATACCGATCGAGGTTATGTACGCACATGCCCTTGTCCATTACGGGTGGTGGATACTCAGGTTCCATAGGATGTACGTACATGACATAGGAGGGCCAGTCCCAGGTGACGGCGCCTCAGAGATGAGTATTTGTGTCGATGCTAGACACTTATTTTCATGATGTTTTTGGGTGTAGATATTGGATACTCAGGTTTCATGAGATATACTCGATATTGGATACTGGTTATATGAGATTTACTTGATATTGGATACTGGTTTACTTGATATTGGACACTCAGGATATATGAGACTTACAGGATATGAGAGCCAATTTGGGGGTTGATTTGAGGAAATTTGGGATTTAGATTGTCTTGATGGACTTTGGTCCTGCTATGAGGTCAGGATTCTATGAGGATGACATGTTTTATCCCATACTCCGCATTTACTTTATATGCATTGCTTCATGTATTATTTGTACCTGATAGAGTACCTTTCATGACTGTTGCATATACATATTGCCATTATTGCTTCATGTATTAGTTGTACCTGATAGAGTACCTTTCATGACTGCTGCATACATATGGCCATTTATTGCCATCAGCTTGCATGTATTAGATTCGCGCTGTACGTGTATACTTGCGATTACCTGCATATGTTATTTACTATTCACGAGTTGACAACTCACCCCCGTTATGCCACAGGGTTTGCAGGCTGTTCATCAGAGTAGTCGAAGCAGGGCATCTACCTATCATATCATCTTTTGCAGCGGATACCGTTTCGACTGACTGCGTGCAGTTTTGCTATAGGTGGGTTTTGCGTTTATCCGATGATGCTCTTTGTATATCTTTGTATCTTGTACTCTCCATCTACCATTTTCATATATTGACTTAGAGACTTGATGTGAGGATGATATTGTATATTTTTTGGTGACTTAGAGGTCTTTTATGCAGTTTTATTTATATCGTCTTTTATTTCTTCTCTACGGCGTCGTATATCTGTTGTGGTGGTTGTTTTCCGCCGTTGGGCATGGATTTGCTCCCGTTTGGGGATGCTTTACTTATATTTATGTTGTACCCATTTTTGGGGTTAGTTTTTACAAAGGAAGTGCTGCCAAAATTTTTAAGAAAGTAAAGTTGGACTTTAAAGAATTTGTACTTGAGATTTTCAAAAGTTTTAACAATGTTCTTATCACTTACTACTTTTGATGGTTTAGATTGCTGGGTTTTCGGCTTACTTAAATTACGTTACACCTGTAGACGTTGCGTAGTTTAAGGGCCGTCACGTGCCAAATTTCGGGTCGTGACAATCCATTTGCAGCCTACGGGTTTTACCCTTTCTGGAGCAATGTCCAAAGTCCATATTTTGTTGGTGTACATGGACTCCATTTCGATTTGCATTGCATCCAGCCATTTTACCGAGTCTCTGCTCAGAATGTCTTGCTTGAAACTAGTTGGCTCATCATCTTCGATGATGCAATCCTCTCTATCCCCGTCTATGAGAAAACCGTAGTATCTCTCGGGCGGATGAGACTGCCTATTAGTCCTGCGGAGTGGCGCGGGGATGTCCGGTTCTTTCGAAACTTCCGGTTCCACCATACTTTCAGTAATAGCTTGTGGTTCTGGAATTTCTTCCAGTTCTATTGCGCTCCCACTTATCTCTTTTTCTAAAAACTGAGTTTCCAAAATGTGGGCTTGCCGAGAAACAAAGACCTTTTGTTCCTATGCATAATAGAAAAGATACCCCCTGGAGTTCTTTGGATATCACACAAACTTACACAGTACTGAGCGTGCCTCGAACTTGTCCGCATGCTGCTTTTTTACAAAAGCTGGACATCCCCATATGTTAAAATACTGAAGATAGGGTTTCTTCTCACTCTACATCTCATATGGTGTGGTAAGCACAATTTTGGTAGGAACCCTGTTCAAATTATATGCAGCTGATTCTAGTGCATAGCCCTAGAAGGATCGCGGCAACTCAGCGTTACTCATCATGGAACGTACCATATCGAATAAGGTTCTGTTCCGTCTTTCTGATACACCGTTGTGTTGAGGTGTGTATGGAGGAGTAAGCTGAGAGAGAATTCCATTCTCTTTTAAGTAGTCTAGGAACTCGGAACTTAAGTATTCACCACCTCGATCAGATCTCAGTGTCTTGATACTTTTGTCGGTTTGTTTTTCCACTTCATTCTTCTATTCTCGGAATTTCTCAAAGGCCTCGGATTTATATTTCATCAAGAATACATGTCCATACCTTGAGAAATCATCCGTAAAAGTTATGAAGTAGGAATAACCACTTCTTGCATGTGTAGACATTGGACCACACACATCGCTGTGTATGAGTCCCAAGAGCTCGCTCGCTCTTTCTCCGTGTCCAGTGAATGGAGTCTTTATCATCTTTCCTTTGAGATATGATTAACAAGTTGCGTAGGACTGATATTCAAACGGATCCAAATATCCCTCTTTATGTAACTTCGTCAACCGTATTTCATTGATGTGACCCAGTCTACAATGCCATAAGAAAGCCCGATTTAATTCTGGAGACTTTCTTTTAAGTGTGTTCTGGACGCTGAAAACCTGAGCTTGATTTAATACGTATATGCCGTTATCTAATGTACCTGACCGAATCAAATTTTGATTAAGGTGGATGTGTACCACATCGCTTACAAATGCAAAATCATATCCTTCTTTAGAAAGTAAATATACAGATATGATATTACAAGCCAGACTAGGTACATACAAACAGTTACACAAAATCAATATCTGCCTACTTGTCAATCCTAGATGATATTTTCCTACGGATACAGCGTCCACGCTCATTCCGTTAGCAACCCTGAGAATCATATCACCTGCCTTGATAACTCTACGGTTTCTCAAAACCTGTAATGAATTACAGATATGAGATCCTGATCTGGTATCTAGTACCCAGGAAGTAGAGTTAATTGATATACAGTTTTCAATCATCAACACATCCGAAGCCGAAGCCACAACTTACTCCGAATCCTGGTTTCTGGCTTTCCAAGCCCTGCAGTCCTTCTGACAATACGCTTTCCCGTGACAACAGAAACATCCCTCTTTCCCTACTGTTAGCCCCGAAACTTTTGCCATACCCTTTCCCTCTATCTCACTGACACCGCTTATCGGCTTAGTGGATGCCTTCTTCTTCTCTCTTTTGGTTTTCACCTTGGATCTAGAAGAGGAAGATTCCCCAATAAGCAGAGTGGGTGTCTCCCTGGATTCTTGCAGGGCGCCCTCAACGCTCCTCAATTTATTGAGGAGTTCTGGAACTTCCTTTTCTTGAATTTTGAAATTCAAGATATATTGGGCGCAGGTGGAGGGGAGGGACTGTAGAATCAAGTCAATACATAGCTCGTTCTCCAACGTGATCCCATGGTCCGTGAGCTGTTCAATATAACTAATCAACGTAAGGACGTAGTCCCCTACAGATGACCCGACAGCCAACCTCGCCTGGAGCAATATTTTCGAGGTCTCATACCTTGCGATACGAGATTGCTTTTCATATAAAACTTTGGTATGGAGGAAGATGGAAGCTAAGTCTATCTCCTCGTGCTGCCTCTAGTCTTCACTATCCATTGAGGTTAACACGAGGCACTTGGCTCTCGCACAATCCTTTTCCCATGTCTTACGGATATCAATATCCGCGACGGTGGAATCTGGACCTGGGACAGCGGGGGCTTTGGTAGTAAGGATGTAGTCCAGCTTGTCATAGGTAAGTGCTATCTGGACATTCCTTAGCCAATCAGTATAGTTTGGCCCAGTCAATTTATTATTTAATAACCTAAGTCCGGTCATTGTGGTCGCTGCAATTAGGAGAGAGAGAAAAAACATTCAGTATGATACTCTTGCAAGTTTAGATTGGTTATTAATATATCTAAATAGGATGGCTCCCACTGTTCCTCGAATCCTTCCTCAAACCATAAAAGAAGAATTAGTCAGGATTAATCCCACTCTTATAATTCTTGCATAACCTTTCAGCCAGGCTGGTGTCGGTATTTCGAGGGAGGTTTTCCAATGCTTTCACGAAATTCCTTAATTACATAACCTCTTTTCCCTGGAGGCGTAGCCCTACTAACACCGTTCTAGACTCCTACTTGGTTTATAACATTAATTGTTTAGTGAAAAAATCTCTCGAAGAGTAGCGGATACTCACAGTAGGATCGGGATCCAAATATCATCGTGTGACAACTTTGAAGGAATCCTACCAAAATCATCACACTCCAAATGGTATGCAACACTAGCAAGTTTCAATTTCCTTAGAAACTCCCGATGTGGATTTTTTCCCCATGCTCTTATGACCTTGACGAATGCCAACATATCATAAGTCACATGTCAAGTTCTACCCGTCATTATCCAGGTTAATTTAAACCCATCCGTACATACCCTTGACGAAGGTCAACATAGTAGTACGACTGTCCCAAACTAACGCATCTATCTATGCTACATATGTATACCCAGCAGCTACTAATTACCATGCCTTGGCGAAGTTCAAAATACATAGCTTGAATACTACTAAATACCCATATGAAATGACAAAGGACTACGAATGGTTTTGGCGAAACCGTGAACGTAATGAACTTGATATAATCGAATGAACCATGATAGCTTTTAAAAGGAGTGGTTTAGGCTCCGCATTTAAAATTTGCTTTTTGAAGAAAATTGAGTGGTTTTGAAACTGTTCCAACGATTAAGCTTTGGTTTGTTTTTCCTTGCATTAATCAATGTTAATGCGGTCCCATGATTTAACCCTATCATTGCAGAAAAAGAAACGAAAATACAACGTACGCTTATGCTATCCGCATTCGCCACGGGGCATCGTCATGCACCGTTAGGTTACTTAACTACCGGCAGAGCGGTGGCTGGACTAGCGCGGGTGCAAAACATAAGCAACGCCTACTATATATATATATATCCATTTGTCTAACGCAATAATAGGCATTCCAGATCATAGATGAATATATTGGATATGATAGGAATTCCGTGTTTCGTTTAAGCCTATAATGAAAGACGGATTCTACGGTCGTGATGAATAGCCAAACCCCACCCTAGACTCCTACGGGTGCATCAAACTACCCGCCAAATTCCCTAAGTGAAGTAACCTCCCTCAATAAAATGAGTAGGCCACTCGTCACTTCAAGAACCCGGTAGTTTGTGCACCCCACCTTGGGTCTATCCTAAGAGCAAAAACAGTAAAAGAAATAATACAACGGTGGCTACAATCTCAACCTGGATGTGTCCCGCAAAATATTATTACAACACTTTTACAAATTATATGAATGAAAGAACAGAAAACACTTTTCTTATATCTCCCCGGCTATTCATCCACGACGATCCAATACTCCATATACACAAACTATCATCACATCACAGATATGTGCAACCCCCACTAATCGATGTATAGCGATTAGCAGACGTTTAGCATCATATAAACAAACACAGAATCTCATTAGCGAAGAATCTTAGAATTTCGATCGATAAGCCAAATCCGAGTCAACCCCATGCACAATCCAGCACACAAATAATTCTGAGTAGAAATCAAATATTCCCCAAATCACAATTCCAGAAAATAGACCCACAGAAGAAAATCGAGTCAACTCGGCCTCGACTTGGCCGCGGAACCGCGGCGAAATGTGTTAGGAATATGTATGCTCTAGAGGCCATTATTGTTGATATAGTGGATGCTTGGACATATATATAGAGGACTTTCTTGCTCGACATGATAGTATGCTATCAGGTTACCTTTATCTTAACATATAAACTGGTATTTATACTGTCTGTCTCTTACATGTTGATAAAGCCCTTAAGATATGTACTTGACTACCAGGAATATGATGAGACCATACTTGTAACAACTCTAAATTTTCTGTACATTTTTTTTTCAAAAATACAGAAAAGGATATTTTTGCCTGAGCATAAGTTATAAATTTTTTTTGCTTTTTAACAGCAAGAAGGAGCTTGTAGCTCATTGGTAAGCCCTTGTATTGCTGAACCAAAGCACCAGAGTTCAAATCCCATTAGCTACATTACTTTTAATTAGTTTTCTTTTAATCTTTTTAGAAGCCCAAGAGTCTACACGTGCATAACCCATAAACCCAAAAGTCACACTAAAAACAAACGAGTCCAGGAGGTAGACTAAGCGACGGGGGACACATGGCGACAAGACCCGGCCTAACTCGGCCTGACTCGGCCGGCGACGCGCCTGAATCGGTCGGCGCCGCCGGCCGAACTCGTCCAAATCGGATTTTCCCCTTCTGGAAATCTGTGTCTCTTGGTCTCCCCATAATCCCTGTTCTGTCTAAATACCCTGCATAATTCCAGAGGATTAAAAACATAATTAAAACTCTTTTTAATGTTTTTAATGCATTTTCTATCAAACCCTAACCCTAATCTTTTCCTATAAATACCACTCCATCTCACCCCCCACTCACAAACTATGCCCAAACTCTCAAGAAAAATCCCAAGAACTTTTGTGTACAAGTGGAGTTAGCGAAGGGCGAAGCTCCGACGAACTTCCGACGACGACCCTAGGAGCTCCCGGCGACGAAATGATACATCGGCACCTCCTACCACTCCCTCTTCCTCTTCTCTAATCTAAAATTCGGTAATTCCCTTCTCTCTCTTTTATTTTCTAATCTAAAAACTTGTATTTCTACAACCCGACGGAAGCGGAGTTAATCCGACTTCCGATTCGGTTTTTCTTTAAAAGTTCCATTTTTTCTTAAAAACAACAATACCAAACTCTCACAACATGACTATTAATCATTAACAAAACATATTGAACAAGTTTCATATCAAAAGAATGTATAATGCAATTTTTATAGCACTTTTACAGAAAAATACCATATAATTTAGCTTCGACATAAAAACATCATTACCCTTGCTATACCTTTAGATAGTTCACGAGGTAATAACTTATCTCTTCACAACACTCATATGTAACATAGCACGATGATATTGGGAAACATAGATTTGGGAAAATACGGTTTTATATAAAACTACCTCCGACTTATATAAAAACATTTTTCTACAAGATTATGTATTTTAAACAAATCTTTGCAAAGCGCCGCTACAACCCATTTCGGGGAACCCGTTCGGGATGGTGCGGATTATCGCACATACTCGGGCTTAGTAGTGCGAGATGCAGACCTTCTCAAGGAGCATACGGTCTCAAAAGATTTAAAAATACAAATATCTTAAGAAAATAAGATTTCTAGGAAAATAATAAATTAAATTATTTTAATATATATATATATATATATATATATATGTATCATCAAAATATCTAATTTTTGATATAATATAAATATTCCAACTTTTTTAATTCAAAAGAATCACTTTACATGAAAACACCATGCAATTCCATACAAATTCAATACTTTACAATTAAATATCATATACTATGAAATTAGGTTTTACTCACTAGAAATGTCACATATATATAAAATTTATATCTATGAAAACTCTAAAGACGATAATTAAATACTTGTGGTGTATTTTGAAAATTATACAAAATTATTTTTACATAAAACCCCCTCAAGTTTTATAAATTACAATAAGGACCCTAGTAAATATAGGTTTAAGCGGGACCAGTATCTTGAGCCTCAGGGAGCCGGAGATATGGGTGCTTGCCTATTTAAGGTAGACAACTTAACAAACGGTGTTATCAACATGGTAATCGTCTTTGAAAAAGACACAAATCATGCCGTCCATGTGCAGCGGTTACCGATAACACTAAAACATAATTCAGGATTCAATTTCTTTTCTAATTTTCTGACTCAGACTGAGTCTCATTATAAATAATCTGACTTGAATAAGATTCAAGTATATATAACAATTCAATATGAATCCATATATTCAATCTGTTCAATATATCAATCTATGCAACTTGACCGAACCGAACCATGGATATACATCCATCTATATGATTCTTCAGTTACATCCATTTACTGATATCATGGTTTTGGCAAGTCACCCATTTATACAATTCATATTACAAGACAATACAATACAAACAATACAATCAAGACATCGCGAGGTTTAAGGGGTAGATTGGTACGGAAGGTGTTAGAAGTGGCACGAGACTGCAACTATTAAGACACCTAACCTGTATTCCATTGCCGTTGTACCATGGCTGAACGGTTCCTTGTACTTTCCGTCCACCTTAGTCTCTGGTCTACTAAGACTCCTCTCGTATACACTGACCTCTTCTGTACCAAGCTACAAACAACAGCGTTAACACTAAATACAACATTATAACAATATAATATAACTTTAAAAGTTACACACACACACACTCTCTCTCTCTATTCTATATCACCCTTATCTTTGAGACTTACCGAGCGATTGTTCGCCGACGACATTCCTTCTCTTTCTTCTTTGGAATGTTGTTAGGTGATTCGGACCTTCAGAAGATCGAGCCCACCAGCGAGGACATGGATCAGCTAGCCTTCGACCCGGAGCTCTAGATTCTTATACATTTTATTTCAGTACTTTCCATTTCTGTTATGCCACTGTTTAGGCATTGCCTTTCATTTCATGTATTTACTTTCAGATGTATTGTAATAAGAATGTTAATAAATAAAATTGTTGTTCATTACATTTGTCTCTTGCGTATATTTCTTTTATATTACTTAGTTACGCTTAGCGTATTTACTTCGGAGTAAGTACGTAGCGGGCCCGTCGCGCCCTCTGCCCGTATACCGGGAAGCAGGGCGTAACAGGTTTTGTTGGTGGTCCATGCAGGTCAGAGCTGTATGGAACCCTACCATGCAGTTCTGTTCTGCGTGGACAACCTAAGCAATATAACACAAGAACCAGCAACTGAAAACATTATTTACAATTCATATCCCTTGAATTTTCCAATTCCATATAGTTTGAATCTATCCTAACCCAAATCTTTCTTCCAAGATTATGGATTCCCCGAACAACACCAGCACCAATGTCAACAACACTTATCCACCACTACCACTCACACTTGCCGTAGCTGCTCCGATCAACGAGCAGGCGGTTCTGCTTAAGGCAATCCGCAGCCTCCTGGAAGGACAGTAGCAGCAGACTGCTATCCTGATGAACCGACCAGAGGCAGAAGCACCTGGGGTGAAGTAATTCAGAGCTTTGCACCCCAAACAATTCTCAGGAAAGGAGAGCCCTCTAGAAGCTGAGGAATGAGCTCAAAGCGTTGAAGATGACCTGGCTGCAGCACAAGTGCCAGAGGTCGCTTGGGTACGAGTTGCAAAGCTGCAGCTCGCTGACAATGCACGGGTTTGGTGGAAGGCAGAAGAAAGCCGTCTTGACCAACCTATCGAATGGAAGACTTTCCGTGATATGTTCGATGCAAAGTACTTCCCCGAGACTGCCCGCTTTGATATGGAGCAGCAGTTCATCCACCTGCAACAAGGTTCAATGTGGACCAAATCTGTAGATGAGTATGATGCTGAGTTTACCATGCTCAGTAGGTAAGATATGTTTCAATGTTCGATTTTATATCACATACTACACAGCTAACACAAGACCGTAACAAGTTTGCGGCCCATCTCATACGACTGCTGAGATCAGAGCTAGAAGATTTCAGCAAGAGTTGGACCCGGAAATCCAAGCTGCATTAGCTACAGGGGATTTTCCAACCCATGATTTGGTTTTGAAGGCTTCCCGAAGATACGAGGCGGTAGTGAAGAGGAAGGGCGGAGCTCAATCTGCCGGAGTGAAGCGTCCTGCCAATCAGATGGCAGGAGGAGCCTCTTCAAGGACAACTGTTGAAACCAAGAGACCGGAAGAAATCAATAACCGGTCGATTCCTGAATTTTGCTTTTATTGCAAGAGGGCTGGACATTTGGTGAAGGACTGTAGGCGCGCAAAAGGCTTGTGCCTAGTTTGTGGCGCATCCAATCACAGAATTGAAACCTGTCCTTATAGAAGCGACCCAGCTCACACACCCACCAACTACCCGCAGCGGCCAGCTATCCAGGCTCCTGCACCTCGTCTTGCACTTCCAGCTCCACCACCTGCACAGCCTACTCGCCAATTCCATCAGGCACTGAGGAACATGCCTTGAGGACAGAGGAATATGCCCCCAGCTAGGAGAAATGTTCCCCAGCGACAGGCTTACACCTTAGCAGTCGTAGAAGCCGAGACAGTCGACCAAGGCAACACTAGTAAGTCTCTTTCACATTTTTAAAACCCTTGTATCACTTTGTTATTTTTCATACACTATCAGTACTTCAGTCACCAAACTTCCCTTGAATCTGTTACACTTTCCATTTACAAATTTCAAGGACGAAATTTTTATAAGGAGGGTAGAATGTAATAATCCTAAATTTTCTGTACATTTTTTTTCAAAAATACAGAAAGGGGTATTTTTGCCTGAGCACAAGTTATAAATTTGTTTTGCTTTTTAACAGCAAGAAAGAGCTTGTAGCTCATTGGTAAGATCTTGCACTGCTGAACCAAAGCACTAGAGTTCAAATCCCATTAGCCACATTATTTTTAATTAGTTTTCTTTTAATCTTTTTAGAAGCCCAAGAGTCTACACATGCATAACCCGTAAACCCAAAGGTCACACTAAAAACAAACGAGTTCAGGGGTAGACCAAGCGACGGAGGACACATGGCGACAAGACCCGGCCTAACTCGGCCGGCGACGCGCCTGAATCGGCCGGCGCCACCGGCCAAACTCGTCCAAATCGAATTTTTCCCTTCTGGAAATCCGTGCCTCTTGGTCTCCCCATAACCCCTGTTCTGTTTAAATACCCTGCATTATTCCAGAGGATTAAAAACCTAATTAAAACTCTTTTTAATGCATTTTCTATCAAACCCTAACCCTAATCTTTTCCTATAAATACCACTCCATCTCACACCCCCCTCACTCACAAACTCTGCCCAAACTCTCAAGAAAAATCCCAAGAACTTTTGGGTACAAGTGGAGTTAGCGAAGGGAGAAGCTCCGACGAACTTCCGACGACGACCCTCGGAGCTCCCGGCGACGAAACGACGCACCGGCACCTCCTACCACTCCCTCTTCCTCTTATCTAATATAAAATCCAGTAACTCCCTCCTCTCTCTTCTCTTTTCTAATCTAAAAACTTGTATTTCTAAAACCCGTCGGAAGCGGAGTTAATCGGACTTCCGATTCGGTTTTTCTTTAAAAGTTCCATTTTTCTTAAAAACAACAGTACCAAACTCTCACAACATGACTATTAATCATTAACAAAACATATTGAACAAGTTCCATATCAAAAGAATGTATATTGCAATTTTTATAGCACTTTTATAGAAAAATACCATATAGTTTAGCTTCGACATAAAAACATCATTACCCTTGCTATACCTTTAGATAATTCACGAGATAATGACCTACCTCTTCACAACACTCATATGTAATATAGAACGATGATATTGGGAAACATAGATTTGGGAAAATACGGTTTTACATAAAACTACCTCCGACTTATATAAAAACCTTTTTCTACAAGATTATGTATTTTAAACAAATATTTACAAAACGCCGCTATAACCCATTTCGGGGAACCCGTTCGGGATGGTGCAGATTATCGCACATCCTCAGGCTTAGTAGTGAGAGATGCAGACCTCCGTAAGGAGCATACAGTCTTGAAAGATTTAAAAATACAAATATCTTAAGAAAATGAGACTTCTAGAAAAATAATAAATCAAATTATTTTAATATATATATATATATATATATATATATGTATCATCAAAATATCTAATTTTTGATATAATATAAATATTCTAACTTTTCTAAATCAAAAAAATCACTTTACATGAAAACACCATGCAATTCCATACAAGTTCAATACTTTACAATTAAATACCATATACTATGAAATTAGGTTTTACTCACTAGAAATGTCACATATATATAAAATATATATCTATGAAAACTCTAAAGATGATAATTAAATACTTGTGGTGTATTTTGAAAATTATACAAAATTATTTTTACATAAAACTCCCTCAAGTTTTATAAATTACAATAAGGACCCTATTAAATATAGGTTTAAGCGGGACCAGTCTCTTAAGCCTCAGGGAGCCGGAGATATGGGTGCTTTCCTATTTAAGATAGACAACTTAACAAATGGTGTTATCAACACGGTAATCGTCTTTGAAAAAGACACAAATCATGCCGTCCATGTGCAGCGGTTACCGATAACACTAAAACTTAATTCATGATTCAATTTCTTTTCTAATTGTCTGACTAGGACTGAGTCTCATTATAAATAATCTGACTTGAATGAGATTCAAGTATATATAACAATTCAATATGAATCCATATATTCAATCTGTTCAATCTATCAATCTATGCAACTTGACCGAACCGAACCATGGATATACATCCATCTATATGATTCTCCAGTTACATCCATTTACTGATATCATAGTTTCGGCAAGTCACTCATCTATATAATTCATATTACAAGACAAGACAATACAATACAATACAAACAATACAATCAAGACATCGCAGGGTTTAAGGGGTAGATTGATACGGAAGGTGTTAAAAGTGGCATGAGACTGCAACTATTAAGACACCTAACATGTTTTCCATTGTCGTTGTACCGTGGCTGAACGGTTCCTTGTACTTTCCGTCCACCTTAGTCTCTGGTCTACTAAGACTCCTCTCGTATACACTGGTATCTTCTGTACCAAGCTACAAACAACAGCGTTAACACTAAATACAACATTATAACAATATAATATAACTTTAAAAGTTACACACTCTTTCTCTCTCTATCTATTCTATTTCTCCCTTATCTTTGGGACTTACCGAGCGATTGTTCGCTGACGACATTCCTTCTCTTTCTTCTTTGGAATGTTGTCAAGTGATTCGGACCTTCAGGAGATCGAGCCCACCAGCGAGGACATGGATCAGCTAGCCTTCAACCCAGAGCTCTAGATTCTTGTACATTTCATTTCAGTACTTTCCATTTCTGTTATACCACTGTTTAGACACTGGCTTTCATTTCATGTATTTACTTTCAAATGTATTGTAATAAGAATGTAAATAAATAAAGTTGTTGTTCATTACTTTTGTCTCTTGTGTATATTTCTTTTATATTGCTTAGTTACGCTTAGCGTATTTACTTCGGAGTAAGTACGTAGCGGGCCCGTCGCTCCCTCTGCCCGTACATCGGGAAGCGGGGCATAACAATACTAGTGGGGCCAGGGTGGTCCATAAGTACATCCTTTACAGTTCCTAGTCGAGGGAATATCGAGACTAGGGCATCGATATTCCAGAGTAAACTAATGTGTACGTTTTTTGTCCCTCAGAGGGCGATGGTTGATCCCACAACCATTGGTGTGTGACATCAAAGATTGTATACAGGTGCTCATTGGAGAATGGGTACACCGAACATGACTCACCGAGAACTCCTATGTGGTAGTATACCTATCATCAGATAGCAGTCCTCTGGTGAAACTGGTACAGGTCAGTCTGTATACCCGAGATCATCACCTACTGCTGGCGTATTGATGAGTCTTTAGAGTCCTACACAGAAGTTTCCTGGTTCAAGCGAAACGAAATAGGACACATATGTGATATGTGTGTGGGTCTGATTAAATACGTGTATGTGATACCGTATTGTAATCTGGCAGTTATCTGTTATCGAGTTAGGTTATATGTGATATAACCAGATTATCGAATCAAGTGTTGATTTGATAATGTGATATACAGATAAATGATATTAGTCAGTCATATATGATATAACCGGATTATTAAATCAAGGGTTGATTTAATAATGTGATATATATTATATATGATATAATTATATCTTAACTAATATCATTAGCTCACTAATTATTCTTCATAATATATATATTAATATATATGATATATATATATATATATATATAATAATGAAACATGACATGATTTCTATTTTTGAGAAAAATAGAAATGGGGTGGAAAATGAGAGCATGGTTGCAAGCATGGGATTTATTTTTGTTTATTCATCTTGACTCACTATTCAAGCATGGTTGCAATTTTATATTGTAAAATTCCATGCTTGAGTGGGGGTCAAGGGTTGCCATTGATTCTAAGCCCATTCTCAGCACTTAGCCATTTTCTTAAGTTGCTATCATGGTTGCTCTCTAGCTTCTTCTTCTTCCTCAATTGCTATAGTTCAAGCTTCAACCCTCACATGTGATGTGAACCATGAAGCTTGAATACAAACTTGCGAGCTTTTAACATCCCCTACTTCACCATCCTACACTTGACTAGCGATCGAGTGTAGCGTGTTTACTACGCTAAAGAGTTTAGTGTAGAGATAGCTTGAGTTGGAGGGACTTCGCGTGGATCATCTTCGGCACGAAGGTCGTCGGAGGAAGCTCATCCAACGCCTTAAGTGGAGCCTAGTGGAGTCGCGGGACTACTACATGGAGCATGTGAAGTGAAGGACTCGATCTACGAAGGTATAGCCATCTTTCATTTCATCTAGTTTACTAGATATCAAAACCTAAACCCTAATATTCTAGTAAAGATCTTGTTTAGTCTAGCTTAGCACTACTAAAATTTTGAATTTGGCATTCTTGATGCTACTAAAATCTCATGGTGGTGCTAGGGTCGACTTTCATGGTGTCAGAGCTAAGATAGAACATTAGGGTAGACTATCATAGCTTGTAGCGACGTTAGAAATCCGCCATTTTTGTCGCGCAAAAACTGCCGATAAAAACAGTTTCCAAAATGATGTTTTGAGTTGTATGCACACCCCGCGAGCTCACGGTTTGATCCGAGAAGCCGCGGGGCGGAGCGTGCACACCCTGGGGACACCCCGGGGGACCATAGGCCGGACCAACACCCCAAGACTACCACAAAGTGTCCTTGGGGGTGGGTGACCCGAGAGCACCCCAACTGGGTGCTCTCGGGTCTGCCTTCCCCTAGGGGCCACTTCGAGGTGGCCCCCGGGGGTGGGTACCCCCTGAGGGCTCCCATTCGATAGTTAATTTTGGGATCTTCTCCTCCACGAAGATTCGGGCGGGTTTTGAGTTCGTTTCGACTCCCGGATTGGCTTAAAACGATCAGTTTTGGAACTTTAGCTCACTGGATTTTTCATGACTTGGAAAAATTGGTTTAGTTTGCTAATTGCCTGTGGAATTCTAATGTCGCGATTACTTTACATGCTTTGTGATGTGTGATACAATTATTAGAATCCAGATTAATTAGTTTTATGAAAACTAGTTAGTATATTGTAAACCTAGCCGTTTAGTCTCAATTGATCGATTGCCACGAAGTTTTGATTCGGATCAAAACTCCGTCGCAATTGCATATTGTACGCGATCACTAAGTCGGAAATCTTGTTGAATTATCCGACAACCAATTGAAAAGAGTTTTCAATTTGGGACTAAAATGGAAGTTTTAAAAGTTAGGCATGAAATCCGGAATATGAGATATTCCGGGTTTATGATGTCTAAGGATATTACGGATTCTAATTATTGCAGTTTCCTGTTTTCTTTTCTGCGACCGTAAGTGTAATATGTGGGGTATCCCAATCTCGTTTCTATATGTCAACAAGTTTTAGGGATACGCATATTTGCATACGTTGATGATATGTGATATCATGTGTTGCTGTTGATATGATTTATTAGATCGTCGTGAAAGAATAGCCGGGAAGTTCTATGTGAGATGAGAGTTTTTATTTTCATTCATGTAAAATCTGTATATAATATTCTTTTATTGGGACACTTCCGACTTGAGGATGATGTCACCATTGTTGTATATTATTTACTTTTCCGCATTAGGATAGACCCAAGGCGGGGAGTACAAGTAATCGGGTTCTAGAGTCCAGTGGGAGACCATCTCAAGAAGTTGAGACCGGGTCTCCTAACTCTAGAATTGGAAGGGTAACTTTCCGCTCTCGTAGGGGTCAAAGGATGTAGGTTTGGCTATTCATCACGTCCGTGGAATCCGTGTTTTATATTACTGGCTAAATTTAAAACACGAACATCCTAGTTTATCCAATATTTCATATGTTGTTTCTGCTGCTTGATTCTGTGATGTTGATCATATAACTGCGTGAGACGAATGTACTATTATATATATGATATATAATAAACGTTGCTTATGTTTTACACCCGCGCTAGACCAGCCCCCGCTCTGCCAGTAGTTAAGTAACCTAATGGTTCATGACGGGGCCTCGTGGTGAATGCGGATGGCATAAGCATACGTTCTATTTTCGTTTCATTTTTCTGTAATGTTTAGCAAACATTAATTGATGGGACTTCATTAATGAGATTAATGAAAAGAAAGAAACCTAAAGATGTTGTAGAATCAAATTTTCAAAAAGGGTATCTCTAGTTTTTGCTTTGCACAGTGGTATTCCTTGATGAATATCCAACCCCTCATTCGATAAGGAAAGAGCCGAGATCTTTTCACCGGGAGTGACCTCTTTAGCGAAACTAGAAAATGCTACAACCCACTCGGTTTTATCTTTTGACTGATTCTCTAATTCTTGATTTGCATAGTGGTATTCATGAATATCCAGTACCTCATTCGATGAGGAAAGAGCCGAGATCACTTCACCCGGAGTGACCTCTTTAGCGAAGCTAGCAAAAACCTCAAAAACACTCCTTTTCTAAATCATTAGATTCTACAACGATATCAAGTTCATTACGCTCATGGTTTTCTTAAAAACCTGCGTAGCCTTCCGTCATTTCAGACAAGTGCTATTTAGTATTCGTGCTGCGTTTGTTGACCTTGTCAAGGCATAGTGTGTGGTAGCTAATTAGTGCTTATCTACCCGTATGAGATGTGATCGGGTTAGGGTAGTCGCGCGGCCATATTGACCTTGTCAAGGGTCGTGTGGGTGGGTTTAATTCAATCAAGAAATGATGGGTAGAACTTGACTAGCGCTTATGATTTGTTGACCTTGTCAAGGTCATAAATGGCTAGGGGTAAAAAACATTGTCGGGAATTTCAAGTGTTGAAATTTGCAATGAGATTGCATACCTTCTATATGATAGTTGGATCCCGATACCCACTGCGAGTAAGAGTTACTCCTGGGCGAATTTCACACTTTACAATTAGCTAATCCAGTAGGTATCTAGAAAGGTATCAACGGGGTTATGCCTCTAGGAAAACGAGGTTTATTTTAATTAGGTCCGTGCGAAAGCACGGGGAACCTCCCTCGGAGTACCGATACCTGCCCGGCCGAACGATTAGCGAACCTGTACGATTTAATTAATCCCGGCTAATCTTACCTTTTAGGGTTTGAAGGAAGATTTGATAAAAATAGTGGCAGCCATACTGATTAGATAAAATAACCAATCTAATCTTGCAAAGAGCGCACGCAAAGTGATTATCCTTCTCTTTCTCCTGGTAGCGACCAATAAAATGCCTTAATCAAGATAATAATATGGATATTTTGACCGAACCTACTTATTATACTGGGCTAGGTTCCGCTCTACATTATGATTGTCATAAGTCTGAGTAAAGAATAGGGGAATATTCGGATTCCAACGCCACCCAAACGAAGAATAAGCATGCTTATGCATCTGAGTAAGGAATAGGGGAATATTCGGATTCCAACGCCACCCAAACGAAGAATAAGCATGCTGATGCATTGTCTTCGGGTGTGTTCATAACCAAGAACTGTTTCTCAGTTACCTCTACGTCCTGGGTATTGGATACTGGATCAGGATACCACATATGTAATTTGTTACATGGGATATAGACAGGTGGAGAACTGGGAAAGGGTAATATGTCTCTAGTAGTTGAGAATGGTGCAATTGTTGCAGCCAAAGCAGTTGGCAGATATCACCTGGTGTTACCAACTGGTAATACATTGATTCTTAGCGACTGTTATTTCGTACCAATAATATTGTGAATATTTTCCTAAATCAAGTGTTAATTGGATAAGGTATGTTGTATAACAGTGTACACGTTCTGAATCAAACTACAGTTCTAAACGTACAGAACACACACAAGAGAAACAGTTCAGAAATGAACGAAGTCTTATTGAGGCATTGTAGACTAGGTCATGTCGATGAGACAAGACTAGCTTAAGTTCCATAAGAATGCATATTTGAATCCGTTCGAATTTACATCTTATGAAACTTGCCAGTCATGTATCAAAGACTAAGGTGACCAAAATCTCCGTTTACTGAAACGGAGAAAGAGCTACTGAACTCTTGGACATATACATGGTGATGTATACGGTCCTATGTCTACATATGCCAGGGATGGTTCCGCGTACTTCATTACAGTCACCGATGTTCTCTCAAGATACGGACATGTGTTCTTGTTGAAACACAAAACTGAATCTTTTGAGAATATCAAGGAAGATAAGTACGAAGTAGAGAATCAGATGGGTAAAGGTATTCAAATCTTTCAATATGATCGGGGAGAAGAATACTGGAGCACGGAATTCCGAGACTATTCAAAAGAGAATGAGATTCTCTATCAGTTTACTCCTCCGTATACACCACAGTACAACGGTATATCGGGGTGGAGGAATCGCACCCTATGAGATATGGTGCACTCTATGATGAATACTGCTGAGTTGCCTATTTCCTTTCAGGGACATATGCACTTAAGAAGATGCATACCTATTGAATAGAGTTCCGATCAAATCCGTTGCCTACCACTCCATATGAGATATGGAATGGGAAGAGACCGTCTCTTAAACGAGTTCAGATATGGGTTGTCCGGCCTATGTTGAAAATCACAATCCGAACAAACTCGAGGCAAGGTCGGTTCTGTGCAAGTTTGTAGGATATCCCAACCATTCGCGAGGGTATATCTTCTACTATACCGAGGAACAAAAGATGTTTTGTTTCTCGACATGCCACCTTTTTAGAAAAGGAATTTCTTATGGAAGAAATTAGTGGCGACGAGGTAGCTGGTGTGCACAATACCTTCCACGTGTCACAGTTGCGGCGTTATGTTCGGGATGAGAGCCATGTCCTGGACTATTCGGAGCTAGTTTTGGGTACCGATCTATCATACGAGGAGCAACCCACTACCATCCTCGACCGCAGAGAGAAAGTGCTAAAGAACAAGGTCATTCCGTTAGTCTGAGTGTCTTGAGGCGGTCTTTCCCCAGGAGAATCTACCTGGGAGCGGGAGGAAGATATCCGCGCAGGTTTTCCGCATCTCTTTGTGTAGTTCTTTTGTTTTCTTGTATCCTTGTTAAATTTCGAGGACGAAATTTTTGTAAGGGGGGTATGATGTAAATCCCCGTTCCCCATCTATAGAATTTTCCTGTAATTTCCTAGTTCCCGATTGTTTCCTGATTTTCCCTCATGAATTTCGTTGGTAATTGGTTACTTGAGTTTCAATATTTAGAAAAATCAAAACCCGAAATTTAATTTAAAACCCAAAAAAAAAACCCAAACCAAATAAATCATTTCCCTTTTATAAAACCCCAAACCCAAACTATATTTCATTCCTTCAGCCCAACTTCAGCCCAGAAGAAAATAAATTCATACTAAGAATTTAAATTCTCGGCCCACTCCCTCTCAGCCCATTTCCTTTTTATTAAAATTAAACCTTTTCTTTCCTTTTCCCAGCCCAGCTCGTCTCCTCTTGGCCCACGCCCGCTCCTTCACAACTTGACCCGCCTCCTAATCTCTCCTTCTTCCCAACGGCTCTTTCCTTTCCCGCGCATTCCTTCTTCGATCCGCTTTCCTCGCCGACGTACGAGGCCACGTCGCTTGCCGTTGCCCCGACTCGCGCACCCCATGACTCGCGATCCACTCAACCTCCTCCCCTCGTCTCCCCTATCTCCCTCACACCCTCACTCCTCTCTCTTCTCAAATCTCCCCCTCTCGTTCACCAAAACCGACCATGAACCCACTGCCGCTCCCTCACTCGCTCCCCTCGACGACAACGACGACGACGACGAACCTCTTCCCTTCCTCCTCCTCCACCAATAGAGCCCCTCACCACTCCACTCCATCGACCAAACTCCCCTGCACACAAATCCCCTGCACCCTTTTAACCACCACCTTCCACTCGACGCCGGTGAGCCCCCGCTGACCTGAAACACCCGTCGACCTCTGCACCCTCTGCATCTTCTCCTCCTCCTCCAAAATCCACACCCGAGCCCTACTCTCTCTCTCCCTCCAAAACAGCCAACCCTAAACCACAGTCCCCTCACTGCGAGCTCACTGTATTCATCGCCGGAGCGACGCCGCCGACCGTCGTCGACCCCAGCACATCCCAGGCCAACCACAGAGCACCCCCTCCGCTTTCAGCAAGCACAAGACGTCTCCGGGCAGCTCCGACATCAAACCCGTATCGCGAGCCAAGGTCGTGCAAACCAATTCACGCCGTTCGTCGCGCGTTCGTGACGTTGCCGCCGCCGTGCATCCCCGAAACGTTTCCAGGCAAGTATTTTACTTGCTACATGCTAATCTATTCATGTTACAAACTCAAATCGTATAAGTTACAAATTTACAATTTCCGATAAATTATACGACATACCTGTTCGATGCATGATCCCAATGAAAATATTCATCTAATTTGACGGAATTGGATTTCCTATGCTGGCCCGTGTGATAATGAATATGTTGTATAAATTTCACTGGAAAATAGGACTGTTAATGACTAAAACGAATACCCCCAAATATACCCGTAAAACTAGAAATTTTCCGTATCTGAAAATTGTTAAAATCACCATAAATTATGTACATACTGAAATGATGCGTTCGAGGGCTTAAATCGAAGCCGACTTGAATAACTATAACCCCATGCAAGTTTCTAATGGCTTCTATACTGAAATTGTGACGATATTTGGATCGGAGAGTCGCTCTGGACTGCAGTCCAGAGCGATTCTGGTTACTGTTTACTGTTCCGTAATGTGTGCCACCCTGCTTCCTGAACTTGTATGTTGCGGAACTCTGAAGTCCATTAAATTTGACTCTGTCAGCTAAATAACACAAGTGGTTTCATTCCGTTTCATCGTCGTTTGCTATTTAATTTGTAAATTAAAAGGACAGGACGTATAACAGTCCAAAACAGATTCAGAAGTGACAAACTAGTGTTAAACAGTATATAACTTTCAACGTAAAGACACGATTGAGAATCCGTCTGTTGCGTTGAATACCCTATTGAAAACCCTAGGTTTTATTCAACTGTAGCGTCACTAAATTCTGAACCCAACTGGGTGAAATTCGTGTCGCGAAGCAGACGTTCAGTTCAGAAACGGAATCTCCTGCAGCGAGCACTTTAAATGAAACGGCTGCAACTTGAATACCGGAAACCCGATTGAACTGAAACTAATTTTGATGAACTTCTGACAGAGTGTGCTTATTATCATATTTGTATCATTTCGTTGGATTCTAAACATATGAATTAATGCAATTTTTGTAAGTTGATGACGTGCACATTGGTTCATAACATACATGACTTATTAATGGCATACACACACATATCTTACCCAATTGCCATATACATAGTGTTAGTGCGTGTTAGTGTTCAGTGGACATTGCATTATCGTGTGTGAATGATGTTGGTTTAGGAGTGTCGAGTACACCAATGGAAAGTGAACATTCGTGACAGTGATTAATACAGTGAACAGTGATAAAACCGTGCCACTGGTATACTTGTACACGACTAAATCAAAATCATAAATAGTGTAAACCTGGGGAAAAAGGGGAAATCGAAGTGGAAAGAGAATCGTATTTAGCGGGACCGTGTTTTAGAGGATGATCATTCGAGCAGTGATATATATATTAGGTAGGATCTAGCGATCCGGCTGACAGGGTTATGTTCCGGGCATGTGGGCCGTTGTCTCGGGTATGTACGAGACTCCTGTTAAACATGATCCTCCTTTCCACTATACGATTTCAAACATGACCTAGAGACTGATAGGGACACAGATCATACTTTGTATCATTTAGTGACATAGTGATTACTCGCATTGTACTTTCATTGTTATTACCGTATTTACCTGTTTCATATCATCATTATATAAATTGCTATTACGTCGCTCTGACGACCTGAGTATGCATGCTCAGATCCCGTGGAAGAACCAGCGCAGGAGACGGATTTACCTTTCGAGCTGACGGAGATCTAGTCCGGAGTACTTCTCTTTCTTTTCTGCTTTCCATAAAAGAGATCGTGTAATTGAACTTGGTTAGTAACTCTTCATGTTTATTTGTAATTTGTGAACAATGGATTTTAATGTAATAATTTAGTGATGTAATTCCTTTACTGCTGTGCTTTGCTTACTGATTACCATGTAATGGTAGAAGCCGAAGTGTGACTACGGCGGGATTATTCCTTGACCGTAGGAGCATGACTGGTCTAGTCATCCCTCGTTTTCCGTATTTTGGGAAGCGAGGCGTGACATAGTTTTGTTGGTATAAGAGCCATGTTTAGTAACAGGGGATAACATTAACTATACGGTATTACATTATTTTCGTTTCACTATTCCTGATTTTCATCCTTGAATCTGATCTTATCCTTTTGAATCTTCCAGCGATATGACGTCCTCGAACGACCCCTCCTCGGACTCCAGTACTCAGGACCGCACGGAAAGAATACTTAGTGCATTGACCTCTCTCGCGGAATCTCAGGAGAGGAAGACAGACTTACTCGCCGAGGGACTCAAGGCGATTACCGCTGCAGAAGGACCCTCCGCACTCATTACCGCCCCCGAGGGCGTTACCTCACCAGCCTATCATGCTAGGGCTGGTACCGTATCAGACTTCCGACGGTTGCATCCAGCTGCATTCACAGGGCTAGCTGAACCCCTCGAGGCCGAGCAATGGTTAGTGAACATGGAGAACTTACTGACAGCTGCCAGGGTCCCAGATGAAGATATGGTGGACGTGATAAAGATCCAATTGGAAGATGAAGCCCGTACATGGTGGTCAGTGGAAGAAAGCAGGCTGGACATGCCAATTGAATGGGGCAAATTTAAGGAGTGCTTCCTAGACCATTATTTCCCTTCCACTGTCAAGGCAGAGATGGAGGAAAGATTTATTCTATTGAAGCAGAATGGACATCCAGTGGACGTATATGCGGAAGAGTTCAACCATTTGAGCCGTTTTGCCCCATACATGGTCGCCTCAGAGGCCACCAGGGCCAGACGCTTCTTGCAGGGGCTTGATTTCGAGTTGCAGCAGTTGATTGCATCACTAGAGTTGCAGACTTTCGCACAAGTACTCAACGCGGCGAGAGTTCAGGAGCAATTGATCAACAAGTTCAGGAAACCCCCAGTCGTTCCAGCACGTACCCCTGCACCTTCTCGAGGAGCCATACCGGTTCACAGGCCTGGAACGACACAGATGAAGCGTCCGTTCGTGCCATAGCATTGCCCCCAGAGACGGAACGTAGTTTGCGGCTACTGCGGTAGAGATGGGCATACCCAGAAGGACTGTCGCCGCGCCAAGGGACAATGCTTGATTTGCGGATCCAGTCAGCACAGGATTAGCGGCTGCCCTGAACGAGCAGAGATACAAGGAGGTTCTGGACCGCCGCAGCAGAGGCCACAGGAGCAGAGGCAACCCTTTACAGGTCGTGGTCAGGGACGGGCTTTCACCTTGACCGCCGAGCAGGCAGAGGCGTCAGGAGACGTTGTTACAGGTACTCTACTCGTACACTCCTTGCCAGCTAGAGTACTATTTGATTCTGGAGCATCGCACTGTTTCTTGTCTGAGCATTTCGCTGATACACACTCCATACTGCATGAACCACTAACCAAGGGATGGGAGATACATACGGGTAATGACATTATAATATCTAGTCGAGAATGTAGATCATGTCCGGTTGTAGTGTGTGGAAGCGAATTCTATGCGAATTTCCTTCTGATTAGGACAGGCAGTTATGACGCAATTCTCGGGATAGATTGGATGAGTACCTTCCATGCAGTTGTTGATTGTCGTGCAAGGAAGGTGATCTTCCGCATTCCCAATCACCCGGATTTTATTTTCGAGGGTGGAAGCAAATCTTTGGAGCCAGCCAAGTACAGAGCCAAGCCCAGGGAGCTGACAGCTATGGAGATTGATGAGAGCCCAGCCCCAGAGATTGTTCGGGACTTTCTGGACGTATTTCTTGAAGATCTACCAGGTCTACCACCTCCTCGCATCTTGGAGTTCTCGATCGATTTGACTCCAGGTACGGCCCCAGTATCCAAGGCCCCATACAGAATAGCACCAGTTGAGTTGGCGGAGTTGAAGAAGCAAATTGAAGAGCTATTGGAGAAGGGATTTATTCAGCCGAGTGCTTCACCGTGGGGTGCACCAGTTCTGTTAGTAAAGAAGAAGGATGGATCGCTGCGAATGTGTATAGATTATCGGGAGCTGAACAAGGTCACAATAAAAAACAAGTACCCAATCCCGCGCATCGACGACTTATTCGATCAGCTAAGTGGGGCCAAGGTATTCTCGAAGTTGGATCTCCATTCTGGATATCACCAAATCAGAGTAGCAGCCGAGGATGTATGCAAGACGGCTTTTAGGACCCGATACGGACATTACGAGTTCCTTGTGATGCCGTTCGGTGTTACCAATGCCCCAGCGATATTTATGGACTTGATGAACAGGGTGTTTGCAAAGTACTTGGACACGTTTGTCGTTGTATTTATCGGCGACATACTTGTCTACTCGAAGACCCGGGAGGAGCATGTTGAGCATTTGCGTACGGTTCTACAAATTCTTCGGGAAGAGAAGCTGTATGCGAAATTAAGCAAGTGTGAATTCTAGCTCGACAAGGTTCAGTTTTTGGGACACATTGTTTAGGGCGAAGGCATCTCGGTGGACCCGGCAAAGATAGAATCTGTCAGAGATTGGCTAACGCCGAAGTCTGTGGCCGAGATCAGAAGCTTTCTGGGATTGGCGGGATATTATCGTAGGTTTGTCCAAGACTTCTCGAGAATCGTTGAACCTTTGACGAGGCTTACACGGAAGGATGTACCATTTGCGTGGACAAAGGAGTGTACTCAGGCATTTGACACGCTGAAGCAGAAGTTAACCACGGCGCCTATCCTTACAGTACCAGATGATTCCGGTGGGTTGGTGATACACAGTGATGCCTCAGGGAAGGGTTTAGGCTGCGTTCTGATGCAGCACGGCCGAATGGTTGCTTATGCCTCTCGACAACTGAGAAATCACGAGAAGAACTATCCTACGCATGACTTGGAGTTAGCTGTTGTAGTCTTTGCGTTGAAAATTTGGAGGCACTATCTATTGGGCGATGTAACACCCGGGCCCATTGCTACTGTTTTTCAGTTACAGTTTATGCATTGGGTGGTACTCATCTCTTTTATCTTGCTTATTTGTGGCTTACTGTAAAATTTTATCCAGAAAAGCCATTTCTGCATATAACAAATTTTAGCGTCGAAAGTGAAATTAAAAATAGTCATCTTGGCCTACTCGACACCCCTAACCTCGTGGTAGCGTCCGTGCATCGAGTTCTCGTCCCGTTCGGTGAAACGGGCGAGTTTGGACGGCTACGCACGCGTACAGGTTTCCGTCTTGGGGGTATGCTTTTTAATCATAAGACACTTAATTTTAAAATTTGGAACCCGCTTAAAATCCTATTATTTCAATTTCAAATTTTTGGACCCGATCCGGACGCGATTTGGAAATGTTTTATTTTGCGCCAAAATCCCAAATTTTAAATATATTTAAACCATCGCATTTTATGTTAACCATAGGATTTTTACTGTTCAATTTAAATCTTTTAAATCCTTTCCTAAACCCACAACTTCGTTCCCAGCCAATCAATTTCGCTCATTTCTTATCCGTGGGCCCCACTCTCTTTTTCTCTCTCTCTCTTTTCTCTCTCCGTCTTTATCCCTCTCTCTCTCTCTCTCCCTCACATCTCTCTCTCTCTTCTATATATATAATCTTTTCTCCCTCCTTCCTTTATCTTTCAAACGCGAACCCTAACCCACCGCACAGTCCCCGGCCGCCTCGTTCCCCATCGCCGCCGCAGACCCGACGCCGACGCCACCACCACCGATCTCCTCGTCTCCTCAGCCTCATCTCATCCACACCCTCTTTCGTCCACCCTCGCGCACCCTGCACCCTCACCGTGGCCGCCTGCACACCCTGCACACGCCAACCACCGGATCTGTCGCCGCCGACGCTCTCACCTCCGTACCCCGGCCACCGTACAACCCGCTGTAAGCCTTCTTCTTCTTCTTTCTTTTCATTCTTCTTCCTCCTTCTCCATTCCTCATTTTCCTCCATTCGTACATGATTGGTTCGAAAGAGTTGTGTTTGTAATTAACCGCAATCAGAACGGTGTCGCGCGTAGCTAGACCGAGATGAGTACGGGTCGTCCTCTGGGAAACGTGGAACCTTTTACTTTTACTTTAGATGTGTTGAGAAAGAGAGGAGAGATAAAGAATTTTATAGAATGGTTTCTAGATCTACGTTAAACAAGAATTTAAAATATAGATCTAGATTATTTTAAAGACGTAATTAATATAATAAGAGGGCTTGTAGGGTTCGTTAGGATTTAGTAGTTATGGACGATTAATTAAAAATTACCATTTTTATCCATTAATAGATTTAGAACTAGAACGACGGTGATGCGTGTAGATTAGGGTTTCTGGAGGGAAAAGGAATCCCACTCTTAACCCTTATCTCGACACGGAACTCCGTTCATATCTAGCCTTTACCAAAACAATCATTAATCTAATCTCTAATCGTGGTCGGAACTAGCAAAGAATTACTAGCGCGCCCGATTAGGATGTTAATGATTCTTTTGATAAAGTTCCTAAACTTTATAGGACTTAAAAAGGGTTTAGTTATTTTCATCATCCATTAGCCTACCCTAATCCTACGAACCCTAACAAGCGGAGAATTACTCGCGCATGTTGGGAGAAGAAGATGAAAAGACAGAGAGGGAAAACATAATGTAAAATGCAAAAACAATTAAAAAGAACTACCTTTATTAATCGACTTGAACAAACTACATTTTAATCCGTAGAAAATGATTACAAAACTAGTTGCTTCTCGATCTTTCCTAAGGAGGTAGTCGAACAGTCGATGATCAGCCTGAATGCGTGAGCGTCGGGAGCTTCGTGATCTCTTCGGCTTGATGCCTTCTAACTTTAGCCTTTGGTCCATTATATAGCCCTCAAAGAAGAAAACTAGTTACCATATATGGTGACTTCCTAATATGGTGACTTTCCATGCCTGGATTCCGAGTCCCTGTCAGTATTGATTTTATGATTTTGGCAGATTTTTGATCCTGGCATCTTGAACATCTTGATCTCTTGACCTGAGCTAAATCTTGCATAATATCTCTATGAATAATGTTAGTACTATTTATTAAATTAGAGAGAGTATCTTAATCACTATATATGGTAATAAATTTTTAAGAAACTTGATTAAGAATATTTAATATGCTATGTACTTTATATGGTAATAAATCTTTAAGAAACATGATTAAGAATATTTGATATGCTATGCATCTTTTAGTTACTAAAATATTATGCATATATTTTGAAATATTATTCTAACCATTTGTATGATATTATATCTTTTAAGAATTGTAATTAGAATATTTGATATGATATGCATATTTTCAATTACCAAAATATTATATAAATATAAAATGCCTATATTTTCCTTCATAATATTAATTATAATATATAAACATATGGCAAATAGTATTTTGCAGATAAATCCAAATATGTTTAATATTTATAATAAACACCTTTTATTATTTAAGAAATGTAAGGAAAATACTTATACCAAAATGCAATATTTTCAACTGAACAGTACACATCCTGATCTTTACTGTTCACGTTTTGGCCGGAATCCGACGATGCCGACAACGCGTCCCGACGTTCCAGCGAGGTGCCCCGACCCGTGTGGTTCCATTGTTCGTCGTTTGGGTTCATTCCGTGAACCGTGCGTCCGTCGCGAGTTTCCCCGCCGACGTTACGTTCCGTTTTTCCCGGTTTGCGACCCGTCGAGGCAAGTATCACTTGCTACATGCTATACTATACAATTATATATGTTTGACTCATTAAACCTGCAAAACTTAACTCGGTATAGTTATTTTCTCATTTGGTTGCAATATGACATATATCATTTTACCGTTAACATAGAAATTACAGTTTGCCACTTTTAACCTAAGAACCAAGTTTACCTTTTAATCACATTTTACCGTTTAATAGATTGTAGCACTTTCCCATGTAGTTCTATTACATTCGGATATTCGTATTCAAAGGCTTGATATAACTGTATTGCATCATCATTTAAACTGTTGCACCGTTAAGGGTGCTCAAAACCTGTTAATATAATAAAACGGCTGCACTATATTAATGCACTATTGTGATTGAATGAACTGCTTATTATTGTTTAATTTATTTCTTATTTCCTGCTGTTAATCCCCTGTTCGATTATATATCTGTTTGTGAGCACACCCACGATATTGTTACATCTTGACTTGACTTTGTTACACATGGTATATATTGATACACCTGACATGGTACCGTTTACTGTCGACTTGACCTGATGTACCATGACCTGACCTGTTACCTGATCTCGTGCCTAATGCCAACAAACCCGACATGTAGTCCTCATGGACCGTTCCTGTTGTCTATCCAGACAAAACCTGCTGTTACCTGATCCTGTGTTGGCATTAGTTCTTGATTACTGAATACCTGACCTGACACATATAACTTGGGGGTATGGGGAAATCAAAAGTGTAAACTAAAGTGTAACTTAAAAGGGTATTACTTGATCCGTGGTCTCGGAGGGTAACGGGACAGAGCCATTCGTGACTCTTACGTTTTCCTGATCCGTGGTCCCGGGGGGTAACGGGACAGAACCACTATTGGTTCACATATTCCTGATCCGTGGTCCCGGGGGGTAACGGGACATATCCTTTGAGTTACATGGAGGATTACTCAAATTGATTTCAAAGACTTTAGAATAGAAAACCCGATAGAACAGTTTAGTTACCCACTGCACACTACCCTGCACTGCTTGTTTCATACTATTGCTTTATTCATGTTTATTTCTGCATTGCCTATTACACTGTTCATATTATATTACTGGTTGACTTGATGCGCTGACGTCTGGGTTTTGCATGGCCCAGATTCCGTACCGCTGTTGCAGTCCGAGCAGGAGTACTTCAGCCAGCAGGCTGAGCTGTGAGTTCAGTAGTAGTTAGTTATATTTCCTGCATTTATTTCCTGATGTGAGCCCGCATTATGGGACACACTTTTCAGTTATTTGTATTGGATCATTTGCTTCCGCATTTATTTATTATTGACTCCTGTTATTCTGGATTATGGACATGTTTTAGATAGTTTTATCTTGTTCTTGATATCCCTACAGCCGTAATGTGACTGTGGATGGATACTTCCTACCCACAGGTAGCATGGTTGGCTATGCCACGTGCCCAATCTAGCGTACTCTGGGAAGTGGGGCGTGACATGGTTCTTTTGGTATCAGAGCCATAGGTTAGTTGGGTTGATTCTTTTGTAGTTGGGTATTGTACCCAATACACGAATCAGAATACCCGTGTTTAGGAAACATGTCCTGCCACCTTGACCGTTTTACCATTCTTGAATCACATTCTTCCTGAGTATATCTTTTACGATGTGCAAACTTCCTTTGCATATCGATTCGAAAACCTGATTCCTTGTTATCTCTAGGACTTAGGCGACTTGGATGGAGTTATGTAATTGTGGCTATGATACCGCGGCATAGTTACAATACGGTACTCTATTTAAGTATCTTGGAGTTCTAGCCTTGATCCATATTCAGAATCTATCATCATGCTAATGTTGGGTGTTTTGAGTTCAGGATTATGGCAGGTAAGAATATGAAGACGTACCAGAGGCGTGTGGACGAAGCCGCCATGCTTGGAGTGATAAGAGGAATGCTGGAGAATCAAAGAAACAGACCGAGCTGATCCAGCAGCAAGCAGACTCGTTCCAGGAAGGTTTCCAGATCGTTCAGCAGTCTGTAAACAACGTTGGAGCTAAACCAGTCGACCGAGTAGGGACCGTAGCAGACTTCAGACGTTTGGGTCCGTCTATATTTACTGGTTTGGAGGAGTCGTGCTAGCCGAGCAGTGGCAAGTCGACACGGAGAATTTGCTGATTGCGGCACAGATTCCAGACGACAAAAAGTTGATGTGGTGCGCATTCAGCTAGTGGATTACACCCGAGAGTGGTGGCTTGTGGAAGAGACCCGCTTGCCCAAGCCGCTCAGTTGGGCGGAGTTTTCTAAGAGTTTCCTGGAGAAGTTCTTCCCGCGGACTGCACGGGAGGAAATGGAAGAGAAATTTATTGGGATAAGGCAGAAGGGAGCACCCGAAGATGTGCATGCAGTAGAATGGACGAGGCTCAGTAGATTCGCTGGACCTTTAGCTGCCAACAATGCAGACAGCAGTTGCGGTAAGGAAGCAGTTCTGTCGGGCCAGTCGAGTTTAGGGCTAGGCCGACACACGATGTTCTTGCAGCTGTGGAAGTTGATAGTAGTGAAGAGCCGGCGGTTGTTCGCGATTTTATGGACGTATTTGAAGATATATCGGGCTTACCGCCGAAGCGAGACGTGGAGTTCGCGATTGACCTTATCCCTGGTGCAGCGCCAGTATCTAAAGCGTATTATCCAATGGCGCCAGTGGAATTGGAAGAAGTTAAGAAACAGGTTGCTGAATTGCTTGAGAAGGGTTGGATTCGAAGCAGTAACTCGCCTTGGGGAGCTCCACTTCTTCTAGTAAAGAAGAAGGATGGCACAAGAAGAATGTGCATCGACTATCGAGAATTAAACCGGGTGACTATTAAGAACAAGTACCCGATCCCTCGCATTGGAGAACTTTTGAGAAGCTTAGTGGCGCGAGGGTATTCTCGAAGCTGGATTTATGATCCGGATATCATCAGGTTCGAGTGAAAGCAGAAGATATTTGCAAGACGGCGTTTCGAACTCTGTACGGACATTACGAATACTTAGTGATGCCCTTCGAAGTGATGAATGCGCCGGCAGTATTCATGGACTTGATGAACCGAATCTTTTCACCGTTCTTGGACCAGTTTATTGTGGTGTTCATTGACGATATTCTGGTTTACTCGAAGAGCTTTGAGGAGCATGCTGAGCACTTGAAGATCGCACGGCAGACGTTGAGACAGGAGAAATTGTATGCGAAGATGAGTAAGTGCGAGTTTTGGCTGGAGGAAGTGAAGTTTTTGGGGCATGTTGTGTCGGGCGAATCGCCGTCGATCCAGAAAAGATTGCAGCAGTTCGAGATTGGCCTATTCCAAAGAATGTTGCTGAGGTAAGAAGTTTTCTTGGATTAGCCGGATACTACAGGAGATTTGTGGAGAACTTTGCTCGTCTGGCAGAGCCGTTGACCAAGCTTACGCGCAAGGAGGTACCTTTTGTATGGACGGATAAATGTACGTTAGCATTTGAGACGTTGAAGCAGAAGTTGATAACCGCCCCAATTCTGACCGTGCCAGACAATTCCGGAGGATTGGTGATTCACAGCGACGCATTTGGGAAAGTATTGGGATGTGTTTTGATGCAGCATGGGAAGGTTGTAGCGTACGCATCGAGACAACTGAAGACCCATGAGAAGAATTATCCGACTCATGACTTGGAGCTTGCGGCTGTGATTTTCGCTTTGAAGATTTGGAGACACTACCTTTTGGGCGAAAGAGTCGAAGTCTTTACAGATCATAAGAGCTTGAAGTATGCGTTCACTCAGAAGGAGCTTAATATGAGGCAGCGTAAATGGTTGGGGCTGATGGCTGACTACGACCTTGATCTTAAGTACTATCCGGGGAAGGTTAATGTTGTGCCGGATGCGCTTAGTCGGTTACCAGCAATTCAGGTATTAACTACGCAGAAGGAGATCATTGCAGATTTTCGAAGATTTGACTTGGAGGTTGTGCTACCGCATTCTACGGGACAGTTGATGCAGCTGCAAGTACAGTCATCGTTGATCGAGAATATTAAAGCAGCACAATCGCAGGACCCTAGACTGCAAAAGTTTCGAGGACAGGTTGAAGCTGGACTACGAACAGATTTATTGATCCACGAAGATGGTTCGTTGAGGTATGGTAGCCGTCTGTGTGTGCCAAAGGGAGATATTCGTGAGGAGCTTATGAAGGAGGCACACAGTTCAGCTTATTCTGTACATCCAGGAGGCACAAAGATGTACCGAGATATTCGACAGCATTTCTGGTGGGAAGGCATGAAACGGGAGATTGCGCGCTTTGTGGCTAAGTGCTTGGTGTGTCAGCAAGTTGAGGCTGAACATCAAAGGGTTGCTGGTTTATTGCAACCACTTCCGATTCCTCGGTGGAAGTGGGAATATATAACCATGGATTTCGTGATGGCTTTACCGCGGAGTCCAAAGGGCGACAATGCAGTATGGGTGATTGTTGATCGGTTGACCAAGACAGCTCACTTTATTCCTTCCCGGGTTAGTCAATCAACAGAGACTTTGGCAGAACGGTACATGCAGGAGATTGTAAGATTGCATGGAGTACCGATGAGCATCGTGTCCGATCTGGACACTCGGTTCTTATCACACTTCTGGAGGAATTTACAGGAAAGTTTGGGGACTCGATTGAAGTTTAGCACAGCTTATCATCCTCAAACTGATGGTCAGTCGGAGAGAACGATCCAAACTCTGGAAGATATGTTGAGGGCATGCATGTTGGACTTCAAGGGTTCGTGGGAGGATCATCTACACTTGGTGGAGTTTTCTTACAACAACAGTTTTCAGGCAACTATCCAGATGGCTCCGTTTGAAGCGTTGTATGGTCGTAAATGCCGTTCACCTGTTTGTTGGGATGATGTCGGTAAACGAAGATTGTTGGGACCAGATTTGGTGGTGCAGACAGTTGAGAAGGTTAACACTATCAGAAATCATATGAAGGCAGCACAAGACAGACAGAAGAGTTGGGCTGACACGTCAAGAAGATCTCTAGAGTTCGCCGTGGGTGATTTGGTATTCTTGAAGGTATCACCGACTAGTGGGGTGATTCGTTTTGGGAGTCGAGGAAAGCTTAGTCCTCGATTCGTTGGATCCTTTGAGATATTGGAGCGTGTTGGAGAGGTAGCGTACCGTTTGGCGTTACCGCAGTCCTTGGCAGGTGTGCTTAATGTGTTTCACGTATCTCAACTACGAAGGTATGTTCGAGATGAAACACACGTTTTGGATCATTCGGAGTTAACAGTACGAGAAGATTTGACTTTTGAGGAGCGACCGGTTGAAATCGTGGATTGAAGGGAAAAAGTTCTTAAGAACAAGGTTATCCCCCTTGTGCTTGTTTCTTGGGGTAATCGATCGCATGGAGAGTCCACTTGGGAACGAGAAGATGAGATCCGGCAGAAGTTTCCTCACCTTTTTCTGTAGTTCTCTATCTTGTATTTTTGGAATTTCGAGGACGAAATTCTTTTTGTAGTTGGGTATAATGTAACACCCGGGCCCATTGCTACTGTTTTTCAGTTACAGTTTATGCATTGGGTGGTACTCATCTCTTTTATCTTGCTTATTTGTGGCTTACTGTAAAATTTTATCCAGAAAAGCCATTTCTGCATATAACAAATTTTAGCGTCGAAAGTGAAATTAAAAATAGTCATCTTGGCCTACTCGACACCCCTAACCTCGTGGTAGCGTCCGTGCATCGAGTTCTCGTCCCGTTCGGTGAAACGGGCGAGTTTGGACGGCTACGCACGCGTACAGGTTTCCGTCTTGGGGGTATGCTTTTTAATCATAAGACACTTAATTTTAAAATTTGGAACCCGCTTAAAATCCTATTATTTCAATTTCAAATTTTTGGACCCGATCCGGGCGCGATTTGGAAATGTTTTATTTTGCGCCAAAATCCCAAATTTTAAATATATTTAAACCATCGCATTTTATGTTAACCATAGGATTTTTACTGTTCAATTTAAATCTTTTAAAATATTTTAAATCCTTTCCTAAACCCACAACTTCGTTCCCAGCCAATCAATTTCGCTCATTTCTTATCCGTGGGCCCCACTCTCTTTTTCTCTCTCTCTCTTTTCCTCTCTCTCTCTTTTCTCTCTCCGTCTTTATCCCTCTCTCTCTCTCTCCCCCTCACATCTCTCTCTCTCTTCTATATATATAATCTTTTCTCCCTCCTTCCTTTATCTTTCAAACGCGAACCCTAACCCACCGCACAGTCCCCGGCCGCCTCGTTCCCCATCGCCGCCGCAGACCCGACGCCGACGCCACCACCACCGATCTCCTCGTCTCCTCAGCCTCATCTCATCCACACCCTCTTTCGTCCACCCTCATGCGCCCTGCACCCTCACCGCGGCCGCCTGCACACCCTGCACACGCCAACCACCGGATCTGTCGCCGCCAACGCTCTCACCTCCGTACCCCGGCCACCGTACAACCCGCTGTAAGCCTTCTTCTTCTTCTTTCTTTTCATTCTTCTTCCTCCTTCTCCATTCCTCATTTTCCTCCATTCGTACACATCCTGATCTTTACTGTTCACGTTTTGGCCGGAATCCGACGATGCCGACAACGCGTCCCGACGTTCCAGCGAGGTGCCCCGACCCGTGTGGTTCCATTGTTCGTCGTTTGGGTTCATTCCGTGAACCGTGCGTCCGTCGCGAGTTTCCCCGCCGACGTTACGTTCCGTTTTTCCCGGTTTGCGACCCGTCGAGGCAAGTATCACTTGCTACATGCTATACTATACAATTATATATGTTTGACTCATTAAACCTGCAAAACTTAACTCGGTATAGTTATTTTCTCATTTGGTTGCAATATGACATATATCATTTTACCGTTAACATAGAAATTACAGTTTGCCACTTTTAACCTAAGAACCAAGTTTACCTTTTAATCACATTTTACCGTTTAATAGATTGTAGCACTTTCCCATGTAGTTCTATTACATTCGGATATTCGTATTCAAAGGCTTGATATAACTGTATTGCATCATCATTTAAACTGTTGCACCGTTAAGGGTGCTCAAAACCTGTTAATATAATAAAACGGCTGCACTATATTAATGCACTATTGTGATTGAATGAACTGCTTATTATTGTTTAATTTATTTCTTATTTCCTGCTGTTAATCCCCTGTTCGATTATATATCTGTTTGTGAGCACACCCACGATATTGTTACATCTTGACTTGACTTTGTTACACATGGTATATATTGATACACCTGACATGGTACCGTTTACTGTCGACTTGACCTGATGTACCATGACCTGACCTGTTACCTGATCTCGTGCCTAATGCCAACAAACCCGACATGTAGTCCTCATGGACCGTTCCTGTTGTCTATCCAGACAAAACCTGCTGTTACCTGATCCTGTGTTGGCATTAGTTCTTGATTACTGAATACCTGACCTGACACATATAACTTGGGGGTATGGGGAAATCAAAAGTGTAAACTAAAGTGTAACTTAAAAGGGTATTACTTGATCCGTGGTCCCGGGGGGTAACGGGACAGAGCCATTCGTGACTCTTACATTTTCCTGATCCGTGGTCCCGGGGGGTAACGGGACAGAACCACTATTGGTTCACATATTCCTGATCCGTGGTCCCGGGGGGTAACGGGACATATCCTTTGAGTTACATGGAGGATTACTCAAATTGATTTCAAAGACTTTAGAATAGAAAACCCAATAGAACAGTTTAGTTACCCACTGCACACTACCCTGCACTGCTTGTTTCATACTATTGCTTTATTCATGTTTATTTCTGCATTGCCTATTACACTGTTCATATTATATTACTGGTTGACTTGACGCGCTGACGTCTGGGTTTTGCATGGCCCAGATTCCGTACCGCTGTTGCAGTCCGAGCAGGAGTACTTCAGCCAGCAGGCTGAGCTGTGAGTTCAGTAGTAGTTAGTTATATTTCCTGCATTTATTTCCTGATGTGAGCCCGCATTATGGGACACACTTTTCAGTTATTTGTATTGGATCATTTGCTTCCGCATTTATTTATTATTGACTCCTGTTATTCTGGATTATGGACATATTTTAGATAGTTTTATCTTGTTCTTGATATCCCTACAGCCGTAATGTGACTGTGGATGGATACTTCCTACCCACAGGTAGCATGGTTGGCTATGCCACGTGCCCAATCTAGCGTACTCTGGGAAGTGGGGCGTGACATGGTTCTTTTGGTATCAGAGCCATAGGTTAGTTGGGTTGATTCTTTTGTAGTTGGGTATTGTACCCAATACACGAATCAGAATACCCGTGTTTAGGAAACATGTCCTGCCACCTTGACCGTTTTACCATTCTTGAATCACATTCTTCCTGAGTATATCTTTTACGATGTGCAAACTTCCTTTGCATATCGATTCGAAAACCTGATTCCTTGTTATCTCTAGGACTTAGGCGACTTGGATGGAGTTATGTAATTGTGGCTATGATACCGCGGCATAGTTACAATACGGTACTCTATTTAAGTATCTTGGAGTTCTAGCCTTGATCCATATTCAGAATCTATCATCATGCTAATGTTGGGTGTTTTGAGTTCAGGATTATGGCAGGTAAGAATATGAAGACGTACCATAGGCGTGTGGACGAAGCCGCCATGCTTGGAGTGATAAGAGGAATGCTGGAGAATCAAAGAAACAGACCGAGCTGATCCAGCAGCAAGCAGACTCGTTCCAGGAAGGTTTGCAGATCGTTCAGCAGTTTGTAAACAACGTTGGAGCTAAACCAGTCGACCGAGTAGGGACCGTAGTAGACTTCAGACGTTTGGGTCCGTCTATATTTACTGGTTTGGAGGAGTCGTGCTAGCCGAGCAGTGGCTAGTCGACACGGAGAATTTGCTGATTGCGGCACAGATTCCAGACGACAAAAAGTTGATGTGGTGCGCATTCAGCTAGTGGATTACACCCGAGAGTGGTGGCTTGTGGAAGAGACCCGCTTGCCCAAGCCGCTCAGTTGGGCGGAGTTTTCTAAGAGTTTCCTGGAGAAGTTCTTCCCGCGGACTGCACGGGAGGAAATGGAAGAGAAATTTATTAGGATAAGGCAGAAGGGAGCACCCGAAGATGTGCATGCAGTAGAATGGACGAGGCTCAGTAGATTCGCTGGACCTTTAGCTGCCAACAATGCAGACAACAGTTGCGGTAAGGAAGCAGTTCTGTCGGGCCAGTCGAGTTTAGGGCTAGGCCGACACACGATGTTCTTGCAGCTGTGGAAGTTGATAGTAGTGAAGAGCCGGCGGTTGTTCGCGATTTTATGGACGTATTTGAAGATATATCGGGCTTACCGCCGAAACGAGACGTGGAGTTCGCGATTGACCTTATCCCTGGTGCAGCGCCAGTATTTAAAGCGTATTATCCAATGGCGCCAGTGGAATTGGAAGAAGTTAAGAAACAGGTTGCTGAATTGCTTGAGAAGGGTTGGATTCGAAGCAGTAACTCGCCTTGGGGAGCTCCACTTCTTCTAGTAAAGAAGAAGGATGGCACAAGAAGAATGTGCATCGACTATCGAGAATTAAACCGGGTGACTATTAAGAACAAGTACCCGATCCCTCGCATTGGAGAACTTTTGAGAAGCTTAGTGGCGCGAGGGTATTCTCGAAGCTGGATTTATGATCCGGATATCATCAGGTTCGAGTGAAAGCAGAAGATATTTGCAAGACGGCGTTTCGAACTCTGTACGGACATTACGAATACTTAGTGATGCCCTTCGAAGTGACGAATGCGCCGGCAGTATTCATGGACTTGATGAACCGAATCTTTTCACCGTTCTTGGACCAGTTTATTGTGGTGTTCATTGACGATATTCTGGTTTACTCGAAGAGCTTTGAGGAGCATGCTGAGCACTTGAAGATCGCACGGCAGACGTTGAGACAGGAGAAATTGTATGCGAAGATGAGTAAGTGCGAGTTTTGGCTGGAGGAAGTGAAGTTTTTGGGGCATGTTGTGTCGGGCGAATCGCCGTCGATCCAGAAAAGATTGCAGCAGTTCGAGATTGGCCTATTCCAAAGAATGTTGCTGAGGTAAGAAGTTTTCTTGGATTAGCCGGATACTACAGGAGATTTGTGGAGAACTTTGCTCGTCTGGCAGAGCCGTTGACCAAGCTTACGCGCAAGGAGGTACCTTTTGTATGGACGGATAAATGTGCGTTAGCATTTGAGACGTTGAAGCAGAAGTTGATAACCGCACCAATTCTGACCGTGCCAGACAATTCCGGAGGATTGGTGATTCACAGCGACGCATTTGGGAAAGTATTGGGATGTGTTTTGATGCAGCATGGGAAGGTTGTAGCGTACGCATCGAGACAACTGAAGACCCATGAGAAGAATTATCCGACTCATGACTTGGAGCTTGCGGCTGTGATTTTCGCTTTGAAGATTTGGAGACACTACCTTTTGGGCGAAAGAGTCGAAGTCTTTACAGATCATAAGAGCTTGAAGTATGCGTTCACTCAGAAGGAGCTTAATATGAGGCAGCGTAAATGGTTGGGGCTGATGGCTGACTACGACCTTGATCTTAAGTACCATCCGGGGAAGGTTAATGTTGTGCCGGATGCGCTTAGTCGGTTACCAGCAATTCAGGTATTAACTACGCAGAAGGAGATCATTGCAGATTTTCGAAGATTTGACTTGGAGGTTGTGCTACCGCATTCTACGGGACAGTTGATGCAGCTGCAAGTACAGTCATCGTTGATCGAGAATATTAAAGCAGCACAATCGCAGGACCCTAGACTGCAAAAGTTTCGAGGACAGGTTGAAGCTGTACTACGAACAGATTTATTGATCCACGAAGATGGTTCGTTGAGGTATGGTAGCCGTCTGTGTGTGCCAAAGGGAGATATTCGTGAGGAGCTTATGAAGGAGGCACACAGTTCAGCTTATTCTGTACATCCAGGAGGCACAAAGATGTACCGAGATATTCGACAGCATTTCTGGTGGGAAGGCATGAAACGGGAGATTGCGCGCTTTGTGGCTAAGTGCTTGGTGTGTCAGCAAGTTGAGGCTGAACATCAAAGGGTTGCTGGTTTATTGCAACCACTTCCGATTCCTCGGTGGAAGTGGGAATATATAACCATGGATTTCGTGATGGCTTTACCGCGGAGTCCAAAGGGCGACAATGCAGTATGGGTGATTGTTGATCGGTTGACCAAGGCAGCTCACTTTATTCCTTCCCGGGTTAGTCAATCAACAGAGACTTTGGCAGAACGGTACATGCAGGAGATTGTAAGATTGCATGGAGTACCGATGAGCATCGTGTCCGATCGGGACACTCGGTTCTTATCACACTTCTGGAGGAATTTACAGGAAAGTTTGGGGACTCGATTGAAGTTTAGCACAGCTTATCATCCTCAAACTGATGGTCAGTCGGAGAGAACGATCCAAACTCTGGAAGATATGTTGAGGGCATGCATGTTGGACTTCAAGGGTTCGTGGGAGGATCATCTACACTTGGTGGAGTTTTCTTACAACAACAGTTTTCAGGCAACTATCCAGATGGCTCCGTTTGAAGCGTTGTATGGTCGTAAATGCCGTTCACCTGTTTGTTGGGATGATGTCGGTAAACGAAGATTGTTGGGACCAGATTTGGTGGTGCAGACAGTTGAGAAGGTTAACACTATCAGAAATCATATGAAGGCAGCACAAGACAAACAGAAGAGTTGGGCTGACACATCAAGAAGACCTCTAGAGTTCGCCGTGGGTGATTTGGTATTCTTGAAGGTATCACCGACTAGTGGGGTGATTCGTTTTGGGAGTCGAGGAAAGCTTAGTCCTCGATTCGTTGGATCCTTTGAGATATTGGAGCGTGTTGGAGAGGTAGCGTACCGTTTGGCGTTACCGCAGTCCTTGGCAGGTGTGCTTGATGTGTTTCACGTATCTCAACTACGAAGGTATGTTCGAGATGAAACACACGTTTTGGATCATTCGGAGTTAACAGTACGAGAAGATTTGACTTTTGAGGAGCGACCGGTTGAAATCGTGGATCGAAGGGAAAAAGTTCTTAAGAACAAGGTTATCCCCCTTGTGCTTGTTTCTTGGGGTAATCGATCGCATGGAGAGTCCACTTGGGAACGAGAAGATGAGATCCGGCAGAAGTTTCCTCACCTTTTTCTGTAGTTCTCTATCTTGTATTTTTGGAATTTCGAGGACGAAATTCTTTTTGTAGTTGGGTATAATGTAACACCCGGGCCCATTGCTACTGTTTTTCAGTTACAGTTTATGCATTGGGTGGTACTCATCTCTTTTATCTTGCTTATTTGTGGCTTACTGTAAAATTTTATCCAGAAAAGCCATTTTTGCATATAACAAATTTTAGCGTCGAAAGTGAAATTAAAAATAGTCATCTTGGCCTACTCGACACCCCTAACCTCGTGGTAGCGTCCGTGCATCGAGTTCTCGTCCCGTTCGGTGAAACGGGCGAGTTTGGACGGCTACGCACGCGTACAGGTTTCCGTCTTGGGGGTATGCTTTTTAATCATAAGACACTTAATTTTAAAATTTGGAACCCGCTTAAAATCCTATTATTTCAATTTCAAATTTTTGGACCCGATCCGGGCGCGATTTGGAAATGTTTTATTTTGCGCCAAAATCCCAAATTTTAAATATATTTAAACCATCGCATTTTATGTTAACCATAGGATTTTTACTGTTCAATTTAAATCTTTTAAAATCTTTTAAATCCTTTCCTAAACCCATAACTTCGTTCCCAGCCAATCAATTTCGCTCATTTCTTATCCGTGGGCCCCACTCTCTTTTTCTCTCTCTCTCTTTTCTCTCTCCGTCTTTATCCCTCTCTCTCTCTCTCCCCCTCACATCTCTCTCTCTCTTCTATATATATAATCTTTTCTCCCTCCTTCCTTTATCTTTCAAACGCGAACCCTAACCCACCGCACAGTCCCCGGCCGCCTCGTTCCCCATCGCCGCCGCAGACCCGACGCCGACGCCACCACCACCGATCTCCTCGTCTCCTCAGCCTCATCTCATCCACACCCTCTTTCGTCCACCCTCACGCGCCCTGCACCCTCACCGCGGCCGCCTGCACACCCTGCACACGCCAACCACCGGATCTGTCGCCGCCGACGCTCTCACCTCCGTACCCCGGCCACCGTACAACCCGCTGTAAGCCTTCTTCTTCTTCTTTCTTTTCATTCTTCTTCCTCCTTCTCCATTCCTCATTTTCCTCCATTCGTACACATCCTGATCTTTACTGTTCACGTTTTGGCCGGAATCCGACGATGCCGACAACGCGTCCCGACGTTCCAGCGAGGTGCCCCGACCCGTGTGGTTCCATTGTTCGTCGTTTGGGTTCATTCCGTGAACCGTGCGTCCGTCGCGAGTTTCCCCGCCGACGTTACGTTCCGTTTTTCCCGGTTTGCGACCCGTCGAGGCAAGTATCACTTGCTACATGCTATACTATTCAATTATATATGTTTGACTCATTAAACCTGCAAAACTTAACTCGGTATAGTTATTTTCTCATTTGGTTGCAATATGACATATATCATTTTACCGTTAACATAGAAATTACAGTTTGCCACTTTTAACCTAAGAACCAAGTTTACCTGTTAATCACATTTTACCGTTTAATAGATTGTAGCACTTTCCCATGTAGTTCTATTATATTCGGATATTCGTATTCAAAGGCTTGATATAACTGTATTGCATCATCATTTAAACTGTTGCACCGTTAAGGGTGCTCAAAACCTGTTAATATAATAAAACGGCTGCACTATATTAATGCACTATTGTGATTGAATGAACTGCTTATTATTGTTTAATTTATTTCTTATTTCCTGCTGTTAATCCCCTGTTCGATTATATATCTGTTTGTGAGCACACCCACGATATTGTTACATCTTGACTTGACTTTGTTACACATGGTATATATTGATACACCTGACATGGTACCGTTTACTGTCGACTTGACCTGATGTACCATGACCTGACCTGTTACCTGATCTCGTGCCTAATGCCAACAAACCCGACATGTAGTCCTCATGGACCGTTCCTGTTGTCTATCCAGACAAAACCTGCTGTTACCTGATCCTGTGTTGGCATTAGTTCTTGATTACTGAATACCTGACCTGACACATATAACTTGGGGGTATGGGGAAATCAAAAGTGTAAACTAAAGTGTAACTTAAAAGGGTATTACTTGATCCGTGGTCCCGGGGGGTAACGGGACAGAGCCATTCGTGACTCTTACATTTTCCTGATCCGTGGTCCCGGGGGGTAACGGGACAGAACCACTATTGGTTCATATATTCCTGATCCGTGGTCCCGGGGGGTAACGGGACATATCCTTTGAGTTACATGGAGGATTACTCAAATTGATTTCAAAGACTTTAGAATAGAAAACCCGATAGAACAGTTTAGTTACCCACTGCACACTACCCTGCACTGCTTGTTTCATACTATTGCTTTATTCATGTTTATTTATGCATTGCCTATTACACTGTTCATATTATATTACTGGTTGACTTGACGCGCTGACGTCTGGGTTTTTCATGGCCCAGATTCCGTACCGCTGTTGCAGTCCGAGCAGGAGTACTTCAGCCAGCAGGCTGAGCTGTGAGTTCAGTAGTAGTTAGTTATATTTCCTGCATTTATTTCCTGATGTGAGCCCGCATTATGGGACACACTTTTCAGTTATTTGTATTGGATCATTTGCTTCCGCATTTATTTATTATTGACTCCTGTTATTCTGGATTATGGACATGTTTTAGATAGTTTTATCTTGTTCTTGATATCCCTACAGCCGTAATGTGACTGTGGATGGATACTTCCTACCCACGGGTAGCATGGTTGGCTATGTCATGTGCCCAATCTAGCGTACTCTGGGAAGTGGGGCGTGACAGGCGAGAAAGTGGAGGTGTACACGGATCATAAAAGTCTGAAGTATGTCTTCACTCAGAAGGAACTAAACATGAGGCAGCGCCGATAGCTTGAGCTGATGGCAGATTATGACTTGGACCTTCAGTATCACATGGGGAAAGTGAATGTTGTACCAGATGCGCTCAGTCGCAAGCCAGCGGTCATGATGTTGACCGGTTAGAGGAGTATTATTGAGGACTTTCAGAGACTCGAGCTTGAAATCGTTACACCGGGCGCACTCAGTAAACTTTGGCAACTGCAGGTGCAGTCTTCCCTGGTGGATCGCATCAAGGCTGCACAAGCGGATGATCCCCGATTGCAAAAGTTCAGAGCATAAGTAGAAGCCGGGCTGAGAACGGACTTGATCATACAAGAAGATGGCTCTCTGAGATTCGGTAGCAGACTCTGCATACCCAAGGGAGATGTTCGAGAATAAGTACTGGCTGAGGCGCATAGTTCGGCTTATTCTGTGCATCCGGGAGGTACAAAGATGTATCGGGATCTAAAATAGCACTTTTGGTGGAACGGAATGAAGCGGGAAATTGCGAGGTTCGTATTCAGGTGCCTGGTATGCCAGCAGATGAAGGCGGAGCATCAGAGGACAACGGGATTGTTACAACCACTGCCGATACCAGAATGGAAGTGGGAGCACATTACCATGGATTTTATGACGGCCTTACCACGCAGCCCTAGGGGCAATAACGCCATTTGGGTTATCGTCGATCGCCTCACGAAAGCTGCACACTTCATACCATTCCGAGTGGGACAGTCGACAGAGTCACTGGCAGAGAGATATATGCAGGAGATAGTGCGACTTCATGGTGTTCCAGTCAGCATTGTGTCAGATCGAGACACCAGATTCGTGTCGCACTTCTGGAGGAGCTTACAAAAGAGCTTGGGTACCCGCCTCAAATTCAGCACAGCTTATCAACCGCAGACGGATGGACAATCCGACCGTACGATTCAGACGCTCGAGGATATGTTGAGAGCCTGTATGTTGGACTTTCAAGGTTCCTGGGAGGACCATCTGCATCTAGTCGAGTTTTCTTATAACAACAGTTATCAGGCTAGCATTCAGATGGCCCCTTTCGAAGCACTTTACGGGCGGAAGTGTCGATCCCCAGTGTGTTGGGTTGATGTGGGAGAGCAAAGATTATTGGGCCCCGAGCTCATTGTTTAGACAATCGACAAGGTCCAAATGATCAGGCAGCGTATTAAGACGGCTCAGGATTGACAGAAGAGTTGGGCGGATACCAGCAGGAGGGCACTAGAATTCGAAGTCGGAGATCATGTGTTCTTGAAGATTTCCCCTACCCGTGGAGTTATTAGGTTCGGAGGTCGGGGAAAGCTCAGTCCCCATTTCATCGGACCTTTTAAGGTGCTAGAGCGAGTAGGAGAGGTGGCCTACCGACTTGCCTTGCCTCCATCGCTAGCTGGTGTTCACAATACCTTCCACGTGTCACAGTTGCGGCGTTATGTTCGGGATGAGAGCCATGTCCTGGACTATTCGGAGCTAGTTTTGGGTACCGATCTATCATACGAGGAGCAGCCCACTACCATCCTCGACCGCAGAGAGAAAGTGCTAAAGAACAAGGTCATTCCGTTAGTCCGAGTGTCTTGAGGCGGTCGTTCCCCAGGAGAATCTACCTGGGAGCGGGAGGAAGATATCCGCGCACGTTTTCCGTATCTCTTTGTGTAGTTCTTTTGTTTTCTTGTATCCTTGTTAAATTTAGAGGACGAAATTTTTGTAAGGGGGGTATGATGTAAATCCCCGTTCCCCATCTATAGAATTTTCCTGTATTTTCCTAGTTCCCGATTGTTTCCTGATTTTCCCTCGTGAATTTCGTTGGTAATTGGTTACTTGAGTTTCAATATTTAGAAAAATCAAAACCCAAAATTTAATTTAAAACCCAAAACAAAACCCAAACCAAATAAATCATTTCCCTTTTATAAAACCCCAACCCAAACTATATTTCAATCCTTCAGCCCAACTTCAGCCCAGAAGAAAATAATTTCATACTAAGAATTTAAATTCTCGGCCCACTCCCTCTCAGCCCATTTCCTTTTTATTAAAATTAAACCTTTTCTTTCCTTTTCCCAGCCCAGCCCGTCTCCTCCTGGCCCACGCCCGCTCCTTCACAACCCGACCCGCCTCCTAATCTCTCTTTCTTCCCAACGGCTCTTTCCTTTCCCACGCACTCCTTCTTCGATCCGCTTTCCTCGCCGACGTACGAGGCCACGTCGCCTGTCGTTGCCCCGACTCGCGCACCCCACGACTCGCGATCCACTCAACCTCCTCCCCTCGTCTCCCCTATCTCCCTCACACCCTCACTCCTCTCTCTTCTCAAATCTCCCCCTCTCGTTCACCAAAACCGACCACGAACCCACTGCTGCTCCCTCACTCGCTCCCCTCTGTAGGGTTCCTAGGCACGCTAATGAAGTCTCACAAGGTATCAACCATGCCAATTTCAAATTTTACGGTGCCGAGAAACCCTAGACTAGATCGTTGACTAGAAATTTAGGCGATAAACGAATCCAGTTAACAACTTAACTAAAGATAAGAAGCTACAACCTTTGTAGATCCGGATATCCACTTCCTTGGCTCCACGTAGGCGTCCTCTCGTTGTCCATCTCCAATCCCGGACTCGATCGTCGGCTTGATCGGAGAAATGGGCGGACTAGGTCGTCGGCTTCGTGCCGAAGATGATCTACGTCGAGGCATCACAAGTTCAAGCTCCGACTTCACAAATTTGTGAAACTTGTGAAGAAAACACCCAAAACAACTTGGCAAGACGTAGAGGGTGAAGAAATAGGAGGTGGGTTCACTTTAGAATTGGATTTCTCACTTTAGAACTCAAGTTGCCATTGATGGCATCAAGCTTTCTTTCTTCAAGAAGAAGATCAAGAAGAAGAAAGAATATGATAAGTGTTTTAAAATGAAAAAGAAAATGAATACTTATCATAATCTTAACCATAGTTAAGTGTAGAGAATGAACTAGGGTTAGTTCAAATGGTTAGGGTTAAGCATGAGACAAGAATGGTGACTAAGTCAAAGCTTCATGAAGCTTCAATAAGAAACAAAGAAAGCCACCATTCTTATCTATATCTTTTCCAAATAAATAAATGAACAAATAAATAAACAAAAGAATATGCAAAACCCTAATCATTAAATTAATCATGGTTTAATTCTATACACTTAACTAAATGATCAAGTATCATCAAACATGATACAAATATGAGCACAAAAGTATATCACATATACTTCTTGCACATCAAGTGAGAAAATCCATATAAAGTGAACTAATACTAGCTAATGCAAAGCAATATATCAAATATATAATTATACATTAAATCATTAAATCAACACTTGACTTAACGATCCGGTCATATCGCACATAACCGACTAGTATCCTATGTATCGGCTTATCGAATCAATCGTTGATTCGATATCTAGGTTATATCGAATATAACCAATCGATACATTCATCGCGAGAATGGAATACGGTATCACATACACGCATTATTCTCGGTCCTGCACATATCTCATATGCGCTCCTATTTCATTTCGCTTGAGCCAGGAAACCTCTGTGTAGGACTCTAAAGACTCGTCAATACGCCGGTAGCAGATGATGATCATATCAAGCACCTACAAGCCGCAAGCGGTCTGCTAAACGTAACGACCATCCGGGTATTGAGCGATCAGAAGATCGACGAGCTAGCCCGCTCACACTCCTGTGAATCCAACCAGTAACACTTACCATACAGTCCGGTCTGTTCGTCTGATATGTCGCATATCAAATCTAGGGGTGGTAAACGTCAGACCCCAATAACCGATAAGTCGTGCCGATGTGAGGCTCATAACGGGTCGAGAAACTACTGGTAACACTTACCAGCAAATCTCTGATCAGCCCTGGCCAGGGACTTCCCTGTTACGGCCAATCGAGCACTGCGCAACATCAACCCCCAATACCGGGAGAGACGAAACCCCTCCTATCGCTCATTGCCTCCATGTGACTCGGGACTGTACCCAAAGACCACCGTTTTGCACGCCCTCATGGACGTGGTAAGGTGGAGATCAAAGCACAGTGGGAATCACACAAGACTCTATGACAATCTCGGGTCTACAGACTAACCTGTACAAGTGTCACCTGAGAACTGCCATCTGACGTGAGGTATAATACCATCTGGGAGTTCTCGGCGAGTCCGTCCAGTGTACCCAGTCTCCACTGAGCACCCGTATACCATCTCTGATGTCAAACACCAATGGATATGGGATCATCCATCGCCCATCTCATGGGTCGAGAAGCGTATACGCTAGTCTACACTGGTATATCGATGCCCTGTCTCGATACACCCATGACTAGGGACCTTGAAGGATGTACTTATGGACTACCATGTCCCCACTAGTATGATCTGCATCATAGTCCAGGTAGTCAAGTACACTTCCTAAGGGCTTTATCAACATGTAACTATAAGACAGTTTAAAGAGACAAGTGTACATGTTAAGATAAAGAGTAACCAGATAGCATACTATCATATCGAGCAAGAAAGTCATCTCTATATATGTCCAAGCATCCAATATAATATACATCATCTGTACAATACTGGCCTCTAGGGCATACATACAACTAACACCCTCGACGACAACGACGACAACGACGAACCTCTTCCCTTCCTCCTCCTCCACCAACAGAGCCCCTCACCACTCCACTCCATCGACCAAACTCCCCTGCACAAAAATCCCCTGCACCCTTTCGACCACCACCTTCCACTCGACGCCGGCGAGCCCCCGTTGACCTGAAACACCCGTCGACCTCTGCACCCTTTGCATCTTCTCCTCCTCCTCCAAAATCCACACCCGAGCCCTACTCTCTCTCTCCCCCTCCAAAACAGCCAACCCTAAACCACAGTCCCCTCACTGCGAGCTCACTGTATTCATCGCCGGAGCGACGCCGCCAACCGTTGTCGACCCCAGCACATCCCAGGCCAACCACAGAGCACCCCCTCCACTTCCAGCAAGCACAAGACATCTCCGGGCAGCTCCGACGTCAAACCCGTATCGCGAGCCAAGGTCGTGCAAACCAATTCATGCCGTTCGTCGCGCGTTCGTGACGTTGCCACCGCTGTGCATCCCCAAAACGTTTCCAGGCAAGTATTTTACTTGCTATATGCTAATCTATTCGTATTACAAACTCAAATCGTATAAGTTACAAATTTACAATTTCCGATAAATTATACGACATACCTGTTCGATGCATGATCCCAATGAAAATATTCATATAATTTGACGGAATTGGATTTTCTATGCTGGCCCGTGTGATAATGAATATCTTGTATAAATTTCACTGGAAAATGGGACTGTTAATGACTAAAACGAATACCCCCAAATATACCCGTAAAACTAGAAATTTCCCGTATGTGAAAATTGTTAAAATCACCATAAATTATGTACATACTTAAATGATGCGTTCGAGGGCTTAAATCGAAGCCGAATCGAAGAACTATAACCCCATGCAAGTTTCTAATGGCTTCTGTACTGAAATTTTGACGATATTTGGATCGGAGAGTCTCTCTGGACTGCAGTCCAGAGCGACTCTGGTTACTGTTTACTGTTCCGTAATGTGTGCCACCCTGTTTCCTGAACTCGCATGTTGCGGAACTCTGCAGTCCATTAAATTTGAATCTTTTAGCTAAATAACACAAGTGGATTCATTCCGTTTCATCATCGTTTTCTATTTAATTTGTAAATTAAAAGGACAGGACGTATAACAGTCCAAAACAGATTCAGAAGTGACAAACTAGTGTTAAACAGTGTATAACTTTCGACGTACAAACGCGATTGAGAATCCGTATATTGCGTTGAATACCCTATTGAAAACCCTAGGTTTTATTCAACTGTAGCGTCGCTAAATTCTGAACCCAACTGGGTGAAATTGGTGTCGTAAAACGGACGTTCAGTTAAGAAACGGAATCTCCTGCAGCGAGCACTTTAAATGAAACGGCTGTAACTTGAATACCGGAAACCCGATTGAACTAAAACCAATTTTGATGAACTGCTGACAGAGTGTGCTTATTATCGTATTTGTATCATTTCATTGGATTCTAAACATATGAATTAATGCAATTTTTGTAAGTTGATGACGTGCACATTGGTTCATAACATACATGACTTATTAATGGCATACATACACATATCTTACCCAATTGCCATATACATAGTGTTAGTGCGTGTTAGTGTTCAGTGGACATTGCATTATCGTGCATGAATGATGTTGGTTTAGGAGTGTCGAGTACACCAATGGAAAGTGAACATTCGTGACAGTGATTAATACAGTGAACAGTGATAAAACCGTGCCATTGGTATACTTGTACACGACTAAATCAAAATCATAAATAGTGTAAACCTGGGGAAAAAGGGGAAATCGAAATGGAAAGAGAATCGTATTTAGCGGGACCGTGTTTTAGAGGATGATCATTCGAGCAGTGATATATATATTAGGTAGGATCTAGCGATCCGGCTGACAAGGTTATGTCCCAGGCATGTGGGCCGTTGTCTCGGGTATGTACGAGACTCCTGTTAAACATGATCCTCCTTTCCACTATACGATTTCAAACATGACCTAGAGACTGATAGGCACACAGATCATACTTTGCATCATTTAGTGACATAGTGATTACTCGCATTGTACTTTCATTGTTATTACCGTATTTACCTGTTTCATATCATCATTATATAAATTGCTATTACGTCGCTCTGACGACCTGAGTATGCATGCTCAGATCCCGTGGAAGAACCAGCGCAGGAGACGGATTTACCTTTCGAGCTGACGGAGATCTAGTCCGGAGTACTTCTCTTTCTTTTCTGCTTTCCATAAAAGAGATCGTGTAATTGAACTTGGTTAGTAACTCTTCATGTTTATTTGTAATTTGTGAACAATGGATTTTAATGTAATAATTTAGTGATGATTCTTTTACTTCTGTGCTTTGCTTACTGATTATCATGTAATACTAGAAGCCGAAGTGTGACTACGGCGAGATTATTCCTTGACCGTAGGAGCATGGCTGGCCTAGTCATACCTCGTTTTCTGTATTTTAGGAAGCAGGGCGTGACAGAAACAATGTTCCTATTCTACACTCGGTCAAGCTCCTCTTATCACACAAGTTCTCCAAAAAAGATCTAACTGATGCTTCCTACATCCTGCGGATATAGATCTATAGAGATAGATCTAAATGGATTTGGGATTGTCCCAATCCAGGTACATAGACACCATGCTAAAGGGGTTTAGTATGGATGATTCTAAGCGTGGTAATGTACCTGCTTATTCAGGAATCACTCTCTCCAAAGAGATGTCTCTTGAGACTGATTTGGAAAGGGCTCGCATACAAGGGATACCCTATGTTTTGGCAGACGGGTCAATCATGTATGCGATATTTTGTACCAGACCAGATGTAGCTTACTCACTAGGTGTAGTGAATAAGTATCGAAAAGATCTTTGGGAAAACCACTGGACAGCTGAAGAATATTCTTAAGTGCTTGAGAAGGACTAAAGAGATGTTCGTGGTGTATGGTAACGGTGAACTCCAGATGGAGTCTTTTACCCATTCGAGCTTTCAGAGTGATAAGGACGACTGAAAGTCAGTCTCGGGTTTTGTCTTCATCCTCAGTGGAGGGACGGTATGTTGGAAGGGTTCCAAGCTATATACCGTAGCAGACTCGTTGATAGAGGCTAATTACATCGCTACCAACGATGCTGCCAAAGAGGTTGTCTGGATGAAAAAGTTTATAGGATGAACTTAGTTCTTACCATTGGGCATCCAATACCTGTGTATTGGGATGACAATGGAGTTGTGGTTTTGGCCTAGGAACCTCGGTCCCGTCAGCGATCCAGAAATATTCTTAAACAGTATCACCTGATCAGGGAGATAGTTGATCTCCGGGAGATCAAGGTCAGGAGAGTTGACACAGAAGACAACACAACGGATCCACTCACCGAGGCCTTCCCCCAGATGCTATTCGAGAGACTTTTTGGACGTTGGGTATGAGATACTACAACAATGGCCTTAGTGCAAGTGGGAGATTGTTAGGAATATGTATGCCCTAGAGGCCATTATTGTTGATATAGTGGATTCTTGGACATATATATAGAGGACTTTCTTGCTCGAAATGATAGTATGCTATCAGGTTACCTTTATCTTAACATGTAGACTGGTATTTATACTGTCTGTCTCTTACATATTGGTAAAGACCTTAGGATATGTACTTGACTACACGGATTATGATGAGATCATACTAGTGGGGCCAGGGTGGTCCATAAGTATATCCTTTAATCAATTCCTAGTCGAGGGAATATCGAGACTAGGGCATCGATATTCCAGAGTAGACTAGTATGTACGTTTCTTGTCCCTTAGAGGGCGATGGTTGATCCCACAACCATTGGTGTGTAACATCAAAGATTGTACACGGGTGCTCATTGGAGAATGGGTACACCGAACAGGACCCGCCGAGGACTCCTATGTGGTAGTATACCTATCGTTAGATAGCAGTCCTCTAGTGACACTAGTACATGTTAGTCTGTTGACCCGAGATCGTCATAGAGTCTTGTGCGGCTCCCACTGTGCATTGATTTTCTCCCTACTTCGCTCAAAGGAGACATGCAAACAGGTGGATTTTAGGTACAGTCCCGAGTCGTATGGAGGCAATGAGCGATAGGAGGGGTTTCTTCTCTCCCGGTATTGGGGGTTGATGTTGCGCTATGCTAAGTTGGCTATAACTGAAAGTCCTTGGCCAGGGCCGCTTATGAGATTTACTGATAAGTGTTATCAGTAGTTTCTCGAACCGTTATAGGCCAGACATCGGCATGACTTATCACGTTACTAGGGTCTGACGTTTACCACCCCTAAACATGATATGCGACATATCAGACGAAGAGACCGGACTGTACGGTAGTGTTACTGATAGGCTTCATGGAGACTATGGACAAGCTTGCTTGTTGATCTTCATATCACTCAATACCCGGATAGCAATTACGTCCAGCTAGTACCGCTGACGGCTTGTGGGTGACTGATGTGGTCATCACCTACTGCTGGCGTATTGAAAAATCTTTAGAGTCCCACATAGAAGTTTCTTGGTTCAAGCAAAACGAAGTAGGACACATATGTGATATGTGTGTGGGCCTGATTAAATACGTGTATGTGATACCGTATCGTAATCTGGAAGTTATCTGTTATCGAGTTAGGTTATATGTGATATAACCAGATTATCGAATTAAGTGTTGATTTGATAATGTGATATACAGATGAATGATATTAGTCGATCATATATGATATAACTGGATTATTAAATCAAGTGTTGGTTTAATAATGTGATATATATTATATATGATATAATTATATCTTAACTAATATCATTAGCTCACTAATTATTCTTCATAATATATATATTAATATATATGATATATATATAATAATGAAGCATGGCATGATTTCTATTTTTGAGAAAAATAGAAATCGGGTGGAAAATGAGAGCATGGTTGCAAGCATGGGATTTATTTTTGTTTATTCATCTTGACTCACTATTCAAGCATGGTTGCAATTTTATATTGCAAAATTTCATGCTTGAATGAGTGGGGATCAAGGGTTGCCATTCATTCTAAGCTCATTCTCAATACTTAGCCATTTTCTTGAGTTGCTCCCATAGTTGCTCTCTAGCTTCTTCTTCTTCCTCAATTGCTATAGTTCAAGCTTCAACCTTCACATGTGATGTGAACCATGAAGCTTGAACACAAACTTGTGAGCTTTTAACATCCCCTACTTCACCATCCTACACTTGGCTAGCGATCGAGTGTAGCGTGTTTACTACGCTAAAGAGTTTAGTGTAGAGGTAGCTTGAGTTGGAAGGACTTCGCGTGGATCATCTTCGGTACGAAGGTCATCGGAGAAAGTTCGTCTAAAGCCTCAAGTGGAGCCTAGTGGAGTCACGGGACTACTACACGGAGCAAGTGAAGTGAAGGACTCGATCTACGAGGGTATAGCCATCTTTCATTTCATCTAGTTTACTAGATATCAAAACCTAAACCCTAATATTCTGGCAAAGACCTTGTTTAGTCTAGCTTAGTACTACTAAAAATTTGAATTTGGCATGCTTGATGCTACTAAAACCTCATGGTGGTGCTAGTGTTGACTTTCAAAATGCACTGTTTCACCGCGCTTCCGCTGCGGTCTTAGCGAGTTACGAACTCGTTTTTCTTGAGTGTTCTTAGAAAACCCTGCTTATATTTTTAAGGTCTCTGAAATAATATTTAGATCAGTTTTTAAAATCGACAGAAACATGGATTTTCGAACGTGGTTTTGGGATTTTTCCGATGATCGAATTTCTAACTACTTGCTAACTAGCTAGTTAAGGTTTTGTAGGCTCTGATACCACTGTAAGCCGATATCGCGCATCCTGCGGGTTCGCAGGGAGGCGGAAGTTTCAAAAAACGATTTTAACGAACTACGCAACACCGGCTAACTCCAGGATCTATACTAAAACCTTAACTAACTAAACAAATTAGGAGGTTTAGCTACTCGGTAAGAGTGTTATACCTCCTAGAACCGGTCCTTCGGGTCTTCTTGTCCTCTTCTCCTTGGCTCCTTGGTGAACGGATGAAGTTTGCATGATCGGCCTCCTCGCGTCAAAGATGATCCACTCGAGAGTTTGTGCTTCAAGCTCCAACCTCTAAACCGAGGTAACTAGGGTACTTGGTTCCCTAATCCAAGTAGCCTAGGTGATGTAGAGAATGTCTAATGGATTGTATTATCTCACTAAACCCTTTGTTTCACAACACATGTGAGTGTAAGGGTTTACTAGAGGAAGAAGGAGATGGAATGAAGAGAGAGAAAGGAGAGAAGCAAATGAGCTAAGATTGTCATGGCTAATATCTCATACCTCACTCATTGAACCACGGATTAAAAACCAATACAATATATCACACATGCTTCAATAGTGAGTCAAGACAAATAAAATAATACTTGAGTCATTCCTCACACCATGCCAAGTATGTCTCCTCCAATTCCACCTCATTAATCCATTTACCAAAAATGGATAATACCAAATAATGAGGTGTCTCCTTCTAGAAGCATTCTTGAGAAAATTACAAGAATACCCCTCACCGTATATACATACCCGTATCCGTATTCCGAAAAATACGAATACACTGAGACGATAACAATCCAATAATACAATACTAGGATCCGGTTTAAACCAAAACCTACTAGTATTGTCCGCCCGAACATCATCCGTGTACAAGTACACGTATGTGATCGTAGCCCTTCCGTAAAACCATACGGCCTCTGTATCTTTTGCCCGAAGCAGGGAAACCCTCTGTGTGGGACTCTGAAGACTCGACAGTACGCTGGCAGTGGGTTTAACCACAAGCACGTCAGCGGTACTGGCTGCACGTAACGGCTACCCAGGTATCTGTCGATAAGAAGGTCGATGAGCAAACCCATCCGAACTCCTACTGAGCCTGTCTGTGACAATCTCCGTACAGTCCGGTCTGTTCATCTAAGATACTCGCATAACGGGCCTAGGGGGATGGTAAACGTCAGACCCCTAATAACCCAATAAGTCGTGCCGGAGAAGAGCCCAATACACCCTGAGAAACTACTGGAGTGCCTACCAGTATTTCTCGACCGCCCTAGCCAGGGACTTTGTGTAATGTCTTTCCAAACACTGCGCGATATCAACCCCAATACCAGGAGAGACAAATCCTATCTGACCGCTACTGCCTCCAAGTGCTTCGGGACTACACCCAACCACTACCTGTTTGCATGACTCCTTTGAGCCGTTGTAGGGTAGTAATCAAAGTGCAGTGGGAACACACTCGAGATGGAGTAGCGATGGCAAGTCAACGGACTAACCTGTACTCATGTCACCTGGGAACTGCTTCCTGATAATAGGTATAATACCAACGAGCAGTTCCCAACGAGTCCTGTCCATAACTCATAACCTAATGAGCACCTGCATACTATCTCCAGTACGTCGTACTAATGGCTGTGGGACACACCATATCCTTTGCTGAGATGAGAAGCGTATACACTAGTTTACTCCGGAGTATCGAAGCCCCGTCTCAATAATCCTACGACTAGGGACCTATATAAGGATGTGCTTATAGACTACCCATCCCCCACTAGTGTGATTGCCATCACAACGCTGGTAGTCAAGCAAATATCCTAAAGGCTCTACCAATATGTATAAGTGATATGCTAAAAGAAACACATGCACATATTGAAGTAGAATTAAACCAGGTAGCATACTACCATTTTTGTAACAACTCCAATTTTTGTATACATAAAATTCATTTAAATTTGAAGTATACTTGGGGTATTTAATGTTGCTGTTACCACTTTAAGTATTTATTTTCCCACAATAATTACAAGAAGGAGCTTGTAGTTTATTGGTAACACCTTGCACTGCTGAACCAAGCCACCAGAGTTCAAATCCCCTGCCCCACATTATTTTTGGATTATTTTTGTTTTAAATCCTTTGGAAGCCCAACAGTCCACAGACCATAACTCCCAAACTTTGAACTTCACCGAAAAAACTAAAAATACCAGAGTGTACATCAGAAGAATCCCTACCCCCTCGAACCCCGACTCGGCCGGGATCGGCCGAGTCGGCTGGCGGACCGGCCGGACTTGGCCGGACGGCCGAGTCGTCAAAACGAAAAATGTGTCATTTTGCATTCTCAACTCTCCTGCACACACCATTTATTTGGATCAGTACCCGAATCTTAAATACACCCCATTTACTACAATTTTTAATGATTTTCTATAATTTTACAATTTTTTTAATTAAAAACTTTTCACCTACCCTACCCTAGCCTACACTATAAATACACACCCTACCCTCTACCCTCTCATCCCAAAACCCTAGGCTCACTCTCTCAAAATTTTCCAAGAAGTGTGTACTTTGAAAACAAGTTCGCGATGAAGCTCCGACGAAATTCCGGCGGGAATTCCGGCGACGTTTTTAGAAACAACCGGTGACGAAGCAACGCCTCGGCAACTCCCTTAGTTTCCCCTACTCTCCTTTGCCTAATCGAAACCCATAAGTCCCATTCTATCCCCCTTTCTATTTCTCTAAAATACGAAATTCCGAAACCCGACGGAATCGGAACAAATCCGATTTCCGACTCGGCCTTTTATAAAATTTCACTTCTAATCAATTCAATCATGCTTAAACATCTTATTGTTAACTATTAAACATACAACGAATAATTTGAATAAGTTTTCTCACATGAAATGATAACCTTTCCAATCTATCGTATTTTTCACTTTAATACCATCATGTTTCGATTTCACATTTAACCCCTAAACTTTGCTATACATTTAAAGTAGAGCACGAGGTAATGACCTACCTCCACACACACGCAAATAAAACCCTAAACGATATCATCAAAACTTAGAATACGATAAAACAATACTTTCATTTAAATACCATATTTTTAATAAAATCAATTCTAAAGGTTTAGCTTTGATACACTTTTAAATAAATACCTCTTATTAGGAAAACACGATAAGTTGTGGACATCGATCGTTTATCTAAACCTGACTTTGTGGTGTCTAGGCTAGGCAAGTGAGCAAAGGTAACTTTAAAAGGCCCGTCTCACTATTCGTGAGCGGATCCCTCCTTCCTCACTTGTACTTACCTGGCCACAATTGGCGGTGAAGAGGCGATTTGAGGCTTCTAACGACTTGTCGTTTAGACCATTTAGAAATAGGCTAGTTGGCTAGGAAACCCTAGAATCTAAAATACGGAAAATTACACTTTTGCAAATAAATACCTTTTACTTTATAAAACCGTTTTCGAAAGGATTAGTATTTTACAATCTTTGCAAAGCGCCGCTACAACCCATTTTTGGGGAACCCGTTCGGGATGGTGCGGATTATCGCACATCCTCGGGCTTAGTAGTGCGAGATTCAGACCTCCGCAACGAGCATTCGGTCTCGAAAGATTTAAAATACGATATCTTAAGAAAATGAGATTTTTAGAATATAAAATATTTATTAAAATTATGTTTGTATAAATATATGTATATTTATCATTAAAACATTTATTTTGTTATGATATAAATATTCCACTTTTTTTTAAAAATCACAAGAATAAATTTTACATTAAAATACCATGAACTTCAAATAAATCAATATTACAGATAAATACCTTATTTATAAAACTAGGATATTTCCACTAGAAATTTCACCACATAAAATCCACCCTCATTACAACTCTAAAGATGAACAATAAATACTTGAGGCGTTTTTTGAAAAGTATATAAAAGTATTTTTACATAAAACCCCCTCAAGTTTTATAAATTATCCTAAGGACCCTAGCAATTATAAGACCTCGATTCACATTTCTGATTGTCTAACTCGGGTTTGAGTCTGATTAATCTGACTTGAATATGATTCAAGTCAATCTATAATCTACAATATTCCAATTCAAAATGAACACATGAATCCATGAATACAATTATCAATTTATACAAATTGACCGAACCGAACCATGGATATATATTCCTTTTACATGATTCTCAGTATTCCATTTACATGACTCTACGGTTATAACCGTTTCCTGATATCATGGTTTCGGTCAGTCAGTCAATCGCTCATGCAATCAATACAATTTTACAAGATAACAATACAAACAAGACATCGCGGGGTTTAAGGGGTAGATTGGTACGGAAGGTGTTAAATGTGGCAGGAGGTGGTCAGATTTAATACACCTAACATGAATCCAGTTGCTGTTGTACCGTGGTATAAACGGTTCCTTGTACTATACGTGCCTCTAGTCTCTGGCATACAGAGACTCCCCTCGTATATACTGGCATCTTTCTGTACCAAGCTACAAACAACAGCGTTAATACGACATTATTACAAGATAATACAACTTTAAAAGATATCTTCTTATTCTGTCTATTCTACTTTCCTCTTATCTTTGGGACTTACCGAGCGACCTGTTCGCTGACGACATTCTGTTTCTTTCTTCTTTGAATGTCGTCAGGTAATTTAGACCTGGCGGAGATCGAGCCATCTCAAGAAGACTTGGAGCAGTTTGCCGAAGACCCTGCACTTTAGTTTCATTGTACACTTTTCCTTTTTATACTTTTCATTTCCTGTTATGCCACTGTTTAGGCATCTTTTTATTTCAGTTGTATTTCCTTTCATGCATTGTACAAAGAATGTTAATAAATAAAAGTTGCTGTTCTTTTTATTTCTTGCCTCTTGTGTATTTATTTTATATTGCTTAGATACGCTTAGCGTATGTACTTCTGAGTATATACGTAGCGGTCCTCGTCGCGTCTCTTTCGCCGTACACCGGGAAGCGGGGTGTGACAAGTTTTGTTGGTGGCCCATGCAGGTCAGAGCTGTATGAATCCCTATCATGCAGTTCTGTTCTGCGTGAACAACCTAAGCAATATAACACAAGAACCAGCAACTAAAACATTCTTTACAATTCATGTTCCTTGAATCTTACAATTTCATATTCCTTGAATCTTATCATTTCATGTACTTGAATCTGTCCTAACCCAAATTTTTCTTCAGGGTTATGGATTCTCCGAACAACACCAGCACCAACGTCAACAACACACCTCCAGCACTACCTCTCACACCAGCTGTTCCTGCGCCACCTACCGAGCAAACAGTGCTACTTGAGGCGATCTACAGCCTTCTCGAAGGACAGCAATAACTCCTGAACCGTCCTGAGACTTCTGCTCCTGGGGTAAAGCAATTCAGGGCTTTACATCCGAAGCAGTTCTCCGGAAAAGGAAGCCCTCTTGAAGCTAAAGAATAGGCACAAAGCATAGAAGACGATCTGACAGCAGCACAAGTGCCAGACATCGCTTGGGTCCGTGTGGCGAAACTACAGCTCATGGACAATGCTCGCAATTGGTGGAAGGAGGAAGAAAGCCGTCTTGCACAGCCTATTGAATGGAAGACTTTTCGCGTGAAGTTCGACGCGAAATACTTCCCTGTGACTGCCAGGTTTGCCATGGAGCAGCAGTTCATTCATCTACAACAAGGATCGTTGTGGGACAAATCAGTAGATGAATACGACGCTGAATTCACCATGTTAAGCCGGTAAGATATGTCACAATAGTTCAATTTTTAAATATCACATACTACACAGCTAATACCATCCTTAAACAAATTCGCGGCACACTTGATACCGACGGACGAGATCAGAGCCCGTCACTTTCAACAAGGACTGGACACGGAGATTCAGGCTGCTCTAGCCATAGGAAAATTTTTGACTCATGAGGATGCTCTGGAAGCTGCCCGCAGTTATGAGGCAGTGATAAAAGCAAGGGGCAGACCTCAGTTTGCAGGAGTCAAGCGCCCTGCCAACCAGATGGCAGGTGGAGCCTCATCTAGACCACCTTTTGTGCCAAGACGTCCTGGAGCACCAATCAACAGGCCCAGCCCAGCCTTTTGTAACTACTGTAAGAGAAATGGGCATCTGGCGAGAGATTGCCGGTGTGCGAACAACCTTTGCTTGATCTGCGGCTCAGCTGCTCATAGTATTGGGGCTTGTCCCCAAAGACAAAACCCAGTTGTTGTACCCAGGCCAGCAAACAATTACCCACAGCGCCTAGCCATCCAAGCCCCTGCTCCAAGACTTGCACTACCCGCACCACCTAGAGGACCACAAGCTGCACCACCTCCTCGTCAGTTCCATCAAGCTCAAAAGAACGTTCCGAGGAATGCTCCTCAGGCCAGGAGGAATGTACCAAAGCGCTAGGCTTTCACGATGTCTGTGGAAGAAGCTGAGGCCACTGGCCAAGTCATCACGGGTAAACTTTCCTTCTCAAACCTATCTTTTAGTCTTGGTTATCTACACACTTTCCCTATACCTAAAACATATCCTACATACCTTAGGTACAATCCTAGTAGCCACTACCTGCACTTGCACTGTTTGATACTGGAGCATCCCACTGCTTTATGTCGCAACGGTTTGTCCGAACCCATGCGATTCCAGTCTCACCGCTTGTATCCAGCTGGAATGTCAGTTCCGGAAATGGCGTTCTAAAGGCAACTATGGGATACAGCTTGTGCCCAGTCGTCGTCTGCAGCCGAGAGTTTTATGCTGACTTCAAAGTACTGGACATACCGAACTTCGATGTGACTCTAGGAATGGATTGGCTAGGAACTTTTTATGCTACCATCGACTGTCGTCAAAGGAGGGTAGTATTCGAGATTCCAGACCATCCGGTCTTCTATTTCAAGAGCGGAGACCGTACCCTGGAGCCAAGTACTTACAAAGCGAAGCCAAGGGAAGCGGTAGTTGCAGCAACTCAAGAAGAAGAAGAATTAAGACCAGAGGTAGTTCGGGAGTTCAACGATGTATTTCCTAACGATATATCAGGTTTGCCTCCCGATCGAGCTCTTGAATTCAGTATTGATTTAGTACCAGGAGCACAACCGGTGATCAAAGCACCTTATAGACTGAGTCCGGAAGGTTTGAAGGAAGTCCGAACACAGTTGGACGAATTATTGGCGAAAGGATGGATTCGTCCCAGCACTTCAAGTTGGGGAGCACATGTACTACTGGTGAAGAAGAAGGAAGGTTCATACAGAATGTGCATCGATTATAGAGCCTTTAACGAAGTCACTATAAAGAACAAGTATCCACTCCCGCGCATCGATGATTTATTCGATCAGCTAAGTGGATCTTGTGTGTTCTCTAAATTGGATCTTCGATCAGGTTATCATCAAGTGAAGGTCAAGGAAGCTGATATTCACAAAACAGCTTTCAGAACTCACTATGGACATTACGAATTTTTAGTGATGCCATTTGGAGTGACCAATGCACCAGCAATATTCATGAACCTAATGAATCAAGTTTTCCGGGAGTACTTAGACAGGTTTGTTGTCATCTTCATCGACGACATCCTGGTGTATTCTAAGAGTCAGAAAGAGCATGCAGAACACCTACGAATTCCTGGAAACTCTTCGACAACATAAGCTCTATGCCAAGTACAGCAAGTGCGAGTTTTGGCTAAATCAAGTTGGTTTTCTTGGACATATCGTATCAGGCGAAGGAATTTCTGTGGATCCAGCCAAAGTTTCAGCAGTTAGCGAATGGACTACACCAAAGTCAGTGAAGGACATTCGGAGTTTCTTGGGTTTAGCTGGATATTACAGAAGGGTCATTGAAGGATTCTCAAAGATAGCAACACCCCTGACCAAGCTCACACGAAAAGATGAAGAATTTGTGTGGTCAGAAGCATGTGAACAAGCTTTCGTAGAACTCAAGTCAAGATTGACGTCTGCACCTATTCTCGTAATACCGGATCAATCTGGAGGATTCGAAGTGCATTGTGATGCATCCGGTAAGGGATTAGGATGTGTTCTACATCAGCACGGTAAGGTTGTGGGTTATGCTTCAAGACAACTGAAGACACATAAGCGCAATTATCCGATGCGTGATCTGGAGTTGGCAGCCGTCATCTTTGCTCTCAAGATTTGGCGCCATTATTTACTTGGTGAACGAGTGAACATCTACACAGATCATAAAAGTATGAAGTATGTGTTTACTCAGAAGGAGTTGAATATGCGGCAGAGAAGATGGTTAGAACTCAAGGCGGACTTTGACATCAACTTGCAATATCACCCAGGGAAGGTGAACGTAGTACCTGACGCTCTTAGTCGCCAACCATTATCGATGAATCTCACCGCTCAGTGGAAGCTTCAGCAAGACTTGCATCAGATGGAGATTGAAGTAGTCATGCCAGGTAATGCTTCAAGTTTGATGAATCTACAAGTTCAATCAACCATTGTCAATCAGATCAAAGCAGCTCAAGCAAGCGATGCTAAGTTGCAAAGGATCAAAGAACAAGTGGAGAATGGACTCAGAACAGACTTCATCATCCATGAAGACGGATCTTTGAGATACGACAGCAGATTGTGTGTACCAAAAGGTCCTGTTCGGGAAGAGTTAATGAAAGAAGCTCACGGCTCTCCTTACAAAGTACATCCTGGAGGTACCAAAATGTAAAAAGATCTACGTCAGAATTATTGGTGGCATGGAATGAAGCGTGAAGTAGCCAGAAGCGTCGCAAAATGTTTGGTGTGTCAGCAAGTAAAGGCTGAACATCACAGGACAGCTGGACTACTTCAACCGTTACCAATCCCAGAATGGAAGTGGCAGCACATCACGATGGATTTTGTGACTGCTCTTCCTCGCAGCACAAAGGGTAACGATGCCATATGGGTCATTGTGGATCGACTCACAAAGTCGGCTCACTTCATCCCATTTCGAGTTGGCCAATCAACTGAGGCACTGGCAAAGAAGTACATAGAGGAAATTGTGAGACTTCATGGAGTACCGGTCTGCATTGTCTTCGATCGTGACACCAGGTTCCGATCGCAATTTTGGCAGAGTCTGCAAGCTAGCTTGGGAACAAGTCTGAACTTCAGCATGGCTTATCATCAACAAACAGATAGTCAGTCAGAACGAACGATTCAGATCTTGGAGGATATGCTCAGAGCGTGTATGCTAGACTTCAAAGGATCGTGGGAAGATCACTTACATCTTGTGGAGTTCGCGTACAAGAACAGCTACCAAGCAAGTATAGGAATGTCACCTTTTGCAGCATTGTATGGAAAGAAGTGTCGATCACCATTAAGTTGGGACGACATCGGAGATAGGGAACTTCTTGGACCAGAGATGATAGTAGCGACCGTTGATGTGGTTCGTACTATCAGGGAAAGGATGCGCATAGCCCAAGATCGACAGAAACACTGGGCTGATGCAAAGAGACGACACTTGGAGTTCCAGCCAGGAGACCATGTATTCTTGAAGATATCTCCGAACCGCGGAGTGATCCGATTTGGAAGACGGGGTAAATTAAGTCCGAGATACATTAGACCGTTCGACATACTCGAACGAGTCGGTGAAGTGGCATACCACATAGCACTTCCACCCTCATTGGAAGGAGTGCATAACGTGTTCCACATATCCCAACTCAAAAAGTATGTGAGTGACCCCAGCCATGTTCTTGATCATTCCGAGCTCACTATACAGCCCGACTTGTCTTGTGAGCAACAGCCTGTGGAGATCCTGGACAGGAAAGTGAAGACACTTCGGAACAAGGAAGTTAACTTGGTCCGGGTAATGTGGAGGAAAGACACTCCAGGAGAATCCACTCGGGAAAGGGAAGATGAAATGCGTGCGAGATATCCTCACCTCTTTGTAAACTAGTCCTCAAATAAAAGTTGTAAATTTCGAGGACGAAATTTTTGTAAGAAGGGTAGATTGTAACAACTCCAATTTTTGTATACATAAAATTCATTTAAATTTGAAGTATACTTGGGGTATTTAATGTTGCTGTTACCACTTTAAGTATTTATTTTCCCACAATAATTACAAGAAAGAGCTTGTAGCTCATTGGTAACACCTTGCACTGCTGAACCAAGCCACCAGAATTCAAATCCCCTGCCCCACATTATTTTTGGATTATTTTTGTTTTAAATCCTTTGGAAGCCCAACAGTCCACAGACCATAACTCCCAAACTTTGAACTTCACCCAAAAAACTAAAAATACATGAGTGTACGTCAGAAGAATCCCCACCCCCTCGAACCCCGACTCGGCCGACTCAGGCCGGCGCCGCCGGCTGGACTCGGCCGGACGGCCGAGTCGTCAAAACGAAAAATGTGTCGTTTTGCATTCTCAACTCCCCTGCACACACCATTTATTTGGATCGGTACCCGAATCTTAAATACACCCCATTTACTACAATTTTTAATGATTTTCTATAATTTTACAATTTTTTTAATTAAAAACCTTTCACCTACCCTACCCTAGCCTATCCTATAAATACACCCCCTACCCTCTACCCTCTCATCCCAAAACCCTAGGCTCACTCTCTCAAAATTTTCCAAGAAGTGTGTACTTTGAAAACAAGTTCGCGGCGAAGCTCCGACGAAATTCCGGCGACGTTTTTAGAAACAACCGGCGACGAAGCAATGCCTCGGCAACTCCCTTAGTTTCCCCTACTCTCCTTTGCCTAATCGAAACCCTTAAGTCCTATTCTATCCCCCTTTCTATTTCTCTACAATACGAAATTCCGAAACCCGACGGAATCAGAACAAATCCGATTTCCGACTCGGCCTTCTATAAAATTTCACTTCTAATCAATTCAATCATGCTTAAACATCATATTATTAACTATTAAACATTCAACGAATAATTTGAACAAGTTTTCTCATATGAAATGATAACCTTTCCAATCTATCGTATTTTTCACTTTAATACCATCATGTTTCGATTTCACATTTAACCCCTAAACTTTGCTATACATTTAAAGTAGAGCACGAGGTAATGACCTACCTCTACACACACGCAAATACAACCCTAAACGATATCATCAAAACTTAGAATACGATAAAACAATACTTTCATTTAAATACCATATTCATAATAAAATCAATTCTAAAGGTTTAGTTTTGATACACTTTTAAATAAATACCTCTTATTAGGAAAACACGATAAGTTGTGGACATCCATCGTTTATCTAAACCTGACTTTGTGGTGTCTAGGGTAGGCAAGTGAGCAAAGGTAACTTTAAAAGGCCCGTCTCACGATTCGTAAGCGGATCCCTCCTTCCTCATTTGTACTTATCTGGCCACAATTGGCGGTGAAGAGGCGATTTGAGGCTTCTAACGACTTGTCGTTTAGACCATTTAAAAATAGGCTGGTTGGCTTAGGAAACCCTAGAATCTAAAATACGGAAAATTACACTTTTGCAAATAAATACCTTTCACTTTATAAAACCGTTTTCGAAAGGATTAGTATTTTACAATCTTTGCAAAGCGCCGCTACAACCCATTTTTGGGGAACCCGTTCGGGATGGTGCGGATTATCGCACATCCTCGGGCTTAGTAGTGCGAGATTCAGACCTCCGCAAAGAGCATTCGGTCTCGAAAGATTTAAAATACGATATCTTAAGAAAATAAGATTTTTAGAATATAAAATATTTATTAAAATTATGTTTGTATAAATATATGTATATTTATCATTAAAACATTTATTTTGTTATGATATAAATATTCCACTTTTTTTCTAAAAATCACAAGAATAAATTTTACATTAAAATACCATGAACTTCAAATAAATCAATATTACAGATAAATACCTTATTCATAAAACTAGGATATTTTCACTAGAAATGTCACCACATAAAATCCACCCTCATTACAACTCTAAAGACGAACAATAAATACTTGAGGCGTATTTTGAAAAGTATATAAAAGTATTTTTACATAAAACCCGCTCAAGTTTTATAAATTACCCTAAGGACCCTAGCAATTATAAAACCTCGATTCACATTTCTGATTGTCTGACTCGGGTTTGAGTCTGATTAATCTGACTTGAATATAATTTAAGTCAATCTATAATCTACAATATTCCAATTCAAAATGAACACATGAATCCATGAATACAATTATCAATTTATACAACTTGACCGAACCGAACCATGGATATATATTCCTTTTACATGATTCTCAATATTCCATTTACATGACTCTACGGTTATAACCATTTCCTGATATCATGGTTTCGATCAGTCAGTCAATCACTCATGCAATCAATACAATTTTACAAGATAACAATACAAACAAGACATTGCGGGGTTTAAGGGGTAGATTGGTACGGAAGGTGTTAAATGTGGCACGAGGTGGTCAGATTTAATACACCTAATATGAATCCAGTTGTTGTTGTACCGTGGCATAAACGGTTCCTTGTACTATACGTGCCTCTAGTCTCTGGCATATAGAGACTCTCCTCGTATATACTGGCATCCTTCTGTACCAAACTACAAACAACAACGTTAATACGGCATTACTACAAGATAATACAACTTTAAAAGATATCTTCTTATTCTGTCTATTCTACTTTCCTCTTACCTTTGGGACTTACCGAGCGACCTGTTCGCTGATGACATTCTGTTTCTTTCTTCTTTGAATGTCGTCAGGTGATTTGGACCCGGCGGAGATCGAGCCATCTCAAGAAGACTTGGAGCAGTTTGCCGAAGACCCTGCACTTTAGTTTCATTGTACACTTTTCCTTTCTGTACTTTTCATTTCCTGTTATGACACTGTTTAAGCATCTTTTTATTTCAGTTGTATTTCCTTTCATGTATTGTACAAAGAATGTTAATAAATAAAAGTTGCTGTTCTTTTTATTTCTTGCCTCTTGTGTATTTATTTTATATTGCTTAGATACGCTTAGCGTATGTACTTCTGAGTATATACGTAGCGGACCTCGTCGCGTCCCCTTCGCCGTACACTGGAAAGCGGGGCGTGACAATTTTGAGCAAGACTGTTATTATAACTGTGAATATCCCAAGCTTCCAATATATAATATACAATCCAGTATGATACAATAATGGCCTCTAGGGCATATATCACTAACACTTTCTCGTTCGTAATAATAGTATACTAAATGGGTTTATTTTGTATATCTTTTATTTATAATATTTTGTTTATTATTGATTACCTATAAAGTCCGTAGAATAATACTAGACTACAGGATTATGCTGTGGATCACAATAATGAGACCTGACTAGTCGATAAGTATATTTTTAAATGTTCCTAGTCGTTGTGTCACGCCCCGCTTCCTAGAAGACGGTCACGACACGTGACGAAGCCCGCAACGTATTTTCTATAAGAAGATCATTTTCCTTAATAAATAAATTAAGCATATGTAAGCAATATAACATTATGCAAGAATAACAAGAGTAATAAAAATAAACAGCAACTTTATTTACATTCAAAATTCAAATACAGCTGTCTAAAATAAAAGATACAATGATTGGAAGGTGCTTAAACAACGACATACAGAATGTAAGAGTAGAAAAGGAACTAGGAGTCAGGCTGGGTGTTGAGCAGGTCCAAATCCTCCTGGTTTGGCTCTATCTTCTTAGAGTTCGATCCTCCTGACAATCATTCCAAGGAAAAGAAACAAAGAGGAATGTCGTCAGCGAACTAGTGCTCGGTAAGTCCCCAAAATAAATAAGTAATGACAAATGTAGGTATGCAAAATGAATAGAAACAAAGTAGGAATGAACAGGCCAAGGTTTATGTAGAAATATCTTAATCATGTCATTCATGTGTATAAGAGTAGCTATTCTAACGTGGTTGTTTGTAGTCTAATAAGGAAGGTGAGCGTGTATACGAGAGTAGTCTAGCTTACCCCAAGGACCAAAAGTACAAGAGAGTACAAGGTTCCATCATAACCCACAGAACAACGGCATGGGATATTCAAGTGGTGTCTTTTAAAGTGACCTCTCGTTCCATGACAAACGTTTCTTACCAGCCTACCCTTTATCCCCGAGTATTTTATTGTATAGTCCAAGTTTACAGGTCTTGGCTGAATCCATGAATATAATAATGCAAGTTCAGGTTCAAGTAGTATCCAGGTATTCAAGTATACATATCAAGTTCATGTCAAGTTATATTCATGGTTTGGTCAAGTCAAGTCAAATGTTCAAGTTCAAGTTTGTATATTAGAATTCAAGTTCAAGAGTTCAGGTTCAAGATCAAGTGTTCAAGTTTAGGTTTGAGTTGGATTAGAGTTTGAGTTTAAAACAAATTCGAGTTTGTATTCGAGTTATAGTCAATATCTTATGAATATATTTAACTTTTGAAATTCTTAAGTTCGGGAATAATCGGACAACCGCTGCACATTGGCGGTAGGATTTGTTTCTTTTTTCAAAACAATTGTCATTAATAATTCCTTTAATTTGCAGTGTTATCTAATCTAGATAGGCAAGCACTCACTTTCTCCGGATCGCTGAGGCTCAAGATAAATGATGCAGCTTAAACCTATATTAATTTAAGGTCCTTAAAGATTTATTCAAGTTGTTTGCATTTCTCGAGGGGTTTTATGTAAAATATTTTAATATGGTTTTAAAACCAAACATCGAGATTGTTTTAGAATATAAAGAGTTTTTATAAAAATGTATTTTAGTTTTAGTGGTATTTTAGTGATAAAACATAGCTTTTTAAAAGTTTATGGTATTTTTATGAAAGCTATACTTTTGGAAACTTGATGGTATTTTTGTGTAACTTTAATTTTTCATTTTAAAATATAGTTTTCAAACTTTGTTTTCATTGGGAAAAATACGGATTTATGATTTATGAATTTTCAAATGATTTAATTGTTGAAAAGGTCGTATTCTTTAAAAATCGTATTTTTATTTCCTTTCGAGACCGAATTCTCTGTGAGAAGTTCTGTATCCCACACTACTATCCCAAGGATGTGCGATAACCCACACCATCCGCAATGGGTTCCCCTAAAAGGATTGTAGAGGCATAATTGCAAAGGATTTTAAAAATAGCGATTAAAAGTGTTTTGTAAAGTAATGGTATTTTAATGAAAATTGTTTCTTTTTAGAATCAAACATGTATCTAAATTATCGTGCTAAACTCATAGTGTATGTAAGTGTGGTAGGTCATTACCCCATGAATTTTCTATAGGTATATATTTCTAGGTATCGAAAAAAAGTACTTTTAAAGTTCATGGTATTTATATGAAAATGTTCGATATGTGTTTATTCGCATGGAATCTTAAATACATAAAAAGTAAATGATGTGAAAATATTATAGAGCGATGTTATAATATTTTTATGACATATTTGGTCTATTAAAGATGATAAAAAGGTTAAAAAGAAGTGATATTAAAGTTAACTCAACTTTGTCGATTTTTTATTTAAAAAATGGTAGAAAAGAATCGAATTGAGAGAGTAGGAGGGACTTACGGGTTTTGTGATTGGAAAAAAGAGGAAGAGGAGAGGAGGTCTTATAGAGTCGCGGTATCGTCGAGAATGGTTTCGGTCTTCAAAGGAACGAACTTGGATTGCTAACTCCACTTGACTAGTCTTAATCCTTCTTGAGCTTAGGAATTTTAGAGAATTTTTGCTAGATTTTCAGAATAGGGGAGAGCTAAGGAATGTGTTGGTATTTATAGAGTAAAAATGAGATTGTGTGATTTAAAAAAATGAATTAGAAAGGGATTAAATTGTTTTAATGGGGTAGATGAAAGGTTGTAAAGTCTCTGGTTGAATTCAGATAAAACAAATAATAAAATGGAGTAGAGGGGAGTTAGAGGGTCACACGGGCGAAACACGGATAGATTTGGGGCAAGGGGACCACTGGTGGTGGGAAGCCGGCGGCCAGGATTGGGCTACGTGTCTCGAAGTTCATGCTCTATGTATAAATTGCAATTAACTATGTATTTATCCAGTTTGATTTCTCTAAAACTTTTTGTTTCTCCGTGTATTGCACGTGCAATTCTTAGGCTTCCGAAAAGTTAAAAAGAAAAATATTAAAAATAATTGAAGCTGATGGGATTCGAACTTGTGGGCTAAAGAACAGCAGTGTAGAGTATTAACCAGTGAGTTACAAGTTGTTTCTTGTTTTTATTAAAAAAAAATTAACTTATAACTCCAGATCATGCTGAAATACACCTTCCTATACATTGAATAAGTTACATTTGTACAGGAATTTCAGGTTCGTTACACGTAGGAGTATCAAGACAGGATATTGATACTCCGGAAGATTAGTGTATACTATACTTATTCGTTAGAGAGTAATGACTGTTCATATAATCATCTGGTGTGCTGACATCAGAGTATTGTAAGCAGGTGCTTATAGATGATAAGTACACCGAACGACTCACTTTGAATTTCCAGTTGGTAATTATACATTACCGTCAGATGGAAATTCATATAGTGACAACTGGTATGACTTAGCCTCTAGACTTAAGACTCGCCATAGTATATTGCGTGTGTTAGAAATTACTTTAGTTACTACCCAACCACATATCCATTGATACTGTGTATAACGGTAGTAGTTGGGTATGATCGAATACATGTGAAGATTGTGAGGAGTTAATATGGGATTCGTCTCTCCGGTATATGGAGAACGGTGTTCTGAAATGTGCGATATATCGGTGACTTAAAATCTTTGGTAAAAGTACTAGAGATCAAATGATAAGTGGTTATCGGTTTGATTTTAGGGTTACGTGATTATATCAAAACAATATTTATTTGAGTTATTAGGGTTTGACAGTACTACCAATTCCTAGACCAAATAAGGAGCACAAGTAGACGAAAAGACCAGTCCATACGGTAGTTTCTATTGATAGGTATTGATTTGCTTGGATAACATTTTTCTATTCCAATTCAGTCATCGACAGTTCACCCAGGTAATCTAAATACGTGGCTATCGTCCTTATAAACTTGTGGATTTTACTATTCACATAATTAGTTCGAATTGTTCGAATTAATTATCCACTGCTGAGTAAACGTCGAGCATCCGGATTCACACATAGGTGAACTCCTACTTGTCAAACATAGAACTATAAAAGAAGAGAAAGTGTATGGTTGATATACAAAAAGGGATTTAATTAAATAAGTATATTTGATGTACTATTAATTAAATAAAAGTAAAATTGTTAAATACGATTTGACGTGCTACTCAAGATAATATGTGATATTAAATCAGTAAATAATACATGCCTATATATATTATGAATATATATATATATATATATATATATATTTATAAGATAATATTGTTATGCATTTGATGTGTATCAAATATTATATGCATATATATGTGTGGGCCAATATGTATTAAGTTATAACTAATTAGTTTGTTTAAGGATTAAACAAATTAATTAATTATGAGGGTTTAAATAGAAAAAACTATATCCTTATATATTGGCTTCTATTTGATACAAACTCTAAGACCTAATTATTCCTCTCATAAGTTTTGGCCTCCCCTCTCCTTTTCTTTTGGCTAAAATTTCCATGGTGGAGACGAATTAAAATTTTGATTTTTAATTCTCTTCTTTCTTATATAATTCTCTCTAATTAATTAGATTAGCAAACTAATTAATTAGAGTTCACTAATCTTAGAGATTCGTGTGGAGGTAAGTAAGGAGATCGTCAAGGTGTAATCAAGTCGTCTTGATTGGATAAGAATCGCTAGTACAGCGAACGGAACGCAAATCTAAATTTGCGCAAAGGTATAATCTTTTCTTGAATCAGTTAAGTGTTAATTGATTTCGTTAATTAAATTAGCAAAATTTATAAACCCTTTTTAGTGTCAATGTAAAAATTTTAATTTTTCCTTCCGCCGCGTTTACACCAAATTTACCAACGGTTTAAGTGTGGGGGTGGTTTTGTGCTTGGTTTTTCATCTTTTTTCATTTATTTTAGATTTTCGTAGTTTCTTTTCATTCTCTTTTTAGGTTTTCTTTTGAAAAAAATTATTAGAAAATTTTGAAAATAGAAATAAAAAGTGAAAATGTATATAAAAGAGAGAAAGAGATTTTAAGAAAAATAAGAAAAAAAGATGTGTTGAATGGATCTAGAAATAAGTAGTCATGAGCCCATTCCCAAAAGTCGAGTGATATGAAAGAGTTGTTGAGTTTGAGAAAAGAAATGAAAGTGGAGGCTATATTTGAGTCCAACTTTGTGCATATGCATCCTACAAACTACACATACCCACATTCTCAAGCTCGGGATAGTAGATGAAACCATGATATATCATTGTTTGAAAGCCTTAGTATGAAAGAAAACGGTATTTGAAGCTAACCACGAAAAAAAATATCGCTGAAAAAATATTATATATATATATATAAGTTTGGCTTGTAACTTAGTTAGGGCTATAAAAAAAAGCATAAAAAACATACAGCAAGGATGCTTTATCATCCAGTGTCTTAGACCAACCGGTCTAAGAGTCACTGCTGAGCCCAAAGTAGTTATAAGACTAGGCTTATATGTATAAAACTATTTACGCATTAAGCTCACACATTCGGTAATTGGTTGATTAGTGCATAAACAAGTATTAGTAGTCGCATGAAAGGTGTGTGAGCAAATACATCCATCCTTAATAAAAAAGAAGTAGTACTGAGATAATTAGGGCAATGGTACAATTGCTTGAATTGAATTCTTAGAGTATAGGGATGACATTTTTACACACATATAGGATTATAGGATCGATGTGTGGAAGAGAGATGGCAGGAAAGATTGGAATGATATGGAGAAAGTAACTTTCGGATTTGATCAAGGCTATTAAGATGTGGTTCATGAATACTGAAAAGCTAGTGATGTTTAAAACTCTTTATTTTCATTTTTTTATCTGTTACTATCTTTGTATGTAGCTTTCACGCTTTTATTTTTGTTTTCCTTATTTTCATCTTCAATTTTGGAATTTTGTGGGTAGGATTCGCTGAAAACCCTCAGAAAACACAACTCCTCCTATTAGGGCTGCGTAGAGGTTTAAAGTCTTGTTGCATACGCTTAATGCAATCGCACGCCTGCGAAAGGTGCATAGGAGTAGGAGTAGTTTTTAGATGTTAATGTGGTTTTTGAAATCTTAGAATTGTTCAAGGACTAGGAAAAGATAAGTGGGGGTATTTGATAGGTGCAATTTATTGCACATTTTTATATCACATTTATCGTTTATATTTCATATTTTATGCTATTTTGGGTGTTTTTATGAATAAATACAGATAACAGGGCTTAAACGAAAAAAAAACGGAAAAGTGAGTTAAAATGAAGATCACGTGCGTGGAATGTACTAAATGAAGATAATCAGAAACATAGAGAAACAATTCACAAAGTTGGAACAAAGTTTTGGAATCTCATTGAAAAACAACAGAAGATGCAAAAACAAAAGATGGATTAGCCTAAAAAATTCAGCCGAATTCATCAAATAGGCCAAATCGGCCGAAATTTTATAGGCAATAAAGTTGAGATTTTTAGGGTTATTTTGTAGAGTTTGTATCAATTCTTCCAAAATACTATAAAAAGCTCTATATAGATTATGGTTTAATTATCTCTCTCCTTGCTTTCAACATAGGATTTTCTAGAGGGAGATCAACAATTGTAAGTATTTATAATCAATAAAATTTCTATTCTATTTAATTATGAGTACTTAATTCCTTTCTAGAGTTTGTATTGCTTTAATTCTTGTGATTGAATATTTTTATTCTCTTCTTTTCTTATGCTTTAATGATGAGTTTTTTTTATTTAATTTCTTTCTTTTATATTGTCATCTCATAAACTGGATCATATAGGGATAATTGATGCTTTGAATAGATCTAAAGATCGGTGATACACCTAAAAACTAATTAGGATAATGAAGTTTCGACAAACTAGAAACCTAATTAGGGACAGTAAGAAAGGTTTTAATTGAAATAAATTCAACCTAGATAGTTAAAGGGTTCTAGGTTAAATCAATAGTACAATAGTATAGATTGATCACTTATTACTGTTAATCGAAGATTAAATCTAGATATTCTTAATTAATTAGGACTAAAGATGTTTAATATAGATTCTAAATGATATTTTATAATTGATAGGCTATTTCAATCAAATTAATAGAACCTATATTTTTATTTAAATCAATAGAAAACATATTAAATATAGATCTAGAAAAAAAGTAGTATCTTTTAAACCAACCCTAGAAAATAAAGCAAAACAAAACCCTAGATTCTTCTCTTCATAAAAAAACCCACCTTTTTAATTCCTTACTTTTTAGTTCTTAATCTAAATCAACTATCTCATAAACTTATCTTTAAAATTGATTAAATAACACCTCTTTGTGGATCGACCCGTAAACGCATACTATGATAAACCGTGCATTATGTAAACCAATGTCGCGCACCCCGCGGTTCGCGGGGAGGCGGAATTTTCAAAAACGATAATGTTGAACTACGCAACACCGGCTAAAACTCCAGGATCTTTACTAAAGTCTTAACTAGCTAATCTATCTAAGAGGTTTAACTATTCGGTGAGATGGTTATACCTCCAAGGTCGAGTCCTTCAGGTCTTTTAGTGCTCCTTTCCAAGGATCCCCGATGATCGGATGACGAAAGGTCCATCGGCCTCCTGGCGTCAAAGATGATCCACCGTGAGAGAATGTGCTCCAAACTCCAACCTCTAAATGAGATAAGTAGGGTAGATGGTTCGCTAATTCAACTAGCCTAGGAGATGTAGAGATTGCTAATGGATTGTAGTGTCTCACTAAACCCTATGGCTCACAACATATATGAAAGATTAGGGTTTAGTCTTGAGGAAGAAAGAGATGGAGAAACTCAAGAGAGAGTATGAGGAGAGCAACTCAAGAAATGAGCTCAAGAAAATAATATGGCTAAGTGTGAAGCATTGTGTAGAGAATGGCTAATACCTCAATTCAATCATTCAAGCATGCAATATTTCTCAATAAGAAATACCATCCATGCTTGAATAGTAAGCCCAAACAAATATAATAATCCAAGGCCATTCTTTACACCATGCTACCAAAGTCTCCTCCATTTCCACCTCATTAATCTATTAATCAAAATGGATAATACAAATAATGAGGTGGCTCCTTCTAGAAGCATGCCTTATAAAATTACAAGAATGCCCATCACCGTATATACATACCTGTATCCATATTCCAAAAAATTTGGATACACCGAGACGATAACAGTCCAATAATACAATACTAGGATCTGGCTTAAACCAAAGCCCGCTATTATCGTCCGCCCGATCAGCATCCGTGTACAAGTACACGTATGTGATCGAAGCCCTATTGTAAAACCATACAGCGTCTACATCAATTGCCTGAAGCAGGGAAATCCTCTGTGTGGGTCTCTAAAAACTCGACAGTACGCTGGCAGTGGGTTTAACCACAAGCACGTCGGCGGTACTAGCTGCATGTAACGGCTACCCAGGTATCTGTCGATAAGAAGGACGATGAGCAAGCTCATCCGAACTCCTACTGAACCTATCTGTGACAATCTCCGTACAGTCTGGTCTGTTCGTCTGAGATACTCGCATACCTAGGGGGATGGTAAATGTCAGACGCCTAACAACGTGATAAGTCGTGCCGGAGGAGAGCCCAATACACCCTGAGAAACTACTGGAGTACCTTACCAGTATTTCTCGACTGCCCTGGCCAGAGACTTTGTATAATGGCTTTCCGAACACTGCGCGATATCAACCCCCAATACCGGGAGAGACGAATCCTATCTGATCGCTACTGTCTCCAAGTGCTTCGGGACTACACCCAACTACTATCTGTTTGCATGCTCCTTTGAGCGTGGTAGGATAGTAATCTAAGTGCAGTGGGAACACACTCGAGACGAAGTAGCGATGGCAAGTCAACGGACTAAGCTGTACTCATGCCACCTAGGAACTGCTACCCGACGATAGGTATAATACCAACCAGCAGTTCCCGGTGAGTCCTGTCCATTATAACTCATAACCTAATGAGCACTTGCATACCATCTCCAATACGTCATACTAATGGCTACAGGATAGACCATATCCCTTGCTGGGATGAGAAGCGTATACACTAGTCTACTCTGAGTATCGATGCCCCTCTCGATAATCCAACGACTATGGACATTATAAGGATGTGCTTATAGAATACCCAGCCCCTACGAGTGTGATTGCCATCACAATGCTGGTAGTCAATCAAAGATCCTAAGAGCTCTACCAATATGTATAAGCGATATGCTAAAAGAAACACATGCACACATTGAGGTAGAATCAAATAAGGTAGCATACTACCATCTTGAGCAAGACTCTTACAATAACTGTGAAATATCCAAGCTTCTAATATATAATATACAATCCAGTATGATACAATAATGGCCTCTAGGGCATATATCACTAACAGTTTGCGGTATTAAAATTTATCACAAACACTATTGCATCTGTAGACCCCTTGAATTTTCTGCAATTCAGAGTGAAATGCCTAGTTTTGTGACATGATTTACAGAAATCAAATCAATTTTCAAAATAAAAGTTCTGAGCAAATCTAGAACTTGGTGAAGATCCCACCCAAATTTTATCAGGTAAAGACTTTTGAAGATTAAGCTCAATGCAAATTCTGGCTCTATCAGTTCATGTGGCTTGAGAGTATTAGAATCCACACTGAGAAGTTTCCCAATTGGCTTTATAATAAATCTTAACATGTCACGGTGATAGAAATTTGGAGGCAACCGAGGTAAAGTTAACCATACTGGAACAATGCTGGGTTCTTTATCGAATGAAAAGTGAGAATCCCACATGAAGAACCTGAATAGAAATCCTTGAATGTAAGTGTATTCTGAAAGCCAAATTTTCAGAAAATTTTCTCTATTTGCAAATATGAACATTAAATGTCTGTTATCCAGGGAAGTAATCAAAACTCTCTCTTGAAGATTGAACTTCTGTTGTAATGTAGAATGAATTTCCAAGAAAGCAGGCTTTCCATAAGCACACTTTGCAATCAAAGCAAGCTGTAGACTCACTGAAGATTGTTGCAATTCAGATTCTGAAAAATATATAGCTGGAGAGCCATTTTCATCTGTAGTCACATTCTTTTCAGCAAAACTCGATTTCTCAACAGATTCCTTGTGATGCAAAATATCAGCATAAGAGGGCTTCACCGCTTTAGTCACTTTCTTTGCAGCAAAACTCAATTTCTCAATAGATTCTTTGGGATGCAAAATTTCAGCATAAGAAGGCTTCAAAACTTTATTCAAGATAAGTCCAGTATTTGCTATGTTAAGATCAATTTCATCTATATCTTTCTCAATTTCAACATTTTTCTCAATTTCTTTCTCAATTTCAACAATTTTCTCAATTTCATTCTCAGAAATCAAGAGATTCTGATTCTCAGAGGCTAATATTGAAAACTGATTAATAGAATAATCAGAATTCATGATAAAAAAAGAAGAACAAAGGACAAGAGCAAGAAGATGAAATCCAAATCAAGAAAACCAAGAAAATGCAAAGATTAACTAGTAATGAAGAGAATTTGCTTACAGTAGCGAAAATGATTCGACCGATTCGAAATCATTTTCAAAAGATTTTGGAAAGAATTGGGGGGGAAACCCTAAAATCGCCTGAGGAAATCAAATTGTAGCTCCCTTTGATATAACTATTTAGGTTCTAAACTTAATCCTAAAAATCTTTTTGATATATTTAACTTTTAATTTGATTTCTTATAAACTTAATTCAATTTCTCTAAACTTAATATTTAATTTCATATAAACTTATTTCGATTTTCTTAAACTTAATTTTACACGTAAAAATTTTTTTTTTTGTTTTTGTCCCACCATCTTAGGCTAAAAATTTTAGTATAAGAAATCAAATCAAATTTTGTTATATCAATATTTTTTGTAAAAAAAGAATTTTTTTATTGATAAATAAATCATGCGTATTCTATTTAAATTTTATGGAAATCAAATTTGTGATTAAAAATCAAATCAATCAAATCATTTTATATACTTTTGTAATTAAAGAAAATCTTTTATTTATATATAAATCATGCACAAGCTATTTAAATTTGATGAAAACCAATTTTTTTAGAAAATCAAAAGCAAATTTTAGCCTAAACTAAAGTTTGATAACAATAATCTTCACAAATCCATAAGTTGTAATAATTCTTTAAGACAAAGATAATTTTTCAAGAAGAAATTAAATCACTGGATTTATTAAGATATTTTATAATTTACATTATCATTATCATGGTGCTTATTTGTTCTATTTTTTAATTTAAATTATAATATAATTTTGTAATAAAAGAAAATGTTTTATTGATATATAAAATCTCGGTAAGCCCTTGAAGAAAAGGGGTAGAAAAATCTCAGTAAGCTGATGGTTCTTGCCTTGCGTTCATTTTTGCCGGCGCTGGAAATTTTGAAAGCTTCGAGGGTTTCCTTTTCCTCGCAGTGCTACATAATTGAAAGAGGTAATTCCACTATGCCAATCTCCAGCTGAAATGGAAATCCTAGCGTGACTTAGGTGTCGTTCCATGAGAAATGACCAAATAAAATAATTTAAGAGTATGTATTAATAATTCTTGAGTATAACTCATTTGAATTTTTTTTAAATTACATATAAGAGAAAAATATCATCTCTTTTTAACTAAATTATCCATAGGTCTGGGTAGAAATTTATATGAGTCCTAACTCCTCTTCTTTTGTTTCTGCTAGACTTGCTTGAAATAAGAGCAAGTATATTAAAAATAATAATCTTATAGATTATCCCTCAGATGAGGAACAATTGAACAATAGGACCATTCCAAATGTTCCTTCTAAGGATATTTATGATATTGGTATTTTTGATTTCAGTTTTAGACTGTCCATAAAAAACATGGAAAGATAGTCTATTTTGATAGTAATGAACAAACTATCAAGCATCTCTCGAAAGATGGTATTTTCCGATATGGAAAGAATTACAAGTACATTCATATAGGACTAATTCAGGTGGCTTTTAAGCTTTTGACCTTATAAGGTCTGAATGCCTTTATACTTACCTCGCTTAGAGATGCTAGATGTCTAGACTAGATACCTTCCCTTATGGGAATTATGCAAACAAGCCTTTGTCATGGACCGATCTATTTTGATGTTTATCTAAATTTAATTTTGTTTGTAACTGACCCAAACATACTTGAGGCAGTTACTCTCAATTTAAAGACAAATGGGTACAATTTTATGTTTGGATCTGAGACAATTCCTATAGTCTATAAAATCCATTTTAAATTTTTATCGACGATGACACCAAAACCAAAACCAAAAAATGAACGTGGTAAAACTACGTTGATCGAGACAAATTTATTGTCCTATGGTGTTGCGACCAATAGGGTCATCAAATGGGAAGAAATAAACTTTCCTGAAATATGATTATTAATCTTTGCTGTCCCTCCTAAAACAATTATAGATACTGATATAGATCAGATAATCCATACAGATGAGAGAGAAATTGAGATAAAATTTGGTTCTAACCAAATTACTAGAATTACTTGTGGCGATGAGGCTACTACCTCCATGGGCAGAAGGTCTTATTTTAGACTTAAATCTAGTAACATATCTGAACAGAATGTTCGAGGTATTAATATTTCAGAATCCGCCATTCCACACCCAATATATGAGAAGACTACTGTTTACTACCGAAAACTGGACTAAAACGAACTGGGTTAGAACGTCTTGCCTGAATTTGAGGGCAGATACTATTTGGAACATATCCATCCACTTCTTCGAAAATACCAAGTTGATTTATAGCAACGTATATCGAAGATTTGGATAAATGCGACCGATGTAGCATATTTCATCAGATTCCCCCTCATTTATGAGAGGTTTTTGAATGTGGGGACGCTCTTCCCTGTAGGCGTAAGCCCCTACAGTTAATTACATTATCGTGTTGCGATAACAACTTTCTTTAGCTCCAGAAGGTCACTTTGTGTCATGTTATATTTGGTTTATTTTGGGGTTGCCCGTGGATTGTATACGGAGACTAGTTTATGTCGTCGTCCGGAGAGTGCGGATTAGCTCAAATCCATGCATATATGAATTTGGGTTTGAACTTAGGACACAGATCTCATATGAACGAGATCCATCAATTCGAGATATGTTATCTGAGAATCGTTAGTCATTTTCGAGACTAAGATCATCTCAGGAATATGTAGTTAAGGCTCGTTAATCCTGTTTTGGATTAAGATCAACTCAATAAGTATGGATTAAGGATTTTTAGTCATTTTTGAGACTAAAATCAGTTGGGTTTATTGATATTTTGATCAACAGATGCTTCATCATTTAATTAAACTTTGTTTAAGTGATTAAATAATGTTTTATGGTACAAATGCACAGGTATATGTGACGCACATGCTCATTTATTTCATTTGGAAGAGTGCGCACATGTGTTGCACGTGGTTACGCACTATTTTATTTCAAGAATGTTGTGCAAGTGTGTATCACATAACGCGCATGCCTTCATAGGCAACTTTCATGAAGTGTGCACATGTGGATGCGTATGCCTTCATAGGCGGTTTTTGTCAAGTGCGCACACGTGAATATCACATGATGCGCATGCCTTCACAGGCTGTTTTTGTTAAGTGCGCATACGTGGGTATCACGTGATGCGCATGCCTTCATAGTCTTTTTTCGTCAAGCGCGCACACGTGGATATCACGTGATGCGCATGCCTTCATAGGCTATTTTTGTTAAGTGCACATACGTGTATATACGCGATACACATCCCTAAGGCATTATTTTCCTAAGGACAACAATTTTTATCATTAAGCATGCACTGATTTGAGTGCGCACTTGTTTTCATCAGAAAGCAAAAGCTTTCGCTAAGAAGCAATGGCTTCTATTTCACTTTCTTTTTTTCTCTTATTTTCCGAGAAGTGAAAACCTTGGTTTTCATCTATTTTCGAGTCAGGTATTCATGCGTTTTATGGTGCGCATCATATATTTCATTGGATCTTAGGATCGATCTCTTGCAAAAGTATAAACTTTATGAACAAGGGACAAATTCTAAGATCATTTGATCTTTTAATGGCGAATCTATAGATTCGTAAAGAAGCAAAGGCTTCTGTATAAAAGCAAAAGCTTTTTAATAGAAGAAAAGAGAAAATTTTCTCTTTAATTCTTCTACCTTACGCAATTTTGCCGATGAAGAGGAAGTCTTGGGGTTTTTCAAGTTTATAAGAGGATTTTCCGTCCCTATTTCTTCATAAGAGGCTCATATTTATAGGAGATAAGAAATTAGGGTTTAATCAGTTTGTTTCAGTTTGTTTTTATCTCAATCAGATTTTAGATTAATTTAAAAAGATTTAATTGATTTATATCAATTAAGGGTGGCATACACACCGTTGGATCTTTGATCCACAGATCTTTTGGTTAAAGTGTTTAACCAACAGAATATTTTACTGTTAATTAAAGATTCGATCACTTATCAATCAAGATTTATTCCCTTTTCAATAAGGTCTGTTTTCATGGGATGCGCAGGCACCTGTCATTGATTAAGTGCGCAATGCGCCCGTGTGTTGCACGTGCATATGCGCACCTACCATGTGCATACTTATTGCATGTGTGCCTGTGTCATATGACTTTGTCATCAAATATGCGCACGCACTTGTTTCTTCGTATGTTTTCGAAGCGAAAGACAAGTGTTAAGTTATGATTCATTGGTTCTGTCTTTGGACTTGCCAGAATACGAACCGTCTTTTCAGGCCCTATAAATAGGTGTCTTTTCTTCACTCCCTTTAGAGTTGTTCTTTTTCTGAAGCTCTTTTTTTCTGTTAGAAGCCTTTGCTTCCTTACTAATTTGATAAGTGCGCTTGCGCACCTCTGCCTTGTGCATCCCCTTTTAGTTTGCACTTTTGATTTAGCTTGCACACCCTTTGGGTTGGGCATTTGACTTATCTTACGCACCATTTTTGTTGCGCACTTAACTTAAGATAAATCTTAAGAGTTTCTTTTACTTCAAGGATGTCACTTAAGTTTAACCTTAATCAAACTTTAATTTTGAATATGGATATTTTTAGTCCACCCTTTTAGTGAACTGACGTCTTTCCAGTCTTTTTCTTTCAGGTAATATGGCCAGTCTTCTTTATACGATTAGAGAGATTGTTTCCCATGCCCATGTCCTCTTTTACGAACTTGTCTATAATGATGCCCAATGCGAGGCTATACTCCGTCGTCTCGAGAACCATTGTGGGCGGTTACTCCTTCGCCGGTCTTCTCTCTTACAGATGATTTTCCTCCCGATATGGAATGCTACACCTGAGCTTGTCGAGGCGATGCCGCTTCATACTCTAGATGAGGCCGAGGATAAGGTGCACTCGGTCTATCTAATGTGTTTGATCTCCAAGAATCGAAGAGATCGCGCAATAGACATCATGCACCGGATATATCAGTAAAAGACGATCATAGCTTCGTACGCGAGGGCGGAGGATATTAGTGGCAACCATAATGCTCATATTCATGCGCAGAAGTATCGAAAGATGGATGTAACGACTCTAAAATCTTTGTACGGAAATTTTCCGTTAATATATAAGAAATGTGTTTTGCAGCCTGAGTTTGAGTTATAAGTTACTTTCGTTAAATAACAGCAAGAAGCGCTTGTAGCTCGCTGGTAAAGCCTTGCACTGCTGTGACGTAACCCCTGTGTTCGATTCCCATCAGACACAATTATTTTTTTCTGAATTTTTTTTACTTTTTGGAAGCCTAAAAGATTACACATGCAATACACAAGGAAATGAAAAGTTCAGAAAAATCAAACATGTGGAAAATAGAGTAAACAGAGGGTTGATCAAGTGGCACGAATCTCGAAGCAAGAGCCCCAAGATCGACCGGTGGAATAGCCTATAAGGCCGGTGCCGACGGTCATGATGGGGCCAAATTACCCCATGCTTTGCACACACACCACTTCACCTACCCCCAACTCTTCTGCACTGTTTTATTTTCCTGCAATTAAATAGAGACATTTCATTTCATAATTAAACCTCATTTTAATGCTTTTTAATCCACAATTTTAATTCTAAACCCCTAATTCTCCACTATAAATACCACCCCACATTTTAGCTAAGCACAATTCTGAAAATTCTAGCCAAAACTCTCTAAAAAGTTCTTAGTGCAAGTGAAGTAAAGTGAAATTAGCGAGCAAGTTGGTTCCGGCGAAAATCAAAGCAAATTCCGGAGCTCCCGCGACGCCACGATGACACCCGCTCCTTCCTAACTCTTTCTTTGAGTTTTCTAAACCGTAAATCCCTTCTAAACTCCTTTTCTCTTCAACGAATTTTTTTTAAACAAAATCGGTAAAAGTGGAGTTCTTACCGATATCATTTTTCTAAAACTGATAACTTCATTCTCCTGTATCATTTGGACAATCTAATTTTACCACTTCACCTATAATCTTAATACTAAAGTCTAGAATAAATTTTATCCAAGAACTTCATGTAAAACAGTCTTAATTTAACTTTTACATTAAAATATCTTGAACTTTGTTATCACGTCTTTTCGACAAAACATGCTTAACAATACCTTTAGAAAAATTTCACGGGACAACGACCTACCCCACACGCACACTTGGATTCATAGCAAGATATCTCTTTTATATGAATATTTGTTACGAAGAAAAAATTACAATAAAATACTATATAATTCTAAAACCGGATTTCTTTTAACGCAGTATTTTATATCTTTTGTAATTATGCATCTACAACTCTCTTTAGGGACTCGCTAATGGATGGTGCGGATTATCGCATATCTTTAGGCTAGTAGAGCGAGATGCAGACCTCCTCACGGAGCATTCGATCTCGAAAGGATTTAAATATGGTTTTTAAGAAATACGAATTTTCTAAATAAAATAAAATTATTTTTAAAATTAAAATTATATAAAATTATAAATCCATGTTTTCAAAATATAATAAATCTATATTTTTCAAAAAATGAAAAGATTAACAAATGACAATAAAATACCATCAAGATACCAAAAAGGACAATTTTTTTTTAAAGAAAATACCATGAATTTTCCAAGCCAGGTGTATATCACTACAATACCCCAATACTTAAAATCTATGCTCATGAAAAACCCTAAGTAATACTAATCACCCTCGAAATTTACTTTTTAACTATATTAAAAATATTTTTCATAAAACCCCCTCGAGATATATAAAACAATATTTATGGACATTAGTAAATATAGGTTTAAGCGGGATCAATTCTCTTCAGCCTCAGGGACTCGGAGAAAGTGAGTGCTTGCCTACTTAAGATAGACAACTTAACGGAGTTATCAACGGTAATTGTTTTGGAAAAAGACACAAATCCTGCCGTCCATGTGCAGCGGTTACCGATGACTCCCGAACCTAAGATTCCAGAGTTAAATCGGTACCAGTGTCTGACTCAGTCTGAGTCCAATTCAAACATGAATCCAAACTCAAACCTGAGTCCAATTCAAACCTAAATCCAAAATCAAACATGAATACTTGATCATGAACATGAATACTCGAATTCAAACATTAATATCAAACATGTATGCTTGACTTGACTTGACCGAACCATGGTTATAACATGACTTGACTGCTTGAATACTTGATTACATCCTGAACATGAACACTTGAACATTTGGTATGCATGGTTTCAGCAAGACTTGTAAACAAAATCTATACAATACATTACGCGGGGATAAAGGGGTAGATTGGTACGGAACGTATATCGTGGCACGAGAGGTCACTTAAAAGACACCTACATGAAATCACATGTCGTTGTCCCGTGGGTTATGACGGGGCCTTGTACTACATGTTAACATAGTCCACGGGGTAAGATAGACTCCTTTCGTATACATGAATACCTTCTTTACCAAACTACAAACAACCACGTTATTATAACTAGCATATACCAGTAATCAATCATACACAACTTACCTGTTCATTTCACATTACTTGTTATATTCTCTTTCTTCTTTTAGGACTTACCGAGCATGTCATGCCCCGCTTCCTAGTATACGGGCAGAGGACGCGACAAGGCCGCTACGTATTTACTCTGAAGTAAACACGTTAAACGTATCTAAGCAATATAAATAAAATGCACAAGAGACAGAGACAATAGATATAATTGAACAACAACTTTATTTATTCACATTCTTTTTATACATCTGAAAAGTAAATACATGGAATGAAAAGCAATGCCTAAACAGTGGCATAACAGAAATGGAAAATACAGAATGTAAATGTGTACAAGTAACTAGAGCTCTGGGTCGATAGCTAGCTGATCTAAGTCCTCGAAGGTGGCTTCAATTCCTGAAGATCCGATCCACCTGACAACATTCCAAAGAAGAAAGAGAACGAATGTCATCAGCGAACAATCGCTCGGTAAGTCCCAAAGATAAGGGAGAAGTAGAATAGACAGAGAGAGAGAGTGTAACTTTTAAAGTGGTATTATATTGTTATAATGTTGTATTTAGTGTTAACGCTGTTGCTTGTAGCTTGGTATAGAAGAGGCCAGTGTATACGAGAGAAGTCTCGTTAGACCAGAGACTATGGTGGACGAAATACAAGGAACCGTTCAGCCATGGTACAACGGCCGGCAATTGAATTCAGGTTAGGTGTCTTAATGGTTACAATCTCGTGCCACTTCTGACACCTTCCGTACCAATCTATCCCTTAAATCCCGCGATATCTTGATTGTATTGTTTGTATTGTATTGTCTTGTAATTTAAATTGTATAGATGGATGACTTGCCGAAACCATGATATCAGTAAATGGATGTAACTGCAGAATCATGTAGATGGATGTATATCCATGGTTCGGTTCAGTCAAGTTGTATAGATTGATAGATTGAACAGATTGAATATATGGATTCATTGATTCATATTGTAATGTAGCTTTATACTTGAATCTCATTCAAGTCAGATTGTATATATTGAGACTCGGTCCGAGTCAGACAATTAGAAAAGAAAATTGAAATACTGAATTAAGTTTTGATGTTATCGATAACCGCTGCACATGGACGGTAGGATTTGTGTCTTTTTCAAAGACGATTACCGTATTGATAACACCATTTGTTAAGTTGTCTACCTTAAATAGGCAAGCACCGATATCTCAGGCTCCCTGAGGCTGAAGAGACTGGTCCCGCTTAAACCTATGTTTACTAGGGTCTTTATTGTAATTTAGTATAACTTGAGAGGGTTTTATGTAAAAAATAATTTTGTATAATTTTCAGAATACACCTCAAGTATTTTATTGTCGTCTTTAAAGTATTCATTGATATATATTTTATCATTGTGACATTTCTAGTGAATAAAACTTATTTTCATAATATACGGTATTTATTTGTAATATTAGAATTGTATGGTATTTTCTTGTAAATGAGATGTTTTTCTTGAATTTTGGAAATGTGGAATTTTATAAATATTAAAAATAGATATTTTGTTATTAATTACATATATATTTATTTATTATTAAAAATATAAGTTTTATTTATAATAAAAATCACATTTTCTAAAGAAAATTGTATTTTTAAATCTTTCGAGACCGTATGCTCCTTGCGGAGGTCTACATCCCGCACTACTAAGCCCGAGGATGTGCGATAATCCGCACCATCCCGAAAGGGTTCCCCAAAATGGGTTGTAGCGGCACATTGCAAAGATTTGTTAAAAATACATATTTTATAGAAAAAGGTTTTTTATAAGTTGGAGGTAGTTTTGTGTAAAATCGTATTTTCCCAATTCTATATTCCCAAAGATCATCGTTCTATGTTACATATGAGTGTTGTGAGGAGGTAGGCCATTACCTCGTGAACTATCTAAAGGTAAGCAAGGAATTATAAGATTTATGTCGAAACTAAACTATATGGTATTTTTCTGTAAAATTGCGATAAAAAGTAAAATAGGAATTCTTTTGATATGAAACTTGTCAATATATTTTGTTAATGTTTAATGATCATGATGTAATGGTTTGGTATTATTGTTTTTAAGAAAAATATAATTTTTAAGGAAAAACCGAATCGGAAATCGGATTAACTCCACTTCCGTAGGGTTTTAGAATTCTAAATTTTTAGAATAGTAAAGAGAAGGGGGAGAAACGACTTACTGGATTTTAGGGTAAAGGAGAGGAAAAGGAAGAAGTGGGAGGCGCCGGTGCGTCGTTTCGTTACCAGAATCTTCTCGGATCGTCGTCGGAAGTTCGCCGGAGCTTCGCCCTTTACTAACTCCACTTGCACACAAAAAGTCTATAGAATTTTCTTGAGAGTTTGGACAGAGATTTGGAAGTGAGGAGATGTAATTTAGGTGTGGTATTTATAGAAAAAATTAAGGTTTTGGGTAGATGAAAGGGTGTGATAAAATTTTTTAATCATCCTTGGATTTTTAATCCAACGGTGCTCCACTTTACAGAGCATAATCCTTTTTGTTTGGAAAGATTTAAAGAAATACTTTCCCAGTTAGGGTCTTTGATTTTCCTAAATTAGAATTTAATTCTATTAACTCATAAGGGTTTTAAAGCCCATCACGTGTTGGCACGTGATCCCAACGTTTGACCATTGAAATAGAATTTAATTCTATCAATTAAAGAGCTGGGGGACCTGTCACGTGTTGGCACGTGACCCTCTTGATTAAACATTTTATTCAGAATTTAATTCTGCCTTTTAGCAGAACTAAGGAATTATCACGTGTCAGCACGTGACCCTTGGTCACGTGTGAGCACGTGATGCCCCATTGGGGAATTTCCTGATATTTTATTACATTTTTGTTTGACTGGAATTTAATCCTATAAAGCAGAGATCACAGGAACCTATCACGTGTCAACACGTGACCCTTGGTCACGTGTGAGCACGTGATACCCCATTGGGGTATTTCCTGGCTGTTTTATTATATCTTTTAATCCCTTTTGGTGGGTTTCAAAGGCCCATCACGTGGTGGCACGTGACTCCACTAATCGCCTGCTTGATTAGAATTTAACTATCACGTGTCAACACGTGACCCTTGGTCACGTGTAAGAACGTGATACCTCATTGAGGTAACTCCTGATTTTTAATCAGGGAACACGGGGCACATCCGGGTTGAGGTTGTAGCCACCATTGTATTATTTCATTTACTGTTTTCTACTCCTAGGATAGACCCAAGGTGGGGTGCACAAACTACCGGGTACTTTGAAGTGTTTAGTGGCCTACTCACGTCGTTGAGGGAGACCGCTTCACTTCGGGTACTTGACGGGTAGTTTGCCGTACCCGTAGGGGTCTAGGGTGAGGTTTTGGCTATTCATCGCGACTGTGTAATCCGTCTTTCTTTGCAGGCTCAAAAGGAATGCGGATTCGTAGAAAATCCAATATGTTCATCTGTGATCTGGAATGCCTATTATTGCGTCTGACGAATGTACAATATCTATATATGATATCTAGTAGGCGTCACTTATGTTTTGCACCCGCGCTAGCCCAGCCCCCGCTCTGTCGTTAGTTAAGTAACCTAACGGGTGAATGACGAGGCCCAGTAGCGAATGCAGATGGCATAAGAGGACGTTGTATTTTCGTTGTTTTCTGCAATGATAGGTTAATTGATGGGACGCATTATATTAATGCAAAGAAAATAAACCAAAGATGAATCATTGGAACAGTTTAAAAGAAACCACTCGGTTATTTTAAAACAGAAGATTTTTTTTTAATTGCGAAGCTTAAACCACTCCTTTTAAAAGTTATCAGGTTCCTTCGATCATATCAAGTTCACTACGTTCACGGTTTCGCTAAAACCATTCGTAGCCCTCCGTCATTTCATTTGGGTATTCAGTAGTATTCAAACTATGTATTTTGACCAATGCCAAGGCATAGTGTTTGGTAGCTGCTGGGTATTCATTTGTTGCATAGATAGATGAGTTGGTTTGGGACAGTCGTGCTATCATTTGGCCAACGTCAGGGGTATGTACGGGTGGGTTCAAATTAATAAGATAATGATGGGTAGAACTTGACATATGACTTATGACATTTTGACCAACGCCAAGGTCATAAGAGCATGGGGCAAAAATCCACATCGGGAATTTCTAAAGAAACTGAAATTTGCTAAGAGTTGCATACCATTTGGAGTGTGATAATTTTGGTAGGATTCCTTTAGCTTTATCACACGATGATATTTGGATCTCGATCCTACTGTGAGTATCCGCTACTCATCAGGAGATTCGTCACTTAACGATCAATGCTATAAACCAAGTAGGTGTCGAGAAAGGTGTCAACGGGGCTACGCCCCCAGAGAAAAGAGATTATTTAATTAAGGAACTTCACGAAAGTGTCGTAAAACCTCCCTTGAAGTACCGACACCGGCCTAGCTGAACGGTTAAACAAGTATTGTACGGTGAGAATAGTCTTGACTAGTTCTTCCTTTATGGTTTGAGGAGGAATTCGAGAAACAGTGGGAGCCATCCTGTTTAGATAAATTAAAAACCACTCTAAACTTACAAGAGCATCATGCTAAAGTGTTCCCTCTCTCTCTCATTACAGCAACCCAGAACATTACATGCCTTAAGTTATTATTAGAAAAAAATATTTTGACAGGGCCAAACTATAAAGATTGGTTTCGGAATGTTAAGATGGTTATTACCTATGACAAATTGGGGTATGTCCTTACTACAAAGGCCCCTGCCGTCCCAGGTCCTGAATCCAGTGTCGCGAATAAGGAAATCCTCAAGACCTGGGAGTTAGACTGCGCGAAGGCCAAGTGCATCGTGCTTGCCTCTATGAATAATGAACATCAGAGGAGGCACGAGAATATGGATCTAGAATCTATATTTCTCCACACCAAGGATCTGTATGGAGAGCAATCTCGTATGGCTAGATACGAGACCTCGAAGAACTTGTTTCAGTCGAGGATGGCCGTCGGATCATCTGTAGGGGAACATGTCCTTAAGATAATTGGCTATATTGAAGAGCTCGCAGACCTTGGGACAACATTAGAGAACGAGCTGTATACAGACTTGATTCTCCAGTCCCTTCCTTCCACCTACGCCCAGTTTATCTTGAATTTCAACATTCAAGGTAAAGAAGTTGAACTTCCAGAACTCCTTAACATGTTGAGGAGTGCAGAGGGCACCTTGCAGAAAGCAAGGGAAACACCCACTATGTTTGTTTGCGGAACTTCCTCTTCCAGGTCCAAGGCAAGGGCCAAAGGAAGGAAGAAGAAGGCCGCTACCAAACCAGGAGGTGGTGTTGGTAAGGTGGGAGTCAAGGGAAAGGCAAAGGTTGTGGTGCCACCAGTGGTAAAGGATGAGTGCTTCCACTGTCGTAGGAAAGGCCATTGGAAGAAAGATTGCAATGCGTGGATTGCCAAGAACCAGGACCCGAAGCAAGTTGTGGCTTCGACTTCAGGTGTGTTTGTAATTGAAAATTGTCTGTCAATTAACTTTACTTCCTGGGTATTGGATACCGGATCAGGATCTCATATATGCAATTCATTGCAGGCAATGAGAAACCGTAGAGTGCTGAAGGTTGGTGATATAACCCTCCAGGTTGCTAACGGAGCTAGCGTGGGTGCTGTGTCCGTAGGGGATTATCATCTTGGATTGACGAGTGGACATATTTTGGTTTTGTGCAACTGTTTTTGTGTGCCCAGTTTAACGTGTAATATCATATCAGTATCGTTGTTATCAAAAGAAGATTATGATTTCACGTTTGTAAGCGATGTTGTTAACATCCACCTTAATTATGGTTTGATTGGGTCCGGTATACTAGATAACGGTATATACGTGTTAAACCAATTACAAATTTTCAATGTCTAGAACACACTAAAAAGAAAGTCTCCAGATATAAATCAGGCTTTTTTATGGCATTGTAGACTAGGTCACATCAATGAGACAAGGTTAACCAAGTTACATAGAGAAGGATATTTGGATCCGTTCGAATATCAATCTTATGCCACTTGTCAATCATGTTTCAAAGGAAAAATGACAAAGACTCCATTCACTGGACATGGAGTAAGAGCGAGCGAGCTCTCAGGACTCATACACAGCGATGTATGTGGTCCAATGTCTACACATGCAAGAGGCGGTTTTTCATATTTCATTACTTTTACGGATGATTACTCTAGGTATGGATTCATTTTCTTGATGAAACATAAATCCGAGGCCTTTGAGAAATTCCGAGAATATAAGAATGAAGTAGAAAACCAAACCGGCAAAAGTATCAAGACACTGAGATCTGATCGAGGTGGTGAATACTTAAGTGCCGAGTCCCTGGGTTACCTAAAAGAGAATGGAATTCTCTCTCAGCTTACTCCTCCATACACTCCAAAGCATAACGGTGTATCGGAAAGACGGAACAGAACCCTATTGGGTATGGTACGTTCTATGATGAGTAATGTTGAGTTACCGCGATCTTTCTAGGGTTATGCGCTAGAATCAGCTGCATATCTTTTGAACAGGGTTCCTACCAAGACTGTGCCTACCACACTATATCAGATGTGGAGTAGGAAGAAACCCTATCTTCAGTATCTGAAGATATGGGGATGTCCAGCTTTTGTTAAAAAACAGCATCCGGACAAACTCGAGGCACGCTCAGTACAGTGTATGTTTGTGGGATATCCAAAGAACTCCAAGAGGTATTTTTTCTATTACGCAGAGGAACAAAAGGTTTTTGTTTCTCATAATGCCCATTTTTTAGAACAGTAGTTTTTAGAAAAGGAAACAAGTGGGAGCGAAATAGAACTGGAAGAACTTCCAGAACCACAATCTACTACTGAAAGTTTGGTAGAACCAGAAGTTCAAGAAGAACAGGACATTCCTGCACCCCTCCGCAGGATTAGTAGGCCGTCTCATCCGCCTGAGAGATACTACGGTTTTCTCATAGACGGGGATAGAGAGAATTGCGTCATTGATAATGATGAACCTACTAGCTTCCAGCAGGCCATCCAGAACGGCGACTCGGTAAGATGGCTGGATGCAATGCGGACCGAGATGGAGTCCATGTACACCAACAAAGTATGGACTTTGGACTTTGCTCCAGATGGGGTAAAACCCATAGGATGCAAATGGATCTTCAAGAAAAAGATTGGTGTAGATGGACAGGTGGAAACCTATAAGGCTAGACTTGTTGCAAAGGGTTTTCGTCAAAGACCTGGTTTGGACTATGACGAAACTTTTTCTCCGGTGGCTATGCTCAAATCCATTCGGATCCTTCTTGCCATTGTCGCCTTCTATGATTATGAAATCTGGCAGATGGACGTAAAGACGGCTTTTCTAAATGGTAATTTAGAAGAGTGCGTCTATATGGATCAGCCAGAGGGTTTCAATCAGAGTGGGAGCAGCGGAAAAGTGTGCAAGTTGCTTAAATCCATTTATGGACTAAAGTAGGCATCGCGGAGTTGGAACGTCTGTTTTGATGAAACGGTCAAAGAATATGACTTTATCAAAAATCCAGATTAACCATGTATATATAGTAAAATTTTAGCACGAACTGTCGTATTCCTCGTCTTGTACGTGGATGAAATTCTCTTGATAGGAAATGACATTCTTATGCTACAATCTGTCATAGGATTCTTGTCACACAGGTTCTCCATGAAAGACCTGGGTGATGCCTCTTACATTCTGGGGATCCAGATCTATCGTGATAGATCTAAGAGGATGTTGGGACTTTCGCAGTCCAGGTATATCAACACTATACTGAAAAGATTCAGTATGGAAGATTCTAAGCGCGGTAATTTACCGGCTTGTCACGGAATCACCATCTCCAAAGAGATGTCTTCCAAGACTGATTTGGAGAGGGATCGCATGTCAGTTATACCCTACGCTTCTGCGGTAGGCTCTATAATGTATGCGATATTGTGCACCAGACCAGATGTAGCTTACGCACTGAGCGTGGTAAGCAGGTATCAGTCAGACCCAGAGGAGAAGCACTGGATAGCAGTAAAGAACATTCTCAAGTACCTAAGAAAAAGAAAGGATATGTTCTTGGTTTACGGCGGAAAAGACCTCAAGATCGAGGTTTTTGCTGACTCCAGCTTCCAGAGTGACAAGGATGACTCCAAGTCCATGTCAGGTTATGTCTTTACCCTCAATGGAGGGGCAGTGTGCTGGAAGAGTTCCAAGCAGGACACCGTTGCTGACTCGACGATGGAAGCGGAGTATATAGCTGCTTGCGATGCCGCAAAAGAAGCAGTCTGGATGAAGAAGTTCCTCACAGAACTTCAGGTGGTTCTATCCATTGTTGATCCAATACCTCTGTATTGTGGCAACAACGGGGCTATAGCTTTAGCAAAGGAACCCAGGTCCCATCAGAAGTCCAGACACATCTTGAGGCGGTATCACCTGATCAGGGAGATCATAGATCGCCAGGAGATCGAGGTCCGGAGAATTGCTACAGAGGAGAACACTGCAGATCCATTCACAAAGTCCTTACCTCAGATACAGTTTGAGAGGCTACTCGAGATGATAGGTCTTCGATACGCCAGTACATGGCCCTAGTTCAAGTGAGAGATTGTTGGTGTATATGCCCTAGGAGCCATTATTGTATCATACTAGTTTGTATATTACTTAATGGAAGCTTGGGATATTCACAGTTATATTAACAGTCTCGCTCAACATAGTCGTATGATACTTGGTTTGTATCTATCTTAATATGTGTATATGCTAGCATATCGCGAATACATATTGATAGAGCCCTTAGGATCTTGCTTGACTACCAGCGTTGTGATGGCAGTCACACTAGTGGAGGCTGGGTAGTCTACAAGCACATCCTTTTTCAGGTCCCTAGTCGTAGGATTATCGAGACAGGGCATCGATACTCTGGAGTAGACTAGTGTGCACGATTCTCATCCTAGCAGGGGAAATGGTCTGTCCCACACCCATTAGTATGTTGTACTGGAGATAGTATACAGGTGCTCGTTGGGTTACGGGTACACCAGACATGACTCGCAGGGAACTGTTGGTTGGTATTATACCCGTCGTCAGTTAACAGTTCTCAGGTGACATGAGTACAGCATAGTCCGCAGACTTGACACTGCTGCTTCGTCTCGAGTGTGTTCCCACTGTTCTTAGATTGCTACCCCACCACGGCTCAAAGGAGTCGTGCAAACAGCTAGCAGTTGGGTGCAGTCCCGAAGCACTTAGAGGCAGTGGCAGTTAGATAGGATTCGTCTCTCCCGGTATTGGGAGTTGATATAGCACTGTGTTTGGAGAGCCATTACGCAAAGTCCCTGGCCAGGGCAAACGAGATTTACTGGTAGGTTTTCCAGTAGCTTCTCAAGGTGTGATGGGCTTCGCTCCGACATGACTTATACAGCTTTTAGGGGACTGACGCTTGCCGCCCCCTAGGCCCGATATGCGATAGTCTTAGACGAACAGACCGGACTGTACGGAGATTGTCACATCAGGCTCAGTAGGAGTTCGGATGGGTTTCCTTATTGGCCTTCTTATCGACATCTACCTGGGGACCGTTACGTACAGCTAGTGCCGCTTGCGGCCTGTGGTTAAATCCACTGCCAGCGTAGTGTCGAGTCTTTAGAGTCTCACACAGATCGTTTCCCTGCTTCAGGCGAAACGATATTGAGGTCGTATGGTTTTACGACAGGGTTCGGACACATACGTGTATTTATGCACGTACGATGTTCGGACAGTTTTTACTAGCGGTCTTTAGTTTAAGCCAGATTCTAGTATTGGATTATTGGATTTATACAGTCTCAGTATTTCCGTGTTTTCACGGATGGGAGAGGCATTCTCGTAATTAGTCGAGAAGCTTCTAGAAGAAAGATGAGGTGGAGAGCTTAGGTGGAATTTGCATTAATTGAATTTGTGACTCATGGAGTGATTCATCCAAATGAGTTAATGAAGCATTTATTGCTTAATGACTCATGAGATGATTCATTCATTTGTATTAAATGAAGCATGGTTGTAATTATCTATTTTATTTATTTGATAATTATTATGCTTCATTATATACATAATGAGTTATATTTTCAATTCATTCTCACTTACACATTCTCTCTCATCAAGCTCTATCTCTTCAAAGACCTAACCATAATCCTCTCATGTGTTGAGATCCCAAGGGTTAGCAAGACTAATAGATCCCTAATCCATCTCTATATTCTCTAGGTTACTTTGATTAGCAATCATAGCCACCTAGTTACCTCAAGTGAGAGGTTAAAGCTTGGAGAAGGAGCTCTCGGGTGGATCTTCTATCACATCGAGGAAGCCGACGAGGAGGTGAACTACAAGAACAAGAAGGACTAGAATCTTGAGGTATAATCATCTATCATAGTAGTTAATCACTTCTAGATAGTTGTTAGTTAGGGTTTAGCAAAGATCCGTAAATTTAGTCGATGTTAACTTAAACAAAATGATTGTTTTACCTATTCCGCCTCCCCGCATCATGTGGGGTGTCTAACGTCGACTTACAGTAATGCCTAAACGATGGCATAACAGAAAAGGAAATGTACTGAAATAAAAGTGTACAATGAACTAAAGCTCTGGGTCTTCAACGAAATGGTCCAAGTCTTCAGCGCTGGGCTCGATCTCTGACGTGTCCAGATCACCTGACGACATTCAAAGAAGAAAGAAGAGAATGTCGTCGGCGAACAGATCACTCAGTAAGTCTCAAAGATAAGGGAGAAATAGAATAGACAGAATAAGAGGTAGTTTTAAAAGTTGTATTATATTGTTATAATATTATGTTGACGCTGTTGTTTGTAGCTTGGTACAGAAGATGCCAGTGTATACGAGAGGAGTCCAACTTACACTGTGGACTTTGGTAACCCGTAGTACAAGACTCCGTCGATAATACCACGGAACACGGCATGGATGTAATTACGTCTTAAGTGACCACCTCGTGCCACCTTTAACATATTCCGTACCAGTCTACCCCTTTATAACCCCGTAGTGTTTATTGTATTGAATGTATTGATTGTACGGAATGTATTGTGTTATATTGTCTTGTATTGTAAATTGTATAGATGGATGACTTGCCGAAACCATGATATCAGTAAATGGATGTAACTGGAGAATCATGAAAATGGATGTAACTAGAGAATCATGTAAATGGAAGTATATCCATGATTCGGTTCAGTTAATATAGATTGAATAGATTGAATATATGATATATATGAATTCATGGATTTATGTTGAATTGTAATATTATAGATTGTAGATTGTAGAGTGTACTTGAATCATATTCAAGTCAGATTATCAAAGAGACTCAATCTGAGTCAGACAATTAGTAAAGTAAATTGAAATCCTGATGGTTTTGATATTATCGGTAACCGCTGCACATGGGAGACATGATTTGTGTCTTTTTCAAAGACGGTTACCGTATTGATAACACCATTGTTAAGTTGTCTACCTTAGATAGGCAAGCACCCACTTCTCCGGCTCTCTGAGGCTCAAGAAATTGGTCTCGCTTAAACCTATGTTTACTAGGGTCCTTAGGGTAATTTATAGAACTTGAGGGGGTTTTATGTAACAATAATTTTGTATACTTTTCAAAATACCCTCCAAGTATTTAGTTATCGTCTTTAGAGTTATCATGAAAGTAGATTTTATAATTGTGATATTTCTAGTGAAAATATCCTAAATTCATAATAAAGGGTATTTATTTGTAATATTGACTTGTATGGAATTCATGGTATTTTAATGTAAGGTGATTCTTGAAAAGAGTTGGAATATTTATATTATTTCCAAATAGATATTTTAATGTTACATATATATATAATTATATAAAAATAATTTTAATATATATTTTATATTTCTAAAAATCTCATTTTCTTAAGATATCGTGTTTTAAATCTCTAGAGACCGAATGCTCCTTGCGGAGGTCTGCATCTCGCACTACTAAGCTCAGGGATGTGCGATAATCCGCACCATCCCAGTCGGGTTCCCCAAAATGGGTTGTAGCGGTTCTTTGCAAAGATTTGTGTAAAATACTAATCTTTTAGAAAACGGTTTTAATAGTAATGGTATTTATTTGAAATATTTCGTCTTCCCGTAGTCTATGTTCCCGAAAGGTATTGTGCTATGTTGTATATGAGTGTTGTGAGGAGGTAGGTCATTACCTCGTGATCTACTTAAAAGTATTGCAAGTTTGTGATGTTTAAATGTCGAAAATGAAACTATATGGTATTTTAATGAAAAAGTACGGTAAAATGGAATTAGCAATTTCTTTTGATATGGAACTTATTCAATATGATTAATTAGTGTTTAATAGTCAACATGTAATGGTTTAACAAGATTGTATTAAAGGAAAAGTGAGATTTTTGGAGGAACCGAATCGGAAATCGGATTTGCTCCGATTCCGTCGGGTTTTAGAATTTCGTATTTTCAGAAAGAGTAGAGAAGGGGAAAGGTGGGACTTACGGGTTTATGACATATACAAGAGGAATAGGGAATGGAAGGAGACGCCGGTGCGTCGTTTCGTAGCCGGAAACTCCTAGGGTTGTCGTCGGAAGATGGCCGGAGTTTCGCCCCTTTGCTCACTTCAAATGCACACTAGGGTTCTACGAAATTTCTTGAGAGTTTTCTCAGAATTTTAGAGTGAGGGGGTAGTGTGTAGGGTTTGTATTTATAGGGTTAAGCTAGGGTTAGGGTAGGTGAAAGGTTAAAATGAAAAATGTGATAAAATGTAATAAAAATGTAATAAAAATTGGGTTTAATGTGATTTAAAGGGACTCTGAAAATGGTCTGAAGAATTAAAGTATACAGGGGTGCAGGGGAGCCAAAACGACACAACTTTTGTGTTGGGGACTCGGCGGTCCGGCCGAGTCCGGTCGACGGCACCGGCCGAGTCCGGCCGCCGTTGGGTTCCCCGACGCTTCATCATCTCACTGGTACATTTAAGTTTCTGGGTATAGTGGGGGGTTTTGTGAGATATGCACGTGTAAACTCTTGGTATTCTAAAAATTCAAAACAAAATAATATTAAAAATAATGTGGAGCATAGGATTTGAACTCTAGTGACTTGGTTCAGCAGTGCAATGTATTACCAATGAGCTACAAGCACCTTCTTGTAATTAAATAGCCAATCAATTACTTATGTCATGTGCTCAGGAAAAAATACCCCTTTATGGATTATTTTTTTTCTTTTGAAAAATTTTGTACAGAAAGTTGTATAGGAAATTTAGGGTTGTTAAAGAAACTGACGAGGAGGAGGTGTAGTCAGTAGTCCTCTAGGTGGTGGAGCAGGGAGAGCGAGTCTTGGAGCAGGTGCCTGAAGGGCCGGTCTCTGCTGTTGGGCTTTCCTTGCACCTAGTCTAGGGTTTAGTAGCATCACTCACGCCACTTTAAAAATTAGAGAGGTGCAAAGCAAGCAAACCATGAATCATGCTAGAATTTCTAGGGTAACAAGTTTGTATCACATACAAAGAAGTAAAGAGAGTAGGATTACAACCTTTGCAGTCCGTTCCTTCGCTTCATAAGCTCCGTGTTGAGGTCCCTTCGCTGCGATCATCAAGAAGTCCGACTCTCTGGAGGCTCCATGAGGTGAATGATTCATCTTGCTTGAAGTCTTCTTGATCTAAGATGATCTACCTTGAAGAATCTCTAACCCAAGCTTACACTTCATATTGAAGTAATTAGATAAATGAACACCCTAATCTAAGTGGCTAGAATAGATGAGGATGATGAAGTAGGAATATTGCTCTTTTTTGTTTTCAATTTCTCACTAATAATCACCACAACTCAAAAAACTAGAAAGCTTTTTCAAGAGGAAGAAGAAGAAGAAATCCTTTTGTGATGAATAATGAATTATGTTGTGGTTACAATTGCAACCATGAGTTAAGAATGAAGGCTTTAACTCATGTAGAGAATAAACTATGGTTTAGGGTTTAAGTTGGGTTAACAAATATCTACACAAAATATCAAGGATGAAGACAAAAGTCAAACCTTCATGAAGCTTCATGAAAGCTCATCCAAAAGCTAACCCTAATCCAAACCCTAACTTAGTTTAAACTCAACAACCATGTTGCATTTGTAACCCTAACATGTTACAATATTATATATCACATATATAATATATTTTGTAACAAAAGAAAATAATACAATTAACATATATTGCATATATATCAATGTATTATCCAGTGAGAAAATGAATCAATAAAGCGAGCTTATATTAGTTAACGTAATGTAATATATCACATATATAATTATACATTAAATTATCGAATCAACTCTTGATCCGACAATTCGGCTATATTGCATATAACCGACTAATATAACATGTACCAATTCATCGAATCAACACTTGATCCGATGACCCGGCTATATCACATATACCCGGCCGATATCACATATCACGAGAATAGAATACGGTATCTCATATCGTATTATTCTCGGTCCCGCACATACGCATATGTGCTCCTACTCCGTTTTGCCTAAGCCAGGAAACCTCTGTGTAGGACTCTATAGAATCGTCAATACGCCGACAGTAGGGGATGATCATATCAAACACCCACAAGCTGCAAGCGGTCAGCTAAACGTAACAGCCACCCAGATATTGAACGATCAGAAGATCAACAAGAAAACCTGTACATTCTCCTGTGAATCCAATCAGTAACACTACCGTACAGTCCGGTCTCTTCGTCTGATATGTCGCATATCAAGTCTAGGGGTGGTAAACGTCAGACCCCAGTAACCGATAAGTCGTGTCAATGTGAGGCTCATAATAGGTCGAGAAACTATTAATAACTCTTACCAGTAGCACTCCATATCAGCCCTGGTCAGGGACTTCCAGTTATAGCCAATCGAACACAGCACAACATCAACTCCCTATACCGGGAGAGACGAAACCCCTCCTATCGCTCATTGCCTCCATATGATTCGGGACTGTACCCAAAAGCCACCGTTTTGCATGCCCTCTTGGACGTGGTAAGGTGGAAATCAAAGTACAGTGGGAATCACACAAGACTCTATGATGATCTCGGGTCTACAGACTAACCTGCACCAGTGTCACCGGAGAACTGCTACCTGACGATAGGTATAATACCATCTAGGAGTTCTCGGCGAGTCCGTTTAGTGTACCCAGTCTCCACTGAGCACCCGTACACCATCTTTGATGTCAAACACCAATGGATATGGGATCATCCATCGCCCATCATATGGGTCAAGATACGTATACGCTAGTCTACCCTGGTGTATCGATGCCCTGTCTCGATACACCCTCGACTAGGAACAGTTATAGGATATACTCGTTGACTACCCTGGCCCCACTAGTATGATCTCATCATAGTCCTAGCAGTCGAGTACATATCTTAAGGGCTCTATCAACATGTGAGAGCAAGACAGTAAACCAATACAAGTCAACATGTTAAGATAAAGTGAAACCAAATAGCATACTATCATGTCGAGCAAGAAAGTCCTCTCTATATATATCCAAGCATCCACTATAATATACATCATATGTACAACAATGGCCTCTAGGGCATATATAACTAACAATCTCCCACTTGCACTAAAGCCAGCTGTTATAGTATCTCATACCCAACATCCCGAAGAGTCTCTCAAATTGTATCTGGGGAATGGCCTTCGTGAGTGGATCCGCAGTGTTGTCCTTCGTGTCAACTCTCCTGACCTCGATCTCGCGGCGATCAACTATCTTCCGGAGCAGGTGATACCGCCTCAGAATATGTCTGGACTTCTGATATGACCTGGGTTCCTTGGCCAAAACCACAGCTCCATTGTTATCATAATACAAGGGTATTGGATGCTCAATGGAAGGAACCACACCAAGTTCAGTGATGAACTTCTTCATCCAGACAGCCTCTTTGGCAGCATCGTTGGCAGCGATGTATTCAGCCTCCATCGTCGAGTCTACCATGGTTTCTTTCTTGGAACTCTTCCAACAAACCGCCCCTCCATTTAGGGTAAAGACAAATCCTGAGTGCGAATTAGAGTCGTCCTTATCACTTTGGAAGCTTGAATCGGTAAAGGACTCCACCTGGAGTTCTCCGTTACTATACACCAAGAACATCTCCTTAGTCCTTCTCAAGTACTTGAGAATGTTCTTCACAGCTGTCCAGTGACTCTCTCCAGGATCTGCTTGATACCTACTCACTACACTTAGTGAGTATGCTACATCGGGTCTGGTACATAGCATCGCGTACATGATAGAGCCTACTGCCAAAGCATAGGGTATCCCTTGCATGCGAGCTCTTTCCAAATTAGTCTTGGGAGACATCTCTTTGGAGAGAGTGAGTCCAGAGATCGTGGGTTGGTTCCTACGCTTGGATTCTTCCATACTAAATCTCTTTAGTATGGTGTCAATGTATCTCGATTGGGACAATCCCAGTATCCGTTTAGATCTATCTCTATAGATCTTGATTCCCAAAATGCAGGAGGCATCACCTAGATCTTTCATTGAGAATCTATGTGATAAGAAGAGCTTGACCGAGTGCAGTATAGGAACATCATTTCCTATCAAGAGTATTCATCCACGTACAATACGAGGAAGACGACCTTACTCTCTGCAACATTCTTGTATATACAAGGTTCATCTACGTTCTTGATGAAGTCAAACACTCTGACTACAACATCAAAGCAGATGTTCCAACTCCGCGATGCCTGCTTTAACCCGTAGATAGATTTAAGCAGCTTGCACACCTTTCCGCTGCTCCCACTATCTACGAAGTCCTCTGGCCGAGTCATGTACACGCACTCTTCTAAATCACCATTTAAAAAGGCGGTCTTAACATCCATTTGCCAGATTTCGTAGTCATGGTATGCAGCAATGGCAAGTAAGATCCGGATGGACTTAAGCATAGCCACTGGAGAAAAGGTTTCGTCATAATCCACACCTGGTCGTTGACGAAAACCCTTTGCAACAAGTCTAGCTTTGAAAGTCTCCACTTTTCCATCTACACCAAATTTCTTCTTAAAGATCCATTTTCTCCCAATGGGTTTCACCCCTTCAGGAGCAACTTCCAAAGTCCATACTTTGTTGGTGTACATGGATTCCATCTCAGATCGCATTGCATCCAGCCACTTCACAGAGTCACCACTCGTGATGGCCTGCTCGAAGCTAGTCGGTTCATCATCTTCCATGATGCAATCCTCGCTTCCACCGTCAATGAGATAACCGTAATATCTCTCAGGCGAATTAGGAACCCTACTAGATCGGTGGAGAGGCTGAGGTTCGTCAGGAACTACTGAATGCTCTGGTTCTACCAAATCCTCTGTTGCAGTTTGTGTAGCTGGAACTTCTTCCAGTTCTACCTCATTGCCACTATCTTGTTTCATAAGATAACCCTTTTCTAAGAAGGTGGTATGTCGAGAAACAAACACTTTTTGTTCCTCAGAGTGGTAGAAGATATACCCTTGCGAATGCTTGGGATATCCAATAAACTTGCACAGAACTGACCTTGCCTCGAGCTTGTCCGGATTTTGTGTTTTCACATATGCCGGACAACCTCATATCTTAATGTAATTAAGATGTGGTCTCTTTCCTTTCCATATCTCATATGGAGTGGTTGGCACAGATTTGGTGGAAACCCTATTCAATAGGTCTATGGCTGTCTCAAGCGCATACCCACAGAAGAAAATAGGCAACTCAACATTGCTCATCATAGAGCTCACCATATCTAATAGGGTGTGATTCCTCTGCTCCGATACACCGTTGTGCTGTGGTGTATAGAGAGGAGTAAGCTGAGAGAGAATCTCATTCTCTTTTAGATAGTCCAGAAACTCATTGCTCAAGTATTCTCCTCCTCGATCAGATCGTAGGATCTTAATACTTTTGCCCGTTTGGTTCTCTACTTCGTGCTTATATTCCCTGAATTTCTCAAAAGCTTCAAACTTGTGTTTCATCAGGAACACATGTCCGTATCTTGAGAGATCGTCAGTGAATGTAATGAATTAGGAAGAACCGTTCCTGGTATGTGTAGACATGGGACCACATACATCACTATGTATCAGTCCCAAGAGTTCTGTAACTCTTTCTCTGTGTCCACTAAATGGAGTTTTGGTCATCTTGCCTTTGAGACATGACTGGCAAGTATCATAAGATGAAAATTCGAACGGATTCAAATATCCATCCTTATGTAACTTAGCTAGCCGTGTCGCATTGATATGACCTAGTCTATAATGCCACAAGAAGGATTCGTTCATTTCTGAACTCTTCCTCTTGTGTGTGTTTTGTGCATTAAGTACTGTAGTTTGGTTGAGAATGTATATTCCATTATTTAACGAGCCCGATCCAATCAACTTTTGATTCAGGAAGATGTTCATAACATTATCATGTACTACAAAATTATATCCTTCTTTACTCAATAAAGAAACTGATATAAAATTGCATATCAGGGTCAGAATATAATAGCATTCGTTCAGAACCAATGTATTACCATTTGGTAACACAATGTGATATTCGCCAACTGCTTTGGCTGCAACATTTACACCATTCCCTACTCTTACGGAATGATCACCCTCTCCCAGTTCCCTACCTTTATGTAGCCTATGTAACATATTACATATATGGGATCCAGATCCGGTATCTAATACCCAGGACGTAGAGTGAACTGAGAAACAGTTCTCGATAACAAACACACCTGAAGAAGATGCATCAGCATGCTTATTCTTCGTTTGGGTGGCGTGTGAATCCAAATATTCTCCTATTCCCTGCTCGGACTTATAACAATTATAAATGGGAGCGGGACCAACGTTCCCGTGCTCAGTATAATAAGCGGGTTCAGTCAATACATCCATATTATTATCTTGATTAAGGCCTGATATGGTCACTACCTGGAGAGAGGGAGAAGAAAACAGTTTAGCGTATGCTCTTGCAAGATTAGATTGGTTATTATCTTATCTAATCAGGATGGCTCCCACTGCTTTTTATCAAATCTTCCTTAAAACCCTAAAAGTTAAGACTAGCCGGGATTAATTACACCTTACAAGTTTGCAAATCTTTCGGCCAGGCTAGTGTTGGTACTTTGAGGGAGCTTCCCAGTGCTTTCGCACAGACCTAATTAAAGTAAACCTCGTTTTCCCAGAGGCATAACCCCATAAACACCTTTCTAGACACCTACTTGATTGGCTAATTGTCATGTGTAAAACTCTCCCAGGAGTAACTCTTACTCGCAGTGGGTATCGGGATCCAACTATCTCATAGGAGGTATGCAATCTCATTGCAAATTTCAACACTTGAAATTCCCGATAATGCTTTTACCCCTAGCGTGCTATGACCTTGACGCATGCCAAACAACCCATAGTCCGCTAGTCAAGTTCAACTCGTACATTTCGTGATTGAATTAAACCCACCCGTATGACCCTTGACACATGCCAAACAACGCCGTACGAATACCCTAATCCAATCGCATCTCATACTACAGATAAGTAGTAATCAGCTACCGTACACTATGCCTTGACACATGCCAAACTACCGCAGCACGAATACTAAATATTACTTATTTGAAATGACGGAGGGCTGCGCAGGTTTTTCAGAAAACCTATTGCGTAATGAACTTGATATCGTTGTAGAAACAAGTGATTTTGAAAAGGAGTATTTTTGAGCCTTTTCTAGTTTCGCTAAAGAGGTCACTCCCGGCTAGTCTTACCTTTCATATATTTTGAATCTTTCCTAACCTTGAAAGAAAATTTTGGGTTAGGACAGATTCAAAGTATATGAAATGATAAGACTCAAGGAATATGAATTGTAAAGAATGTTTCGGTTGCTGGTTCTTGTGCTATATTGCTTAGGTTGTCCACGCAGAACGGAACTGCATGGTAGGGTTCCATACAGCTCTGGCCTGCATGGGTCACCAACAAAACCTGTCACGCCCCGCTTCCCAGTATACGGGAAGAGGACGCAACGCGGCCGCTACGTATTTACTCTGAAGTAAAGACGCTAAGCGTATCTAAGAAATATAAATAAAATGCACAAGAGACAGAAACAATAGATATAATTGAACAGCAACTTTATTTATTCACATTCTTTTTACAATACATCTGAAAAGTAAATACATGGAATGAAAAGCAATGCCTAAACGGTGGCATAACAGAAATGGAAAATACAGAATGTAAATGTGTACAAGTAACTAGAGCTCTGGGTCGATGGCTAGCTGATCTAAGTCCTCAAAGGTGGGCTCAATTTCCTGAAGGTTCGATCCACCTGACAACATTCCAAAGAAGAAAGAGAAGAAATGTCGTCAGTGAACAATCGCTCGGTAAGTCCCAAAGATAAGGGAGAAGTAGAATAGACAGAGAGAGAGTGTAACTTTTAAAGTGGTATTATATTGTTATAATTTCGTATTTAGTGTTAACGCTGTTGTTTGTAGCTTGGTACAGAAGAGGCCGGTGTATACGAGAGGAGTCTCGTTAGACCAGAGACTACGGTGGACGGAATACAAGGAACCGTTCAGTCACGGTACAACGGCAATTGAATTCAGGTTAGGTATCTTAATGGTTACAGTCTCGTGCCACTTCTGACACCTTCCGTACCAATCTACCCCTTAAACCCCGCGATGTCTTTATTGTATTGTTTGTATTGTATTGTCTTGTAATTTGAATTGTATAGATGGATGACTTACCGAAACCATGATATCAGTAAATGGATGTAACTGGAGAATCATGTAGATGGATGTATATCCGTGGTTCAGTTCAGTCAAGTTGTATAGATTGGTAGATTGAACAGATTGAATATATGGATTCATTGATTCATATTGTAATGTAGCTTTATGCTTGAATCCCATTCAAGTCATATTGTATATATTGAGACTCGGTCCATGTCAGACAATTAGAAAAGAAAATTGAAATCATGAATTAAGTTTTGATGTTAACAGTAACCGCTGCACATGGACAGCAGGATTTGTGTTTTTCTCAAAGACGATTACCGTGTTGATAACACCGTTTGTTAAGTTGTCTACTATAAATAGGCAAGCACCCATATCTCCGGCTTCCTGAGGCTCAAGAGACTGGTCCCGCTTAAACCTATGTTTACTAGGGTCCTTATTGTAATTTAGTATAACTTGAGGGGGTTTTATATAAAAATAATTTTGTATAATTTTCAAAATACACCTCAAGTATTTTATTATTGTCTTTACAGTATTCATTGGTGTATATTTTATCATTGTGACATTTCTAGTGAATAAAACCTATTTTCATAATATATGGTATTTATTTATAATATTGGAATTGTATGGTATTTTCTTGTAAATGAGATGTTTTTCTTGAATTTTGGAAATGTGGAATTTTATAAATATTAAAAATAGATATTTTTATATTAATTACATATATATTTATTTATTATTAAAAATATAAGTTTTATTTATAATAGAAATCACATTTTCTAAAGAAAATTGTATTTTTAAATCTTTCGAGACCGTATGCTCCTTGCGGAGGTTTGCATCCCGCACTACTAAGTCCGAGGATATGCGATAATCTGCACCACCGAATGGGTTCCCCGAAATGGGTTGTAGCGGTACATGCAAAGATTTGTTAAAAATACATATATTGTAGAAAAATGTTTTTTATAAGTTGGAGGTAGTTTTGTGTAAAATCGTATTTTTCCAATTCTATGTTCCCAAAGATCATCGTGCTATATTACATATGAGTGTTGTGAGGAGGTGGGTCATTACCTCATGAACTATCTAAAAGTATAACAAGGAATTATAAGATTTATGTCAAAACTAAACTATATGGTATTTTTCTGTAAAATTGCGATAAAAAGTAAAATAGGAATTCTTTTGATATGAAACTTGTTAATATGTTTTGTTAATGTTTAATGATCATGTTGTGATGGTTTGGTATTATTGTTTTTAAGAAAAATATGATTTTTAAGAAAAAACCGAATCGGAAGTCGAATTAACTCCACTTCCGTCGGGTTTTAGAATTCTAAGTTTTTAGAATAGTAAAGAGAAGGGGGAGAAGGGACTTACTGGATTTTAGGGCATAGGAGAGGAAAAGGAAGAAGTGGGAGGCGCCGGTGCGTCGTTTCGTCGCCGGAATCTCCTCGGATCGTCGTCGGATGTTCGTCAGAGCTTCGTCCTTTACTAACTCCACTTGCACACGAAAACTCTAAGGAATTTTCTTGAGAGTTTGGGAAGAGATTTAGAAATGAGGAGGTGTGATTTTAGGTGTGGTATTTATAGGAAAAATTAGGATTTAGGGTAGATGAAAGGGTGTGATAAAAATTGTATTAAAATGTGGTTTAAATGGGGTTTTAAATTGCTCTGTAAATATGCAGGGAAATTAAACAGTACAGGGTTATGGGGAGTTAAAGAGTCACAGGTTACATAAAAAAATGGGGTTTCGACCGAGTTGACCCGGCGGCGCCGGCTCAGTCAGCCGCGCCGCCGGCCCGATTCGACCGAGTCAGGCCGAGTCTCGCCGCCACGTATCCCCTGTCTCTTGGTCTGCCTCCTGGACTCGTTTGTTTTATATGTGACTCTTGGTTTTTACGAGTTATGCACGTGTAGACTCTTGGGCTTCTAAAAAGATTATAAGAAAACTAATTAATAAATAATGTGGCTGATGGGATTTGAACTCTGGTGCTTTGGTTCAGCAGTGCAAGCTTTTACCAATGAGCTACAAGCTCTTTCTTGCAGTTTAAAAGTAATTCCAATACCTATAGTACTCACAGGAAATGTAAATACCCTAAATATACATTAACTTTAAATCAATTTTATGTACACAAGAATTGGAGTTGTTATAGAGCGCTAGTTCGCTGACGACATTCCTTTCTATCTCTTACTTTGGAATGTTCGTCAGGAGAACCAGTCACTGAAGAGTTTGACCCGAGCCAGGAGGACTTGGACCAGCTTGCGGTACAGCCTGACTTCTACTTCCTTGTACTTACTTTCCTGAATGCCATCGTTTAGGCACTGCTTATTATCATTGTATCTTTTCATTTTCAAACAGTTGTATGTAAAGATGAATGTAAATAAAGTTGCTATTTTATTGTAATACTCTTGTCATTCTTGTGCATTTTTATATATATTGCTTAATTACGCTTAAGTATTTATTTCTCAGTAAATACGTTGCGGCCTGCCGCGTCACCGTTTCCGTCTACTGGGAAGCGAGGCGTGACAGGTGTAACACCCTAGTTCATTTATACCAGTTCTGTTTTGGGTATTTCTTTATTTATGGTTATTTCTTGATTTATTGTGTTTTGGGTGCGAATAGTATAAGGTATCTGTGTTTACATCCGACCCGACCCGCATGCTGGAAACCTGTCTTGATTCCTGTTTATGATTGATCCCGGTTAGTTATGAGAATCCGTGCACTTTCATGTTGTATAACTGCATTATATCTGACATCTGCATTTTTCAATATAACATTTAAACTCAAATAAAATATTTTAAAAATATCTAGCATGGCCTGTATCATACCCCTGACTCTGTGGTAGCATCCGTACATCTTGTTCTCATTCCGTTTAGTGAAACGGACCCGTTTGGATGGCTACGTGCATGCTTCGTGCATCCGTTATTGGGGGTATGCATTTTCGTTACCTGGATATCCTATTTTGGTTTTGGTTGATACGTATATTATCCGTATTTTCAAACCGTAAATTTAGACCGAACACGAGCGTATTTTGGAGTAGTTTTATATTAGCCAAAATCTCAAATTTAACTAATATTATATTATAATCCTATTTAATTGTTTAATATTATATATATACGTTTTATATATATTTTAAAAACTAAAAATATTTTCCCTAATCACAGATCTCTCTACCTTTTATATATATTATATTTATATTTCTTTTTTTTTTATATATATACCCATACTTTTCACCACGTCCCTATCTCCCTTTCTCCTTCTTCCTCATCCCGCGACCATGAGAAAACCCTAACCCACGCGAGAGCTCGCGCCTTCGTCACCGTCACCATCTCCACGACCTCGCCTCCACCCTCGACCTCGTCGCCTCCTCTCTTTCTCCTCACCTTACCTCCTTCTCTCCTCCCCGCTGTAACTTATCTCCCTACGGCGAACCCATGCACCCATCCTCGCTGCACCCGTCGCCGCCGTCGCCTCAACGTCGCCGACGTTGCTCCGACCTCGTAGACACCTCATCTTCCTCTCCCCTCTCTCCAACCCAGCACACCTTCTCCTCTGCAACCCAACCCAAGAACCCAAAACCCACTGCAAGCCTCGCCTGCACGCACCGCCTCCCCGGAGCTCCAACCCCATCGACCACCGCACACCCTCATCATCTCCTCTTCCTTTTCCTTATCACCTCTAACACCACCACCCTCACCCTACAGCCTCCAAGAACCCCTCATAGAACCCCGACTTCAAGAACCCCGGTACCCATCGCCGGAAAACCCTCGCCTGTATTCTCTTCGTCGACGACCCATCATCGACGTCACTCCCTCTTCTTCCTCTCTGAACCCAGAGAATAGCCACAGCCCCTTCTTATTCTTCTCCTTCTTCTTTCTTCTCTTTCTCTTCGATTGTTGGTTTTCCGATCGTCGCCAGAGTCGTGACCATCACCGACGATCCGGGAGACCCAGTGGACATCCCCAGCCAGTGTGGTCGTGTTCTTGCTTTTCCTGGTCCTGTCCCGTGCGCGCGTGTGAACGTTTACCCGACGTCGGACGTGCCGTACGCACCCGTCATGAGATCCGTTCAGACAAGTTTATCTTGCTACATGCTATGTTATTATATTTGCATCCATATTAATAATAATATTAAATGTTCATTGCATTGTGCATTCTATGTTACCGTTTTACAGTTTTACAATATCCGTTCGCATCCGTACAGTTTATTACATATTTAGTCGCATGCAAGTTTATCTTGCTACATGCTATAATATATATTTTGCATCCATATGAATAAAAATATCACATGTTCACTGCATTGTACATCCATGTTGCTGTTTTATAGTTTTTCGATACTCGTACACATCCATATCATTTATTGCATATCTAGATGTATGCCAAATCATATCATTTCATGTTACTGTTATACTAACACCCCATGCTTGATAATGTGCATCCTACGTAGTCATGGAGTTGTAGATGTGAACCCTGATAAACACTTGAGCATCCGTATTTTACCATGATTCGATACTTGCTACATTTTACTGTTGGGCATCCATTTGATACACTGTACACCACCTGTCATGATCTGATGCACCACTGCTTGACTTGATACCTGATCCTGTTCCTAATGCCAACATTCCTGACTTGACTTCCCGATGGACGTATCCTGTTGTCTATTTCAGACAAACATGTACCTGCTTGATCCTGTGTTGGCATTAGTTTCATATTTATCAATACTTGACTTGAACACATAACTTGGGGGTATGGGGAAATCAATGATGAAACCTGACTTGTAACTCGACAGTTCGATGCTTATACTGATCAGTTTTATGGGCTAGGCCAACCCCGGGATGCTGCTGCTAACATCATTCGTTTGTACATGTTACTTGTTTGCTGCCTAGCGGCACGTCTCGGATTCAGCCCAAGAGTCTTGACCGTGGTCCCGGGCATGCACGGGATACTATTGAGTTACATCGACGATTCATTAAATTGATTTCAAAGACTTGAGAGTAATTAACCCAGTAGCACAGCTTAGATGGATCACCGCACGTCACATACACTGATGCACTCCACTGTTCCATATTCGTGTTACTGTTATACACCCATTACCGTTCATACTCATGCCTGTATATCTTGTTATCTCTTGATTATATTTTATTGTTTGATATTATGACGTACTGACGTCTGGGTTTTGCATGGCGCGGATTCTTTATCTCTTTCGCAGGGCGACCAGGAGTACTTCAGTCGACAGGCCAGACAGTAAGGAGCAATTTGGTATTTAGTTTAGTTTAGTTTTCTTTCAGCATTTTCATTTCCTGATGTGAGCCCGTATTTAGGACGTACTTTCCAGATGTTATTGCTTATTGGATTTATTGCTTCCGCATATATTATTTCTTGACTCGCTTATTCTGGTATATGGACATGTACTAGATTGTTTATTTTATTTCTACTGTTCTTGATATCTTATAGACAGCCGTAATATGACTGTGGAGGGATGTTTTCTATCCACAGGTGTTCCCTCATGGGAACTGAATAAAGCAGTAAGGAAATACACAATAGGAGTATCACGTGTCCACACGTGATCGGGCATCACGTGGGGACACGTGATCTTCTATGAGCAAAGTTATAGGCGCTGAGATACACAATTTGAGATGGGGTCACGTGCCAGCACGTGATGGATTCCTGAACACTTTAAACTAATAAAATTGAATTCTGATCAAAAGGGGTCACGTGCCCACATGTGATGGACCTTTAAACCCACTGAAAGGAATTAAAAGGTATAATAAAACAGCAAGAAAAACCCCCAATGGGGCATCACGTGCCCACACGTGACCAGGGGTCACGTACCGACACGTGATGAGTTCCCGAGCTCTTTAAAAGAATGGAATTAAATTCTGATTAAATGGTCAATCATTGGGGTCACGTGCTAACACGTGATAGGCTCTTAAACTTTTTGAACTAATAGATTTAAATTATAATTAAGGGAAATCAAAAACCCTAATATTTCCCTAGATCTTTCCAAACAAAAAGATTGCGCTCTGTAAAGTGGAGCACCGTTGGATTAAAAATCCAATGGTGATTAAAAATCACCAATTTATAGAAAGATTCTATACAAGGAAAGATTTTCCTAAAATCTGCCAGGAACAACAAACAAAATATCTTTTGGATTAAAAATCCAATGGTGAATAAAATTCACCGAGTGATCTAACAGATCATGTGGGTTATAAAATCAATAAAATCTTTCAATGAAAGATTGACTAAACAAACTGATTCTTTTCTTTCTCCTATAAATAGGAGCCAAAAAGAGAACAGAAAAAAGGAGATACAACAACAGAGAGAGAATAAAAAAGAAAAAAGAATTTAATTCTCCAGAGAGAAAAGAAGGTTTCTTTAGAAAAGAAAGAAATCCTAGGTAAGAGATCATTTTATAAGCTCCCACAAAATAAAAGAGAATTTAATTCTCAATCTAAGAGTTTAACTCTTCTGAATAAGAACGTAGTTCTTCCTTTGGATGAAGATCTCCCATAAGTTGAGAATTTAATTCTCATCGGGGAGATTCTGCCATGCAGATCTAAAACCTAGGAGAGGACCTAAGTTCAGAGAATTTTATTCTCTCACAAAGCACATAGGAATTTAATTCCTCCAATAAAATTAGGGTTTAACCCTATAAAAGAATTTAATTCTTCCAAATACATAGGAATTTAATTCCTCTAAATAAAATTAGGGTTTAACCCTACAAAAGAATTTAATTCTTAAACAAGGGACTTAGACTTTCATGCATGTAAAGAGATCAAGTACCCAATATGATCACGTGGCGACACGTGACCCTCCCCTCAATGGTTAAAAAAGAATGAATGAGAGGGGGTCACGTGCTTCCACATGACTCTTGGATAAATTCCTCAAAATAAAGAGAACAAAGCCAAGTCATGACAGATTTTGGGCGCCTCACGTGTCCCCACGTGACCCCTGACAAACACCTATTTAAAAAAGAGAAAATGAGGTAAAACTAAGGAGTTAATATCCAATGCATGGGCACCATCACGTGTTCACACGTGATGATCATAAAGATTAAGTGTTTAACACTTATTTGAATATTCTGAGAATAAAATAAAGAAAGCTTGGCCCAATCCTAGGGCGCCTCACGTGTCCTCACGAGAGCGCTTTATTTTTTTAGTGTTTAACACTATTTTAAGCACTTCATCCCTGGTGTTCAACACTATTTTGCATCACGTGGGAACACGTGATCGCCAAATATATGCTAGTATTTAACACTATATCCGAACCAGTCTTAGCCCAAATTAGCTAAGTCTTCCAGAGGCAAGACTCCCCTTTGACTGAACCTCAAATACACCCTTGTCTTCTAAGATTGATCATCTCATATGGCATATGAGTGCTCAGTACTCAATAAAAGACAAAAATATTGTTATAACCCAGACCCATGTTTAGCATTGCTAAATAAAGGGGGGCTGAGCCCAGACAAATGTTCAGCAGCCCAAACAAGTGTCCAACATTTTAAAGCCTAATTGGACTTAGCCCAAGTTGGCCATAAGTCCTCAATTCAGATTTAACTGAGCCCATGTGCTCATAATCTAATTAATTGATCTTAGTCCCAAATTGGATTACAGATCTCCCAACCAACATTGATTCAAGGGTACATCTCTTCACTCCTTTGATATTTGTCGTTGTAATCTTTCAACGTCTTCAGAGAGGTGACGGGTCCCGATAACCAAACATACTACGGACTGTGGAGTCCTTAAACTCGTGGACTATGATGTCCTTAAACTTTATAGACTATGACGTCTTTAAACTATGGACTGTGGGGTCCTTAAGCCCACGGACTATGATGTCCTTAACCTTGGACTGTGGGGTCCTTAAGCCCATGGACTATGATGTCCTTAACCTTGGACTGTGGGGTCCTTAAGCCCATGGACTATGATGTCCTTAACCTTGGACCGCAATGTCCCTAAACTAAACAATAGAGCCCAAATGCTCTTTTGTTGGATCTAAATGATCCTGTTAAGTTGATCTTAGTCTAAAATTAGACTAATGTATCCTTAACAAACGTTTAAGTTGATCTTAGTCTCAAATGAGACTAATGTATTCTTAAACCCAACCCTAAACCCAAATCTAAGAAGATACGGATTTGGACTAATCCACGCCCTACGGGCAACAACATAAATTAGTCTCCGTATACAATCCACGGGCAACCAAAAATAAAACAAACACACACGACATGAAGTGACCATCTGTAGAAGGAGAAAGTGGTTACCGCAATGCGGTAGCGTAATTAACTGCAGCGGCTTATGCCTGCAGGGAAGAGCGTCCCCACAATCAAAAAACCCTCACAATGAGGGGGAATCTGACTAAGTCTACTACATCGGTCGCATCCGTCTAAACCTCCGATACACGGATCCATAAATCAACTTAGAATCTTCGGAGATATGGACGGATAAAACCAAATAGTATCTGCCCCCAAATTCAGGCAAGACGAACCTACGCGGTCTCGTCTCTGTATTCGGAGGAGAATAACAGGTAGCATGGTTGGCTCTGTCACGTGCCGATCTTAGCGCACTCTGGGAAGCGGGGCGTGACAGGGTTTGTTTTGGTATCAAAGCCATAGGATTTAGGTTAATCGGGTTTGATTCTTTTGTAGTTGGGTATTGGACCCAATACACGAATCAGAAAAGCTGTAATTAGGAACATGTCCTGCCACATTGTTATCGTGATTCTTGAATCATATCTTTCTCTTGACCCTTGTCTTGACGATATGCAAATGACCTTGCATCTCGACTTGAAATCCTTTTAGTTCCCTATTGTTTCTCACTTCCTATTCTTTCGATTATGATACTAGGATTTGGGCGACTTGAACGGAGTTATGTGATTGTACCTATGAAATGCAGCATGGTTACAATGCGGTACTCTATTTAAGTAACTTAGAATCCTAGTCTTGATTCATTTCCTTATTTTATGATCATTATATTACCTTGCTTCTCTCGGTTTCATTGCTTACCAGTTCATGTTTTATCGCAAGCTTGAATCCCGTTTACCGTGCTTATCTTCTTCAGTGTTTGGCTTCAGATGAAGTCATTTCGGGTATCCTACTTGTTCATGATTTTCCCGCATTAACATTGTTCAATTCAGGTGCATCCCATTGTTTGATGTCGTCTTGGGAATGGATTTTCTCGGCACTTTCCACGCTCACATTGATTTTAGGGCAAAGATAGGGATTTTCCAGATTCGAGGACATCCGGAGTTTGTTTTTGCTGGAGGATGCAGTTCTGTCGAGCCAGTCGAGTTTAGGGCTAGGCCAACAAGCACCGTTCTTTCGTCGATGGAAATTGATAAGGAGGAAGCGCCAGCTGTAATTTGAGAGTTCATGGACGTGTTCGAGGATATCTCGGGTTTACCGCCAAAACGAGATGTGGAGTTCGCGATTGATCTTGTTCCTGGTGCAGCGACAATTTCAAAGGCATAGTATCCGATGGCACCAGTGGAGTTGGAAGAAGTGAAGAAGCAGGTTACTGAATTGCTAGAGAAGGGTTCGATTCGCAGCAGTAATTCACCTTGGGGACCTCTAGTTCTTCTAGTCAAGAAGAAAGATGGCACAATGAGGATGTGCATCGATTATCGAGAATTAAACCGGGTGACTATTAAGAATAAGTATCCGATCCCTCGCATTGGCGAATTGTTCGAGCAACTCAGTGGCGCGAGGGTATTCTCGAAACTAGATTTGCGATATGGATATCATCATGTTTGAGTTAAATCAGAAGATATTTGCAAGACTGCGTTCCGAACTCGATATGGACATTACGAGTATTTAGTGATTCCATTCGGAGTCACGAATGCACCGGCGATATTCATGGACTTGATGAACCGAATCTTTTCACCATTCTTGGACTGGTTTATTGTGGTGTTTATTGATGATATTCTGGTATATTCGAGGAGCCTAGAAGAGCATGCAGGATACTTGAAGATCGCACTGCAGACATTGAGGCATGAAAGATTGTATGCAAAGATGAGCAAGTGCGAGTTTTGGCTTGAAGAAGTGAAGTTTTTGGGGCATGTCGTATCCGGAGATGGAATCGCCGTTGACCCTGAGATGATTGCAGCAGTTCAAGATTGGCCGATTCCGAGGAATGTAGCGGAGATCAGAAGTTTTCTGGGACTTGCAGGATACTACAGAAGATTCATGGAAAATTTTGCTCGATTGGCTGATCCTTTGACCAAACTTATACAGAAGGAGGTACCATTCGTATGGACGGATAGTTGTACATCAGCTTTTGAGGCGTTGAAGCAAAGATTGATAACCGCTCCTATTTTGACCGTACCAGACGGTTCTGGAGGTTTGGTGATTCACAGTGACGCATCAGGGAAAAGCTTGGGATGTGTTCTGATGCGGCATTGGAAGGTCATAGCTTACGCATCGAGACAGTTGAAGACCCATGAGAAGAATTACCCCACTCTTGATTTGGAGCTTGCAGCAGTGATTTTCGCTTTGAAGATTTGGAGACACTACTTATTGGGCGAAAGGGTCGAAGTATTCACCGATCACAAAAGCCTAAAGTATGTATTCACGCAGAAAGAGCTCAACATGAGGTAGTGTAGATGGTTGGAGCTGATGGCTGACTATGATCTTGATCTCAAGTACCATCCGAGGAAAGTTAATGTAGTGCCGGATGCGCTTAGTCAGTTGCCAGCAATTCGGATGTTGACTACACAGAAGGAACTTATAGATGACTTTCGGAGGTTCGAGTTGGAAGTCGGTTACCGCATTCTTCAGGACAGTTGATGCAGCTGCAGATACAGTCATCGTTGATCGATAATATCAAAGCAGCGCAATTACAGGATCAAAAATTGAAGAAGTTTCGAGAACAGGTAGAAGCGGGACTTTGAACGGACTTGTTGATTCATGAAGATGGTTCGTTGCGTTATGGTAGCCGTTTATGTGTGCCTAAAGGAGATATTCGTGAAGAAGTTATGAGGGAGGTGCACAGTTCCGCATATTTCGTACATCCAGGAGGCACGAAAATGTACCGCGATCTACGACAACATTTCTGGTGGGAAGACATGAAAAGGGAGATCGCCCGCTTTGTAGCGAAGTGCTTGGTGTGTCAGCAAGTTAAGGCTGAACATCAAAGGGTAGCTGGTTTATTGCAACCACTTCCGATTCCTCAATGGAAGTGGGAACATATAATCATGGATTTCATGACAGCTTTACCGCGGAGTCCAAAGGGCAACAGTGCATTTTGGGTGATTGTTGATCGATTGACCGAGGCAGCTCATTTCATACCATTTCGAGCTGGTCAGTCAACGGAAGCGTTAGCAGAATGGTACATGCAGAAGATTGTGAGATTGCATGGAGTACATGTAAGCATCGTTTCCGATCGTGATACCCGATTCTTATCGCACTTCTGGAGGAGTTTACAGGAAAGTTTGGAAACGCGATTGAAGTTTAGCACCGCTTATCATCCTCAAACAGATGGCCAGTCAGCGAGAACGATCCAAACTCTTGAAAACATGTTGAGAGCTTGCATGTTAGACTTCAAGGGTTCATGGGAGGATCATCTACACTTAGTGGAGTTTTCGTACAATAACAGCTTTCGGGCGCCTATTCAGATGGCTCCAGTCGAAGCTTTGTATGGCCGCAAGTGTTGCTCACCCGTCTGTTGGGACGATGTTGGAGAGCGAAGATTGTTGGGACCAGATTTGATCGTGCAAACAGTAGAGAAGGTTAATACTATCCGGAATCACATGAACGCAGCACAAGATCGGCAGAAGAGTTGGGACGATACATCGAGAAGACCTCTAGAGTTCACTGTTGGTGATCTAGCATTCTTGAAGATATCACCGACTAGAGGAGTGATTCGTTTTGGGAGTCGAGACAAGCTTAGTCCTCGATTCGTGGGGCCTTTCGAGATTATTGAGCGTGTTGGAGAAGTGGCTAATCGATTGGCGTTACCACCATCTTTGGCGAGTGTTCATGACGTGTTTCATGTATCTCAACTCCATAAGTATGTTCGAGATGAAACACACGTGCTAGATCATTCAGAGCTGACTATAAGGGAGGACTTGACCTACGAAGAACAACCGATGTCGATTGTTGATCGAAGAGAAAAGGTCCTCAAGAACAAGTTTATCCCTCTCATACTTGTTTCATCGAAGAGAAAAGGTCCTCAAAAACAACCCGATTCACCTAAATCCTATGGCTCTGATACCAAACAAATCCTGTCACGCCCCGCTTCCCATAGTGCGCTAAGATCGGTACGTGACAGAGCCAACCATGCTACCTGTGGGTAGGAAACATCCCTCCACAGTCACATTACGGCTGTCTATAGATATCAAGAAAGGAAAAATAAAAGAAACTATCTAATACATGTCCATGAGCCAGAAATAACAAGTCAAGAAATAATATGCGGAAGCAATAGATCCAAGTAACAATAACATCTGGAAAGTACGTCCCAAAATACGGGCTCACATCAGGAATGAAAGTACGAAAAAAATAAAACTAAACTAACTAGCAACTAACATGATCTTCATTGCTCGGCTTGTTGATCAAAATACTCCTGAACTGCCTGCGACAAAGATAGAGGATGTGGGCCATGCAAAACCCAGACGTCACTGCGTCAAAATATCAATGATAATAAGCAGCCAGGATGTAACAAGATATACAGGCATGAAAAGTAACATGAATGTAATGAGTAAACACGGATATAGAGCAGTGAAGTGTATCAGTATATGCGACGTGCGGTGATCAATCTAAACTGTGCTATTAGGTTATCTATTCTAAAGTTTGTTTGAAATCAATTAGTGTAATCCTCCATGTAACTCAAAGGATATATCTCGTTATCCCCCGGGACCACGGATCAGGTAGTGGGAGTCATGAATGACTCTATCCCGTTATCCCTCGGGACCACGGATCAAGTAAGAATCACGAATGATTCTATCCCGTTATCCTCCGGGACCACAGATCAAGTAATACCTTTTTAAGCTACACTTCAGTTACACTTTTAATTTCCCCATGCCCCAAGATTATGTGTTCAAGTCAGGTATTGATAATCTGGAGCTAATACCAACACAGGATCAAGCAGGTACAGGTTTGTCTATACAGACAACATGATATGTCCATCGGGACAACATGTCAGGATTGTCGGCATTAGAACCAGGATTAGGTAACATGTCAAGTAATGGTGCATCAGGTCATGTCAAGTGGTGCACAGTGTATCACATGGGTGCTCAACAGTAAAATGTAGCAAGTATTGGATCAGGGTAAAAGTACGGATGTTCAGTAAAAGCATGGATGCACAAATATCTATCAGGGGTTACATCATGAATATGTAGGATGCACGTTAACATGCATGGGGTACTAATGTAATAATAATATGAGTCGATATAATATGGCATGCAACTAGGTACATAATTAATGGTATAGATGCACAAATATCGATCAGGGGTTACATTTACAGCTCCAAGTCTAAGTGGGATGCACATTATTAAGCATGGGGTGTTACTACGATAATATCATGAATTAATATGATCTATAGATGCACTTATATATATTTTAAATTATATGGATGCAAACGGGTATCCGAAAACGGTAAAACTTTAATATGGATGTATAATGTGATAAACGGGTAACATTTTACTCATATGGATGCATAATAATATACCTAGCATGAAGCAAAATGAACTAGCGGGCGACTGGATATGTGATTAACGATATGGATGCATACGGATGTCCGAAGACAGTAAAATAGTAAAATGGTAATGTGGGATGCATAATTAAACAATGAGTAATGTTATTATTCACATGTGTGCAATATATTGTAGTATAGTATGTAGCAAGATTAACTTACATGCAACTAGATATGAAATAAATTGTACGGATGCAAACGGACGTCGTAAAACAGTAAAATGATAACAGGGGATGTACAATACACTAAACATTTAATAGTATTATTAGTATGGATGTAAAATATATCATATCATGTAGCAAGATAAACTTGCCTCGATCAAATCACACGACGGATACGCACGGCACGTCCGACGTCGGTAAATCGTCGCAACGCACACGCAGCACGCGGGAAGGGTCTAGGCAAGGCGAGAGGGTGATCACGCAGGAAAGGTACGTTCACTGGATCGTCGAATCGGCAGCGTCGATGCAACTCCGGTGATCACCGGAAAATGTGAAATCAAGAAATCAAGAAAGAAAAGAAAAGAGAAGAAGAAGGAGGAGGAGAAGAAGATGGTCTGGGGGTTTTGGGACAGAGGAGAAGACGAGGAGGTGGTGGTGATGACGAGTGCGCGGATCCATATAATAAGCCAGGATAAATTATAAACATGAATCAAGACTGGTTTCAAGCATGCGGGTCGGGTCGGATGCAAATATAGATGTCAAATACACTATTCGCACCCAAAACACAGTAAATTAGGAAAATACCATAAATAAAGAAATACTTGAAATAGAACTGGTATAAATGAACTAGGGTGTTACATTATACCCAACTACAAAAAGAATTTCGTCTTCGAAATTCCCAAGACAAGAAAAGGTAAACAACATGAATCTACAAGAATAGGTGTGGAAACTTCTGTCGAATCTCATCTTCTCATTCCCAAGTCGATTCTCCATGCGAGCGATTTCCCCAAGAAACAAGTACGAGAGGGATAACCTTGTTCTTAAGGACCTTTTCCCTTCGATCAACAATCGACATCGGTCGTTCCTCAAAGGTCAAATCCTCTCTTACAATCAGCTCCGAATGATCCAGCACGTGTGTTTCATCTCGAACATACTAACGGAGTTGAGATACATGAAATACGTCATGAACATTCGCCAAAGATTGTGGTAAAGCCAATCGATAAGCCACTTCTCCAACACGCTCCATAATCTCGAAAGGTCCCACGAATCGAGGACTAAGCTTGCCTCGACTCCCATAATGAATCACTCCTCTAGTCGGTGATATCTTCAAGAATACCCGATCACCAACAGTGAACTCTAGAGGTCTTCTCGATGTGTCGGCCCAACTCTTCTACCGATCTTGTGCTGCCTTCATATGATTCCAGATAGTATTAACTTTCTCTACTGTTTGCACGATCAAATCCGGTCCCAACAATTTTCGTTCTCCAACAGCATCCCAACAAACAGGTGAGCGACACTTGCGACCATACAACGCTTCGAATGTAGCCATCTGAACAGTCGCCTGAAAACTGCTATTGTAAGAAAACTCCACCAAGTGTAGATGATCCTCCCACGAACCCTTGAAGTCCAACATGCAAGCTCTCAACATGTCTTCGAGAGTTTGGATCGTTCTCTCCGACAAGCCATTTGTCTGGGGATAATAAGCGGTGCTGAACCTCAATCGTGTCCCGAAAATTTCCTGTAAACAACTCCAGAAGTGCGATAAGAATCGGGTATCACGGTCGGACATGATGCTCACAGGTACTCCATGCAATCTCACAATCTCCTGCATGTACCGTTCTGTAATATCCGGTAGGTCCAAGAAAACTTCTGATCTCTGCTACGTTCTTCAGAATCGGCCAATCTTGAACTGCTGCAATCTTCTCAGGGTCAACGGCAATTCCATCTCCGGATACAACATGCCCCAAAACTTCACTTCTTCAAGCCAAAACTCGCACTTGTTCATCTTTGCATACAATCTTTCTTGCCTCAATGTCTGTAGTGCGATCTTCAAGTGTTTCGCATGCTCTTCAATGCTCCTCGAGTAGACCAGAATATCATCAATGAACACCACTATAAACTGGTCCAAGAACGGTGAAAAGATTCGGTTCATCAAGTCCATAAATATCGCCGGTGCAATCGTGACTCCGAATGGCATCACTAAATACTCGTAATGTCCATACCGAGTTCGGAATGCAGTCTTGCAAATATCTTCTGGTTTAACTCGGACCTGATGATATCCGGATCGCAAATCCAGCTTCGAGAATACCCTCGCGCCACTGAGTTGCTCGAACAATTCTCCAATACGAAGGATCGGGTACATGTTCTTAATAGTCACCCGGTTTAATTCTCGATAATCGATGCACATCCTCCTTGTGCTATATTTTTTCTTTACTAGAAGAACTGGAGCTCCCCAAGGTGAATTCCTGCTGTGAATCCAACCCTTCTTAAGTAATTCGGTAACCTGCTTCTTGACTTCTTCCAACTCCACTGGTGCCATTGGATAGTACGCCTTTGAGATTGACACTGCACCAGGAACAAGATTGATCGCGAACTCCACATCTTGTTTTGGCGGTAAACCCGAGATGTCCTTGAAAACGTCGATAAACTCTCGAACTACAGCTGGTGCTTCCACCTTATCAACTTCCATCGACGAAAGAACGGTGTTTGTCGACCTAGCCCTAAACTCGACTGTCCCGACAGAACTGCTTCCTCCAGCAAAACAAACTCCGGATGTCCGGGAATCTGGAAAATCACTTTCTTTGCTCTACAATCAATGTGAGCATGGAAAGTGCCGAGAAAGTCCATTCCCAAGACAACATCAAACAATGGGATGCACCAGAATCGAATAATTCTAATGCGGGGTAAACATGAACAAGTAGGATACCTGAAACGACTTCACCTGAAGCCAAACACTGAAGAAGATAAGCGCGGTAAACAGGATTCAAGTTTGCGATAACATAATCTGGTAAGCAATGAAACTGAGAGAAGCAAGGTAATATGAAAACAAAAACAAGGACATGAATCAAGACTAGAACTCCAAGTTACTTAAATAGAGTACCGCATTATAACCATGCTGCAGTTCATGGTTACAATCACATAACTACGTCCAAGTCGCCCGAATCCTAGTATCAGAATCAAAGAAACAGGGAGAAACAATAGGGAACCAAAAAGTTTCAAGCCGAGATGCAAAGTGGTTTGCATATCGTCAAGACAAAGGATCAAGAGAAAGATAAGATTCAAGAATCACGAGAACAAGGTGGCAGGACATGTTCCTAATTACGAGTATTATGATTCGTGTATTGGGTCCAATACCCAACTACAAAAGAATCAAACCCGATTAACCTAAATCCTATGGCTCTGATACCAAACAAACCCTGTCACGCCCCGCTTCCCAGAGTGCGCTAAGATCGGCACGTAACAGAGCCAACCATGCTACCTGTGGCTAGGAAACATCCCTCCACAGTCACAATACGGCTGTCTATAGATATCAAGAAAGGAAAAATAAAAGAAACTATCTAGTACATGTCCATGAGCCAGAAATAACAAGTCAAGAAATAATATGCGGAAGCAATAGATCCAAGTAACAATAACATTTGGAAAGTACGTACCAAAATACGGGCTCACATCAGGAATGAAAGTATGAAAAAAATAAAACTAAACTAACTAGCAACTAACATGATCTTCACTGCTCGGCTTGTTGATCAAAATACTCCTGAACTGCCTGCGACAAAGATAGAGAATGTGGGCCATGCAAAACCCAGACGTCAGTGCGTCATAATATCAATGATAATAAGCAGCCAGGATGTAACAAGATATACAGGCATGAAAAGTAACATGAATGTAATGAGTAAACACGGATATAGAGCAGTGAAGTGTATCAGTGTATGTGACGTGCGGTGATCAATCTAAACTGTTCTATTAGGTTATCTATTCTAAAGTTTGTTTGAAATCAATTAGTGTAATCCTCGATGTAACTCAAAAGATATGTCCCGTTATCCCCCGGGACCACGGATCAGGTAGTGGGAGTCATGAATGACTCTGTCCCGTTATCCCCCGGGACCACGGATCAAGTAAGAATCATGAATGATTCTGTCCCGTTATCCCCCGGGACCACGGATCAAGTAATACCCTTTTAAGCTACACTTCAGTTACACTTTTGATTTCCCCATGCCCCCAAGGTTATGTGTTCAAGTCAGGTATTGATAATCTGGAGCTAATACCAACACAGGATCAAGCAGGTACAGGTTTGTCTATACAGACAACAGGATATGTCCATCGGGACAACATGTCAGGATTGTCGGCATTAGAAACAGGATTAGGTAACATGTCAAGTAATGGTGTATCAGGTCATGTCAAGTGGTGCACAGTGTATCACATGGATGCTCAACAGTAAAATGTAGCAAGTATTGGATTATGGTAAAAGTACGGATGTACAGTAAAAGCATGGATGCACAAATATCTATCAGGGGTGACATCATGACTATGTAGGATGCACGTTATCAAGCATGGGGTACTAATGTAATAATAATATGATTCGATGTAATATGGTATGCAACTAGGTACACAATTAATGGTATGGATGCACAAATATCGATCAGGGGTTACATTTACAGCTCCAAGTCTAAGTGGGATGCACATTATTAAGCATGGGATGTTAATACGATAATATCATGAATTAATATGATCTATAGATGCAGTTATATATATAATTTAAATTATATGGATGCAAACGGGTATCCGAAAACGGTAAAACTTTAATATGGATGTATAATGTGATAAACGGGTAACATTTTACTCATATGGATGCTTAATAATATACCTAGCATGAAGCAAAATGAACTAGCGGGCGACTGGATATGTGAATAACGATATGGATGCATACGGGCAAAATGGATCTGTTTATCATAAAGAGATTCGTTGTTCCTGTCCGAAGACAGTAAAATAGTAAAATGGTAATGTGGGATGCATAATTAAACAATGAGTAATGTTATTATTCACATGTGGGCAATATATTGTAGTATAGCATGTAGCAAGATTAACTTACATGCAACTAGATATGAAATAAATTGTACGGATGCAAACGGACGTCGTAAAACGGTAAAATGATAACAGGGGATGTACAATACACTAAACATTTAATAGTATTATTAGTATGGAGTAAAATATATCATAGCATGTAGCAAGATAAACTTGCCTCGATTGAATCACACGACGGATATGCACGGCACGTCCGACGTCGGTAAATCGTCGCAACGCACACGCGGCACACGGGACGGGTCTAGGCAAGGCGAGAGGGTGATCACGCAGGTAAGGTACGTTCACTGGATCGTCTGATCGGCAGCGTCGACGCAACTCCGGCGATCACCGGAAAATGTGAAATCAAGAAATCAAGAAAGAAAAGAAAAGAGAAGAAGAAGAAGGAGAAGGAGAAGAAGAAGATGGTCTGGGGGTTTTGGGACAGAGGAGAAGACGAGGAGGTGGTGGTTATGACGAGTGCACGGATCCATATAATAAGCCAGGATAAATTATAAACATGAATCAAGACTGGTTTCAAGCATGCGGGTTGGGTCGGATGCAAATACAGATGTCAAATACACTATTCGCACCCAAAACACAGTAAATCAGGAAAATACCATAAATAAAGAAATACTTGAAATAGAACTGGTATAAATGAACTAGGGTGTTACATTATACCCAACTACAAAAAGAATTTCGTCCTCGAAATTCCCAAGACAAGAAAAGGTAAACAACATGAATCTACAAGAATAGGTGTGGAAACTTCTGTCGAATCTCGTCTTCTCGTTCCCAAGTCGATTCTCCATGCGAGCGATTTCCCCAAGAAACAAGTACGAGAGGGATACCCTTGTTCTTAAGGACCTTTTCCCTTCGATCAACAATCGACATCGGTCGTTCCTCAAAGGTCAAATCCTCTCTTACAGTCAGCTCCGAATGATCCAGCACGTGTGTTTCATCTCGAACATACTAACGGAGTTGAGATACATGAAATACGTCATGAACATTCGCCAAAGATTGTGGTAAAGCCAATCGATAAGCCACTTCTCCAACGCGCTCCATAATCTCGAAAGGCCCCACGAATCGAGGACTAAGCTTGCCTCGACTCCCATAATGAATCACTCCTCTAGTCGGTGATATATTCAAGAATACCCGATCACCAACAGCGAACTCTAGAGGTCTTCTCGATGTGTCGGCCCAACTCTTCTGCCGATCCTGTGCTGCCTTCATATGATTTCGGATAGTATTAACTTTCTCTACTGTTTGTACGATCAAATCCGTTCCCAACAATCTTCGTTCTCCAATATCATCCCAACAAACAGGTGAGCAACACTTGCGACCATACAACGCTTCGAATGGAGCCATCTGAACAGTCGCCTGAAAACTGCTATTGTAAGAAAACTCCACCAAGTGTAGATGATCCTCCCACGAACCCTTGAAGTCCAACATGCAAGCTCTCAACATGTCTTCAAGAGTTTGGATCGTTCTCTCCGACAGGCCATTTGTTTGGGGATAATAAGCGGTGCTGAACCTCAATCGTGTCCCCAAAATTTCCTGTAAACTCCTCCAGAAGTGCGATAAGAATCGGGTGTCACGGTCGGACACGATGCTCACAGGTACTCCATGCAATCTCACAATCTCATGTATGTACCGTTCTGTAATATCCGGCAAGTCCAAGAAAACTTCTAATCTCTGCTATGTTCTTCGGAATCGGCCAATCTTGAACTGCTGCAATCTTCTCAGGGTCAACGGCGATTCTATATCCGGATACAACATGCCCCAAAACTTCACTTCTTCAAGCCAAAACTCTCACTTGCTCATCTTTGCATATAATCTTTCTTGCCTCAATGTCTGTAGTGCGATCTTCAAGTGTTCCGCATGCTCTTCAATGCTCCTCGAGTAGACCAAAATATCATCGATGAACACCACTATAAACTGGTCCAAGAACGGTGAAAAGATTCGGTTCATCAAGTCCATAAATATCGCCGGTGCATTCATGACTCCGAATGGCATCACTAAATACTCGTAATGTCCATACCGAGTTCGGAACGCAGTCTTGCAAATATCTTCTGGTTTAACTCGGACCTGATGATATCCGGATCGCAAATCCAGCTTCAAGAATACCCTCGCGCCACTGAGTTACTCGAACAATTCTCCAATGCGACGGATCGGGTACTTGTTCTTAATAGTCATCCGGTTTAATTCTCGATAATCGATGCACATCCTCCTTGTGTCATCTTTCATCTTTACTAGAAGAACTGGAGCTCCCCAAAGTGAATTCCTGCTGCGAATCCAACCCTTCTCAAGTAATTCGGTAATCTGCTTCTTAACTTCTTCCAACTCCACTGGTGCCATTGGATAGTACGCCTTTGAGATTGACGCTGCACCAGGAACAAGATCGATCGCGAACTCCATATCTCGTTTTGGCGGTAAACCCTTGATGTTCTCGAAAACGTCCATAAACTCTCGAACTACAGCTGGCGCTTTCTCCTTATCAACTTCCATCGATGAAAGAACGGTGTTTGTCGGCCTAGACTGGCCCGACAGAACTGCTTCCTCCAGCAAAACAAACTCCGGATGTCCGGGAATCTGGAAAATCACTTTTTTCCCTACAATCAATGTGAGTATGGAAAGTGCCGAGAAATTCCATTCCCAAGACAACATCAAACAATAGGATGCACCAGAATCGAATAATTCTAATGCGGGGTAAACATGAACAAGTAGGATACCTGAAACGACTTCACCTGAAGCCAAACACTGAAGAAGATAAGCACGCTAAACAGGATTCAAGCTTGCGATAACATAATCTGGTAAGCAATGAAACTGATAGAATCAAGATAATATGACGACATAAAACAAGGACATGAATCAAGAGTAGAACTCCAAGTTACTTAAATAGAGTACCACATTGTAACCATGCTGCAGTTCATAGTTACAATCACATAACTCCGTCCAAGTCGCCTGAATCCTAGTATCAGAATCAAAGAAACAGGGAGAAACAATAGGGAACCAAAAGGTTTCAAGCCGAGATGCAAAGTGGTTTGCATATCGTCAAGACAAAGGATCAAGAGAAAGATAAGATTCATGAATCACGAGAACAAGG